>OY720632.1:20275799-21545611 GCA_963169105.1 Ceriagrion tenellum
CAATTACCATAAGCTGCCTTAGTACATAGTAGGTATAAAAAATACTTAAATTACACACTCCCATAATATGAAAATTTATAATACACATCATTTAACTGATGAAAATCAAACCAAATTTATCAAGACACATCTCTTGAAAATTTAATCTGACCAGCAAACGAAATTGGCTGTGCAAATTTCTCCAGCTTTCCTTGCACATCACATCAAATCAATTACAATTTTCCTGGCGAAAAGTTTTTCATATCTTTGGTCAAGCAAAAATTTTTCTTTGGAAGCACTTTTGATCATATTAACATACTGATTTATAAAAGTTATAGCATCTACCACTAAGCTAGACCAATGAAAAAGTTGGCTAAGCACAACCAAAAATCATGGATTCATTTCTTTTTTAAATTTTGATGAAGTGAGTCATTGAAAAATTGGTCTTCCTCTTTAGGTGGGGATATCAAACCTACCCACGTATCTCAGTAATAAAAATTGCTAGAGGTTATAAGTGATGAAAACACAGGGATAATGTAGAAACTCAATGGTTAATCGATTTATCAGTCTTACGAGTAAGACCTGAATATGAGGAGGTCAGAAAATGTTGTTTTTTTCATTAACTAAAATGACAGATGTCCCAAACCTTCTATAGAGATACTCACCACTCTCTTCCCTTTCATCTTAAGCTGCAAACAACAGTTGAGAATACTGTCATCAGGAACATCAATTTCAATGCAGTTCTCCTTGTCCTCCAAAGCTGATTGGCCTTCAAGAAAAAAGGTGAAAGTAATTTGACAGAGATACTTTGAAACAATAAAAAATAAAGTTGAACAAGTATGAAATAATTCATTAATTCAATTTTTTATTCAAGGCATCTGCAGAAAATATCTTTCAAGTGAAAGTAAAGCTAAACCATGTTCAATGCAATAACAACCATCATTTATTGATTTTGTTGCACCATTAATAAGCAAAATGATATTTTTTGATGCACCTCCAATACAGCAAAAATTTGTATCTCAATTTATGGAAAAATTACTCATTATTATCACTAATGTTAATTAATTAAACACACATAAATGCTTTAGAAGGTTCCAGAGCAACTTCAATGGTTCAAATTAATTTCTTATTCACTGGTTGACCCTCTCTGTAAGTCATGGCATAATACATATAATGTCCAGTGTCACCCATGCCAATTGTGGCATGAAATGAATTCACGTCCAGTGCTCGATCCCACAGACAATGTAGATCAATATCTATCAATCTACAGATTGATTCTACAGATTCTACAGTCCACCACTTGGAGTCATTTTAGCACTCTTCTCTATCACTGAAGTATTCCTCCACATTGCTTTCAAAATATTTCATAAAGTTCTTATTTGCTTCAGTATTCTCTTACAAATATGAGTTACTGAGAAATTGAGAGTGAACATCCTCTTATGAAAATATTCATCTGGATGAAAAGTCTCGATTCCTTATAATTTGAAATTAATAGCAAGTCACATGCCTTTCTACAGTATGATTACCCTATTTGAGATTCAGAATACATTCGGAATCTCAGATTCAGAGAGCAGAAATATTAGTCAACTTTTAATTTATTTTCATAACAATAAGGCATAGGTATACTCACCTTTAACCCGAGGATGGCGGGAACTAAAACAGCTGTTGATGAAGTGAGCAGCTGATCTGGCTTTTGTCTGCAATTGATTGGGCCCACGTTTAAAGGCATCCAATTCCTTCAGCACCATCCAAGGAATCACAAGAACTGGACATCCTATACCTGATATGTTTCAATTCCATAATTAGAATCAGATCAAAGAACGTCTTTAGAAATAAAGTTTTAAGAGCTTTTCAGACTGCCATCTTATACACGGTCATCACAAAATTAATTTTAGGTACATATATAGCTCAAACAAAAAAATTTATCACAACTTAAAACAAGAATATGCATTTATATAATTAGAAGAGCAAAACTACAAACAAGACCTAATGGCATTTAGCTACATTTTGAGCAAAGTTGTCACTCACATTAAAAGTAACAATTGTTAGCTATCTCATATTTCCAATAATTCCATATTTCTCAGATTATTAAGTATGGTCTGACAGTGTGATTATTACTGTTGTCCCAGTTTTCATGAGTTCCTACCAAAACTATGAACCAAGAAATCAGTCATGCTAACCCAATGATGATAAAATTTATTGATCGAACTTAACTAGGCAAATAAAGCACAGCAACATTTCTCGTTTCCATGAAATGCTTTGCTTTTTACTTTATAACAATAAAGAACCTTTCTGAGGTAAAACAAAATTAAGCCATTATACATTTTATTAACATTCACCCACTTTTATTTTTACAGGGGCAAACTTAGCATAATCTCTAGTACGTGAAATGTCACCATAGATTCAAGAAATATCAAGATATGGCATTACATGCATTATTTAATGTTTGACTCTCTCATTATTAACCAATCATATTATATAGTCTTATGTAGAGAGCTTGATGCAAGGTAGATCTCGCCTTGGCCTCTATTTGTTGAATTGAGGTTGAATCACCCAAATACATTGAGTATCAGATGACGCCACAACACAATTAAGATAACTAAATGCATCACTGACATTCTGAGTAGTGTGTAGACTTTTCCTTACATAGTGCCTAAATTTTATTCACCAGGTATAATGGTTAAATTAAAGGTAAGATTTAATCTTGCACTTGAATGCAAAGGTGCAAGATGTTTTATATATAAGTAAGATGGATGCAAGTTAAAAAATTGAGCTACTCTGTCATAAGGTCCCTTACTGCACAATCTGGATGATCTTGTCTCAATATGAATGCCATGCTTGGATCACTTCTCACGACGATGGACATTATGGCTTTGTTCATATAAATACATGTTTTACTTAATAAATAACATTTGATTGTATGTACATATACATACATAAAGCTACACACAGCAGGACTCAACAACAGGTATGTTTAAGATAACTCTTATGGCCTCCTTCTGAACTTAAACATGTTCTGGCTTAGGCTTGAACCATCCCCAAATAGAATGCCATATGATAGTTGTCAGTGCAAATTGGAAAAATAAAGACATCTAGGATATTAATGCTGGTACCACAAAAAAATTTTTTAGCTGAAAGAGATTTATTTTGCTTAGATTCAAAACTATCAATATGAGAGGAACATTTTAAGGAATATTCAGGTTGAATATTCCTTAAGTTGAAATTCCTTAAAAAGGAAAGAATATTCAATCTAATACCCAAGAAAATGACTATATCAGCAAAATTACCCTTTTGCTGCCCATAATGAGTATGTATCATAATCGGTTGCCTAGCCTAATCATTGAAGGAGTATGTATGTCTCATCATTTTTATAACGTATTTCATCTCTCTGCACTCAGGAGCTAAAAATCAAGCATTGCAAAAGGGTTAAGAGGCTTATCGTTGAGTTTGACAGATGATTATGAAAATCTGTCAAAATCCTCTCCTTCCATCCCCCAGACAATTTTCAATCCCTTGAGGAAAACTGGCATGAGACCAGCCTTCTTTTCACACACGATTTTTATATCTACTAACCAACTGCTGATTCCACAAAATCCTTCATAAAAATTCATGCACATATTTTCCATATGCTTAATTTTACATCAAAAAGCATTCCAGATTTCATATAAAGCTTAGATATCACTAATTATTCTTTTTATATGACATTGTACTGTGCAATGAGAGATGCTAATGTAATCTCAAGGGATGATGACTATTTTCCTTCAGGTGAGAGTGCCTTTAACCCCTTGAGTGCGGCATGACGTGTAATGACGTCACGGTTGTCATTACGCTGGTGCTGATGACGTTATATCACGTCAAGGGTTCTGTGAGTATTCCAGCTTTCACTAGGGAACTTTCACTGGCCGCCTAGTGAATGTTGGAACACTCAAGGTACCCATGACGTGATATCACGTCATCAGCACCAGAGTAGAGACAACCATGACGTGATATCACGTCATGCCGCACTCAAAGGGTTAAGAGATATGGGAGAAGTAATGTTTCCTGACTGCTAGTCTTCTTTTCTTAAGTCGCATTTTTATTTTTAGTGTGCCTTAGTTGTGTATGTTAGGTTTTCTTGTTTAATTAGGTCATATCTACGTTTTTTTATTTTTTAAGTTTACCTTGATCTCTAATTATGTGCATTTGTTCAATGTAAAGGTTATTCACTACTTATACCTTTCTAAAGGGTTTATATCTACCCACTCAATAAATATATTATTATTTTTACTATCACTATCAAAGGAATAATGAAGAGAGGGGGGTTGAAGTGGGAAAAGTTATGTTAAAGTCAAGTTGAATTTTGTGGTTGATGGTTCGATCCAAAGATGGTGCTGCAATGCCGATTTGGGAAGTTCTTTCTTGTGTAACCAAGTAGGCAACAAAAGGACATGAACAACCTCAACAGCATTCGAGTCTAAAAAGAGACATCTAAATGAGACTAAATAAATTATTAAAAAATACATCTCAACAGGTTATGGGCCCAGCTCACGCGAGTAAACAGAGAGTTGCATGCAAGATATTTTATCGTGCAAATCATGTCAAGATTAATTTTGCTGTGGAGTCTTGTCATCTCAGCATTCTTGAAGAATGATCTGGAAAAACAAATCAAACTGGAGAGGTGGACTGGCCAATTTGGAAGCGGAAATTGCGGGACTTGTTGGATTACCATAAAGGAGCCATCAATGCAATTGATGGAAAATTGGTGAAACCCTAGCCTCTGTCACCTGATGCTATGGAGAAGGCAACCAAAGAGCACAAGAAGGTCAGCGATCTATTCCGTAAGGCAAACAGTTACGCAAAGTCCATTATTTCGAGTTTGGTGACTAATCCAGTTTATGAGAAAATCACGGATAAAGAGTCAGAACGAGAGGTGTGGGAAGCATTAAAGTTGAATTTAGAGGCGTCATCCAAAGACCAGCTGTTCAAAATATACACTGAGTTTTTTTGCGTTTTGCTGGATTAATGGAGAGGACATTTTGACTCACGCTGTGAGGTTGAAAAATTTGTGGTTCGAGCTTAATAACGGCTTGAAAGCCAAAAATGAAAATGCGCTGCCAGACCTGATTTTGGTCTGTAAAGTCTTGCAAATTCTACCAGGTGAATTCGAGAATTTCAGATCCAGCTGGATGTTAATATCAAAAAATGAAGAGAAGACTTTTGAAGAGCTAGTCACCCAGTTATGCATGTACGGGCAAAATTTTAGACAGAGCACAGAGGGAGACACAGGAGTAGCATTATTCAAAGAGGAGCAGAAACTCAAGGTCAAATCAAGGTCCAAAGAGGACAAAAGAGAATGATACCTGTAATTACTGCAAGAAGAAAAGGCATTGGTTGATTTCATGCAAGAAGTGGATTGCTGATGGAAGACCGAAGAAGAGCGCCCCTCAGAGCAACGCCGTGGACACCAATGTAGCCCTGTGAGCCATTAGTGAAGATATTTTTCAAGTTGAGACGTCTCATCAGGATGGTGGATCGAGAACGGAGCAACGAAACATGTGACGAATTGTCTGGATCTGTTTGTCAAGTTTCAGGAGTTACAAAGTCCCTGCGTCATCAAGGCCGCTGGAAAAGAAGCTCTCAAGGCCATCAGGAAAGGCACCATTGAAACTTAATCATTCACTGAAGACAACACCTTGAAGATGACTCTGACAGACACTTGGTCTGTTCCAAACATTTCGAGAAACCTGTATTCTATTTTAGCTGCCCAAGATAGGAATGAAAATAGGAGATTCCATTCCACAACAACTAAGTGCTGGCTGGAAGTCAATGGAAACATAGTGCTGCGTGGAAGTTGCAAGAAAGGCAGAACCCTGTACAAGGCAGCTATTGAGCCAGCTGTTCCCGAGAAAACAGAGAGGGTCAACATTGCTGAAGCAGAAAATTCGACACTGTAGCTGTATCACGAGAGATGGGGACACCAAGACAAGTGACATGTGAAATAGATGCTCAAGAGAGAGTTGGGTATCATAGTGAATTAGATGGTGAGAGAATTTCGTGAGCCCTGCACTTATGGCAAGTCACATCGCCTACCATTTGGCACTAGGAGAAAGGCAACAAGACCTGGAGAACTGTTTTCCACTGATGTTGTAGGCCCATTTTGCGAATTCTTCAGCAAAAAACTATTTCTAGTTGTGTTCAAGGATAGCTACACAAAGTTTCATTATGGCTTCGTAATTAAACAAAAATCACATGCACCAAAGTTGTGTTAAAACAGGTTTTAGCACTTGCAAGGACACTTGAGCATAACATTAAGGGGCTACTCAGTGACAGTGGAGGAGAATTCGACTGTGAAGAGGTTAAGTGCATTCTAGCAGAGAGCAGAATCAGAAAGAAACTGACAGTGCCATACACACCTCAGCAGAATGGCGGCAGTGAGCGAGAGAATTGAACAATCGTCAAGATGGGAAGGACCTTCAAGTACTTGAACAGTGAAATAGAATTTCCAGATGCAATATGGCCAGAGCTAGTGACAACAGCCATTTACATTCTCAACAGAACAGGAAAATCGTCAGAAGATGGAGTCAGTCCTTATGAAGTGTGGATGGTAAAGAAACCGAGAATCAAACATCTGCACATCACTGGATCTTCCTGCTACGTTCACATTCCATCCGAAAAGAGGAAGAAGATGGACGAGAAGGCAGTGAAAGGATTCCTAGTAGGATATGACAGAGACGAGCACTAGTGTTTACCTTCCGATCAACCACAGAGTTATCCTGTCAAGAGATGTTCAATTCCAAGAGAGAATTAAAGAATGTGAAGACGAAGTCAGGCTACCATTGAAAGATACCGAGCATTGTTAACACGATCATGGGACGGGTTGTCCTTTATTTTCATTTAATTTTCCCTCCCCTGTGACGTGGCATTTCACCACGTCCTTGTCACGGCAGGACCTCCGCCGCCAACAATTTGGTGCTCCAAAGAACTTGAGTTTCATTTTGTGACTTGAAGAGAGAAGGTCAGAGACTTCAGAGAGGAGAAGTCAGTTCAACATGTGGGCCAGAGTGGCCATTCATGCCTTCAGGAGAGGAGCAAAAGGTGCTGCAGTCAAGGCAGGCACAGGAAAGATTTGTCACATCACTCCCTATTATTAATTTCAAAGCATTCGTTATTATCCAATATTACTAGGATATTTGACCCATTAGGGGCTTCGGCTCCCATCATTTTTTTGGCATAGTGCCTCATGCAGGCATTACGGAAACATGGGATGGGATGGGATGATCCATTGCTGGACTCCATCATTGATCCATGGAATGAGTTTGTTTCTCAAAGTTCAACCCTGAGTGAAATACAAATTCCACGTCATACAGGTGTTTCCGTAGGCACGGAGTATCAATTGCATGGGTTTTTCGATGCCTCAGAACGAGGTTACGTGGCAGTTGTTTATTTACGCTCTCTGCAAGCGGTGACATTAATGTACATTTATTGTCGGCTAAGACAAAGGTGGCTCCTATGAAAACATTGTCTATTCCAAAATTGGAATTATCTGGAGCTCTCCTTTTAGCTAGACTTGTGCACCACATTCTGGATATGCTTACACATTGAAATTTTTACGTGTCATTGAGAGCCTGGACTCATTCCACTATTGTTTTGTCATGGTTAAATATACCCCCTCATCAACTTAAAATTTTGGTTGCAAATAGAGTTTTGAAAATTTTAGAAGTAATACCAGTTTTCTAGTGGAATCAGATTAACATTGATTTAAATCTGGCCAATCCAGCCTCAAGAGGCTAATTGCCGTTGGAGTTGAATGAATGTAATTTTTTGGAGGGCCCGGATTTTCTTAAACTTCCAGAGGATTATTGGCCGACAGGGCAGAGTGGTCCTCCTGATAATTTGGCTCTGCTAGAGATGAAATCGCTCATGGCTACTATGGGAATGGCTTAAACTATGGAGAGACTAAATGATTGGATCACAAAATTTTCATCCTATATACATCTGGTGCGTGATACTGCCCTGGTGTTAATATTTAGTGCAGCCTGTAGAAGAGATCGCCTAGGGCTTGGTACTCCGATATCTTCTAAGGAATGGTCAGTTGCCCTGTCATGCATAGTGACAATGGTTCAAAGGGTTCATTTTCCTGATTTAATTAATTCAATAAATAAGAACCGCCTCTCGCAAATTATCTCAGTCGCCTTCGTCCCTTCATTGATTCGAGCGGCCTTATCAGAGTCGGTGGTCGTTTGCATTATTCAATTCTCCCTCAAGAAGCTCGTGAACCAATTCTTTTGCCCAGAGATGAACATTTTTCTTGATTAATCGTGCAACATTATCATTTCATGTCCCTTCACGGAGGCCCTAGGGTTGTTGAAGCACTAATATCCCATCAATTCTGGATTAGAGTTCTGATTCGTTCTGAAATTACTAAGTGTGTGATATGTACGCAATATCGCGGTAAAACTAAGCAACTTGTTATGGCTGATTTGCCTCCGTCCCGAGTCATTCCTCAGAAACCTTTTGCTCTAGTGGGAGTGGATTATGGCGGCCCATTTACGTACAAAACCAGTATCCGACGTAATGTGGCTGTGGCAAATGCTTATGTTTGTTTGTTCATCTGCTTGGTAACAAAGGCTATTCATGTTGAACTTGTCACTTCGCTGTCTACTCCCGCCTTTCTCTCATCTTTTAAAAGATTTATATCTCGGCATGGAGTACCCTCTGAGATTCATTCCGACTGCGGCACAAATTTTGTTGGTGCCGACAGGTGGTTGAAAGAATTATATCATTTAATTCATTCCGCACCTCATAAGGAAGCTCTTACTATGCTCTACCCTGAGCATACTATAGAATGGCGCTTATCCCTTTGAGGAGTTTGCCACTTTACTATGCCAAATAGAGGCTGTATTAAACTTATGTCCTCTAGTGGCTCTATTGATGGATCCCTCAGAGGCTGATTGCTTGATGCCGGGGCATTTTCTGATCGGTAAACCTATCTTAGCTTCGCCTGCTCCCCTAAACGAGGAGTTAATGCCACTTCCAAATCGTTTCCAATTAGTTGAGCAAATTACCCTACACTTTTGGTGGCGTTGGTCAGCAGAGGCAAAAATGGACCAAAGTTGGTTCCGCATTATCAGTGGGTGAACTTGTTTTAATTGCGGACCGTGAATCCTTACTGGGTTTTTGGAAATTGGGTCGTGTCACTCGCCTTTTTCTGGGCTCTCTTGGAGAAGTGCAGGTGGCCGAGTTGAAGACCAGTGCGGGCACTATAATTTGGCCAGTGGTGAGACTGGTACCTTTGCCAATCCCACAAGTTTAACAAGGGCCAGTTTATTATTTGATTATAACTGGGGTTGTTATTTTTGTTTTATTATTATTTCTCTCATTATTGTTTTTTTGTGAATTCTGAGGAATTCACGGCGGGCGGGATGTTTATGTGATCATGGGATGGGTTGTACTTTATTTTCATTAAATTTTTCCTCTCCTGCGATGTGGCATTTCGCCAGGTCCTTGTCACGGCGGTACCTCCGCCCCCAACAATTTGTCGCTCCAAAGAACAGAGGGCGAGCCTCGTTTTGTGACTTGAAGAGAGAAGATCAGAGACTTCAGAGCGAAGAAGTCGGTTTGACATGTGGGCAGGAGTGGCCACTCATGCCTTCTGGAGAGGAGCGAAAGGTGCTGCAGTCAAGAAAAGTACACGAAAGATTTGTCACATCACCCCCAATTATTAATTTACAGCAATTTTGTATATTTTTATTTTTCTTGTGTTCCTGATTAAAAGCCCTTCCCCTTTTTTACATTAATTTTTTGTTCCATCTATTTATTTATTGCAGTACGCGAATGGGGAATTAGGCCATCGGGGCACGAACAAGCATAGAGACGAATTTGAAGAAAAGGAGAAGGAAGAAGAGCCACAGATCGACATCGAGTCATCAAGTAGTGATGTAAAATTACTTGGTGAAGGTGAGTCAGATACAGGTGAGGAAGAAAACTCCAAACACTCATCCGGAAGAATTTTGAGAAATTGATCAACCTTGAAGAGACCAAAACATCTTGAAGATTACGTCATGAAAGTGGAGGATTTTGCAAATCAAGAGATGGAGTATCCTGAGACCTTTGAAGATGCGTTGAAAAGCAAGGATTTAGTCGAGTGGAAGAAAGCTATGGATCGTGAAATTGCTTCATTTCGAATCAAACCTGGATTCGAAACAAACCTGGATTTTGACAGAGCTTCCACCAGGTGCAAAGGTAATTCCATGTAAATGGGTCTTTTGACTCAAGGAAAATCCAGACGGCAGCATGAACAAGCACAATGGGAGATTGGTTGTTAAGGGGTTCAGTCAGCATCATGACATTGATTACAATGAGACCTTCAGTCTGGTGGCAAAGATGGGAACGATCCACTCAATTCTCAGCATTGCAGCAAGTAAGAAGATGCACCTGACACAATTCTGCAGCATTTCTGTATGGAGAGCTTGAAGAAACAGTTTTCATGAAGCGGTCTCAAGGATATGAAGATGGAGCCAGCAAGGTTGGACACCTGAAGACCTGTCTTTACAGACTTAAGCAAGCACCTAGATGCTGGAATAAACGACTTGGAGCATTCCTGCAACAACATGGGCTCAAGGCCAGCGATGCTGATCCATGTTAATTCATTTTAGAGAGGAATGGTCGGAAGCTAATACTTGGGATCTACGTAGATAATGGCTTGATGGCAGCAACCAATCTAAAAGATATGGAAGTTTTCATAGAAGAGTTGAAGACAGAGTTGTCGTTGACAGAACAAATCGTTGGAAAGCGAGCAAGCTACTTTCTGGGCCTTGAAATTCAGCGACAAGAGAAGTTCATTAACATAAGTCGGAGAGCATATGCAAAGAAAATTTTAGAACGCTTTTTCAGAATGTGGACTGGTTTCAACTCCAATGCTCATAGGTGCAGAAATTTCCACACCAGGGAAAGATGACGAGGCATCAAGATTTCCCTACAGACATTGGAGCTCTTATGTATTTGATGCCTGGCACAAGACCAGACGTGGCTTCCAGTGTCGGATTCATTTCGAGGACACTTGAAAATCCAACTCAAGAAGACATGGTATGAGTCAAGAGTGTCTTCAGATACATAGCAGGAACATTGGATCTGAGGATAGTCTATCGAAGCAATGTGGATGAGGGTTTTCTGGACAACTACAGCGATGCAGATTTCGGAGGATGCACATCAATGGGTGGTTCAACCTCTGGAGTCATCGTTAGGTGTGCAGGAGGGGCAATTTCATAGATGAGCCAATGACACGCTGTCATAGCAACTACGACAACTGAAGCAGAGATCATCGCAGCAAACAAAAGGGCCAAAGAGGCAATTTGGCTCAGCAGACTGTTCAGAGGGATTATATGGCTGAAACATGTTCCAGTCATTCAAGTCTACAACCCAGCAGCGGTAAGACTGGCTTAGAACCCAGAGTTTCATCACAGGACGAAACACATTTTTATTAAGCACTTTTTCATCAGAGAGAAAATGACAGAAGGTAACCTAGAAGTTCAATAGATCTCCACAGAACATCAAGTGGCTGATATCATGACGAAGCTGTTGCCAAAGACATGTCTAAAGATTTTGCCTGTAAAAATAGGACTGATGTGAAATAGAAAGGACAATGAACAATTACTGGTGTGCTTTTGTGTGTTGTGACAGTAATTGTATCTCATTCAGTATTTCTTGTTTACTTTATGTTGTTAAATTCAACTTTAATTAACAAAAAGTGTTGAAGTGGGAAAATTTATGATAAAGTCAAGTTGAATTTTGTGGTGATGTTTTGATCCAGAGATGGTGCAGCGATGACGATTAGGGAAGTTCTTCTTTGTTGTGTAACCAAGTAGGCAACAAAAGGACATAAACAACCTCAACAGCATTCGAATCTAAAAAGAGACATCTACATGACACTAAATAAATTATTTAAAAATATACCTCAACAAGGGGAGTCTTCATTAAGAACATTTACTGGGATGTAAGTATTCCCAAGAAATCTATATTTAACTGGCTTACAATAGTTTGAAAGTTTGCATATAAATACCTTTGTACTCCTGTTCACTTAATTCAGACACAAAATTTAAGTGGGATATTAGTATATTGGTGTCCAACACAATTAAGCAGCCAACACAGCATTCTTCTGAGACATCCAAGCAATTTGTATCCATGTCTTCAACAAGCTGATTAGGATCCTCATTACTCTGGCAGCATTCTCTAAGCACTTTTATCTGAAAAAGTTGAACATTTATAAGAAAAGAGTAGCGACGTCAATAACTCGCAGTACACTCGAGTCGGAAATACACAATAACTACTCACGTTTTGCAAAACTGTCTCATCTTCGATATCCTCCCAGTCCATACTTGCATCATCTCGGCAATCATCATGGTTGTGAAGTAAATGGTCACTTCGTGTTTCCGTATTTGAATTTCTCTCTGATGAAGCGCACAGACCGGGTGATTTAAAGCAGATGACAGGGGGCGGATAAAATCTGGAAGCTGTAAGGGATCTTAAGGCCAACATGCTATGCGGACTTCTTTTCTTATGTCCCTCGGAAATGGGTTCTATCTCTCTTACATTGTATGGCTGGGAGAGATCGCTTCTCTTAAATCCATCTCCAGATTGACTAAAATGTGTTTTATAATTTACCCTTCTTTGATCAATCCCGACGGGAATTTTATGGGAATCTACCTCCAGATCACGCACCTTGGTGGGATGAGCTCTGTTATAACGACTGATAAGCCCTGCCTGAGAGAGATCTTTCTTATAGTCCGTTGGTGGAATGTTCACTGTTTTTGCCTTCTTTCTACGGGCGTTCAGCTTCTTCCGGACGGACTCAGAAGATGACGTTGGTCGAGTTGCAACACTGCTTCCACTGGGCGCTGTGGGCACAGAGGTGAGATTCCTTTCAGAAGGTTTCGCTGGGTTTAATTCTGCTAATTTTTGCAAAGTTTCCGGACCTTTCGCTTTTCCTCTAACGAAAGGGTTGTATTTTGTCATCAGTGCTTGATTCGTGATGCCTTTCTCGGAACAAGCATCACTTCGGACATCTTTTGCAGGTAAGTTACTGATGATTCTAAGGAAATCGGACGATTCCGACAGATGAGATGGATTCCTATCACTAGGCACTGGACTACTTCTGGGACGTTTCTTCCTCATTTTCGATTTACTTGTTATTTCAAGTAAGTTCTTTCCGTCTCCTCGCTTTCCTTGAGACGAATCACAACAGGGAGCACTGGTTTTCGAAACGGAAGGATATTCCCGATTAACATCAACTCTCCGCTTCTTAACCTCATTGTGAGAATACATTGAAGAACCCAGATTGACGATTTGACCCTCTCGATAAAGAGCAGCAGAAAAATTATGATTTCCTGAATCATTAGAAAATGGACCTCCTTTGACCTATGTGAGAAAAAATATTGTATTAATCGAACTAAACTCACGATATTAACTCTACCTGTTAATACTGATACAATAGCCCTGTTTTGGAAGTAGAAACAGAGGATATTAAAACAGAATAACCGATTACAATTTGATTCACCTCTAATCTTCTAATAGGCTCGAAGACTTTGCTGGGATCTTGTTTACTTGTACGTGAAAGTTGACTGTTGTCACCGACGGGGCTCAGTTTACCATGAAAAACGGAATGATAGGCACCCATATTCCCAGGCACTTGTTTCTTTGTCTTTGGATCGTTCTGCTTTTTCTTCGAGGAAGACATGACGGTGCCGATTAATGCGTCAAAATACCACAAGTTTACTCCTTACTTTACCAGACTTCTTTTCACATGTCGACCCAAATAAACAACTGAATATCGGTTAAATAACTCCCAATATCACCGCTTGAAGGCTAGTTACTAGCGCTACTAGCGGTGGTTACTAGCGCTCGCGCACGGACTATAATGATATTTCTATTACCCTTGCGCTCGCGTCGATCTCTCTGCGCAGAGAACCTCTTCTTCGGGATGACATTTTCAATTTTACTCTTGTGTTTATGAGGGTATCAGTGCACAAAAGCTCTATATCCAGCCTGGGCCCGGTCATTCCCGTGTTAAAACAGTTAAAACAAATTTAAATCGTTATGTATATACATCCTTTATTGCTACGTCCTTGAGATCAAGGCGCGACGCGCCGAAATATTATGGAACTTCTCGTAAGTGTTTTTATTTTTTCGTGATTCTGTGTTTATCGTCTGCCTTCCTGTGGCAATTTTTATCTATTCATCACACGAGTTATCCTCCGTGAAGTTATACATCCTTCATGGTGTTTCACAGCACATGATCTCCAACGGAGTGGCGAATTAGTTACCTCTCCAGCCAAGAGATAACGCTAGAGTCCCCGTTTACCGCGCAATTAAAATAACCATTATATTCACCCTGCTTTCAGTAATATGTAATGCGTAAATATGAGAATTACCATTGCTGATCTTTCCTTCTTAGGTTTCCGCGATTATTTTGGGAATATCTTACCCATTTGGGCCTTCTTCTGTGCCCATAGGCTGGTTGAAAACTAGTGCTTCGCAGGCACTCATATTAACACCTTATTGGTATTAGTTTCTTTGACCTGAAGACGCCTGCGGAAAATTCATTGAAACTGTTGTCACCAACCAGAATGAAAGCTGAAGAATACCCGGGAACTGGAGATGTACACTGCAGGGCATTTAGTGGTTCCACCATCGCATTCATCTGTAGGCAGGTCTCCATACCAGGAGAATTCTGAAAGCTGAAGGTATAAGGAAACAATGAGCTTCACATTTCAGGCAAGTATTGCCCTCGAACACGGAGAAACTGAATCGGGCGAAGGACGTTCAGAATCAAGGAATAATAAAAGCGTATACTTCAACTTCCTTGGCAATGGGATTAATGCCCATTAATTATAATTAATCGATTTACCATTCCCCGCAGACCCCTGCAGGGATTTACCTTACCCCACGGATCCCTGCTGGGAAAGTCATATTCCCTGTGGGGACTTACATTTAAAAATCCAATCTATCTTAAAGCAAAATGAAGAGAAACCTTTCTTACTCTTGTTTTAATTCATTAATCTTAGGATTCATTCAATTGCACAACTCTGATGAGTATCTGTAGACAATAAAACTACTTAATAGATTGTGAAGGTGCTTATACCTCCTAACCTATGCAACAAACATTATTAATATCGATTAAAAGTCAATTTCTTTCCATAGTAAAGCTGAAGTGTAATTTGATGGGAATTTTGTGAATAGTGTTTCCACAATTGTGTAGTTCTTTTTGCCGCCACGTGATAGAGTACGCTATTGAAAATGCCCCACAGATCCCTGCTGGATACTGTTTCATTGGATATTAATAAACTGTGCGTTTCTCCAAAAGTACCACAAAAATGGGCAACCCACATAGCAATGAATGCCTCAGAGATGACTCACCATAGTCTAAAATATCTCAAACATCACGAATGTCTCAGAGATGCCTCAGCGAGGTATTCGTGAGATATTCAGAAAATTAATTTCTACGTAGGTAAAATAATGCGATCAACGCCTTACCATGCTTTTCCAAACACTTCTGAAGTTGGGATTATTGCCACTGCTACATATTTCTACCATGGAATTACTATATTAAAAATTTCATTATACGACCAAAATTTATTCTTGGCTATGAGGAAGAATATATAGTGGTCGACAGACCCGCCATTACCATTCGTTCCCATAGGTCTATGCAAAATAGTGGTGCCTAGGTACCCGTTTTGGTTCCATTAATAGAAGTATATACCATTATTTTGGACATGGTGACATCTCAGGAAAGGCTCGGAGGGTTACATGTATGTCTCTGAGACATCACATGTGATATTCGAGATATCTCAGAGATGTATTTTAGCTGTGTGTGGCTTGTCTCAGATACATCTCGAATCTCTCTGAAATATCTCCGAGATGTTTAAAGACGTCTATGAGATATCTCATGTGACATCACATAGACCATTATTTTGGACATAGTGACGTCTCAGAGAGGTCTTGGAAAAGTCTCTGAAGGTTACATGTATGTCTCTGAGACATCACATGTGATATTCGAGATATGTCCAAGATTCATTGCTATGTGGGAAACTACTCCTTTGGACATGTAACTTTCTGTCATTGAAGAAGAGTTACCAGTGTAGCTATATGCTCTGCTCTACAGAAGGTGATATCATAATGAATTCGAGTGAACACATATGACATGTTGGGGGCGCAGGACAACGGACATCCATAGCTGCACCAGGTGCTTTGTGGACCATATACATTTTGTGGAATCTTCTCTACATTCAAAATGCAGTTTAGAAATAAGTAAACATAAATACATGAAGTACATAAAAGTTTCTTTAATCATCTTCTCTTTTATTTACATAATGTACAATAAATATCAAAACTACAACTAATGACTGATTTACTCTGGGCAATCCACTCCACTTCTATTCCATCCATGAGAACAGGCATCATCATGCCTAATCCTGAGGAAATTGACTAAATTAAGTGACTATGTAATAAATTTCATCTCATTCAATTGGTTTATGTCTTTGGTAGGAAAAGCTCCTATTACAATTTGACTCTCAGGCCATTAACCTTCCCACCTTGATGCAACCATGACTAGACTAACATATCATTCATTTAACATGGAATAGGTCACTTGTTGCAGGTGACTCAAACACTAAGCAGGTGGACACTTGAGATTTTAGCGACAATGAACCAACATTTTCCCTCTGCCAACTACCTTATCTTGACCTGCTCCCCTCTGCAAGACATAAAATTCAGTGACTTCACACTTTTGAGTCTTTAAGAAGTAGTCTCCAAAGGGTAGCGCAGCAATAGTATCTCCATAACATATAAACATTGAGTCTCCTTCCTCACCAAGTCAAATGCAAATATGTTTGCATCATGTGTTTTGGTACAATAAAAAGGGGGTGAGCAAAAAGAGCCAGTGTTTCCTAAGCCTTCAAACATAGAAGTTTCTTTCATGAACAGAGATCAAAACCCAATTAAAGGGCCTCCAATTTGTCATGAGATCATTAAAAAATGTATCCCAGGAGAAATGTATTAGGATGATAGTCCACGAAAAAAGAATATTCTATATTTGATGGAATTGTTTAGTCCAACAAACATATGCCTACATTAGCAAACATATCTACAAAATTTTGAAGGCAATAAATGGATCTCTTTCTTTTGGAATGTTAAAAAATGAATTGTCACAAACAAGACTATGCACTGAGGTTAAAGTTTTTCAAAATTTAATTTCTATTACTAACATGATCACCCGTATTTGTTGAGTAGTAATTTCCATCAAAATGGAAACTTTTAATCTAAATTATCTCATGGTGAATGGGGCATTATTGAGTACCATATATTTCCGCAGATAAGGCGACCTTGAGATAGGACAAGGTGTAAATTTTCGTCAAATTTTTATAGTTTAAGCCCTAAAAGACGACCCCCAAACTATCAACTGTCGCAAGTGAGGATGTACTCGAGGAGCTATTTGCCTCAGATGATGAATTTGAGGATTTTGCAGGATTTTAAATACAATGATTTGAAGTGAGTGCTGTGTTTTATTTTATAATGATTTTAATTTATATAAATTTCAACCTTATTTTTTTTGTATCTGTCCTATAAGACGACCCCGGATTTTGGGGGCCTTTTTTAATGATTCAACTATCGTCTTATCTGCCGAAATATATGGTACCCACAGTTCATGACTTTGAAGAATACATGACTCAGGAAACCCTGCATCTGGTATTCAAATGCACCTATTCAGACAGCACCTCTCTCAAGAACAGAAACAAAATTTTTACGACAGTAAAAATTATGGTTATTCTGGCTGAAAATGGTCATGAAAATGGATGTTATGATCAAAATATGCGGCTCTGGCATATTTTTCCACGCTTGCCAGGCATTTGATCTGTATGTGAATTAGTAATCCAAATACTAGCACAATGAGCTATGTACTAGGCTTGACATCTAAAGATATTCTTTAAGATGCGCTCATATTTAGACTGAATACTATGTATCATAATCCTCAATAATCTCAATTGGGTGGCTCCATAACAAACTATTTTCCAAACTCCCCATAACAGTTATGATGCTTGGTTTGTTCTGAGCTGCAGCTGTGAATTAGACAGCTGCAGCCAAAAGGCAGCCATATAAAAACTCCTCAATAAAATAATTTTTTAATGAGGAAGTCATATGATCCCAGACACAAAAAGGAGCTGGGACAGTTGGTTGATAGCTGTCAGTAAATGAATGCTGAAGCACTAGTATTTCCCTCTCATTTTATCCCATCCTGTACTTATCTCCCTCTGCCTCTGACAATCATATCAACTTTTCGTCAGTCTTATTTCAAATGCTTTTTACCTCGATTTAGTCCTTCAAAGTTCCCTTCATGCTCCCCTGCTATTAACTCCACTGTTGCTAAGGATGTTGGAGCCTTCCGAAATTTGAACATCCCCTGGTCTCCCCTCTACTCTTTTCTGAGCACCATTTCCATGCTCACCACTATGATCTCCAGAACTTGGAGAACACTTTCCATTAACTACCCCTTGACGGACTTTCATGACCGAATGAGCCACAGCTATCCATTCATTTCTCGTTCCATCAAACCAAGTGAGCCCAAGTCCATAGCGGCCATTGAGGTTAGCATGCTGACAGTGGGAGAACCACCAGCCACCCTCATAACTTGCAGCACAATCCGTGGAGCTTGAATCACGATCAGAATCCTTGGCACTAAACTGCATTCCATTCTGGTAGTCCAAGGCATCACCAGCATCACCATGGTAACCACTAGCTGAGAGCCTATACCCATCACTCTCATTTGCCACAAAGAAGTGGGAGTATTCAGCATACCATGCTCTGCCATAAATATCAACCATGTCAACTCGAAGTGATGTGCAGTTGAAAGCATTTGTAATACGGTGCAAGGCTTCATTTCCAATCCAAAACTCGCCTATAAAACAAGTTTAAAATTAAATTAACTTTTGATATGAAGTATGAAGATTACCAGTTCAAATATAAAGCATATCAAACCTTGCAAGACTATTCTTAAATTGATATACATATTTGAAAAATCCTTCTCATGCACTGGAAGTGTAATGTAGAAGCCAATATGGAACAAAATAAACATCAAATGATGATGATAAACTTTTCAAACAGTACATGGGTCTTTTAATATAGCGATAACATTTGCTTCAATCTACAGAGTTAGGATACCTCAAATGTTACTTTCTTCATTAGCATTTACAAAATTTCCTTTATCTGAGAGCATTATCAAAATATTAACTTTCAATTCTCCTTTTTGACAAATTTTAATAGAACTGACATGACCCTAAAGCTAAAAATGAATGGGACATTGGAATGGATTATTTTCAGTTCTGTCATGTAAAGTATTTGGCTGCTATATGCAAATGTCATTTTTTCAGAAATTGAGGTTAAAATGTGAATTTTTCCTGGAGAGTAAATTATGATTAAGAAAAGGCAGCAATAATTCTTAAATCTACGTTTCCTTCCTCCCATGCAAGCCGCCACTTGGGTGTGTAGCGGGGGGACACCAGCCATGTAAAGATGTAATGGAAAAGATTTTGGGAAATGAAATGGTGACATATATTATGGGAGTGCACTTTGTGGAGCTCAGTTTTTGATGTGGTCACTTATTGTGCAGGGAAAGAACGAGTTTTCATACCTATCTGTTCGGCAATATTTATTACTTCAGTCAGACGTAGAGATGTAGTGAGCTCTGAAACACACCAGTTCTGAATTTCTCAAGCAAGCTAAACCTAGGCCGTTTTCGAACTTGGCAAACGCCTAGTTAACATGATATCAAGTTAACTTGATCCCAAGACATCTTGACTTGACACTTTTGTAGCCCTTTTACGGTGGAAGAGACACCATGCGGCCTTCATTTCGTAAAAAATAAAAAAAGCGCTATCCGTGTCGATAATTATTGTGGGTGATTGAAGTGGATTACTTCTTTGAAATGCTTCCCAACCTTATACGGCAAAGTAACAGAGAATATTATTTTTAAAATCTTATTGCTTATGAATAAAATAATTCTTATATACCATAATATGGTGATTAACTAATATGCTTCGATTACTTGGGGCTGCGAAAGTGGACGACATATCGCTCACTGTATTTCACCACAATCAACGTCTTTATGCAAAAAAGGCATCATAATATTTTTTGCCTGTATGAAAAAACACATAACAATATATTAATGCATTACACTCCGAACTATCTACCTATGATCTCTGACTGTTGACTGATAAATACGCACGTTGTAACTAACATAATTAAGCTGAAAACAAATTACATTTACTCTAAAGGTTTATTGTCCCATTTCTTTGATGAATGCTGTGAAAACCTCTCCAATGTTAACGTTATTACAATTATTATGTTCGTTAGCTAAAAATAATGCTGCCAATGAAATTATGGCTACTTTAGAGTACTTTATAATTCTTTCATATAATTTCATTCATCATTATTTCATTTCTTTTCCTTCCACAGTAAGGAAGATAGATTTTGTAGATTCAATGAAGTAAACAAGGACGGTAGATTTACAATGTATGGAATTATTCACACAACTATTAGATCTTACTACAACACACATAAACAACCTCTTTTATCAGTATATTCACATTTGAAAAGCCTTTAAATATAACGAATTCATCAATTTTTCCACAAAAAAAATAATATCACATAAATATATGTAGTAATGATAAAATAGTATCCATTTGAGATTTTCTTCACTTCTATTTTCCATACAAGCCCATATTATCACACCCCGAGTTCTAACTTAAAACCTAGCAAGCATAACAAGTCTCCTTTTTCGTTGACTTGGTATCTTTCCTCGATAGCTAGTGAACAAGCGCATGGTGATGACGCATCCATGATGTCATAGCTTTCGATGCGTACTAGGTTTCAAGGCAAGATGCTAGATTTGCCAAGTTCGGAAACGGCCCTAGTGTGTTGCCCCTGAGTCTAGGGGCTCCCACCTTAATCCCTCTAAAAGTTGTGAGACACTATATGCTCGCTTGTAGCAGTTTTTAATGAAATGTGTAGCTTTTCTTTGTATTTTATTAATTTTTTTGGTTAAATCTTTACGACCAGGATCCCAAATGCTTGCGGTATATTCAAGGTGTGGCCTAACCAGAGAAAAGCAGCATCTCTCTTTTACTTTTTCATCCAAGGACTTTCTGATTATATGCTTAAAAAAACGTAGTTTCTTTAATACTGTGCTGCATATACATATATTGTGTGATCCCCACAATATATCAGAAGTTAAGGTAATTCCAAGATATTTTACTGTAGCTGAAGACTTTATGTTTACTTCACTCACAGTGTAGGTATGTCATTTGTGTGATGACTTTCTCTGGAAGTAAATTACTAAGATTTAATTCCGGCCCCCACTCCTGGTACCACGAATGAACGTTGAGTGAAATTCACAGTGGAAAAATCACTCACCTGGACTGCAAATCAAACCAGCTTGTTTAGAGTACTCAGAGCAAAATCGAGGGATCTGGGTTTGATTCCCAGTCCAGGTGAATGATTTTTCCACTGTGAGTTTCACACAATTCACCAAGGAGTTCTCTTAGGTAAGGCCTGAATGACTATGGGTTTTCATCTTCTAATTCACCTAGGTTTTTTTTCTTTAAGTTTTGTAGAGTAGTGCACATTATTTTCTTCATTTTTAGCACTGAGCGATGTGAATTTCTCTCTCAAGTTCCATTTTTTATTACTCGACTTAATAGAAATTTTTTATAGGTTGTGTAATTGCCTTTGTCTCCTGAGCTCCCACCTAACTTTGTGGTTATACCAACGAGGTTCTTTACTCTCCCATTTGAATTTGTATGGAATATGTTCATTGATTCCTGTATGTAGTATTTCCAAAAAACATATCTAATACTTCAGTGCTCTTGTCTTTTATTGTGGCTACATATTTTGTGAATTTAGCTTCTAAGGTCTCTCCATATTGTATCACATTTTTCAAATGAGTAGACTTCACGTTATACAGTGGACTCAAAGTCGTAAAAATTATTTTGTGATCACTTATACCTTCAAGGATATCGGCGTGTTTAATAATTGCCGGGTGACTTACAGCTAAAAGATCGAATATTTTATTACCTCCTGTAGGTTCGTTAACTACTTGAGTAAGAGAGTGCTGTGGAGGTGTATTTGGAGTTGGTTAAATTACTGCTGCTGTTATTATTCAAGGGTTATGCATCAGCAAACAAATGGATGACCACAGCTTAGAGGGTTAATTGAACACTTACCAGCTGGAGATCCAAAGCCAGCCTGGTACTCTTTCCAACTTCGATTAAAATCTCTATGCCCATTGATCCTCCTCTGCACCACAGTCCAGCCTCCACCATGAGTGTCTTGGTCACAGTATCCCAAGAGGGGAGATGGAAGGGCTTCCTCTGATGATGATCCTCCATCAACTGATGAACTTCCTTTGTTTTCTCTCAGTAGGGGATGAAGTAAGTACAGTCCACTGGGGCCGGTCACTTCTGAGCAATCTGTTAGTTAAGAATGGAATAAATGAAAATCACGTTAATCTGATGTACACATCTTATTTGTGAATCTTAAAAATACTATCTAACCTAAATAATATGAAACAAAGT
Source organism: Ceriagrion tenellum (assembly GCA_963169105.1). Taxonomy (NCBI): domain Eukaryota; kingdom Metazoa; phylum Arthropoda; class Insecta; order Odonata; family Coenagrionidae; genus Ceriagrion; species Ceriagrion tenellum. Next base: position 20,298,377 of record OY720632.1, read on the forward strand.
TTTTGCTTCTTTAGTGTCACTATATTCAATCCCTGCTTTTTAGGCAAGGGCTTATGTAATCGACAAAAATTCCAATATGATGGGAGAAAAACTTGCTCAAACTACCTTAGAGGGAGTGGATACTTTTAGAAAATTTATAGAAAAATTTGTTGAAGTACAAAAAACTGAGGCATCATTAAGAAGTGAGGGAGGTAGCAGAGGGATTGCAATTTGTGGACTACAGGGCCCTGGAAATGACCCTGCTCACAAGGGATCCCTCTGAGGAAAATCAGTGGCATCCTTCTCTTAGATGATAATAATAAAATTTCTATGAGACCTACATTCTTGATAAAAATGATGAAATTCAAAGATGAAGGGTCATTGCACAAAACATATGTTACCAAACTTTTTCTCTGTTGAAAATGGTCCATTTTTAGCAGAGTTTGCCATTTTTTTTCCTTCCCAATATGATTTGTATTCACTTAATAAACAAACACTTGCCTAGTTCCTCCACCTTTTAACCCTTAGAGTGCGGCATGCCGTGAAATCACGTCATGGTTGTCTTTACACTGGTGCTGATGACGTGATAACACATCAAGGATACCGTGAGTGTTCCAGCTCTTACTAGGGAACTTTCACTAGGCCCCCTAGTGAAAGCTGGAACACTTAGGTTACCCATGACATGATATCATGTCATCAGCACTTGCGTAAAGACAAACATGACATGATATCACGTCATGCCGCACTCAAAGGGTGAAGCACCAAAAGTAAAAATGGGATTATTTTTTTTTTGTCATGCAACCAAGCCAATAAAAACCATGGTGATGTGAAAATGCATTTTCTGACTGAAGTAGTATCCACATAATTGAGATTTCTATGATGAGATATTACAAATTGGCTCTTTATCAGAGGGATGAAGAATATTTGGGAACAATCTATCATATTTGGGCAAAAAAATAAAGGTTTAATTAGCCAATCTGTAACAAAGAGATATCATTTTCATTTCCCTGCACATAATTTCTATAAGCATTTTCTGGGATCAAGCATTTAAGGATTAACTTTGAGAGATAAATAAATTACAATGGAAGCTGCAAATTCCCTCAAATACTCATGAAACCAAGTGCAAAATGTTACACTGCTGTAGTTGAGACTATTGTAGGAGCCACTGGAAATTCAAAGCCAGGACAGCCTGAATAGCCTTAGGAGTCCCTCTGTCACATTCACTTACATAGATTTCCCAGGGACATTTGTACCCCCATGCAGTTCAAGTCCTATGGCTGTGACCAATTTGGCCAAAAATGTGATGGTACAGTCAAAGGTTTTCCTGATTTACGTTACATGAATTCATAGCCTACAAATTTGAGGCTGATATGAAAGAAATTCCAAAATCTCACATTTCTTCATACCCTATGCACCACATGAATACTTCTCAAACATGGAAAATATTTAGGTGCAAGTATCCTTTTTTCCCCAATCCTTTTTACTTCTCCTGTTGTCATTGCTGGGTACCTAACATCCTCTGTCACACACCCGAGTAGTAGCTTGAAAGTTAACAGTGGATGTAGATACATAGTTCTTGTAAACAAAGAGCCTTCAATATCATTTGCAACATAAATATTTTCTTTTCAATAGTTATAGCTCAGCAAGGTTTGCAGTTGATATGTTCCACATTTAAATGTGCGTACCTCTGGGTAGTTGTTCCACCACATCCAAGTAGCTCTTTTGTACCCGCGTCAGCCTTCGGAACAAATCTGGCAGGTTACTGCCATTGACTGATTTTTCAATTAGGAAGTCACCTCTGGGGTCAGCATTTTCCTCCCCATCGTGCTGCAATCATCACAGAAGGAGACAATTAAAAACAATGAAAATGAAACCAACCAAATTTTCATCATTCTAAAAATCAAATGCCAATGAGGTTCATTCTGTCTCCATTAATACGTACATACTTCTTAGGTAAGATAAAGTGTGTAAAACAGTGTAGGATACATATTGAATAAGGAAATAGAAGGAGGGGAGATGTGTCTGCAAACATATCGATGGAAAATGATCTTCTCAAAAGAGCAATGGCTATGGTAAAAATCCAGAATCAATCAAATGTAATGATATCAGAATTTAGTGACTTATGAGTACTATTACTTAGTGTTTATTTCATTCAAGTTCCAAAGAAAAACATTACAGTGCAGAAAATTTTTCATAAATTCATGAGTTCAGTATAAAATCATAAGGGCCTAATATAAAGCTGTACCATGAATACCACTCTCCAAATGCTTGTAAAACCAGCAGTAATAGCATGTACCTACTCAAATGAAACCCACTGTGCATTAGCAGTAGGTACTCGTTATCACGACAGTGGATGATTTCAGCTATGAATCCAGATATATCCAGGTTTGTATGATTGCAAATTAGGTATACCAAAGACCATTCATTCATCAACCTTGGCATTATGATAAGGTATTATCTGATATTTTGATGCATAACAGTTAAAAATCAGTTTTCAGGACAATTTTCAAAACAATTAATATGATTGATTTGAAAGGTCAGGTAAGACTATGATTGCTTCTCATATGCACTGCATGTGGTACTACATATCAATTAAAGATGTCAAATGACATTTTAGACATTGCTTAGCTCTTAGGGCACAATTACTATAAGATATTTAAAAAAAGCATGCATCAAGATTAACCAAGGGAAAGATACTGAATGATTTGGTATGAGAAAATGGGCAATGCAATATCCACTTCTATTTCTGCCCCACTCAGTATTTTTTCATCAAACTACCTCTGATACATTTTTATACACCTCATATAAATTCAGGTTGATTATTTGGATCATCTTACCATATTGACCCTTGTTGGTGACTTGTTCAGCAAAGAATCCTCCAGTCTCATGATCTTAGATGCCAAAGTCTGCTCGCCTGCTTCCATGCGGCTGGTTATGTTCATGAGTTGGGCCTGAACCACTCCAAGGGCACCCACCTCACCCCTCTCCTTCTCCTGCAGCATCTCTAATGTCTCACGCATGACTTTGACCGACTCCTGACCGCTCTCTTGCTCCTCTTTGGCTGCACGAGCAGAAGCCATCGCCTGGGCCATTCCAAATTCCAACTTGGAAATCTCACGCTGCAGCTCAGGTAAACTTTGATCCACCTTGTCCTCCACTGCCTGAACTGATTCCAGCAACTGTAGCGTTGAGAGGTGTAGCTTGTCCAATGCTGCCGTCTGACGGCTACTGTTGAAGGCTATTGACCTAGCTGACACCCTTTGCACTTCCTCCATGCCAGCCACCTTATCTTCAAGCTGTCGGATTAGAGACTGCAGCGCACATGTACTGAGTGCAATTTCATGGTTGCCATCTCTGCATCGCTGCTCAGAACTTTCTGTTCTTTTAATATTGCGATCAGAAATGACTTTTGCCAGCTTTTCTAACTTTCGAACTTGTTTTTTTAGATGCATTTGTGCAGTTAATATTTGTTTGTCTGACTGCCGCAGGTTGTACAGCTGTTTGTGAATGTGTCCAAAGTGCCTCACTTTGTGTTCATCTGATTCTGAGGAGGAAAAAGAGAAGATGGGGATTCAGTCATGTTGAGAATTTAAAAGAGCTTCTTTTTACGCTAATTGTAGATGGATGGGAGATGGCTACTGTCAAGCAATCAATAAGCCATTATTAACCTGAGAAAATACCAAAGGGGAATGACTGAACTTATCTTTACTTAGCTGAAAAAGTGATAGGGGAAACTGACCAAACAGTTGATGTATAGATATATATTATATAATTTATTTTTAAAAAGTACACATTCTTTTCTTACTGGTGAAAATGACAGGAAGAAGTGATCTAGGGGATCATAATTTATGAAACCCCACGGAAATGAATGGTTATGAAAAAAGAAGATGTTTCTGACAGGGGAAAATAGTAAAGGAATAAAAAAATCATCTCACCTTCACCATCAGTTTTCTGGTCACTTCTGACACCCATGGATTTCTCCATCTGCAATGAGGAGTAGGAAAAAATACTGCTGTAATTATAAAGCATTATAATCAATTGCTCTCCAATGAAGAATCACTCACATAACTTGTAATACATACTCAGTGAAATAAGTTTAATCACCTTAAAACAAGAAGCCACATATGTTAGAGGGCATATATAATTCTCAGAACTAATATTGAAGAGGAAAAGGACTATACCCTTCACCTCCATCTACAACACACTTCACCTGCTATTCAAACAGGACTGAGGTCATTGACATAGAAAGTTTGGATGAGTAAGACTATTTTTGTTTCAACCTCTATTGAAATAATTCCAATTACTGACTCGTGAATCACATAGAGATGCATATACGTATGTATGTCAAACAACTTCTGACAAGCAAGATTGTTTTGTAGCAAGATTCACACTGGATAAATCAGCTGCACATCATGTCTATAAGTCATCAATTTTATTTCAAATAACAATTTCCTCAATTATCTAGCCTGCCTTAATAACAACTTGACCTCTATCATACTGAACACATTTCAATCATATTTACCATTAAGTTCCTCTCAGTAGAAGATGACTGCAGTATTTTCGAAAAATCCAGCCACTCGGACTGCAAGGCCTTCATCTGTAAACAAATCAAGAAGTGACCATTACAATACAAACTAGCTTTATGATCTGTTGGCAGTATGATATTATAATACGATTAAAGCATAGATAGATGCATTCATGAGTTACCGTTGGTGAGGTGGACTACTATGAATGGAGCTTTATTGTAAAAGAGGAGAGTAGGTATACTTACTCAGAAAGTGACCATCGAGTAATGAACATAAACTATTGCACTGCTGAAACAGTGTTGGCTCCCTCTGCCCTTGCAACTCCACACTAGATCTAAAAACTTTAGAACTATCATGCATTTGGCTTTTAGATGGCCTCTCCTTTTCTGGCATTAATGAGGCCCACTAACTAACCCTTTCCTCCTCCCCTACCACTCCTCTTCCCCTCCTTCCCAGCAGGCTGTACCCCAACAGTCAAAATACCTACTACCTTTGCCTGATTAAATATTACTGTACAGTTAAGAATAAAAGTTGTATTACTCTATTATATAATAAATAAATATCCTAAATCATTCATTTTTTCAATTACTCTTCCTTTTTGCTTGTTATGCCTCAAAACCTGATAGGCACCTTTGGAATAATCCATTGACATAGTTCTTATTGTAGTCTGCAGCTAAAAAAATACAAAAACCCTAATGGATGCCTAAAAAAATATCGAAGATAAGTGACTTTTGAATAAGATTTGTTAATCAAAGATAAGGGTTAAATAAATGGGTTGGCAAATAGAAAAACTTGTTATTTTGTTTATAGTCCTAAGCAGGTGAAAGCCATGCGTATATTTTGATGCTGTGAACCACAATAGTCTCTGTACAAATCAATTATGGCTGTTCAGCTTTTCATAGGCTCACTCACTTGCTATTCATCATCATTATCACCATCAGCTCTACAGCCAAGGGTGGGCTGAGGCTTCCTTTGTTATATGCCTCCATTCTGATCTTCCTCTTGCCTCCTCCTTCCATCTTGCTCCTTTTTCCCCCATATTTTCTTCAACATCCTGCAGCCATTGCTTCCATGGTGTTCCTCTCTCCCTGACACCTTCCATTATGTTATACAGTAGTTATTTGGGCATCAAGTGTTCACCCATTCTTCCTATGTGGTCCAGCTATGCTAGTTGCAGAGACATGGAGAACTTAACTATATCCTCACTTCCAAATATTTCATTTTTCTCCCTGTTCATTCTGATTCTATGTATCTGTCCCTCTCTAACTTTACTATAAATTCTCCCATTATTTCCCATTCGAATCTCATGAGTGAGCCTTCATCTTTCTTGGAAACAACTCACATCTCAAGATGTGATCAGCTCCATATGTGACAACAGGTCTCATGACAGTCTTAAATATTTTCAGCTTTTTTTTCTTGAAAAAAGGTCAACTTCGGGAGAGGTTCATTAGCAAAATATGACTCATTGCCATTCATCAGGCTTTGGCCGATCCCATTCGATGTCGTATTTTCAGTTTTATTTTAACTCTCACATAGGTGAACTTTTTGAAACCCTCAAACTCATAGGTACTCATTTTTATGTTTTGCACCACACATCTGTTCTGTAGCGATGACTTATTTAATGTCTTTTATCTTTTCTTCATTGATATTGAGACCCATTACTTTACCAATTTGTTCCATTGTATAATAAATTTCCTCGAAGTCATTCACAGTCCTCCCTATCATAGGTATACATTGTGCATATGCAAATCCTTTGATGGATAAGTGAGCAATGATTCCACCCAATTTCAATTCTTCCATTGCTTTGTTTTAAACTAAGTTGTATCAATACAGCTGATAGTGCATTCCCTTATCTTACCCCTGATGTCATCTTGAAGACTCTACTTATTCTACTTCCGACAAAAACTTTACCCTAGGGTCTTTTCAGTATAATTACAGCCAATCTAATCAGCCCAGGTAAAATTATTTGGACTGTAACTGCTCTGAAACTGGTCTGTAATTGCTCTGGAATACTAATATCTGATCTGAAAGTGGTCTATAACTGGTCTGAATTTTGAAGATGTTTCAAAGCACAGACCACTTCCAGATCAGATATTAGTATATCAGTGCATTTACAGGCCAGTTTAAGAGCAGTTACAATCACGTTTGAGAGCAGTTACAGACCAAATACTTTTACTTCTGCAGCTATTCTGGAATACTGTAACCTCTGCGTGCACAGAACATCTCTTACAAATTTACACTGTCAAAGGCTCGTTGGAGGGCAATGAAGAGTAGACGCAGAGCAATGTTGTATTCAAAGCAATTCTCCATTGTTTGCCTTGAAGTGAATAGTTGATCAATGGTACTTTTTCCATATCTGCTCACTTGGCATTGCTGGCTTACTATTGTGAGAAAATTAAAAATTTCATGAAGGGCAGTGAAACAACGCTAACAGACCGAACCATCTCCAATTTGGAAATTAAGTTTTCCAATAAGTATTTCTTTTAAGAAGACAATTGCTAATAAATAAATATTCATTAACTCGTCAATCTAAAACTGGATGCTCTTCCAAAATGATTCGACGATCACAAGCGCCCGCGTCTTTTCCATCCACTTCTCGCAATGAGGGATGAAGCGACGTTAATGGCGAGCTTCAAATGCCAACCTCCTTTCAAAGGCGCCCCTCGGTCAGCGGGACAGCCTTTAAAATGCACCCCCCCCCCCTTTCACCTCCTTTCAAGACTCCGGACACAATGAGGGTCCAAAAGTTCCACCCTTGAAACCCTTATCATCCCTTGGACGCATTTCGAGAGAAAGGAAGGGACCGACGCGCTTACTTCCATTGTTGCGTCACACTGCCTGCGCCCTTCGGCACTCTTTTGACCCTATGTTTCCTTCATTCGCTCAGAGGGCTTGCTTTCTGAGCAGCCGCTTCGACACGAGCGGCGGGAGTTACTGTGCTGAAAAAAGATTGGAATGTGACCATTCCCTAAGTTGGGAGATCATAAATCGAGTGGGTCCAGTTTCCGGAAATAACTTTCATTACTTCAAGCAAGTATGGCGTATTACTCGCAAGAACTTTACTTAAGCCTCAGACGTTTTGAAAAACTTTCACATTGAGAATCTCTTCTTTCTGATTAGCTTTTGAGAGGTTTCTTAATGATATCATTTTAAATATTACTACGCTCGAGGACACAATGTGTAAAAATATAGGCATTTGCACGCACATGTGACTGGCCCACTGATGCTGTTCCGAATGTATCGTTAAATAATCTGGAGACAAAACCCTTTAGATATAATGAGGAGTTACGTATTTGACGGAGGAAACCACCGGGTGTCTTTGAGGTCAATGAAGCTCGCAAGTACGCATCGTGCACCGCCGAGATTGGTAGTTACCAACCTAGGGTAGGCGCTTGCATGATTGAAGATTGCGCAGGGATAAAAGCTGGATGATGTCAGTGGTGCTGCAAGCGTGAGTACACACAGCGAGGGATCCAATTATTTGAGGGTTCTTTGAAGGATGTGAACTGCCGAGGGGAGTACAAGTAAAAGAATAGGGTGGGGGTTATTGTCTTGGCCTAGGACTAGCCCGATGTGATCATTACCTAGAGCTGACCAGGCGCAGAGAATTGACATCACATAGAGTGAAATCTCTCAGTGTCCTCTGATGAGAGGAGATTGCGCCATACACTCATAAAATCTTTGCAAGGAGTCTCGTGGCCACGTGAGTGAAACAGTTTTCAGGGTATTTCAGAGTAAATTTATTTAATAGTACTTTTACTAGCTTCAGAAAATTTCGAAAAAAGAAAGAAATACATAAAATACGCCGCGAAAAGGAATTTGATGGGCGTGTGAGCGCATGGATGAGAAAGAGGAAAAATTCATCCTGCCCGTTTGATGTCATTAGACTTACACTTGAAAGTTTTGTACGCGCTAAAGAGCGACAAAATCCACTCTGTCATCCTCATTAAGAATACTTTTGTACCCTTGGTAAGTATTTCTGGCTTGCATCCCTCATCTATTCGCTCGATATTCTTTCGACAGCTCTTTGTTTTTGCTTCCCGATCCTTCCAGCTTTCCACGGTGGGGGAGAGCCAACAGGCCAAGGTTGCCAAGTTGAAAGTTGATGAACATTCATCAAGAGATTACGATAGGAATTCCAGTTTGACGGATTCGGGATGTCCTCGGGAGTAAATACAAAAGCAGAATTCGAAGCGTCTACATCGATTCCCGAAGGCGAAAGGCTTCCTCGAATTCTTCCTTCATGTGTGCTGCAATATAAGCTTTTGACATGTTCCCGCTGTCACATCCTAACCTGCCAAGGACTAATTTAGGATTTTGTGCAATCAATTTGGTCAAAAATGGCTAAATCATTGGATAACGCTCAAGTCACCAGCGATCACGGGCAAATGAACTAAAAGTGATAATGCAAGGCATCCGAAACAAGTAATGCATTTTAAAATGAAAAATTCCAATGCCAATCACAAACCAGCGTAAATGGTACGTCACAACTGTTTAAAGAATTTGCCAATCAAAACGATATGAAGAGGAAATCATCCCTGAGCTTTGGCAAGGTCTTTACTATCTTATAATAGCCTTTTAGGGTCAATGTAATACGGGCAAGTCATGAGTATGAATACTTTCCTGTGCAGTTCTGAGAAGTGGGTTTATTGATCCCCAGTGTCTCGACAAAAAAAGAAACAATACAACTGACACGTACGTTTATGCTGCACGATCTACACATTCGAGTGACTTCTACGAGGATTCCCACTCATGTTATAAGTACTCCCTATGTGCTGCAATCATCATCACCGAAATGTCAATTTCCTGAACACATTGAAAAAATATATCTCATCTCAATGAATCCACGCATATTCAAGAGGCACGGGAACTCGGCAACTACAGAGGGTAAATTTTTCGGTCGATGGAGGGACAGGAGGAGGCAAAAGAGAGCAGCAAAGAGGAGAGAGAGGAGAAGGCATTGGCAGTTGAGAGGATGAGGAGGGGAGGGAGGACCGGAGGCGGCAGAGGGCAGGTAGGCAGCTGCCGGAGAGAGATTGGGCATTCCGGGAAATCTGAACTGAAGGAGGTGGGATCCTCCGGGAAGGCTTCGGGAGAGGCGGGGAGGGAGCAGATCCTCGGAGCGGGAGCAAAGAGGGAGGGGTTGAAGGGAGAGGGGGGGGTGGAGGGCTCCTTTCGGGCGGCAGATGTCGCGCGTTCAAATCTCCAGAAAGGCTTCCCCTCCACCACCGCCCCCGACCTCTCTCCCTCGACAACAATGCATGAGCTCCGCCGGAAAACAGGCGAACCCGTGAATGGAAAAGCGACCACAGCTCCCTCCTCCTTTGTCCCCATGTCCGCTCCTCGGCACACCAGGAATTTCGCCTTGCACTTCATCCCCCCACCCCGCCCAAAAAAGCCTGCGCGCCCTCCACTCCCACGGAATATACCCACGAGGAATGCGATTCCTCCCTCCCTTAACATTCAGTTCGCACGCCGCGGGGATTTTTCACAGAGGAACCTGTCGTGCTGGGGGGGCGGGACATAATGCGAGACGGGGACCACCTAAACGTCACATTCTTATGCGGTAATGGTGTGGCTAAACTTTCAGGAGTATCGGCGGCTGCGTGGTCATGCAATATCGTCGCCACGGCCATAAAGGTACCGTGAGAAAAGGACCCTCGGAGGCGTCTGCTGCAGTCAAACCGGTGGAAAGGAAGAGTAACTGTCTGGTAGTGGACAGGTTTCCTCACAGGATGAGGACCGATTCAGACCCAAGTGGGGGTTTTATCACTATCAGTTTTCCTAAAAAATTAATGTCTGAAATACTGATAATATTTCTGACGAAGTTATGATAAAAAATTGCGGCATCCGCACACATGTATAGTTAACTGGATGGTGCATTGAAGTACTCTGAGTATATGTTCTCGCTAAAAAGAGTAATAGAGCTTATTCCCCAATGTAGATGCCTAAAAACCTTTCGTGATCCTAGAATCCTCTCTCCCTGCGAGAGTGGAAGTCTTACCCAAGTAAGCTGATAAATACCGCCTTCTTTGGCATCGATATCCATTTGAAATACTAAAGGGACGGAAAATGAGAATTTAAATTAGAGAATCGTCACTATTTCTCCTCCCGAATCGCCATTTTCCGAGATAACACAGTTCACATGTAAGACTTGTTCAACAGCTAACCACCTCTCGTAATTTCCTACGTGGCCTGAACCCTAATATTTCTAGTGACTTCTGTCAACTCCATCCAGGAAGAGAGCGATTGTAGGATCTTTCATTAACCTTTCACGTCGGCCTTACGAAAGTAGACTCCGGAAGCACTGAACTTCCCTGAAACATTACCATCCATTGGATACGGCTCCCTAGTATAGTCCCTGACTAAACTAGAATAAGGAAAATTTCTTGCAGCAAATGATTATCGAGGAACACAACTCGGTAGCGATACATCCCACAGCAAACGCGTCTAGCTATAGCATGGTAATTCCATAGAGTAAGTATATATAGAGTGGCAAAGCAATGCTGAAAACTGGACATCATTTTTTTAGAGCTTTGGGAAGAATTTCTCAGGTGCCACCACCTTATGGGAGGAAGAATTTTGGCTTATGGAGAAGACCACTTGGGAGGCGCTAGTGGTACTCGGTGATTTTGCACCAACATACAGAGGTGGATTTACCATGGCTGTTGTGTGCTTTTTATCGAGTATCAATTGTTTTGTCGTTGCTATGATACATCGGTTGACTCCATGTTTGGTAATCGCGTGTCTTATCATATTGACGTGAATTCGATTCATTATAGACGATGCTCATTGAAGGCACATTGAAATACATGTTTAATTTGGTCTTGACGACTCCATAAGATTTGTTTCCGTTGCTATGGGTCAGTAAGTAAATATCGAGGTACCGAAATCTCATTTGTTATGGCTTGTGCTAATTCGATACACCTGTTCCATCTATCGGCGAAAGTATTATTTAAAAACTCATATCCGAATCTCCCTATCCCTTTGCCACTCTATCTGTACTTACTCTATGATACTTAGGGGCCAAATCGGCAAATCTGAAACAATTTTCATCCAGGTTGCATCGCATAGATGATCACAAAAGCTGCGACCTCCCTTGGACACCACCTCTCGTGGGTGGCGGCCATGGGACGGGCGAGGACTCTCCTGGGATGCACCTGTGCGTGAGTGTCCGTTTGTGTGGCCTCGGCCAATTGTGCGAGGGCATAAAGGAGAGGCCTCCGCATTGGCCGATATGGGACAACCGGTTCCCTTCGCTCATCCCCTCCTCCACCCTTCATTGATACATAACCCCCCTTTACTTTAACTTTGCCAGAAGTTTATTCTCAGCTCACCCTGAATCGTTTCTTTTTGCTCAGCGGACACCTAAAAAATCCTCTTTATTCACAGTCCTAAATTATACATGTTACCGACCAATTTTGAACTTGGTTAATCCGAGAGTTTTCGGTAAATGTATACCGATTTTTAGATGACAACAACGCATTTATTTCTTTATAACCCCCAACCGGACGGTTGTCCCTCTCGAAAGGCATTCCCAAGTTTCCTTCGATCTATTAGAAACACCCAAAGCGACAGATAAAAAAAAAGAGTCACTCGAACCAAGGAATTCGAGAAAAGAGGCTGGCCCATTGCCAATCATGTACTCCGGCCGACATTGTAAATAGAGTGACAGTCACCTACCAATTCGTTAATTACTCCCCACGTGGGAATTCGTACGCGCGCTAGTACTGCACTGGTAATTATTATAATCTTCAAAATGGGAAACAACCGCTTCGTCCACGTGCTACTATTTATCTAACAAAAATGAAGGCTCTAATCTAGTGTACATTTCTCTTCGAATTACTTAACGATTACCGAATCTTTCACTTATCGTTAGTAGGAACCTAACCCTAGCAAACCTGCTTCGGGACGGTCGCGATCGAGGGCATGTCGAAGTGCACAGAGGGTCGTGAACATAACTTCCACTCAAAAATTCACTGCCTGGGGTATGAGTGCGAAGAGACAAGGTGAGGGGTGGTACGCGAGGGGATTAATATGGGATAATGAGGAGCCGAGAGCCTCTTCCGACCGACGAATTCGCTCACTCTCTCCTCCAAAAACACGCGAAGGCACGCAAAGGTGGTGGGGGTAGGAGAGGAAGCCCTATAAGGGGAGGGTGTTGTTTACAACATGTGACCTCCCCTCACCGATTCCCTCCCAATTTGCTTAGGTCCATAGAGCAGATTAGGATACTTGTCCACTTCGGCGCCATCCTCAGACATTGCAGCATAAAATCAGAGGCCAGAAGAAGGGAAATATTTAACTAAAACCATAAGAAAATCTCCAGCGTACTCTCATGAACGAGGGCAACGAAAGCCATCAAGATTAGAGCCGTGTGGTCTAGGGGATGGCCAAAAATTTGATCCTCGAATGAAAGGCCTCCTCGGTCCTGGCGTATTGTATACAATACACAGACGTTTGAATTTTTTCCCACTCAGCAACCCAAAATATTGGCCATGCCACTTGCTGATAAGAGGCAGCATGGTTAAGAAGCTTGAGTGGCAGAGATATTAACTCTGCAAACATGGCTTACAACGCAAAACGTAAGTATGAACAATTTTCCAAAAATATTGCTGGATATGTCTCGGGACTGAGGAGGATATATGAAAAAATGGGTGTGTCACCTACCTCCGTTTCCGTCTGGGTGCAGGAGGTCGACGCGGCGCGGTGCTCCTCCCTGGCCTCGGCCAACTCCGTCTTGAGCTGCTGCACCTGCGCCGAGAGACGCTGCGTCTCCGTCCTCGACTCCTCCAGGTCGCGCCGGAGACTAGCAGCGTCGGAGCGCAGGAGGGACAGCGCCGACGACACCTCGGCGTGCTGCAGCCGCGCCTCCGCGGCCGAGCGGCGCTGCGACGCCGCAGACTCCTCGGCCTCGGCGCGCAGCTCCCGCACCGCGGCGCGCATCCATTGCGCCGTCAGACGGTCGTTCCGCGCCCGGTTACCGCCCTCGGAGGAGATCGAAGGGGTGGACGCAGACACCTGCTGCTGCTGCCGCCGTTCCTCCTCCCGCTGGTTCCTCAGAGTCTCCACCTGCCTCCTGTTTGGGAGAGGGGGGGAGGGAGAGGTTAGAGGGGGGTTCTTTTTAACGGGCCGAGCGGCCCCGCGTGTGGGGGATGTCGTGCATTGGGAGGGGGATGACAGAGCGGCGGGGGCTGAGGAGGGCAGCTGCTCCCTCCCCTCGCCACGCCCGGACGCAAACAAACTCTCCCTACCTCGGCTCGCCTCCTACCCCGATGCTCACCGTCCCAGCGCGCCGCCGCCGCGGGAGGAATTCGGGACTGCGGCGGCGCCTTTAAGGGAGGAGTCGTCGACCGCTCTGATCGAGTAATTTGCCAGGAACCGGCCCCGAGAAAATATGGCGCCTCGGGCGCGGTGGAGGCAAAGTTTGAAAAGGAAGAAGTCTGGCTCGCCGCGCGATTAGTACATCCCAAATTATCGGCGTTTATCCGCGTCTGCTTGCTTGCTTCGACGGGAATGTAGGAATTCCAAAGAAAAAAAGCGCCGATAACGATTGTCTCGCGGAGCAGTTGTGGCTAAAGAAAGGGGCTTACCTCAGCTCGCTTCTCTTCGAATTATTATCAACGAATCAAAATATGGGATTCATAAAATTTGAATATGCCAGAGCTTTTCTAAAGATTGGGGTGAATAATTTTAGAGACCTGTCAGCATAAATATGAACCTTCGGAGTATCTTTATAAATGCGCAAGAAAACAATCCCCGCAATCAATCAAGGAACTTAATTAAATGCAGGGGAAATCCGGAAACTATTGAAACAGCGAGGGACTGAAGGAGAGTAAAGCGATACGAGTAACGGTGTAATTAGGAAGTATTTCTAACTTAGGTCGCGAGCTAGAGGCGGTTCAAACTAATGCCAGGAGTACCGCGGCGAACAAATTAGATTTTGCATGCTGCTATCGAGCTTTTTCCAGAGCCCCTTTAACCATTTGAAGTTCGAGTATCGATTGGGGTATTATTGATCACAGCTTAAAATAAACATATGAACACTCCGAAAGTCAGAGGAAACTTAAAAAATAATTCACGCGCTAAAAATATTGACATGAACTGTAATGGAAATTTAGGGCGTGGGAAGAGGCTTAATGGATCATTTAATAAGTCAAATAGTGATGGAGCCAAACAGCTCTTTGTGATTATAAAACATTTAATAATACGTTATGCATGACCATGTAACATCCTAAGAGTCTTAAAAAAGTGATTCCTTACACGAAATATAGAAAAATATGTCCCCTAATATTTCCTAAAAATGTTGTTAAAGAATTAAGAATTAGGCAGTACAAGAAAATTAATTTTTAGTTTAAATAAAATGTGGTTACGGAAAACGCATTCTTTTTACTTCCGCAAATATGTCTCTCGTGAGCGAGATTCAGAAGATATTTCAAACCTTTTAACACACACCATTCGCCGAAACGTAACTCGCGATTGGAGCAAGTTAATGTAGAGAAATAACTTACTAATCCTTACGATCATGCATGTGTAGCTAAAATGATCACTATAGCATCGAAATTGAATCGTTAAATGAGAGATCTTGTTAGCGAAACATTTATTGTTATTGACAACGAAACAGGCCGATTCACGCGCGTACATATTTAATGATCTCAGATGAATGTTGTTATCTCGCAATTGATATAATAAAATAAAGGCCATCAGAAACTATTAATAACTGAGACATCTTTGTCGGAAATTATTCAATTCATTATCAATAAATGATACCAATTGACTTTCACTCGCAATCGAATCAATGTCAAACAAAAAAGACCATTAGTCTGTTCAAGAGCATATCAAAATCAAGGGATGTCTCACGGTTCACCTGTTATTTTGGATTCAAGGACACCGACGCGCTATTTACAATTTTTAGCGAAGCATGACTTTCATGGATCATCGAATGCCAATACATTCATGCCGGTACAGCGATCTGGGTAAAAAAAATTACCAGACTTGATGTTAGACAGAAAAAATTGGAAGAAAAAGCTCGCTACGAAAGAAAGAAAAATGACAGTCTTATTCAGTCGAAGCTGGCCACATAAAAAATGCAGCTCAATCACTAAATATTACGTAATTCTTGCGGCACACTGAAGGTTTTATCCTTAGATTAGCACGGGAATTCCACATGGGGTAACTTAAGCCATTAAGAGCAATTAACCCAAATAATGAGGGTCAGTAACTGCCAGCAGCAATGCATGATGCTACACAGCTGACATTTTCCTCAATGAGATATTAGAATCCTGATTTTGATGTTAAGGGCTTGCATGTTCATGCACGAAGGTGTACATGGCGACCGCATTCAAGCACAACTAAATATCCAAAGAGGATTTTACTTTCGCACGGGGAGGTCTGATATGCAAGGGCCAATCTTATATTTCAGAAAAATTATGCCACCGACCACCCATGGCCAGACGATGAGCTTTAAGAAACATTAGTATTAGCCGAAGGCATCGTGTCCTAATAAGGCTTCCTTAGGGACTCCAGTTCTTGAGACAGGTGGCTCAAATTCATCGCCCCTTCCGGACCGAAATGACACCCTAAAATAGGATAAGAGTTCCACCGATGGCTCCTTGATTAGGCAAGTAGGCGAGCCAATTCATTTGGATGCCCCAGGATACACGAGTAATTCGGAGACGTGATACAAAGTACAGGATTATTCATATTTACACGATATACCGTACAAGTCACTGCTGTTAGGGCGCATGGGGATGAAATGTCCCACCAGGGACACGCAGGCAATTAAACATATTATGGTACCGGTAGAAAACGAAGTCAAATGACTGCCAAGACATTAGCGACAATAGAGAAAAATGCTTATGATGCTGTACATAATTATGGTAAGTATTTTTTATTGAGGTAATTGTTAATTTTGCGTCCGCCCTGCATTAGGGGCGTGTCGTTAAGTCGCTTCTAAAGGTCTGTTTACACGATGCGAGGACCTGCGCGGGTTCAGTTGTATTATATGCACATTACTCCGAATGTTTATTGTGTGAACGTAATACTCCGCGCGAACGCGTGAATGCTCGTCTAGAAAACACCCCGTTTGATGGCGAGAATGTTTTCTGGCACGCAGTCGGGCAATGTACATTTATATACGGCAGGAGAAACCCCGAGACTGAGCGCGCGGATGAAGCTTCTCCCCATCATCAAATTGCTGCGGGCACTTACGACGATGACAGATTTTTATTAGCAGTTCGTTCATTCGAAACGAGACATTGCATTGGCTCCAGTGTAAGTATGAGAGACGATGAAATACGGCAAAACAATATACATTCCAGTCTGCACAAACAATTTAACGATAAGCTTTTGGGTAATCTTGTGTGTTTATCGCAAGATGTGCTTTAGAAGTCAACCTGACCTTTTTCTTCAAAATTAAAAAAATTACGACTATGCCATGTGTATTACATTTATTTGCATCTTCAGAGTCTTAAAGGTATAGCTATGTAACTGGAAGAATATATCGTTTTCAATACTCTTGGCTGAGTCCTCACTCTTCTAAATAATCCTAATTTTTTAGTCATCTTGTTCAGTCGGCAATAGTAAAGAAAACTTTGAACCAAAATAGTCAATAGCATATGTATCAGTAACTTCAATCATACAATACATTCATACGTAGACATCCCTAGTAGATCCCATTGCACTGGTTGGGGGAACCATTCGATAAAAATCGATCACTTCACATTTACAAATAATAGCATGAATTTTTTTAGCAAAAGTTGGAATAAATTTTTATCGCCGAGACATTATAATTCTGAGATGAAGCATTTGCTGAACATTAGATCAGGGAAATCTCTATTTCTTGAAGCATAACAAATACCCTTCACACAGAAATTTTATGATCAAAATGTATGAAAGTGAATTAAACGAATCAAATCAAAAGTATCTAGGTATTAACAATTCTCTTCCCCAATTAATGGGGTTTGTAAAAATTTACTCAAAAAATTTTCATCGTGCACATTCAAGACGAAAATTCCACGATATGGGTACTCTCGGCCAATCATAACGTAAAATATTCCCTAGTCATTGACAATAACCCTAATTACTTCATGTTCTGCTAAAGAACCCCAAACAAAATCACGAAAGAGAAACATTTTCGAGTGACATCAGCAATTGGACTCCAAGTGCCAACTTGAGAGCAGGCACGTTACCTAATTCATATTCCACCCTCCACTCGACTTTCAGCAGGGAGCATCGACAAGAACGAGACGTGTAACACCGCCCGGTCGAGGTTTGGGAGCCGTCAACGGACAATCGGCCTAGGGGGGGTTTGCGCGCTCACCTGAGCTCCTGAACCTCCGCCCTGAGGACCGCTCCGAAGTCTTCCTCCTCCAGTCCTCCGGCCGCCGCGCACAGGGGCAGTACGGCCGCACAAAGCAAGGCCAGCAGGAGAGCGGGCAACGCGGCGACGGCGCCTCGGCGACGCAGGGAAGCCCTCGTCGTGGCCATGACCACCGCACACGAACAAAACCTTCGAACTCGGCACCACTCACTCACTCTCACACGCAAACACAGAAACACACGCGAAACTGTTCCGAGCGATTACCACCGTTCTTCGCCGTCTCCCTCTGATGATATCCGGTAAACACCCTAAGAAGTTGTCCGGGCGACCTTTCCTCGCCGAGTTCGGTCACCGAAATGAATGTTGGAGGGCGCGCGGGCCCCGCTTAGTATAGGATCCCCTCATTGCGCCCCCCCACTCCTCCACCTGCCCCACACCCGAATCCCCGCCCCCGAGGCGAGGCACGCGTCTCCGCCTGCGCCCAAAAAATCCCCTACACCCCCGTCCTACCCCACGCCGTCGTCCACTCCCCACCCCACCAATCCCCACGGGGGACACAGGGCCGCACAACACAACCCCCGACCCGCCGCCGTCTTGGAAAGAACGAGCCCCGCCCCCCCACTCCTTCTCTTCCTTCGCCCCATCCCCCTTTTGTATATATACGTATATGTATGTGCCCGTCGCCTGCGCCTGTGGTGTGAGGGGCAGGTGGCGCGCCCGGCCGCGTGTGCGAAGGGCCTCTGCTCTCTCGTTTGTGCGTGCCATCTCGGGCGTGCGTGCTGGGTGAAGGGTGGGGTGGGAGTGGGTGGGAGGGCTGGAAGGAGGCTGTGGAGAAACGCAGGCAGGGGAAAGACTGCCCGCCCGTTGGAACTCCGGCACCCACCCGGAGTTCCCACCACTGACTAGGCTTGTGCGATGAGTCGATTCATCGACGATGATTTTAGTCATCGCGTTGCGATGAACCGCGTCGATGACAATGAATGTCATCGATCATCGACGTCGGTGAATTCACCGACGTCGATGAGTTGATAAATAAACTGATGTCAAAGATTCGATGAATTCACCGATGTGTAGATGAGTCAATGAATCCATCCCCATTAGATGATAATTATTTGTGTTGCGTCGCCCGCCCGTGCCTATCTCTACCTTACCGTCGGCGATGAATGAATTCATCGACTTATCGAGGTCAGTGTGTTCATCGACGGCGATGAATCCATCTACTCATCTTCGTCGATGACAATCATCGAAACCGAATCATCTCGATGATTTTTTTTCATCGACCCCCGATGGGCAAATTCTTTCATCGCACAAGCCCACCACTGACCACCTTTGGATCGGAGTCCTCTTTTTTTTAATGTTTCCCTAGGTGTCAGGCGTTTTCCAGAGCGGAATGTGTTGTCGTTGCCGATGGACCTTCCTAGCCTTGGAAATTTCGTGTCTGTCATTGTATATATTGTGTACCATCTTCACCCCGGTCTACGTTAGGTAGGTTTAGTTCGGATACAGCGAAAGTATCGGGCAGATTAGATCGCGCCAATAAAATTAGAGAGATAGTCTATCGTACCGATAGGTATAAAATGCCATTTTTTCCGCGCACCATTCGGAACCATAACGGCTGTGGTTGTCGTCGTAAATAGTGAGAATAGTGACATTAGCTAGACTGTAGATATTCCTCTTTATATTTTCTACGTTCTTATTTATGCATAATGTAAATATTGATGTTCTTATTTATGCATGATATTTTGAATCTGTAGTAGTAGTCTATGTATCCCTTGCATGTTGGAACGATTGACGATGGAATGTCAATGGACCGGTAAAGGTAGGTGTTGTTGAAAGTCAGAGAAAATCCTCCCGGTTTTCTGCACATTCAATGTCCTATCTATCTACATTTTTTTCTTTTTCTTTCGCCTCTGCATACGATCTGCCTTTCTTCAACCCATCAATAAAAACTATTCTCTTTCTTACCCTTCCCCAACATTGACGTAGATGAACGTCTCCAGGGGGTTGTGTTTGAATCGCTCGAGTTAATCTCGATCACGTAACTAAGGAGTCACATGGTACAACAACGGACGGTTCGAGATTTTTGGCGTTTGAATCACTCGGATGGATGTCTTAAGCGTCTGGAGCGTGGTTTATTGTACCTCTAATCGGAATATAATTATCCATTTACGATTATACCATGGGAAAAACTCGGTTGAGAAGGCTGCGTGAAATTTTTACAAGTGGTTTAAATACACCTAAATCTTGAACCGTCCGTTGTTGTACCGCGTGATTCCTTAGTTACGCGGTCGAGATTAACTCGAGCGATTCAAACACGTACATCTACATCTATGTTGGGGAAGGGGAAGGAAGAGAATTGTTTTTATTGATGGGTTGAAGAAAGGCAGATCGTAGGGGGAGGATTTTCTCTGACTTTCAACAACACCTACCTTTACCGGTGGGATACTTAATAAATATTCCTGTAAAATATACATCTTAAGGATTTATCTTCAAGCCATATTTATCTCCGATGTAGTACATCAACGCACTTATTATAGCCAGTAATACTTTTGCCGATCGACCGACCAACGTCCGGTCATCCGCTAATGCAACTCAATTTCTCAGCTCCCCCTCCGATTTTGTCCCTCAGAACATTTGTCCTCCCATGCTTCTCGTATAATGTCCTCGATGTATCTACATCTACGTCATACCCAGCAAGCCACCTAAAGGGTGTGTGGCAGGGGGTTGCTTCCACGCCAGGCATGAATGAATTGTACGGCAGAACACCGATACTACATTGAAACCAGCGTACTACACATGCAACGTGCCGATTAAAAATCTACTAACCAAGAAAAATTCTATCGTCAATCGTTCCAACATGCAAGGGATTCAAAGACTACTACTACAGATTCAAAATATCATGCATAAATAAGAACATCAATATTTACATCATGCATAAATAAGAACTTAGAGAATATAAAGAGAAAGATCTACAGTCTAGCTAATGTCACTATTCGCACTATTCATGACAACGACACCAGCTGTCATGGTCCCGAATGGTACGCGGAAAAAATGACATTTTATACCTATCGGTTCCACAATCTATCTCTCTAATTTTATTGGAGCGATCTAATCTGCCCGCTACTTTCGCTGTAACCGAACTAAACCTACCTAACGTAGAGCGGGGTGAAGATGGTACAATGACAAACACGAAATTTCCAAGGCTAGGAGGAATTGGCGGACCGGAAGAGGGTTGTAGACGGCGGCGGTTGGTACATTTTATATAAAGAATCCAGCAAAAACAGATAGAGCTTTAACTACTATGTATTGCGAATTTCACCTCCAGTTGGTTGCCATAACTTGTCTTCAGTGTTATCACGTAATCACTAGAAGATAGCTGAACCTCCGTTGTTGTGCTGATATGGCTCATAATATCTCCGAGTAAGTATTTTTCCAAAGCCCCGCGACGGATGAGCCGCAGCAAGTATACACGGCCCCAACGCGAAAGGGCCCCCAGCGACATAGGCCCCGCCGTTTTCGAAGGGAAAGCATATCGGGTCGAAGAGATTGAATCAAAATATTCCATAACAATTCGCACTTTTTTTTTTAATTTTATTTTATTATTTTTTTTTAAGTTCAGTAAGAATTTTAAGTTCAATACCTACTTTTTCCTTTTAATTACAATTGGAGAAACTGAGAAAATTCTCGTACAGTCATCAGATTACTCTCGTCAAACCACGCAACAATCTCTCCTCTATAATATGTACATAGCAACCCTAATGTGTGTTTTATTCCATTTAAACGATATTACGTCAAGCAATGAGGAAAAGAGATGGCTGTTTGGAATGGCGGGTGGGTGGGTTTCCTTACGCCCTCGTCGGAACAAAAAAACCGTGAATCAATGGCACGCAACGACACCTGCCAACAATCTACGGATTGGTCACAGCTCCTGAGCCGCTCTGACTTTTCGGACTATCAGTCGAATCCAAGAACTTTCGTTGACATAGAGGAAAATGCTTCTTGAGGTTTTAAACTCTATGAGCCATACAAAAGCACATCGTATGTCCACTTCCTGCGAAAGTCATCACAAAAATGCCATACCTATACTGTGGGTGGAGTAAACATAAACTCTTCAGATAAAGTTAAATATCTTGGAATTACCTTAACATCTGATACATCGTGGGGATTACACATACAAAACATATGTGGCGCAGCATTAAAGAAACTTGGTTTCGTTAAACGTATAATAGGAAGGTCCTCGGCTGAAAAAGTCAAAGAGAGATGCTACTTCGCTCTGGTTAGGCCACACCTCGAATACGCCGCGAGCATTTGGAACCCTGGTCAAATAGATTTAACCAAAAAATTAATAAAATACAAGGAAAAGCAGCACGTTTCCAAGTTCCCCCTCGTTAACACTGATCCTATTGTTTTCTTCGATGCTCTTACTATGGCTGGGTTCATATTCTCCCATTTTTCCTCGATTGCCCCTATTTCCTGTGGATCGCCTATTTTCCCTTCCACTAGCTCCTGGTATTCCCTCCTTTTTCTATTTTTAGAGTTTCCAAGTTCCATCTCTTTATCCTTCTCCTTTTAAAAGGTCTTTTGGATCTAAAATCACGTTTCATCATAACTAGATTACGATCTCAGTCTGAATCAGCCCCCGGATAGCTCCGCGAGTTCTTGACAGTGTTATTGACTCTTAGCCCAGCCATTAAGGATTCAATCTGATATCTCTCAGTGTCTCGCTGCGTTTTTCGTGCGTATCTCCGCCTAAGATGGTGCGTAAACCAAGTGTTTGTCACAGCTAGTTCATTTCTCCCACAAAATGCAACTTACCTCTCACCGTGATCATTTTTCGTTCCTAATCCAGACCCTCCCACTTCATATCCATCTCTCCCTTCCCCCACCACTGCATACCAGTCGCACATTTCTGTCAGGTTTTTCTTTTCTGGGACTTCTCAGGTTATCGTCTCTGGTTGTTCGTTCTCCCCATCCTCCTATTCTTCCCTAAGATTACTTGTGGGCATGTACACTTGGATCAATACGACATTTGTCGGGTGTACTTATAATTCTAGCACTGGTAACCTTTCGCTCACCTATTCAATATTTCCTACTATCATCCCCAATTTTGCGATCAGTACCATAGCTACCCCGCGTTGACTCTAATTCCCAACACCATGCATTACCCCGTAAATATCTCTCCAATAGTCCGTGCTCTTCTACCATCTCACTTCGCACAGCCGCAAGACATCTGTTCCCTTTCTCCATTTCTTGTTTAATATTTTCAAGGTTCCCTGCCCTCATTATTGTCCTAACGTTCCAAGTCCCTCCTTTTATCTTTACTTTCCTCTTCCTCTTCTTTACTTTTTATTGCTCAATGCCCTCGTATCCGCTCCGCCGGGCTCCGCCTCCCCCGCTACCAGGCACGACACCCGCTTCAGTTGGCAGCGTCCCGTAGTCCCATTATTATTTAATTTTGAATGACTTTCCTATTCTGGGTATTCGGCAGTTGAGAGGGACTCCCACCCCCACTTCCCACCAGAGTTTATCATATGACACCACCACGGGACTACCTTTCGCCTGGTTCCTACCCTTCGACCTTTCTGTCGTAGGTGGTTCTACTGGGACAAATACCAACTGCTACCACCTGTCCAGTTCTAGGGATCTTTGGAAAGCGCAAGCCACCTCTTCCACCATCTCAAGACTGTGTTATTTGTCTCTAACATTTTCCCATTTCATTCCTGCCTACCTTTTTTGTAAGTACAGTCATAATGGATTTTATTTGCCCTTCTTCATGTTCGTTCCAGACTAGATTATGAAACTTATTCGAAAATTGGTGTTATCATAATCTAATATGCCTTATCGGTTTGACTGGTTTCCTTGACTGTCCCTCTCACCCATTTTAATTGCTTTAAATGGGTATTTTTTTAGCATATTTCACCATATTTTTTTGCCTCTCACTACAAATCTTGGGATAAATATACACCTAAATATTTCCACCTTTTACCTTAAGATAAAAATTTCCCTGGAAACGTGTAGTCCACAAGTAATCTTAGGGAAGAATAGGAGGATGGGGAGAACGAACAGCCAGAGACGATAACCTGAGAAGTCCCAGAAAAGAAAAACCTGACAGAAATGTGCGACTGGTATGCAGTGGTGGGGGAAGGGAGAGATGGATATGAAGTGGGAGGGTCTGGATTAGGAACGAAAAATGATCACGGTGAGAGGTAAGTTGCATTTTGTGGGAGAAATGAACTAGCTGTGACAAACACTTGGTTTACGCACCATCTTAGGCGGAGATACGCACGAAAAACGCAGCGAGACACTGAGAGATATCAGATTGAATCCTTAATGGCTGGGCTAAGAGTCAATAACACTGTCAAGAACTCGCGGAGCTATCCGGGGGCTGATTCAGACTGAGATCGTAATCTAGTTATGATGAAACGTGATTTTAGATCCAAAAGACCTTTTAAAAGGAGAAGGATAAAGAGATGGAACTTGGAAACTCTAAAAATAGAAAAAGGAGGGAATACCAGGAGCTAGTGGAAGGGAAAATAGGCGATCCACAGGAAATAGGGGCAATCGAGGAAAAATGGGAGAATATGAACCCAGCCATAGTAAGAGCATCGAAGAAAACAATAGGATCAGTGTTAACGAGGGGGATAAAGAAGAGATGGGTTACGGAAGTAATTATGAGGAAAATGGAGGAGAGAAGAAAGTGGAAAAACGTCAACACAGACCAAGGTAAGGTGAAGTACAAGGAGTTAAATAATCAACTCTGGCGAATAACCTACCGGGCGTTGGAAAATTGGTGAAAACGCAATGGGAGGAAATGGAAAATCTGCAAAGAGAAGGGAAGAGGATGCGTTGTACACCAAAGTAAAATTGCTATCAGGCGGTAAGAGAGCGTAAACGGTATCATTGATTATGGACGGAACAGTGGGATATCAGTCGAGCAAGAAAATATGCGATATTAGGGGATAAAAAACGAGGAGGACCTATATGAAAGCGATAGTAGACCAACTAATCTAAATATAGAGGATGAAGAACCCTATGTGATAATAACCTTGGGCCAATGATACTCGAGAGTGAAATATAAATAGCATTGAAAGTGATTAAGCAAAGAAAAGCTGAGGGAGTAGATAATGTAACTTCGGATTTGATAAATAATTTAGGAAATATAGTTAGCAAGGAATTTTCTAACTTATTGTTAGGAACTACGATAAAGGAGTTTTTCCGGTGGACTTCGTGAAAATAGGACTATTTCATATCCAGCAGAAATAGAAAGCGTCAGAGAGCCAGTGGCTCAGGTTAGCGTAGACTGCTCATTTTCACATTGAAATTATATATATTTTTAATTACCTTAATCGTGTATTTATTATGGTCAAATTATTTATCAGATGGCAGAGATTGAATTCGAAGGCTGCTACTGAATTTATTAAATTTTATTCAACGAAATGGTCCACTATCGTTTCCAATGCTCCATTCTTACAAATGATTGCACAGTCATAGAATAACTGACTAAACATGTCTCTCTCGTTGCTATCTGAGTGGTTTTCTTGAATATATATTGTTTCTAGTTGCTACGCGTTCCCGTTGCTAAGGCTGGTGAGGTAAGTATTCACCGCAATGAACGGTAGGATGCTCGTCGTTAAGATGTTCGTGAGTCCCAGTGTTGCTATGCTTCGAAGTATTCCCTATACGATAACCTCTTAGATTCATATTGTTAACTGCGTTGCTATGCTTACAGCCTGAAGGAAGGAGGAATCAGAATGTTCTAGCATCTGCAAATTCACGAATTGCTACTCATCGAATGGTGTGAAGCTAAATCTTCTGAACATGAAGCACGTGATCATGCCGGGTCGAAACTAAATTATACCAAAATTGAGTTTAGTTTTGTCTTTTTAGTTTTGACCCGCAATAGTTTTGACTCTGGTTTAGTTTCGACCCCAAGTTCAGTTCCTCGCATGTAATTCCATTTCGTTTCGCTCATGCATTTCGCTCCCAGAGATAAAGGTATTGTAATGTTACTAGTTTTTCCTTTAATTTCGTTTCGATTGCCATCCCTGACCGAAAGGATACCAGAACTAGCGAACGTACTACCTTACGGATCGACATGAGAGGACAGAGCTTGTAAATGAACTGCTAAATGTGCTCGGATGGTATTCACTACGAATTAGAAGAAAAAGAACAAGACTCAGCTGATTGTTTCGCACACTACAGGGAGAAAAATCAAGGAGAACTGAAAAAGAAACTTGAACACCAAAGGTACATAGTGAGGAACGATCGTCAATACAAGGAGAAAAGTCGGTCGCTAAGGATCGCTAAGGTGAAAAAGTCACAAACTCCTCAATAGGGTAAATGTAGATCGGAACAGTCTTCCTGCAGATCCGTTTGGGCCCTGCCCTGACAAAATTAATAATGTAAAAAAAAGGAGCAGAAAATATATCTTGCATTTTTATTTTTTATTTTATTTGGTTTTATAACAAGATTTTCCAATTTCGCAGTGAAACTGTATGTTGTGGCGGGTGAAAAAAATTATTTCAAATTATGTACAATTAAATGAATGTTACCCTCCTGAAAAGAACCAATTGGCAGTAATTTTTCTGGTAATAATAATTCTAAACAAACTATGTTTTGCAGAATATTTTGAGCTGATTCTAAGAAGAATAAAAAGCTCTGTATTCATCTCATCACATATCCTCTTTTTCTTTTAATTTTACATTGACCATCAGTCACTATGTTTGCGTCCTTTATTCATCCGAAATAAATCATGAGTGAGGGTTAATCTGAACACTCTAATTAAATTGACTTCCGTTTTGGTTCATATGATCCTGCCAGCTAGCGGAGAATGTGATATTTCCAATACAGCGTGCAAGCTAACTTTCAGTGCGAAAATAATGTCTAATCAAAGTGTCTTGCAATTCTCCTTGGTTTCGTCATTTAATTCGAACAGCCGACCTGCTCCCACGTAGCGTCGTGGAAGAACGTCCATACTTGCTTGTCCATCAAACTGCCTTCTCACCTGTGCGCAATTCCTTGTCTTCATAAATGTTTCCTGGGGCCTTATTCAGTAAGGAATCGACGCGGTCGAACCTCGGAAAATCCGTGGATGTGATGTCGAATTCCCCGAAAAATCTCAACTTTCAAATGCTCCCCTTTGAATTTTACGTGGCTCTGACGTCAAAATTTCGTCACTGTCGAGACTCGGAAATTCCGAGGATATACAGAATAGACCCCCTGATCTCTTTGGATTGGTCTTACGTGGAAGAGCGGTAAGAACTCGAAAAAGTGCAGCGAATATTCCGATCGGAATCCAACCAAATTTTAAAAAATCTCCGTCAAATTATCTAGACATCTCACAAAGGTTCTACATCTACATGCTGCCCCGCGAGCCGCCGCTTGGGCGTGTGGCAGGGGGTGGTAGGTCACCAGCCGTGTGAAGATGTAAAAGTTTTGGAGGTGAAACGGTGACATGTCCTATGAGAGTGTGTGTGGAGGAGCTCAGTTTCAATTGTGGTCGCTTATTGTGCGCGGAAAGAACTAGTTTTTGTACCTATCTGTTTGGCAGAGTATCTCTCTTATTTTATCGCATCTGTCAGATCTAGTAATGTAGTGAGGCGTCATGATAATATTCTCTGTGCCGCTCTGAAAAATATCAGTTCTGAATTTATCAAGCAGCCTAAGCCTAGCGTGCAGCCTCCGAGTCACAAGGGGCTGCCACCTTAATCCCTCTAACAGTTGTGAGACAATATATGCTCGCTCGTAGAAGCTTTTAACGAAGCGTGCTGATTTTTTTTGTACTTTGTTAATATTTTTCGTTAAATCTTTATGACCAGGGTCCCACATGCTCGCGGCGTATTCGAGATGTGGACTAACCAGAGCGAAGTAGCATATCTCTTTGACTTTTTCATCTTCCGAGGACCTTCCTATCATACGCTTAACAAAACCTAAGGTTGATGTTTGCGCGATGAGTCGGAGAGCAGATGATCCGTTCCCCTGCGATGGAATTCGATACCAGGGAGGACACAACACTCGCTCACGAGCCTAACACCTCCTCCTCGCCAACCTCTCGAGCCGTCGCGTGGATGGATGGAGGAGATCTTCGATGGACTGTGGTGGGAAAAAGGGGGCGAGGAGAGTAGGGTAGTGGGGGGGTCGATCGGGTAGGGGGAGGACGAGAGGAAGGCAAGGGGAGGGCAAGGCGGCAGGTGCGCCGGACAAGGTGGCCCGCCGGGTCGCGCTCCTTCGCAGGCTCCATTCCAATCGCCGGTGTGTAAGTGTGTGAGAGGGGTGGGCGGGGTGGAGGGAGGGAAAGGGGGGGGGGGTAGGGAGAGGGAGGAAAGGGACTCTCCCGGGTGCACGGACCGGCCGTTGAGAGGTGTACACATCAGGGGCCGTATTTTGAGGCCAGGGAGCCGACCGAACTAAACAGCTTAGGAAAAGACGAGTTGGCCTCGGGCTCATCATTGATTGGAAATGAATACGTAGGCCTCAATTGATCAGAGATAGCACTTCGAAAGCACATGGGAACAGACTATTTTCTCGTGGCTGACTGAGGATGATAGTTTTGGCCCGCATTTGGGATGCATTTGATAAAATATTATCCCTGCTAAAAAATTCTGTCTTGTTTCCTTGTAAATACTACTACAGAATTTCTTGAAAAGTTCTGTATATATTCCTAAAAGTATTGACACGCCATTTTACGGAATTCCATACGACGCTCTGCAGAATATCTCCATATAATATAAATAATGCAAGTTCTTGATGACCATGGACGCTTATTTACCACAACAAGACTTAATCAAAGTACCACTGAAGCTCTTTAGCCATGAGTGCCAGAACTGTTGCTCGA
This sequence comes from Ceriagrion tenellum, assembly GCA_963169105.1. Classification (NCBI taxonomy): domain Eukaryota; kingdom Metazoa; phylum Arthropoda; class Insecta; order Odonata; family Coenagrionidae; genus Ceriagrion; species Ceriagrion tenellum. The sequence continues at coordinate 20,327,037 of OY720632.1, forward strand.
GAAGAAATTACGACACTATATATCTATGCAAAAAGGAAAAATAACATGGCTCATTCCTATCGGTCATTAATGAGAGCCAAATCAATATTTCTACGTTCTAAAAAATCAAATTTCAAACTATAGGTATTCTAGGGAATACAACGTCAAGGAACGTGAGGGAATCAAATATAGTCGAGAACAGTCCTTCCACAGAAACTGTAGCTTTACGTACCATTTCCTCAGGCATCGTAATTACAACACTGATGCCAATATTATAAAATTCCCCCAACCGCATACATATCTTACAAATATCACGAGTCTCTGGCAGGAATGATGAACGTAGCTACATGAAATCAATACCATACGTATTTTCTCAAACGTAAGACCACCTGAAGAGGGAAGTGATTGGAACAAGCATTAAGAGGTCTTCAGAGGAGATGGACGCAACACTCAATAGAGGTTTTTGCACATTAAGTAAGTAAACAAATCAAGACAAACGTAATCTCCAAGAGTCACGGACATATTTGAACACACCAAGGATTTATCCTGAGTCGCTCAGTTATACGAAGAGGCGAAGTACGAAGACTACAGGTAAATTTATTTTCGTATTGCTTCGCCTAGATTCAATCGGTTTCAATGAGCGAGTTGTTGTATTTTGTCGGGAATAGGTTGGGGTTTTTGCGACAAGTCGATGAATATTAGACATCTTTAGATGACAAATCCAGACAGATTTGGCAGGTCTGTTTTTTTGACAGAAGCTATTTCCACCATTTTCAACATTTTTCATACTAAATCCAGCTCACTTCTTCCTCTGTTTACCCACATGATGCTAGTGATTGACGATATCAAAGAATGAGTAAAGGAGGTGAATCTCTTCAGCATTTTTCCGACTCATTCCAATCGCTATGCCGTCAACGCGACGTGTCTCTCCCAGATCAATGCAACCATTGGCTCAAGGATCGTGCGTTGAGGCTGTAAAATATTTGCCGAGTGTGATCGCGTCAAAAATACGCCAAAATTAGCGGAGGAAAAGAAGAGGATGAAGATCGCCTCAACTCACGCGGTGATAAAAACGAATTCAGAGTGGCGTATTCCATCATAGCTACCACAATAACATACCGAATGCTCAAGTTATTGACATTTTATACCGTAACCACTGAATTTAATGTCAGCGTCATACAACTCTCAATACAGCCCAACTTATTTTTTAAAATATATGCAGATGTCTGAGATGAGCACAGCATAGAGCTCAAAGTTAGAAAAGAAAAACTATGCAAATTCCACTTAGAGAAAATGTAATACACGACCCGAGTTTCAACGCATTATGTCATCTTCAGGTGACACCTGAAGATGACATGTGTTGAAATCCGGGTAGTGTATCAAATTTTCTCTATGTGGAATTTGCATAGTTTTTCTTTTCTAACATGGAAAAATTTCACATTATTCACCCTGAAACCGTACGGTTGGTTGATAGAGTTCGAAAATTGAATTTAACCAGTTACACACTTCGTGTTAAATATTCTTCATACAAATTTCTGATAATCAATTCGTGAAAAACGATTATTTAATAATAATTACTTGAAACAGTTCCGGACGTCAATTCTCGAATCATTCTGGTGAGAGAAGTAGATTTCCATATACGACCCTATAATATCACCAATCTTGGAATTTTATACGCGAAACACTGTCAATACTACCTACTAATTTAATGATAACATGCTGCTCTGGACTAAATCAGCATTATATTATGCAATTACAGTCAACGGTAGCTATGAGTTATCTCAAGTAAAGGAGTTACATCCACGATAAATTTGATAATGATTTCATATTTTATGTCGCCAACAAAGTATCGGAAATTTCTTTTGCGATGGCTTACATCATTTCATTTGTATCAAACGTAAGGCCACCTGAAGGGTCAAGATAAGTTCAGCGGCCAGTCTACAAAGATATAATTAAAAGTTGTAATTTGAACCTCACAAAAAAACAGAATTCTATTGTCCTTTACGTCATTCGTAAATATGAGCCGCAGGAAAGGCGCGATTACGGGGAAAATTGGGAGAACAGTGAAGGAAAAAGGGATTCGGAGAGAAAATGGCGAGAAGCGATCTCTGTTTTGATATAGGATGCCACGCTATGCATCTGGTGTAGTCGAGAAAACCGCGAGAAAAAAGAAATTCTGAAACGAAATGGCTTTGGCAGTGTATTTTCATATTTTTCCGGGTGTTTCAGTTCCATGGACGTGAGTCCTGGAAGTAAAACATTATCCTCTTTGTCGATTTGAAATTGTGAGATATCTATATAACAATCTAATCTTAGCCTTGCTTGAAATCTCCGAGACTAGAACGATTCCTAACTACTTTATTGCCCTCTAGTTACCCAGACCCCAGCCTCTTTAATGGAGTTACGCAAATCTTTCAGATGCGTTTTCTCCTTGATTGGTTCAAAGTTATATCAGCATATGAATTCATTATCCCCGAATTTACTCACTTCCTTACTAACAGATGTGTAATCGGTGTGCTTTATTTTATAAGAAATCTATTGAAGTGTATTTTGAGGTTACATTCGACCCTCCTCTCAAGATACCAAAAATTAACTTTGCAAGAGTAAGATCCCACCAGGCTAAGGTAATTAATCGCTATATGATCACAAAGCCGTCAAACACTTTTCTCAAACACATGTTTCTAGAATTGATGGAGAGTGAACAGTTTTTATAGATATGAAAGGGCCAATCACGCTTCCTTTTGGGACACCATATATCTCCTCAAACAATGGAGGGAAAGGGATCCTTAATCAAACAATGGAGGGAATCGCCAGTGAGCAAATCCTATGGAGATCTGCGAAGAAAAGATGCTCGATGAAAACACTACGCAGCAGAAGATGCAAACTTATTGGAAACATTCAGTGTTATACCCAGCCGAACGAAAGCTATAAAGAAGGAGAAACAAATGGGAAGGAAGACCAAGGATTAAATACATTTAGAAACTTACGAAAGATATTGAAGTGAGGAAACCTGAAGGAACGAAGAGATTGGCTGACAAGAGCATGGAGTGGATCCTTACTTATAAAAACTAAGAACAGACGAAGAGATGGAAATTAGAGATGGGCGAATACCATCCGCGGATACTCGAATACTGGAAATTGTTCGTGATCTCGAATTTCGAATAATTATGCCGAAGGGGCGAAATTCGAATACTTCGAAAATCGCGCCGTGGCGCTATGCTCGGCAAGTTGACGAACTAATTACTTCGCGAGTGCTCTGAAAGAACCGCGAGGACACCAACCATTCTTATTGTAAATACTTTTTATTTATTTTAGTTTTTGTACTTGAGTGAAACATTGCGTACTTAATTCTTTCATGCGATTAGCATGAGAGAATATCGTCATTGTGAGAAAATAATCCAGTGTGCGCTTGCCGAGAATATAGTTGAAGAAAGCTTGTGAATATCGTCGACGGTGCACGTGCTTCATTTGTCGATAAAAGGTTTTGGTCCGCTATAAAGTATTTCATTCAATTTTGAGAAATGATACAAAGCGTCATTTCTACCAAATCTGGAGCAGTTTATCAATTAGCCAAATAATTTTACGTTAATGTTACAGAGTTTATGCTGGGCGAACTACGTTATCTTACTAATTATTTCCCGTTTAAGTCTACGCTCTCTTACTATTTAGGTTATATTTATGTCCCGTAATCTGCTGCTGTAAAAAATTCCCACACCTTATGTACAACTTTGCGGCTTCATGCAAACTTTCTGCTAGTTTACCCCGAAGAGTTTGTATCGAGAAGATTTAGAGATTGAAAAGTTTGCCATGGCAAAAGGAAATAAAGTTGACGACAATTTTATCGCGGGGAGAGAATATCAAGTGCACGGCAAGTCATGACATGAGTGGTTGCTGACGTGATAAATCAACATTTTTTTCATTCATTTATTTTACCTAGAGTATTAAATTGTTTTAATTATCATAAAATTTCCGCCGTGCCTACTAGTTGGCAATTGTTTTTCACGATAAAAGCCAATGAAACTGGTCCATTGCACCTTACTGTTGTCTTTTGACCTATGTAGCTGGATCGGCGTCGTTGTGGACTAAATTAATTCTCTGCACCGCGTGGGTTTATCGTGAAACTGACCGGAAATTTATTCACGTTACTCAAAGCTTGCATCGAAAGTTCCGAGCTTGCCATCCCCTACGGATAGATTGACGTACCGATAGATTTAAAATGTCATTTTTCCCTCGTACTATAAGAGAGAACAATAGGCAGCGTAGCAAAGGGATAGGTAGGTGAAATATAGTTAGAGTAGTCTGTAGTGCATGATGCATGTAATAACAACCAATAATCCATTTCATATTATGTAGATACTAACCATCTAGCTGCATGTGACCATATTATCTAGCATGTCTCCATTAAATATCCTAGTTGCATGTCAATAGTGCATGTTTGGTGATCTTCTCCCCCTGCCACACACCCTCGTGGTGGCTCGCAGGGTATCACGTAGATGTAGATGTAGATGTACGGCGCGAAAACTTCGAATTCCATCATTTATCTTCCATTATTTCGCGAATGATAGCTGTTCAAGAAATTTCGGTACCCGATGAAATCCACGCGACTGAATAAAGGGTAGACCTAATTTTACGAATATTCTAGAAGGCAAGTGCCTTAGAAGGTAAGTATCGTAGAGGGTTAGGGTAATATCTTCGATCTGATTTACATTTTGCTACCTATTAGCTTTGACACCGTGCGATTCACCTTGTGGATGCACGCGGCTCATTGACCTGTGTACTTAGAGGGGTGCCATCCACAGGGCCGGATTTATACTTGATAAGGCCCTAAGCTATTAGAGAAATGGGGTCCTTTATAAGTCCAGATATTACCGATAATACCGGTTAACCGGTTATCGGTAATGCAAACCCCAGGCACAATAGCGCTTTGTCATTCGAAAAGATGCGCTAAACAAATTGGGTGAAGAGTATGGGACGTCCCGGACGTGCGGCGTTGGGACAAATAATGCTGCAGAATATTTAAGTATACATGACAATTGCTCACTCTTACAATTTTTTTGGGGCCCCCCAAGGAAGTGGGGGCCATAAGCTATAGCTTGTGTAGCTTACACGTAAATCCTGCACTGGCCATCCAGCTTGCCACATCTCGTCTCCGTTACCTAAGCATCACCTGCGATACGCGGGTTTCCCCTGGATTTGGAAATTCTAAGGGTTCTCCGATCTCAGGGATGACAAAAAATACTGTGAAGCAAGTGGTATTCCTCCCATATGGCTATATCTAATTGCTTAAGCTTCTTATTGTACCGTTAACATTAATAGTAACATTGATAATATATTCTGCAGATATCTGAAGAGAGACATTAAGAGCTTCCACAAGTTAGTGCTAGGACTCTTCCATATGCTTTCGTGTGCTGAGAATATCTCATTTCATTTTCCACAGTATTCTTTACCTACAGCCTTCATATCTCTATCCATTTCCTACAACCACTTCACCGGTCTCGAAGAATTATGAGATTTAATTCCCTTTCACATTCCCTTCGAATGTGTATAATGGACGCCAAAAAATTGTTTTTATCTTTTTCAAAATTATTGCCGAGGTCCGTGCTGTAAATCTAGCAATCCTTTCTCTTCCTGCAACAGGTCTTTCATTTCGCTCCAGAAGCGACCTCATTTCCGACGGCAAAAACACCCGAAAAGAGAATATTGTTTTTGCCTCTTGAGCTCGACCCTGATACCAAATTTGTCTCTCCGCAACCCTCCTTCAAGAACCCGAGAATCACACTGAATCCATCACAGCCATGCGAAATTTCATGAAATTCTCTCACAACATTTGTGCCCCAACAAAGACTACATATGTTAATTCCAGGGTACATTTCCTCCATGATCTAAATTAATTACATATTATGTTTATATCTACTTGTCAATAAATTATGTAGTTGAATAATTAGGAACATGAAATGAATGACTCATTGAGCAGGGTGGCCAGTGATGTGGTGCAACTTTTATAAAAAATTGGAATTTTACTGTTCGATATTTGGGAGAGACAATGGGTGGGATACGATATGTGAACAAATAACGAATGAAAGACTTTAAGGAGTAAGTGTGAGATACGGAGATAAGTAATTTCCCCGGGTAGCAGAAGAAAATGACTCATGCAGAGGAGTCCTTCCCGCCGTTTTGTGCGTGTAAACTTAGATAAAACAGTCTGACCAAGGGGCCCATGGGTATCGTAAAAAAAGCGGTTCCCGTGGGGTGTACGGCGTGGGACATGGTGGATAATCGTGCTCTCGAAAAAAATGATGGATGTGGCAAATAATGGACTTGAATGATTTGCGAGTTGTCCTCGTGGGATTGTTGAAGTGAGGACGATTGGTATGGGCCACGCCGCTGAAGAGAGTACTTCAGAAAGTGCATTCATTTCAGCAATGAACCAACCCTTATGTTGGGAAATAGCATGAGCAAATTCACCGATGATAGTCGGTTAGTGAACTGCTTAAGACATGGTGGAATTTATTTCGCATTTCAAGGATGTCCGTGAAGCGTAAAGGGGCAGGAGACTGTTTGAAGGATTTAGCGACTGGGACGCCGCTTCCTCCGAGTGCGATCAATGTTGTCCTCGTTGGTCGCATTTTCCGCATAAGAGAGGGCATTGCAAAATTAGAGTGGATGTAGAGGAAGACCAGCTTCCAAAGGGCTTTTTAATATGAGTGCCCAGATATTTACAGGTGTGCCCATACGAGCTTCCATCGAATTTTAAGTCCACACTCCCCCTCCACCAAGAGAAGCGATGTTTCGGTGCACGTAATGTGGGAAGCTCGAAGGACACTCGCTCGATACATCCGAAATTGTCACCATCTCGAGTGGTATCCCATCCATTCTGGGACTCTTTAGCCCTTAAATTCCATTTGAGTGTTACCCACAATACTGACTTGAAGCCTTCCATTCGCTCCAGGGTACATAAGTTCGCTGTACACTTCGTAACAAAATAGCACATTGGCCTTTCAGTCCTTTACAAACCCTGCGCTCTAGGCAGCGCACTTCCAAGCATATTGAGAGCTAACTTCCGTTCAACAGACAATATCGTCTTGATAGCAAAGGGTGGCCCACTTAATCATAAATACATACAAATACGGAGCTGCGTGCATATCAAGGTTGAAACCGCTAGATTTTGGGTTTTACGAATATCGTCATCGAAAGTTCCCCTATGTGAACGTCCCCAAGCTTATATTAGAACCTTAAAGCCCGGTTTTATTATCTCAGGCTAAACGTTTTCTCGGTTTTTGAAAACCGAAGTAAGTTCGTTATCCCATCAATGATGGTCAAGTCAAATATCCAACAGTGAAATACAATGCATGTAACACAATACAAAACCCGAACTCTCAGCTTTCGGTTCGAAGCATTTAGTTAACGAAGATGCAAGGCGGTTTAATTTAACTACACATCGGCAAAAAGAGCTTAAGAGACTGGTATATCCTCGGACAGCCCGAGCTAAGCGTCCCCCAGACCACACGCCGAGTGTGATGAAGGCAACGGGAGAATTTTTTTGGGCAGAATCAGTAACTTTCTTTTCGTGAACACCAAACGCATCACGTCCGAGGTTTCTCGAGGAACTAAGGACTCCAGAGAGGAAAGCCTCAGCACACGAAGGCATATGCAAGAGTCCTGGCACTGACTTGTGGAAGCTCTTAATATCCATCTTCAGTTATCTGCCGAACATATTATTATTAATGTTAACGGTACAATAAGAAGCTCGAGCAATTAGACATAGCCATATGGGAGGAGTACCACTTGCTTCACAGTATTTTTTTGTCATCCCTGAGATCGGAGAACCCTTAGAATTTCCAAATCCAGGGGGGAAACCCGCGTATCGCAGGTGATGCTTAGGTAACGGAGACGAGATGTAGCAAGCTGGATGGCACCCCTCTAAGTACACAGATCAATGAGCCGCGTGCATCCACAAGGTGTTGTGAAGGTGCGGCGGCCGAAAAGGTGGGACGATGGAGAGGGGTGATGAACGGACGTCGGCTGCCGGCGTGGGCCACGTGACTCCCAAGAAGGAGAAGGAGCAGTCAAACATTCTGCTCGTTCTTCTCCCTCCGCCCCTTCGTCACAGGGCGAATAAGGGCCTTCGCGCGATAAAAGGGCTCATCCGAAAAGAAGCTATCCCCCTCCTCCTTTCCCTCGGGGGAGCGGGGTTAGGGTGGGGGGAGGAGGAAAAAAAAAGAAGAACATTAACCACTCGCCTCCCCTACTGACTCCTTCCCTCCTGGGACGGTGCAGATGGCAACCCCCTTGCTTCCTTCCCCCCCCACCCCCCTCCACAGCCAACAGTCGACAACCCACTCCATTGAAACATAGTCCGTCCTATTTTTACCCACACCATCTCGCATCCACCGCACACACGCACTGAGTCGGGCGGCGGCGTCCCCATTGTTGCTGCTTCCGTCTTCTCCCCACTCCGCCTGCTTTGCGGGCGCGCGCGAGCCAGCGAAGGGGGTCGCCGAACATCACCGCCAACAAAGCAGTCCCCATACGACCTCCCGACACGACCCAACCCGCGGCCTGGCGAACATCTGGACCCGCCTCCCTCCCCCTCCTCTCCCGCCCCCTTTTCCACATGGACCTCGCCGCGTGGGGCCAGCGCCAAAAGCCCTCAGACCCCCCTCCCCCTTCGGTCGCGTCCGCCCTCTGCACCTCAGAGGAATGCACACACAAACGCATGTCTCGTGCGCTTAAGGTAGTCCGAGCGAAATATCACTTCACTTAGGAATCAATGGATTTGGTCTCATTTTAGAGAAAAATATCTCACTTATCCAATGGAACCAAAACTTCTACCACTTACCACATGACTTTCGGAGATATTTGCCAAAATATACCAGCCCTTTTACTTGGGAAACGGAACGTGTATGCACTCCAGGGAGACATTAAGTACAAACTGATGTATTTCTAACACTTATGTGTCGCAAAAAAACTAACAGCTTGTAGTGTGTATGTTTTCTCAACTATATTTGAAAATTAATCATATTGCCACCGCAGTAAATTCTTCAGGATCACAAAAAACCTTCCGTTTTCAAGGAGTTTCAAACGCACCGCGTGAAAAAAAATGAGTCAAGTTAAAGACTTATGTAGATATTTTCATTTAATTACTTACAATTTCTGTAATATGAAACTATATTATTGCACTATTAATAATGCAATATTTAATTCATGTGTCCTACAGCTGGTGAAATTAAAACGTATAATTCGAATATGGTCTCTATTATGATTAGGGAACTATCTCGCTCGCACTACCCGAAGCCTCGGCGATGAGATGCAACGGAGGACGCGTGAGCGCAAACATCTCTCTCTCTCTCTCTCTCTTCGCACGTCTGGAGAGACGTGATCTCATTCCCGCGAGAGAATGCGAAAAAAAATGAAAGGCAGCGATCTCCGTCGCGAGGACGCCTAACCGCGCGGAGCAGGTGCGCGTGCGGCTAAGGGAACTTGTCTCTCGCCCTCCATTGGGCGCGCCGAAATCCGCCGAATTCGCCATGAGCCGCGCAGCACTAAATATTTCACGCAACGTTTGAAAGAATTTTCTTTCGATGCAAAATAAATACCTATGAGGCTCATGCAGAAAGTAAGTTTCCCTATTAAAAAAAAAGAAAACATAGCTACATGAAAAACTATATTGGCTACAGATACAGCAATATTTCAGCTTTTTTTCGACATAGCCACCACCAGAATTGAGACACTTGTCGTATCGTGGGACAAACTTTTGTATTCCTGTGCCGTAGAAGTCTACCGCCTGTGAATGGAACCAGCGTGTGACAGTCGTCTTCAGCTCTTCGTCGTTGTCAAAACGCTGACCGGAAGACAGGAGTTACTTGAGGCTCAAGAAAAGATGAAAATCGCTGGGACCAAGATCAGGTATGGTGGATGGTGGATGATGAAACAGCTCCCAGCCGAACTCATGCAGAACAGTGGCTGTGCGCGAGCCTTATGTGGACGAGCATGTCGACGACTATTACTTAAATTCATATATTGGCTGAAATAAGATAACAAAGACAATTAAGTCGCTCAAAAAGTATATTTATTAACAAATAGCGAATATATCCTCAGCTTATTCAGGTAGATAAAAAGTACAAATTGATAGCCTACACCCAATATTACTGCTCGACAAATATGATGTGATAAATGAAATTTGATTTGAACATTAATCCATCTGGAATCGATGGAATCGGAACCGATGGAATCGGCGATCGATTCTCGATACCGATCCTAATCCTGAGAATCGGTGGAATCGAGAGTCGACATTTGGATTCGACTCATCCTTAATATATTTCGAGTATAAAGTTCAGGCTGATTTCCAGGTGACCAATTAAATTGATTGTACATGAAGGAAGTCGAGAAAGCGTGACTGGATATAACTGACGGTGGTATAAAAGAATATGAATGACGTTTCCCAGAAGTCGTGAGGAGAAAACGTTTTAGTGATCTTACGATGGGAGCCGAGGAATAGGAGCTAGGAGCAATAAGGTTTTGGTCTGATGGCGGATTAACAGAGAGTTCGGGATGACAGTATGCTGTGTGTGACTTAAAAGCTAAGGACGATCTTAAATTTTGGGAGAATGAATGTTTATACTTTTGGCTCCTGCCGTCAATTTGAGACTAAGTTTTCTCCTGTTATAATTTTTCGGTGTCACCTTGAATGTACTGGGTGACTTTTTATGGTTGAGACTTAATTATTCTTTCGCACTTACCTAACCTTCACCCTCATTTTTCGCATGTCAAACTCGGTTGGGTTTCATCGACAAGTTCTCGAAGTAATTCTTAAGGAGACGCTACAGGGTGTTCTACCCCAGTAGCATTCCATTCTCGTATAGGACAATCAGAACTAATTCTACTTACTGCTGATGAAAAAATATTTAACTTATAATTTACTCGCCTCGCCGTTTTTGTGTCAAATATGCATTGCAGTTTTCTTATTTCTATACTTTTCTTTCTAAACTCATTGACTCAAATTGGAATATTTTTTGGTACTTTCATAGAAATTTTCATAATATGTGTATTTGTATTTTTTCTTTCAAATACATATCCCAAAATATTTTGTACATAGTATTTGAAGTGCACATTTTAGAGTATTTTGCTCAGTCCTGATGGAAGCATCTAGCCCGACAGCTTTAATCACATTCGGCTAGTAATTATATTTTTTCTCCACTTTCTACCGCCAATTTCACGCTTTCATTTGACTAGGAACAATTTCATTCTCCGATTCCATCAGGGATGATTATCTCAAATACTTCCTCCGCAGTTACCTGACGGCATTCTTTGTACCTGAAATGTAACCACTTTTACTCTTCATGCTTTTCATACATCATGAAATGCTTTTTTCTAACATCATCCCATTAATTCATAAGCAAATCACTTTCCCATTTAGATGGACACCATTCTCAATCATTCTTCGCATAAGCCTCGCGCATTATTTACAGAAATATTGTTCTCACGTCAAGATTGTCATGACAAATTTCGCATCAAGTGACCACAACGATTTCAACGGACATTAAAAATGAGATGATTCCGCAGATAACAAAAGTATGCAAGTATATTGACTGATTGAGAGAGGTCAAGGCAGCAATATGCATATATCATTGCCTGAGCGAAGTAAAAAATAAGTTCTAAAGGTCCTAAAGGTCTACCGAAAATATAACCGCGCGTGCAAGTGCCCTGTCATATATATGTATATGAGAGTAGTGACTAAATGTATCATTTTGTTTCGAACCTATAGTGGGATGCATCTTCCTATAAGAGTTGGAAATATTTCCTAAGCTGAAAAGTGCTCAAAATTTACACGGCAAGAATAATAATAACAATAAGGCGTCTTTATTGCGGCGAGATTGAGACTAAAGCAGTCCCTTCTTCCATCTAACCCTTCGTCAGATAAATGCATGAAATAAGTGTGAAGAAAGATATATACATTTTTATGGGATAAACGTAAGGAAGTAAGAAAGAGAATATCCTTGACGACAAAACACACTGCAGGAAAACACCCACACATGAAGGCGAGTGTGAAAAACCTACGAAAACCTACATACAGATTAAGCTAATGTAACACAAACGAAACAAAAAACTCCATGAAATACACATGAATGATAATAATAATGAAAAGATTAATTTATACATAACTTCTAATAAGGGTCGGTCAACTTATATGGGAATAGATAGGACGAGGGCGTTAAAAAGCCCTGCAAAAAATTCCTTAAGTGCTGGTCTGTAGAACGTAAGGAATTCTACAGAAATTGACTCTTTTTCTTCAGAACTAGTTCCTTTTCTAAGGATCTGTACGGAACATGAGAGCCTGACTCCACAGAACACATGTTCTGCAGAGTTATTTTCTGCAGAGCAAAATAACTCCTTACAAGCTGTTCTGTAGAACTTCAGCAACTCTACGGAAATATGTGAGGGATCCTTGAGCTTGTAAGGAGTTCTACATAGCGTTTAAGGGCTTCTGTAGAACGTCCTCGTTCAATACTTTAAGGAATGTCTAGAGAATTTTTAAGAAATTCTGTAGAAGTATTTATAAGGAAACTATACAGTATATTTTAGCAGCGTCTGGAAGGAGTTTCTCCGGGAGGCAACGAAGCTTCAAGAAGACGACGATGCTAGCCTTTCGGAGTGAATGAGTACTCGCGGGCGCATAACAAGCACCCACCCACCCACCCACCCAGAGACCGTCTGTCCTTCCGATTGCACTCCATCGGCCAAACCATTTGTCTCCCCCCCCCTTTACCTCCCTCCCCGCAACAGACCCAATCGCGCCACCTGACGCCCCCTCCCCTTCAACCCGCCGACATGTAATTGCTACGGGCCTCTGCCCATCGCCCCTTCAGCCCGCCTTCCGGAAAGAGAGGAGGAGGGCAGGAGGGCGGGGGGGGGGGAGGGGCGGAGGGCGGTAAAGGGCAGGTGAGGCAGAAGGAGCAGGAGGGGAGATGGAGAGGATGCAGCCGACGGGGACGGAAGTGTTTTTCGAAAGCAGCTTTCGAGCGGAGGAGGGAGTCCTGGCCATGTGCAATGCACTCCGCTCATTTTAAACCCCCTATCGTCACTCATCCCTAACCCCCCACCCCCAACAATGTATGTATACACCTCCCCGGGTCCTTCTGGTTTACACCCCCGTTCGATCGCAGCCGCGCACCGACCGACAAAAGAATGCGAGGCCGCGCACCACCGCCGCCGCGGCGGCCAAATGAGACCGCGGGGGAGGCATAGAGGGTGCGCCCTGGAGCGCGCTGAGCCGACGGCTCACGGCAAAGTGATCACAGGACATCAAGCCGCTCGGGAAAAGGGGGACCGGGTTCCAATTCTGATGCACCCCCTTGGAATAAACCATGCACTAAATTCAGTGCGAGCCAGGGCCTTATACTTGCCAAGTGGAACGGGCAACCAACGCTTGTATACACGTCTATGCATGCATGTAGTCGAAAAATACGTCGAACAAATGAGTGGTGCCAGCCGTCACCTCAGCATATCTCGTGAAAACGCCTCGAAATGAAATTATGCCAGGAGATTAAGGTTAACCCTTTGAACGCGGCATGACGTGATATCACGTCAAGGGTGTAACGAGTGTTCCGGCTTTCACTAGGGAACCTTTACTAGGCCCCATAGTGAAAGTTAGAACACTCATGGCACCCATGACGTGATAACACGTCATCAGCAACAGCGTAAAGACAACCATGACGTGAATTCACATCATGCCGCGTTCAAAGGGTCACTGAGGAACATATTTACCGTTCTCAAACTGAATAATGGCAGATTAATGAATATGCATTCAAATTAGCCCTCAAACGGAATTCGCAGCTATAGCTATAGCGGACGCCGCGATGAATTAGTTCGACTGGTGGGGCCAGCTAGTAAGCCCGTGACAGTCTTTTTGAGGCCACGCACTTGGTCCTGAGGTAGAAACTGTGGCGCCACTTTCTGAAATTGGGGAAAATCAAATACGGCTAGTGACCCTTACGTGGGTTGAAACACGGCCGGTGTACGAGTCGCACTGCTTCAATATGAACGGGATGACGAACGCTTGCGAGATGCCAATGTATTTTTTTACATTTTGAATTTTCAGAATTTAAGGCTTCAAGCTAAGCCCGCTGATCGAGTTATTTGAGTTTTTCTTGTTTTCGATACGATAAAAAAATCCTTCACCATACTGCTGCTGTGCCGATAGGATCTCGGAAAGTCATCACACTTGATTGGGGGCCAAGAAAATGCGAGGGAGAACACCACGCTGGTGATGATCGGCGACAGAGAATGCCTTCCTCGCAGTATGAGCCTAAAGCCTTGGGTGAAATTACTGACAAGCATACATGGTATGGCCGATTTTCACACACACACGGTCGCCTATTTCGCTCATAACACTCATCGACCGATGGCAAAATGTAATCGCGATTTAATGCACCTAAGAAATTTGGGAGATTTCAAATTTGGAAAGGAGCCATATGGCCCGAACGCATCTGTTATACGCTCCAGGTAAATATCGACGCATTCGAATGGCAGCTTGTTTTGGTATGCGTCCTGCGCCGTCCAGGAAAAAAAATGTCCCAACGAATATTGATGCTTATCGCTTTTCCCTTTCGGAAAGAACCACCATTTTTCAAGCCAAGCGGAAATGACCCAGGTGTCGCTTCCTTCGCAGCGGTGTCAGCAGGACTGACTCAATGCAAAATAGACGTATGGCGTCGCTGAGTGCCACTCAAGCGTCCCCTCGGCCCTAAGCACGCCCCTTGGAGTACCAAGGACATGAGTCTGAAATTACCAAACAGCGCAAAGGGGTCGGAAATCGATAAAAGTCCAAAAGGGCTTTTTTTGAGTTAAAGACTTGAAACTCGGTATATACAATTGAATGCTGCATATGTTATGGTCAGCTATTTGTCCTAGGTATTAGCTATTACTTAGGTGCGGAGGCTTGAAAATAGCCTAATTTCTGAACAAAAACGCCCGTTTTCATTTTTATCCGAGAATCTTAAAATTTACGCCGATGGTGGAGGAGTGGAAGGGTCTTTAAGAAACAAAAAACCTTTTCATCTATCAACATGGTTCTTTAACTGTACTTTGCATGAACTCCAGTGGTTTTTTCGATATTTGTGTGCTAGTACGTCACACAATGGCGGACGCTCTTTATGACAAAATTATACTTAAAATAGTCATTATCTTTGGCTAAAGAAATAGCTACGCCTAGATATTTCATCGAAGTGAACATTTAACTGAACATTTTTGTAACGTTTTTGGTCATAAATATTGAAAGAAGGCTAGCGGCGACGAAAGCAAATCCGATTTGTCGATCGCGCGTCACGGCCCGGCTACGCGCAGTTTGGAAGTACTCCACTCCGTTGGATTGTTGAAGTTGTATGGACCTTAACTCCTCGAATTCGTCGTTTTGAAGCCATACATGTTATCAAAGACTACCAAAGGATTTCACATTGAAAATATTGTGAGGATAATGAAACCAGCGAATGGATCCGTGGACGCATAACTGTGGTAAAAATGTTTTACTTTGGATACTTTACGGAATGATCCTGAAAATTATGAGCGTCTTTAACTCTTGAGAAATTAAGCGGTTTTCTGGCTTTCCATGCATTACTTACGGAGTGGACCTGATTGGACTGCTAGACACCATTCTTCACCTCCATACACTACGGAGGTATGTACGAGACAACGACAGGGAACCGGCTACGGAATTCGGTGGGAACTTCGGAACGGCTGCGGTGAAGGACCCAACGAAAAGTTCCGACGTTAACCGCGTGGATTTACCTTTTTTATAATTTTCAAGTCCTCCCTAGCACATGCCCTCACTTCTTGCAATAAAGAAAGTGTTGAAATGTCTTCATTGTTTTCAGAAATATTTCGTATCTGGAGAAAAACAATTCTTCCGTAACCCACTGCTTTTTGACACCATCTCTGATCCAATTATTTTCTCCGACGGTCTTACTATGGCTGGATTTATATTCTCTCCTTTTTTCCTGATTGTCCCTATTTCCTATGCTTCATCTATTTTTCCTTCCACTAGCTCCTGGCATTCGCTCTCTTTTCCACTTATAGATCTTCCAAGTTTCATCTCGTTATCCTTCTCCTTTTAAAAAGCCTTTTGAATCTAACGTTACATTTCATCATAACTAAATTACGATCTCAGTCTGAATCAGCCCCCGGATAGCTCCGCAGGTTCTTGACAGTATTACTGAATCTTTGCCTAGCCACTAAGTATTCAATTTGATATCTTCCAGTGTCTCGCTGCGTATTTCATGCGTATCTCCGCATAAGGTGGTGTGTAAACCAAGTGTTTGTCACAACTAATTCATTTCTCCCACAAAATGCAACTTACCTCTCACCGCGATCATTTTTCGTTCCTAATCCATACCCTCCCACTTCATATCCATCTCTCCATTTCCCTGCGGCTGCATTCCAGACACCCATTTCTGTCAGGATTTGCTTTTCTGGGACTTCTCAGGTTTTTCGTTCTCCCCATCCTCCTATTCTTCCCTAAGATTACTTTTGGGCATATACACTTTGATCAATATTACATTTGTCGGGTGTACTTATAATTCTACCGCGACCACTGGTAACCTGTCGCTCACCTGTTCCTTTCCTTCAATCATCCCCAATTTTGCGATCAGTACCATAGCTACCCCGCGTTGACTGTAATCCCCATCACTATGCATTACTCCGTAACTATCTCTCCAATAGTCCGTGCTGTCCTACCGTCTCACTTCGCACAGTCCCAAGACATGTATATTCCCTTTTCTTTTTCCTAAGCACATATTACGTACATATTTCTCCATTTCTTGTTTAATATTTTCTAGCTTCCCATCTCTCATTAGGCCCCGGTGGCGGCGGGGTAAAGTCCCCGCGTATTAGCCCGAGGGTCGCGGGTTCAAGTCCCACCTGGGTAGAATGTTATTTGTCCAGGGCATGGGAAAGACGACATTATTATTATTATGAATTCTTCACTTCTCAGCCTTTTTAAGGGCTGGGAAACATTCACCTATCCCGGGTGCAAGGCACCAAAGGGATTAGGCTCAAGTACTGTTTTAATGTTCATTTAAAAATCTTCGTACTATGGAGCACGTGTTAATTATTGCGGTTTTTTGAATTTTCATGTACAAATGATTTTCTATTCCTATTGTTTCCAAGCTTTTGTGCGAGCTTTTTGGTATTACACCAGTCGCGGATATTATTATTGGTACAATTTTAACTGTTTTTTGGTTCCATATTTCTTTTATTTCTTCAGCCAGAGGAATATATTTCTGTATTTTTTCATTGTATTTAGCCTCTAAATTTTCTGTATTTGGAATGGATACATCTATTAAGTATGTTCGACGGTCTTGTTTTAATTGAAGAGTTATTATTATTATTAGGTAACGGTCAAAGTCCCTTTTTATTGTTACTTTCCTCTTCCTCTTCTTTGTTTGTATTGCTCAAGGTCCTTGTATCCTATGATGACTCTGTTGTGCCAGGATATCGTGTGATGACTAATAGCGCGGGGGCTCCGCCTCCTCCGTTACCAGGCACGACACCCGCTTCAGTTGGCAGCGTCCCGTAGTTGCCAGGATTAATTTCTTTTTGAATTATTTTAATATTCTGTGTATTATATAGTTGAGAGGGACTCCCACACCACTTCCCATGTAAGTTTATCACGTGACACCACCAATGGACTTCGTTTCGCCTGGTTCCTACCCCTTGACCTATTCCGCATCGTTGGAACGCGCAAGCCCTTCCTTAACAGCATGGTTTTAGTCCGCGAAATTGCTTGACGAAAATTAGTAAGCTCTTTTCGAACGTCGTTAGCGATTAAATTTAAAATCTCGTCGAAGCTTTCACCAGTCATGCGAAAGCAGATGTAAAATCGCTTTACGTCTTGGCGTAGTTTTGGCATTATTGTGTTGAATTCACATTTCATCCCCCGCTCTATTTTTATCTCGTACACCCATTTCCTTTTTTGTCTGAAGAAAATCAATGAAAATTATCAGGTCAAATACTTATGGGCACGCTTTTGAACATTAATTGAAAATAGTATCTTTTTTAAATTATAAAGTATTGCAGCATGCTAATATACCTTTTACGGTCTTCGTCTACTGCCAATGCGAGAATGAAGAGAGCTTCCTCTTCGTCAGATGGCACTCCCATAGTCTTGACACTCTAAGCATCCTCTGAATCGGAAGTACCGACGCGCGCACTCACCCTGTAGTCCCGCAAATGTTTCGCTTTGTTCTGCGGGACATAAAGTTCGCCCTCTGGCGAATTTCCGCGCGAATTTCGCTCCCGCGTCCCGCTTTCGCGTCCCGCGCCGGTTCGGCCGGCAGACATAAGGATGTTCTGATTTCACCCATTTCAATTTCATCGGAATGTATGCGTTGGCTTCTTAGAGTTTTACCTCGAGAAGTACTTGCCACAAACCCTCAGTGTCTTGGTTTACGCTCTCTTTAGAAGTAAACCAAACGAATTCTACAACAGAATTTTTAATCTGTCAAAATTTGCCTTATAAAATGAGGAAATATTTCGAGGTGATTTCATTTTTTTGTTTGCCTATGTAGAAGTGTTTGCCTAACTTTAATCTATTTTCACATAACTTCGTCTTTGAGAACAACATTAACAGCATGTTCGAGTACATTTATCGTTAATAAGTCAACCATAATGTGTCCTACAGTAAGGATTGCAACTAATTGACCCAGGGAGTTATTAGCTGAATCATTTTATTATGTTGATTCAGGAGTGCGGTGACAGCACTGAGGAGTAATTTTATATTAAACAGGCTTTTTTGACAGCCATAGAGAAATGCTGAATAAGCAACGAATGAAGAAAGGTGTGCTTCCCTGAAAACAATGGTAAGACATCGCGTAGATTTATTCCCCCTTTGGATGGCCTCAAAGAATTGTATGCATATATATTAGGGATAAGTCGATTCCACTTTTTTTCAATTCCGATTCAGATTCTTTCAAATCGATTCTCGATTCCGATGCCATCGATTCTTTTTCCTAATAACAGGTGGGATATTGATATACCAGTAGCATATGACTATTATTGAAATTCAAGTATTGACTGAAATAAGATAATAAAGACAATTATGTCGCTCAAAAAGTATATTTATTAACAAATAGCAAATATATCCTCAGCTTATTGAGGCAGATAAAAAGTACGAATTGATAGCCTACACCCAAAATTACTGTGACAAATATGATGTGATAAATGAAATTTGATTTGAATATTTATCCATCTGGAATCGATGGAATCGGAATCGACTTTAGGCGATCGATTATCGATACCGATTCTAATCCTGAGAATCGGGGTAATCGAGAATCGACATGTGGATTCGACTCATTCTTAATATATATATATATATACACCTTGCGGCGGTTAACGCAGCAAACACTGACTTCACGCAGAGGGGATTTTTCTCCGGTACGCCAAAGACTCACATCGGTGGAGAATCACGGCCTACTAGGCCCTTAGAAACGCGTAGGGTTTCATCTCCTTGCTTCACCCTTGAACGAGGATAGCGAGCACCCTATGAGTCGATCGCTCCCTATTTGGATCGGACAAACATAAGGGGCGAAAAGGAGAGGCCCTCCCAACCACTCCCCCCCCCCCACGACGTCTGCTACGACGTCACGCGTGGACCCCCGACATAGGATTGCCAGGTTTTCTACTTGAAAATAAGGGAGACTCTGAAATTTGCTATCACGTTATACGATGAAGGATGTAAGACTATACTATCGGATGTTTTCTATAGTATTTAAAATTTTAGCTTTGCTGAGTACAATGGGAAATTCGGTTCTAGAACCTAGTGCCAACATAAACTTACATATATGCACATTTTAGTAAATGCTTGCAAAAATTATTTAATATTGGCAGCTATGATGCCAATGTACAGTTCGATATATCGCTCAGAATATTTCGATAATCGAAGTTGAATCGTAAAAAATCAAAAAAATATTGCACTTGAACCACACAGTATTATATTAGAATGAAATACGGGAGAAATTTTCTTAAATACGCGAGACGGGAGACTGAAAAAAATAAGGTCAAAATACGTGAAAAGCCGAGAAACACGGGAGACCTGGCAACCCTAACACCGAGAGCACCTGGTGCCCTCACCCCCACTCTCTCTCTCTCTCTCATCTCCTCTCTTTGTTCCATCCCTCTCTCTTCCGCATGTCAGTCGAGGGCGCAACCTGGTGGCCGGCACGCGCGGGGGGAGGGGGACAAGGGGTGGCGCTGAAACTGGGGGTAATGGAGAGGAGGGGGGCGGGTGCGAGAGCGCCCCGGACGCCACACACCCGTTTCCCCCCGCTCCAAATACCTCGAGAGATGGCACCGCCGTCGGGGTAATGAGCGATAAAAACGAAAGCAACGAAAGACTTCTCCGCATGGCCAGGTGAGAAGAGGCTGCTCGTCGGTGCGAGGTTTGTATAGTATACGATTCCGTCACGTGCTGCCGTTAAAATCCTCTTCCAAGAATGATACAGGGAACTCTCGTGAATATAGGAATGAAAACTCTGCTGCATGTACGCGGAGTGGACCATCATCGGAGTGTAATCAGACGACCGAAGTCGTGGCATCTAAGGCGCCATCCATTTTTTCGCGAGCTTAACAACAATGCTTCACATTATCGGTAACCATTGTCACTGATCTACATCTACATATTACCCTGCGAGCCGCCGCATGGGCGTGTGGCAGGGGGTGTTAGGTCACCAGTCGTGTAAAGGTGCAAGTTTTTGGAGATGAAATGGTGGCAAGTATTATGGGAGTGTATTTAGTGGAGCTCAATTTTCATTGTGGTCGCTTATTGTTCGCGGAAAGAACGAGTTTTTGTACCTATCTGTTCGGCAGTGTATCTCTCTTATTTTATCGTATCTGTCAGACCTACAAATGTAGTGAGGAGTCATGATAATATTCTCTGTGCCGCTCTGAAAAATATCAGTTCTGAATTTATCAAGCAAGCTAAGCCTAGCGTGTAGCTTCCGAGTCTCCAAGGGCTCCCACCCTAATTCCTCTAAAAGTTGTGAGACACTATATGTACACTCGTAGCAGTTTTTAACGAAGCGTGCAGCTTTTCTTTGTATTTTAATAACTTTTAACGATACGAATTTTTTTAACGAAGCGTGCTGCTTTTCTTTGTATTTTAATAACTTTTTTATTTAAATCTTGATGACCATGGTCGCAAATGCTCGCGGCGTATTCGAGGTGTGGACTAACCAGAGCGAAGTAGTATCTCTCTTTGACTTTTTCAACCGAGGACCTTCCTATTATACGTTTAACAAAACCTAGTTTCTTTAATGCTGCGCCACATATGTTTTGTATGTGTAATCCCCACGATATATCAGATGTTAAGGTAATTCAAAGATAATTTACTGTATCTGAAGATTTTACGTTTTCTCCTCCCACAGGATGATGATGGGTTATGGATAAAATGGGAATGAAAATGCTTCATTTTCATCCACTGTTTCCCTACAAACAACCTTTTTGAATCACTTTACGTAATACTTGCTATACCACGAATCCTCAGGCTGCTGTACCGACCACTGTAAACGATAGTCCCATAGGAAACTATTTGGAGGCGACTCAAAGTCGAAGAAAGGGTCATTTATTTAATTACCTTAGGGTTATAGTTTTCAATCCTACTGTTCGTTTATAACAAACTAAAAGTATCTGGAACACCAAAACAATCGTCTCTTTTCATTAATACATGAAGTAATTGAATAACCAATCATGTCTTAATTCCCATCTCTTCTACCAAATGTCGCAGAGAAGAGAAAAATATGTTTCGGGAAATAAGGCGCACGCGAGGTCTCAAACTCTGTACAAAGAACTGCCTACGACCCGAAAAGGGAGGATTTCTTCTCCTCCCTACTTCACCCTCCTCACACCCAAACAAAA
This sequence comes from Ceriagrion tenellum, assembly GCA_963169105.1. Taxonomy (NCBI): domain Eukaryota; kingdom Metazoa; phylum Arthropoda; class Insecta; order Odonata; family Coenagrionidae; genus Ceriagrion; species Ceriagrion tenellum. The sequence goes on from OY720632.1 coordinate 20,348,919, forward strand.
AACACACGAGCCACCTTTCGAGTTAACAGCCTGCTGTTATCCATTTGGAGAGGACGGCCAGGTGAGCGAGGGACAACCATGGAGCAGGCCTTCACCATCCCGGCCTAGCCCAACCATTTCACCCCTGGACCCCGCTCACCATCACCACCTGTGTTGAGTTGGGGCGGCATAGCATAAGCATGTGGACATTGCAGGAATAACTTATGAAAACAGAGCAAACTTAACTAATTCCGTATTGATTATTGCATCGTAACGTTGGTCTATATTCATAAATAATACGTTTTGGGCTCTCCAATTTGATTAAACCAGTGGATGAGTTTAAAATATTTTTCAGCATGTTAGTTGGAATATTTAGCCTGGGTACAGCACTATTGATCTGAACAAGAGAATACCAAGATTGTAATGAGAGACGGGGAGAGATTATTTCATTTTTCGGTGAAATCCTGAATTAATGTCATTAGCGTAATCGTTTTATTTCCTGCACCCTGGGAATTAGTTAGGGAGACTTCAATGACTGACTGGATTCGAATCGAAGTCCATACATTAAATGGCCTTTGTGTTTGAGAGTAGGGGTTAATGACTCGAAGAGAAGTGATTTTATTTTTGATAGAATGATATCGAATGGCCAAAAAGTTCCCTCTTAAATGTTTTTTCTGTTACTATAGATTGGCAATGAAATTTTGAGATTTGGCGTGTTAGCTGCTTCAAAAGTGAGGAGGAACATCCGAACTTCGGCAAGAAAGGCCTATATTGTTCCAAGTGTGGTATTACTGAATGCTTGTGTCTGGAATTTTCACGAATGTAACACAAATGATTCAAGATTAAATTAAAAGCACTGTTTCCAACACGCGTTCCCAATGAACGAATGGCACTCACTATTGCAGGTATTTCTGGGAATCTCATTGGGCAGAGAACTCTAACCTAAACACTGAACATATCTACATCTACATAATACCCCGCGAGTCGACGCACGGGCGTGTGGCAGGGGGTGTTAGGTCACCAGCCGTGGAAAGATGTAAGTTTTTGGGAGATGAAATGGTGACATGGATTATAGGAGTGTATTTATTGGAGCTCAACTTTTATTGTGATCGCTTATCGTGCGCGGAAAGAACGAGTTTTTGTACCTATCTGTTCGGCAGTGTATCTCTCTAATTTTATCGCATCTGTCAGACCTAGTGATGTAGTGAGGAGTCATGATATTATTCTCTGGGTCGCTCTGTAAAATACATATAAAGTACATATCAACGGCAGCATTTCTGACAGCCCCACTATTATGACGCTCTCTAATGCCTGTATCCTTATCTACTACGAATATTTAGCACCTAACTCTCTGTGTACTTAATACGTGCTAAACAAATCGATAAAAATTGTTTTCTAACTCTAGTGGCACACTCATAAAGTGCAACATGTTGATGAATGTTCACCTCCAAACAAGCATCTGTATATTTTATTAAATGTTCCAATACTCGCAGCTATATTAACTTTATTAGGGTACAGTGTAGTGCATGTTGGTGATATGTCACTCCCTGATACACACTTGAGGTGACTGGCAGGGTTAGATTACGTGGTGTTTGGCGACTTAATATGCAGGACGCCCCTGACGTTGCTAATCTTAGTTCCTCCTCCAATAGCTAAGAGAGCTCACAAGAATAACCTGAAGAAATGGTGAAGGATGAACGATGTTACATTTTTCCGGCAATTTTCTCGGAGAAAGACAACAGAGATTCTAATTTGAAGATTGGTTTTGCTATCAAAAATACAAATAATTCGGGATTTATAAGAGTGATTGCAAAGGAATCGTTTAGTTTTTCACGGAAGATATGAAAGGTGAAGCTGATCGTAAACTCAGACGTATCCCAAGGGATACCTTTGCAGTGTGAAAAAGATAACGATTTTTATATTAGGGCCAATGCATGAATTCCATATTGGAAAATCGCGAAAAATTTAGTGATTAATAAGAACATTAAAAGACGATTAGTCCATCTCAGTCATGCAAAAGATGAATGATGGAATAATTTAACAACTGTAGCTCCAAGAACTTGTAGCGTGTCGACATCAGTTAGCATTTTTCAACAACGAAGATTAATTACTGCAAATAACATGGTATAGTTTCGATAAATATTACATTATGGTATGGGCTCAAAGACGCGAGGCTAAACGTATTCCGCGATATCACTCGAGGGTTGGGGCCAAGAAAAGTCACTTAAATATATTTCCCTGAAAGGTCATAACTCCGCCAGTCTGTTGAATGCCTACAAGGTAGGCTTGAATTACAGGTTATTTTTCGTAGTTCTTATGATGAAGTACGATCATTTTCAGCTGATCGTGAGTGCAACTGGTTACTTAATTAAAGTTTTTCTAAGATATATATATTCCTGCAGGTGGAGATGACAATTTACCCATGCCACGCTCCTATGAAGTGGGTATCGGGAACCCACGCAGTTGTAGGTAGAAGACTGTGCGTTTACTCAGATAGATATGTGTATTTAAATAGCATGTTGGCCTCACCGTAAAAATTCGCATGCGAGCAGTATTTCGCAGGAAAATCTTTCTGTAGCATTTTCATACAGCCACGCGAACGCAAGCAGGATGATGATCCGTAATGAGAAAGACCCCGGAATGAATTTCTAAACTGAATTTCGTCCACGCTCGAATACCCTGCAACCATAACCTTACCTTTTTACAGTAAACTTCTTTACATAGGTGCAAAACAATGCATAAATAAGCAGGAATAGGACAAGTGAATTCTGAAGACACTGTGCGCGTCATTTGTAACGATTAATGTTGCATTTTGAATTTACTTTTAATTTCTTAATTAAAATTGTAGCGCCTTGGCCGAATTTTATCGGTTTTATTTGCTTGGTAACGGTTGTTTATTAATATGCGTGAGAGGCTTTTGATTGTCGTGCAGGTCCACAGTTGACATGTTTGGACCCTGGAAGAATTTTGAGGATTCATAAAGATATCGTTTGATCTTTAATTTGGTTGATTTTCTTATTTCTATCTTTCTTAGTGTCCTGTGGACTTAGTTGGTGATTTTTTTAAAAATCACCTGGCGCCCCGAAAAATAAAAAGCCAAAGTAGTTGCTCTGCCATCGAGGCATCGCCTTCATGAAGGCGGTCTTATTCGGTGACTATGAAACCAGAATTAAAATAAGATGGACTTGACCAATAAGGCGATCTCCATCAAGACGGTCTCAAGTAATGACTTGAGACCGGACTATGAATCCGGGCCTAAGAGACGTTTGGAGTTATACTATTCATTAGAAAAAAATAATTTGTCCAGGGAATTTCATAAGCTCGATATATTACATATTTTCCTTTCCAACGAAAGGAGTTTAAAGGTTACCTTAAAAAAAACGCGCGAAATATAATCGGGAACTTGGTCAGCATATTGTCGACGTTATATGTTTTCCATTCTTATTTTTAAAATTGAGTGAGAAGAAACTGAGGCCTCCAAAAATAAAAGTTTAGTATTTTTGAGGAATTCAATTTGACTTCCATCCGGTGTTCCCCTTATCATCATCAGGAATGAAATTCAATGCATGACAGAAGAAACTAGGAATGAGTCGATTCCACTTTTTTTTCGATTCCGATTCCAATTTCGATTCTTTCAAATCGATTCCCGATTTTCGATTCCGATTCCATCAATTCTTATTCCTAATAACAGGTGGGATATTGATATACCAGAAGCGTGCGACTATTATTTAAATTCAAGTATTGGCTGAAATAAAATAACAAAGACAATTAAGTCGCTCAAAAAGTACATTTATTAACAAATAACAAATATATCCTCAGCTTATTGAGGTAGATTGAGGCACAAATTGATAGCCTACACCCAAAATTACTGAGAAAAATATGATGTGACAAATGAAATTTGATTTGAATATTTATCTATCTGGAATCGATGGAATCGGAATCGACTTTAGGTGATCGATTCTCGATACCGATTTTAATCCTGAGAATCGGTGGAATAGAGAATCGAAATTTGGACTCGACTCTCCCTTAGAAGAAACAAATGAATTCTACCAAGGATACACATTTAGTTGAGGATATGCGGATGGCTACGAGTCACGTAGCACACTTCCGTGATAACGGTCCCGGAATGAGCAGTTTTTGCGCCCATGTAAAAGACCTACAATTGCTCGAACGCCATTTCCGAACGGAGTTGTGACTGGCGGAAGGGGGGAGGGGGTGGATAATCGGATAGGACTCCCTCCTTCCCCTCCCCCCCATCTCCCCTTAAAAATATGATGTCCATCCCCTCGCAGCTGTTGCTCTCTCTCCCGCGTAGGAAACACGCCCTCCCCGGCCAAACTCTTCCCTACCCCACTCCCCTACTCGCGACCCCTCGCGTCGAGAACTCTCCCCGGCGTGAAGTGGGCCACAGGGAGGAGGGTCCCGCCGAGGGACCCCTTCCCCCCGCGGAGGAGGGAATGGCAGCGCCACCTGTCCACCACTCCCTCGCCAATTGTGCTCCCGCCCAACACCCCCCTCTCGTGCCCCTATTCCGGCGCATATGCACTCCACCCTGCCCAATCTGGAGATGTGGGGAGAACGCTCCCTCCACTGCACCACCTCCCGCTCGTCCGCTCCCCGCACCCTTTGTCCTTTCCATCACCCTCCGCCCTCGTCTCCCCTCGCCAAACCACAGGTCTCAATAGTGAGGCGCCATCGACGCTCTCTGTTTTGCAGTTATTATACGTCTAAAGGCCGCTTTACACGGTAAGTACATTTTATTGTACAAACGAATGTATCATAGAACGTACAAGAAACTGAATGGAATTAGAGCAGGTTCTATTTCCTGTTAAGTCATTCAGACAATCATACAATTTGCCGCTTTACACGGTACATTTTATTGTACAAACGAATGTACGAATTCCTTCATGAGGGAAATTGTACCGTGTAAAGCGGCAAAATGTATGATTGTCTGAATGAATTAACGGGAAATAGAACCTGCTCTAATTCCATTCAGTTTCTTGTACATTCTATGATACATTCGTTTGTACAATAAAATGTACCGTGTAAAGCGGCCTTAAAGCCTGTGTCACACGATACTTGGCCTTGTGCAAGTCCGAGGATTCTAGCTAGCATACTAGGACTTGTGCTAGGTCAAGTATCGTGTGATACTGACCAAGCATACAGGAAATCCTGCATGATCGCTAGCATACTAGCTGGTGTCCTTGTTTTCGTAATTGGTACGGTACTAGTTTGATACTTGCTCCTAGTAGGACCTAGTAGCCGCCAACCAATCACCTTCGTTCTTTGCAATGCGGTCGTCAATTTTTGGATGTCAGCGCCTCCATAGTCCTTCGTGACAATTACAATCTCACGCGATCAAATAAACAACTCAAACCTCACAACAAGACACAGTGGCTTGGGTACCTGAGGCAATTGAGGTTGTGGAGCTGCAGCGGCTAAAAGCCGTCGTCTTCGTTCGAAATCATCCATTTCGGTCGTCAAACTCCTTCCGCGACTGTACTAGATCCAAGATCTACTAAACAGACCTTGTTCAAGTTCAAGTATCGTGCGATAGCTCCTAGGAAGATTTCAAGCATGCTAGGTTTCGTACTAGAAATCCGGTACTCGCTAGCATCCTCTGATTTGTACAAGGTCAAGTATCGTGTGATTCAGGCTTTAGTTATGCACGGCGCTGTAGTGCTGCAAAAAGAATGGGACCATTCTTTCATCTATTGCCCACGATCGGTCCAAAACATGCTTTTATAAAAATAAATTGAATAAAAAACAAAATTATTTTAATGATGATTTACTTATTCAATCATTAAGTTATGAGAAAAGTTGAAGGTTGCTTTTACTGAAAGTCAGAGAAAATTCTTCAGATTTTTACACTTGATTCCTGAGATCTATCTATATCCTTCATCATTCAGAAATTGTTTAGAACCAGGCTGTAAAACAGGGTACCGGCAAACGAGAACCGAAAATGCCAAACTCAGTTTAATATCACTACGTTTACCAATCGAACTGATATCAGTATGATCTCGGACCGATCTGAACATTCTAAGCCAGCCGACTCGGATCTCGCCTGGTTCACCAATGCGAAATCCATTGACTTGAATCGGTTCATAGCGATTTGATATCTCAGACTGGCAGAGAAAGCGGGCCGAGTTAGTCCGCTTCTCATATCGATCTCGCTAGCCAATCGCGTTTACCATTCCGAGCCAAACCGGCCAAATCGATCTGAGTTCGATTGGCATACGTGGTGTATGAAGAATCTGTTCAAGACGACGATATGTGAAGACTATTCAAATTTACTGGTTTATCTTTCGTTGGTGGGTTAATTTTTTTATTTGCAGCGTCTGTAGAAATTTGATAGGATTAATAAATTCAAATGTTTGCTTGAAATGACTACAATAAGTCGATATCGAGAAAAACTCCCTAGAATTCGATTTATTCAAAACGGCCGCATGATCTCGGGAAATATGAATAAGTGGTGTTAATTAGGGTTTGTTCAGTCATTTTATAAGATTTGTGAAAATCCGATTTCTCTGTCGTGAACGCGTTCTGTGAAACCTCAAACAAGTCATTCAGCTAACATAGTCGCGTTTGTATGTGTATACAATCTGTGAAATTATAATGAACTCCTAATATTTTCGGAAGCCTATTTCCCCTTATGATATGTTTTTAATTAAGAGAAATTAAACATTTCCACCTACCATGAAGAACAATAATAGAGTAGTGGTAAACAATAATAGTAAACAAAATTTTCCTATCGTTACTGTGGGATTATGGGTTAATGCTTTCGTTCTATATTTTCATGTATTTAATTTGCTCTACATTCATGGTTGCGGGCAGACGTATGTGATAATTAATGCTCTATTGACTGCATTTGCAATTGAACCTCCACATGACCTCACTAGTACCAGAGTGGTAGCGTCACAATCAATGAAGTCAATCGTTTAATTTACGCGTGGAATTCGAGGCAACATTTGTTGGCGAGGAGTTAACAATCTATAAGTATAACCATGCCTCCATCAGAGGGAGAGCTCGAGTTTCTTTTGATGCGATCCATAGAATAACTTTTGGAACGCCATTAGCTGATGTTGTAACAAAATGGCGGTTAGGGTAAAAATCCAAAAATCAATTTTCTGCTTTCTGAGAGCAACATAAGCTAATGTTACTCTTAGAACCAAAGATTCGTTGCAAAATGAGTTGCTTTAAATATTCTAAATGCTAACTAGATAGTATATAAAATAGTTTACATAATTTAATTCATTACAAACTGTATGAATGAAGTACTTCATTGGTAGAATCATGGTATTCATTTGAATCAATACACTGTTCAACAAATCGCGGTTTTTACTAGAAGTGGTTGGCATCTTCACCAGGGAGAAAATCCGGGCTTCCTCTGATACGTCTCAGCCTAATAAATTTTGCAATAAAAATGTAACATTACGGAAATTTCCTACAAAAGCTTTTGATTAGAAAAAAGCGCGGGGCAGTAATGTCATCACTTATGGTCTCCTTTACACACTTTGGAATGTATGTAAAAAACCTAATTCTTGTTCTAAATGACTCTTGGATTTCATTTTCCTCCTCTCAAATACATGTTTGCACTCATTAGTAGCCTTGGTTTAAAGACAATCTCTAAATTAAGATAAAAAAGTATCAATATTGAATTATTCCACAAGGAGAAATGGGACGGATTTGATTGTACTAACTACTGTAAACGCTTTTGCTAGCCATTTATTAACGTTTTGGCGATAATGGTTTCGGGCTAGTAATTGAATAAACTTACTATGAAATGGGTTGAAGATAATGCAAACGAGAATTTTGATTTCGCAGAGCTTGTTTCAGATGAAGTATTGTGTACCTGGGACTCATAAATATAGTAGATAATATCGTAAACTATTAAAAGATTTCCTAAAAAAATCATCATGCATAAAGTAAACAATATTGAGAGGAATTTAAATTTTTGTGCCAACGGAAAACTTACGATTTCAAAATAATCCGCCATCGTGTGCCATTACGTGGAACTCGTGCATGCATGTGTCCTCGGTGCATTAACCGCTTTACATACGGCGAGGTAGAAATACTTAGAGCTGACTTTCAATAAATGAACAATAAAGCGTTAAACATCATGTTAACCAATATTCTGCCCTCAAAGAACAAATCACTCAAATCCTAGGCGATATCTCACTCAGGCAAAGTAAGCGATCGAGTCCGCCCCTGTTAATTTGCTTTTATCGAGGGTCGGATGGTAATAAGGCTCGAGAATGTGTGAAAATCCAAATATGTATATACGTAGGTGCGGATAGATGGAAATTTGAGCTCCCCAAGAGTATGAAAATATTCCTCTGCAATCATTAACTCCCGATTCATTTCACCAGCAACTGAGGAACCGACGGGAGCGAAGGAGCTTCCTTTTATATTTTTCTAGCTAATGGTCGCAATATTCTTGCCAGAAAAAGTCAAATGGAGACTTTTCAATGGACTTGACCTTGCCTGATTGAGCAAAAATCAGTATTTAGAAAAATTTCAATTCGAGCCGAGTCGAGCTCACGATAACTACAACAAAATTCTGAAATTCCACATCTCAAATCCACGTCGGACGGCAACTTCTCCCTATTTCATGTACACTATTAGCCTGAAGTATATGGCGGCAAGTTGGGGAAAAATCATTTTATTCGAGGTACAGTAAAGACTTCACTCATAAATTAGGTGAAAATACCTCTGACAAGCAATGCCGATAAAATTAAGGTTTTTGTCACTTTCTGCGAAAAACAGTACATTTCTAATGTTTAATAAAACGTTTCCATGACGTGGTGAAGGAGCTTCAAGATTCCTCGAAGTAAAACGCTCAGGATTCAACGGATACATCAAGATTAATCAGAAAGGGGTAAACTCAGAAATTCTTATTCACAGACTACAGCCATGACGTGGAGGAAGGGCTTGCGCGTTCCATTGACCCCTGCAGCTGGATTTGCGGGAGAGATTCGCATTGTTCTCGGTAGGGTCACCTATGCTAGATAGGTCAAAGGGTCTCGTTGCGGTGTGACGAGATAAACTTTGATGAGAAGTGGGATGGGAGTCCCTCTCAACTATATAATACACAGAATATTAAAATCATTCAAAAAGAAATTAATCCTGGCAACTAAGGGACGCTGCCAACTGAAGCGGGTGTCGTGCCTGGTAGCGGGGGATGCAAGGCCCCCGCGGTCGTCATCACACGATATCCTTGCACAACAGAGTCATCACAGGATACATGGATGTCGAAAGAGAAGAAAAAAAAAGAAGAGGAAGAGAAAAGCTCCGATTAAAAAGGGACTTGGAACGTTAGGACAGTAATGAGGGCAGGAAAGCTAGAAAATATAAAACAAGAAGTGGAGAAAGGGAACATAGATGTCTTGGAGCTGTGCGAAGTGAGATGGTAGTCTCTATTGGAGAGATATTGGAGAGGTAATGCATAGTGTTGGGAATTAGAGTCAACGCGGGTTAGCTTTGGTACTGATCGCAAAATTGGGGATGATTGAAGCAAAGGAACAGGTGAGCGACAGGTTACCAGTGGTAGAATTATAAGTACACCCAAAATATGTCGTATTGATCCAAGTGTATATGCCCACAAGTAATCTTAGGGAAGAATAGGAGGATGGGGAGAACGTACAACCAGAGACGATAACCTTAGAAGTCCCAGAAAATAAAAACCTGACAGAAATGGGCGACTGGAATGCAGTCGTGGGTGAAGGGAGAGATGGATATGAAGTGGTAGGGTCTGGAATAGGAACGAGAAATGATCGCGGTGAGAGGTAAGTTGCATTTTGTGGGAGAAATGAATTAGCTGTGACAAACACTTGGTTTACACACCATCTTAAGCGGCACTCACACCCACACCTCAAATGCTAGCAGCCTCTTCTCGTCATCCTTTCTGAGGATCCACGTTTCTGCCCTATACAACGCTACGCTCCATATCCAACTCTTCAAAAGCCTCTCCGTCACATCTCTACCCAAGGATCCCGTAATCAGTTCCCTTCTGTTTCTAAACGCCTCCTTAGCTAGCGCTATTCTCTTAAGTATGTCTTTGCCACTATATTTACAACTAGCGTACTACACAAGTAATTAACATGCTTATCTGGCTATTATTTTCGCCCTTCCTTTTTAATTGCCTTTAAGCTTGTAGTTCCTTCGAAGATCGACAAACCAACGCCTGATTTTCCGCGAATCTAACCGGCTTTATCAGCTGACCTCCTACTTTGATTCCCACACCAAGTTCTTCCCATTGCTCTTAAACATTTCCTCAGCATGAATGGTAAAAAGCAAAGGTGACAATGAGAACCCTTGTCTTACCCCGAGATCTATTGTTTCCCACCCTGATTCACCGTCAGCCACCCTCACCTGTCCCCTTTGGGTCATATCCAGGTTTCGGTTTAGTCTCCTGTTTCGCCAATATATTCACATTTTCTTCAGTATCTCTACTAATTTTTATCAATTTACTCTGTCAAACGCCTTTTCTAAATCCACAAAGCAAGCGGATACATCCTGGTTTTTCTCAATGTTTCTTTCTATTAGTGTTCTCATCAACGCAATTGGATCTATAGTTGACCTTCCCTTCTGGAACCCAAACGGGTCATCGCCTAAATAGTACTTAGCCTTGCACTCCAACGTTATATTGATTATTTGAAGTAAAACTTGGGCTGCGTGTGATATCAAGCCTGTAGTTCTATAGCCCTCGCATTCTGATACTTTCTTCTTCTTCAGGATAGGAAATAGGACTGCTTTCACAAAGTCCACCGTCCACACTCCTTCCTCGTAGATGCTACGATTAAGTTCGAAAAAAGCTTGCCTACCTTTTTTTTCCAAAATTCTTTATCAACCTAGGTTGCCATTTTCCCCAGTTTTTCTTTCCAAGTGTCGTCAACTCCCACAGCTTTTTTGCCTCCATTTGTTTCAATGCTATTTCTATTTTACCGTCGAGTATCATTGGACGGAGGCTAGTCTCCTCTAGTGCTCCCTGATACTCTGTATGTAGGCTAGTAGGTCTGCTATCGCTGTCACATAGCTACCCCACGTAATCTCTCCACATATCTTGAACATCTTCTTGCTCGATTAATATCCCACCTGCACTGCCCCTGTTGGCACCGTTTGACCACTCTTACAGCCTGACAGCAATTTTGCTTTGGAGTATGACGCCCCTTCCTTCTTCCCCTTCTTTTTTACAGTTTTTCCATTTCCTCGCATTGTGTTTTTCTACACCAGTTTTCCTACATCCGGTAGGTTATTCGCCAGAGGAGGAGAGGTTGATTATTCAACTTCTTGTACTTCGCCTTACCTCGATCAGTATTATCTCTCCTCTATTTTCCTCGACACTCCTCCCTAACCCACCTCTTCTTTACCCCCCTCGTTTCCATTGGTCCTATTGTTTCCTTCGACGGTCTTACTATGGCTGGGTTCATATTCTCTCCTATTTTCCTGTTCGTCCCTATTCCCTATGCTTCAACTATTACTCCCTCCACTAGCTCCTGGTATTCCCTCCTTTTTCAATATTTAGATTTCCCAAGTTCCATTTCTTTATCCTTCTCCTTTTAAAAGGCCTTTTGAATCTAACATCACATTTCATCATAACTAGACTACGATCTCAGTCTGAATCAGCCCCCGAATAGCTCCGCGAGTTCTTTGCAGTGTAACCGAATCTTTGCCCAGCCATTAAGGATTCAATCTGATATCTACCAGTGTCTCTTCCACTGTTGGCCCATAGGGGCAGTGGTTTCGTATGTAAAATCTACTGACTTTCTTCTGTTTTCTTGTAAATTCAAACGTTCTACCTCCCTTGTGTATTCTCTGTGCATCTTTATGTCGCCATGTAGATTTATTTGAATGCCAATGCAAGTTTGTGTTGTTGTTTGGATTTGCCATTCTCTCTTTAATAAAAGATTCTAAAATGAAACTTGCGTATTATTTACTGGTCCAGCAAATCCTATTAAAGTTTGTAAGCCTGCCATGGTTGGATTCGAAGGGGTTACCGGTCATTATTTCCTACTAACAATAAGGCCTCCGTGTGGCTCCGTGGTCTGTTAGCGTAAACCGTTTACACTATATTGGTTGAATTTAACACCAACTTTGATCTTGCGTTGACGCCGCGTTTACATTAAATTGACGTCAACGCCTGAAGCCGTTTTCACGATGTTTATGTAATTTTTACATCAAAAACGAATAAACGTCCCATTTTGAACCAGCAGGGTTGACAGCCGAATACCTGAAGTCACTGGTTATGCAGGAATTTATTTCCTCAACGATATTAGAAAGCTTATAAAGTCTTCTCGGGTTTTCCACCAGGTTAGGTAATTGTTGGCCGACGTTCCGATGGCTACCTCCGCCATCGTCCTCAGGGCATGTCAATCCCCAGATTGGTGCCTCATTATACACCTATCGGATTCGCGCCAAAAGTAGTCAGGTTCCCTGTGATTGACTAGAGCCAATCTTCTCCCTTCCCGCCTTAATTTTGCGGAGCGCTGGATTCCAGTCAGAGCGTAAAGCATAGCCTAAAGCGTTGTCCACGCGGTTGTTTTTTCTTTTTTGTTATATTTGTATTTGTTTTGTGTGGAATAAACATATTTTGACTTGCGTTTAAAATTTTTCGTCTCCATCCGGATCTCAATGGCCTCCCTCGTCAACCGATCCCAGTAGCCGTTGGATCGGCCAAGCAATTTGGCGTCGTCAAAAATTGTGTGCGGTGGTCCTTGCCTATACTATGTTCCGCCACCGCGGATGGCCTAGTCGGATGCTCCTTCTATGCTCCTTTATCCATGTCTCGATGGTCCGGCCCGTGTCCCCCACCTACACTTAACCTCATTCACAAGGAATCCGGGAGACCCCCGGAATTTTCAGCCCGAGGCCATCCTTTACTCTGACGAGTTTGCTTTCCACCATTTCAGTGAAGCATTTAATGCCAAATCCATCATTTGCACACTTTCCTACCACGGATTGAGGTAGATTTTTCCGTATATAAACAATCACCAACGGAAGCAACCATGGTTATTTTCTTCTAATCCTTACTAATACGTAAAAATATAATGGTGTCTCTCTGTTGCTCCATTACGCTAAAACTACTGGACCGATTGTGCTGAAATTTGGCATGTAGATAGAAAATATATCTGGTCGTAACGTAGGCTATATTTAAAAGCCCTCAGAACCCCCGAAGGCCCCCTCTGGTGGTCCATGCTAAGTACTGGGTTCGGTGCAGTTCTTTCATTTTTTGCTTTTAAAATGTACTTTCACTCAAGATAGAGGGCCGGTATTTTTAATCGGATGGCTGAATAAATGAAGTTTTTAATTCTTTCGGTCGATTTTCTCTTACGCTTCGTATTTGTCTGAAAATCATGGTTTTTGAAATAATCTCACATTTTTCTCTGAAACCAACAATAGCATATTGCCTTGACAAACAGAGATTTGATTGTCGAAGGATATTCACGCCTCTAGCATTAAAATATTTGTTTATTTACAGGCCCTATGAGAGCACGTAGAAATAAAATCAGTATGAGAAGGGCCCGGAGTCCCATCATAGATAGCTTCGGGTAGTACTTTATAAATTCAATGCATATTTACAACAAGTATACTCTTCAATCTCTATTCTCAAAGTAGCTCTCATAGGGGCACTGCATGTTCATGAGAAAACACTTAGGTAGTGAAAAATACACACAACGGAATCAAATAGACTTAGCACGCAATTAAAATGTGCAAGATACTTACGTGCAGCGAATATTAATGGTAATTATACCTCTGTTGCTACAACAAACACAGCGTTGTTAATTATCGTCTATTACTCAGATGTATTACACGTAGTGGAACCGTCTGCCTCTCATTACGATTGCGAACTGTTTTTTGACCAATTTCCACATCATAAACGTTACGAGTTATTTATGTGCATTTATCTGATTAAGAAACTCAACGCTCATATGAAATAATAAGCAACATGCCTCAACAAGCATGAACACTCAAGAAAAAGACAATTGTTTTCCTGGTACGCCTAGTTACTCAAAAGTCGCTACATTTTGATATAGATATGGATTATCGATCACATAAATCCAAATTTATTGCCTGGAAAATTTTATGATAATTCTTATCTTATGCAAATACATGCAAAATATGCTATCCCAGCAATATTTACGCCCAAAAGACGTTTTTTTGGCCACAATTTTGAAGATGTGAAGGAAACAATACCCTATCCCTGGAATTTCCCTCTCTTCCTCAGATAAGCATATCTCCTGTGCTTGCTTGGTCATGATCTACCACAGCCCTTGCATCATCACACGGTACAGATACGTAAAAATCATCGAATTATTGGGGAAGAGTATTTTTTCCATCACGAGATTGATCCTAAAGAAGCCATCCAATATGGGCCAACATCATTTGCCGATGCCCCAATGTTGGACGAAAGTTCGCAGCCGATAGTTGCGTAATCGTAATAGTGATATCACCATGCCATCCAATCCACTATATCCATTATGGGTGAAATTTCGCCGAATTCTATATAGAATTGGGCGCAATTTCAATTGAAGCCGTAGTGGCAACGTCAGAATTATATATGGAATTTGGCGCAATTTCACCCATATTGGCAGCTAATATTGATCCGATACAAGCTTCCATGATGTTTCCAATATTTATTTGCCTAATTAAAGTACTCTGTGAAATTAGTAATGCGGACTGGATTGGCCAATGTAATTCATTCTAGAGGTAACGAACGGTAATGACGATAAATGAATGTTAAGCGTTAAGTGTGGTACAGTAAAACATCGTGCAGTTATAGAGAATCAGCCGAAAGCTTCTTTTATTTCGGTCGTCTCTCTCCATACTTTTCCTTGGCTGCCGCACCGCGCCGTCGTCGAGGCCACCATAAGATCCCCGAACGCAACCCAGTAGTAGCATGACTGACTCAGCATCCCTCCTATCTTATTCCCGCCCCCTCCTCCCAACATCTGCCAGCGGGTCACATCACAGTACAGTCAAAAGGCTCAAACTTTCGGATCGTGCATACACTGCACGTTACCTTTTACAGTGTTTTTTACCCCCACTTTCCCTTAGTCGACAACCGTAGCATTTGTCTCAACCCCTCGTACCCTCCTCCCCTTCGATAAGTAACTTTGTCTCGACACATGAAACCTTCAATTCAAAAATAGTCTCTTATTTCTTTGTAAGTTTATTTTTACGGATGGGTTGAAATTAGAAAAAGTAGCAGAGCTTGATATAATAGAATAATGCTATTCTCAGTTTTTTAATCGTAAAACTATATAAGTTCATAATAAATATTTAATAAATTCGACGTCCAGCGCCCCCCTCCCCCATCCCTTTCCCTACACGAGCTCACCCGCGTCCCGAGGAGGATGAAGGAAAAGGTTACAATATGTACCTACACGCATTCTAAATAAGATCAAGGGTGAAATAAGCGAAAATAAGATCGGAAGTGTATTTTCAAATCCTTGATTCCCTAAGTCTTCAGCCGCGGGATAGGTTTCCAGAAAGTTCACTGAATATTGTCAAACAAATTCGACTTACTTTTTCCACGAAGGTTTACTCAATGTTGTCAAAAATATGGAGAGTACCTTAAGGCCGATTCTCGTCAGTGACATATGTGAGTATTAGGGAATCGATGGCGAAGAACTTTGTGAAGAAGTTAATGTATTTAGTCAACTGTACAAAGTTAGCTATCCGAGCATTGATTTATCAGATGTGTTGAGCTTGAGTGACCAGAGCCTGAGCCAAAATGATGACGAAAGTGACACCCAAGATTCTTGTGACGACAAGCCTGATGGTCCAAGTACAGATACTGATATAGCAGAGCAAAGATTTCTTGATCAATGGGTCAAGAAAGGATTCATTGGGCCTTATAGGTGTTTATAAAATATTTCTGGATTTCCTTACCTAACGATGTTATACCAGATACTTCTGGCATTGCCAGCAACAAGTTGCTCAGTAGAGAGGGTAATGAGCAGATAAGAATTGTAAAAAATAGACTGAGAAGCAGCATGGGAGATGTCTGGCTCTCCGACATGCTTGTCCTTTCTTCCCAAAAAGGCATTTAAAAATCCATTCATAACAGTGAAGTTATAGCAAAATTTGCTTTGTCAAGTGAGTAAAGAAAAAAAACTACTACTGTATAAAGGACATCAAGGGCAGGGTAGTCAAAATGGTACCACCACCACCAGTACTGATTTTATCTGTATTATTTTATTATTATTTGAGTTTTTACTAGTCTAATTTGTAAATAAGAACTATGAATAATGACGTAAATGGGTTCAATTTAATTAAAGACAAATATTAATTTAAAATGCTTGGTCAATTTAGATGTCCTTATTTTTTGCACATTTCACTGGTACAGCTCTCGCGAAAGCTTACGGCGTTCGGATGCGCAGAAGACGACGCCAAGGAGGGGTAAGGTTTGTTGGAAGAGGAAGGGAAAATGGACCTAGGGAAAAGCAAAAGACATCGCATTTGTGCCATGCATGAGTGAATTTCAAAAATTGGAATATGTATGTCGCGGACAACACAAACGCCGCGCATCCAAACGCCATAAGCCTTCGCGAGAGCGGTATAATGCTCTAAGGTGTGGTATAAAGTATCATAATAGTATCTTTGCCGTAAGTTGACCGCCTATTTTGTTAGATACAGGATTCAGCTGTGTAGTTTTAGGAGCGCAATATTCAATATATTTCTCATATTTTTTCTTAATTCGAAATATGAAAGAAGCCTTCAGTTACTTTAATAAAATATAAGAACTAAACGATTCTCATTTTTACAATTTATTCCTTTTTTTAAGCATGCTATGGTAAAAAATAAACTCACATCTTTATGGTTTTTTGTAGCATTGTGTTAAGTTTTAATTAGTTCCCCTATATTAGCGCAATAGTTTGATTGCGATTTTATTTCTATTTTTAAGAGTTAGTTTTTGAAGGTTTGGTCATGAATCATTGTAGCCAAACCCTCAAAACTAACTCTAAAAATATGGATATCACAGAGGTCGACAACATCTATGATGATTTAAGATTTTATTGCCAGAAGAGTGTTAAAAACGATTTAGTGAAGCAAATAATTAAAAAAGTTCCCGAATCCTCCATTCCCCTCGGCGTTACTCCATACTACCTTGGACAGGCTATCAAATTATAACCTAGGAAGTACCTATAAACCGGGGGGGGGAGGGGAGTGGTTGGTTTTGGGGGGGAACGCGCCATCAGAATTGGGGGGATGGGCACCCCTGGAGCACGGACCACCGCCAAGAGCAAGACCACCATTTGTCCTATCATGCCAGGTATCACGAGGGGCATAGGAAGGCGGGGCCCTCTTGATATGCCACATTACATTACCCGCATCCGCACATCTCTTCAATTACCATGGCACCGGCACCATCTTTAACGCGCATCATACTGTACGTCATCACGTACGGATTTCATTCACCTGAGCAATGCATCTCAAATGTCACAATTCATTGCGATTGCTCGCAGATGTCGCGGTCCTTTTTACCGCCTGTTCCTCAAATATAAAAAATGAGCGAATAAAAAATGAGCGAATTAAATAAAATGCCCTATACAACCCGCAAGCATGAATACCATGAATACGATTGCCCGAAAGAGTGCACTGGCCGCGCTAGTGACATCGCAGAACCAGTTTTTCGCATTTCCCCGGCATAGGCCGAGGACTGCAGACCGTAAGCTAGGGATAGATTGCCAAAAAAATGACACAAGCTAGCTCTTTATTAAATAGATAACTTCACGGCATTGTTACTGTTCATCTCGATACTCAATGCAATGGAGACTCAAACGCTGATAATGAAGGAAACACCCCTGAAAAAGTGCATCAAACTGGGAGTAGTTTCACGAGAAATATTACTATTGAGAGTGACATCCGCATGCGCCATTGTTCCCCTGAATTTACACACCAGTATGTTTAACTTCTACTACCTTTCCGAAAGTCATACAGGGCTTCTCCATCTCTAACCACGAACTCAGTCGTCATTCGTAGCTTAAATTCCATCATACCCTCAGGTAAATTCGTCAAATCTCGCACCGCCACTTCCTTTTCGCTCCGCCCACCTTCGTCCCCTTCCTGTTGTAGGTAGTTCACTCACGGAAAATAGAAAATATTTTCTATAGGCCGTGACACCACAGTAACCATTAACGCCATTTCTGCGGTCCCTTCATTGCCATGGCAACCCGAGTCAGTCGGAAACAAACAAAACAAAGGACTGCGGAGCCGCACAAGGCTTTTAAAAGGTTTGAAAGGGAAGGGTGAATGAGGGCGAAGTCGGTGCATTATTTTCGATCGATGGCTGGTGCGTAGTGGGCAATGTCCTCAAAAAGTTTAGGGAAAACGAATGAAACATACTAGAAGTCGGATAATTTTTTGTCAATAGTATGAGAGCCATACCGACATGGGTTGACAAAGTCCAAGACAGAGAAAAGTCCCATCAATGGTACGGGCTACAGAGATTGCAATGCAGTGTTTATCACGTAAAATTACATCTGTTAACATTCATTCTCCTGTCCCATTCTGTTCAGTATTTACAGTCTTTGTTTCAAGCCTGATGGCTCGCAACTGGTGGTGGCTGCCGGCCTTCGAGTGTTGGTTTATGATACCCGTGATGGATCTCTAATACAGCCTTTGAAAGGTAAAATGATTTTGTCTATTTGAAGTTTTAGCATTTTTAATGTATTCTCTGTCCAATAGTTCGTGCGGCCGTAAACATGCCGAAGCTCATGTATCCCAAATTGATGTGAATTGGCATTTCATTCTAATTTCACCCTGTTACTTGGTACGTGTCACGTTTTCGTTCGGCCGTTATCTACATATGTATGTGTATTATGCTTGCATAAGATCCAAAGTAATACTCTGGGGCTCTTCCTCCGCCTCGGTCAAACCTCCTAGACTTCAAAAACAAATATTTCACTCGGTGGTATTTGGTCCCAATGGGTCAATTTCCAAGACTTATTATTCTCGCTCTTCCGTTTATCATTTTCCTCCTATTTTTAGGTCTATGTGTATCTCCCAAAGTTAGTTTCCATTATTCAAGTCCCACTAGCTATTCAGCAAACTACGTCAGAGCTAAAGTTGCCTCTCAAGGACCAAAATTCGTAGGTCTAGGTACATCTATTCTGTACGAGAATCTGTTAATGAGCGCTCAACTGAAAAGTATTCGTTTGACAAACTATAATATTAATTTTTTAGGTCGATCATTTATAACCTCCTGACATTTCATCTTCCATGTTCTCTTCTGTGTACATCCAAGTAGATGACATGTTTTGCAGTAATCCCCAACTGCTTTATCAAGTCTAAATATAGCTAGTTCTGAAGTGCAGACTGGGATGCCCGCAAAACTTATTGTCATCCAGGATGAGCACATGCTGATCAAAACCTGGAAGGCTAGTATAACCCACGCCTCTCTGTAGAAGCTAACTTTCCAACCTTTGCTGAATTTTTTAGCTTTTTTACCGAGTGTTCAGGTTAAAATATATTTTGTAATAGCATGTGTAGTATTATTTTTCTGTGGTGCCTTATATAATGTACTGTCACATGATATGTGGGCAATGAAAGTATTTTATAATATTTTGTATTGGCTCTTAGAAACTCAATGCATTCAAGGTAGTGACCACATCGCATGTGTTATTCAATGTAATGTTCAATTTGTGGTGTGAGGATCCTCACTTTTTGTCTCTAGACCACATCATAGTTTAATATTTTGATATGGCATTGCCCAAAAAGAAAATCTCAGCTGTATCCACTCCACGAAGTCTCTGTTGCAATTTTTTCTCCTTTCCACTCAGGACACAAAGACACTGTGTACTGTGTTTGTTATGCAAAAGATGGGAGAAGATTTGCTTCTGGTGGTGCTGATAAGTGTGTTATCATATGGACGTCAAAGCTAGAGGGGATTCTGAAATACTCGTAAGTTTAAGGTTTTATTGCCTTTATAGAATGTTGTTACATAACTTCAAAGAGTGTCTGTCGTATAATTTGCCAACAAAGTAATCTCTTACACATTTTTATTTTAATCTAAAGCAAACAAGGTTTTTTGTACTTTGTTGTTAAATATTGCTCTAATTTTAGCTGTCTATTGCATCGTACAGACTTAATCTATGAGAAAGCCTTATGCAACATTACTTTTGTTGCTAGTTGGTATAATGCTTTTTTATCCATTACTTTCACCTCTGATATTGCTTTTCAGCCACAATGATGCCTTACAATGCCTAACTTTCAATCCAGTTTCACATCATTTAACCAGTTGTGCTATCAGTGATTTTGGACTTTGGTCATCTGAGCAGAAATCCGTCCAAAAGTACAAATCCTCTGCTCGTATCAATGCATGTTCATGGACAAATGATGGACAGTACTTGGCCCTTGGCCTTATTAATGGCACAATTTCTATCCGAAATAAGGTTAGTTATTATTTTTTTCTTAGCCAATCAAGCATAATTTTAGAATCTTTCCAAGATTTTTTTTGAGGACAGATTTCTCTCAGAGAAAACTGCACCGAAAAAAGTTGTTTCAGGCAACCCCTACTGTATGCAATATTGGTGTTGATTGTTTTATCCTATACAGTTTTAGCAGGCATTCATGTCACCAGCTTTTGAAGAGTATGTGGAACTGTAAATATTATTGTATAATTATCAGCACTATCCTGTCAGTTGCTTGATTTTGCTATTGTGTATATAGTTCAATAAGTGAAGTGTGAGTTAAGTGCCTGGTTGTAATTTGAGCATTTTGATTGGGGACTTAGATTACTGGGAGCTCTCGGTAGAAAGGTAGATTCTAAAACCTTTTGTGAGTGAATGATGACTGCAGAATTATAAGTAATATTGTCTATTTTCCCTTTAATTTCCTATGTAATTCCTTCCATTTAGTAATTTCATTGAGATAAATTAAACTGTGTAACTAAAAATGTGTCCCTAAATTGTATTTCCGAGTTTGTTGTTTGTTGTAAAAAAGTTTCTCCTTAAAAATATTTTATGGGCAATTGCCTACCCGAAATTATGCCTATTGTTTAGTGATGCGTGATATAGCTACACAGCATTACAAAATGGGAAAAATCATATGAAGGATGCCTCACAGCATGTTGGTGTTCATGGTGATAGATTAAATAAGTATATTTAATAGTATTGTATAATAATAATATTGTGTATGTATAATAATGTTTTGTACACATGCTGCCTGCCATTCACCAGTCTCAATGAAGATTCCTTGACTGACTGGTGCCACTCATTTCTTATTTAGATCTAAACTTTCTTTTTTTACTTTTGGTGGTTTTTGTTTTGGTTTAATTGGTTCAATCATTGAAATCACCAATGCCTTAGTATCTGTACATGGTTATTTATGCCTTATAAAATTGATAATTAGAATAATTTTTCGGTATTTAACTTGCCAGATGCATGGAAATTTGGAAAGCTAATTTTCTTCCAAAGGTTGTTTAAGTGGACATGCATGCAGAAGTAGTGTAGTTATGTGGTTCAACTTAATCATGAGCAATCACTGAAAATCAAATGAGTATCATTGCAATATACCAAGGTGGTGATGTGGGAAAGACCAGGCTGTGGGTGGAATGGCTCAATTCTATGCAAAAAACATTTTTTTTCTAAACACTGTAATAATAATAATAGTGTTTATTTCATGCATAAAATCTTACATATTGTAACGCTACCACTTCTGTATGAAACGCTACCAATTCTATTACTTATCCTTTCTCTCAACGGCAGCTCCACCTTGATGCAAATTTTGGTAACCCAACTTGCCTCCTTTAAAAAAAATTAATCATGCGACAGGCACATGCAACACATCAAACACATGCAAATACATTTATTTTCAAGGTATGGCTCTTTTTAAACTATCATAAGCAATCAATTATTAGTTGGAATTACATTGGGCCCAAATTACAATGCAAACTTGGAGGTATATAGGATAACAAATAGTTTCTTATCCCTTTGGTTATAGAAGAAAAACAGACGATTAGTTTCCATAGGTTTTCAGGAAGAGACAAAAGGTGGTCAGTGCAGGATTTAACAGGATTAAAATTTTAAACTCTTTTCTTATGAATTTAATGGCTATTTGGGTGCCAAAGTTCTTTTTCTATTTGAATTATTGGTTGTGTTTCCACTTATCCTCCCCGGTCCTCCTGCCTCAGCGTGTGCGGCCAGTCTCATTACCTCCGCTGCTGTCTAGCTATATTTTCTTTTCCTCTCTTATCCTCTCCTAAATTTCCACTGCAACCCAAGTCACTGCCGCTGTTTCTGTGGTTTTACTGTGCCGTCTTCTTCCTCAGTAAATCTTCTTGCATTGATTTTCTTTCAGTTTCGTCTCTCTCTCTCTCTCCTCCCATCACGTCCGTTACCCCCTACTGCCTCTCTCTTTCTCCTTTTCTTAATTGTTTGCCCAAGCGTCCCTTGATTCCTCCTCTGTTGGATTATATACTCTCGTATTCTCAATTACGCATCCCTAGTGACAGCTTTTGACACTAATTGTTTGGTTGACCTTCTGGCCATATTTATACTATTACAATATATATGTAATTATTCAAATATAGTAGCGAAATAAAGCACCCCGGAAGAGACCTATTTATGAGTTGCCATAATTGATAGAGATCAGTTTGACTGTATTTGTTTCACAATGTAAAAATAGAGGCATCCTAGCTACATAAATTTATGTTTAAAGTGGGATAATTAACGTACATACATTTAGTGCATTATTTCATAGAATAATGGACCATAAGTAATTATTCAAACAATAAAGTGAATAAAAATGTAAAAAGTAAACACAGACATGTAGGGGTGATAAGATCTTAATCATTAAAGAATTTTCTTATGTCTTTTTGCAAAACTAGCAATTTTCTTAGGTGACTTAGAAATTTGGCCTCACTCTGTATGGATGATATTTCTAGAGGCAGGTGTACTATAATTTTGGTGAAATACATGGATGTGGATTTTTATAAGATGCGACATAAGATGGCAGAATTTCATTTCGGAGTTATATGTCAACAGTGTTACAAGCAGTTTATTACTTTGACCTTCTCTGTTGTAAAAGACTAGGAGTACCTTCTTTACAAATACATTTCTGAAAGGAAAAATATTTATTTTGTGGTATAATGGGAATGAGGTATCTTTTCTAACTGCTTGAAGAATGGTACATAACTTGTATTTTGGATTACTAATAATTAAGGATGAGTCAAATCCAAATGTCGATTCTCGATTCCACCGATTCTCAGGATTAGAATTGGTATCGAGAATCGGTCGCCTAAAGTCGATTCCGATTCCATCAATTCATGATAGATAAATATTCTAATAAAATTTTGTTTATCATGTCATATTTTTCTTAGTAATTTTGGGTGTAGGCTATCACATTGTTATTTTTAATTTACCTCAATAAGCTGAGAATGCATTTACTATTTTTTAATAAATACAGATAGTTTTTGAGCAACTTAATTGTCTTTGTTATTTTATTTCAGCCAATACTTGAATTTAAGTAGTAGTCGTATGCTACTGGTATATCCCACCTGTTATTAGGAATAAGAATCGATTTAATCGGAATCAGGAATCGATTTGAAAGAATTGGTATCAGGATTGAAAAAAAGTGGAATCAACTCATCCGTACTAATAATGGCTGAATATTGGAGGGGAGGAAATAGGGAAATGGGTACATAGGTTGGTAGAAGTTTTCAGTGAGAGCATTAGGAACTGACTTCTCTCCACCTTTACAATACAGAATTTTCGCCTCTGTGCGATGCTCCGTGTTGCTGCAATTTTCCTTGGGCAAACTGCTGTAAAAATGAGGGCTTTTCTTCTGAGAGAAAGGCATGGCAGAAGTCACTTAAAGTGAGTGACCTATGCAATTTTTGGTGGTATGAGTTGCTAGTACACGCATGTTTGAATGTCTTATGTGCCTTTGGAATGGATTAATAGCCTGTTCATGGGTTGCTTGCTCAATGAGGGGAACTAGCTAGAAATTTAAGGTGGTGAACACTGGGAGGTTCGGAGAGGCCAAGGCCCTACAAGGGCTGTAGCGCCGAGGAGTAAGTAAGTAAGAACACTGGGAGGTAGTGGGATTTGAGCTTTGCTGCCACCCTCAACACCTTCAGCTATTCATTTCCAGTCATATCTTAAATCTTTCATCATCTATCTTATCCTTAATTGCCCATTGCTTTGTGGTTTGCTTAGGAGTTGTACTCTGTATATAGTGTGTGGTGAGCTCATGGACATATATTGGGGTGGTGCTTATTTTTAAAGATTCAAGAGGCAATGGAATTTATACACTAATTATGCTAGCATTATCATTGTTATTGTAATTCAAATGTATGTATATGGAGAGTACTGTATCTATGAAATGGGTGTCACTTTTAATGAGTGAGACCTCAAAAATTTGTCCTTCGGATTTAATTTTATGAATCTCTGTTTCTGAGTTAATGTGTTAAAGGATATGTATGACATTTTAGTGGCATTAAAATGGTTATTATTAAGAAAGACCTTCGTGTCCATTATGTAAACATTCTTGCCCTGAAGGAATAAATTATACTCTGAAACATCGGCAAAGGAGAACTAACGCTATGTATATGACCCAAACCCTCAAAAAAAGGTAATTATTATTTTTTTTAAGCAGACCATTTGGATTTCTAAGTTAATATATAAATTTTTCATTTTGTATGATGATGCTGGAAGCTTGAAATATTCATGTACCTACTGTAAGCTTCCTCTTTACCATTGTATGTTCTGAATTGGTTTGCAGAATAAAATAATATGACTGAATAATAATAATAATTCGTATGGAGTGGACAGAAACCCTAAGGGGCGACCTCACATGCTATGCTGCCAGCGAGCCCAATCGCAGGGGGTATATGGCAAGGATACACTCTTTGTGGTGTGATATGCATCCTGAACATAACCACCTGTCACAGCAGAATCTGTGCGACTGTGTCAACCACTTGCGTAAATAGGAAACTCCCTAACAACCATGTGTTAGAAATACACCACAGGCCAGACCACCCTCCCCTACACAAGCAGTTTCTCCACCGGCTGTTTTGACAGCCACTGCACCGTTGGTACCGCTGACAAGTAGGGAGGAGGTAGATCAGGCCGACTCTGAACTCCAGACGCGGTTGTTAAACGAAATCATAGCCACCAAACCGATGGGCTTCAGACGTGGCTGCGAGAACTGCCTAACCCCTCTCGAGTCCTCGGCCATTATGATGGCAATGAAACCGACGCTTGCCGAGGACTCGGAGGGAAATGTTACTAAAGTAACAATATTAATAATTTGTTTTTTCCAAGGATCTTACAAAGAAGATATAAAACACATTAAAAAATACAATAGTTAAAAAAATATAGTAGGTTCAAAAGAAGCAAAGTAGGTAAAGTACTTGCATACTAGAGTAACAAAAAGTAATTAATTTGTTGAGTCAAAAAGATATTCATTAACTGAATAGTACTGTTTTTCATGTAGAAAACATGATACATTTTTTAAAAATGACTCATTAGATACAATGATTTTAAATTTTGAGGGAGTTTGTTATATATTCTGAGACCCATTTCCCATGGTCCCAACTTAGCTCTGTTAGTCCTTATAGAATTGTAATGAAGACTTTTCATGTTTCTTGTTTCATAACTATGCAGATCAGAATTTACAGCAAACATATTTAGATTTTGTCGCATGAAAAGTAAAATTGACAGTAAGAATACACATGGAAGTGGGAGGGCGTGTAGTTTTTAAAAAATGTGTTTGGAGGGAGCATCATACAATCATTAAAGAAAAATTGATCTCTCAAATAGTCTGTAAACATTAGTGGTGGTGAAACCATTAAAATCTTTTTCAAAACTTAAAAGTACATTAAAAAACATTTCAAAAATGGTTATTCTGATATATCATTTTTATAATTAAAAGAAATGCATCCTTAAAATCTTTCACGCATGGCTTCAATAGTTTTGGTTTGGTATTGATGAGCTAGAGAATGAATCTATGAGAACATGACCTTTTATTATAATGAGTTCTATTTTTTTAATATGATACCCTGGTAAATATTTTCTTACTTTTTCATTTTATACTATTAAGTGGCAGTTATGTAACATTGCAGTTATGTTTCAATTTTTTAAAGGTTGGAGAAGAGAAGGGCCGTATTGAACTTCCTCGAGGTGGTTCATCACAGATATGGGCTTTACAATGGAACCCATCCAAGTGAGTGTTCTATATTTTATTACAGGTTGATCTCAAATTTTACTTTTGAATTGGGTATTTTCCAAAATTTTAATTGTAAGAATTGTTGGATAAGATTGGATGAATGATCTCTTTCTTTGGTTTCTGTTTTTAATCTTTTTTAAAAAAATTAGAATCATTTCTTGATTATAAAATTAATTCTGAACACACTATGATTGGCATGGAGATGTATATATATCTGACTATTTTGGGAGTACATTTTACAATATTTAATTATTTTAAAAATTTGAATTTGAAATATAAAGCTGAATGTATGTTCTAAAGCACTCGGAGAATATTTTTATTCCGAGACCAATGTTATACGTTATGCCAGTTCTACTCTTTGATCATTCTCGGGTTTTACTGCTTGAAATGAGAAGAAGCCGAAGAATCATATGAGAATCTTCGGGAAGATTTTTTTCGAAATTGAAGATTTTCTTAGGAATGTCTTGGTAATTGGATTTAGAAGCATTTTAATTGCTGATGCCAAGACCAAAAAAATATTTGTCATAGGGCAAAAACATGTCCCCCTTATTCATATGCTACCCATATTTGTTGTTGAAGCATGCACTTGGGTTGCTTTTGGAACATCATTTTTCTCGCCATAGAGATGGCTTCTAAAAGTGCCTTGTTTTGTTCCCCGGCATCTACGACACAAACTGCATTTACCCATTCCACCCACATTTAGAAGCGGTTGTGGACGACTGTCTTGCCACCCGACAATAAATATGCCGTTAAGGAGGGTTTTGCTGAACTTTCAATGGACAGCAGCCTCTCAGTTTGCTTGCAATGAGTGCGCACATTGGTTGATTTTGGATTCAGTGTTTTTTTTTCGTTTAGTTAGCAAATGAAGCCTCCCTTGGATTAGGCTGCTGGCTCCTCATTTTTGGAAGTGCATATTTTATTTCTCTTCTGGAAGTGTTTCACTTGAATGCTGATTGTGGCGGAAGGTAAGTTTTATTTTCATCTTAATATCTCAGTAACAATAAATATTTTTATCGCCATAATTTTCATTTGGTGATAAACAGTAGATAAATGACAAAAAATAAATTTACGGAAGATAAATAAAATTAACAATTTCATATAATACATAATTGTAAGTGCACTACCGTAACTTACAGAGAATTATAGATTCTTGGAATTATTCAGGAAATGGCAGAGAGACAACCTGGACCCTCGGAACTTCAGTCACGCGAGAGAAAACTTGAAATAAAATGATCTTCCGAGGATCCCTCAGAAGAATTTATGTTAACTGATGAGGTCGATTCCAGCATCAGTGAAACTGATTTAGGAGAAAGCGATATTGCAGATGAGGGGGAGGAACTTGAGGAAGTCGTCCCCATCGTGACCAGAACATCTGCTTTCTCTCGAAGGGAGAAAAAATCAGACCAAATACAAGGTGATATCGAAGAAGTCTGGATGGAACAACCAGCTCAGAATTCACCATTTGCTTTCTCTGGCAATGCTGGCTTGAAAGTGAGTGACTTCGGCACTGAGCCGATTGACAATTTCAAGTTGTTGGCTGATAGGGAATTTTATACATTGATGGTAAAATATTCCAACCAATACAGTGAGAGAATTTATTTGGGCGGATAGTGGAAACCGTTTGATCATGACGAATTTCAAATTTTTCTTGGGCTGCTGTTACATACTGGAAGGATAAGAATGAACAGGCTGCAGGATTATTGGAAAACAGACAAACTCTTTCAAATTTCCAGTTTTTCTAAGTGTATGAGTAGAAATAGGTTTCTTTCTATTCACCGTTCTCTCCATTTTTCTGAGAATGGAAAAGTGGTTGAGCCTCATGATCGACTTGAAAAATTAAGGCCTCTAGTCAACCATTTGAATAAAAAAATGGATTCGATTTATTACCCTAATATGGAATTATCACTGGACGAGTCAATATTTTTGTGGAGGGGCAGGTTATTCTTCCAGCTTTATATAAAAGGAAAAAGACATAAATATGGTGTTAAACTGTACTTGTTGACAGAGCCAAGTGGTATTGTTCTGCAATGCCTTGTTTATTGTGGAAAGGGGACTCATACGGAAGTTGGAAATGACCATTGTCAAAGTGTGGTGATGTCGCTGATGAACGGTAAATTGGGAGTTGGCCATAGTCTATTCATGGACAATTATTACAACAGTGTAAAACTTTCTCAAATATTGTTAAGACAGCGTACATATTGTATGGGCACCCTCTGGCGAAACCGGAAAAATAACCCTTCTGTGGTTGTTTCAAAAAAACTGAAAAAAGGTGAGGTAATAAGTAGATATGACAGAAATGGAGTTTGTTTTGCCAAATGGAAAGACAAGAGGGAGATACTTTGCCTTTCAAGTGAATTTGTGTGTGAAATGGTAGAAGTCACCAACAGAAGAGGAATCAAGAAAAGTTTACCTCTACCCATTGCTAAGTACAACGAATCCATGGCAGGGGTCGACAGACAAGATCAATTGCTTTCATATTACCCCTGCAAAATAAAAACTCTAAGGTGGTATAAGAAAGTGGGTATACATATTTTTCAGATGATGCTGACCAATTCCTTCGTCTTATACAATAAATATTGTAAAAAAATTTATCTGTACAATTTTAGATTGAAAATCATTAGATCTCTCTTGAGCTCTAGAGTTCTTCCACTACATGTACCAAAAAACACTGCAAAAATTGTTCATTTGCAAAATAAAGTTCCAAAAAATGAGAAACGGCGATTTTAACACCGAAGGTGTCGGATGTGTGCAGATGAAGGAAGGAGAACAGAATCCTTGTACTATTGTAAGGAGTGTGCTGGAGAGCCGGGTCTTTGTTTTGAGAAATGTTTTCAGAAGAACCACAAAAAATAAAAAAAGTTTTAAAACTTAACTGTTTGTGTCTATTTATTTCCTTTTTTGAATGAGATGCGAGTTGGAGATCTCTGGCTATGCCATCGAATTTGCTGGGTTTCCCATAGGCGGCTTCACAAAAGGAGGTGAGGGCACATGCTTTTTGCATGCCGCTGTCAAAATGCCTTCACCACTTTTCCTTATTGGAGATCAGCCTCGAGGGTTTGGGTGGCACAATCCTGTAGAAAAATCTGTCCTCGGTTGAGGGTCTTTGCTATGGGATTAGGCGGTCGTGCTAAGGTTCTGTTGAAAGACCTCTTCTGGATGGATAGCGGTCAGTTAGCAGCCACTTCCAAGGGCCATGTGAACGCATACTATAGACCTGCAGCGGTGCATCGAATCCAAACTACCCTCGCCCGGCTGTGTGCGAGAGATAGAGAGACACTCTTCCCTCTCCTCCCTCTAAGGAGTGGAAAGGGCAAAAGGGGAGGTGTCGCACACTGCTCTTGAGATCACTCAGTGGGTGGACAGGCGACCATCCCCTAGTCAGGCGTCCGTCTCCATACTTTGGAAATTATCCCTTCCACCACTGTTGCCCTGAGGCTATTCTGCCACATATGCAGATCTCTTTCCAAAGAATCCCCCTTCCCTTCCCTTACAGTGTCAGCAGGTGATCGGCTGGAGGACGGGTGACAGGACAGCTACGTCACTAGGGCGGGCATGAACAGGAGCATGGGCAATAAACAGAGATGGGGGAATCACCTGGATTTTCCTACCACCTGAAGGTCTCTAATGCTTACCCAGGAGGGTGAGAGTTTTTAAGAAAATATAGTCTCATTTCCCTATATTGTTCATAACGCATAGGATTGATGCTGTTCAGCAAGGTGGAATGAAAATTCAGATGTTTGAGGACATTGATTAGTAGAAGAATGACTAAGAAAACCTTAATTTTTCAAGGAAAAAATGCAAAAGTGCATAATCTTTTCCATTATTTCCACGTCAATGTCAATATAGGCAACACTTCGCTACATTACGCTATCTTATACTTGCATTTTCGAATATTTGGATTGTTATTGTTGAACTAAATGCTGCATGACTATTAACACTTTCGCTGCTGAATTCGTCATTTGACGTGTTTCCTTAGCTGCTGAGAAACATATTCCAACCAACTTACAACCAACTTACAATTAAAAAAGGTAGAAGAATCAAGCTTTAAAGGAACATAAACCGAATTTTCTAAGTAAAACAGTTATTTTTCTGTGATAGCATGAATAAAGCTTAAAATACGCAGCATTCTACCTATCCGGCAGCGAGAAGTGCCCAGCAGCGAGAGTGTTAAAATCCAAACTCGAAATGATATTTTACATCGGAATAATGGGTTATTAGTCCGATTTAGTAAAGACAAAACTACAGAGCCGGCATCGACGCTGTGTCGACGCAAGTAATTTAACACTAAATTATTGTTATTAATATCGTTAAACTTTAAAACATATCCTTACATGCTGTAAAATGATTTATTGAAAAGGTGTTAACAATTTTTTTCGGCTATACGGGTTGGATCTTATAACTGTAGTGGTGCTGAATGTGTTAATAAATTGCGAAAAATATTTCCCCATCTCTCCTGACTTCTCTGGTCTTTGGAAACGTTTTAAAACTATTTATAGTCATTATTCGTGAAAGCATTCTCAATAATGCCTTTATATCATCAGCTAAATATCACAAACGTTCGTGAAATAACTACTACCTCTTAGTTCCCCATGCAAATGATTTTTAGTTCGCGATCATTTTCTTTTCAAAATTTTCGCCCAGTTTTGAAGACATATATAAAGCAAGTTCTGCATTTTGTATGAGACTCGAGCTTTCTTAACCTGCGGTTAATCAGGACTTGCAACTGGTGTGGGTGTTTAAAAGAGGCATTTGTTTCTAACGTCTATGCAATTAAGACAGTAGCTGGCCTGACCACATCTCCAATCACCCTTTCTTTATCGCTCAACCATAGGTAAACTCAGTCCATTAAAAAAATACTTCACAGGTCATTATTTGTGGTTTCTTCCACATTGCTTGCTGGATACGTATCTGAGGAGAAGTATTCATTTGTTCCAATTACTAATTGCTTGATGACAAATTGGGTGTGATCTGGACATTTTCCATATCTTTATCAGCTCGAAGTATATCGAGTTTCCAGTTCTAAATAGCAAGATTTTAGGACAGTTGGAATATTAATGTGGAGATCATGGAGAATGATACCGAAGAAAATAGAACCTCAGATCACAGTTTATGGAGAACGAGCAAACACTTCAACTGCCGCACAGGAAACTTCCATAACTTTTTTGGCACACACATGCAGAGTAGTTTTTGAAAGATTTTTTTTTCTTTCCAGAATGGATGCATGTGATGTCCTCTGTGTGACAGATTGGAGCCAGACAATGACTTTTTACACAATAGCAGGAAAAATGGTGAGTTACTTGAAATTTGGATAATTGGTGTTTTAAGGGAATTGTTCGAAGGATTCTCTCATTGGGACACTGATATTTGGCATTCTCTTGCCAAGTGATAGGTTCTTACTAATTCTGAGATTGCTGCATTTCATGGATAAGATCAAGGTAAGCAGCATGACCATCTCAATATGAACAGTTAGGGATCAACTATGTACCCCTTTCAAAAAAATTTTTAGTACGGGTTACTTATAACATGGGTGTACTTCTGTCCCATTAGAATTGGATGTAACTGGTGTATATTAATGGTAGAATTTCATTTAAATGCTGCAAATCTGGTTAAAACAAAAGGAATTAATTTCTGCATTAGCTTGGGCATAGAGTGTTACAACTAATTTTTAAGAAAATTTGTTACATTATCACTAGAACTGCTGGGTTTTGCAAACCCCCTAAAATCATGGTGTATCCCAACAGTGTTCCGACATTTCCTGGATCTGTTAACTGTCTCATTTCTTCTGGAAAGGATATTTTACTGGAGAAGAGTTTCCCGTTACTTTACGCAACTTTACGTTACTTTACGCAATTAATAATTTACGGTTTAGATGTTTAAAATGAAATATGGCCCCTCTCATAAATTACAATCTTGCATATTGCACCACATATTTAACGCATTATGTATACATGAAATAAAATGTTGCTTTGTACTTTCTACACCTTCTCATTAACACCGACCATGATTTGGACGAAATTATGTCATCATCAATAATTATCGTTCATGTTAAATAATGCTTTTCTTTCCTTTCCTTTCTCTGGGAAAATGTTGAGAGCAAAAGTGAATTTTATCTTAGCCAAGACACATGAATACATTCAACATGTATTTATAATCCTTATCAATGCCCACCTGTGAGGGCCTAGCCTCATTAAAACACCAGTTCCCGTAAGGTCACTGAAGTTAAGCAATGTTGGGCCCAGACGAGGGTTGGATGGGTGACCATTCATACCTTTACTGTGGTGCTCTTGTCCCCTGTCTGCCTGTGGCAGGCAGGTTAAAAATGGGGTTGGCACAATGGACCACTCAAGGTCTAGGTGCCCGAGCTCCCGTCGAAGGCTCCCCCAACTAACAATCTAACAATCTATTGATGCCCACCGAGCATTTTTGCCCATATTTATCATGCTAGGAAGCAATTGATTTAATGAATTGACACCTACATTTAAGGGAGACTACAGCTCAACTACTGAAATATATAAATCAGGAATATACATGCTTTAACAGTTTGAAATAAATGTATTCAATGCCTCTGATAACAGGGCTGACTTCTCTTCTATCAAACCCCCCAAGCAAGTTGATTTGACAAAAATCTCAGAGACTCACTAGGGATCACTAGGGATGAGTCAATTCCACTTTTTTTTCAATGCCGATTCTTTCAAATGGATTCTCGATTCCGATTCCATCGATTTTTATTCCTAATGACAGGTGGGATATTAACACTCTCGCTGCTGGGCACTTCTCGCTGCCGGACAGGTAGAATGCTGCGTATTTTAAGCTTTATCCATGCTATCACAGAAAAATAACTGTATTACTTAGAAAATGCTGTTTATATTGCTTCAAAGCTTGATTCTTCTACCTTTTTTAATTGTAAGTTGGTTGGAATATGTTTCTCAGCAGCTAAGGAAACACGTCAAATGACGGGATTAGCAGCGAAAGTGTTGATATACCAGTAGTGTATGACTATTACTTAAATTCAAGTGTTGGCTGAAATAAAATACCAAAGACAATTAAGTCGCTCAAAAAGTATATTTATTAACAAGTAGCAAGTATATCCTCAGCTTATTGAGGTAGATAAAAAGTACAAATTGATAGCCTACTCCCAAAATTACTGAGACAAAATGATGAGGTAAATGAAATTTGATTTAAATTTGTATCTATCTGGGATTGATGGAATCGGAATCAACTTTAGGCGAACAATTCTCGATGCTGATTCTAATCCTGAGAATTGGTGGAATGGAGAATCGACATTTGGATTCAACTCAGCCTTAGACATCACAGATTTGCAAAATGGTACACCCCATTTCTCAGACCACTGAAGATCTGCCTCTATAACTTTGGATTCAGTGTCACCCTTCACATGCATCAAGCTCTTTCAATGGCATAGACCAATCACAGATTCCCAACATCTTACTAGCCTCTGTTTCAGTGCATTACTGTATGCACCTTTGAGTGTATTCATCCAGGAACTAATGCCAGCACCTGTGACAAGACTGGTGAAGAGACACCTTTTTGCGAAGGGAGACGGACCATGAATTTACCAGATAATATTCACCTATTCGTGCCGTCAGGTGGATGTGACATTTGTAGAAGCTAATATTCACTCTGTCTCATCAGGAGCTTTAACCTCTGTGTCAAATGTCAACATATTGGGGTATTCTTGTTTACCTGATTCTTGCAGTCTTTCTTTCGGAGTGTGATTAGCTGCTGGGTCACCTGAAACCTGACTGTATCGCAGGCCTCGACATTGTCTCAATCATGGTCTAACAGAATGCTACCAGAAGGTGTACTTCGAAGTCTCTTATGAGGCCTGTCACCAGTTTTGCTGCTAGCACCTCCACGATGAGATGCATGACGACTGGCATGCTGTTTCCATCTTCGTTTTCTGATTTATCTTGCTGCAAAGGCGCAGTTACCTTGAGATTAAGGTTCTGACACTGATCCATGCTCCTTTATTTGAGAGTTTCTATGTTTCTTATGTTTCTATATCCTATAGAGACTGCTCCTGAATATTTTGATGCACATTGTAAACGGTACGAGTGGGGAGGGAGAAAGAGACAACAAATATGAGAAGTGTGAAATCATATCACGATTTGTATTATCTGTCTCATTGAAAAGGTGCAACTATCAGATGCCAGACTGGCATGTTTGTTATGTATGAGATTTGAAGGTAGTCAAAAGTATTTAGGTACATTTAGTCCAGTCTGTGGAGAGAAAAAAGGGTCATTTATGACGTTGTCTTGATACAGGTTAAGAATAGTCAAAAGTTGTAGGAAAGGGAGAGTTATAAATACCTATATATTTTTAAACTTCGAACTAGACGTTATAAACAAATTACAGGGGTTCAAAGTTGGCTAAAAACGGTTTTTTAATTCTACAAGCCAAGGTATTCACTTTAGGAAAAAATGTTTCAAATGTTTTTTGTAGACAATTAAAAAACGCATAATTTGAGCTATGGTAAGTTTTTTTTCGATAATTATTTGTTGCAAAAACTTTGAAAAACCCCCCAAAATGGCGTTTTTTTGCATATCAATTATTTATTGCAAAAATGACTTTTTAAATACTTTTTTGCTTTGTAATTAAGGCCCCCATTATGACAAAAAAAATAGGATTTATAAAGCCAATTTGGTTAATTTGTTGCTGAGTAATTCCATTTGTTTATTAAAAACATGTCTAATGTTCAATGCTGTAACTTTTTATTGGACCAACATACAGGGTCGCATAAAGGCTCATTCTCTTTGTAAAGGTCCAAAATTTAATAATATTAAAGAAAAATTGAAAAAAAAATTATTTTCAATCCCTCAAATAACGCTTACAAAAAAAGGGCATTTTAAAAAAATAATTTTACATTTATAGCATTTCAGCTGGAAGTATTAATATTTTTTACAAACTAACTATGTCATTGTTAATAAAATTTGAAGCTATCCCAGATTTAAAAAAAAAAAAACATCGAAATTGGTTCAGAACTTTCCGAGATACGAGATATTTTTCCGAGCGCAGCAGATTTGAAGTGGCCAACTCAGTTTTCTCTCGCGCGCGGGAGAGCACGTCGCGATACCCCCACCACCGCGGCCGGCCGGCCTTGTTTTTCTTCGCTATACTTCATTCATGTTTTTTAACACTTACAAGTCAATATTTTGTAAATCTGACTATAGATATTGAAAATATGTCTTTGAGGTCCCAATGCCGTCGGATTTATTTATTAATTGTTATAAACAACGGAGCAGTGATTAAAAAAAAAAATTCTTATCTCGGTTGCTATTGGTCGAAAAACAACTTTTTTTTTTTTAATTCTTCGTTTCAACCTCAGCTACTCAAATCTTGAAGAAAAAAATATCTACAGTTTATGGGGGTGGCCCCAGCTTCATTTATTTATAAAACAAAAACGCCCTTTTTTTGTAAGCGTTATTTGAGGGATTGAAAATAATTTTTTTTCAATTTTTCTTTAATATTATTAAATTTTGGACCTTTATAAAGAGAATGAGCCTTTATGCGACCCTGTATGTTGGTCCAATAAAAAGTTATAGCATTGAACATTAGACATGTTTTTAATAAACAAATAGAATAACTCAGCAACAAATTAACCAAATTGGCTTTATAAATCCTATTTTTTTTGTCATAATGGGGGTCTTAATTACAAAGCAAAAAAGTATTTAAAAAGTCATTTTTGCAATAAATAATTGATATGCAAAAAAAACGCCATTTTGGGGGGTTTTTCAAAGTTTTTGCAATAAATAATTATCGAAAAAAAACTTATCATAGCTCAAATGATGCGTTTTTTAATTGTCTACAAAAAACATTTGAAACATTTCTTCCTAAAGTGAATACCTTGACTTGTAGAATTAAAAAACCGTTTTTAGCCAACTTTGAACCCCTGTAATTTGTTTATAACGTCTAGTTCGAAGTGTAAAAATATATAGGTATATATAACTCTCCCTTTTCTACAACTTTTGACTATTCTTAACCTGTATCACGAAAAAACCTTCAAATTTCCCTACAGACTGGACTAATTGAAAGAACTGGAGTGGAGAGACTGATGAAACCTTATAGCCTCAATAAAACTACATGGAAATAATGCTATTTTGTGACTGTGTAACTCAGAAAAACTCAAAAAATTCAAGTAAAGGAAAAGAAATATTGTGTTAATTTAATCAAAAATGAATATCCTATTTTCTGAGAGAATCATGGAAGAATTCCACTACCTATAATTATGAAATATCTATGGCAAACAGAGCTGATTTCCTTTACAGGACAAAGATGTCCCATCTACGGTTTCAGGTATTCCTAGTTTTTTTTATCTGAAACTAGGAGTCAAAGGATGATAATTACTTTACCAAGTGAACATCTTCATTAATTGTTAAGTGTAAAAAACTAAGGACAAAAATGTCCCATCCACGGTTCTAGTGTTAACAAATAGTTGACTGGGGACTCAGACCCTGATGGGTATTCATGTGGAAAGGGGCGAAGATAATCTCCCCTCATTGGCTGAGGAAAGGGTTGGGCACTCCACTGGATCCTGTCTCCTAGTGAAGGAAACATTTAGAGTGGAAAGAAATTCACGAAGAGACTCATCACAATTGAAGGTTTTTCCCCGAGTACAATTCCTCCTCATCTGGGTTAAATACCATTGATATCATAATTTCAATCAAATTTAATACATCCTGGACTAGATATGTGGCTGGTAGGAGGGGAATCTGTCTGGAATTTTTGTTTATTTTCCTAGGCTTGGAACTGGTAATTTTTTAGGGGAACATTTTACACTTTCATGTATCGATAAGCAGTGTTAGTAATACATTTTATACTGAGTGAGTCAATTTTTATTTGAAGTGGATTTTTCCTGATTTTGGCAAAATTTAAACTTTCAATGCTTTTAGGCAAGGTGAGGCATTTTTTGATATTGATGAAATTTAGCAAGAATAGCTGTCAATCAGCTGAGATGTTTGCCAATTTTAAATAATAAGCAAAAATAAACTCAACAAACTTGTAATTTCTGAACCCAGGCCTTGAGTAACAATTTTATCTCACTTTCACCCGAATATATTTAATATTATTTACAAAAATGTATTACAAATTTTAATGTTTTAAATTGGCTGAAAACATTAGAAATGGCATAAAAGGGCCCTAAATCTCCCCTGCTTACTCTTCTTGCAAGGCACCAAGGTGAATAATTATCGTTATCACTGTGTTCAAATGCTGATCGCTTGTCTCTCAACTTTCACTTCAAACCAAAGCATTATATTTGTTACATTGTGACATTTGTTACCTTTTGATTACTCTGCTTCTTGAAGACAGTGTATTTTATTCATTGATAAATTTTAAAGAGTAAGGAGATTTAACTTTAATGTCACTTTCATTCACAGCACTCTGTCATATTAATTTGTAGATTCATGCCTGTCTATGTTTTCTCTTCCATTATGTTAGGTTGGGAAAGAGCGAAGCTTGGGATTTGATCCCCTGTGTGTGAGCTTCTTTTGTAAAGGAGAGTACCTTCTTGTGTCGGGATCTAATAAGGCCTGCACCCTGTACACAAGGGACGGTGTTCGATTAGCTACAGTGGCAGAACAGCAGTCTTGGGTATGGTCCTGTGCTGCATCCCCTGACTCCAACTTTGTGGTGAGCCAGCCTTTTATGATGGTTAATGTAGCACATTAATTTACAATGTTATTTTCAAAGAATATGGCATGGTTAATGGTTGAAGGTGCACTACAACAACATTTTTATCAAAGGAAAATGTGAGTGGATTGTCACTGTGGTTGAGTAAAACCTTCCTGTTGATGAGCTCTTAAGATGCACCACTATGTGATGAGGACCCAAGGTACTTTTTATCTGATCATGAGTTTGAACCATGCAGAAAGGCAGAGTCGAACTCGATTCTGCAAATACTTCGGAATGGACACTGAGCTCAGATTTTTTGGGCTCACTGAGTAGAAAGCTAAACAAGAGAAGTTAGAAGATGGTTCG
Organism: Ceriagrion tenellum; assembly: GCA_963169105.1. Lineage (NCBI taxonomy): Eukaryota > Metazoa > Arthropoda > Insecta > Odonata > Coenagrionidae > Ceriagrion > Ceriagrion tenellum. The sequence goes on from OY720632.1 coordinate 20,387,064, forward strand.
AGTTGGAGACAATTGGAAACAAGGTGGGAAGGGGTGAATATATTGGGATGAGAAAAGTAAGATAGGTGACTTTGGATGCTTTAGGGAGGAGATTTGCTTTTCTCATATATAAACAGCCTCTGTGTACCATTTGGTTGGCATGATTTTAGGGTAGGTGGTTGAAAACCATTCCAACCAAAATCTTAATCCTCATTACCAAAACATCATCCTTCTTCCTGAACTTTCCCTTTCCCACCTATCCCCAGGTAATGATTAAGGCTTTTTTTTAAAGGATTTTTCCCTGGGTAGTTTTATGCACATTAGGTAAAATGGAGTCAGGTTATAGTAAGCACACATTTATCATAATATCTTATTGTTTCAGAAGGTTAGGTAGTTGTTGTTAATCCAGACGAATGTTTTTACATCCTACAGCTCACCATGTAAATATAGAAGATTGTGTCTATAGAAGTGTCTATAGAATGGTTAGAAAAAAAGAAAAAAATGTTGTTTAACTCTCATCAACAACATTTTTTATTCTGACTTAATAATTCAGAAAAGTTTCAATTATGACCTCACATGTAACTAAAATCAGATGAAGTCAAATCACCACGCCTCCAAAAGTAAGGCAATTGACACTGAGCCTAACCTATTTCCCTGTAAAAGTCTTGAGTGATACTTGATTGGCTCCTTGGCCAACCTCTCTTGATAAGTTTGGAGCACAAAGATAAATGTTCTGCTGACACTTCTGGTCATAAATTTGTGAAGTGAGGGGTATGAAAGTATTTCACCATAGGTTTTTGGATAATCATTCAGGAATGTAACCAGTTGTGTATTAACTTTTAAATAACAAACCCATGAATTTTATGTGGACAAATTGACAGGGACAGGCTTTGAGGAGTGAGGGGTGGAGAAGGAATAAAGGACACGTACAAAATGGAGAAGGAAGGATACCAAATATTGTGAAACATGGGACTGCTAATCTCAATTATCTTTCTTCTGCTTTCAGTCCAAGGCATACCCTTGAGCCTTAGGTAGGGAGGGGAGGTTTTGTTTTATCTTCCCTCTAGTCACTTCTTCCATAACTCTCATTGCATTTAAGCTTCAGATGGTTGAAGTATGCTTTAGTTATTGCAGTCAACTTCTAATCTTGACTCCATCATGGAGACAATAAATTATAGGTTAGTATGGATTGACAGTTGACATGATGGAATAATATTGACCAAGCCTCAATCTACACAGTTGGCACCCCCCTAATTTTCAACAAGGTCTTATTTACTTGTAAGGAAACTATCATCTGTGGAAGTATTCCCTAAAGGCCGCTTTTTACGGTACATTTCATTCTACAAACGAATGTACAAATTTCTTCATGAAGGAAATTGTACCGTGTAAAGCGGCAAATTGTATGATTGTCTGAATGACTTTACAGGAAATAGAACCTGCTCTGATTCCATTCAGTTTCTTGTACATTCGATGATACATTCGTTTGTAAAATAAAGTGTACTGTGTAAAGCGGCCTTAAAAACTTTGTGCCCAAAGATGGTGCATAAGTGGAGTAATTCATTAATGACAATGAGGATAGTTTGGTGTTTAATGCTTAGTATTGGCATGATGAATAAAACTACCGTGCAAGTGAGCAATTTTTTCTAGCAGATGTTTTAGTTGTTTTTCATATTTTATATGAAATGGGAGTGCATTGTCATCTAGATGATCAAATTGCATAATTTTAAATGAAATAGAAGACATTTACAAAAATTCAAAATACAAACAAAGGATTATTTGTGATGTGGTCTGGGTTTGAGATTCAATAGTACCCTTCTCAAAAGGATTCAATCAAATTCAAATCTGGTTGTGTGAGTGGCCCATATGCCATGTTGCTGTAAACTCTTTGTCATCCATGGTAGATTCTTTTGAAATCTCACCTCGAATATTCTCATTTGGACTCTGTTGTATGTCTAAAGTGTGGTTATTTGGTGAACATTCATAGCATCATAAAATATGTTTATTAGTGGAGACTTTTTTAGCCATTAGTGGCATCAAGTTTCATTTAAAAATCACCACTTGATGCATACACAACACTGCCTTCATAGCCATCAGAATTTTGTACTTCAATGTGAGTGTGTTGCAGATGATTGTGCCTGCTGTTTTTCTTATTTGTTCAACCGATAGACCAAAAACATTTTTTTTTATTTTTGAAAAATGAAGTTTGAGCTGCCGAAAAATATACACCTTACATAGAGCACATTATAAAACATGGCTTTTATTACACTTCAAATACCTTCAACAAAAGAATCATAACACTCCGCTTTGAAAAAACATTGCTTTTGTAAAGTTTACTTGGGAGTTCACACGTAATTGTTTCCTCACATATCATGTATTTCTTCCAACAGTGCTTTGCTTGATCTACCTTTTGCGAATATGCCGAGATAAATCTTGCAGAAATAAGCTTTTTACAATCGTAATTAACGTAGAAAATACAAACTCATTTTCTCAACACTATCACAGCATTACCTCAGCATTTATAAAAAGAGCTGTGTACATTCTTACCATTCGCACCAAAAATCCTTATTGGTCTCCGATGAAAATGTTGGGTGAACCTTGCAGAAACCACCTTGCTAAAACATAAATTGACCTTACTAATACAATTTTTTTTTCAACACTGCAGCAGCATATGCGGAACAAGGAGTAAACTCCATGTATGCACCAAAAATCCTAACGGTTCTCCCCAAGAATGTGCAAAGGACCCTTGCAGAAACAACTTTGCTGAAACCTGAATTAATATAGGGAATACAATGTTATTTTTTCATTGCTGCTACATCATTACATCAACATTGGCAATGTTGCCAAGGTTTTCACAGTCTGAATGCAATGTTGATGTTACCTATGTCTGGGTATTACCTCGTATGTTAATTGATGATGCCAGTGGAGTTATAAATCACCCAATTGTGATATGTATTTCAATGTATTGTTAGTTTAGATTGGGAATTTTGTCTTCCCATAGGCTGTTGGTTGCCAAGATGGGACACTTGCCTACTACCATGTCATATTTACCACTGTGCATGGACTATACAGGGAGAAATATGCCTATAGGTATGTATTTGTTTTTATTTTGGCTTTGAACTGATGCCTGCCAAAGTACTCAAAAGTTGTCATTAGTAGATATTTTCCATTGTGAAAGTAACCTCTAGGGTGAAGGAAAACCAATATGATGGACAAAACAAGGAAATGCAAAGGAGGAAATCTTGTTTTTAAGTTGATGATTATTACGTATAAATTCTATCACCAAACAAGTGCAGTTTATTTACTAATCATAAGCGCTCTTAACATTTCTCTTCATAATCCAATGCAGGTCACCTTTATGTCCTCGGGGAAATCCTTTTACTGTTTTTCATCTGCTGTTTTTTTCATGTTTAAATCATTTTACAACATAGTATTAGTGGTTCTGTATCTTGCATATTTACAGGTACTTTACTTAGCATGAATACCTTCAGCATGATTTGCACCATAACATGGCTAGCCAATTGTGGACATCTTCACACAGCGCAAAGTAATTTTCCATTTTAATGCCAGTTCACTCTTGTTATTGGGTAGGCTCTGATAGCCATTTTCTCTTGTTCCTAGTTCTGTAAAAGCAGGGGCTTGTTTTCTCAGAGCTACAAGTCTACAAGTTACAAGTCACGTGACTATTTTTCTAAGGCGGATGGGTTACTCAGATATTCCTAACTGAAGACTTGTAGTGGTCCAAAAATATGGCGGGCCTAATGAAGACCATACATAACTCATATTTTGATGCTTACAATACATTTTGGGCGTTCACCTTGCAATATTGCACCAATTTAAAAGTTAGTGCAATATTTTTGGGTGAATACAAATGATTGAATATGTGCTGAAAAGTAATTTGATGTCCCAACTTACCTTAAAAGATCCCAAGCAAATATGAGTTTTCGGGTAAACATAGCATCATAAAATATAATAGTTTATATCACCGTATTTCTTGAAGGATGAGCTCAAAATGGTAGTTAGTAATAAACCATACATTTCAAGATATCATGTTGAGTTGGTTTTATCTTTATCGAACCACTATTAGCGGATTAGCGAACTTGTTTAGGTCATGATGCATCGCCTGAAGATCTTGTGATCACCTTGTGTTGTTAGTGTGATAAACATTTTTTCAAAGTCATTAAAGTTATGATGTAAGTACAGTAAAACATGAAATAGGTATATGAAAGTCACCTTAGTATATACTTCCTGTTTTTAGAAGAGCTTGATATGGAGTGTAGCATTGTATGGGGCAGAAATGTGGACCCTCAGAAAGGATGAAGAGAATAGCCTCCTGTCATTTGAGATGTGGGTATGAAGGATGATGGAGAAGGTCCAGTGTATGGAAAGGAAGACAAAAGGGGAAATGCTTGGCATGTTGGGTGGAGACAGGAAGGTTTTGGATGAGATCAGGAAGAGGCAGGGCCGGCGGAAGGGGTGATGATGTGCTTAAGGCCGCTCAAGATAGAGAGCTGGATGTTTGCAATTGGGGAAGAGGAAAAAAGAGAATAGGTTTTAAGGACAAGATTTAGAAGGGTAGATTTTATGCTGAGGCGATAAAGGAAATAGTGGAGGTAGATGAGGCCCTGAACATGTCAAAAATCGGGAGGAATTTCTCTGACTTTTAATAAAACCTACCTTAAACTGGTGGAATCCAAAAAAAAATTCATCTTCAAAAAGGGTTAAAGAATTATGTGAATGAGATGCTAGAAACACCCTGACTGTTTCCATTGATTCAGTTCCTGAGTTTGATTTACTAAAAAATACTTTTATGGTACCCTTATGATCATACATTTCAATCGTGTGTTCTGTGGCCATCAGAGTTATTTTACTCAGGTGTGCTATGCACCATGTCTTAGTTCATAGATAGCTTACACCAATTGAAAATTTTTTTATTCTACCTCTTTTCCCTTACCTCCCTTCTAACTTCAGCAGTGGTATATTATAAGATTTAGTTCAGCAGTGGTGTTACTAACCTTGCCATAATACCTTGTTTCTTAGATTGACTATTTCTTTTTTATTTATCTCCTGTGAAATTGAATGATATTAAGGATGAAACTATGAGAAATAGTTTCTCTTTGAATTTTCTTTGTCATTCACTGTTTCTGTGTTTTTTTCATAGGGAAAATATGACTGATGTCATTATTCAGCACTTACTTACTGAACAAAAGGTTCGCATTAAGTGCCGAGATTTGGTGAAAAAAATTGCCATTTACAAGCATCGTCTTGCTGTAAGTATAAGGCTATGTACTTCTAAATGTATTTGAGTTAATGTAGATTTATTATTGTTTCTATGTCATATTTTCATTTAATCATAATGATAAATTTCTTTTTGGTAACATATGTTGTTGTTGGTTGCATCTTTTTTTATCAAATTAGGTACAGTTGCCTGAAAAAGTTATAATTTATGAAATGAGTTATTCAGGAAATTCCTCTGGAATGCATTACAAAGTCAAAGATAAAATAAACAAGAAACTGGAATGCAATTTGTTGGTTGTCTGTGCCAATCATCTTGTTCTCTGCCAGGTAATAATTATGCTTCCTACATTAGGTGAAATACTTGTGTTATGACTTGTTTATACTGATATTATTGTGTGATACATATTGATGACTGGCCATGGTGAGATTTTGACTCTTCAAGACAGAATGTTGATGCTTACATAATCCTTTGATGTCTTAATTGTCAATTTTTGTTTTAGGAAAAGAAACTGCAGTGTCTTAACTTCCAAGGTGTGATTGAGAGGGAGTGGGAGATGGAGTCCTTGATACGCTATATCAAGATGGTTGGTGGGCCACCTACAAAGGAAGGCCTGCTGGTTGGCCTTAAAAATGGACAAGTAATTTCCTCTCTTCATGACTTTCCGTCAATAATTATCAGTCAAATTCTTTTTTTCTCTGGAATGCATATAGTTTTTGTTGTTGCTTTGTACTTGGAGTTATGTATATGAATCCATTACTGGATATTTGGATCAGACAAATAGATGAGCACGGTAGTCTCATTAATGTGAAACACTAGATTCTCATATTGTATTTTGGTAAAATAGTGAAATATTCGCTAGTCTCATGTATTGTTTTCCTAAACTTTTCATGGTGTGCAGTATCAGTTTTCATCCTATTTTTTATTTGCATTTGATAAAATTTTTATGTCAAAGTTAAATGAAAAATATGTTTAAGTTAAGTTATCAAATAAATACAGAACGTTTCCTCCAGTGGATACTTAAATTTCAAGCAGTGCTGAGATAATGAAAGAATATGCTTGGCGTTAATTAATTAAATGAAATTGTTATGGTCCTTATTCATTAAAGAAAATTCAGAAATGGTCAGTATGTTCTTTGGTGTAGGTGATCAGAACTTGAGTTTCAATTATGAGTAATAAGCACTGAAAGCTTTTTGTATGCAAATAACAAAACTCAATCAAAAAGCTTCAGTTGATACAAAGGTATGATCTACTTTTGGTCAGTTGAAGTATAATAGTTTAGAAGATATATTTTTTCCTTCATTTATTTTTCCAAATGGTGCTGTGGATACTTTTTCCGAGCAAGGGTACTTTCCGGCTGTTGTTCAAAATAGGAGAGGAGAGTTTGAGCATGAGTAAGAGTAGTGTTGTGACTGGTTATTTGCTCCACAATTAGGCTGTCAGCCTTCAGGTCCAAATCATGTCACGGTTGGCACATTTTTGGCAGTAACACATTGCATAGAGTCTTTGTTATTTATTTCTTCATACCTACCGAAGTTTTGTGAGCATTCAGCCAGTGTTGCACAATTTCCTCATCTACATCCACATATGCTGTGTTCATTTTGCTTCAATTCATGCTACATATTGTCTCTGCAGTCCTCAAAACTAAGAAATTCTCGTACTTTCTTGGTAAAAGTTTTCACCATTACTTTTTTAATGATAAACTTTCTACTGATTTCCAAGCAGCTGCAAAACATTGATAGCATCTAATTAAGTTATTTTTCTAAAAAAAATAACAGTCCTACGTAACAGTTTTTGTTTTTTTACTTTTAGGGGTCATGGTTCATGATATTTTTTCTCTTCTAAGGGAGGATGTACAGTAAGTCCTCAATTTATGTCCGAGATGCGTGTTGAAGAATACGAAGAAGAAGAAGAAGAAGTAAGTCGGAATGATACATAAAACGGATCGAGATATTTGTGACCTCTTTGATCCCAAAAAAAGCGTTAGTTTAAAAGTTGGTTTTTTGCCTTCATCCAGGGAGAAATAGTTCTTTTAGATAGGATGATCAAGTCTTAATTATCAAAAAACACAAGCATATGCACTTATGCTCAGTTTTGTTAGCATTGAACGGGGAAAAAATTTCCGACAGCCCTTGTCAGCGTGGACATAACATCTAATCAGATGTAAATCGAAACAATGCGTAGCGAGGACTTACTGTAGCTTGGCCATTGACCAGTAGATTTACTGGAGTCAATGCCTTTCCAGTGGGCCCATTTTTTTGTGTTCCCTCTATGCTTTTAAAAGAGACAACATGGGGCCTTCTCCTCCTCCTCCTGATAAGATTTCACATCATGTTGAATGGTGGGTAGCTGGATGGTTGCCATTCAGAATGCTGAAGGTAGGCTTGATCTGAATGCCATGGTTGTCTCTCTCTGACTTAATATCATCAAATCCTAAGCTTACTTGAACAAAGTTGGTGGGAAATAAATAGTTATACTTTATCATTAAACCTCCTTTCGAATCCCAATTAATGAGATATAATTAAATTACAGTCTGAACTTCAAACAGACACATCTGTTGGATTCTTAACTTCATTCATAAGAAGATCTGTAATTGTAAAAAGAGGTGACTGGGCCGTAAAGGATAAGATCAAGACATGCAAAGTTGCAATTTTCTCATACATTTCTGGAACAACTGACCACATTGTCCGTATCTTTAGGAAAACCAACATTAAAACCAGGTTTAGCACAGTGAAGAAAACGAGAGGTTTCCTTCCATCTGAGATTCCATGTTCGTGTGGCTGTAGCTATGTAGGGCAAACGAGAAGGTCAATTAAAACGGGTTCAAGAGGATAAAAGAGCACTTGAGGAAGACATTGGCTGACTTCAGCTGTTGCCAATCATTTCATGTTAGGAGCAGGCCTCAAAATACCCTTAATGAGGCTTAGGTCCTCATATGTTTTTGTCTCATTAAAGTTTTGGAAAACTCCATGGTGTATGTTGCTTGGTGGACACCATTAAATATTTCTCTTTTTTCAGCCTTTTGCTGGCAAATGAAATATTTTAGCAATACATTACATTAAGCCATCCAAATCAGTATTTATGATGACTAAACAGCATGGTTATCATTAGACATTGTTAACATACTGATCACCTATTTCCTCTCCTCCATCCTTTTTCCTATTCCCTCGCCTTTCATGACAGGAGTCATACACCTCCTGCATACATCTCCTCAGCAGCTGACAAGGTAGTATGTAAGTGTTGATTATTCAAAATACTACTAACTTTCTTTTATTTACTAGGTATTGAAGGTATTTCTCAACAATCCATTTCCTGTATACATGCTAAAAGTTACTGCTGGCATACGATGCTTGGACCTGAGTGCTTCTCGGCAGAAATTAGCTGTGGTTGATGAGTGCAGTGATTGTCTTGTATATGATACAGAGTCCAGAGAGCTGTTATTTAAGGTAATTGAAATTATGTTGTGGATTGTTATGGTGAAAGTTATAGGATTTTTAGTATAGATGGGACATTGGAATCAGAAAATCCTCGAATAAATCAAATATTGGAAAAGATTCAAGATTCGAAAACTCGAATCTTTGCACTTTTTTGTGATTTGAACCTTTCAAATCCTTACCCAAAGAATGTTTTACATGCATACTCAAAAACTTGAAAAATATGACCGTAGAGCTCCAGTTTTCCTACCCAGGATCAACCATGAGTCGGGTTTTCTGATGATCAGTCCCTCAACAACCACATCCCCAATGCTTCCTTACCGTCTTGTCCCTCCCTGCATACTACCTCTGTGGTTTGAATCCACAGCCAGCGGTTGCATAGAAGTCTACAAAATTTCTACATTCGCCCAAACTAATATTTTTTTCTGAATTTCACGAAAGGCTATTCAATAGCTATTACACTTTGAGAGGGCATCCTAGAGAGACTCAGTGTCTAGCCTAACTCTGGATGGCATAGGTATGATAATGAGTTTTGAGGATAACATGCTTTATTACAGCAATGCTATCTACTCTGCCACCAATACTGCAAGCTCAAATTCTATGCAACCGATTGATGTCAATAGTGTTGAATAGAAACTATCAATTCAAAACTAGCTTCTTTTCAAATTTGTTGCAATCAGCAAAAGTGTTGATGCAGTTCGTGGAACCGGGAGGTGATCCCCATGAAACTTACATACCTGACATTTTATATGTTAGAAAAATTGGGATACAATGGAAAAAATGCAAATGAAAGAGGTATCATTTAAAATTTTGTAGGTAATTCTGGGAAGAGTTATTCATACCTTAAAACATTAAAAGGTCCTATTTGAGGCTTTGCTATGTGAGAACCCTGTGTGTATGAAGCATATATGTATTTAGTATTCCATTTTATCAGATAAAAAATCCATTTGTAAAACACAGCTCTGCAAAGGAAGAAGAGGTTAGAAGCGTCTGTAGTATCAATGGCATCATACATTTGATAATAGAGGTAGCTGGTGATATTGATTTGTTTACTTTGAGAGCAGGCTGAGTAAACACGTAGGTTTCTGTGAGTCTCTCAGAACTCTGAGAAGTGACTTCTGATCCCTGTAGAACATATGCACCTTTGTTAGCTATAGCCTGGGATGGAGGAATGGACTCCTATGAGTTGTAGTTATGCATGTATGCATCATCTACCTAGACTGGAGCCTGAGAAGTTTAAAATACTCTTGGCTAATTTAACGGATTGGCCTAGCATCGGATTCATCACAATGATGATATTACATTGCTATCATGATTTAAAAAACAATGAATACTAGGTAAACACCATATGTAAGTACATAAAAGCGGGATCCCTTGCACTTCTGAGGATAAAATTCTCCAGTCAACTGATATGAGTTTTAGTCAGTGAAGTATTTTGGAGAAGTAATGAAATGAACAATCACCCATTAATGGAAATGGCTGCAAAAACCAGTATTTCAATGCAATAGGCACAAAAAACTTGGAGGAAGCATGGTGTGAAAAACCAAAAGATTTTATTTTAATCTCTATGAAAAGTGTTATTTGACACAAAGATATTTTTATCAAATTAAGATGAGAAGAGGAACCCAAAGATGCATCAGTTTTTATTAGCATTTGATTTTCTACTACATAATAGTTGTATCTCCTTAAAAATGTAATATTAAAATCTACATTCATAGATTTATTTTTCATGAAATGATATATCAAATTTTGCCATAGTTGAATCTGCTAATTTAAAGTATCGGATCTTTTTTATTCTGATATTATTTGAATAAAAAATATGCAAGATTCAATAGATTAGAGATTGGAAGGATTTGGGGGATTCGAGAATCTTTGAGGATTTGGGTTTGGATTCGAAATAATTGAGGATTCGTCCCACCTTTAGTTTTTAGAATTGCATTCTGTATTGTCATAAAGATTAATTATTCAGAAAAGCTGTACTTGGCTCGTATGTAAATATGAGGCTAGATCTTTTCAAGGCTGCCCCTCTCCCTCTGAAACTGACCTATAGCACTTAGCTATTCATACCGCGCAGACCATAAACGCATGTGTGGAACTGAGTACTGATTCACATTATTGTTGAATCGTGCTATATGAATAAGGCAAATGTATTTGTTTTTTTCACATAATAAGCACCCTAGTATGTTTAAGTCATTCTGTTTGAAAATTGTTTTATTAAAAAATATATGATTGATATATTATCATTATGCATAATTTCTTTTGGTCTTCTTGAATATTTGTATATACCTAGGAGCCCAATGCCAATAGTGTAGCCTGGAACTCCAACTGTGAAGACATGCTTTGCTTCTCTGGGAACAATCTTCTAAGTATTAAAGTGTGCAATTTCCCTGTCCACCAACAAAAACTTCAGGTATGTTATTGTGGTGTTGCAATCTATTTATCTATCTATATATAAAATTGGATGTGGGTATGTGTGTGTTTTTACATTCTTTATACACTCTTGAACGCCCAGAGCGATTGTCTTGATATTGTGCATGTGTGTTTGTATCTGTACTGGGACAAACATAGGTTATGTTAAAGTTCCTTTCAGGGCCTTTAGGGCCCTGGCATGGGCCCCAGATTGGTGCAGAGGTGTTTAGTTTTGCTTTCTCAATTAGTATGTCAAAACTCCCCCTGGGTTCGTGGGGCCCTGAAACCGACCCCTGTCATATATTCCCAAAAGAAAAGCATTGGAATTGGTGCAGAGATGTATATTTTTTGCTTTTTTTATTACTATGTCAAAATTCCCTCTAGGTCCTTGAGGCCCTGGAATGGGCCCCTGTTATATCCTCCCATAAGAAAAGCATTGGAATCGGTGCAGAGGTGTTTATTCTTACTTTTTCATCTTACTTGCACTGGAGATAAAAGGTTCAATTTTAGATTATCCAATGGCTAAAACAATGGTAACTTAAATTCTTGTGATTGATTTTGTTCTTCGATTTGTGTTTGCTTAAAAATTATGTTTTTAGTGTGAAAATTCTCAATTTTTCTCTGAAATCAACAGTAGCTTATCTACTTGGCATTCTTACAAATGGCTTTAACACTTTCAACACTATGGGATAAATTGTTTCTCATTCCCAGGGACTAAGTTCAGTTTTTTGCATATTTACATTCAGCATGATGAAATAAGACATGTTACAAAAATTTTTAATTTTTAACCCTATTTTTTGTAGTTATAACTGTTTAAACTTCTGAAGTTCTTGAACGTCCTGTGCCACAATAGTGTTATGTGGGTTGCATGCAATATCAGAATTCCCCTTCATCTATTTTATGTGGTATAATTGAAGATCAAGCCTTCTTTGCTATTAAGCCCATAACTTGGAGAGTTTATCCAGTTTAACAACTCTTCTTACATATTGCACTCATTTACTCCTCCATCTTACAAAATATTATGCTAATGATTATTAAAATTATGTAGCATTTGAATTATTTTGAAAATTTCTAAAGAAAATTCCTCCTGTGGAAGTACAACTGCCTTCTTGCTGTGTAGTATGATTAAAATCAAGTACACTGCAGAAAGACACAACTCTTGCTGTGCTTTTGACCATATTTTGCTAAAATCACTGTCGCAGGTTAGCGTTCTGGAACTTGCTGATAGGTGGCACTGTTACGAGATGGATCCTTATTTACAACGAGTAGTGCATTGTAGTGAAGGTAGTCTGTAGTGTATACAGGCAGAAAAATGAAGAGAATTTGGTTAAAAATGGGTTTGCGGAGTTGTTATTGCTTCCAGGGCGCATAGGTACTTACCTAACACTGTTAAATGCCCTTTTTTGATATTCTCTTATGGTATTCAACGTATAAGGTAGCTTTTTCATTCAATAGTTTTGACAGTTACCCCTGTACATTATTTTTAACCAATAGAGCTACTCCATGTCATATTATGTGGTGCTGAAACTTAAAATTTATGTCCCCAGTTTCAGGGACTTTATTGAACTGAAGTTGTGTATTTTTATTTTAGCAGTTGACCTGCATCTTCTACAACTTCAATTTCATATTTGATCATTTGTTTATAATGGGTAACCAGTTGTTTTGGACTTGGATTGATTTTCCAAGGGCTGTATTTAAAGAAATTAAGTGCCTGATGTGTTTTTTTCAACTCCTAAAGGAATATTTTGCCACTTCCCCATAGAGGTAAGAGATGGATCAGGCTAATGGAGCCAAATGATTCACGATGATTAGTTGGCTTTGTCAATTTAAGTAATGACACTCATGACGAGATAGGGCACAATAACCTTGTTTTGATATATAGCCCGCCAGAAGCACAAACTTGCGAAGATTCTCTTCGCAAAGTTTGTGCTCCTGTGCAAATGCAGATGATATAATGATTAAAGGTTAGTAAATTATGCATTATATGGCTCCTGTGATCGTAGAATAACATAATAAATCAATATTAGTATTCAGTTTAGTTATGTAGCAACTTTCCTGAATCCACACAATCGGTCAATTCGAGGAATGATATTACGCATTTTGATAAGCAAATCACGAGATGTAACTTTCAGGCGATATTAATGTTTATTGATTCTATAATAAATTAAGAATACACGTAAGAGTTCATGAATGTTGCAGTGAATTGAATGAAACTTTGCGAGAAGTTGCTGCGCATTTCTCCGCCGAGAATTTACAGTGCATTTTTCAGCATCAATTGAAATCTCTGGAGCACTGACGCAGAATTTTCGACTTCCGTAAATTTCGACTTACTCAGAGTCTGTCGGAACGCATCTCTTACGTAACTCGGGGACTGCCTGTATGTTATGATTGACAGATCATTCTAAAAAATAAAATTGATTATGTTAAATGCATACATATATTTTTAATAAATTTATTGCATTTTCTAAATATTTTTGGATATGTTTTGTATGTGGCTGAAGTGTTGTGATTTGCATTGAATATTGCTAAAATATAAAATCATGGTAGTAAACGGTAATGGTGAATATTTTTACTCTTGTAGCATTGATTAATTTTAATATCAGTGCAGCAGACGTTTGGTAATCCAGACTGTTTGGGACATAGGGTTTCCTGGAATAAGCCAAGTCTGGATGGATTCTCTAAGGATTTCACAGAAAGTTTGTTTGAGTGTTTAGTGTGAGAAAGTGGAATTATAAGTGAACCCTCAGTCAGTGATGACTTTTTAATTCCATCTTTCCATGATGCTGTAGGCCCTGCCAATTTAAGTTTGGCTCAAATAGGAAACACATATGTAAAATAAATGTAAGATGTGATCCCAATTAGTAAAAGCTAATGTTAAAATTTCAAGTTTCTTGCTACAAAACACCTTTAAAAAATAGCCATTACTGTATAGAGATGTCCATTTCCCTTGAAAGCCAAATTTGGAAATATCAATGAAGTATTAACTTTAATATATACTCCAACAGGTAGGTTTTATTGACATTACTTGTGTCTCACCACCTATATTTTGGCTGCCTAAACTCAACCACAGGCGGCCTTGTCAGATGTGCTCCAGAGTCTCTGCTTTATTTGACAATCAGAAATAGTTTTTGGTTCAGAAAATTTGTGCTGATGGGGATCGGGTTGGTGTGGTGGCTAGAGCACTGGGTAACCATACAGGCGGTCAGGGTTCAAATTCCTGCAGATGCAGACATTTTACCATGGGTACCCGATCCCTACTTGAGTGCCTTGTGGAGGGCACTTCAAGTACAAGTACTCCGTCTGTCGGACGAGACATTGAACCATGGTCCCCTTGGCACCTTTCGTTAAGAGCAGGCTAATGGAGACGCCGGGTTTCTATCCACCCTTCCTCACTTTCCTATCCTCTATGGCGCAAATGATCTTAGCTGTCAGTCGCCTCCCCAAATATCCAATCCAATTTGTGCTGATTGTTTATGTAGCTAATATGTCACTCAGCATTTTATTGAGGTTCCTTGTATAAAAATATAGTTTATTGCCTTGTTTTTTGTTCTTTTCATTGTTCTTTATTAATTGTTACTCATATTTTTTCTAGGGCTTTGTTGTGGGTCTCTGTGGATCCAAAATATTTTGCCTGAACATATCCAAAATGACGACAATTGAAGTTCCCTTATCAGCACCAATGTATCAGTACTTGGAGAAAAAAATGTTCAGGTCAGTGTATGTAATTAATATTGGATTAAGCTTGTGTTGTAATGCAGTAGGATGTTTCTGTACAATATTACACCCTCAAATTCTGTAACTCAAAATTGGGGATTGGGGGATTGGAGAAGGCATTCATTGAACAGGATGGTATGCAGGATAGATGGAAAGAATACATGGATGAGCAATATGACTGCAAAAATAGAACTGTGAGTCTAGAAATGGAGGGTGAGACAACAATAGATAAGGATAACATCAGACTAGATTTACTTGACTTCTAAATAGATAGGACCCAACAAGAGGTGAAGACGAGAAGCTGTGGGAATAGATAAGGTAACATTCCTTTGAGGTGGTGAATAGTCTAGGTAGTAAGGGAAGATGATTTTTTTGAGTGTATTTTTGGGATTTACAAGGAAGGAGTGTGGCAGAGTGGGAGGATTAAATGTGAATTCTCTTAATGCCTATCTCAATGAAGAAGAAAGCATCAGAATGCAAGGAATATAGAACAATTAGTTTGATTTCTCACAAGTGAAGAGTATTGTTTAAAATAAGTAACTTAAGGTTGGAGAGGAGAGCAAATTACTACTTGTGTGATGACCAGATTGTGATCAGTAAAGGGAATACAACTCAGGATGTGATTGTGGTAATGAGAACTCTTATAGAAAAAAATATGTAATGCAATCAGGATGCTTTTGCTTGCAATGTGGGTATTAAAAAGTTCTTTTACAGGTTAAATTGGTTAAAACTGATGAAGATACTGGGGAATAGATTGGGGAGAAAGGAGTCTCATCCAAAACCTGTATATGTGGTCCCATATCACACAGATGAGGTTGGCTGATGGTGAATTGGGATGGGCAGTCATAGGTCGATGGGGTAAGGTAAGGGTGCCTATTGTTGCTTTTGCTTTTTAACATTTATGCTAAGGAAACTATGGGATACATGGGAAGAGATTTGGTAGGAAAGTAGGTGGCCAGCTGATATAGTCTGTTAGATTTGCAGATGACCAGGCATTGATTGGTCAACCTTCAAAGGGATTGTGAGCATTAGATGGTGCATTAGAAAAGCAGTGCGGAGTGTATGGAATGAAGATAAACCATAAGTAAACTAAGCTAATGAGATTATCCTGGACAAAGATAGTGAGGCTGATCCTAAAAATAGGAGGGCACAAACTGGAACCTGCAGAGCATTTTAATTACTTGGGTAATATTCTAGAAGAAAATGGGTACTATGGCTAAGATATTTGGAGAATAGAGTTAGCAAAGGAAGTGCTTATTAGTAGAAGGCAGGTGATGACTGAGACCTTGGGTAAGGATATAAAGTAGAGGCTGGTGAAGAGCTTGATATGGATGGTAGTGTTGTACAGGGCCTAAACATGAACTTTGAGGAAAAATGTAGAGAATAGAATGTAGGCGTTCAAGATGCAGGCATAAAGGAGGATGGAGAAGGTGCCGTGGATGGAAAGGAAGGCAGATGAGGAAATACTTGGTATGGTGAGTGAGGAAAGCAAGCTTTTGGATGAGATCAGGCGGAGGCAGGGTAGGTGGTGGGAAGGGGTGAAGATGGGTTTGCTCAAGGCCATGATCAAGTAAAATGATTTGGACACGCAGGGAAGGGGAAGAAAGAGAGTAGATTTTATGGACTTCCTTGTGACATACCATGTCGATTTAGCTTTGGTTATCTTTTGTATTTACTTTTGAGATAATTATTTTGCATTTTTCTCTCACTTTTCTCCTCAAGTTTTTTCTAGTTTATTTATGAAAAATAACAATGAAAGTACATATTTTATTAATGGTATTAAATACACTTCTTTAGAAATTTGGATTTGAAAATGAATATGTACTTGGTAAGAATATTTTTATTTTTAAGAATGCTGTTGTGACAACATTTTGACCATTTCTGATGAATAAGTATATGTAAGTTGGAGAATTGGTGACCATTAGATTGTTTTGTTTTTTCTCATTCAATCATCATGAACTCTTTTTTTTTGGCCATCCTTTACTTAGAGATGCCTACAAAGTTGCCTGCTTAGGTGTGACTGATGGTGACTGGCTATCATTGGCTCATGCAGCCATGGAAGGACTAGACTTTGATGTTGCCAAGCATGCATTCATGAGAATCAAAAACCTTAAATATCTGGAGTTAATTCAGTACTTTGAGGTAACTATTTTTGTAATTTATTCAGATAAGTGCTATCTATGTATGAGGTCATTATTTATTTAAACTTGATTCATGCCTGTTAAGAATTATGTATTGAAATTTAAATTGAGGCATCATTGATTTAGTGATGAATGCTTACAGGGTTGACATAATGAATGTGGTAAATGATTATTTTTAATTTTTTAAATATGCTACTATGAAACTTTGTTACTCTAATACATAAATATTTTTAAGCTTTCTCCCAAATTTAATTTGAATTTTATGGAGAAATAGACCAAATTTTGATATTCCTACCAGTGGAATTAAAATTCTTCTCTCTTGAAGTCCTTGAAAAATGTTTGCTAAGGGGACTCTTTGAAATATTTGCTTCAATTGTGAAGGGGTATGCTACGTTCTAGAGTTCTGTCCCATAGCAGCCTCTGTCAATATTGAGGAAGTCTTCTGTGGCTTGCCCATTTGTTTCCGAAATTTCTTTTTAGATTAGACCATAATGGTGCAATGGCATTGGTCAAAATTATTATGAAATCGATTTGGGCAAACTGAGAATGAATAAGTACCAAATGCACAATTTGTATTTCTAGCCAAAGTATACATTTTTCAGAGTTATTTTAAGTATGTTGACATACCTCAAATATGTATTTGAAACACAAGTTACATCATACTTTTTCAAAGCATTTTTGAAAAGCAAAAACTTCAAGTATTTCAAATACTTATGTTTGAAATATTTTGAGCCTATATGAAGTGTGTGAAAAAAATGGATTTTAATATTGGGTATCTATTAGAGATGGGACATTCATATCCATGAATCACGTGAACATTAGAAAAGATTCTAGATTTGAAAACATGAATATAATTCTTTGTTATTTAAATCCTTCAAATACTTATGCAAGTAATGTTCACTATATTTCCTCAAAACTTTAAAAAAATATGCAGTAGACTGCTGATTGATATTCAATTAACCAACTGTTGGGTCATCAGACAATCGATCCTGTAACAAGATACGATTGTTATTTTCCATAAACTATGGTTTTATATATTTATATTCCGATCAGTACAAAATGGTAGGTTACGTGCTATCATCATTTGTTCTATAGTTTCAAGGATTTTAACAATGTTTAAGTTGCAAACATGTCGAATTAAAATAAATTTTGAGTAAATGAGATTGTCTATTTAGATAGGAAAGACTGTGCATTTATCATTTTATCATGATAAACTTGTGTCACTTTTTGCTCTGTATTAGCAGTGATGATTCCTGTTTTTCATATGCTTGAAGTTACATTGTTGGTATTCTGTGAGCCTTTTGGAGGAAAGACCTATGGAGATGACTGGTGTCTAGCAGTATCCCCTTTACATTTCTCTTTTCCTCAGCCAGCATACTGCTTTTCCTCCTGCTTTTTGTGTCGCCGGTTTCTGTCAATTCTTTCTCAGAATGTATGCCAAAGCTTGGCGTGAAGCAGCTTCAAATGAGGGAATTCATTTATTCTCTTCTTAACGTAAACAATACTCTTTTTATGGTTTATTTAAGTTCTATATCTAATTCTCATTAGGAGTGATGAGTGTTTTCATTGTCTTGAAATTTATTTCACATGAGCCACTTTATTGCACAATTTTATTCTCTAGAATGAGGGCACAGAATTAGAGCAGAGGCTATTTTCCCGTCAATCATTTATGCATTTTTTCAAACATTCTTGAAATTTACCACTTTACACCACACCAGTTTCAGTACTTATCTGAACTCATGTTAGAAGACAATGAAATTGAGAGCATTTGGCATACTATTAAACAACAAAACAAAGGTAATATTCATGTGTTCGTTTTACAAACCACTGAATTCCAAAATTGACATTTTGCCTAAATTAGGAACTTAATTATCATCATTTACCCAGAGAGATAACAAGAGCATAAGAATTATTGGTGGAGATTTCAACCTCCCGGCTCTGAAGTGGAAAACCAATAGTGTAGAAACAAGAAGCATTGGAGCGCAATATAAGCAAGGCCTTACTAATACACTTCCACTCCACACTCTTACTCAATTTGGAGTGGCATTAGTAGCTTCATTCACAAAATTTGTGGCCACAATAAAAGATGAGAGTACCAAAGTGTCATGAAGATAATTTTCTGGAAGGACTACGTTAATGAATCAATGAATATATTGTGACAAATTCGAACAGGAGAGTAAAGAACCTCAGTGGTATAACCACAAAATTAGTGGGAGCTCCAGAGACAAAGGCAATTATGCATCCTGTATATAAATTCTATTTAGTGAGGTGACAAAACAATAGAACTTGCAGCAAGAGAAATTCACATTGCTCAATGTTTAAAAATGAAGAAAATAATGCACACTAATCTATGAAACTTCAAGAAATCCTAGGTTAATTACTACGTGAAAACCCCAAGTCATTCTGGTCTTATGTGAGAGAGCTCCAGGGCGAATCATCGACAGTAGAGTCTTTATTAATACAAACAGTGAAGTAGTCACCAGCAGCATCAACAAAGCTAACTTACTTAACCACTACTTCGAAAGCACAACTTAGACATTCCTGACTTTAACGAGCCAATGGCTGACATAAAAATTCAATGTGATGGAATAACTAAACAACTGCGTCAGATTAAAAGTAATAAGTCTCCAAGTCCAGGAGGAATACCTGCATGCATGGTCAAGGATTTAGCGCCATGGATTGCAACATTCTCAGAAATGATATTTGGTAAATCATTATCCTAAGCCTCGATGCCACAAGACTGAAAAATAGCCAATGCCATACCAATATTTAAAAAAGGAAAATGATGTGACTCAGGAAATTACTGGCTAATGTCATTTAAATCAGTTTTATCCTAGATTCATGAATGTATTGTTGTTAGCAATATTTTGACATGCCTGGATAATCAAAACTTCTTACAAGGCAGTCAGCACAGATTCCGAAGGGGTAGATCCTTTGCAACACACCTTGCGCTCTTTGTTCATGACATTCTAAAATCACTCAGAGTTCATTTTAAAATAATGAATTGAATGAGGGGCTTTCTCAGTGATACAAAACATAGCATAGAATAACATTTTTAGGCAACAAAAAAATTTATTTTATGCTGAAATATTTTTGTCCAATGAAGTTCTGAATATAAAATAGAGTATGAATCTTAGGATATGTCAGTTAGAATTGGCATTTACTTCATGTACTAAATTTTATTTTTATCTTTATAAAAATATTAATTCCAATGAGCATTCATCAATTTATTTCCTAGTAAATGAAGACATAAAATTTGGGGGTTACTGAAAACTGCCTATTATAAGAATAAGTTCTTTTTTCTTACTATTATAATGCCAATGAGAGGGATTCAAGAAATTTTTAGGATTCAGATTCGAGAAAATGTAGGATTCATCCCACCTATTTAATCTATGAAAAAATTAGGAAATGAAGAATAGGTGGTTGCATGAAATGGTAATTGCAGAGGGGGAAACTTGGTGCCATATAACTTGTGGTGATGGACCTGTTGGTCCTTCTGATGCCTCATCTAACAATCTATCGCAGGTTTTCGAATAATTACCTGCTCAATCAATCTGGATTAGTCAGCATCTTACATGTTTTTTACAATCTACCCTTATAATGATAAGATGTTTTGCTAAATATGTAATATAAGTGATATTTTATTATATATAACTTTTTGAAATCCAATTCCACATCGTGTTCAAGGAACGGCAAAGGAAAGGAAACATTGATGGAAACATTTTCTTGGCTGACATTTTGGCTTATCGTGGTGAATTCAAGGATGCTGCCAAACTCTATCAAAGTGCCAATCAAGGAGAGCATGCGCTCAATATGTACACTGATTTAAGAATGTTTGATGCTGCCCAGGTAAGTGTAGCTTTACATCTTTACGACTGGTTAATGGAACATTAACAAACTTTGTTTCTGCATGAGTAATTCCAACTTGCTCTTATCATTGACAGATTACCTGTAGGGTTGTAGATTTTAGGAACTCTTGTATACACTTTATAGAGCCAAGATTCTAATGAATAGCAGTGAGAAAGTTGCTTTTAACATGCATGTTCTTGCATTTAAATATGTATGTTCATGAATTTAAAAATGAAATTGGCCATTTGTAATGATATCATGGAGGACAAATCAGAAGTATCTGAATAATGACAGAAATGGTAACTGTTATGATACCCAAAGTATTTATAATTTAATTTTTAAATTATCTCTGTGGGTGTTTATTTTATGAGCAACTTCATCAATAATTGTCCTGACCATGAAAAAGGCTGAACATTCTCAATTGTCAATTGTGTCAAAAATTGTGAGAATATAAGCTGTTTGAGTTATGAATGTTATGCCATTTAATAAACATTGGTTTGCTTCATTGGTGGCAATAATATATCAGTGGTTTCCCTAAAACTAACTATGCAATAAAGATCTGGAAAACTGTAATCCAGAGCTTTGTAATGCATGTTTTAATATACATGTATGGCATGAGCTAGAAACTAGAACTCAAGTTAAGGAAAGCCTAGGTTCATGAACTACAAGATACATAATTGAAATTGGGTATGGGTTTTTAATATTTGAAGTGATAGGAACTGAGGTTATTAATTTGGTGAAAACAGCAATTGAGATTTGGCATTTGAGAATAAAGCAGTTCAGATTCAAGTTTTGGATAGGAATGGTATTTTGAATTTCTTCCATTTATTTATTGGATTGTATATCATCAGAAATGAGAGCTTCTTTATTATACAGTGGAGCCCACTTATAACGAACCCACTTGTAATGAACCCACTTATAATGAACCCGCTTATAATGAAGTCCCACTTTTAACGAAGTGAAAGCCGTTCCCTGTCAAAAAAGGCTCTTTCGCCATGTATAAAATCCCACTTATAACAGAGGCATACTGAAATGAGTCCCGCTTATAACGAAGTTAGCCATGCGGCATGATATCCTTTATATTTTAAACCTCTGCTCGGCTGTTGCAAAACATTATGGCAATATCACTTTCGTGTTAAAACCTCGAGAGCTCTATCAATATCCCATAATTTACGCGCACGAATGCTCGTCCAGAAATCTACCCTAAGCACCTGAACTCCTCTTCTCAGACTAGAAGAACACGGCAACTCCCTCCCCTGTTGTGTGCTGAGCAAAAACCCACCCCTGTCATGCGCTGGGCAACTCCCCCCCCTCTTGTTAGCCCCTTCTCTGCCATCGGCTCCTACGTGCTCGTCGGTTAGTCTCTGGTAGTCCGCTGTTATGTCTAGTGCCCCATTTCACTTCTTTGCGCAATCTTATAGATGGTCTTGTGACATTGATCACTATGGAGAGCGATAAAATAAGAAGAAAAATGTTAAGTTTAAATACTAAATAAGAAAATTTTATGGTCATAGACGACAAAATGACTAAGACCAATGCCGCAAAAAAATATGATATTTCACTTTGTACTTTGTTAACAATATTAAAAAATCGGGAGAAAATTGAAAAATCTAGTGAGCATGTGACTTTTGGAGTTCATCGCAAAAAATCCGCCACTCTAAGTATACAGATATGGAGGATGCTGTATTAAAGGTATTATGGTAGTGATGGCCGAGGGAAACGTTTGAGGCCTCATTTTCACTCTTGCCGGGTTTACGTATAACTCAACTACGGGTTAACTATTTAAGATATTGACTTCGAATTTTCTTTATTTGGTTTGAAAGATATCATGCCAAAAGACGAGGCAAAAGAAAAATTTTTATCCCTCTGGGTTAGTGAGGAAACTTACCTGAACTTTGGCTGACGAAAACTCACTTCTTAGCCAGAAATTTGAAAATCGAAGATGGTCAACCTCTGGCGACATCTTTTTTCTATATATGTAATGAACATCCATCATTACTCGTATTTGAGGTCGCAATCGTTAAAACGGTGGACCCTTGCTTGCTAAAAATCTGATTTCCGACACTATGGAGACAAATCGTACTGTGACGAATTTGTTTCCCCCCTGAGGAACTCCTTCCACTGCCTCTCTAGCAACCTTGAGCCACCCCTCTTTTTAATCGCTTTTATTTAACTTCACTTATGTGTCAGGGTCCTGTGTGTCAGGGTCGTGTGTGTCAGGATCAAATTTTGTAATCTATTTTTAATTACCTTCCTGACTAGCTAGAGATCTGAAATTTTGCACATAGGTTCATTTCCGGTGACAATACAATATTCAGTCATAAAAAAAAGTGTAACATAAAATGAATATTAAAGAAATGTGTTTGTAAAAATATAGCTTTTTATCCTGTAGTGTATGCAATATTGTAAATTTGTGTGTCAACCCGACAGAGTAAAAATGTTTTCTGAGTGTCCCATCGAAGATAATGTTTTCAAACCCAAGAAATGGGTGTATTTGAGTGAAATTTAGTGCATTTTTTTGTTAAATAAAAGCGATTTAAAAAAATATTTTTTTATATTAATTCAATTCTAGTATTATGTTTTGACCTGAACCCCTCTTCTTCTGCGAATGTATGATGATCCCAACCCCCTCCCCCAAAAGCGTCTTACGTAATACTTGATTGGCCACTTAGAAGTCAGACTAGAGTGATCTAGGGAGTAGATTACAAAAGTGTCCGGCAAGGCCTCCCGCTTTGTGTTTCACTCCCCTCCCGTTTCATGTTTCACTCCCCTTCAGTCAAACATCTTCCCTTCTTCCCCTCCTTCACCTCTTGGAATCCTTTCCCCTCCCTCGGAATCCCCTCCTCTGCCTCTTGGAATTGAATCACACACTTATTATTATTTCTGAAATACAAATGTAATATTGCATAGTAAGAAATACATTCCTTTGAGTGCGACCCTCAGAAAATATGACAAGATTTTACCCCATCACTATATTCTATGAATATGATCGATCGTTGTATTACTATGTTGCAATATACCGTGTAAAGAAAAAATGCATCTATTGTGTGGCTTGCATATTTTCCCGGAGATTATTCATTAAAAAAGATGGTAGAATGAAATTTCCAGCAGTAATCTTCTTAAACTGGCATATCCATTTGCCTACATTTTATTCACTTGCATTAATTAATTTTCAACTAATTATCAACCGGTAGATTAACTGTGATGAACGCATTAAATCAATCACATAAGTTATCTGATTACCATATTTCTTCTGTTGCCACCGGTCCGACAATATTATTGCTTTTTAATGCCTATCGGAAAAGTAACGATATTATTTTTAGCCAAGCCTTAGAATTGACTTGAAACACTCCGCATAGTTCCATGAAACGTAATGCAAAATCTGGCAGTTTTCAATCCTAGCGACGGGACTCAGCTCACCTTGCCCAGGCAAAACTCCTGCAAGAGTCAAATGCCCAGGGAGATGAAATTTGACAACTGGTTTGTTTTCTACGGAGTTCCCCCACATCCACCTCTGCTGGACTTGAGCAATCCGGCCAATTACAGCAAGCAAGTGACAGGACTGTGCTCACCTTGCCCAGGCATAACTCATGCGAGAGTGAAAAGCCCAGCAAGACGAAATTTGATACCGGGTTTGTTTTCTATGGAGTTCCCCCTCCTCCACTTTCCTTCCATTCGCTTGCTGACTGCCCCCTTCCATGCCGAGGACCTTCCCATTCCACCAAGGTTCCGGCCAGTCGAGGAAATTCTGAAAAGGAGCTTACCGATATCGCACATCGGTGGCTAGCCTTGACGCTGATGATTTAAATACGATGCGTGGTTTATATAATCGTAAATGATAGTCCTCATGGAAATTGATACCCTTCAGGAAACATACTCTTTCCTTTTGTGAAAATTTCATCATGTAAATAGGTGAATTTCGTGAATGTATGAATACGAGACGACAAAATAACCCCTCCTCTGTTTACTATTTTTACTGCGCGAATGATAATTGAATTAGTATGTTCATTTGATCATCTCTGGTAAAACATTCTTTAGAAGTTGGCGAAGGCGACAGACTCTGAAATGGAGAAAAAAAGCAGTTTTTTCGGTCGATTCGGATGGTAGACTTTTTCCTAAATGCTTTCACTTCCTAGATGCTTCTTTTCCTTTCCTGTGCGAGGTAATAAAATAATACCCGCGATATTACAGCAGTTTCCTTGGCTGAAAGTTCAAGTCTAAGTTCACAAGAGCCCACTTATAACAAAGTTCGGATATAACGAAGTAAACTGCTGGCCCCCTCAACTTCGTTATAAACGGGCTCCACTGTACTTTTGTTTCTAATTCTAGAGATGAAATGGCAATGTAGAATTAAGTTGACTTAGCTGTGGTGGATAAAACCAACATTTTAATTTGCTTAGAGATTCTCTTTTGGCATCAATCTTTATTGTAGAATTAACGGCTGGTAATTGAACATTGTTATATATTTCTGGTGGAAAATTGTTCTTTTATGTCATCTATTGCTCCTTACTCAATTTTAGCTTTTGATAGATTGTAGCAGATACACCCACTACCACTCCATAGACTACTTGTAAATGAAGCTATGAACTGATTTTGTGATCTCTATGTTTTGCTGTATTCTAACCCATGTTGTAAGTGTGGCATATGGTATACTAACAGTGGCATCAGATATCATTGAATATTGCTTCATGTTCGGAGGAAGTGTACTTTTTTGATCCAGTAATGGTATAATGGCCATTGATTTGGAAGCTTATGGTAAAACTTAACTGAAAATAGCTAGAGCATTATGGATATTTTGTCTTTGAATCAAGCTTATCCTGGTTGAAGATTTAATGAAAAATTTAGAACTGTAAGTTAAGAAATGAATTATTGATGAGAATTTTGAGCAAATAAAATGAGTGCAGTTTAAAAAAAAAATGTTATAGTACAGTTTGCATGGTCACAGAATAGTTGAGGTCATCACATATACCCTACATTCAGCCTAGTTTAGTGTTGCAGCTCCCTGAAATCTTTCTACTTTAATGTAAAATAATGGACCTTTCGTTGGTAAAATGATACAAGAACATATATGTTACTCTTCATCCCTTTAATCCTTTCTTCATGTCTGTTGGATGATGTGTGATATTTTATTTTTTTGTAGGAATTCCTTGGAACGGAAGACATTATGGACCGGAAAACCCTTATTCGTAAGAAAGCTGACTGGGCTTGCAATATTAATGAACCAAGGGCTGCTGCAGAAATGTATCTTTCTGCAGGAGATGTGATGCGTGCCATTGAGGTCATTGCCCAGAATGGCTGGGTGGAAATGTGAGTGTATTGCTTCTAGGACACTCTAAATTCCTTATACCCATTTGATACTTCTCTGGTGAACTTCTTTTTCTATTCCTGTAGGACTTGAACTTGAATAACAATGGCAATTTTGGCTCAATTTCTCACTCTCCCTCTCTCCTTTTTTTAATCTAAGGTGGAGATACCTTTTTCTCTTTAATATGTTCAAATACCTTGCTTTAATATCTACTAATACTGTAGTACCCTTAATGGCAGAAGCGGAATGTTTTCCAGAAGAAAAATTATGAAATTTAGTTGTCTTGTCTGCATTGTACACTTCCTAAATAGGTGGAAAAAATTAGTATACATGTTCCAAAATAATATTTTTAAAATGAGGGAATTTCAAGCCAGTGCTTAACCAAATTTTTCCCTTTTGGCTCATATGATGAAGTGTCACAGCATCACATCATCGAATTCCGAATGGGCATCCAATTCTCCACAGCTTGAACACTCACATGAGTACCTTTGCCACTAATGCGGTGAAGGGAAATTCTGCAGAGCGAGCCATTCAAATAACACTGATTCTAATGGAACATTTTCTCCCGGTCGCAGTTTCTTAAACTTGGGTGGTATTTCCAAGGTAAAAGGCACCAGTAATTCTGACTTAATTTTCTAGAATTATAAACAGGGAACCAAATTGTTGGCCGATTTACATTTTATTGGTGTTTTTTGTCACAATCTTGAATGATTTCGAATTTCTTAGCCAAATCCTATGACTTTCCTTTCTTTTCCATTGTAACACTTATAATAAAAATCAGCGAACTTCAGGAAGTAGATCAGGATCAAGCTTACCTAAATAACTGCTGCAAAGCACTTCTTGCTGCGTTTTCCACTGGAATGGCATGCAGCAAATCCCTATTCTTAACTATTTTCCCTCGTACTACTCGCCACACTCCTACTTCTCCCTCTCAAAGACCTGGAAGTCGTAATGGTGTAATGTGCGAGCCCATACAAAAAAACTAAAGAGTTCTTCCATTCAAGTTTGTTTCATTTGTATTTGTTTCAAGAGTGAAAGGGTATCGCGAATTACTAAAACTTTGTATACCAGTCCTAGTCTCACACGCGGCAAATTACCCCCGCAGGTTATTCATCCCGGACGACAACCAGAGCAAAACAAACTCATTATGGTGGTCCGTCAGAAATGGCCACTCATGATAACCAACAAACTCTGTATACATTCAGTTTATTCAGGTTTATCCTGCGTGGATTCAATGGACAACAGTTTCACTAATGTTACAGCTAGCATTGTCAGGTCCTGAAACCAAATAAACTGAACTCAACAAATTACTGTGGAAGCCTCTGTACTGAACTCCTTATATGTTTAACGTTGTGATCAACAATGGCCAAATAATCACTTGCTATAAGCCGCCCTCGTAATAACGGCCTTCTACTGTATATTAGTTTTGTTCCAATGATGAATAAAGTAATATATTAGTAAATATCATTGGTTTCATACATCGTTCATTTCATATATTGTTCCAGGTAAATTGTGATGGAACCCACTACAATGAAGACAGAAAGAATTTTGAATTGTATAATAAATGAAACCAGAAGAAAAGTGCAAATCATCTATGTGTCCTAACAAAACATAAATTTGTGTTCGTATAATTTAATAAAAATGCTCCAATGATTAGAAAATCAAAGGACCATGCAGGTACACACGAGGAAAATTGTCGTATTATATGTTTATTTTGCTTAAAAGAAGGATAAACTTTTCGAAATAACTGCTACTTTAAAAACACGTATAGAAAATTTTGTGACTTATGATGGTGATGATAACAGTCTTCCTACAGTTATTTGCTCTACCTGTAAAATTGAAATTTACTGAAAGATAAAGAACAGTCAATATAATTATATCTTAAAACTGCCTGATTACTCAAATTTCAAAGAAGTAGTGCAACCAATCCAAACACTAAGGTCGAATAATTCTTTATGTGAATGTGATGTATGCAATCTCCTTAGAACACCACTCAATTCTTGAAATCGTGCAATAATTTCCACGTGCGAAAATTTTTGTGAGGTATATGTCGCATGCAACACAACTTTTGTATTCTCGAATGCTATGCGACATGACACCCTCGATACTTAGATATATTTACTTAGATACTTAGAGTATACGACTTAGTTCAGACATTGAAATGTCTATCCTTGCTCCAATTGGCTGACAAAAGTATAGTGGGCCAATAATCGCCAATCTGCTTCAGGAGCATTTTCAAGTACTCCTCTAGGATGTATTGATCACTTTTGTTTACTTCAGAACACTGTGCTCATTTGTCGAGGGGTTGAGGTAATCAAAGCCTGCAATTCAAGCAGATATCCGTGAAAATAAGTTTAAGGTGTTTTCTTCACTTTAATTTTCATTTTTAATAACATTTTTGTAATTTGACTTAATTTTTCCCACCATTTAATTCGCTTCTATTTTAATTTATCTCTCAACCCATGCCATGCTCAACCATGTCAAATAATATTTCTAGTTAAATTTTTATTTAATCTAAATAGTTTAACAAACTGGTATTCCGGCAAAGATAACGGGTCATCTCTTTCTCAAAAAGCGCGTCCTCTTACAGCTGCGTGAATTTCAGCTTCTTCAAGGGCTTGTAGCGCAAATAACTGTACCATGCCGTACAAAGCGATTTTCCCAAAAATTAACAAGTTTGTCATGCGTTCGGAGGTGTCGCATGCCAATTACCCACTCGACACTGTGTAAGCAATTATTGTCGCATACGAACAATGTGTGACCACTTGAGAATACTGATGCACCATTGCCATGTGGTAATCTGTTATTTTCGCATGCGACAATTATCACAGCGTTTCGAGAATTGAGCCCCAGGACACATCAATTTTTCAAATGCTGAAATCGAAAATGTCTGAAAAAAGTGTCAACGTATATTTAAACCAAATACATAGCATTTTTTTTGCACAACAAAAAATTATCATAAAGATGTAAGTGAATGTGTAGAATATGAGTAACCTCTGAATCAAAAGGAGCATTTAGTATGTAAATTAAGCAAAGACATTAAAAAAAAGTTCATCTTCAAATTCAGAATTTTCAAATGGAGACAACAATACTATCTGGGTGTCTCAAACTCATGGAAACGCTGAAGAATGAAAGTAAATGAACCACCGTCTCAGGCAGCAAAAAAGAGGAAGACTGTTTCTGCAGAACAAATGTCAAGAATTGGAACCTCTTTTGGCCTTTTTATGAGAAAAATTCATAAATTTAGTGCAGCACTCCGTATTGCTACAAACGACAGGAAATTATTTGAACATGGTTTAAAGAAAAAAGATATGCAAGAAAGATATCACTCTCTTGATTCAATTTTCAGTGTGAGAAGGTATGAAGTTCTTAAAAATAATAATGGTCATGGTCAATCAAAGACAAATACCGAGAGTTTAGTGTTTTGCAATGATGCTAAAGGTTTAATAGAAAAAGTCGAAGAAGTAAGAGAGGTTGATGAAGTTGATTTGAAGTTTGGTATTGACGGTAGTGGGGTTTTTTTGAAATTTTGCCTCTCGGTGATGCAAGGTGGAAAGACAAGCTTATGGATAAGAAGAAAAAATAAAGATTTTGTGTTGAAAATGTGCATTTATTATGCAACAGCGTGGCCGATTTGGCTCAAATTTTGTTTTCAGGCAATAAGTAAGAAATGATATGCACAAAAATGATCAGGAGTGGTTTTTTTGATCATTAAAAGTTAGTTCAGGTATGCCATGTTGTCATTACTAGGGATTTTTCTTGATCTGCTGCCAATCACATCAAACTGCGATGCTCTAGGGCTTCCATAATCCAATTTTCATTCTCAAACAGCATCTGTCATTACACATTACCAATTCAGTGCCTAAAATGAAAACAGAGAATGCCCAGAAAAAGAACAAGAGGTGCATTTGCTAGACCACCAAAAATACATACATAAATAAAATAATTCAAAACTCCATAGGGAAGGATATCAATGGATAAGCCTACCACAGGAAGTAACATTTTTCCATAAATTATTTATTGACATATGATTCACTAAAAACAATGAAAGCAGCTGCTTAATTAACAATTCAGGTAGCAAGTGCAACAATGCTGGGTTTTAATGTTGGCTTCCATGATCTTCTCGAGTGGTTTCTAAATGCTCTGAAAAAAATTAGCATGATATAAATTGTTTACTTTACATTGCCGTAATCTTAAAAACATGTCGTAAGTACAGTAATAAAATAAGAGTAAGGAGGAGAATCACACAATCTTGGCATTAATGGGGACTCATGGAAACTTCAACTGCATTCATTAAACATGGGAAATTCATGCATACTTTTAGAGGATCGTATTAATGTGGAAATGCAGTAAAAAATTACATAAATATACTTAGAGAATTTACAGAGTTCATAAATATAAGCTAGTGGAAGAATAATTCTTCACCCAAAAAATATGACACCTATGCTGTTCAGCCTGTTCCTCACAAATTTCACCTCAATTCAATACCGTAACTTTGATGCACAACACAATCACAAGCATAAATAAATATAAAAATTTCAAATTCATTATAAAAATCTGAATCTTTTTCATAATCAATTGGGGAATATTTTAACCTGTCACAGCAATGTTACATAGTTACATATTTAATAAAGTATATTTGTAGAAAATAATGTGGACAATTAGAATTTCATCATTAATATGAATTAAGTATTATTTTACCTTAAATCACACCAGCCAAGCTGGAAAATGGAGCAAAGTGTACTGCAGATCCTCCATAGTTGCAGAAAATCAGTGTTCACCCATAGGAAATCAGGCTATGTGCTTCTACTCTCAGTTTATGTTCTCCCCTTCTTTAAGCTTGGCGCATCTTGGTCGGAGGACTACTGAAGTAACACTCACATAGATCGTGTTGACAGCTCTCAGGCGAGCACAAATGATAAAGCCACTGATGCTACTGCTCAAATAACACCACAAAAATATATTGTATTATTTTTGGTTTGTGAATATGTATTTTCATTCTACACTATGAGTAATAAAGCTCCATCTGAGAGAATTATGACAACCATCTAATTGGGATAGACCTTGCAAAATTGGTCATTTTCTTCATAACAAACAAAAGTTGCTGGCATGATACATTATGTATTATCAACCTCATCAATCCAAAAGTATTGCCAGGAAATATTTGTCATCATTTTAATGTTATGAATAACCAACTGCCTATGTATTTTTAGCAATATATTACCATCCAAAAGACATTGTTGTGTCATGAGGTTGGGATAGGTCAGAGAAAGAAAGGGGAAAAGAGCACTCACTTATCCTTGTTTTCTTCTGAAGCAGTGTCCCTTGTGCTGGCTGGGCCATGTGCTTTGATGCCTAAGTTTGATGACTCAAATTTGTGAATCTTCTGCTCTAAGTTGTTATTCTCACCTTGAAATATCTTACCCTTTCATTTTCTTTGGAGGGACTATCATTGTTGTCTTTTGATTCTTCATCTTCCTCTCCATTTTCTGAATCTGACTAAGCAAGACATGAAACAGCCGTTTCTATTGCTTGTAAGGTTGATGTTAAGGAGCCTCAGCTCTTTCAAAAGCAGAAGAGGCCACTAGAGAGTCTTCTTCAAAAAAGAATTTAATCCTCACTGTCACTCCTTGACAAGATATTGAATTTTCTTGTGAATAGGGCCCTTCCCATGCATTTAGGTAGTCATGAGCAATGACAGAAGAGAAAATAGTGCTTGCTTGCCAGACAAATGTTTGCTAGGAAATGAAACAAAAATCCTTTGAAACCATGGTTGACCAACCTTAAAAAAATTAGGGAAGAAAAAGTTTATTGCTGTTGGCACACACAGTGGACCCCTGTTTTACGTTATTGTGTGCAAAGATATTCTTTTTTGACAGGTGTAACCATAATCAACATTGACTAATCATCTGGGGACTTGTACAGAAGCATAGCAGTATGTGTGAAATCCATTGCTCATTGATTAATTGTGATTGATTAATCTCTAATTTTTTTCCTGTGATATAATGTTCACTAGATTTTAATGCGTTCCTGATTTATTACATCTTTAGGCTTTGAAATAATGACAATTGCTTTATTTTTAGGCTCTTGGACTTGGGATATCGTCTGACAAAGGATGATGGAGATGCCCTGATGGCTATTTCCAATCACTTAAAGAGGTTGGGTCACTTGAGCTCTGCAGCTGAAATGTACTTGAAAGTCGGAGATAAAGAGAGTGTGTTAAAATTGTGGATTGATGCTCGTGAATGGAAAGAGGCATTTGCTCTGGCAGAGAAACAGCCTGAGTTATGTGGCCTTGTATATGTACCTTATGCTCAGTGGCTGGCGGAAAATGATCGCTTCATTGAAGCCCAGAAAGGTATGCTAACTTAGAAGCTCATGGATATTTTTACTTAGCCAAAAAGGCTATTTTGTTTTGTTCTTTGTAAAATTGTTCAAATCACTAGAATTATACACCTAATTACTGCAGTGTGATAAAAATAAACTATGTGGTCATCTCAATAGCCAATATATTGGCCTGTGGCACTGAGTGGGACCTCTTTTCTTGAAGTACACTTGTTTAAAAATTGTTTGTAGCCCATTCTTATGAGGTATAAACTATAGTTCCAGATGAGAAATTGAAACTAAATGTATGCCAGTGTCACAGTTTAAAATGTATTGCATGGTTGTAATACTTTAAAATACCAGTTTCACTAAAAAAATGCTGACAACCTCACTGGCATCCTCAGAGTTACCACCCAGGACTTTTCCTCTAAGTCAGTATTTATCACACTCAAACAGGAGGCGTCCCAAAGCTAAAGAAGCTGATCGGGGTGTGATTTGTTGAAATTCTTTGTAAACAGGTAGCAATGATCAGTATATCTAAAAAAAACTAATACATATATTGTATAAAGGTGATAATAATAGTATTATAATTTATTTATCCAGAGATTTGTGTAATTTTTGCAAATATAGGACACATCAAGTAGAATTGTGCTTAGTTTGAATGCAGAAAAGGTTTAAAATAACATAATTAAAATTACAGGAATTCATTTATTGTATAATACAATTTTTCCTGCAGGAACATTTACAATGTTTTCTTGAAGGCTGATATTTTTGTTTTGTACTTAATATCAGGCGGTAGCCTATTATGATCGAATGATTTGGGTTTAATTTATTGTCCTCTTTGAGCATTTTGATGTACTATCCATTG
Organism: Ceriagrion tenellum; assembly: GCA_963169105.1. Taxonomy (NCBI): domain Eukaryota; kingdom Metazoa; phylum Arthropoda; class Insecta; order Odonata; family Coenagrionidae; genus Ceriagrion; species Ceriagrion tenellum. Next base: position 20,420,320 of record OY720632.1, read on the forward strand.
CAAAATTCCGTCACCAGAGTTTGAAGACTAATATCTCAAAGCTGGCTCAATTGATTTTAAAATGAAGTACACGATTTCAAAGCTTGTTTATTTCTGCATTTAGTGATGGTATACAAAACTTTTTAGCTTTTATATTGATTTCAGCATGTGCTTAATACAGAGCACTTCTTTCTGGGTACCTGACAGATGCATCGCATTTACGGCTTCGAAATAACAACACGGATCAAGATATCAGAATTTCCTTTACAAATGTTGTAGCAAAGATCTTTCTTAACAATCATACTAAGTTTCATATTATTTAGTGCCTTAGTATTTTAGTCATTGATGAAATTGCAAGACTGCATTATTCTCCGTTCCGTGCATCCCTGAAAACTGCCGTTTGGATTGTCTTCAAGCTGTTGAATTCATCATCATGAATCCACTTATAAAATCTTAAACGAATTCGTTGGTTAATCAATATCAATTAACATTTATTTTGGAAAAAGATCATGCTGAACTGCCAGGAGCATGCCCGGAAGAGAAAGGGAGAGGCGTGCGCTGTTGCCCAGTCACAGGGTTGTCCGTAAGACACGCAAGGAAGCTTTTCATGCTACAAACTATACATGTGTAAGGATATGCCATAGTAAATGATCATAGGCGCTCATTGTAACTGTCTAAAATATATATAGGAAATTTAATTAAAAGATGTGCTGAAGCTATCAAACTTTTTTATTTTCCTTTTTTCATTCTTTAAGTGAAAGATTGAGTATTGAAGGGTACATGATGTAATTGCAAAAGGAAAATTTATTTCTAAAAAATATACTCATATTGGTTAAAGTTTCAAAGCCGATTTCCACGAATCTTCGGGTATTACCTCCTATAAAGCATTAATCAGATTTCTTGCAAGAAATTTACATCGACGAAACACACTTAAAAATCTTGTTTTATACAACTTAAAGGGGTCTTCTTGATATCTTGAATGCCTCTCAGTTCTTTTATTCATTTATTCTTCCTCTTCAAAGTGATGATATATTTGCAGCTGCATCAAAGTGTCAACCATTTTGTTTACTCCATCACCACTTGGAATTCTCAACTCGATCAGTGTCTCTCTGGTGAAATAATGCCCAGTGACAATACCATAAGAGATTATTCCTAGCGTTTCAAACACACCAAAATTCCGAATTGCAAATCGGAATTGTACCACATGACTCCTTGGTTACGTTCATGGAATCATATTGAGTGATTCAAACACACCCCTCTGGAACACTTTTGGGATTATTCAGTAAGCTCAACCTAATTTTTTTAACCAATTGTTGATGTTAAATCTTTGCATATAGTTTGCAGTGAGATATCCCATATCTCATTCGGAAAGCGACGATGAAAGAAATCTTAGGAATCTCAAAGGGAGGAATCTAAAGAGGAAAATGAAGATGATATTAAAATGCTGTATCCATAGTAAAATACATTACCACTCAGAATACATCCTGTTGCAATCATTTTAGTGATGGGAGAACATTTTCAGTGATAATATATATGATTTTCAGTTAACCTCAGTGCTTCATAGCAAATGCTTCATGCTTCTTTCATCCTTCTGATGTGTTACATTTTTTCCATAAAATGGCCACTGACAAACTCAACCAGTCTTATATTGAAATGTCTCATCACTCTACCACATTTATATGTTCATGGATTTTGTGGGAATTTTTTACTGGAGACTTCCTTGGATATCAGTGCTTTGTCTTTGTGAGGTGCATAGAGCAGGGAGGAGAGCGAGGATTGTGATGAAAGAAATCAAGGCAAGCTAGTTGTTGTCGTAACGGAAGAAAAGTATCAGTAATCTTTTCTCTGTCAGTGTGTTAGGTTGTTATGTCCTTGTCAGTAGAAATTTCTACTTTTCTTCTAAGAAATGAAGAAAGTGCCTCTTTCTTCCTCCGTTTAAGAGGTGTATGGTACTGAACAATACTGTAAGAATTTTAAGTAAATAAATGGTTTTCACGTACTATGTTTCAAATGCAATTATGAATTCATGAACTACATTCAAGCTCATTTCCATCAAAATTAGAGTCTTGGTTAATGCAAAAGCAAGAGCAAGAGCTTTCGCATTAACCAAGACTGTAATTTTTATGGAAATGAGCTTCAATGCAGTTCATGAATTCATAATTTTCACAATTCATATTTCATAATTTTATCTAGAAATTCAAGCAAAGAAGCTTTTTTATGTGCAGTTTTATTGTAAGGGAGCACTTACCCAGTGAGGTATCTTAGACTAGGTCAGCCTTAATTTCATTTGTGTCTCTTAGTGCAGAGGCAGTTTGTCTTTTTTTGCAAAGGTTTAGTGTTCTTTTGCAGTTCTGAGTTCTTAGCATTTCCTTTACTAATAATTATCTGCCAAATCATATGTATGTTAAGTTTTCTGATGCAAATTGAGGTCAAAATAACAATATTTGTATGCACAGAGGCCTTGATTTCTTAATCTCAAAGAGCCCTGTTTATGTTCTATGGTATAGGTTATACCGGTATACCTTGCCTTAATTTGTTCCAGAAGATCTGACGTAAGTCAAATTCCGATATAAGTCGAATCGGAACATAAAATAAACCATCTCCCCTATAAACTAATAATTTTGACACTATTGTACTCTGAAATGAATATATATTGATGCGCAGTTGAGTACATATGATAGATTTCGTTTTTAAAAAATAAAAATTCTCGTTGACACATGGATGTCCTGTATTGGAATAATACTATCTCAAAAGATGACAAAATGTCTGAACGATCATATTCAATATGGCATATTGCGTACGCAACCCACCATATTTGTTGTTGACATAAGAGTGAATTTCACTCCTGCATCCCACGTCAGTGCATGCAGAACCCTGGTATTAAACTTTTCTACCATCTTCCATATTTTAATTCTTTGGATTTTCTATCCCAATTTTATTTGCTTTAATTAGTTTAAATTGATTTGCATTAATATAATTTTTTCCAAGAGTTTTTTTCAGTCCCAATACATTTGGCTGGATTTAGTTAATTTTGCATATCTTTTCTGGTTTCAAGAAAAATCGACGTATCATCGGAACTGACTTTAGTCAAGTTATATCTAAGGTGTAGCAAAAGAGTGGAGGTAGATAAACTGTGTACAGACTGGATGCACTATTTCAAATCTAAGGAAGTTTACACGTATTGTTGCTACTTATATTTATTTTTTAAGCATTCCACAAAGCTGGCCACCCTGAAGAAGCGGTTATTGTCCTTCAGCAGTTGACATCCAATGCTGTGAATGAGTCTCGGTACCAAGATGCTGGGTATTACAACTGGATTTTAGCAATGCAGTCCTTAGATTTGAATCTTGAAAAGTAAGTCTGTTTCATTTCAGAAATATACTTCCAATTGATCTAATTTTTCTTTAGATTTTTATTTAATATTGTCTTTGATTGATGTCAGAGAGCTAATTTTTTTTATTAAATATATTATCTATTTTCAGATTTTCAACTGAGAAAATAATAAATAGTTTCAATTTACATCAAAGACTCGCTTGTATTTATTATGCCTTTGAAACGATAAAACGCTATTTTGTGAGTATTGTTAAGTGACTTTTCTATTATATTTTGGTTACCTTAATGGTTTTAGATTTTTATCCTAAATTATTGTTTATTTACAGGATGAGCCTTTCTATGATTGCCTGAAGGAGGCATTATTCAATACTGCACGGTTCCTTGTGTATGAAATTGGTGATTTAAATGTTAAAGGAGTCTCAATGTTGTATCCTTAAAACTGATTTTAGGAATGTTGTATCACCATGTATGTTTTCTTCCCTTCATTTTCTGAGAGCACACTAGTACCTAATTATCATTTTGTGGGGTCATGTCATTCACTGGGCTATTCATAAATGCTTTGTAAATTCAGGTCTTGTTGCAAGTTACCTTTCTTGCTCTGTAGTCTCTTTTATCACAAATTATTCTTCAGTTTCATTTTTCTGTGACCAATTAGATGGTAGGATGAAATTCATATGCTAAAAATGATTGATTTGATGGGGAACCATTATATATTTCATTTCTACTCTTGTATACATCTAGAATCTACATTTGGTGTTTACATTTCAGGGAAGTTTAGATGGCCTATTAGGTTAGTGGCGTGTGTTTAGGCTAACTCAACGACACACTTGGCTATAGAATGAACTGTTTTACCCTCATGTTTATATAAATTAGATTGATCAAAAGGTGCAATCGTTAAGGAAAGTATTAATTAAGTGGCTAATAGAAAGAAAGATTGCCTTACCACATAAGAAGGTGAGTCATGCATACATGTTTGTTTTAAAATAACATTTAAATGTTTTTAGTGGTCAGTTCCATTGATGAATTAGCCTTCAATATTTATGGAGTTCATCAAGTTATTTGATAGTAATTAGCAGTTTATTATCCAGTTTAGGTCCCATGTACCCTAAATATCTTTAAACTATGTTAAATTTGGTTTAGGCATAGAGACCCAAAAACTATAAAATCTTTGCATTTACCTTGTACCCTGATATATTCATCGTATTCTGAAAGGAGCTGCCACACAATCAAGAATGAGTTACTATCATCATCTCAGGGTGGGGTCTTCAATGAGTTGTGATGAGCAACACAGCATTATCTGTTGGTACCGTACACTGACTTGTGCATCGTTAAAAAAATCAAGTTTTAGAAAGTGAAAGATGGAATGACAAGGGTGCCTGAAAATGGATTATACATATCACCATTTTTGGCTCTCTAGTGAAGGGATACTATGCAGGGCAAGTGGATGAGAGTCTTTCTGAAAAACTATGGAAAGTTATGAGCTTTAATAATAAAAATTCAAGGTGAATTGAAAGGGTACTCTAAAAAGCAGTTGTTGAGGGAGGTGACTAACTGCACCCTGTGACTGGAAAACAACCAAGACACCAGATTTACTTCATCCTTTTAATATTTACTGCAGCTCTCTTGTTTCTTTAAGTGTGTTTGTCTATTGATAGGTCTCATTGGAACTGTAATCTCCTGGAATCATTGTTTTAGGGTGAGGTTCTTCACTGTCCTGTTATTCCCTCCTTTCATCATATCTGTCACGCCACCAAATCTCTTCCTTTTTCTTTCTCTCTTTCCTTTTATGAATACTTTCTGCAAACAATCTCCATAATATGTGGCCTCTCAAATTTACCTTTCTCTTCTTTACACTTTTAAATATAGTTAGCTCCTCTCCAACCCTTCTCAGTACTCTCTGGTTAGAGATATGTAATACATGTGCATAATCTTTAAATTTTTGCTGTAGTTTAATCCTGTAATCATCAACCATATTTTATCACTTCCTTAATAATACTTGTAGCTTAATATATTATACTTTAGCCAAGCAAGCAAAAGATTTAGGTTCATATAAACTTGCTCAGTTAATATTGGAGAAAATTCATCAACTGAAAATACCTTCGAAGTACCAGGTTAGTCCTTAATTGCATCATTAGGCATTGATTGTGCATGTGTTCTTTTGATTTTTCATTTGTCACATTATATTTTACTTATAGATTGATGTGGACTTGGAAACATTATCTATTCATTCTAAACCATTGGAAGATAATATTGATCTGGAAATGATGTGCTATAAATGCTCAAATACAAATCTCTTCAGTTTTCATGGAGGAAATTGTTGCCCGTACTGTGGTCATGCATTTGTTTACAGCTTTGTGTCTTTTGGTAAGAGTTAATTTTTTTAATTTTGCCATATTGTCAGCTGCCGAAAATTGTTGCTCATATAAGTGAGTATGTAATACTAATGTTACAATGTATACATTATGACTTTTAGTAACTTAATGTTACTAATGAATCAACAGTGTAGCAATTTGACATTCTTATTGTTGAATAACTATTAGAGATGTGGTGTGATTACATGGGCTTTGACTTTGTCATAGTAATCATTTTGTCATGACTTAGTTTTGTGATAGGGTGCTGGAGATCATTTCTCTGGGAAAACAAATGTTTTGTGTTTCCCTGTTCTATGCCAGTGTATTTTTTTCACCCCCATATTCCTAGAACTGTGATGTTCTGGACTTGTGATGCCTTGGTTTATGTCACTCTGGAACAGTGACAATCTCTTGTGTAGTTCCAGAGAGGTGTCACTTCAATCTCAAGGGGTTGCAGTCCTAATTATGATCTTAAGTGAGTTGGAAGCGGAGGCACTGGACGCGATGACAGACAATCCCAAGCCCACCGTTAGCCGAGTACAGTACAGAACCCCGAATCTAGAATCCAGAAATATAGAAAACCCAAAATCTGTAACATATGAAACTTAGTTACTCTTCTTTCGAGAATACCTTTGTGTGATTGTCTTGCCGTCACATGGTGCCAGTATCGCCACTCTAAAGTCTGGTTTATACACAGGGGGAGCTTTTATACTGAAATTGAAGCCACTTGCTTTGCGCATTTGGCCATCTTGTTCTACATAAAAGAAAGCGTTTACCATATGATTCCATTGTATTAGAGAATGTGTTTACTTGCAAACCCTTATTTATCACTCATGAATGCAGTAATGAGCCCTATTCCAGTTCTTGGGCAATAATTTATAATATTACTGATAGTTCAAAGCCCTTACTTTGCAGTGGTACTAAAAAGAGAACAGTTAAGGAATTTGCCAATGTTAACTACACTAGCTCATAGTGACTAAGTTGGCACTAACATGCATTTCTTACAAGAATGTGTGATAATAAAAGTTGTTAAAAACAGTAAATAACTTCTGCATTTAATGTTGATAGCACTACAAACAATCTTGTAGAGCCACGTGCACCATTATTGGATTAAAGATTATGAACTAGGTGATGAAAAAACATTGAACGAACATATTAATAAAAGTAACCACCCCAGACTTTTTTAAAAATATGATGAATAGATGGTAGATATGGAATGAGAATTAAAAAAAAAACAAGCAGCATTATACACTTCGATACAGATTTATTTTTTTTCAATATTACAAGTGAACTTAACAAATTACAACTTCACTTATCCACCTTCAGGGGAATCAAAATCCATACATCATGGAATACACCTTGAGCTACAGATGATTAAAAGACATCAGACTGCAACCTGAAATTACGATCAAGAGCCTGTCATTTCCCTCAAGTAAAATCCATATAAAAAGTAAACTTCTCGTTTAAAATTATATGTAAGATTAATCTAATCAGTGAGTACTCCATGACAATGATATAATCTTCTCTCATGATTAGCAATAAAGCATGGTTCCACCAATTCAGATGGAGTGGCCACATATGTATCACTAACAATATTGAAACAATAATTATCGAATATATGATTAAACATCATTCACTCACCTGTAATGTGTAATTTTGTTAGTCTCTTTGAATTTTATCTGATGCTTAGACTTTATCGATGGCTTTTCCTAGCATGATATGCTAGATATAATTGGCCGAAACTTGATTTCAAAATCTTTCACTTTATTCACCTTTTAATGGCAGCCACTAATGTTTTGCGTAGAACAAGATGGCCAGATGCACAAAATTCACTGGAAAGGTGACCTCAATTTCAGTTGCTTGGAAGAGCTGTGGTGCTACACCTTTGGGTTTAATGCGGGTGTTTTGCATGTATAGTTGAAAGCTGGGACTGCACATGCTGCATGGGAAGTTAGTGATTTGGCGAGTTGCTCAGCAAGATATCTTCTAGTGAGGTGTTGGTAAACCAGCACTCATCAAAGGGGACTAGTTTGTCTAGGGGTTTTTCGGGGTTCTTTCCCCACATTCGACATCGGCTAGACCTCTGATTCTTTTATGCTGCAAAGGATTGCTATGATATATTTGCTGTCCATGGTTTATATGGAACCCTGAACCCTGGAAAGCCTACAGCGGCCCTGGCACTGTGGTTCATGCCTGATGCAGAAGCGTTCTATACGCGGGGACAACACTCCTGTGAAGAGCAGTGACAACTTGATCGGTGCCGAACCTGTAGCCGCGACGCTAAATGAAATCTTAGCTCGAATCAAGTGCTTGCAGGACGAACAAGGTGAGATCAAAAAGTCATTACTCTGGTGTCAAGAGTCGATCAGTGATCTAAATAAGTCTCTCAGTGAGGTCAAAAGCGCAATCACAAATCTTAGTGAAAAGCTCGAAAATACTATCGGCGACTTGTGTCAGTTGCAAAAACGCGTGTTCGAACTAGAAATACACGTTAATCAAATGGAGCAAGAAGCAAAGAAAAATGTGGTCGAGATTCAGGGAGTTCCATATTGTAAAGGAGAGCTCCTTAGTGCCATCATCCATCAGATAGGCTTGTCCCTTGGAGTCAAAGTGGAAGCCACTGACATTGACTTTGTTTACCGTGTGGGAACACAAAGTGACTCGCATCGGCCCCCCATTATTGTTCTGCGATTTTTGAGGCAGAGCACTGCTAGTGAGTTCTTGAGCAGACGGAGAGTGAAACGTGACCTAAGCACTCGTGATATTGGAATTGACAACCTACCCAGTCAGCCCATTTTCATCAATGAGGCACTCACTCAGTGGAACCGGAAAATATACGCCAAAGCCAGAGAACTCAAAAGAGCAGATAAGTTCAAGTACCTTTGGATTCGAGGAGGCAGAATTTACGTGAGGAAACGTGAAGGGGGGGAACGAAGTGTTATTACCTGTCTTGAAGACCTCAGTAACTTTAACTAAATGTCTGACACCCTCGAAATGTTAAAATTGTGTCACGTTAATGCTCAGTCGTTATTCAGGCATATTGACGAATTCCGTGACTATTTTCATAAACGTGATTATCACGTTATTGCTGTCTCCGAAAGTTGGCTAAATGAAAATATCTCCTCGCACGCTGTTGAGTTGAACAATTACAAATTGTTGCGTAACGATAGACCAGGAAGAGTAGGCGGTGGTGTATGTGTGTATCTTCACGAAAGCTTGTCATTTAAATTGTTATTAAAGTCTGATGGTACTCCTTTCAGACCTGAATACATGTTCTTAGAAATACTTGGAAAGGAAGGCAAAATATTGTTTTGCGTCATATATAGACCCCCAAAAACCGGGTTCATGTCTGAACGTTTTGAGCCGTCACTTCATAATCTTCTTCCAAGGTACAAAAATGTGATATTGTGTGGTGACCTAAACATTGACATGTTGAAGAAAACTTATGATAGTACGTATCTCAGTGACATGTTATTCAGCTGTAATCTATTCCTAGTTCCCTATCAGTCAACCCACAACCTCATGAACAGCAATACTCTCCTAGACCTTTTCATCGTCGACGATTTGTCAAAGGTAGAAGAGTATGAGCAGCACCCTGCCACATTCTTGTCGGAACATGACCTAATTTATGTAAAATATAGATTTAAGTTACGTGCTTATAAGCCCAGTGAAATGTGTTTCCGTGATTTCAAGGGTTTTAATTTAACTGAATTTGAATCAGATGTATTTGAAAGTGACTGGAGTGAATTTTTCAATACCCATCTTGTGGACAAAAAAGTTGAAATTTTTAACAAACTTATTTTGAAATTGCTTGATACTCATGCGCCTAGAAAAGTAATTAGGCCAAAGCGTCAACCAGCCCCTTGGTTAACCCCTGAAATTAGGAACTTAATGTCACTCAGAAATTGTCTTCATCGAAATTTCCGAAGAACTCTTCTACCTCACCTTCACGAGCAATACAAAGTTATTAGAAATCGAGTACAGTACCAAATCCGAACAGCCAAACAGAAGTACTATATTGAGTGTTTTTCTGCAAAATGGGACGCCAAATCCATTTGGCAGGAGCTGAGGCGCCTTGGCCTTGGAAAGCCTAGACGTTCCCCATACAAAATGAACTTCCCCTTGGATGATCTGAACAGCCATTTCCTTACACCAGTCTTCAGGGAAGAAAATTCGTACGAATACCCAGATGACATCGATTTTACTCGTACTGAAAACGGTCCAATTTTATTTGATCATACATTATTCTCAGATTTCGATAGCACGAGGCTCTATTTCCCTCACTACACACCTGACATGCTTTTAAAGCAAGTGAAAGCTTTAAAATCGAATACTGTAGGTGTTGATGGAATCAGTGCAAAAATCTTAAAAGCTATTCTACCCGCTGTAATGCCAATGATACTCAACATCTATAACTGCTCAATAAATTACTCCTTTTTTCCTACCTTGTGGAAATCTGCCTTAGTTAGGCCCATAGCAAAAAAGCCTGCTCCCAAAGACATGTCCGACTTCAGACCAATAGCGTTACTATGCGCTCTCTCTAAACCCCTCGAGCGCTTAGTTCATACCACTACAGTGGAACATCTTATGCGGCAAAATTTCTTCGATGAGTATCAATCAGGGTTTAGAAAACACTTTAGCACACAAACGGCCCTCTTAAAGGTAACCGATGATATACGTCGATCAATAGACGAAAAGAAAGTAACTGTTCTGGTGCAATTCGATCTAAGCAAGGCCTTTGATTCAGTTGATCATGACATACTACTGGAACGAATGAGTGGACTCAATTTCTCTCACTCTGCCCTTAGCTGGTATCGTTCCTACCTGTCAAATCGTCAGCAAGCTGTTAAAGACGAAGACGGCAATGTATCAATTTTCAAACCCGTCTCATGTGGAGTTCCACAGGGTTCAATACTTGGGCCCCTTCTGTTTTGTATTTTTATCAAGGAACTCGCTAGGGAAATATCCCATTGCAAATATCATTTTTACGCTGACGACCTGCAAATATATATAGAGTCCCACCCTTCTGAAATTAACCACGCCATCGCGTTGGTTAACGAGGATATTAAATTTATTTGCGATTGGCTGTTCAAAAGTCGATTAAAACTAAACCCCAACAAGACAAAATCAATAATATTTGGAAGTGCTCCTAATGTACGCATGCTCCTCTCAAAAGACCTACCCAAAGTTAGTGTTCTAAATATTCAAGTTGACTACTCGAACACAGTCAAAAGCCTTGGAATTTGCCTGAGCAGTACCTTAGCCTGGCGCGATCAAGTCACTGCCATCTCAAATAAAGTTCACAAAACTCTCTACAAAATGAAGTATTTCAGTCACTTAATCCCAACAACACTGCGCCAGAGGTTGGTTGAGAGTTTAATATTTCCAAATTTTGACTATTGTTCAATTATATACTCCGATATGACTAATGAATTAAGCGTTAAATTACAAAGACTGCAAAATTCATGTATGCGATTCATTTTTGATATTCGTTTCAACGAGCATGTATCTCCCTATTACGCAAAGCTGGGTTGGTTAAAATTGAATCAGAGAAGAACAATTCAAAAGGCCTTAATGTTGTTCAAAGTACTGAACACGAAAACCCCTTCTTATTTATATGAAAACTTGATTTTTAACGCCCAAACTAACAAGAGATCGACCCGTATAACAAAAACATTTTACATCCCCAAATACCGTACAATAAAATATGAAAATACTTTCCATATCTCATCCTGTAAATTATGGAACTCGTTGCCTGATAGTATTAAATCTTCTAGGAATGTCACTCAATTTAAAAGAAGTATGGCTGACTTTTTGTCTCCTTAATGTTCTATCGCCAATATATGAGATGACAAAATTATATGAGATGACGTTGTTACTTGTTACTTGTTCATTACTTGTTCATTATAATCATTTGCTGTTTTCTTTGTACACTTTTGTTTACCTTGCTCATTCTGTCTGTCTGACTTGAAAGTCATGACATGAAGTCTGCGGACTTGAAAGTTGTTTGTTCATTTTCCTATATTTGTAAGGCTTTGTATTTTGTTATGTTTTGTATTCCACTCCTCATGAAGGCATGTAAAAAATTCAATGTCCCAAGGGACTTTGTCCCAGGACAATAAAATTGTTTTCTATTCTATTCTATATGATTAATGTCGCCAGGTATGCAAGAGGAATGTTCAGCATTTCCAACTTTTTTGATTGATGCTTGTCAAAGCCTGCATGTTTGGATGGAAAGATGAATGTTGTGGTGTAGAATTTGGTAATTGGCAAATGCTTGTTGCTTGGCGAAGGCCGCATGTGTGCGATGGGCTTCATGAGGGGAAGGTTCACATTCAAGTGTTTGAGACGGTGTCGTGGGCAATGACTTCATGTACTGACATCTATCAGTCAGTGAATATGGAAGTAGAAAAAGTGTTGAGCTTGTGCATGCTCGTAGCTTACTTTGGTACTCAAGGCTTTTCATGGATACATCAGCAGCATACAGGAGCAACCGGGCACGTTTGTCCTTCCAAATGATGAAGGTAGTGATTCCTGACGTAAAACACAACTTTGTTCTCAGGTAGATGGGCAAACAGAGTGAAGCATCTGATTGGCAGCATGCAAAAAGCTCCAGCTCATTTGCCTGTATGTGCTCACCTCAGAGTAAGTGTTGGTATTTTTGGCAATTTGCAAGAGATAACTTGTGCCAAGTTATTTTTGCACCATGTCAAAAAACTGGGAATCAATTCTCTGGGAAGAATTTCCTAGGAGAAGCAATCAACTGTGAGTGCTAAACGAGGTGGATTCAATAAGGTAGTTGCACAGGAGGATACCAGTAAAAATAAATCTGCCAGTAAGAAAGGTTAAGGAAGCAGTTTGGTGAGGGAATTTTGATAGTTAATGGCATTAAGAAACAAAAAGAGCCGTTGCTTAAGACTTGCAAAGAGTGATGTTCTTAGTTTAATGCTAATAGGAAAACATTGCATCAAAGTAAGACAGCCAATGTGGACGAAGTGTTAATGGAGTAGATTACACCATGACAAAGTGGAAACTTTCCTGTACTGTTTGACCTGTACTGTACGTCCAATTGTATAGGGGTTGCATGCAGATGCCTTCCTGGAGACAGAAAGTTAAATTTGTGCTATATCCAATTCTTACTTTGACTCAGAGGTAAAAAAAATCCGAGTATGTCAATATTGCCCAGGAAAAAATTATATATTTTATGCACAATTAGAGATTGCAGTCTATCAATTGGCAGGTATAATTAGAGATATGTGTAAATGGGTATTGAACTGATGTGGTCGTCTTTTTCTTCTCTCTATCTGCCTTATCCCATATCAGTGAGGTTGGTATTTCCCTCTTTCAGTATTCTCCTCCGCATATTTCTGTCTCAAGTCTCTTCTTTTCTCCTATCTTTCACCTTTATGTCTACCGAACATTAGCCTGAAAACCATCCAATGGGAAACACTGATGTATGACATTGAAAATGTGCCACTTCTTGATGAGTTGAGGTTGCTAAGGCTGAAAATGACAAACTCCGTGGCCCCTTTGACTCATAAAATTTGCGAGTGACTTGAAGTGACACTAAATGTTACAGTTCTCTTTGATATAGGTGACATAATGTTGGGAGAGGTCAATTTGCTGATCAATCATGCTTGCCGTGGGAGGTCAGAAAATGCAAGAGGAATCTCGATGTCTTACCATCAACTCAAGCGCACTTTTAAATCCTTGGTTAAAAATACTTGATGCCCCAATTTTCTTGCCTACACATCATGACCTTTGACCTCCACGTAGGTATCAGAAGTCAAGAAATGCCCTGAGGGTTTTTTTTAGATCTTATCATTGACTTGGGTACCCTTTTAAACCATGACTCAAAACGTCACTGCTACAATTTTCTGATCTACCCCCAGTGACCTTTGACCACAACTAACCATTGAAGGTCAAGGGATGCCAGAAGTGATCTTAAGGCATTATCTTAGACTTGAGCACCCTTTAAAACTTATTACTGAACCATGATTCAATTTATGCCACCACTGCGGCCTTTGTGGGTCACAGTTGGATTTCCAAAAACAAGGGTGGTTTCATTGTGTTCCTAGCACTCAAAAACTATGAGATTCATATTTTGGCGAAAAAATTCTGACTTTTTTATATCTTGAATTTTTTTACATTCAAATCTCAAGAGGAAGTATTTTGATTTGGGTTTGGGTTCCCCCCCCTTTCTAGGGTCAAAAGGTCTAATTTGCAAAATTTCACTGCACCCAACAAAACGTGTTACCTTTTTCCAGTCTAGTGCCAAATTCCATTTACGTGGCACAAATGGATTTATCTAAAATTAGATGTCAAAAAGACACACGATCAATGGGACAGTGTTCTACACAAGGACAACATACCAGAAGGAAAGCATAAGAAAATCAAAGGTTAAAAGACAAGGGGGTACAGACAGACGATAAGAGGGAAAGCTTTTCCGAAGACAACTCATTTAAAAGTCTATGTCTCCACATTTAAAAAGCTGAAACAATTTTGGATTTTTCCAAAAAATCTAGCTTTACATTTTAGCCACAAAAATATAAAACAGAAGGATTAAAATTAAGTAAGTGTTTTGTCTCTCACAGGTGTCAAAAATGACTTAATCATGATTTATAAAGCTTTTTCAATGCTCTGCCATTCTAGTCTTGAAGTTCTTGTTAGTCTGGCTGATGTGTAAACAATTTTGCAGTGGTGGTGGCGATTTGTATCCTTGGGATGATGACGTCAGTGAAGGAGGGTTTGCAGTAATTGAGTTAAGAGTAAAATTCCACTGAAGACAAATCATTCACCCTGACTGTTAACAAGACAACAACTGCAGGCTTCAGACACATGAAGATTTTTTTCCCACCACCCCTCCTGAAAACAAAAGCTTTCAGATTCAAGTGGATTTCACAGTCTGTCTTCTCTGATTTGAAGGAGGATCTTGGGGTCTGTATATTGCTTAAAAATAATGATTTTCACAAAAGCTGAGCAAATTACCAAGAGGAAAATAGTGGAGCATTTTCTTGCCTGATTTTTTTCATTTCAATTTTTGTCGTGTCTCTTGAAGTGGCTGTTTGTTTTCTATATGTGGAAAAGAAACCAGAAAAGGTGGCTTACAAAAATGAAGACTTGCTGCAAAGGAAAGTATTATTTTGTTAACAGCAGAAGAGCAGAAAAAAAAATGGAAATGGATTCTGTGTAAAAGATTTTATTCTGTGCAAGAATTTTCTGACAACGATGATGTAAATTCTACATGATGATATAAAATGAATTTTTAAGTGCTTTCCTAATGTGCTTGATGATGTCCATTGTGTTTTTCTCTTTTAATGATGCATGGGGTTGTTATTATTATTTCATCATTAATAAAATGAGTCTTGATGAAATATATGTGGGTTTAGTAGGAGAAATGGTTTAGTGATGAAAGGGTTAATCGTTGAAGCTCTTCAAAGTGTATTATCGTATGAATATTTATCCATCTCAACTTTATTGCAGAGGTCTTGCCATTGGTGGAATTTGTGTTGGCTGAAGGGTTGAGTGATGAGGAAGCCACCAGACTCATTGAATCCCCTCCCTCAGCCAAAGAAGAATATTCATCTTGGGTAGAGGACAAAAAAGGAGATACTCAAATGCTAATTCTTTGTGAAAATAAGCCAGATAGTAATTCGTTTACTTTGAATACATCTGAAGATGATTACGATGAACTTTCTAATGATAAAAAGGTAAGTTTGTGATGAACTATGTGGAAGAATCCAAGGGTTACTGAATTTATTTCATGTACCCTTGATGTCCCATATGTCCTCAATTTATGTCGTTCTGATTTAGGACTGATTTGATGTTACGCCTTTGCTAGTGTGTGCTGTTGGAAAATTTTCATGCATTTTTAGATAATTTTTAAAAACTAAATTATCAGATGAATGCTTCATCAATGACTCATTCATCTCTTCATTGGCATGAAAAGCATTATATAATTTCTTTATTCAACACGAAATAGGTTAGTCCTGTTGTGCAGTCACCCCCTTTGGAAAAATTTTACCCATACCATATTGATGATGAGCAGTGCGCGGCCTTTCATTTGGCTCTGTTGCCCTAAATATTAGTGGCTTTTTTCTGCCAGCTAATTGCTTTCAAGTGGTGATGGAAAATACATAACGGGAAATTGAGGGAGGGAGTGAAATGCAGATTATGTGATGTGTGAGTCAACAAATCTTGTGTGCTCCCCTCCCTCCTTGACCTCTGAGAATAGCATTCATCATCATTTAAGTATTACGAAGTAAGCATTTTATCAGTCATTGTTGTGTTGCTGGAACTGAAAATATGTTTGTCATTGAGGCCAGAATTGAGTCAGTCATGTTTCTCCTCTGGATTGATGGTGTGCTTCATTAAATTTGGCCTCCTTGCAGCTAAGTTGAGTGGAGACCTAGAAAAGTGATTTTTAAATCCATTAGATGGCACTTCATCCCTAAATGTGGCTGGTAAACCTAGAGGAAGTGCATCAGCATAGAGGCCCTGGAAAGCAATCAGTTACATGTGAAATAGGAGGTTCTCTGCCATTTTGAAATTGGAGAATGCAGTGGCAGTAATGCATATATATGTTGGACTTGTCGACTGTTCAAGCAATTTGTGTGAAGTTACAAAAGTTAAAATCTCTGCAGAAAGTATGATGCCAAGGTGTTCTGAACAAATAGTGAAGAGTAGGGATAACCTTATAGAGAATTTGAAAGTCATTCTCATAATGTGGATCAAGGTCCTTAACCTTTATCTTACTGGGTTTTTTTGTATCTGTAAGCCTTGTTGGCCGGGGTTTTTTAAATGTCCACGGCTATTTAAATGTCCACTCAATGTGCCACATGAACACACTCTGCACTCTAGGGCCACAATTTGTGCCAGAGAGACATGCTCGGAAGATAAAGGTTAAACCAATGATGTATGCCAATTAGTTGATGGTGATTCAAGAAAAGGCAAGCACATTGTAATAGAACTTAGGGAAAAAGACAGTATTGAGAGTGGAGGAGAGAGGGAGTATGAGGAAATGAGCAAGTACACCTTCAATGCATGACATGGGTGGTTTGTACTTCTATACAATATCTAAGTTACTGGTGAGGTGAGGCAGGGAGTGCGAACAGAGCATCTACTCAACTGTGGCGTGAAAAAAACTCCATGAAATGGAATTACAAAGAAATGGGTAGGTGCACCTCACTGCAAGTATGTACATATTTAACATTGAAAAAAACGGGTCTATACTATAAGTGAAAGAGGAGATCTTCAGGCTTCAACCCTTGCTAATGTACTATGCAGAAAATCCCAGAGCTTAAAGAAACCTATCAAAGACTGACCTTCCTTTGACATGGAGAAAATCATGCGAAGCGTGGAAGATGGCAATGATTTTTCAGGATTGATTCTGTCATATTTTCATTTTTTGTGAAAAAATAATGTGAAGAAAATATCCTCAAACATGGCTTTATAAATGTGAGATAATGACCTGGGTCACCCAGGGAATATTGATGGGTTCGTGAACCATATTCAGTTGGCGGTCCTTCCACTGAGTACAACTTTTCTGATGCAACCAATGGACTCTGGCATCATAGCAAGGTATGAAGCTTACCATGTTCATTGAGTGATGAATCAACTAATTTTAAAAAATCTGATGGTGAGTGTTCAAGTCACAAATTTTGGAAAGTGTAAAACATTGGCAAAATCTAGGACACCATTAGTGCTTCATGGAATGAGGTGACACAATCTACACGGAGTGGTTGTTGAAAAAATATTTGGACAGAATGTGTAACCTGTAAAAGCCTGCAAGATGCATCTGAAAAATAAATGAAATAGCAAATTTGTGGAACTCGTCAAGGAAGCTAGATGAACGAATTGGATGAAAATGATATGCAAAATGTTGAAAATATCAGTGAAGAAATAATGAGAAAAAATTTGTTGAAGCCTCAGGAGAAACAATTGTGCCAAACACTTGAACACTGAGGGTAGTCTATTTTATTTCCATGAAGATAAATAAGAACAAGATAACAATAACTTAGAGACTTTTGATTTAACTTAGAGATTTTTTGCTTTACCACGTTGGTTCTATGCAGCTTTTTGTGATTTCAAGTATGTTTATGATATTTTTTTTAAATGAAAGATTTTAATTTTGGGCTTATGTTTGTGTTTTTTTTTAATTTACACGTAATTTACGTAGATTTCTTACCTAAAAAAATATCAGATTTACAACTTGATGAACCTTACAGAAAAGTTTACTAAAAGAGAAATCCCCATTTCCATGATTTATTGTAAGTTTTGGGTGAATAAAACGTTGTTTTTTTAAACCATGATTAATTCCAGCTGAAGTATTTTACTACCATTATTTACTTCATCAATGCTCATTACTTTTTACCTTTTCAATGCTTGTTACTGTCTGTAATTTATATGTTTTGCATTTTTTGTGTTATATTTTTCTTTTGAAAAGACAAACTAATGCTTAAGAAGTGTATGGCTGTAGTTGGTGACATGAGCAAGAGGAAATGAGGGGAAAGCTAGTAGCAAAGAATGTGCACAGTGACTTAGTTGTCAGTGATGAAAGTCTGTTGATCTTCTTAAAGTAGTGTCTCACTGTTTTTGTTATAATTACTGATGGTAAGAGGAAAGAGGAACTTTTGTGCCTCTCAGTTTGGCAGCATCTCTATTTTAACACGTTTTTATTAACTCGCTTTGGTGGGTTCACAAATTTTGTAATCGATTTTAAACTAACTTGCTGATAGTCTAGAGACTTGAAATTTTGAGCATA
Source organism: Ceriagrion tenellum (assembly GCA_963169105.1). Classification (NCBI taxonomy): domain Eukaryota; kingdom Metazoa; phylum Arthropoda; class Insecta; order Odonata; family Coenagrionidae; genus Ceriagrion; species Ceriagrion tenellum. The sequence continues at coordinate 20,438,746 of OY720632.1, forward strand.
GCTCAGAACTGGATGAAAATGCAATAATATGCAATAATAATATAAATATAACTCTAATTTTATTTATTATTAACTCGCTTTGGCAGGTTCACACTCAAATTTTGTAATCGATTGTAAACTAACTTTCTGATGGTCTAGAGACTTGAAATTGTGAATATAGCTCAGAACTGGATGACAATGACAGATTAAATTGTTGTGCATAGTTTCACATATAGAGGCTCAGTGATTTTACGATTATTATTACCTTATGGTGATCCTCGAAGTTAGGCAACCTACAATGCAACCATAGTGTATGTGGTCAAGTGGGGCCAAGAGATGGGGAAATCAGTTTCTTTCATTTTGAGGTAAATTATGTTACTTTTTGATAGTATCATAATTTTCCAGTAATTTTTAATTTTCAGCTACTAATAGCTAATGGAGGATTTAATTGAAAAGCCAGTGGGATTAGTAATAGATTAACGCTTTCAGCCCGAAGGTAAAAATTTTAACTTTGCCATGATCCAAAAATTTTTTTTGAGGGATTTTGGCATAAAGTGTTACATTATACCAGTGATGAATGAAATAAGTCGTTACATTGAAAATTTTGTGCATTTTTTTCGAATTCTTTTTGCCGTCTTCTATAGATGATGCTCGGATCTAGGGGAAAGTAAAAAGCTTCGGCACACATAGCATTTTTACGTAAATTGTTCACAGCAACTTTTTCTACGCTATTTTTTGTAATATACTTCATTCCTTCTTTCTAGAGATGTTTTATCATTTGAAGGGAGATAAATTCAAAGATATTGCATAAAATCTTTTTAAATAAATTAATATTTTTAATTTTCTAATTTATCTATTAGGCTTTTTTATTACAATGTATCTCATTTCAACAACCTATAATGATATATATCTGATGTTAATACTTCCTTGTTAATTTTTGTCCATGATTATGCAATGTCTGCCTTCAGGAGAGTTGTCAGATAATCGCTATATTTCCATTCTTCCAAAAGAGAGCTTCAAGTGCATACGTCAAGTATATGATGGCTCGGGTGGGTGGCTGCATGGTTTTTGAATTGTGGTGCCTCTTGTTGTTTAAATAGCGTACGAGAATTAGTTTGATGATGAAAAACGTGGTTTATTACAAACATGTGTCAAATGCGCATCCCGGGGAAAGGGTTAAGAAAATGTTTATATGACTTCACAGGCATTGACCTACAAGGCTTAATTTATGCATGCACATGTTGTAAGAATTTTAAACTAGCTAATTATATTGTGTACACTTACGTTAATTCCTGATCTCAGTGACATCGGAATTAACATCCGAGTCTGAATTGACTCCTCAGGAGCCTGGTATATACTTTAAATGAAATTTCTCATCTCAAAATTTTTGAGAATCTACTGCTCTTTCACATAGTGTTTTAAGTTCCTTAGATTTATTCCTAATTGAAGTCAAAAACATTTTCAGAATGATTTGTATGGGCCTATAGTGATGACAAAGGAGGAGTTGCTTGAACTGGATCCTACAGAGGTGTTAATTAGGCGATGGCCTAAACCTTTGAAATTTCAATTTTACCGGAATGTGATGCCTACTTTTGCCGTAAGACAATGCAAATCTTGTTTTCGGGTGAGTAATTGATGCAGCGTGACATTAAAATATTTTCAGTATTTTTTGAGTAATTAGTGAAGAGATTACCTTGGAACTGTTTATTTAGAAAATCATCTTAAGATTTCTTACTTCAGATCTGTCAATCTTGTTTGAGCATTAGTTGACAACATTAATAGTTGGATTAATTTGCTCAGATTTCCAACATGGATAATGATTCCATAATTGCCAACCCTTCAAGGTTAGACACATTCTTTGTCATATCCCTGATGGCGAGGAATATGTTGGACCTTGAAGTGTAGACAACTGTAGAATCACTCGCCCAGTTAAAACTCTAGAAAACTTCCTAATAGTATGTTGCTAAAGCTCTTGATCCTTCTAGATTAATAGTTGCTTTATTTTCAATTTCTCCAGGTTGTAAACATGAACATTTGGGTAATTCTTTTTTGTAGGGATTCTTCCTCGAAGATTATGAACAAGCTGTAGTTCAGAAAGGACATTGTCCATTTTGCAGGGGTGACAATAATGTGAATGAAGCAGTGACAGCAGATGAGGTTTAACTTTTTGTTGTCATGTGGTGTATATGAGGGATTTAATTGTTTTTAATAAATTACTACTTAAGTGTACACACTCTTTTTTATCATGCGCATTGATTTTTATTGTTTTATTCATATCTAGTCTAGGTTTTCAACGACAAATCAAAGCTCTAAATGAAATGCTAGACTAAACCATTTATGCTGAATTTCTTTGTTTTAATTTATCATAATTGTTTTACGGACTGAATAATTGGATTGAAAATAATACGGATTGAACAATCCATTTTCGTCCAACAATATATGCTCTTTCATGAATAACCAAAGAAAGACAGATTAGTTGTCAATATTTTCACTTCTTAGACAGGAAATAGTTATGGCCATCAGCTTTTTGGAAATTGCATTGAGTGGAGAGTACTATGTGGATTTTAAGCCTTTGCCACCTAGGGCTTCAAAGTGATTTTTTTAATAACTTGGGTGCCAATTAGTGCCCAGTTTATTTTAAAAATAAATGATTTCATGAATTTCACTCACTTTCGTCAGTCTCACTTGGTGGTATTCCATCATTAAAAAATTTAAGATGTCAACTTTTACAAAAACCACTCGATTTATTAAAACAACGACCCAGGTTTCAATGTGCATTCACATCATCTTCAGAAGATACCATCTTCATTCCATTCATACCATCTTCACCTGAAGATGATGTGAATGCACATTGAAACCTGGGTCGTTGTTTTAATAAATCGGGTGGTTTTTGTAAAAGTTAACATCTTAAATTTTTTAATGATTTCATGAAATCTGAAAAATCCTCAATAATGGAATGAGTATGGTATTTATTGTAATCTCTATAGTTTAAATCAGCTAATAAGGAATTACTACCAACATTAAATTTCAGTTACAAGATTTAACCCAGAAAAGCCAGTGAAACTGAATATAAAACAAAACTAATCCCAGATTGAGGCCCTAGCCTGGGGCCCTAGGCAAATGGCCAGTTGTCCAACTTTGGGGGCACTGTTAATATTTTGTTGTGCTGTGTTGAAAAATGGGTGACGAGGGAGGTGCTATTCTTGAGGTGGGAGATATTGAGTTATTTGGAAAGTTGTTCATTTAGGAGTAGTTAAGGATGTTCTCTATCAGTAAATGAATTATCAAGTTTTCCTCACCAATGCCTTATGCATTCCCTTAGTTTTTGTAGGGATATATGGCAATGATGGCTATGATGCAACGTAAAATATGGGATGAAGGTCTTGGTGGTGTTTAGAGTGACAACTCGTTTGCTGGTAAAGTAGGAGGGCTCGGTGTGGACTGTCCAGTTATTTTGTCTAAAATGCTATATCTGCATGAGAGCTTAATTTGGGAGAGTTAAGTGGTGGATGTCAAATGAATTGTAGAGAAGCTGTTTATCATATTTATCATGGTCCTTGGATGTGTTTCTTCTTCCTTGTCCTTGTATGTGCCTAAAACCTTCTACATCCCTACCTTGCCCTTGGCTTTCAGTTTGCTTCTGGCTTTTGTGGAGTGTGGACCATTATTTGATCTACCTCCCAGAAGAATTGGAACCTCCAAATATACTTCACCCACATTTTCCCTCATGGAAGCGCACAAATCCTTTGATTTTTAAATAATTACTGCAATACGGTTTATATATTGAACATTAGCACCTGTTATTTTTGTGTGTGGTTTTTCGATTTTCTTCTGCATTTTTAATTTTTTTACCAAGATATTTTCTTAAAAAGCAGTTTTTGGTATGACACATGTCCTAAATATTAATATCTGATTGAGAGTTTTTGTTTTGAATTCTTGTTTCTTTTACCGGCTAGCCCTCAAAATTAAGAGCTCTCTTTCTTTTGTGCCCCATAAGATTTTTTTGTATGTTGTGCAGTAAGTAATGTAGGAACTTACTTGGCCCAAACATGAAAGTGGGCTCAAGATTCTTGAAGGCAAACTGACATTGTTAACACTTTCACTGCGGGGCTGATCAAAGCCCTAGCCCTCACAGCGTGGCGTGTCCTACCAGTGGGTCACACTCAGCCTTTTGCATGGGCGGCGTGGCCCACCAATGGGTCACAGTCCTTCTCGATTCCTACTAATCTCACAATACTCTATGCAAGTTAGTATAATTCGATGAATTTAACGGCAGCGTTCCTTGCTGGATTTGCGTGATCCACCAGTGGGCCACGCCTCAGTGAACGTGTAAAGGAACTTTTAGCATGTGAGTGTATGTTAACAATACTTAATATTTCTCTGAAGATGTGGAAAATAAGTGTGAAAGTGATTGAATAGGCTTCCATTGATTTTCAGGGCAATGTAAAAACTAAAATACTCAACAAAATCGTAAATAAGTAATGATGCAGTAGTTGGAGATAGGGCAAAATGAACTGAGCAGTTCAAATGGAACTGTTCCGAGAAATGATTGATTCACACATACCACCTGTTCCGCAGAGTAATTTAAAGTTAGAGCCAAGTGCTACATGGTATGAATGAAGCAGCAGAGGGCCGTAATTTGTGTTCATCAAGTTTCTTCGAGTACGACCAGACGTTGAGACTAGAGGTGCACCATTTAGGGGAGGGGCATGTTGGAACCACGATTCACCCAACCATTAGATAACACCCCTCGCAGAGGGAAAAAGAGGGATGAAGAACAAAGGAAAACAGCTAGTGAACAACAGCAGGAATTGTTGAAAGAGAATGAAGGAGCTGAATGAGCGGAGAGAAGACAAGATAGCATGTATAATGGAAAATGCCGATGGCATGAGGGGAGAGTGGAGAAAGGACCTCAAAGTCCATAAGATAGAAGATGAAAAAGGGCAGAAACAAGTTCAGGAGGAGATTGAGACATTGAGAAAGGAAGTGAAGGAGAATGATAACGTGAATAGAGGAATGATGCACCTAATCCACGATCGCATAGATGAGAATGAAGAGATAGTGAGACAGCTGTGGTCCAAAATTAGTGAGGATGGATCAAAAATGGAACAGCGCATCCAGGAAAAGACACCATTGAAGGTGCCCATTTTCGATGGACGGAGGAGCTCAAGGCCAATGTGGTACGCCCAGGAACTAAAAGAATATATGGAGATGTACCAACTATCCAGAGCAGACATGATGAAAATAGACAAGGGATGAAAGGGCAAGCCGGAGAATGGTTCGTGGCGACAGAGCATCTACATACAAGCTTCCACACATTGCAATAGATGTTCCAAAACCAATACTGGGGCTGTGAACAACAAATGGAAATTAGAAGAATGATGGATACAGGAATATATAACCTGGCTGGGAGGCAAAATATAGTGGATCATGCTACATCAAGGATAAGCCAAGCGAAGAAGTTGAGGCCACCGATGGGAGACAACGAAATAATGTACTAAGACAGCACTTTGGACCAGAGGTGAGCATGATATCACACAACAATGTGACATGACCTGATTTTTTAATGTTGCTGGAGTGATGTGATCGCATCATGCAAGAAGGAGGGCAAGATGAAGAACCAGCAATGCAAGGAAGAGAACTTGACGTCAGAAAGGAAAAGAGGAGACAGCAAGGGCCAGCACAGTATGGTGATAGAGGCACGCATCAAGGAAATGGCCATTACCTACGACTGGAAGAGCAAAGAAATACGCACCAATATAATTCAACAGATGGACAAAATGGACAATCTAGAGATGCATATCAAGGATATGGATATTACCCGCACCAGGAGGAGCAAAGGAATGCACCACAATACAATTCAACCGACCAGAGGAATGAACAACACGCAAGGAATGAAGTGAACTCAATAGTAATAGAATAGAGTGGGACATCGGAGGAGAGAAACCCGAGGAGTTCGGAACACTAATTTCGGCACAAAGTTTGATAAGTTCCGTGAGGTTGGCTGCCGAGAATAAATGGGCGGAAGAAAAGACTGACAATACAGTTCAAATGAAAGAAGTAGTTAGTATCTTTGAGTCACCCGTGGAATTATTAATTAATGGAGATGGAAGAAGAAGAAGGCACAAATGAACGTAGATATCCAGAGATCGAGGTCCAAATAGAAGGAGTGAAGACAAGTGAAAATTAGGTGTGAAGGTTGTTTTTTGGTATAAAAGTGAAAAATATCACGGTGCACAATAAACGTGTGTTACACCACACTGCTCTTGAATCCCGTTTCCTCCGGCCTTTGTTCCTCGAATCTGTAACCCTAGTTTCCTCTTCATTTGTTCTCGTTAATCTCTTTTGCTTGAGTTATCTACCTTTATTATTTCCGTTTTGAGTTATTAACACCCATAATGGCAGCACCCCACGAGAGTAACCTTGAAGTTAATGTTTACTTATGTAAATGCGCGGTGTTGTGGAAGCAGATTTATAACGGAAATGGCGAAATTCTGCTTGGCGAACATTTACCTACAATGTTAATTGATGCTGAAGATTCTATTCAAATTGCTGTTGTATGGCTATGTTTGGCGCGGCATGAAATCACTTGTGTTTATATTAACCGCCAAAATCACAGACGAAGGGCTGCGAATGAAGAACGAAATTGAGGTGTGCGACTGCTGCTGGTGTGGGTTAAAATCCGATGGGATCAGTGTCTTCAGCTAGGTGTTGGTCTTAGCTTTATTCGAAATGGTTTCGCCTCTGTTTATCAGTTCGTGGTTAGTTGCTCATTAGGTTTGCGAATTTAACGAAAACAATGGCTGAAAAGGAGCACCTTAGGCTGTCGCATTACATTAAAAGCGTCCACGAAAGCCTTCGTTCAAATGCTCGCAGTCTTGGATGGAAACAAGCATGGATTGAACATTGCAACCAAAAAGAAGTTTTGGAAGTATGATAATGTGTCTGCATTTATGAAATCCTCTTAACGTTATTGGGTGTCATATCTTGTCTAGTTACATTACTTTCTGTGCTTCATTTTCAGGAATATGCGGTAGCTATGCACGAACTTGCCACTAAGTTCTGGGAAAACAAGGCCGAAAGTAGCACAAATAGCCGGATAGAATGGATCGTTAAGCAGTGTCGGTGGTATTTTTTCGAAGGCGGGCTGCAGAATATCAACAGTCAGGATTCTGTGAAAATCAGTAGAATAGAAAGTGAACTGACGGGGGAAACTTTAAATTCATCTGACCAAAGGTGGAATTTCACGTTTGTGAACCCATTATTACTACTTGACGTCGGAAGTTGTTATAACCCATTGAAAAATTTTCCAATTTTTAAGACTGTAGCAATTGACTTGGCTCCCGCTACATGCGATGTGTTCAAATGTGATTTTTTAGACTTGCGTGTAAGAGAAAGTGTTGCAGTCCTTGGCGATTACGAAAATGTTCATGACAAATTTTCGCGCCCTCAAATTAAAATTGAACTACCGGGGGAGTGGTTCGATGTTATAAATTTTTCTCTATTTTTGGAGTATCTTCCTTCTTCACAACTTCGGTTTGATTGCTGTGATAAGGCCTTCAAATTACTCAAACCTGGTGGACTTCTCTTCATTATCACGCCAGATTCCAAGCATGCCTCTGCCAATGCACCCTTAATGAGAAATTGGCGCATTGCTCTAGGAACCATTGGTTTTGTTCGAATTTCCTATCAGAAGTTAACGCATTTACATTGTATGGCCTTCCGCAAATGCCCCTTTCCAGTTTTACGGAAGAAATTAGTGGAACGATTTAAGAGGTATGCAAAAATTTCGCCGTCTGATATGGTAGTGATCCCACAAGACTTAAGCGTTCACACCGAAAACGTTGAACCAATTGGGTGTACCTCCCATGAAACTAGTGGCAGTTCTGTGGATGTTAATTTTTTCCCTGAACTTCCAATGTCTTATTGACAATCAGACCTTCCTCTGCTTACCACTCGTTGGTTCCAAAGCTTGTACAGTATAAACCAGTCTCCCAATTGAAAGGGTTTGTCATTCATCGATGAAAAAATTAATCCTGATGGGATTTTGGTTGTGATGGGGTGTTGTAGAGGGATATGTTGATGTATGATTTTTGAAGGCAAAGAAAACTTATTTATTTTATCTATTAAGTTTCAATTTTATCATTTTCAAATGAGAACATATACTCCCCATTTTTCAAAGTGCAACCCATTGCATGGATGACTGTGTTATGCATGTATTCCTCTTGAATTAAATGGGCCACCAATAGCCATTTTTCCATTATCAATTGTGGAAACAAAGAAATTTTTATCTACATGGATTTTGGCACACAAGGAGTACTTCATTGCTGTGGAACCTTTTGTTTTTTTAATTAATTCAAATTGCTGTCACTTAAAGCCTTATTCTGAATCTGGTGTCGCTATTTAATAGTATTTCCCCCTAATATCTAGAAACAATTTTTAGGTTGATAAAAAAAAGTAGGAGGATGAAGAATGTCAGGGAAGCTAAGCAAATGTGAACAACCTAGAGAAGATGATAATAAAAGGCATAATAAGAGCAGTGGACAAAACTTAGAATCATTGGTAACAAGGAAGGTAAAGAAGCAGTGGATTATGGAAGAAATAATTAGGAAAATGGAGGATGTAGGTAATGCCAGCACACATTAAGGAATGATGAAGTTTAGGGAATTTAATTACAAATAACTATTGGAGCAAAGGAAAAAGCGATGCAATACTATGGATAAGCTGCAGGAAGCGGGAGAAGTGGGTGCACTATTGACTGCAGTGAGAATGTGGTGGTGAGAGAGGTAGGAAGGAAGGAGAGGTGGTCAGAAGAATCAGGTAGTGTGAGAGGGCAAATGACATCAAAGGTTAAGGACAAAACATGGAGGATGTAAATTAAAGATGAAGATATCCTGGAGGAAAGAATGCACTGAGGAGCTTAATGAAAGTGACAGTGGACCTGTAAATATACATTTTGAGAAAGAGAGAACAATAGGCAAGGATAACCTTGGACTGGAGTTACTTGATGGTGTGATGGATAGGGCATTATGAGAGATGTAGACAGAAGCTGTGGGAGTTGATAACATATCAAACTGAAACATAACTGAAGAATATAGGTAATTAGGGAAGATGATCTTTGTTTGAACTTGTTCGTAGGATCTATGGGGAAGGAGTATGCACAAATAATTGTTTAAAAATTCCTTTTCAGTCTTTGTGTCTATCCCAAAGAAGAAGAAATGGTCAAAATGCAAAGAGCACAGAGCAGTTAGTTTAATTTCTCACATAGCAAAAGTTTTGCATAGAATAATAAAAGGCTAGAGAGCACAGCAATTACCATTTGGGTGATGACCGATTTGGTTTCAGGAAAGGGAGGGCCACTCGGGATGCAATTGCTGTGATGAGGACACTCATGGAAAGAAACTCTGTGTACAATGGGGATTTTCCCCCCTGCTCTGTAGATTTTGCTAAGGCATTTGTGTGAGTAAATTGGGAACAACTATGTAATGCAGATACTTAAAAGTGGAATGGAAATGGACTGACAAGATAGGAGTCTTGTATGAAGCCTGTCCATGAGGTCACCGGCCGATGGTGAATCAGGGTGGGCAATCGTCATAGGATATAGGTCATGGGATAATGCAAGGCTGCCTGTTTTTACCCTTATTTTTTATATTTTTACTAAAGAAATGGTTAGAGAGGTATGAGAAGACCTAGATGGGGGAATCACAGGAGGAGGCCAGCAGAAAAAGCCAGATTTGTGGATCAACAGGTTCAGTAAATCATTGGAGGGATTAAGGGAATGGCCAAGCTTTAGTAGATGAATTACAAAAGCAGTTGGAAAAAACAAAATGAAGATAGATCATGAGTAATCATAATAAATGAGTTTCTGTGGGTTAAAGAAAGAGAGGATGGTCCTGAAAGTAGGAGGGCAAAAACTGGAGTAAGTGGAACATTTTAATTGCAATGGTAGAACAAAATGGGGTTTGCAGCATAGGCATTAGGAGGAGAATAGTATAGAATCTCCATTAGTGAAGGGAGGTAAGTGATAGAAGTAAGCTAATGACAGGGACTTGAGGTAAGGATGTAAAGAAGAGGTTAGAGAAGAGCTTGACTTGGAGTATAGGACTCTGAGAAAGGAGGATGAGAAAAGGCTGTAGACCTTTAAGATGTATAAGTGGAGGAGGATGGAGAGGAAGCCGTGGATGGAAAGGGAGACGAATGAGTAGGTGCTTAAAATGATGGATGACGAAAGGAAATTTATGGATGACATCAGGGGAGGCAGGGTAGGTGGCTGGAAAAGGTAATAAGGGATGATGCTTTGCTATAATGTTCTCCAGCTGCGTTCCATCTATTCTTGAAGTTCCACATTCCTTTCACGTACCAGCTCCTTTGCCTGGTCCACCAACCTGTAGATGATTGAAGGCCTCCTTGATTTATTCCTTTTGTTTGTCTCTCACTGCATTTCCTACCTTCTTTATTCTCCCTGCACTCTCTTAACTCTTCAATCCATCTGGAAATCACAGATTTCTCATTTATTCATTCTGTCATGAACTGTCAGTTAAGACTGACTGACATATTACCCCAGTATATCTTTTTTTTTCATATTCCCTCCCTAACTTAGTGCTACAGTCTCCTCCTCCCCCTACCTGTATTCCTGCTTTCTTTCTCCTGGTGATGTTTTTTACTGTCTACATAAATTGTTCAATACTGTATTGTCTACCCCTAGTTTGATCTCCCCTCATCCATTTGCCAAAGCCAGTTACTTAAGAAAAATATTGCCCCTTTTAATATCTAATTTATATGCTGTATATAGTATTTTTTACCTTTAGGAACACTATTTTATATTAATTTTTGAATATATGTATATTTTGTGAATTACATTTGATACAAAGGCCAATTTTTGGCTCTTTTTTAAATTTATATCAGAGAAATAAAAATATTTTTCCTTTAAAATGAAGGCAGGACTTCTTCAGTTTTTTTTTCGTTATCCAATATTTTAAGAATAATAAAGTGCATATATTTGAGTCTAGACACCCATAGCATTTTTCAGTTGGTGATGCTGTCAAAATAACAATGCAATGGAAAATTTCTCAGAAGTATTCCCGGCAGTTACGTGATGGCTTATGGCCTCGAAACTAACTTTGCCATGGGCAAGTCCACAACAGTTCATGGTGTGTACTAGAGTGTAGGTAATGTTTTCCTATGGGAATTCAATGCGACCGACTGTTTGCTGTCAAAATAACCACTGGCTGCTTTTATGAAATTTATTTCACTTTTTTTGACATATGGATTAGACTACCCCATGCTATTGGCTGCTGCAACAAATCTCCCCTTGCCACCACCTTCCCAGAGAAGAACTAACATTGTGCTTCTCCTACTAGTCTCCTCCCCTTGAGGAACTCTCCCCTTCACTTGCTACAGATGTGAGCATTTAAGAGCTGAAGTTTTTTATACTGTCTCTACCTTTCTGATTATTAACCAACCTTTATGATGTCTCTACGTATGTATCTTGTTTAAAACATGGATCTCAGAGGACTTGTGCTAAGGTCAAACTCCCCGTGAGCACCTTGATGCGAGGCTCAGTTTTTCTAAATGCAGATAGTGCCACTTTTAAAAGGCTGTTGTCTCTCACTAATTCAAATGCTTTCCAGTCAAGGTGTATTACAACTCCATCATTTAAAAAAATTTCATTAGGAACATATAGATACATTTTTCTTAATGTTTGGCCCAGGATTCAGAAGATAATTAAATATTTTGGTGAAGGAGTTACTTTGAAAAAAAGTTATGTAAACTTTTTGGGATCCCACGGCTTTCACATACATAATTATTCGAATTCTAATTATGAAGGGGAGTTTTATAAAACAAAAATAGAAAGACTTCACTTAGATTTCTTCTTTTCAAAAGTTTCTTTTAACACATATTATGGCTAGCTCTTTGTATTATATGTCAAACATAATTAAACACAAAGGATAATTTTAATATTCCAATAAATATTACTATTTCAATAAAACACCATTTGAGACAAAACTTCATTAAAAAGGCATACATAAAAACTCAACTGCTGAAACAGTTGCACTAAAACATATAAAGCGGTGCTTGCAATAAAACTTTGGCGTACAAATGTTAAATGGAACAGGTAGAATTATAAATGCGTTTCAGCTTTGGCATACGTCACAACATATAATTAGCAAAATGATAAGATATAAGGTGGAATGTCATAAGATATTTAAGATTTCATGCAGAAGGATTCTTCTTCATTAACTCAATATCAGATTCCATCATGTCCTTCACAAGTCCCTTGAATGATAAAAGAAAACAATTCACATTATATTGTTTGTCTGTAAAGCACATGACATGCTATTCAATAAATTATGAAAAAGCTCAAATTAGACTTCATTATTGTGGCAACAATGGTGAACACACATATTTGCAAGTACATATTGACAATACTGCCACTGAAATTAAATCAAATGATTCCCATTTACATATTTATAAAATTGAATGTTAAGTCTTTTCTAGAACAATCATCGGTTACATTAAAAATGTTTTATTTCACTTGCAAACAGAATGACACAGTGGACGGGAAACCAATGTACTTGATGCAATAGCTATAGGCAAAAACTTACATGCAGTATCTCAGAATACACTTGTTAGTAAATTTAATGGCACACTAGTGAATTGAAGAAAGAATGCTTGGGATAATAGATGGTATACCCTAACTATCACATTTTAATAACGTAATGGCAGAAAAGCATGTTGGCAACTCGGGGTTGACAATGCATTATCTCCCGCAGACTCCTGCATTATCTCCTATGGTGTGCACTCCACTTTCTCTTCTTTTGATTTAGAGGAACTGTGTCCATAACAATGTTGTTGCTGCCCTTACCATTATCACTTTTGTGGCTTTCTTCCAATAGTTCATGACTAGTGTCTGTGGAAGGAGAACTGTGCCCTCCTGTTTTACCACTAGATGCCACTATTGATGGGATACTCCAGTTCAATTTGATGTATTGCTTTCTCAAGGAATATGAAGATCCAATACAAGTTCGCACATATCTCAACAATTTTGTGCACCCTCTTATTACTGTCTATACACAGAAAGCTGGTGACTCACACTGACTGTGCGCACAAAATTTGCCGGGGGTTAGCGAAGGTCATCTGGAAGTAGGCAATATGATGTTGGAAAGTCATATGAGCCTCCCTCGACCATCTGGGAAATTCCCTTGCCTGGCCTTCCGCAAAGTTCCCCTGCCACTCTCCTGCTATTGACACAATTGCATTCCTGGCCATTTATTCTCACCCTTTCAGCTACATCTGAATCCTAGGGATGAGCCCTAGGTCAGTGACCTGCAAGAAGTAACCCTCCTCCGACTGCCACCTACTCACCATGGGATAGTCACTAGGGACACAACCCCTCTGTCAGCTATGGAAAAGGGTGAATAACCACTAAAAGGGTCTGCTAAAGTGAGAAAAGAAGGCACTGCTAAGCAGCCCAACCCTTAGTGGTTAGTAAAATATCACATAAGGTCAATTAGGATGCACATAATCCCTTGTTTGTTACATTCACTGGAGTGCATTTTCAATTCCCAGTTCAAATTAAGGTGGGAAATTTAAAGAGAGTCATGCTATCACAGCATGAGATTTTCGTAATCTTCACTGGGAAATTTGTTAAGTGAACATGATAATGCAAAGAATTGATAAAGCGGGGGTCCACTGTATGCATCCTTCAGATAGCCAAAACAAACTCTTGTGCATACATGTGCAAACTCTTGTGCATACATGTGACCTTGACTTCATGGTTAACATGATGAAGGTAGCTATTAGAAATTATTCTTTTGGAAAATGTGAAAACCATAGAAACATAACATGTTGTTATAAAAAATTAATTGAAGTCAATATGAAAGTTACATGGCATTTTACATAAAGAGTAATAGCTCTCAAAAAATGGCTAATGACACCTGCAGGATGGCTGTTAAAACTATTGTTATTTATGGACACCGCATGGAAAAATGCTCAAAATCTGAAACTTTTCATGAAAATTAGATCAATTCCAAGTTTGGAACGTGCAAGGAGCCGTTAGAGCCTTAAATACTCATAATAGGATGAAAAGACATCCCATATTTCCCGGCCCATAAGACGCACTTTTTTTACTCTAAAATTGCTTAAAATCAGCCAGTGTCTATTTGGCCGAGGGTATAACTTCGTCCTCTAAGACGTGAGCTGATTCAGCGGGAAAGATACTGTTAAATATTTTTTCTAACATCAGGCATAGAAAATGGTTGCCTTCATTAAAAAGTTGAAAATAACACCAGTTTGAGCCAGTCGAAAGCAATAAGAGTTTGACAGAATCCTTGACAGTACGTCCTAAAAAATTCCTAAATAAATCGTACGATCGTAGGCAGAAAGGTAAAAGGGAGACAATCATAAAGTCTTTGAAAAAGCGTGGAATGTATAAAATATTATCATTAAAATAATTTGATCCTCTTTTGTCTGATTGAAGTATTTTTCATAAATTTCAACCTGATAAATCACAGTGCTTCTTATAGGAGTATTTTTCGTAAATTCTAATCTGATAAATCATAGTGTGTCTCATAGGCCGGGAAATACGGTAATTCTAAAGTTATGATAGCTTATAATTAATAACATAATTTCATTCTATACTACCTGAAATGTAACTTTTGGCTCCCATCCAAACTTTTCCCTTGCTTTTGTTGGATCTCCTTGGAGTAGATCCTGGTGAGGTAAACAATGGCACATGAAAAAAATAATGAGATGTTCCTAGATTAAAGGGGCATAAGCCATACTCTATGAACTCTTAAAATAAAAACTGATTAAGTTAAATTCATGTCGGATATAGCAGATGCTAGGCGCAAAAGGGTTAAGGTATTTGCAAGGGAATAGGAAAGTAATAGTCCGTTTAGGATTATTAATTTATAAACTTATTTTATGAAAGAAGACTTTCACTAGTAACGGCAGTAAATCATAGGGGAAACAAAAATAAATATTTTTAGTGATCAAATGAAAATGCGAAACTCGAAAATACCATGTATGTACTTGTACTATGATATAAAAACCATGACTATAAAAAAATATACTATAGGAATATCAGATATTGTGGCTAAAATATTGTTAACATCAAATACATTTGCTATCATCTGTACCATTATAATAATCAATGGATGCAACAGCCATGCTTAGATAATATGACTCACCACTTCTGTAGGCCTGAAGTACTTTTTGTTGACCTTCACTCTGACGATTCTTGTATCCTTCTCAATGCCAACCTCATCCACCCCATGGCCCTGCCATTCAATTTCCCGTCCAATGTACTGAAAGGCAAGTTCCACAAATTCCCTTACACTATGGGTTTCACCAGTGGCTATAACGAAGTCTTCTGGTTTATCTTGCTGAAGCATCAACCACATTGCCTTTAGATGGAAGAAATGGAAAAGAAACAAGAAAAGTGAACATCTAATGATATCATTAATGCAAATCAGTAACTTTTTAGAAAACATTTTAAAATATAATCTTAATGTTAAGGTCCAATGATCAAAAACTTCACCAATAAAGGATAAATAATAACCAGAGTGAAAAACTAAACTTCAAATTATTCAAAGGCATCCCACTGGTCAACAAGCTGAAAAACTTCAATTCTATATTTTCAAGGATGTGAATGCATTTAATGGTAACAAAACAAGCTTGAAGAAACAAATCATTATGAGGGCTGGGTAGGGTGTCACCTTTTGCATCGCTGTCTGAAAGTCATGGGTCTTAGGGTCTCGGATGGTGACATTTGATGAGCAAATAAGGTGTGCAAAATATTTCTGAAATCGGATTTTATTTAGGGGTCATGCACACGACTTTTCGTTTATCATGGGGGCTCCCATAATCGCGCACCACCCATTTGAAAAACCTGCACTTCCGGGCCTCCGCGCCACCTATACTTTAAGACGTCGATGCAAAATGGGACACCCTAGGGCTGGGTTTTCTTAAGGCTGAGCCACAAAAATCTAAGAAACCACTCAGAAGCTAACAATGTGAGTAAAATACAAAGCCAAACTGATGATGGCAGCTGTTGGCCATTATTTGCCACTGGACTTTATCCTGAATAAAAGAGGAGTCTATGAGTAATAGTGTCCCATGAGAAAGAGAATGGTAAGTTGAGTCAACTGACAGCATTGTTTTACTTCAATTTGGTGGTCATCACTGTGGAAAAAAATAAAATTGGTAGACAAAGACTGATGGGCTAGAGTCAAGAAGGAAGTCTCATGGAATATGGCTTTTTCAAGGGGTTTTCTCGCAAAACAATTACTTACATTTTTACAAAGATGCAATGGATTGTTTAGACTAAGGTATAGAAGTTGATGCAGTAGTGCTTGACTTTTACAAAGCCTTCAACAAGGTTCCCCAAGATAAACGTTTGGATAAATTTGCAAAAGTCGAAGTTGATGAAAGACTATGACCATGAGCAGAGGCCTACGTAAGATAGCAGCAATTTCACTGTAAACGTTAACTGTCCTCTTAAACTTGGGTCACTTCAAACATTCCCCAAGCGCTTGGTTTTTTTGCTTTTTCTATGCTATGTAAATGACCTTCCTGAAACTATGAACTTCAAAATAACACTATTCCCCAATGACTACAATCAATGGGAAAATAACTCCGTGTTGATTGTGAGACAATGCAAGCTGGCATTAATAAAGAGGCTAACAAGGTAAAACCAAATAATATGGTAAAATAATAAGTGCTCCTAAATACATATATATTACATTTGACAAGAGAAAAAAGGCGTAGCAAGGGAATATGAATGGTGAACCAATGCCACACCCACAAACTGTACATTCCATGGGGTAATGCTCAACAAAGATTTAAGGTTGGGATTACACACAAACCACATGTATATAGTTAGCAAGGCCTTTAAAGCTCACTGCTCAATGTATGCTATACCACTCCAAAGAAATGGGAGTACAAAACCATTAAGACCAATTTCCGAGAATGCCACAACAGTGTATGACTCTTACAATATAGGACATATCAAAGTACTATAAAAGGTTCACAGGAAAGCTGCTATGAGAACATAACAGTGGGAAAAACATAATAGGAGTACAAGTGGACATCAATGGAAAAAAGAAGGTACTATAATAGTATGTGTGCCATGTTGAAAATTGGCAGTTTAGAATAATAAATGGTAGAGAGACCTAAGTGAAGGATAGTAATAATAATAATTTTTATTGATCCCAGGTCAAGTTTACACATGAATAGGACAAGTCAAAGTATGTACAAGCTAAGTACAAACTACAGGTACTAGCCAAGTTCTAATGGTAAAAACAATCATCCACACAAAATTGGACTAAGGACACAAAGAATGGAGACTCATTTCTAAACAGAAATCAAAGAGAGGAACCGCCATCCTGAAGAACTTTTTCAAATTTTAAATTAAGTTTAATTTAATTTAATTTTTGAAATTTTCAAATGAAGAAAGAGAAAGGGATATGACTGGCAAGATCATAGCAAGCAAGGTAGAAAAATTGAAATCAGATTAACCTCTTCAGTGGTATGCCCAGAAACGTTCTGGGCCGTGCTCCACTGCCCAAAACGTTCTACTCTGGAAGATTTCCGTGGTTGACTTGATGTTCAGTTCGTCCACTTCCGAAACATTTCCGGGCCAATTGCACTAAGTTGGTAAAGTTCAATTTTCAATCCATTTCTAAGCCAACCAATTTAAAAAGCCCACCCTGGGGGTATGAATATGGGAAAATTTAGTCACCACTGAAGAGGTTATAAGAGCACCAATGGAACTTTAAACTGAGTGGAGAAGTTGGCAACTGCAGAGCTTTCCATTCACATCCAAATGCCATCAAATTGGAGGATACAAAATTGCTTTGACTATCTCTGTGAGATATTGTGATTGGATACCAAAGAGGCCATCAAAATCCACCTAGCATTCAACAACTTCAACCAGTATTGAGGATTACAACTCAGTAACACAGGGAATGTAATACTAAAATTGGTGGGAAAATGGCTTATAAATCTGCCAATCACAGCAGACATGACCTGAAGCAAAGAGTATATAAGCCAATAAATTTTCACATCCAGCATCTTTAGCCCTGAAAACTATTGAAAACTCTTCCATTGTAACGTCAGCCACTATGGAAAATCTAACCCGGACTTAAGCCCAAGAAGAATTCACCTTTAGATACTTGTTCAACAAGGTGGATGGGAAATTAAAGATCCGAGGGTTGAGTGGTGGACTTAGAAGTCACCACGTCAAACAGAATAATGGTGGAAAAAATTACACATGTAAACAAGCCCCTGCATATGACATTTGTAGACTTAGAGAGAACCTTAAGAAATTCAGAGTGAAGCCACATGTTCAGGCTGTAGGAAAAACTATGAATGGATGAAAAATAAAGACAAATAAATATACCATTTTTCAGTTTTGAAAAATAATCAGTTCCTTGGAGATAATTAATGTGCTACATACTCTTAAATTTAAAATTGCTATAATTTATTCTTACTTCAACATAGTCCCTAGCATGCCCCCAATCTCTTTTTGAGTCCAAGTTTCCAAGCTCTACATATTCCATTTGACCAAGGTATATTTTCGCCACAGATCTTGTGATTTTCCTCGTTACAAAGTTCTCTCCTCGTCTAGGACTTTCATGATTGAAAAGAATACCATTGCAAGCAAACATGTTGTAAGCTTCTCTGTAATTGACAACTATCCAGAATCCATAGAGCTTGGCACATGCTGAAAATAAAGATTACAAATATTAAATAAAATTGCTGCAATAGCCATAAACGTATTCTCATAGTAATAGAAAGCACAAGTTACCATTATAAGAAGTTTTGAATCATGCAAAATGAAGTAAGGAAATATTATAAAACAAGCTGAAGGCAGCAAGTCTTCACCTCCTCAGTATAACATTAATAGCATCATAAGTATTACATATTTGGCATCATACTTGTACTAATACTCCCAAAATATAGGAATTGTTGCTGTTTATTTGAAATCAAGAGATATCCACCTGGACTGGGGACCAGGGAAATTGGACTTCCTAAGAAAATGAGCAGACCATCCAGGCTTTCCCTTCCCTGTGGCAATTTTTAGAGTCAATAGGACAAAATTGTAAGTTACCTCAGTACTACCCATTTAAATATAGCCATTAAATAAAATGAACACAATAGATTGACAAGACTCCCAACTGTTATGAAGGGCAGTATTGTTCATAGGTTCAAAAGATACAAGAGGCAAAGCATTCAAAAAATTCTAAACAAAGTAGGTGATGCTATCCTTTAAAAACTTAATGCAAAGAAAGACAACAAAAAGTCGGTGTTAGTAAGGTGAAATAAGACAGAGAGGTAGTGTGAATAACCATTGCAAGATGGGCCACAGTTGCAACCGCAAGCAAGACCTCCTTAGAATATTTCAGGAACTACTACGAAGTATAGAGCAAGCCTTTCCCTCCTCTCCCAAGTCTCCCGTTCCCCAGCACAACCTGATATCATCACAACTGTGCTTCTTAGTAGTTGAGCCAGCAATTTGTTTTTGGAAAACAGAATATTAGGATTACAATTTATGAGATATGTTATAAATCTCACTTGTCAGAGTCAATGACAAAGGGATATCTTCCCAAGAAATCTCAACACTTCCCTCCATGCCAATTTTTGAATTCATCAGCTTTTCTTGACCTAAGTAGGATAGAATGAGTGGGTCAAGTAAGAATGTGGGTTGTATCCTCCAGTAATGGATTGGCAGGAATTTGCATGGCATTTTTTGCCCATGCTGAGGTAATAGATGAGACTGGAATGCTGAAACCAATACTCAAAAGAGTGGAGTGAAAAATGTGAGAGGATGAAGAAAAATCATGGGATGAAGTTATTGAAGAGACTCTATAGAAGTGAAACATTAGGAGCCTTGAGAAAAGGAGCACGGGTATAGAGCAATGTATGAGGGTAACAACAGAAAAATAAATGTGCAAGGATTGGACAGTACAGCAGTTTTAATTAGAGTCAACTTTAGAGGTTTGTCTCCATGACTTAAGCTTTCTACTGAGTCTACCACAAAGGAGAATTGCAAATGTACAAATTGAAATTTTAAATGTTTGAAAAAATTTTTTTTCAGCAGTGATTAGGAAATTAATGTAGGTATTTGAAGGAATATCTACAAGGACTATCACCAATAAGATGAGGTCTAGAGTCTATACTGCCATTTGGATCCACACTCAACGGTCATACGCTATTCATGGAATCACTAGCATCTTTTTTTGCTCTAATTTTACTAATAACTGAGTTATAACTCATTATTTAGTGACTTTGTGTGTGAATATTTAGTAAAGAAATGAGGTTAATTGCCTACCACTAATTTCAAAAACCACTAATTTGTGCAATGTTAACCATTGTAAAAGTTTAATTACAATGAATTTCAATTCTGGTAGAATTTATTAACTGTTATCCCAGCCAAGCAGTGAAATTCTTTTGAAAATATCTCAATTCCTCCATCTGCAGGAAGTAAAACCATTTTCAGGGAATTGTATTTCTTCTTAACTCTTTTTTTGCAGCTGATAGAGAAATATTTTCTGAGAATGTTCTTTTAATATATTAAATTGTGCACACCATATTACCATAGATACATACAGTTGGATTCAATTATCACACATTTTCAAGATGGATTATTCATTTAGTGTACTTTACCATGATGGGTTATTCAGTTAAATTGCAATGGAAGTGACAAGACAATGCCAGCTCACTTGGGAGCCAAGGTGAATCATAGCAATATGTCTGAACAGTTGTAAGGCATTTTAATGAGCAGCTCCTGCACAGGAACCCCTTCCAGAGTGCCTTGTATTTCTTTCAAGGTGGTTTCAGAGCAGTTTCAGCACTGTGATATCCAGTGAAGTTTCAGTTCAATTTCACTTTCATTTCAAGAGGAGAGAATTTTACTCTAGAATCTACAGTACAATGCATATCAATGCTTGCATGATTTAAAATACAAACCTTGCCCAATGCCTCTGGAACTAAAAAGCTAAGCCAATTGTATGCACAAACTAAACTACGAAAATGGTATATTTTAATGGATACAAGTTTTCAAGATGTACCACATGCACATATAAATATTCTACCAATGTACATCACAACCTAAATATGTGTCCACTAACTTTTCCGAGAAAAAAAACACATAAAAAGTGACACCCACCATAAGGAGACCTGGGATAAAACGGTGTTGTTTCTTTCTGAGGTATTTCATGCACTTTTCCATAGAGCTCTGATGTTGATGCTTGGTAGAATTTAACCTCTTTTTCCAATCCACAGGTTCTGATTGCATCTAGCAACCTCAGAGTTCCAAGAGCATCAACTTCAGCGGTATATTCACTCAAGTCAAATGAAATCTGTAAAGGGAAGTTTGATAGGTAGAGGGAAGGAAATGAGTAAAAAAAAGAATTCTTGCTATCATGACAAAGAGTTCTAAAACACCTTAATCACCGCATGCCTCTTTCGATTTTATCAGAGGACCTTCATGCTACTTGTCTGATGAATCCTAGTTCATTTAATGTAGCACCACAAATGTTTCATTAGTGTTTCCACATTGGGTCTGAAGTTACAGCCATTCCCAGGGACACATTTGATTTAATCTGATACTGGATTAGATATTTGGGGAGGCGACCGACGGCCAAGGCCATTAGTGCCATAGGGGATAGGTAAGGGAGGAAGGGTGGATAGAAACCCGGCATCGGCATTAGCCTGCTCTTAATGAAGGGGACCACGGTTTAACATCTCATCCTACAGATGGAGTACTGTACTTAAAGTGCCCCCACAAGACACTCAAGTAGGAATCGGGTTCCCTCTGAAAAACATCTGCATCTGCATGGATGTGAACCCTGGTCTCCCATGTGGTAGGTGAGTACTCTAGCCACCACACCAACCCGATCCCCATCTCATATCTTTATATAGATTTACTCCTCCCACTTTGCAGATAAGGAGTTGTTGCAATATACTACATAAAAAATGCATAGCAGAGCTATATTAAAATTAAGTGTGAGCCCCATCTCAAGACAGTAAGTGAACATCCAATCCAACAAGTCCAATGAGGGTACTTCTACGTCCACAGTTGTGGCAATTTATAGTAGATCATGACTTTACCTGTAGAAAGCCTAATTTTGAACGCTTGAGTTAATGTCATTTATGTCAATAATGAATATTGGAGCTGATTATGCTTCCTTTTAGGAAGCTGGATGTATCTCAAATTATGCTGGAACTATAGATGCCAATAACTACTTTTTAGGAATGGTCCTTTGAATGCAGTTTTGATAGTGGCCCACCAGCTTTAACTATAAATCTAAATGCATGTAGCAATCAGTAAACGGCTGTATTTATGGAAACTCCATTGTCCAAAACCACATTCCTTAACCTCATGAAGCATCAAGCTCACAAACCCCAATCATCAGGTGAGCATGCATGCTAGTGAAATGAATGTGGTAATTCTAGGCTAATTAATAATGGCTAGGGACAGCTGTGCCAACACATTTTCTGCACTTGCGTATCTATCTCAGGTAAAATAGGAGTGAGTATAAGCTTAAGCAGTTAGTGGAAAGCTCAGCCAATAAGGCGCAAGATACTTTAAGAACAACAGCTATCAGCCTTTTCCTGTTAAGAACCCCATCAGAGCCCATTTTTCTATCGCATACCCCTGGATACCCCCTTCAGTTGGACCCCTTTCAGCAATGAAATAGGCTTGCTACACTTCCACCATAACTAGATTTTTTCATACACCCCTCAGTAGTGCACACATTGATAACCACTGCTGTAAGTGGTTCTGGTCTTGCCGGCAGCATTGGGAGGTGTGTGCTCTGACTGATGCCTTGTTCCAATGGCAACATCAACACCAACAAATATGTACGATAAAATAACAGAATGACTCTATTTTCACATGCATATCATAGTGAGTAAAGAGGAAAGTACATAGGAAGAGATACCAGGAGGTAACGGAACTAGCATTAGACAGGGAAGGGTGGAGGGCTTCAGTCAACCAATGATGAATGATCGTAATGAGCATGAGAAATCCATACTCTTAAGGTGCAGCTTAAATTTATGGGATTCCCGCAAAAAATGAACTTTCATTCATGTAACTCATGGAAAAACATACCCCCTACCATGTATAAGTAAAATCAAGTCTGCGAAAAAAGCTGCGAGTCTGAGAATGGACAATAGGGCCGCTGTACAGAATTCCCCTGCCCATAAGAGACGCTGCAATTATTCGGGCTATAATACTGAAAAAATAGTAAAAGTACCCTCAGCCTATATAAGGCACGGGCTAATTATAGATAACATTTTCAAGCAAAAAAAAATTTTAGAGTACAGGAAATATTGTAATAATTAAGGGACTAGAAAACGTAATTCATTTTGTCAGAATGTAAGTATACTTCACCATAACTCAAACAACAAGAATAAATCTTGTCAAAAAAAGCTCTGATACTTTCCCAGGGGGTATGCTGTTAACATTGGCTATTAAGGTATTCCAAAGGGGAAATTCCTTCATCACTATAGTTCATTTCAAATGACTTGGCGGGTGAGACTTCAGCCGCACTCGTTAGCACTCGCCTACTCTTGCGCGAAAGGGGAAATTTGTGGAATGGGCGAGGTAGGGGAGGTGAGAAGTGAGGGAGGAGAGCTGCAAGGCATTGCCATACCTATGGCAACGCAAAAGTGAGAAGGAGAGGTTCTGGGGAGCTTTGGAGTTTAACTTGTCTCGAGGATATCATTGGCAGTAACACTGTTTGCACAGGACATTGTACGGTGAATAATACAGAACAGGTAGGGTAAAAAATTTAATATGTTATGTGCTCATCAAAATACTTTCACAATGTTATGCATTTTCACAATAGCAGAGCTAATGCAGCATCGTCGCTCTCTTTCTCGACCTCCTTGTAATCGCCTTTAACTCTAAACGTACTGATGGTACGATAAGTACTGATGACACGATAAGCGCATCAACATCCACAGTAATCAAGCAGCCGCACTTAAAATGCAGTAGCTGAATACACAGAACACATGGCAACACAGAAAGTAGAGAGAGAGGTCTTTATACGACAGAATCCAGAGTAAGACTGAGCTCCCGGGAGAAGGAAATCCCCCACCCACGCTCCCATTGGTTACCTCCAGCCCACATGACAGGCTTCAAGCTCCTCGCTCCGGCTGGCCCCACCTGCCAAGTCATCTGAAAGGAGCTATACCAATGTTTCAATGAAGCCACAGTCCTGGTGGGATAGCCTATGTACATCTTGATCTTTCTTTTCATAGAATGGTATTTCCTTAAGAACTTTAAAAGTACAGATGGAACTAAATGGTTCAGTAGTCTTTCTAGCTTCAAAAGAGAGACAGGCAATTAATTCTCACTGAGGTTTCATCACAAAACCATCAATGCATGCATAACTTAGCTGAATGTATCTCTTCCCATGTTATTTTCTGTGTAAAATCACACAATACCACAACTAATTTCTGATATAGAGGCCAAGAACGGAGTGATAAGACAGACAGACATAAGTATTTAGAAGGGTAGAGTGATTTGTAATACCTACACTATAGGTACAGGCCCAGGAATGTAGTAACAACAAATGCATTCGTTCCAATACTCTAACACTTATAGTGATCGGTGGGCTCTCCAATTTTGATGAAATGAGATAACTCTCATTTGAGAAATGAGATGGAAATTCTTTTTTAACCAGACATTCTATTCATAGCTCAACAGCATTTGAACTCACAGGAAAGTTTTGTCGTTTTTTTCCCAGCCATTTTTCAATATCATGCAAGGTAAACAGTTCTATATTATACTTCTTCCATGCTAGACTTACAGAGAATATGAATTCCCCACATGGACATTACCTTCACATGACTTTGTGCGGCCAAGTTATACACTTCTGAAGGTTTGACGGTACTCATAATCTTTACTAAACAGCTACTGTCAGTCATATCCCCATAGTGCAGTTTCATTTTACCCTGGCGGTGAGACTTAGGGTCTGCATACAAATGCTCTATTCTTCCAGTGTTAAAGGTGCTAGCTCTTCTAATAATTCCATGGACTTCGTATCCCTTTGCCAGAAGAAACTCAGCTAAGTAGGACCCATCCTGAAAATATATAATGATTCATCTAAGTCTACCCAACATAATAGGGCGACTATATTATACATAAATACTAATATTAATTCCTCATTCCACAGAAATTACAATCGTGATAAGAATTTTTATTGATCCTGGAGCCAAGTGCAGCTATAGATCATGAGGAGTTGAGATGAATAAATACCTACAAAATCATCACCTAAATTTCGCAAAGTACCAAAAAAATAGCTTGATAGGCAATTTTACCTTTTAAGAAATAGAAATGGTATGGCACAGGACTGAGTCAGCAATGATATCAGGCAAAGACCTTATTGAGACTCACTTGAAAATCAAATTACTCCCAGTGACTTTGAAGAAGAGTGAAACAACCTCTAACTCTACAATTAAGCATAATTTTACCTGTCACAAATGAGACAATGCTACCCTAAATTGCAGGTAAAAATAAGAATCATGACCACTGCTTTCAAAACCTCCATTCGATTCGTACATTGAAATATTCATAAAATCAACAACCAACTCTTGAGGATATAGGACAGGCTTGTGGATATAAGGGAAACCTATCCAGATGTTAACAGGCAAGATAGTGGAAATGAAGCTAGCATTTATTTTCTCTTATGACAATGGTGGAAACTCACCACGTACTAAGGCTGTATTCGTGGCACATAACTACAGTAAAATATTAACTAATACAATAAGATATGCATTTAAAGATCCCATGATAGCCAGAGCAATAAGCAGTAATGTGAACTGAATAATTTAGATTTTCTACCTGGCCAGTGATTCCTGTAATTAGGGCTATATTTCGTGCGTAGCTTTTAGCTGTTGCTTCACCGTCTCCCATTGCTGAATCGTTATCTTCTATCGGTCGGACAACTCTCACCGCGGCTTCGACGAGGAACTGACTGTAGAAGACAGCACTGTTTCTTGCCCCTCATTAAGCACGGCTTGTTTGTTTGAATGTAACTAGCGATAAGACTCCAACGTTCCCTATTGCTCGATGGCGCCAGTCCCGTGGCATTCAAGATATTTGTTGGAGTAATAGACGACCGATCACCAAAATATTACTCTCTCAATTGCTAATTTACACGTTCAAGAAAAGAAACAACTATTAAAGGACACCAGGATTTAGATAGACAATATCGGCCGTATGAGTAATTTATAAATCATATTCCTGACCAATAGTTTTCGAAATCATTTAAAGGACGTCATCATGTAACTATCAATACAACAGATGTTATTTCACAAATATTACAGGGCATTTCTTTGTCTCGATAACAAATTTCGAACCGTCCAGAGACGGCATTGCGCTGACGTGGTTGTCATTTATCTTACGAATGAAAGGAAGAAAGCGAAATTGCGAGGGCTGGGGACGTACGTGCAATTTTGAAATCGTTGGAATCACGGAGTATTGAGATTATCACTAATATCCGTGGTTGGAATCAAGATTAAACGCACATTACTATCCAATGTTGCCCAGCGACGAAGCCCGACTTGCATTTTGAGGTTAAATTTCTATATGGAGGGCTTCAAAAATATTGGAGTGACAAACGCAGTATGTCACTTTGGTGAGTGGAGAATCGTGATTCAGTACTCTGTAATATCAAATAAATTTACTCTAGGATCCCTTTCGCTAAGTTTATCTTATAATGGAAAAAGAAGTGTTCGTTTTTCTCGCAGGATGCGTTGCTATCGGTGACTGTGCGTTTGCGTCACCGCCCGGCCGCCGAAGTATTGCCATTGCTGTTGCTCATTGAAATGTGCTCTGGATACTGGTAAGAAAAATTTGCCCCTCCAAAGGGTTCAGGTACTCGTAGAACCTCTGATACACCCCATGTGATTCGCCTTTTTTCCTATCAAATTAGATTTACTCATGCTTAAAATTATATTTTGGTGGGGACGGAGTGGAGGCCCGGGAGCGCGGGCTTTTCAAACGGGTGGCGGGCGCGCCTTTAAGGGAGCCCCCATGTCAAACAAAAAGCTGCGTGCGCGACCCCTAGATATAAGTTTTAATCAGTTATAACTTTGAAAAACTTCTTTCGCCGCCAGCCAGGGAAACAGGGAGCGTTAGGAGTATTCTTAATGCAACAAAAATATTAGGAAATGTGTCCATATACCTATTTTTAGTAATAAATGAACTATAAACTTGATTATTGAAAAAATCGGATCTAGTAAAACTAGTAAAAATTATGTTATTTCCCTAAAAACATGTCGGAAATGTCCTGCGAAATTGCCTCAATTATGGATACAAATAGCCTTGAGCTAATGCTTGTTGTAAATGTAATCTCTTTTAATTTCCCTTTATCAATACGTAAACGCCCTTCCATATTGAGTGGAATATTGCTTAAGTTTCAGTTTTCCCCCTGTAGGAGCAATCTTAACCCATTCAGTACTTGACGTGAAGAAGTGCATGCTTGTTTTGGTAAGGATATGAAACCTAGTTGATTGAACAGGGATTGACGTAATTGCCTCTTAAAAGAGTGCGTATTTAACCTTAACGATGATAGAACATCGAAATTTGGACTAGAAATATTATAGGGGTGGGGAATATTTGGTGGATTTTCACAAAAAACTCATTTACTTATTTTCGCAAATATTCCATCAGCAAGTAAAACGTAGTTTTTCAAGGTTTATCGATGCGGCGAACCACAATTTTGACCAAGAATAAAAGACTTAAAATGACTGAGTTTACCATCGAAATTTCAATAATCCGTCATAATACTTATTGTTCTAAAGTAGTCGTTATATACTTTACAAAAGATAAAATATTATCGGTTCATGATTTTACAAGTATTTTCTGGAGGAAATAAAAGTTTCAAGCCGATTTAAGCCAAGCTTATTCAATGATGTGCTGAGTAATTTTTATCTCAAATACTTACAACTCCCACATACGAAAAAAGTTTAGGATTGGCCAACTGATATTAGTAAACAGAATGCCGAAACTCCATTAAAATTATTAAATATGTGAAGTATAAACCCCACTTCAGGATACATATGGCTGTAGACGGATCTACGATATTATAAATCGCATCACTGAAACGAGACGAATATCATTGTAACGCGTCTCGGTGACGAATAAGGTCGTATTATAATTGCTTATCCCCCTTGCATCGAAATGAACGTCACGTATGGATTCGCACCGAGCGTTCAAGAGAAAAGTCAGCATGGTCAGCATCCCAGTGCCATGTGGGTCGCTGACGGCTCGACCGATGTATGAAAATCTGTCAAGTGTCTAGCATGTAAAGTGGTTTTTGTCAGCGAAGGGCGTAGTTCGTAATGTGAACTGTGTCTTATCGATCCGCATATTTAGCATTCAATTGTAAAACTTTCCAGAAGTAGTTGTTTGTTGCAGGAATATTCTGTGGTTACCGTGTCCCTAAAAGTATACTCAGGCAGAAAATAACAATTAAAATCAAGGCGATAACGAAAAGCCATGATGAGGGTGGTCGTTTTAGCACTTCATCACGTGAGTACGGTTAATTTCAGTCTACCATGTCCACAATAACTAAACTGAAAGAACGTCTGAGAAAAATCAAAGTGTCCGACGAATACAACACTTAACAGAAAGGAAGAAAGCCTATTTTCGAAAAGGAGAGATTCCTGTTTTAATGGATTAGAAAGAGGGGGTTGAGGGTTCACATCTTCCTGGACATACTTATGTGAGAAAGCCAAGCAGATTTTTGACGATCTAAGGTCTCAGGGAACTTTGACAAGTTCTGTCCGCTACGAAGATTTCAAAGCGAGCAAAGGTTGATTCGATCGTTTCGGAGGAAGTACGAGCATTGCATGTATAATGAGGGAACTGCTGCTGTTGCTGCGCGGATAGAGAAGCCGCAGAAAAATATTTTAGGCACTTAATGAACTCATAGAAAACAAAGGTTACTGCTCACAGCAGGTGATTAATGTAGATGAGATGAACCTATTATGGATAAAAATGCCCGAGAGGACTTATATCACAAAGGAAGAGAATTTCTTGCCTGGTCATATGCCCATGAAAGATAGGTTAACGCTTTTGTTGGGAGCTGCTTCAGGTGACTTTAAACTGCGGCCTATGTTCGTCTATCACACAGAAAATCCTAGAATCTTCAAGAAATATGAAGTTGACAAGTCTAACCTGAGTGTCTTTTGGCGTTGCAATAGGAAACCTTGAGCGACACGCCCAATATTTAACGAGTGGGTGTTAACGGAGTTCTGCCCCTCACTCAACATTTACCTCGAGAGAATCCAATTGCCACTTAAAGCGATATTGGTGTTGGACAATGCCTCTGGCCACGATCAAATGCCGCCGCATCCCTCGAGGCGGAATTTGGCTTCATTAAAGTGCAATTCCTCCCTCCCAATAACACTTCTTTGCTCCAAGCATAGGATCAGAAAGTTATTGCAAATTAAAAAAAACTATTTAAAAAATATTGTTTGCCAAGTACTTCGATGAGACCAGCAGTCACGATTGTATCTCACAGAAAGATTTCCAAAAACCTCAGTAATATAGATAGTATTCGGTTAATCGTGGAGTCTCAGAATCAATATTCCACCAGATACCTCAGTTCTGCTTGGAAAAACATTTAGCCGAAAGTTATTCACTGTTAATCAGGGTTTGATGGAGAGCACGCAATAGACGAAGAATCCATCCATATGGAAGACCTGGAGAGTGAGCTGGTAATAGCAGAGCTCCAAGAATCGAAGAAAATAGCTGCAGGAAAAAACTGCAAGCGGAACGATAACGACGATGGAAATACCGTGATTTTTGAGGACATTAAAGAATTACTCGTTGCGTGGGGCACGGTTGAAAGGATTGCATAGAAATATCCTGGCATAGAAAGGACTGAACTTTTATCGTGCAACTATAAATATGAAGTGTTTAGACACTGCAAAACACTTCATCTAGAGAGAGAGATAAATATACGACCTAACATCAATTTTTTAAGTACATATTGTAATTATTTCATATTTATTGGCCAATTGATTGTTATTGAAACAGAGGTCATAATTATTTCCCGCTGAAAGTTAAACTTATCCTCGGCAATGCTTTCATTCAAATAGTTTTGTCCTCAGTGTTCTTAATGAGTATTAAACGTTATCCTACTTGGCAAACGGATGCCTTCAAGAAGGCCGTGGGTCCCTAAAGTGAACAACATGCCCCAAAAAACTCTTCCAGCCCTGATGAGTCAGTCCAGCTGTTCCGAGGAAAGTGTTTTGAGTGAGTTTTCACCTCCGCTTTTCAGTCTATTGTAATTTGCTATTTAATCTCTGAGGGACGTCCTTGACGGGACAAAGATATCAGGGCTGCCGGATTAGTGTAAGGAGAAGTAAGATCGTCAGAAGCAATACACTTACTGGAGATGACGACGACGGGCTAGCTAGACACGTCAGCTGTTCCGAAAAGTGCTGCGAGTAAAAAACTCCCCTTTGATGCCATCGAGATTCATGTTCGGCTTTCTACCTCCACGGGAATACAAAGAGAGGTACATTTAAACAGCTGGCGCTTCGTAAGGAGAAGGAATGTCAGTGAACCAGGGGACAGCCGAGCGACGTGGCGATATGCTAGAATATTATTATTCACGGATAGGTTACTGACAATTCCTTCACCTGTCGTCTATGTTATCAAAACTATTCATCTCTCATAATTAGCCTATTTCCACCATAACTTATAACTTGTACATAATTTCAATAAGTTCACAACGTCACTTTATACATTTATGCTCGTTTGTTTGCGTATCGTGCAGGTGATTGCGACGTAGAGATGCTGGCTCGAGGACAAAATAAAGACGCCTGTTTACCGATGCCGAGATTTCGCAAAGGTATGACAAATCATAGCCCACCTTCTCTAATCATACGTGAAAAATACGATGGTATATAAAGTCGCTGAGATGGTGTAGCTTTTAGACGGCGAATACGGGAGTGAAGTGGTACACCTTGCGGAGTTATGCAAGGAAAATCGATGTGCAGTCAATATACATATTTGAATTAAAGTCGAACTGTTAGTTCCATAACATTAAACACATTACAGAAAATTTAGAACCTGTACTTGATTGAGTACGACTGAACACACTACCACTGATGAAATAGAAACGATCCCGCGGCCGCTAGAATGCTGGTTCACTTAACGATGGAATTCAATTAACGAATGGTCCCGTGGAACCGATTAATATCGTAGAGCAGGGGTCCACTGTACTACATTTATTATGCGGGATAGCTAGACGGTCTGGGGTAAATTCACGTTTTACGATAACAGTCCTAGTCCATTGTGCGAATGTCCACATGATGACTCCTCAAACATTTAAATATCTTTCTGGCTAGCGGTAGATATGAAAAAAAACTAGGTTTTAATTGTCTAAGAAACTTAAGCCATGAACGCTAGACACGATGTGATGCGACGGTGACGGGTGTCATTGTTGCATCGAGTATGTCGTTCGGGCCGTGTATTAAAATAGAGAGGGAAAAGAAAGACGTAGTCTTTTTGCTCTGCACTGCATAAATTACACATGCTGTGCTTTTCCATTACTATTTTTATTATTTCTATACAGTATCCCATCTATGCGTTGAGAATTGACTAATGTGAAAGCAGTTTTTGTACGAAATGAATGCTGATATTTATTCGACGTGCATAAGTGTCAAAAGCTGAGTCAGGCTTTGGCAGGCATCTCTGCGTGGAAATATTTAATATACATATTCATAATGCAGACAAGTACATAGTAGTTCTCCACAGAATATTAATCATACAACGAGTTTAACCATTTCATTCTGTTCCTCACGTCATATAAATTAAAGTTTTGGCAGCGTCGAGAGGAAGTGTTTTTATTATGGTTAACAATAGCCTCCACCTAATACTGGCTGTAAATGTATACTCTTATAATACTATATTATAAAGAAAATGCTTTTTTTTATCGATTAGACCATTGAATAAGTTTCTTCACATTTCAACGATATTATGCCATTCAGTATTTCACGTGTAGCAGTGCATCATTATTTGATATGAATAACAAAATAATTTGACTGAATGAGTATTCTTGCGATTGTCTCTTAAAATAGTGCACATTTAACCTTTGCTAAAGATGGTAGAACATCGAACCTTGGAATGGAAATATATTAGAAGTTAGAAATACAGGGTGCACCTGCAGTAATCGTTTTCCTATTTCGCAATGATTCCATCAGCAAATAAAATTTCAAGGCTTATCGATTCAGAAGGCTACATTTAGACTATAAATGAGTCAAAAAATCTTAGTAATAAACACCCATTTTTAAAAATATATGCAAAAGGTATTACGAAGAATTAACTAAAAAGGAGTGATAATCATAACTGAAACTATAAACATGGCCATAGAAACAAGAATACCGAAACATGATAATGCGACGGTATGCTGCGGAATTTTATTATCAAATACTTCAAACCCACTTTAGAGAAAAGCTTTGGATCGGCTGAGTCAAATTTGTGAACAGCATGGCGAAAACCCATTCCAATTATATTATATCCTGATAAGTAGGATCATGGCCTCCTCTGGGTGCATGAAACTGCAGCAGGAGAAAAGAGTGGGTTGATAAATTTAAGATGTGGAGAAATTTAATATTTCCCAATTCACAGACTCTACTCATCCCCGAAACACGATTATTACTATCTTTATATTTTGCCTGCCTAATCGGGTAACTGAGATTACGTTCAAATAGGTTTGGAGTCATCCAAGCTATTATAAAAGCACGAGTCGAATAGAGAAATAAAGAGAAGTATTGCACTGAATGGAACAAGCATAAAGAAAATTAAGAAGCGCCTAGAAAGAAAGCACTAGAACTCTCAAAAAGTAAACCATTACACCACGTTATCCATAATATTTATTTAAAATAAAGTTACAGATGTCGACCGACATCGGCCTCATGGATTGGAAAATATTGCCTAAAAAATTACGATAATTTAATTAGCAATTGTTTATTATCAAAGTCCTGTCAGATAATAATGCGATGGCTGACAAGAACTAATTAATACTCATTTGAAATACCGAAATTGTAGTGGTAATACGTTCCGAAATCAAAATCCGATAATTGCACCGAGATATTCTATTATAATTTTACTACAGTAAGGAGTTTCACGTTCGGCAAAAAAGCTACAGCAGGCGAATTTGTATTTAAGTTATACTTCGCGCGAAAAACAGAAAAATCGTTTAGAAGTTAAACTTAACTGTTAAACAAGATGAAAAATGAATAAGATGACCACAACGGTTATTCTGTGGATCGTTGGCCAAAGTCAAGGTACGGCGGTTCGTTCGTGTGTGAGTGTTCCTACCTACCGACCTATCCCCACCCCCCAGCCCCGTGTACCTATCGGACCGCTTTCCCGCAGGAGAGCGGAGAACAACCCTCTCTGCCCCAGCGTGTGAGAACCAAGGTCTCAGTTAGCTTGGCCACGCCATTGTCTGTGTGGGACGGGGTTCTGATTTGGTCCCTGGCCTGCCTAAGAGTGCAAAGGCTGTGCAATGGCCAGGGGTGTAAAGCGGGGCCCTTAGCCAGGCCAACGAGTGCGTCGGGGGCGGCTAAGGGATCTTTCGTGTACCAGCCGAAGTCTTCTCGACCCCCGGTCCCCCGACCGGAAGCCATTCTCTCCAGGCCGGAACCGCGGACCTTGATTCCCCG
This sequence comes from Ceriagrion tenellum, assembly GCA_963169105.1. Lineage (NCBI taxonomy): Eukaryota > Metazoa > Arthropoda > Insecta > Odonata > Coenagrionidae > Ceriagrion > Ceriagrion tenellum. Next base: position 20,472,430 of record OY720632.1, read on the forward strand.
GGCGGGGAGGTCCCTTCGGGAAATTGGGTGCGTAAGATAGGCTACCGTGGGTCGGGCCGCTCAAACGTTCCAAATCCCTGTCCCTATCACGTCGTCGATGAACCCGAAAAGAGCTGTCATCACGTCGGACTCCTATGAGCATCTGACGGTCGCATATAAATCGCCGCCCTTATATAGGTAGATAGATGACGTCAATGGGCTGTGAGTGGGGGCGGGGGATGTGTGGGCTGGGGGGGTGGGCGACTTGATCTAGCATCGTCCAATCAGAGAGGGGCGTTTCCAAAACTTCCTTATATGGTGATCTTCCTCATCGCTAGCTACTAAAGGCCTCTTCCCACGCAACTAATTATTAATAAGTTAGCATTTACTTTACAAATTATTATTACGTTTATTTCTAATTAAATGTCCTGTGATCGCCACTTTAGTTTTAAAATATTTAATTGCAAATAGCTCGATCTACATATCTATGACTCTCCATGACGGTATTTTCATCTGTTAATGACATATTTATATAGTAGAATCAGGTCATGAGTATAATTACGTTTTTGTCTAATTATCAACTGTATTTCTATATATTTTATTCGCATAACAATCCATTTTAATTCGTTGCGCACATATTAATGTTCTTTTCTTCTAAATGAATATTCCTGGTTCGTTTAAAGACAGTCTTTGACAAAGTTAATTGGGCACGGGTTTAAGTGCTTGTATATTTTTTTGATCACCACATAAATTTAGCATGTATTCTTCGATACATCTAATAAATACCGTTCAAGCCAAGCCACTACGATGTGTAGAACGGGATTATTCATAACAGGCATTCACAACTCATTCCAGCTCAAATAAGACCCTTGCACCCTCCACCAGCCACTAAGTGCAAGCCATAAGCATGCCATAAGTAGTGACGATAGCAGTGAGCGATCAGACCAGAAACTAGGAGAGAAGTACGCAGGCGAACGTGTCGTCCAATCAGGGAGGGGCGTTTCCAAAACTTCCTAATATGGTGATCCTCCTCATCGCTAACTACCAAAGGCTTATTCCCGCGCAAGTATTCATTAATTAGTTAGCATTTAATTTACAAAGTATTATTACGTTTATCTCTAATTAAATGCCCTGTGATCGCCACTTTAGTTTTTAAAACTGTAATTGCAAATAGTTCCATTTACAAATTTATGACTCTTGATTACGGTATTTTCATCTGGTAATGAAGGAATAATTTTTTAGTACTCGGTCGTGGATATGGCTTTGAAAGCCGTCCTTAAGTACATCTACGTCATACCCTGCAATCCACCCAAAGAGTGCGTGGCAGGGGGTGCTTCCACACTAGGCATGCATCAAGAATACGGCAGAACACTGAAACTACATTGGAACCAGCGTACCACACATGCAACGCGCCCTTTAAATTCTACTAACCAAGAAACATTCTTCGTCAATCGTTCCAACATGCAAAGGGTACAAGGACTACTACTAGAGATTCAAAATCTCATGCATAAATAAGAGCATCAATATTTACATCATGCATAAAGAGAACGTAAATTATATAAAGAAAAAGACCTACAGCCTAGCTAATGTCTCTATTTGCACTATTCATGACGACGATCACAGATGTTGTGGTCCCGAATGGTACGCGGAAAAAATGACATTTTATGTCTAGTCTATTCTATGTCTATGAAATGAACTAGTTTTGTCTCGTAATAGAAAATTAAACAGTAATCACCCTCTCAGTTTTTATTTTAACTTTTGAAAAATACTCTTATGAATCATATTTATTGGAAAATGATGAACTCATATTATAACGAGACAACCAACATCAAGCGTAACTTCTCTAGCATAATGATCTTCAGTTATCTCACATCTTGGCTAATGACTACAAAATATTGAAAAAAACTGATGGTATTAAGTAAGATTTTGATTGTCTCTGGTCTTCATAGTTTTATTTCAAGTGTTCGTCGACTTCGATATGGCATTGGAAATATAAGTTTATTTTAAACCTGGAGCTACTAAAAGAATTAAAATAGGAAGAAAGTTTTAGGTACCTATGTAATTCTATTTTGGTTGTGCTCAATAAATCCAAAACCCGTTACTCTTTACTATTGTTTGGAAGTATAACGCATTCCGCCATCGGAGTCTTCGTTAGTTATATCATAGCAATTGTAGTGAAGTATCATATTATTATGCGCAGCGCTCTCCTGGTTTCTGTTCCTACCGCGTTTTTTAAGTTCTGACTGCTTTTGGTATGCGCCTAGCAGTCCGGAAAAAGAGCATGGTTAGAATTTTATATGACATGATCTAATTATTCGTCTATAATTTGAAATGGTATGGTATAGAGCGTGAAATCACCCCATGCCACACATCCTAGTGCTATCTTGCACGTATTTCGTAGATGTATAGAGCGGTGATGATTTTTGTTGCATATAAAAATATGCCATCAGACCCAAAAAAGGGTGAAATATTTGGGCGTGAAGGAATAGATAACTTTTGTTCAGGACGCCTGTATGATGGAGGATAAAATTTACGCACAAAACCAAGATTTGTGTCGGTATATAAGGAAGTACCTGTTATCAGTGCAATTCAGCAATGATATTTTAATACATTGGCGAAGGAATAAGTGTGAGAGCGTAGTATATGATGCCAAATACGTACGACCATACATACAGAAACTCAAGTGCTTACTTGGACATAAGAATCTTGACCAAATTCGTGTTTCTCGCAGTTGATGCTAAATGAGAAACGTAATTGTACCTTTCGTAAAAGCATTATTTCCCCTCACCACAGAAGAAACTTTCATAGAAACAGTCCAAACAGTCTTAAATATTTCCCTCGGTTTAATACGTAATGCGTCGCACCGGTCAAATACATCACCGACACCAAATTCATAAAATATTAGCGAATTACACCCAGCAGCTTTTATCTAATAAAGAATTTATATCGTCATTTGTAAATATAATACGGATATAAATATCAAGTTTACGGACTCGCTATAGAAGTCTAGGTATTAATGACTTAAACGGGAGTCATTATCTCTTTAGTTCAAGGGCAATTCTCATAAATTCGCAATCTCGTAGTGCATATTAGTGCGTACTCTTCTTCTTTGCGAATACATAGTGATTAGAGAAGCAAAATGTTGGTCATCATTCTATTATTTGCGGCAAATCCCCGTATACTCAGGTCCATGCATCTTCAGGCCATATAAAATTAGCAGAGTATATACCGAAGGAAGCATTTATTTGGAATTTGAACGATGAGCAATGAAACAAACGTAATTTACTGTTGAGACGAAAACGAACAACTTGCGACAAATCTCAGCTATCCTCCACAATAACTCAAAGAATACATTTACAATAAGTGCTCATCTAAATTACAAGGTACTCACCCAAATAAATTTTTAACTTGACCGTTTGGATCCCGTCCGTGCAATTGAGAGCTCTCAAATTCACACCAAAATGCACTTAACCACTACAATGAGGAACAGTCCATCTCTGGATATAATACACTTTCAGTGAGTAAATACTGGAAACTAATATCACCAACTAAGGAATGTTAAGCCACGCAAGAATTATTTACAGACATCACATTGATGCCTGAAGATGGGTATTTTAATCCAATTGTCTAACATCTATTCATCACAAAAGACAGTAATCACTTTCAAACACTACACAAGATGAAACTTTTTAAGCTCAAATCCTGAGATATTTCCTGGGCATAACACTCTTTAACTTTAGTCAACACTCAACGCCGGCAAGATGAAACTCCATTGGAACGAACACTTCATATGCTGCAAAAGAGATTAATCAAACTTTTTGAAGAACAAATATTCCCTTCCCACGTTCAATTTAGGCTTCTATTCTACCACTCATGTTCAATTAGCGTACAACAAATAGGGAAACATGAAACTTCCTGGAAAGACACAGAGTGTAAGGTATCTGTGATAAGGAATAAATTATATTCCACAACAGGGTGATGACTCAAAACTAGGTTAACACGCAGGAGGACTTGGGTAAACTGAACTAAGGTGATGGATCTCCTCCCAAATACCATTACGTCATTCCTCAGCTTTGTATTCACCATCGGCCTCCACAACCATTCCGGTCGGTCAAATGCAACTACCTCACTTGTAATGACCTCAGTTAGGCTTCAAATTTCCCTGGGAAATATAGACATTTATATTCTGTTTATATTATTCTGTTGACGAATGTTTTAATGCGCATGTACTCGAAGACTCACAGTTTCGCACAGATGAGAATGAACATTAGATTTGAACCGGTCGAAAGGAAACGTGACTGCCAGACAGTTTCAAGGTACCCATATAAATATCATAATAATGAGACATACTTCTCAAAAATGTTAAAATACAATACAGGCTTTTCACAAAAGTATTTACATCTGTATATTATTAGCACTTTATAGCACGAGAAGATGTACTGCTTTGTGCTTAATCCAAAACAAGATATATTTTCGGCAAATAGAGTCTGCGATTTATAGATCAATGAATAGTGTTTTTTGTGGATGAAAACTTGAAAACATGATCGACTTTACCAAAATAGGAAACCGCCCTATGATGGGCGGTTGTGTTGGAATCACTCCTTGATGCAACATAATTACGATCGAATCCATGGAAATCGAACCGATCGAATATAGTCGAAATGAAAAATCATGTTTCGGGACATTATGAGTAATTAATATTTCGAATTCAGATATCAAGACGAGCAAATTATTACAAGGCCAGAGAAAAGATAAACTTAATGTAACTTACTTAGAACTTTCACAAATACTAGTAAAAAAAGTCGTTAACTACGCGGAACTTTATACAAAAACCATATCAAATTAGGAAACACATTCTAATGCGTTACGCACCTGCCTACGTCCGCAGATGCATACAACAGGTAAGAATAATGGACTCATGGAACTTTACATTCTTTATATCGCCTAATTTCTTCCCATTTACAGTGGTATCAGTCATTAAAGGAAGCTAACATGAAATAATATTTTTGGAGGCATTAAAGGGCTTGGGGTTGATCGTATTTCAAATGATAAATTTTCAGAAACCAGTGTCATTACTGGATTATTCTTGCTCATTGACAAACGTCCGTAGAAAATCACTTATTTTCAACTTTGCGGAATTCTTTCAATAACTTGTAAGGGAACATACTTTGCAATTGCGCGGTTAAAAACACAATTTTGATCGAGAGACACGACAAGAAACACGATTTTGGTCGAGATTCTAATGTCGAAGTAAGCACTTTAGTTTCTGTGTATGGTCGTACATATTTGGTATCATATACTACGCTCTCACACTTATTCCTTCGCCAATGTATTAAAAAATCATTGCTAAATTGCACTGATAACAGGTACTTCCTTATATACCGACACAAATCTTGGTTTTGTGCGTAAATTTTATCCTCCATCATACAGGCGTCCTGAACAAAAGTTATCTATTCCTTCACGCCCAAATATTTTACCCTTTATTGGGACTGATGGCATATTTTTGTATGCAACAAAAATCATCACCGCTCTATACATCTACGAAATACGTGCAAGATAGCACTAGGATGTGTGGCATGGGGTGATTTCACGCTCTATACCATACCATTTCAAATTATAGACGAATAATTAGATCATGTCATATAAAATTCTAACCATGCTCTTTTTCCGGACTGCTAGGCGCATACCAAAAGCAGTCAGAACTTAAAAAACGCGGTAGGAACAGAAACCAGGAGAGCGCTGCGCATAATAATATGATACTTCACTACAATTGCTATGATATAACTAACGAAGACTCCGATGGCGGAATGCGTTATACTTCCAAACAATAGTAAAGAGTAACGGGTTTTGGATTTATTGAGCACAACCAAAATAGAATTACATAGGTACCTAAAACTTTCTTCCTATTTTAGTTCTTTTAGTAGCTCCAGGTTTAAAATAAACTTATATTTCCAATGCCATATCGAAGTCGACGAACACTTGAAATAAAACTATGAAGACCAGAGACAATCAAAATCTTACTTAACACCATCAGTTTTTTTCAATATTTTGTAGTCATTAGCCAAGATGTGAGATAACTGAAGATCATTATGCTAGAGAAGTTACGCTTGATGTTGGTTGTCTCGTTATAATATGAGTTCATCATTTTCCAATAAATATGATTCATAAGAGTATTTTTCAAAAGTTAAAATAAAAACTGAGAGGGTGATTACTGTTTAATTTTCTATTACGAGACAAAACTAGTTCATTTCATAGACATAGAATAGACTAGACATAAAATGTCATTTTTTCCGCGTACCATTCGGGACCACAACATCTGTGATCGTCGTCATGAATAGTGCAAATAGAGACATTAGCTAGGCTGTAGGTCTTTTTCTTTATATAATTTACGTTCTCTTTATGCATGATGTAAATATTGATGCTCTTATTTATGCATGAGATTTTGAATCTCTAGTAGTAGTCCTTGTACCCTTTGCATGTTGGAACGATTGACGAAGAATGTTTCTTGGTTAGTAGAATTTAAAGGGCGCGTTGCATGTGTGGTACGCTGGTTCCAATGTAGTTTCAGTGTTCTGCCGTATTCTTGATGCATGCCTAGTGTGGAAGCACCCCCTGCCACGCACTCTTTGGGTGGATTGCAGGGTATGACGTAGATGTACTTAAGGACGGCTTTCAAAGCCATATCCACGACCGAGTACTAAAAAATTATTCCTTCATTACCAGATGAAAATACCGTAATCAAGAGTCATAAATTTGTAAATGGAACTATTTGCAATTACAGTTTTAAAAACTAAAGTGGCGATCACAGGGCATTTAATTAGAGATAAACGTAATAATACTTTGTAAATTAAATGCTAACTAATTAATGAATACTTGCGCGGGAATAAGCCTTTGGTAGTTAGCGATGAGGAGGATCACCATATTAGGAAGTTTTGGAAACGCCCCTCCCTGATTGGACGACACGTTCGCCTGCGTACTTCTCTCCTAGTTTCTGGTCTGATCGCTCACTGCTATCGTCACTACTTATGGCATGCTTATGGCTTGCACTTAGTGGCTGGTGGAGGGTGCAAGGGTCTTATTTGAGCTGGAATGAGTTGTGAATGCCTGTTATGAATAATCCCGTTCTACACATCGTAGTGGCTTGGCTTGAACGGTATTTATTAGATGTATCGAAGAATACATGCTAAATTTATGTGGTGATCAAAAAAATATACAAGCACTTAAACCCGTGCCCAATTAACTTTGTCAAAGACTGTCTTTAAACGAACCAGGAATATTCATTTAGAAGAAAAGAACATTAATATGTGCGCAACGAATTAAAATGGATTGTTATGCGAATAAAATATATAGAAATACAGTTGATAATTAGACAAAAACGTAATTATACTCATGACCTGATTCTACTATATAAATATGTCATTAACAGATGAAAATACCGTCATGGAGAGTCATAGATATGTAGATCGAGCTATTTGCAATTAAATATTTTAAAACTAAAGTGGCGATCACAGGACATTTAATTAGAAATAAACGTAATAATAATTTGTAAAGTAAATGCTAACTTATTAATAATTAGTTGCGTGGGAAGAGGCCTTTAGTAGCTAGCGATGAGGAAGATCACCATATAAGGAAGTTTTGGAAACGCCCCTCTCTGATTGGACGATGCTAGATCAAGTCGCCCACCCCCCCAGCCCACACATCCCCCGCCCCCACTCACAGCCCATTGACGTCATCTATCTACCTATATAAGGGCGGCGATTTATATGCGACCGTCAGATGCTCATAGGAGTCCGACGTGATGACAGCTCTTTTCGGGTTCATCGACGACGTGATAGGGACAGGGATTTGGAACGTTTGAGCGGCCCGACCCACGGTAGCCTATCTTACGCACCCAATTTCCCGAAGGGACCTCCCCGCCCGGGGAATCAAGGTCCGCGGTTCCGGCCTGGAGAGAATGGCTTCCGGTCGGGGGACCGGGGGTCGAGAAGACTTCGGCTGGTACACGAAAGATCCCTTAGCCGCCCCCGACGCACTCGTTGGCCTGGCTAAGGGCCCCGCTTTACACCCCTGGCCATTGCACAGCCTTTGCACTCTTAGGCAGGCCAGGGACCAAATCAGAACCCCGTCCCACACAGACAATGGCGTGGCCAAGCTAACTGAGACCTTGGTTCTCACACGCTGGGGCAGAGAGGGTTGTTCTCCGCTCTCCTGCGGGAAAGCGGTCCGATAGGTACACGGGGCTGGGGGGTGGGGATAGGTCGGTAGGTAGGAACACTCACACACGAACGAACCGCCGTACCTTGACTTTGGCCAACGATCCACAGAATAACCGTTGTGGTCATCTTATTCATTTTTCATCTTGTTTAACAGTTAAGTTTAATTTCTAAACGATTTTTCTGTTTTTCGCGCGAAGTATAACTTAAATACGAATTCGCCTGCTGTAGCTTTTTTTCCGAACGTGAAACTCCTTACTGTAGTAAAATTATAATAGAATATCTCGGTGCAATTATCGAATTTTGATTTCGGAACGTATTACCACTACAATTTCGGTATTTCAAATGAGCGTATTAATTAGTTCTTGTCAGCCATCGCATTATTATCTGACAGGACTTTGATAATAAACAATTGCTAATTAAATTATCGAAAGTCATCAGGCAATATTTGCTACGCCATGATATCGTTAGCTGTCAATATCATCCTACGCGGGAACGACTTGATTGAGTCATATTGCCTTCCCGAATTTTTCTTTTTTTTGTTATAGGTGATTTTGAATAGAGTAAAGGCGGCGTAGATGCTCTGCTGATCTCTAGTTGGCCCATAATCGCTAGTATACTTCGAGAAATACTCCACCCGCCTTAACAATTTAAACTTCCCTTTATCGTATCGGTAAAGTTTCTTGATTGTCATAATACGGTTGTCCGCAACTCATCTCTAGGAAGTCATGTGGGGAACTGACCTTCTTGGTCGCTGTAAATAGCCATAAGTCACTAGTACGATTGTAATTATTTGTGTTTGAAAGCTCCTTTGGAGTGATTTCTCTGTGCAAAGGGATGGTGTGGTTGACCGTAATTATATAATGTCGATGGAAGGAGCAATATTTTTATTGTGTACTCCGGAGAATCTGTTCAGTAAAACAAATATCTATATATCCTAGAAAACTAATATTGACAGAACTGAAGGTTTGTTATGCGGGGTGAGAATTGTAGTGAACAGCCGTTCTCACTTCAGCCATTCACAGGGAATAATATGTTCTTCCAAAATGATGAGTATAGTGAATTTTTGGATTCAGCACTGTGAATGAAAATTGTTTGTTGAAGTTTTTGAGAGAATGTGGAGCGAACGAGCAGTTACAAATGTCAGAAATGCGGCCTAAAACGATAGCATAACTAGTGTGAGTCTAACATGATTAGTTTCATATTTAACTTGGTGCAAAGGAGGGATGCATTATATCTCCAAGGCTTTTCAAAATTATTAAGGATAAATGTCAGAGAGATGCGTTTTGGAATAATATTGGTGTAATATAAATAGAGATGAGATAACATCGGATGGATATATAAATGTGCGAGTTTTGTTGATCGCACATGAGAAGTGTTGCTCTCCGACATTCTAATGGAGTTACATGATATTTCTTCGCAACTTTTTCCGGAACACGGAAAATGGATAGGTGGAATAGCGCGTGAAACATTAAAGTAGTTGATAATGCTAAGGATAATGATTAGAATGATTATACAATATATGTAAATGAGGTAATAATCGAACAAGCAGACAGTTTTTTGTGTATTGGCCGATTGTTTGCGCAATGTGGAAGGATCGATAATTGTAATAAAAGAGGTGGGAATATCGGTAGGAAAGTCCTAGGGAAAATTTGTGCTGTATACGTAAGAATGAGTGTTTGCCTAGGAAAGCAAAAACAGCAATTTAAAGAAGTGTTCTAGCTGCAATAATGTGCAGCAGCAAAACATGACCGGTAGATAGCAGATTGATAGGGTTAGAACTATTTAGAGAAGCAATTTAAAGAAGTGTTCTAGCTGCAATAATGTGCAGCAGCAAAACATGACCGGTAGATAGCAGATTGATAGGGTTAGAACTATTTGGTTCATGAATGAAACAGGGTTGGATGCTCTAGTATTGGCCATTTATGAAGGATGTGTGCTATGTGAGCCCGGTCGAGTTAAGAGAAAGAATTTGATGATAACTCTCCCCACTGCTTGTGTGTTAGAGGCCAATAAATGATACTCATAGGTCAGTACTGCCCAACAGCAAATCGAGGATCGAAAAATAGAATTTATTAGACTATTACTAGTTGTTCATTCATATTCATCATACATACACGTAAGCACAGCCTTAACTGACTATAATGTTGTATTTTCTTAACACAAAACTATGGATTCCGTATACATTCCTTTACTTTTTCGTGTCGTAGTTTACCACCCGATAAGTTTGCTCGATGTCAACCCTAATGATTAAAGATGGGAATGTATTACCACTTTTTGCTCTTCCTGTAATTATCCGTCCTCCTTCTCCCAAACATATTATCGATATTCAAGTATTTTGCGTAAATTAAATGTTCGTATAACTCGTCTAACTTCGTTTCGTTACTGATATGATGGGTCTTTATGTCTAAGATTCACGGAAAATTATCCAATATAACCTATGCGGAGAGTTAAAGATGTTTTTGTTTCTGAATGGCTATTTGAAAGTGAAATTGCCACATCGAGAATAAATCATTGTGTTGAGGTGGTAGGCGGCTCGCAGGGTAGTATGTAGATGTATTTTGCGTAAATTGAATGTGCGTATAACTCCTCTTACTTCGTTCAATTACTTTTATCATGCGTCTTTAAATCCAAGATTCACGGAGAAATATCGTATATAACCCATGCGGACGGTTTACGAGGTCTTGTTTCTGAACAGTTACTTGAAAGTAGAATAGCTACATGTAGAATAAGTTACTCAGCTATGAGGGGTAGAGTACAGAGAAAATGTTCCATATTACAGTAGGAACAACACCTTTTGATAGCGCGTCAGTAATGGTATCACGGAAACAAATGATTTGTGAATGAGGATGGTGAAGACGAAGATCTCATCTGGAGCACCCTCATTAAGAGGAACGTTTTTTTTTAGGAATTTTGCATAAGTCCCTTTCTTACAACGCTCAATCATTGTGTGATACACTTGAATATAGATGGATTCTTATTACATAATACCATTTTTAAGAGTAAGTGGAAATTATTTGAACTATTAAGTATCATGCTGGCACTCGGTAAATCACATGTGCATCTGATATAAAATTAATACGAGCCCTGGCAGCTTTTTCCGTATCGTAGAGTTTTCCAAAATTAATATTTACTGTATTAATCAATACTGTTATAAAAACTATAGATTGCGGTAGGATATTGACGCAATCAGAGTCGAGTACATCAAAAAGATAGCACACAGAATTACTGAAAAACTCGAACCGACATTAAAGCTAAATGCGATATAAATTTAGTAATAGTAAATTTCCGTAGCGTAAAGAACAAACGTGCCGAAGTTGAGCATACATTTGAAAACGCAGACAGTAATTGAAACAGAGAGCTGGCTTTCAAAAGATATTACCGATTGCAAAGTTTTTCTGACAGGATATAAAATCTATAGACGTGATCGACCAGATAGGACTGGCGGCGGAGTATTCAAAGCAATGAAATCTTATTTGAATAGAACCGCACACACATTCGACGACATTGGAATAGAGTGTGTTTGGTGTACTATTAAGCTACAAATCCAAAGAAATATGCTTATTTTACAGGCCACCAGATTCCAAAATCGACGTTTTGTACAAAGTAGAAACTCAATTAACATCATTTACCATAAGATAACAAAAGCGTGATGATTATCGGTGGGGATTTCAACCTTCCGGCTATAACTTGGAATACCAATAGCGTTGAACCACTTCAAGGAAGCGGGATATAAGCGAGGCCTTACTAAATACACTTTCACACCACTCTCTTACTCAAATAGTAAACGAACCTAAGAGAGGTAATAAAATATTAGACCTTTATGCTGTTAGTCACACTACAATGGTCACAACCGTCGATATCGTCGAAGGCGTAAGTGATCATAAAGTAATTTTTACGACTTTGAAAACAACATTAGATTTCAATGTAAAACCCAAACGTAAAGTCTTTGAAAAATGCGATTACGTTAAATTCGGAGAGACGTTAGAAGCTTCATTCACGATATTCGTTGCCACAATGAAAAACGAGAGCACCGAAGTATCATGGAGATATTTTTTGGAAATAGTACATAATGGAATCGTTGAATATATTCTACACAAATTCAAACGGGAGAGTAAAGGACCTCGTTGGTATAACCACAAAGTAAGGCGGGGGCTCAGGATACAAAGGCAATTACACAATCTATATAACAATTCTATTAAGTTAAGTAACAAAACAACGGAGCTTGGGGCGAGAGAAATATACGTTGTTCAACATTCAAAAGCGAAGAAAATAATGTGTGATACTCCGCGAAACTTCAAGAATCCTCGGTGAATTATTAGATGAAAACCCTAATTCATTCTGGTCTTCCGCGAGAGAGCTGCTGGGCTAATCTTCAACAGTAGAGTCTTTACTGGATACGAACGGCAAAGTGGTCACCAACAATATCGACAAATCCAATTTATTAAACCACTTCTTCGAAAGTGAATTCACTAAGGATGATACAATTCACAATTTAGACATTCCTGACTTTAAGGAGTCGATGGCTGACATAACAATTCAACGTGATGGAATAGTAAAACACCTGCGTTTGATTAAAAGTAACAATTCTCCAGGTTCAGATGGACTACATACACGCGTGGTGGTGGAGTTAGCGCCACAGATTGCACCATTCGTAGAAATTATATTTCACAAAATCATTATCCGAAGGCAAGGTGCCCCAAGACTGGAAAACAGCCAACGTCACTCCGGCATTCATAAAAGGAAATAGAAGTGACCCAGGAAATCACCGGCCTATATCGCTAACATCACTTTTATGCAAGATCCTCGAACACATTGTCGTTGGTAATATTGACATTCCTGGATAATCGTAACTTCTTACATAGCAGTCAGCACGGCGTCCGTTAGAGTAGGTCCTGCGAAACACAACTTGCGCTCATCTTTAATGATACTCTAAAATCAGGTGAATCGATTAAGCAAGTCGACGCGATATTCCTCGATTTCAAGAAGGCATTCGACAAGGTTTCTCACTAAAAACTCATATATTAATTGTAATCATGCGGAGTTAATAGAAAAATAATGAATTGGATAAGTGACTTTCACAGTGATCGAAAACAGAAAGTAGTTATTGATGGTTTTAGCTCTGATATGGTCGAAGTCACATTCGGCGATCCTCAAGGAAGAGTGATCGGCCCTTTTTTATTCCTTATTTATATTAATGACCTAAGTTCTAGAGTTAGCAATAAATTAAGATTATTTGCGGACGATACAGTTATCTACCGTGAAATGAGCAAAGACGCGGACTTGGAAGCTCGGTCATCGGACCTTAACAACGTTTATTCGTGGTGCCAGAAGTGGGGGTTAGAATTAAATATCAGCGAATGCACCACACATCACTTCCTGCGAAAGTCATCACAAAAATGCAATGCATATATTGTGGATGGAGTAAACAAAATTTCTGACACCGTCAAATATCTTGGAATTACCTTTACATCTGATATATCGTGGGGATTACACATAAAGAACATGTGGCGCAGCATTAAAGAAACTAGGTTTTGTTAAACGTATAACAGGAAGGTCCTCGGATGAAAAAGTAAGAGAGATGCTACTTCACCCTGGTGAGGCCACACCTTGAATACGCCACAAGCATTTCGGGCCCTGGGCAAATAGATTTAACCAAAAAAATTTATAAAATACAAAGGAAAGCAGCGCACTTCGTTAAAAACTGCTGCGAGCGTACACATAGTGTCTCACAGATTTTAGAGGGATTAAGGTGGGAGTCCCTAGAGACTCGGAGGCTACACGCTAGGCTTAGTTTGTTTGATAAATTCAGAACTGATGTTTATCAGAGCGACATAAAGAATATTATCATGACTCCTCACTACATCTCTGTCTGACAGATGCGATAAAATAAGAGAGATACACTGCCGAACATATAGGTACAAAAACTTGTACTTTCCACTAACAGTAAGCGACCACAATAAAAATTTAGCTCCAATAAATACAATCCTTTAATACATGTCACCATTTCATCTCCTAAAAACCTACACCTGGTGACCTAACATCCCCTGCCTCACCCCCATGCGGCGGCTCGCGGTAGGATGTAGATGTAGAAGTAAAGGCCCCTCATCCCCTGGTCGGGATGAGCTAATTTTCCACGTAGCACTGTTTCTAAAAGTATGTTTCTATGTGTTAGTCAACAATTGAAGGTAATAATCTAAAGACACCTGAGAAATATCTAACAATCTTCTTCTTGCCTCAGGGAATGTTGGAAACTGGCGTACATACGTTAACAAAGGACCTGATGATGTCGACTATTCGACGAAACCGGTCGTACAATAAATATTCTGAGTAAAACTTACAAAGTTGTTAATTCCTGAACATGAAAAACCAAATTTGGACAATTCTGCCAATTGATACGCTTTTCAAAAAATCGCATATCTGAGGGTTTACACACATTATCCTTGGATTTTAAGAAAATATTCCAAAATCTTCAACAGGACAAACTATTATTTAAAGAGAAGTCCTGTGGAATGACAGGTATTGATGAAGTAACCCACGATATTCTGGCGGATTTGGATGAAAGAATGTATCAATAGGAGGAAAAATTTCCGGTATATTTACAGTGGCGCTTGGCGTCTACAATTGTAACTAGGGTGTATGTTCGTCCCCCATTCATTACTATTCGCATCCCCGACAGGAATTATGAAACTACCTGCAAATATGAAATTACTATAAAGATTGGATATAATGCTCTACCACTGAACATATACTGCGTTTGGTGTAACAACCGTGCATAGGTTCGTTCCCGTCAAAATTAATCACATGTACGCCGCATCTATAAACCCTAGCGCTGATGAATTCTGGCTTAAACACCCGAATAGTCATCGTCATCCGTTTTTATATATTTTAGCCCTTAGAACCTTTTAATAAATCTTAATCTTACACACAAATACATAGCACCACAAATACCCATGTTCTGAGCAGTGTAACCTAGGTAGGACTCGAACCCTTGTCAATATCCTTACGGGGTAGGAAACAAAAGTTGTCCTGGAAGGATATTATGAGAGAAGTAATTCCGAAACCATTCGAGTGAATTATTATTTTAAAATAAGGATACGAAATCTAAGGAAGCCTTGTGCAAGACTTAAATTAGCTATTAATCCAATATACTCACAAATATATTGTACCGTGCGTGTCATGACTGACGAACGAAGTGCGAAACAAATATAAGAAACATTTGTTGTGTAGTGCATTAACTCGGACTTTTTCCAACCAAAAACTTCTGCATCTCCTTATAATTTTAGATCACATTACTAACAGAAGCTGATCTAAGGCATAGTCATTTCTTTCATAATTTTTGTCGAATAATCTTATTTTAGATGTATTTTGGTTTATTATAATGTTCTTTGGTCAAGATAATTTAATGACTTTAATATTTTTAATGCAATAGAAAGTATGCAGTATTGCTATTGACATTGCTTTTTAACCCAGTTCTTTAAATGCGGTGTTAGACTAGTGATAAACGAAAACTTTTTCTAACCTTGTCATTAGAAGATCACTGACCGTTGTTTTCGTAAGCGTACTAAATACACCATGGCTGGTGGTTTTCAATATTAAGATATGATGAATGCTCGTCCTGATGTCAGGGTTATCGCACTTTTTTAACATGATAAAATAGAGATTTCCACTGTCAATCAAGTGCTTTTTATTCCAAAGCAGTCGTTATATACTTTACAAAAGACTAATTAATACCGGAGTCACACGTTTTACAAGTACTTTCTGAAGGAAATTGAAGTGCCAAGACGATTTAAGCTTGGATGGTGTAAAAAATAAAAAGATAACATGAGGATGTATGTATGGTAGCTTTTGAGTGTAAGGATAAATTGACTCTCTTGGAATAATCAGTAGAGAGAACCTTTCAAAATGACATTTGGAAAATTCAAATAAAATGCTCAAATATGCTAAATATTTATTGAAGGAGAGTGTTAATGATTTTGCTAATCTTTCAGCAGCATAAAAAATCGTTAATTTAATCTTTTCTGCCTGTGCATCTACCACTAATATAGTGTATCCATCGTTTGAACGCGAGCAATGAGAAAATATTTCTTCGCTGTTGCACTCATGTAATAACTTCTTGAATGCAGGTATTTATGGAGTGGGAACATTGAGATAATTATAGGCCGACATTTAAAGGAAAATAATAAAAATACTGGTGACTACAAGCTTTCAAACGAATAGACTGGACTGGTATTACTCCGCGTTATAATTTAGATCACCTGCTAAGAAGGTAAAGAGAATCGATAATCTTTTTTCAGTTACATTTCGAGCATACATTTCTGATTTTTGTGTCAGAAAGATTTAGATCACGAATGCAGACAAAAGCAACACGCTATTAAAATCAATGGAATAGAAAATGTTCAACAGCCATTAGCAAGACTAGACTGAAGAGGCTAGAAATGATGAGGTTTTACGTAAGACTCTGATTAGCAGAATACTTAAGATCACTCGAGTTTGGGGTTCTCTCTGAGGCGAATATTTTACTTCCTCACGTCAGTTGAACTTTGAAAGTCAGTGAAAATAACCTGAACAACTTTGTACTATAAATACCTTATCATCGCGCGCAGTCATCGGCCAGAATTTCGACTGAGGGGCAGAGTAATCCACTGAAAAAGAGCATCATAAGTGATACAACAGGACCGGGAAAAGTACAAGAATTCATTTCTCCCCTCAGATTGATAACGTGCACAAAATATACAGACAGAGACAAATACACAAAAAAATACCGAGTGACAGAGCAATCCACCAAAATATTTCTTAGTTATTCAATCGCAGGTTTCCGCGATTTTTAAATAATGACTAGCATTTTTTTTTGGTCCTCACTGCATTGGTTGTTTCTGCTGTCAACAAATTCTTCTGCGTTCTAAGCGGGACTTTACAGATCAATGTGGAGGGCGAAAGTGTTGTCAGCGGAAGCAAGCAACGTGGTGAACACCCGAATAGTTAGAGTAACTTCGTTCCTCAAAATTTTTGTATCGTTAAACTTTCTGTAATCTGCACCTAAAATGAAATGTAGTCACATACTTAAGTTATGCCTTACGATTACTAACATCATCCTGATCCTCAACAATGGAGCTTGTTAAAACACTCCCTGTAGGTATACCAATCACTGGTTAGCATAATTACATACCTGAAATTTATATGATATGCCATCCATTATTTGTCGATTTTCAATCACCCCGGACTACACTGCCACTCAACCTTGAGGTGGGAAACAGGGGATTATGCTATGTAACGTCGCGCGAAAGAAGCCTAGGAGCACTGAAGTTTGCCGGAACCCTTGGGATTTTGCACATCATTCGTAACTGTTGGGCGCACTCAGAACATAACACGAACACACTTAAATATAAAGACACTTCGTTCCGCACACACCGTAGCACACACACTACTAGGCATTGTTGATGGCGGGAAACTGCGTAAACCTTTCCTTTGAATAAAAGGAATTCCCCGTCTTCCTGTAAGCGAATCGAGGCTCCGCACGGATATTTTGCTACATCGATATGCATAATGCAATCCTTCCCCATGCAAAAACTAAATCTGACCACGTAAATCTGAAACTAGAAAGCAACACACTCACTACACATAGCAAATGCCTCATCATTAACACACGTCAATCTTCTCATCACCAGGTCATCGCACTAGTGAACTCTTATCGAGCGACGAATTTCGCGCGAAGCTAGAATGAACTAATGCCCTTGAGTATGCTCAGGTTGTCCTGCGTCACTCTCCTGGGCTGATCGCACGACCATCTCCTGGCACACTCAAGTCATATGGCCACGGCCTCGCTTCCATATTATTTTGGAAGGTTTGACGAAGTTTCCAAACTGCGAGGCGGCGAGAGATTGGTAACGGTCTGGCCGAAATTTGAAAATAAAGAGCGAAAGGTATCCCGATACAGATGTCGCATTGAAAAATGAGCAGGATGAAAACAGCGCGAACGTGATATTTCTAACTCTCCTTCACCCGACTATTTGGCAACTATGCAAGGAGGAGGAGGTGGTGTTGGGACTAAGGGACAGAAATTATGAAAATAAATGGGAACACGATAAAGGAAATGGAAGAGAGATAGGACAGAAGGATAATTTATGCTGAAGGAAATTCTCAGCGTTTTGCTTTGAAGAACCTTGTGAAGAAATTAATGTATTTAGTCAACTGTACAAAGTTAGCTACCCGAGCATTGATTTATCAGAAGCGCTGAGCTTGAGTGACGAGAGTCTGAGCCAAAATGATGACGAAAGTGACACCTGACGACAGCCTGATGGTTCGAGTAAAGATCCTAATATAGCAGAACAAATATTTCTGGATCAATGGGTCAAGAAATGATTCTTTGGGCCTAATTGGTGTTTATTAAATATTTCTGGATTTCCTTATCTAATAATGTTATACCAGATATTTCTGGCATTGCCAGCAACAAGTTGCTCAGCAGAGAGGGTTATGAGCAGATTAAGAATTGTAAAAAAAAGGCTGAGAAGCAGCATGGGAGATGTCTGGCTCTCCGACATGCTTGTCCTTTCTTCCCAAAAAGGCATTTAAAAATCCATTCATAACAGTGAAGTTATAGCAAAATTTGCTTTGTCAAGTGAGTAAAGAAAAAAAAACTACTACTGCATAAAGGACATCAAGGGCAGGGTAGTCAAAATGGTACCACCACCACCAGTACTGATTTTATCTGTATTATTTTATTATTATTTGAGTTTTTACCAGTCTAATTTGTAAATAAGAACTATGAATAATGACGTAAATGGGTTCCATTTATGTAAAGACAAATGTTAATTTAAAATGCTTGGTTAATTTAGATGTCCTTATTTTTTGTACATTTCACTGGTACAGCTCTCGCGAAAGCTTATGACGTTCGGATGCGCAGAATAAGACGCCGTGCAGGGGTAAAGTTTGGTGGAAGGGGTAGGGAAAAGGGACGCAGGGGAAAGCGAAGACATGGCATTTGTGCCACGCATGAGTGCATTTAAAAAAATGGAATTGGTACGACGCGGACAACACAAATGCTGCGCATGCGGACGTCATAAGCTTTCGCGAGAGCTGTATATAGCTGTAAGGTGTGGTATAAAGTACCTATCATAATAGTGTCTTTGCAGTAAGTTAACTGCCTATTTTGTTAGATACAGGATCCAGCAGTGTAGATTTGGGAGCGCAATATTCAATATATTTCCCATATTTTATCTCAATTCGAAATTTGAAAGAAGCCTTCAGTAACTTTAATAAAATATTAGAACTAAATGATTCTCATTTTTACAATTTATTCCTTTTTTAAGCATGCTATCGTAAAAAATAAACTCTCACACCCTTACGGTTTTTTGTAGCATTGTATTAAGTTTTAATTAGTTACCCCATATAACCGCAATAGTTGGCTTAATATTTTATTTCTATTTTTAGAGTGTTTTTGAGGGTTTGGTTATAAACCATTGTAGCCAAACCCTCAAAACTAACTCTAAAAATATGGATATCACAGTGGTCGACAACGTGCATAATGACTTAAGATTTTATTCCCAGAAAAGTGTTAAAAACGATTTTGTGAAGCTAATAATTTAAAAAACTTCCTGAATCCTCCGTTCCCCTTGGCGTTACTCCATACTACCTTGGGCAGGCAATCAAATTATAACCTGGTAAGTAGCTATATACCGGAGGGGCGGGAGTTGTTGCTTTCGGGGGGGAATGCGCCATCAGCATTAGGGGGGATGGGCACCCCTGTATATACATTGGCCTTCCGAATAATATGAAACTCTGAAAAGCCGTAATCAACGTTAAAAGTGACGACGCTTTTTGTTTCAAATATGCAATTTTGGGTTAGTTTGTCGCGCCAATCCGCATTATCGAAATTTCAGTACCAATGCACTGAAAATTGAGTGGGAAACTAAATACGATTGGGATTGTGTCGAATATCCCGTCGATATTGCACAGATTAAGAAATTTGTAAATCAGATAATATTTAGATCAACATTTTTGAGCTTGAAAAAAATAATGTGTATCCCCTCAAAGTGTGCGATGAAGAACTGGAAGATCATCGCGATCTCCTATTCCTGACTTCCGACGAAAAGAGTCAATATTGTTGGATTAAAAACTTTGACAGGCTGATACGCAGCAAAATGACGAGGGAACATTGCTGAATCTTCATTTGCAAATGATTTTTTGCGCATTTGTCGTCCGAAGAAAGATTAACGAGTCACCTAGTCGATTGTATGATAAATAGCCCCACCCGAACTGAGCTTCCCGAAAAAGACGACAAGTGTGTTTATTTCAAAAACCTCGGGCATACGATGCGAGTTCCAACAGTTGTGTACGCCGATTTTGAAACTTTGCCGACTAAAATTCAGAATTGCTCTATTAATAACGAAAACTCTTGTACGACGCCTCCACAGAAACATGAAATGATGTTCTTTTGCTTTATTTCGGTACTAACCGATGGTCAAATGTTTGAGCCGGAATGTAATCAAGGCCCAAATGCAGCCTCCTTTTTTGTAGAAAAAATGAAAGAGACATCGGAGTTTGTCCAAGGAATGTACAGAAATCCAATTCCGATGAGTCCCTAAGAGATTGAGCGACATGTGTCCACGAGCACCTGTCATGTTTTCGCGAATGTTGAGGATATAGTTCGAGACCATTGCCACTTATCGGGTAAATACCGAGAAGCTTTACACCATCAATACAACTTGCCATACCGAATGCCCAAATTCCTTCCGGTACTTTTTCACAATCTCAGTAGACACGATGAACACTTTATCGTTCCCGAATTGGGATACGACGATAAGAAGATTCATTGCATTCCTAATTCCGAGGAAAAATATATTTCCTTTAGTAAGAGCATTGGGAATAACTTTTTCATTCGATATGGTGATACCTTCCGTTTCATTGCAAAATCCCTCTCAGAATTAGTTTTAAATTTACCTTCGGAAAAGTTTATTCACTCTCGGAGGATTTTCGGAAAACAGATTTGTTAACTCGAAAGGGGGTTTTTCTGTACGAATATGTTGATGGTTGGGAAAAATTAAACAATTCGTGCTTGCCTCCGAAAGAAGAATTTTAAAGCCGCCTGACCTAATATACGATATCCGACGAAGATTGAGATTTTGCCAAAAAAGTTTGGTACGAATTAAATTGTCGTACTTTTTGAGATTATTCAAATGTTTATCTGAAATCCGACGTGCTAATATTAACCGATGTATTCGAAAATTTTAGGACAGTTTCCATGGAGACTTTCGGATTTGATCCGAGTTATTATTTCACCGCCCCTTGTCTCTTATGGGATACCATGCACAGGCATACAAAAGTAAAATTGGAGCTCCTGACAGATACCGATATGCATTAATTCATGGAAAGAGGAATATGAGGAGGAATCAGCCAATGTTCCAAAAGATACAGCAAAGCGAATAACAAATATTTGATAGATTACGACAGCACTCACAACTCTTCTTACCTAATGTATTTCTATGCAAATTCTCTGTATGGGTATGCTATGTGACAGTCTCTTCATCAAAGCAATTTCCGTTGGTTATCTCTCGAAGAAGTTGAAACATTTATTGTCCTCACTGTGTCCGACGATCACTCGAAAGGGTACATGCTAGAAGTTGATTTGCAATATCCTCCCAAAATTCACGACGCGCATTCCGACTTGCCTATATGTCCCGAAAACTAGATGCCGCCCCGGGGGTACACATCGGAAACTGATTACGAGTCTCGATCCCAAAAAGCGCTACGTTAATCATTACCGAAATCTAAAGCAAGCCCTTAATTTTGGTGTAAAACTTAAGAAAATACACCGAATTATAGAATTTGACCATCCACCATGGCTTAAACCGTACATCGATCTCAATGCACAAAAGCGGAAATCGGCAACGAACGATCGATCGATCTGTATATTTGTTCCTCGTTCGGAAAATTATTGGAGAGCGTACGCAAAAGGATAAATTTGGAATTTGCTACTTACCCTATACGATTAAAGAAATTGATTTCGAGTTCGATATTTCTCGATAGAACCATCTTCGGAGAGAATTTAGTAGCCGTTCACAGCCGAAAATGTAAGGTCGTCTTAAACAAACCGATATATGCAGGTCAAGCCGTTTTAGACATTAGTAAAGAATTGATATACGATTATTTCTATCACCTCAAAGCTAAATATGCCGAATAAGTAGCGTTGAACCAAATCGATACTGATGGGCTTATTTTTTAAGTGATCACCGAAGATTTTTACGAAGATATGAGAGACGACCTTTCGTGGTACGACACGCTTAGCTATCCAAAGGCTCATAAATGTTTCGACGTAAAAAAAAGTGGTAGGAAAAATGAAAGACGAATGCAATGGTAACCTAATGACTGAATTTGTAGGATTGCAAAGCAAACATTAATTTTTAGAAAATTCCGTAATCTTCCGAAAGATGTGCATGATTCGTTCGGCGCTGCATCGCGTGTACACGGTCGAAGTTAATGAAGCTCCTCTTTCGGTGAAAGACGACAAAAGATATTTGTGCGAGGACGGTTGCAATACTCTCGCGAGGGGTCATAACAAAACCAACAATTTAAAACGAACCTGGGACGAGGCTTTTTCCTAATTATGACGTAAATTACACCCTCCGAAATGACTCCCTCCGGAGGGAGAGCATGGCTGGCAGTACCTTTCACGCTACGCTCAGTACACATGCGGGTATACGACAGAGTGGAATACTGCAGAACGCTACGAAATGGAAAGGATGGCTCGATTAAACGAGGCCATAAGAATCAATGTTGAATAGGGAGGTTAAATATCTCTTTTAAGCGATGAACACGCCAAACATCTGCCGATAGCGTTATTCGGAATTCTTTGTCCTACAAAATAACTTCAGCGTTATCCATCATCGCAAACGACTTGAAGGGACTTGTTATTCGCATGGAGGATATGCTCGAAAAATAATAGATGGTGAAAGCGAGTATCGAAAGAGAGGCGGGTTCATTTTTTTCCTTTCACTCTCGGAGTCAACGTTAATAATGATAAAGTGGAAACATCGTTTCACCTGTGCATAATTGCAGGTCCTTCAAGCAGCGGAAAAACAGAATTTATTTTGAAGTTCCTCAGAAATGTACCATCATTAGTGGATGGAAAGATAAAAAGGATCATATGGTGCTGTAGTTACGGATGCTTTTCAAATACTAAGGGCATTCCAAAGGTCAAGTTGGTATGGAAACTTCCAAAAAGCTTTTCAAATCCGAAAAAGATACCCACTCTATATCGATGATTTCATGCATGACTGATTCAATGACCACACAGTGAGTGAGCTACTCACAACAGATTAACATCATTCTAATGTCTTCGTCATTCTAATTAGTCTTTATGTTTTTTATCAATCCCGTTTTTCACGAGCGCTATCGTTGAATGCAAAGTACATCGTATGCTTTAGAAATCTCTGCGATCGCTTGCAATTCAAATATTTAGCCTGTCAAGTTTAACCCAAAAATCCAGCAGCACTCACATACATGCGGCATACTAACAAATAGGCGGTGACATTGAGACCATTCACTTACTTGGTGCTAGACTTTGCCCAGGAGACGAAGGATTGCTTGCGATACAGGACACACATTTTTCCCAAAGAAATCACTGAAGTTTACATCCCACCAAACCTGCTGGGCATGATAAATCATCACGGTTAACACCCATCATGATAAAAGAAAAATTGACTCTACCACAACTGCAACGTTCATGAGAGCTAAGTGGGAAACCCAAATGAGATTTTGCAAAAGTGGGACAATTAGGTGTGCTCTAATTTTTTTGGAGGACACCGGAAAATTATAGTATAAAATGTCGGACCGTCCCACTGAAAGCAGGACGTCTGGTCACTTAACGAATTCACCAATTTCCTGCTTGTTTTACTGGAGTTCCCAAGAATTCAGCAAACATCGTAAACTCAACAGGATTAATAATTATAATTATTAACCAAAATTGACATCATGGAGCAGTTGAGACTATATGGGTTTTTTATTGCATGCTCCATTACATAAATTTCTTTAGTGAAAAGCCTTTTCTACAATTTTGGTAGAAATGCTTATGAAGTGACTACCTATTCATGACAATTTATTCACTACAGCTTAGTTACAACAACATGTTTACAATACCGTGGGTATAAATACTTTCTTTGGACTTTCAAACTGAGCCCTGGTGAAACATGTATGATGCTTTGTAGCAAGTTAACTGCTGAACTCAAAAGCTATTTTGCATAAGGAGTAATTGAAGTGAACAATGATTAAAAGGCATAAGACAATTGAACAAATGCTTTATTTTACTTTTGAGTGAAACTAATTCCAGGAATTTGTTGGACTTTGGCACCAATTGGCAACCTGCATGAAACATGGGGTGTACATTCTCATGAATGCCAAGAGCATAAAAAATAACTCATGCATAGATCACAGTAACATACGAAAGGCATTTTAGGAAAATTTCACACTCCTAAATACATGAAATATGTCATGACTGCAGGATTACCAATATAATTTTAAAATAAAACTAGAGGAAAATCACTCGATATTTTCTAGAAAAAGACCAAAATTGTCTCAACAGCCAAACTAACAGGAGCCTCTTAAGATCTATTATCTGTTACTAAGCAACAGCATTCTGACATCACTTAGTGATAAAATAATATGCATTATTCTGAACCAAAATTTTATAAGACTTCATTAAGTTTCAAAACCCAATGAAACATAGCTAAAGGCATTTACATAACACACTTATAATAATGAAATGTTTAGCGGTCAATAGAAAATCAAGTCAATATGACCTGGTCACTATCCACTAGATTGAAAAGAAGAAAATACTTTCATTTACATTTCCCTCAAATGCCAACATGAAGCTCTGTTCTCTTGAAAACTTGACAATAAGTGATATGGATTTATTGCATTTTTAATGGTTACTGATAACAACAGTAGTACATAAATATGATTGGAGGGACTTATTTTTTTTCTAACGGCTACTACAGATTGGGTAAGTCAAAATAATGTTAACTCTGGACATTGAATCCCATATAGTTCGTTTATACGATTTTTATACCTCTGGGTCCTGATACATTTTGAAGAGAAACAATTTATAGGGAAAACTACAACAAACTATCCTCTCAAGATTGGAATTGATTTAGTGACCTACAGTTGGCATATATGTAAACATCACAGCAGCCAGTGGAAATGTATATGGAGATACATTACATCAATGATAAGCACCCATTGAATGACACAAACTGTCACTCATTTTCTAGCTAGGTACAAGTATACTCAATTCTATATTGAGCAGCATGAGAAGCTTCCAATGATAATTACATGTTCACAAAATATTTCAAAAGCAAAGGATTCCAAATTACAAAATATAAAAAGAAATTATAAGCCTCACAACTAATAGTACATTTCCTATTTAATGAAGCACACAGCCATTATGTAACATTTAGTAAAAGACTAATTAACATTTTCCTATCAACACATGGCACAAGAAAATGTTTGAAATTAGTAGCAAACAACCCCATGATATTAACAAATACATGAGGAATCAGACAAACCAATGCCATGGATACACTAATACTGAAAATATTAGCACAAGGAATGAGATAAAAAACTGGCATTGGACCATGTTTATGGCTTCCTTTATTGCAACATTTTTGTTTTATGCATTTCCCACCATCAGAGCAAGTGATTCAACACTTAATGCTAGGATAACTTACGTCTTCCACTTGAGGTGGTGGTGGATCTCAGCATGGGGAGCTGCAGATGAAAGCATAACAAAATGACATTGTGATGGTCATTCTCCGAGAATTAACTGGCCATTTAAGCCACCAGTGTCATCTTCCACCATCCCTTCCTCTACCAAATGAACAACATTTCGATTTCTCCTTGAGCCACTTAATATCCTTGTCACTTCCATTGTAGAACACTGATCTGAATGCTGATTAATGGCTTCAGCAAGCTCTTCTGCACCAATAGTGCCAGTGACTGCACTTTCTTCCTCCTCAGATGCATCAGCAACTATAGCCAGAGTTGCTTGCTCACCTCCTACCACCCCTAAACTGATTTCTGCACTTGTTTCCTCACTGCAACTTACAGATCCCTCATTACCTTCTGCAGACAAAATCTGTGCATGCTCCTGCAATACCTGTAATGCCATAAGAAAGATTCGTGAGGAGTTTTTCATTCAAGATTATGGTTACTTTCATGTACCTATTACAGTATTATCCAGCTCGAAAGGTGTGCTTTGATCTCCGCATTAAGCCATGGAAAACCACCCTGTGTCTTATAAAGTCAATGCCAATGTCAGAGTTTGTCTTCCTTACCCTCCTGATTAAAATGTGAATTCTGCAAATCTTAGGATGAAACAAAGTTAAAATGATGCATGATGATACTTTGGATCGCACAATTTTACCGCAGTTACAGGGACTTATAGGCTAATAAAAATAATCCACAAAACACCTAGTTATAATTTTTTTGTTAAGTCAGTTTTATATGATATTCATATATTTACACAAATCAAATATCAAGATATCAAATAATACGTCTTCCAAAAAGTTTGTCAGAGATTTGGTGAATTTCGGCAAGCACTTTCAAAAAGGTTGCCCACCCTGTACTAGGCAATACAAGTGCAAATACAGAATTTTATCATTTACCTAATTGACCTTACATGAACTATTGAAAGGAGCGGTGGATTAGAGCAGTCAAGAGCTAAAGAAGGAAGCCAATAGGTAAATGTGATGGAATTGATAACAAATATCACATATATATCCAATTTATCCATGTGGTTTCCTAGCAAGCACAGGGGATATACTTTCCAGAAGAAAAGTCTGAAATTCTGGGGATAGGACATCTTTTCCCTCATTTATAGATTTTTTTGGAGGACCTACAATGTCAAAATTCTCTTGGATGGAGCTAAATTAGGAATTAAGCGGCATGCAAACATATATTTAAAAACAAATAATTCAATAAAATTCCTTAAAGTTATTTGAGCAGTAGCTTAACCATGTGCACTCTCCTGATTGTGAGAGTGATCAATCTGAGAGTGTGGCTTAAGTAGTCCACCTTCCATGATGCTCTGAGTTTTAAAATGGCAGAGAAGAAAGTAAGACAAAATTATTCTCATGAAAATGAAATACATTGTCAGCACTACCTTCAAAGAAGTTAATTCATTTACCAAATGCCTTTGTAGTGACAGGTTAAAGCATAAGCTAACTGATTTCGCGTAGAGTTCCAATTTGCATTACGAACTCGTAATTTTAATATTCATGCCCGATTGTCCACGTATTGTGCGTAAATGTTATGATATTGTGTTGAGATGGGACGTGTGGAACTATTGATTAGTGTAGATGCCATGTTTTTGTGGTGAAGAATTATCCCTCCAATTATACATAAATCTTTAAGTGCTCACATTATTTTAATGTAATTGTTAGCAACATTATAACTTTTACACAATCCTACAAAAGTATGCATACATATCCAGTGTTTAGAGAACCCAATCAAAGTTCAATGAGTCACCACTAATGCCAAGATTGTGAGATTCTCCTAACTGTTACTTGAATACTATGCTTACCAAGTATTTTGAGTCTACTATGATAGGAATAATGAAATACATAATTGCATGTTATTTTTAGAGATGGGTCGAATCCAAAATTTATCAAAAATCCCAAATTCGAATTGAATAAAAAAATTACGATCAAATGACTTGTTCTAGGTTTTCCCTTATTCTGAAATCATATTTTTGAGTGTGAAAAAAAAATTAGACTAAACAGAAATTTGTTACACAGCAGTCTATTACTTTTCCAGTAGGGAATAATGAAAAATTGTTAAATGAACACAACAGAAGTTTTATACATATTCTTGTGCAATCTTTGTTATTTTCCAATGAGGTGTTTCTAAACCTTTTCAGTAATGTATTTGCTAAATTGCAGGCTATTGCTGTTTTTCTGGCTAAAATTGGACGTTTTTCTGTGCATTACCACAGTACGTTAGTGGCTTTGGAGATGCAGCCATGGGAGATATTATCAGAATTTAGCACAAAATGGTGAAAAGATGTTTTAAACCCTGACTCCAGTTAATGTCAAACTTATGGTCATATTTCGAAGATAATGACCTCTTCATGATAATGAGAGATATACCACTCTTCCCTTTCGGCATTTGGGGGCGTCCATTAATTACGTGAGGCATTTTTGGGGGAGAGGGGGTTGAGCCGAATCTCACCCAACCTCACGTGGGGGAGAGAGGGGGTCTCGGCAAATATCACGCAATTTTTTTTCCGCAAGAAACAGAGTAAAATTGCAAGACAACTGGGTTAAATTAAGCAAAACATGTTTCTCCACTTAAATATGGCTAAATCCTTCACAGTAACATTTATCGCAGTTATGCGAACGCCACAAAGTAGCACAGTAGCCCCTTGGTTGTTTAGCCGCCATCGGCCAGCCAAACGAGCGACTCGACGAACGCTGTGGCGTACGAGCCGTTCTTCGTAGTCTTAAACACTAGTCTTAACTAGTCTTAAATAAAAATAAGCAAGTAAATTATATTTTTTAAATAAATCCAACACAATCAAGCACAGATTAATGTATTTACACTAAAAATACACATTTTGAATAATCTCACGTGAGATTAGGGGGAGGAGGGGGTCAAGCCAAATCTCACGACATCTCACCACGGGGGGAGGTGGGGTCGTAAAATCGCCAAAACCGCCTCACATAATTAATGGACGCCTTTAGTCTTGAGATTATCTATTCCCATATATTGGTGCATTTTAATTTCGCTCATATTCATATTTTATGGGTGCTTAAAACCCTCAGAACTCCTTAATCAATGGTCAAAAAGGACCAAAAAGGAAGGATCTCAGTAAGATGGAACAACAAAAACAGTTTCCAGAAAATTTTGCGGCGTGATAAACAGAATGTTTTTTAAATGCATTCTATGCAAGGTGTATACTTTTCAAGAGCCCAAACCTTTGTTTTTCCAAATCAAAAAGAAATATTTTCAGTCTGCCAGTAGAATAAATAAACAAAAATGCTGGCATAATGATCTGCAGCATTACACAAGAGCCTCGTAGAGATTTTTAATGAAACTTGATGTATCCAATAGCTATAAAAACCTCAGCTGATATGCATGTTTTATGACATCATGAATGCTCACCAAAATAACCACACTTTAGAAGTGCATAGGCATCGAAACTATAAATTCTGATGTTAGATTTCAAACAAATTAACAACAGAGAACAAAGAGTTTATATAGAAGTATCACATACCCAACCTGCACAACTGGATTTGAATTCGATCGAATCTTCTTATTCATACCACATCACCAGTTAGTTTTTTTCAGATGATTTGATACCATTTAAGGAAATCATGGAATCCATTATGCCTGGCCAGCATTGTTGAATAGACCACCTGAATTGTTAATTACACTGCTGCTTTCATTGTTCTAAGTTTATCTTATGCCAAAAATCTAATTTTGGTAAAAATGCTATTCCATGAGGTTGGCTTATTCTTATATACCCCTTCCTAGGGATTTTTTGTTGTGTCATTAATTAGGAGTGCACTCATTGGAGCCAATCGGAGGCGCTAATGCATGGTTACGGAAAGCCTATCCCCCATATTGCAGACACCTCTTTATCAAATATCCCCGAGATCTTCATTGTCTGTCCCTGCCCTATCCTTTTTTTTTTGACAATATGCTTTCTGCAGCAAACTATATCCATGTTAATGCGGAGAGTCCTAGGAAATTTCGAGGATATGCTCCACCTTGTGATAGCTGGGCTATATGAATAGTAAAACCTTGATTTTACAGTCCTAGATTATACATACGATTTTACATGGTGACAGTTGAGTCCAGGTACTACAGGGAATTTCAATGATAAATACTTGATTTCATGTAGAATCTCGAACTTTATGAAGTTTTTTTATTTTACACAAGGCCACTTCAGTCCGAAGAGCAAATTTTTCTCAAATTTATGTAGAATGTCTAGCATTTCAATATATAAACCAACACTGATATAAACCTTGCAGAACTTAGAAATAGGAGAACCAACTCCATCACATAAAAATACCCAACCACTGCATTTCCTTGCCACCATGAGGCAAAATATTGCAATAAGCATCTAATTTTGATGGAAAACTCATTAGGGTGAGCCAAGAATTCCAGATTTATCATGTTTCCAATTTTGTCTTTTGAAGCTTAATTTTTTTCATTTTGATGCAAACAGTGAAAACATATTTTGAAGTCAATCAACCCCTGGCAACCAGTGCTGCAGGGGTGACAAACTTTCAAATTGTAAGGGTGAAAGTTAGTATTTTGATTTTTAATTCTAATCATATGGTAAATGCTGATATATTTCTTCTGTGATAGGTAAATGCATCTTTTATGAACATTTTGTGAGACTAAAACAAAAATTAAATTGACTTAAAAAAATAAAACTAAATTAAATTCATTTCTACATATTATCTGAATATGTTCATTATTTATAACATTTTCCTCACAAAAAATACTAACCATATAATACGAGCAATAAAAGAAAATAGAGATATCACTATTGATTATCAGGATACTTTATGTTGTTATTCATAACCAGACAAAATTACTGCGTCCATACACCATTTTTAATTACATAATTTGTTTAATAAGTATGAGTACAGAATGACTGCTCTTTTAACTACATTATTTTCTGTGCTCAAAGGTTTTAAAATCTAATCTTCTGGCAGGTATTCCTCCAGGCCACCTTAGAAAGCTCACACATCCCCACTTTTACTCTAAGTATTTCCATAACCTTCTGGGATTAGAGGGTGACAAACCCAAAGAATGATTTTGGAATAACAGGAAAGCCCCTACGAGCTTGAAAGCTAATGTTCTCTTCACTTGACTCTACACTGTTGTGAAGGGAAGCTACTATTTTCCTTTCTAATTCTACATCCACTGATAAATCATAGAGAGCTAATGTAAAAATTTGTTTCTATGATTCAACTGCTGATTTTTGAAAATCTTTACATGTGCAGAAAACTTTGGATTATGGTAGTTATGTTCATAGAAAGTCCTAAGAAATGTAAATTGTCCTCCATTGGATACATTAGCAGACTCAGACATTACTTAGTGGAACCAAAATGTCAACCAACATAAGAAAGCATTGTTTAGTCCACACCTAAAAGAACTTTTCCTGATCAAGAATTTGTCTCGTATGTAGTCATCTTTTAAGTACTGATATAAGGTCATGACTTATTATACAAAAAATCAAAAAGGGGAAGCGGGGTAACAAGATATACTGAGGTGAGGGATGGAAGGTAAAGTAATTGTACGAGGGTTTCTGTTACATCACGTCCAAAATCCTAGCATGTCACAAGGGCTGGGGGAGGTAACAGAATATACTAAAAAGGAAAAGATAATTGACAAGATTTTGTCCTTCACCGGAGCTGCAACAGCTAATAATGCAGAAAGCCACTTTGAGCATAATGAAGGACTACAAAAACCACGATCTACATCCAGCACTCTTCATCTTTTGACATTGACAATATCTTATGTAAAGATTTTTAAAGTAAAAGAAATACAAAGCCCTCACCATTCAATGGGCATCATTAACAGTACTTGGTGCCAGGAACTGTAAGCCTTTTCGGAGATAATTCCAATAAATTTTATACAGGACTTCAGGAACTCAAGGTAATCATCTCATGGCTATGACTACTTAGAAATTTTAGACATAAATTGTAATATTTTTAAGATAACTCATTATAAAACATTAGTAAAAAGTAAATGGCACCAATTTTAGTCTCAGCTTTGCCTTTCAAACCAGAATTTTTGAACCTATAAGCCTGTCTTTAATAATAATAATATTTATTTTGTCCAGAGGTTTGTTGATACAAACATAGGATAGTTAGTAATTATTGATTTTTGGCAGTTGATTCTTACACACCATGAAAAGGGCTTTCTTTTGTCCAGAAAAAGGTCCCACTGATGCTTGATAAACTACTATTAGAACAAGGGGCTACATAGGAAAATGGCATGCGTATGATAGACCATCAAGCCTCTCTCTAAGACCACAGGCACTGTGAGAACACACTATAATTTTTAATGTTTTGCAGCCAGGTACTGAGTAATTATGAAATACAATGATTATCTCAAGGAACATACGAGGTGTGTTCAAAAAGTAAGGTGACTTTATATTTTTATGAAAAAATATTTATTTATTCTTCAATATTAAAGTTGTCCCCTTCAAAGTAATCCCCCCCAGATATAATATACTTGTGCCAACGCTTTTTCCAATCCTCAAAGCAATTCTGTTAAGCACTTTTTGGTATAGCCTTGAGCTCTTTCAGAGATGCAGTCTTTATCTCCTCAATCGTTGCAAATCTCCGTCCTTTCATAGGTCTCTTCAGTTTTGGAAACAGGAAAAAGTCGCAGGGGGCCAAATCCGGTGAATATGGTGGCTGAGGCATGATTGTGGTGTTGTTTTTGGCCAAAAAATCTCTCACGAGCAACGATGAGTGAGCAGGTTCATTATCGTGATGCAAAAGCCATGAATTGTTTTTCCATAATGCCGGACGTTTTTTCGTATTGATTCTCGCAAACGGCGCATAACTTCAAGGTAATACTCTTTATTGACCGTGCGACCTTGTGGTAAGAACTCCTGATGCAATACGCCACGGTTATCAAAGAAAACAGTGAGCAAAACCTTGACTTTTGATCGAACTTGGCGTGCTTTTTTCGATCTTGGTTCTCCTGGGTACTTCCATTGGGACAAATGGGCTTTGGTTTCGACGTCATAATCATATACCCATGATTCGTCACCAGTTATGATCCTTTGAGCAAATCAGAATCATCATTGACGTCATTCAACAGCTCCTGAGCGATGCTCATGCGACGGTTCTTCTGGTAAAATTAAGCAGTTTCGGAACGAACTTCGCTAACACATGTCTCATGCCCAAAACAACGAAAAAATTGCATGGCACGAGCCAACCGATATGCCAACATCCTCAGCAACTTCTCTAATAGTGATTCGACGATTTTTCAAAACAATATTCTTCACTGCTTCAACGTTTTCATCTGTTGTTGACGTGCTGGGGCGTCCAGAGCGAGGTTCGTCATTGGCATCTTCTCGGGCATCTTGGAAGAGTTTGTACCACTTATAAACATTTTTTTTACTCAGAGCAGACTCACCGTATGCCACTGTCAACATTTTAAGTGTTTTGGAGCACTTAATTCCATTTTTTACACAAAATTTGATGCAAATTCTTTGATCCATTTTTTTTATAGCAGAAAATTGCCGAGCACACCAAAACACGTCTAACATATGTATCTGTCAATAACAAACTGAAAATGTTATATTGTTGAAACTGTAAACAAATGTTTGGGACATGTGTACCAACACAACAAAACAAAAAAAATCGAAAATAAAATGTATGTTGCCTGCGAAATTTGAAAAGTCGCCTTACTTTTTGAACACACCTCGTATCATGGAAATCATATGCAATATGTATATTAGATGGTGATGTTGAATCAGCTCATACAGTTTTCACAACATAGCTAATTCCTATTTCTTTTGTCATTGATGACACAGCTTGAGGCACTGATTAAGCAATTTCAGATTCTATCGTGGGAATCTAAAAATCCTTCAAAAAAATTTCTTCGGGCCTTGGCTAAAAAGCTCATGTTTCCTCAACAAAGTTGTGAACTGCAAAAGGCACTCTCACCTTTTCTCAGGATGCAATTGTGGTGATGAGAACACTTAAAGAAAGAAACATAGAGTATAATAAGGATCTTTTAGCTCGCTTTGTGAATATTTAAAAAGCTTTGTATCTTATCAGTATTATATCAGTACATTACCGCATTTTCCAATGATCAAGGAATACAAATAAAAGAAGACAAATTAGATAAACTTTTTAAGCGAAAATATTAACCAGTGACCAATATATCCAGTAACTTACAGGGGTTCTCTTGCGCACCACAATTGTTCGTATGATTAAGTGAACCGAATTCCTGCACTTCCGAGGTTTATTCCTCGAGCAATACTTGGGAACAATGATGGTGCCCTTTATAAGACAAACAACAGGTGGATTTGAACAAACAAAAGGTGGAGTCAATGACACATATCAAGAGTCAAAAGAGCCACTTGTTTAGTAGTAGTTATATAAAAAATAACAATGTTTGCAGAAAATTTTCAAACAGCCTCTAGGACAGCAAAATATTTCAGTTAACTTTTACATGAAATGTTCGACAGTATGGAAAAATGTACCATGGTTGAATAAAATATTTTACATTAAAATAATTCTCGCTGGCTAAATGCAAGCCAAGCTTGCTCTACTATCATTTTACCATAGTCATCCATCACAAGGGTTAGAACCAACCATGGTAAATTTCACATAGATCTCTATCTACAATAGATTGGTAGAGATGATGTAAACTATATCAAGAATACTTTTCTGTATTTCGAGCACTGGCTTCACAGTTATTTAGAATAGAACATATTAACAATTTTTTGAGATGTCATGCAATACTAGTCCATTGAAGTTTTTCACCACCTGACTGCACATTAGTTACAGCGGTCAGGTGAACAATCATCATCATCACATTCATGGTCTCAGTAGATGATGAGACACCAATAAGGAGCAAATTATATCAGTTGATAGGAGTAAATATCAGGCGTATCATAGATGTAATACACAGGTGCAAGTATAGGTGAGTGCAGTTGCCGCCAGAGATTTCACGGTATTTTTACACCATGACGACTGTTTGACTTTTAGGGGTACCTAATGTACATGTGCCAGGACAACAGAACCTCAACAGAATCTTGCAATCAGGCTAACATTCTGATCTTCAAACTGTATAACAATAAAATGTAAACCTGGCTGTAGCAGGTATCAATTCATAGAAGTTTTTGATGTACTTATCCATAAAAATGTGAAATAATTTATAGTTTTCTACCAAACCCCATTCTTACAACTCAAATGGTGAAATGCATTATACAGATAACATGTAGCAGAAAAGAATTCAGTACTTAACATTATTATGGATAAATGTTTAATAAAATTAAATGTAAATTTTTCCTGAGTACTTACAGGTAAAATTTGATCACCCGTAAACACCTGGATATGATGGCCCTCTTGAATCCTCACAATCTGCTCAGGTGTAGCGTGGAGTACTTTAATGTCACCTTGTGCTGTATGTATCACTTGAAAAGCCTGTGAAAAATGTATTTTAAAATATTACTTAATTTAATTCAATGTGGTAACATTGTTCACATCACATAAGAAATCAACATATGAATTTGTAAGGGAATACAAGATAATAAATAATTATGCTGTATATGTGAAAGACATATGAACTTACTTGAGCATCTATTTCTTCAACAATAGTATCTCCAACCAATGACCCAGGAGTAACAATTAGGGACTCTCCATCCTCAGCGATTACTTTGTGAATCTGGTTTTCATGGGAAGATGAGTTCTGCAATATTCATCACAACCTTTCAGTAACCAAATTTAAAATATAAGAGAGAAAAGTTCAAGTTCAATGCAAGCTGTCCTGGAAAAATTTTTACTCAGCTGAAAGAATTGTCTGTTACAAGTCTTACTATTCAGTAGAACTTTACTGTGCTGTTTTTTTAGTCAGGGATTCCTCAAAACAAGAGATGAATTGGAGGAAAATTTACCCCATAAAAAACCTGGGAACATTTGAAAGTAATTGAGGCACCTTGTAAGGCCATCTGCCTCAAGCTACTATGCAAAAAAGCTGCAAATGATGCTTGCAGCAAATGGGTGTTATGAATTAAAGACATTGATTCAGTTCTTATTAGTTATTTTCAATGTGTTGCATTACTTGGACAAATATAATAACAGAAATATTTATGTATACAGTTTTCTTAAACCTGAACGTTGTACAATCCTATGTGGAGAGTAAAGTTGAAGATTTTTTAAGATTGTGTTGAAGGCCCAGGTCCTTCAACACAACTACAGCAGCAACTACAACAAAACAACTACAAGAGGATAAAGGAAAATAACTAACATTGTTGTGACTTATAAAGAAAGAAGACACAGATTTATGTTTTAAAACTTCAAAGTAATACACAGACAAAGGAGAAATGTATAGCAGATAGAAGAGATGAAGATGAAAAATGACGAGGGAGATATGCCAAGCTAGGAAAGTTATTTCACAGGAAAATTTAATTTGCCAGCTCTCCTTGCCAAGAAAAACTGTTGGATAGCAATTGAACCTGGCATTGCAGACATTCATGATGTTGGTTCAACCTCTTGCCTACCTTGACCTCGTTACACACAGGCAGTCACTCCTTACCTATATTGACTTCCCCGAGTGTAGCACAGGCATTGTAATATTTTACGCTGTGCTGATTTGGCCATTTTTTTCTGAATGCTTCCAACAGGAAGTCATTTACTCAGGAGGTGTCTCTAGTATATGACAAAACTCTTTACAGCAGGTGGTGATATCTGTAACTCTATTTCTATGTTTTCACTCCCATGCCTATACTTTCAATATTAGTCGTATTCATCAGTTGTTTTCCACAGACAAATTGTTTCAGTGGCAAATTCCTCTGCAGAATTATTGCCTTTTACAGCATGATTTGTAATATCCAAAATATCACACTTCACACCAAATTTTTTATGCTGAACTATTATTTTCTGATATAGTTTCCCACTATGCCTGATATGTTTGATTCTAGAGGTTCTGAAGAACTTTCAGTGAGTGACTTGGGAAGTTCGTCACAAGATACTGAGTTATTTCTGATATTGATGAGGATACCACAGCTGCATTACTTGATGTAAGAACTTGGTGCCCCACAAATTCTGATCAAGATCTCAAGACCACTTCCTCCAAGGTTTCCTTTAACTGCTTCTTAAGCTATGCATTTAGACACAGATGAAACTGTTGATATTCTTCAGTACTTTGAGTCATGGATTTATTGAAGACTTTCAAATAAATCTGATAATACAGCAAACCAACTTATATGCTGACCAATCCATACAATCCTCCTTTGAAAAAAATTTCAAGAGCTAAAGATTGGCCAGCAGTAAAACTGGGGAAAATAATAAGAGGTTTTTGGTTTGATCACTTATCAGGGAATCGTAAACAAACCAGTAGAAGAACGGTATTAGTCTAAGAAACAGGCAATTGTAATTCCATGGCTCATGATGTACTCCTGGAGGTTTGTCCTCATAAAATGCCACCTACATTTCTCAGTTAAGTGTTTTTGATAAGGATGCTCACTAAAATACCAAACTCAAAAAAACTTAGCCAGTGATCATTCATCTCAAGAAAAAGTTCTGTAGTTTGCTGATGCCAGAGAGGGACATTTCCATTGATGAGAGTCTCATATATTGCAAGAATAGGCCAGGATGGATCCAATATGTTCCCATAAAAAGCTCTAGATTTGGGGTAAAAACCTTTATGCTATGCTAGTCTTAATCTGGATACATATGGTCATTTATTATTTATACTGGAAAAGGGTTAGCATTGAATGAAGAATATAGAAATTAACCTATACCATCCCAGATTGTCTTGGCTCTAACCCCTACTAGGTACGGGTAAAATAAGGGCTGCGGTGTAACTATGGACAATTACTACACCAAGAGCTAGCTGATTTACTGATTTAGAAAGGAGCTAGCACCTATGGGACATTGAGAATCACACAGAAATAAGTTCCCAATGGCCTGATGCAGAAGAAATTGAAGAAGGGGAGATTCTCTGCCTTTCAAAGACGTTAGTTAATGGTACTAACATGGCATCATAAGAAGGCTGCTACTCCACTCTCTACAATAGACTACACATAATCAATTGACCTGTAAAAATGGAGAAAGAAATTACAGAAGCTGAAACTTGTTGTATATGCAATGAGTGTAGAGGATAGGGCAGATCAAAATATTTTCTGCCTTGACTAGAAAAACTATCCCCTAACAAAAAAAAAGGGGGAAAAGTAACCTAAAAAACAATTTCCCACTTGCTGGAGCAGGCCACTTGGAATTTACTTGGGCATAACAAGAAATGAAAAGGAACAAAAAATAGACTTGATTTTAGAATGAAACTGGAGGAAAATATTGACATCATTGAACGGTATCAAACTGTAGATATGAAAAGTAAAGGAAAGAGGCCTTCAGAAGAACCACATCCTCTGCAGCTGTCTGATAGGCACTTCCCTGAGTACATCCTACCAACAGAGAAGAAAAAGCCTTGTATGCAGTGTGCAGTTTGTTGTGCAAAAGAGGATGAATTGGGAAAAAGATAGAAAAAGAAAAAAGATTCTCTTAGCCCCAGACCTATTAATTGGCCATCTTCCAGAAGACCATCAGTTTTGAGTGTTTTTCAATAGGTCAGATGTTACACAACAATATGAAAATACAATAATTATAATTTTCAGTTATATTGAACATGACCATTAATGAAGGAAGTTAAGACATTATACATTGGTCCAAAAGTTGAATTATAGGTTAAATATTAAAATTATACATTTATAAAAATGAGGAGAAATACGTGAGCCAGAGCAATACTTGGGCTTACATGATATATTTCAACTTTTCCCGACCTATGCTCAGGCTTGGTATTGAAAGTGTTAATGGCAATGACTATTACAGTACCCTTGTGATGATTTTTTTCTTCTTGGAGTAATTTAACTTTCATTTTCCTTGATGTATGATCATCTTCATTTTCAAAGTATGGAGCAAGCCTGTCATATTTCTTTAAAGTTAGTCTGAGAAGGAAAAACATGGTAATATGATTGTTGGTGAAGTGTTACATTGCCTTTGCTGGGTTTCAATTTTTTTCTCACAGAAAATTTGAGGATTCTGCTCATATACATTGTACATTCATTTACAAAATTGTTTTAATAACATATTAGCTTTAAGATAATTTGTAGGTTATGTAATTTTGTGAGCACTGTTCTGCTCATTTATATAGTATATGCATGAATTAACATGTTCAACGCTGAAAGATGCCTCAAACGTCTTGTGGGTTCTATCAGTTTACGGCTGGTCAGCAGACTCCAGTCACTCGTAAGGCAATTGCAGTTTTGCTGGCATTATACCTTAGGCTTCTATCTTTTTACTGGTGAGCTATGTTCTAAAATGAGTTGTCTAGTTTCACAATGGCAATGCTCTACAGTTTGTAAATTATAATGGTTTTAATTGCTTTACTAGAAGTGTATCTTTGTGGTCTTCATCATTTTTCTGTCATGTTTGTTCATAAAATTTAATAAGAAATTGAATAATATGAATTAACCAAACGTTGGCTTCAGGTTAATAACGATAAATTGAACACATAAACGATTTCATGTTTCTCAGTATAGCAACCTATTTAGATAAGGTAATTAAAAAATGGAATAGACACATGTAATCCAAAATTAATCCCACTGGGTACAAATAAATTTAATGATATTTACTCAAAACCAGTAAGACAATAAACCTTATAGAGAACTAATTGGCTGTTTAATGTATGCATGCTTAGCAACTCGACCAGATTTCTTAGCAGCCACTAATTTCTATAGTCAGCATCAAAGTACGCAGGCTCTTTGGGAAGGTTTAAAATAGTGCTACTTTACATAAAGGGGACATTGCATTACGGACTTTGGTTCAAGGGAAATATTGATGTAGGGGATTGGGTTGGTGTGGTGGCTAGAGTACTGGCTAACCATATGGGCGGCCAGGGTTCAAATCCCTGCCGAGGATGTTTTTCAGAGGAAACCCTATCCCTATAGGGATCTTGAGTGCCTTGTGGAGGGTACTTCAAGTACAAGTACTCCATCAGTCGGATGAGACATTAAACCGTGGTCCCCTTGGTGCCTTTCATTAAGAGCAGTCTAATGCAGATGCTGGGTTTCTATCCACCCTTCCTCCCTTACCTATCCCCTTTGGCACAAATGACCTTAGCTGTCGGTCGCCTCCCTAAAAATCCAATCCAAATACTGATGTAATTGTGTGTGCTTATGCTGATCCCAGTTACGCGAACAGTGTTGATAGAAAATCGGTAACTGGATATTTACTTAAAAGTTTTTGGTGATACAGTTGTATTCCACATTCATACATTTGGCTATTGCCATTCTTTTTCATGTTTAAAAAAATGCATTTGTACCCTCTATCATGGAAGAATTTCATGTGATTATTACTGAGACAGACTTTTCAAATGGACTGGTTCCCATATAACAACCTGGGGTGAGGGAGCCCTAGGAAGCTGAGGAGTAATTGAGGCAGCCCATAAAGATAACTACATATATGATAAGCATGCTTCTCCTGGTTCATCTACTGAGGAAACATCCATTGAAATTTGCAGCAAAGCAGTAAGCAAGTCAAAATGGCCGAGAGTTTGTCTTATTATCATCAACCCAGACACAATTCCATTCACATTTATTACAACGCATGAAACAAGACTAGTCTAACCATTTAATTAACTGAACCTCAATTTAATCCTTGAGTAGCACATAACCCCAAGGATCCAAGATTTTTAGATTCACAGTGTGATGATGGTTTCGTGTATTTATATGACACTGACCTTAAATCCACCAAGAGGCAAGCCTTTTAATTTCTTCCTCCATGCAGTTCTGCATTTTGAATCCATGTTTTGCTTTATCCTATACCAATCTCTGTCGTTTATATGAAATTTATGGAGTAGGTGACATTGAACGCCATAGATCTAAAAGAAGAAAAGAGTCATTCTAAAAGAGATGAGGTGATGATGCATTTCCTTCATATGCTGTAACAACTAATTGCATACCAACCATTAGAGGATCCAGTTGTTTTTTCCCATGCTTTCCTTTCCCTGATAAATTTGAAACAGCTAAGACTTCTCTAGGAAATAAATAGTCAAGAAGAGTGAGGGCCATTTTCTCTGGTGTGTGACAAAATGTGTTAATGTGGAGCAAATCCCTGCAGAGAAATACATGTACTCATGAAAGTTGGGATTTTCATTGCCATGCCTCGAGTATTCCAATTCCATTGAAATATCCACAAAGATTAGTCATTTCTCTTACGCTGGACTGATAGGACTCCTGACTCTGCATTCAGGATTCGATTCATCACCTAACCACGACCCCTCTGGATAATCAGCTTCAGAATTAAGGGTTATGACTTGCATTGATGAGTCCAAAGTCACAGAGGCGCTGACTTGGGGAGGTTTACTATTTCTTACAATGACGACAGGCGAACCCATTCTATGAATAGACGAAAAATTCATGGGCAACTCAACCATGAATGTAAAAAAATATGACAACTCAGAACTTAATGTACAAATACTCACCCGCCGGTGGTTCCATGCAAGTCCTTGATACTTCCACTTTGGCTTAAGGCGTCAGATTTAATTATTAGCGATTCAGACTTAATGAAATCTTCAAGAACTTGTATTCTTCTAATTATATCATCACAACATGAATGCCTGTGATTGTCACATTTCACATTACTTTTCACCAAATTTTCGATGACATCTATTCTTTGGAGAACTGTATTGCAGCAGGTTGTTATTTGCGTCATTCTATTCACTAAATTAGAAATTTGCTGACTAAAAGTATGTTTAAGATCGACGATCTGTTTACTACAATCCTCAAAAGCAGCATTCTGTGTATTACTGCTTTTGAAGCGTTTAAATTCACGCTCTTCCATTTCGAAAACTTTGATTACTCGAAGTGTCTGAAAGAATAAGATGAAATCACTTGAAACGACAGTTTAGAACAGGTACATTTCTTTGATTTGATTTGGCAGATTTGGATTTCTTAAGTAAGTGTTATATACGAAAATTTTGCACCATAAATATGCATTATACAAAATTATTACGCTAAACAAGAATAAAATTTAGGTCAAACTTTATAACTAAAAAAGTTAAACAAAATACAGGCTGAATATCGCTTATTGGTAACACCAACAGCAAACTAACTTTAAATTCCCCCTCTTGCTTCTGCTAGTCACGTAGTTTCACGCGTTTGACGATGTAATGGCGTCTCCTGTGACTATAACATATAACCCAATGGAAATGCCGTTGAGCCACTATGGCTTATTTTAACCAATAGGAATTGGCGTCCTCCATACTGAAGAACTCAGAATAGTGAATGAAAATGGCTACTGCAATTAAAGGTAGTGGCTGGCCCAGAAGAGCTAATCAACCCGCTGGATTTGACAGTAAATTCGTTACAAACCAATCCATCACCTTGAACAGGACAATCAATTTGTAAGTGTATAATTTTAATTCGATGCTTGTCAATCGAAACATCGCTCGTGCCGCACTCACAGTCATTCCTTTGCATTTTGATTTAAACAAAGATGGCGCAGGTTACTGCACTGTGGGTGTTGATGCTGTGTTGAAATCTATTAATACGTAACGTTTTCAGGATATTATTACGCATGATCGAATCTAATGAATTTCTGTCTATATGTTTTTCTCTTTTAAGGTATCCTTTAACGAATTACACTTTTGGAACGAAGGAACCGCTCTTTGAAAAAGATCCCTCGGTACCAGCTAGGTTTCAAAGAATGAGGGAAGAATTTGAAAAGATAGGAATGAGGCGTAGTGTCGAAGGGGTGTTATTGGTTCACGAGCATGGTTTACCACACGTATTACTGTTACAGCTGGGAACCACATTTTTTAAACTGTGAGTGTTTTCTGCCACTGAAATGTGCTTGCAGTGAATGGCGTGGAAGAGTCATTTTTTGCATCTTTTTTCTAGACCCGGTGGAGAACTCAATCCAGGGGAGGACGAAGTGGACGGTCTAAAGAGATTGCTAACAGAGGTAATATTGCATTCCAGTTTCGCCTTCATGTCCCAGGCTACAGTTTGGTGGTTCCTGGTGACTATGTCCCTAATGGGAATAGGAAGTTCTCATGAATGTGTTGGAAGCGTGTTTGTATTACTTGTATGGGTATTCAAACTTTGACGAAGAGCGTTCCCTTTTATAAACGAGTTAATTAAATAGGTATATTGCACCATTATTTTTACGAGAAACTTGGTTGTTTACATCGTGACATTCCGGTAGGGGTAGGTATCAACAATCCAGTATTTTTAATTGATGTTTAGTAAGTATCGTTGGTGTTCATACAATTTAGTGGGGACGTAGGTCACAACGGCCTTAAATGATGAATAAGCGGTTTCCCGCTCGATCACAAGTGAAGCGTCGTCGGTGGACCCGTGTCTACTTCGGATAAATGGTCGAGCCATTCCACCCAGGTACTATTGCCAGTGTCCGCAGCTGGTGGTCTGTAATTGCGAAATGATATTAGTTGTGGAAGCCGGTACAACGAGTGGGAACGTAATGCGCCAGCTGTACCATCATAATGTGTCAGCCCATACCCTGGACTTATTAGGGTCTTGAAATTGACACTACTATCATGAGTGATTGCGAAGTAAAGTGATGAATTACTACCAGCCGAGTAATTGGTTCTAACATTGTTCTTGACTAGCCAAAAGGCAATCTGAGAAGAATTTGTGTAATTTTCATATTTACGGTGAAAATTGTCGCAGAATTTGCGGATGTTTTGCAAAACATACATTTGCAAAGCATTTATTTGGTGCAATAATCTTGGTGAAATTTCAAGTTCCTTCGTGATTGTAAAATATTCAACCTGTAATAATGAACGGGTGATTTTTTCAAGGCACATCTTGTTATTTCAGTTCTTCTATGGGATTTGTTGGCTACATTCATGCATTACCTGCGTTAATATTCATGTCATTTTTGGTTTTGTATTTGGTGGTAGGTATGAAAATAAGTCCTGTTGTATTTTTATGTGCTCCACTTTAACGGTTTAAATTACATATTAGTCACAGAATATTTTGTGTGGTATTACTGTAAGACCTTCTTGTTTCATGCTTAGCTGCTTCTATATCAATTAGATATTTGTGGACATAGGTAGGGTATTGAGAATATGAAGTAATTATAACTTGTGTATGTCTGCATCACATACGCTTTTTAGTTTTGTTTGCGAAATGGTTTAGATTTATGTTTTTATGATATGACTACTGCATTGAATTTCATGGTGATGCTGATATACTAAGTGTTGTGGGTAAGATATAAAATGAAATGATACACCAGACTATCATCATTGCCTCTGGTTATGTCCAAGTCTTTTTCTTCTTAATTAATGAGAAAGATTTCAGATGACCATCACTGATAATGCCAAAACATGTTAGTCTCTATTTTTAAATTATTGTATTGTCATTTTTTGCCAGTGAATTTCACTGCCGGCCATTTATACTGACAAATGAAATTCCCTTGTTTTGGAAATTGGGAAAGGTTATTCAAGTGTTTCATTCTAAGTTAATTGTAATAATGGTATATTAATGAATTAGATAATTACAAATTTTAGCACTGTATGTTGAAATTGCGAACTAATGACATTCAGAATATGAGATAGAGAAAAAACCAATGGCCACCAGGTGTACATTTCATTGTGCATTTTTTTTTTCCTATTTCTACATTTAGGCTGATATGAAATCAGTTCATTATAAAATGAGTGATGCATGGTGTTATTTCTCTTGGAATGATGGGTAAAGTGTGTTGGAACACCAGTGGATAAAGATCTCATGGATTCTCTGGTTATCTAACCGTGAACCTTTCACTTGCTGAGCCAGTTAGCAG
Source organism: Ceriagrion tenellum (assembly GCA_963169105.1). Taxonomy (NCBI): domain Eukaryota; kingdom Metazoa; phylum Arthropoda; class Insecta; order Odonata; family Coenagrionidae; genus Ceriagrion; species Ceriagrion tenellum. Next base: position 20,517,182 of record OY720632.1, read on the forward strand.
ACTAATTATTTGCAGGGTTAAATTTTGGGAAATCTCTGGGAGATTTGGAGCACAACTCAGCCTTGTAAGTGTTCTCCAACCTGAGCTGACAAAATCACTACTTCAAGTGTGATCATATAGTTACAACATTATCAGGCCAAATAATAATTGATGAGCGTCTAATGCCCTGGGTGCAAGAGATAGGCAATATGTGTGAATGATCAATCTATGAATAAGAACTGAAATGGTACTCTAGACATACCATGTACTCCCACGTCAATTTGTTATAATTGCACTTGAAAATATCCTTTTAGGTGCATGCTATGAATTTCTTAGATTTAGCAAGAGTTAAAAATGAACTCATCACAGTTAAAATAATTCAATGTTTGGGATGTGTTTAGAAGAGAATTGTATGAGTTGAAGTTTACCATTCATATGGGATCTCCTGTAAATTTGTTAACTGTTGAACATAATGGGATTGCAGGGTATATTAAAAAGGGTGTGTATTAATGTCAGCTTTTTTGTCTGAGTATGAGTTGGTCATATTATGCAATGGTAGATGATTTTCACTTTTACCGAATGATGGCAGTAGAGTATGTATAAATTGCTGCTGGAAATAATTCTCCTGAATTGGGAGTGAAGCCACAGAACTTGCAGGGCTAATGTGTAGGGCATTGCAAGGCTAACGTGTAGATGGCTATGATTCCCAGGCCCCATAATTTTCTGGCATTTTTTGGGGATTCTATGGGACTAGGTTCTTTGCTTTAGTGGAGTATCAAGGGTCACATGTCATGAGGCTTCGTGAGGATTTTAAAGAGGCCACATCCTGTAAGGCTGTCTCCTGTAACTGCAACGATGGTTGTGCTTTGCTGTGTGTGATGATTTAAATGCCTCCCAAATTAGGATGATGAATTATGAGAAGCGTTGGGGCAGTTGAACATACTGCCGATAACTGCTTGTTGTAACTATTTAACTATTCCCAAATGCACCCCGTTATGCCAGCCCTGCGATGTTTATTTTTATAGACAAGTAAAACAATTTATTGCAAGGCTACAAAATAGCAGTGTCCTATTGAAGGAAAAAAGGGAAATTACATCTCGAGAAGATGCCATTAAAATCCATTCTTTGATCCACCATCAGCTATCTTCTCCATTGTTCAATGAAATGATAAGTTATGCATGGTTTGCATCAAAATTATTGGAGGATAGGAATGTATTTAGAAATGTAAGAGAAATGTGTTTTCCACAAGATCTGCGTACATGCAGACGCAAATGTTCCGGTGATAGCTTCATTAAATGCTCTCATTGTTGGGAAATTCTTTGCTTCAAACGCTTTTATGATGAATATCATCCAAAAACATGCTATTGGAAAGGGATTACTGTTTTTTTATTACCCACTAATTTTCCTTTACTGAAATGGAATTTCTTTCTCCCCCCTCTTACAATCAGATCGCTTCAAGATAAACATTAACATTTTTGTCTTCCGTTAATGGCGTCCAGAAAGTCCCACGACCAATCAGAGTCATGTCTGTGTCAAAAAGTATTTCAAAATCGGAAATACTCAGCCAATGATGCTCCTTTCTCCTGCAACTCTCCTTCTGAGCAAATGATAGAAACTCCACAATTGTCTACAACACTCTGGGCAGTAGACATTCCAGAAAATAGTTTTAAAACGAAAAAAACCGTAGTCACTGTTGTGTACGTTCGGAATCTGGCATCTTTCGTGGTTTCCGAAGTATACTCGAGCAAAAAAAAATTAGGCAGGAATGAGCCTCGAACCCGCGTCGTTCCGCTACAATCCGGCATAATAGGAACCACCTCGGCTGTTTCGTCTTGTGATGAAATGCGCGAAATCTTAAATCCTTCCTTGGGACGAAATTGTTTATTAATAATTTTCTCATGAACCCGGGAACATGGGGCGGAAAGACATTACCAATATCCGGCATTTTAACTCCACTTTAAGATGACATTTGTCTTGTCTTCGTCCTCAATTACTTTTACGCGATGTCTCCTTGTAAGTACAGCTGTCAAATTTGTTGTTAAATTCATGATATCAAATTATATTCTCTGATATTTCTGCAAAGTAACTTTACATTTTTTTATTTGAAGGCCTTTAATCCTATTACACTCTTCTGTGGCGTTCACAGTTATTGGACTTTGTCCCGGGACTTGTCCAAGATGTTTACAGGGTTCTATGGACATTCTTCGAAATATTTCTCCTAAAACTTGTCCCAGGACTGAGTTCACTGTCTACAGTGAATGTGATTGGATTTTTTTCCAGACATGGTATCCATACATACATACATTTGAAAGGTATGAAGATGCTTTTAGTCAAGAATCAAGAAAAAGGAAATAACTTTGTTGCCTCCGAAACTTAATGTCATAACTTCATGAGATAGGAACACAAATTTTCCTTATGATTTGCCGTTATGTGACTGCCTCATCCATTTACTTCAAAACTTTCTGACCAACCATCAGCAACACTTTCACCAATGTCTGAAGCTTTCCACCATCACAATGTTTCTTCCGGTACCTCAGAGTACCCTAAAATGTCCATGGACAGGGGTCGGTAGTTTAAACGTGAGACATAGTCCTCTGGAATTGTTTTAGGGCAAAATCCCTCTGCACTTTCTCTTGAACTAAGTCTCGTGGGATGAAGTTCAGTGAACACAGTGGCATTGTAAAAGGGACTGTGAAAGTATTCATGTTCAGGGGGAGACTGGTTCATTGGAGACTTGGTAATATTCAGGAGTCTAATAGCAGCCACTTTGAGCCTAGAAGATAGCAAAAAATGACGATCAGGTTAATTATTTGGTATCTGTTTCTACTTTAGCTGATAGCTCTTTATTTCCCAATGATTAGGGTGGTGCTAAGAAGACTGATCATGATGTGCTTGTAGAAATGATCTCCTCGCTAATAGGAAAGATGGTTAAGTCATGATTGTTTGACACATTTTTTATTTTGCTAAACCAGCTTGGCTGTGGTCTCTTTATTGCTTTGTAAAAGTTGAGTTGTTTATCTCTTAATAGTTACAGAGATTTACAATTTATCAGTTTTTTGTCACTTCCAATATAATTATGCTAGTTAAAAATGTTTTTAGTGTAATGTCAACAAAAATAAAGCATCATGGCAATGACCATTATTGACATACCCGGAGTACATGCTCTGTTGTCGTATTCATTCAAATACCTTTGCTTCTTTGTCATGCTTTTCAATTAAACGATGATGTGCATTATCATCATTTGAGAAGCCGTGAAGTATGTCTGTTTTTAGAAATATTTAGGGAACATATTAGTCATTAGGCAGAGGGAGTTTTTATGGAGTGTCTTTGTCTGATGCAAATAATACCTGTTATGTGTAATCACTTAAATCTATTTCTCAATGAAGCTGAACTTTGAGGTATTTACTGCTATGACCGTAATGTACCATGAGGTAATTCTTTTTTATACTCCATTAGGTGGTATTAAAATCATCAATCCTTGGTAGTATGGTTGTCTGCAAATAGGCCTGGCAAAATAAAGGTCCTTGGTTTGATTTTCAGTCCATAAGGGCTTTTACCTCTGGTGATTTAGAGTGAAATGTTAACTTGTTTTATGACATCTGAATAACAAATGTGTTGATTGTTGTTGCTAACTGCTATTTGTGGTAGTATGTGATGGGCAGAAAGTAATTCCTAAATGCCCCATCACACTACACTTCTATTTCTTATTCATATGTGATCTTTTGGCTTATCATACTTCTCCTGTTACAAATCACTTCTCATCTAGTCTCTGCCTCCTTATTTTGCTTGGCTTCTAGTTGTCATTTATTTTCATTTCTTCTCTGCAATGTTTTCTAGTTTCCTTTGTTGTCACCTTCTCTCTTCATTATCCAGATTTTGGTTCCACGAATGCTATCCTGCTATTTTTCATAAATTTCATAAACTCTTTCATAAATATCATATTGATATAGTTATATAAATATGCCATGTATACTACCATTTACTGCCAATAATACTGCCATTCTTCTATTTGATAAACTTCTTAACTGAAAAGTTCTCTCCATAATTTTGTGGTATGAACATTGACTCCTTAGTACAGGCGTAATAATTAGGTTTTTTCTACTCATGTTTTTCCTCTCTGATTTATTTTTACCTCATTCTTTTGGCTCAATTTCATGATATTTATTAATATTTCCATACTAGTTGTCTTTGTTTCATCTCTTGCTTTTCTGATATGTCCAACGGTAACTGCATTCTTTTGACTGGCTGATTATTACCTACACATTAAGGTGACTTAATTGGCTTTCCTTTTTTCTAGCATCAGTCTTTCCATGCTGTCATTGCTTTTTTTGGATGATAATAGAGAGAGATGAAAGGTCTTGGTATTATTGTCCTTATTGCATGAACAAAAAGGAATATGTCTACCAAGTATGGTTTGCTGCATTGATTTTTAAGTTGTATGTTGGGGGCGCATAAGTCAATGTTGATTTATGTCCCTCATGGTCTCTTCTATCGTCGATTCTAGGGATGTGTTGGTTTCACTTGTTATTGTTTCTGCTTTGGTTCTTGGTTCCAGTTCTTAATTTCGTACTTGCTTTCGTGTTATGCTCACATTATTCAAAACTCCAACTCAGTCATTTTGAGTAGCAAGTGAAACTTTTTTTGTTTATTATGCTTATCTAGATAATGCACATAGTTATCTTTAAGTAATTAGATTAATAAGATCATAAAAAGTGCTGCAATATGATAGATAAAACCATGCTATATATATAAAAAAAATTTTAATGTAGAGGATCTAGATCAATAAAAAAAGAGCCAAAGAAAGCTGCAATAATATAGCAGTGAGCATAACCTCTGTGTAATATAAGGACTCCTGAATGTTTCTGCAAATTAATCCAAATTTTACTCTTTTTTTATTTAATTGAAATATTTACTTCTAACCATTAAATTTAACCTGATTTTAGTATTATTTTGGTAAATTTAGAAACAGTCAAATGGCTACATTTTGTTGTCATTTTCAGTGCCACATGACTAGGGATTTACAAATTTTATTTAAGTACCTTTAGAAGAAAGATTTGCCATTATTGTTTTGTTTATATAACCTTTTTTAATTTTTTCCATGCTGGCTGTCTTCAGAAGTGGTGTTTTTCTGTAGTTCACCTCTTATTTTTTTGTCCAAGTTTACAAGACTACTAGTATTTTTATGGTCTAATAAATGTCTTTAGAAAAAGTAGGACTAATTATTTATGGGGATTATTGGTTGTAAACAGCAAAAGTGAGTTCCTATGCATTTTCATGTAATTGTGTTACAATGCGACTAAAACTCATAGTTTTGAAGAGGCTATACAGTTAGGTATTGCAATCCATGTCATTCCCTGTTTCCACTTCACTAGTTTAGCCTGATGCTGTTTACATTTGGTAATGGAAAATCCAGTTTATGCCAACTGTGGTTAAATTTTTAATAATGGTTGGCTGACACAGTTAGTTGGTGACACAGGTTAGAAATTGCAATGGGAATGCTAGTTTTATGTATACCAACAAGTGACAAACATATGTCACACTTGGTCTGGGTTGAGATTTCACTCTGGAAGTTTGAAATAGAAATCTCAAGGGGAGAAAACACATGTAGTACTAAATGCATATACATAGTATTCATGGAAAATTTACAAATTCAGGCAAGAGCAAGCCAATGATTACATGGTTTAGTGTTTCCCTCTGGGACCTCAGGCTGGTTACCTAGCATTCTTCTTCCGAAGTGAGGAACATTATAGCTGCATTGGGGCTTTAATTGAATGCCTCTAGAACTGTACTAACACTTACCCTCAAACATTGGAAAATTATACCAGTATCAGTTTTATTGCTGTCATGTGGCTGTTGGTTTTAAAACCTGCAGACACATGGTTTATTTTTTCATGTTGCAATTCTCAAGTATTTTAAAGATGCAAAATAACATGTTAATCCAATATAGTTTTTGTCGTTATCTCCCATAAATAACCTAGTAGTCCAGAAAGATTAATGGGTAATGGCAAGCATTAGTGCAAATGCTCGAAACTTGATGGAACATGCCCCTTGTATCGTGAAAAACAGTCATCATAACACTTGTTCTATCGGGCAGCATATTGTTGCTGCTTTCCATTTGCAGCTATCATTGCACTCTAGTACTCTAAATTATTCAAAATAGCCGATTGTTGTCAGCTGCATTATGCGATGTAGACACAATTGAAGCCCCTCAAGCATGAAAGAAAGCTCTTTCATGTGCCAAGTTAGTGCTAGAGTGCAACTGAAGAGTAATCATGTAAGTGGAATCACTGAAGGCTATGTCCAATATACCAATGATAATTTCAAAAACTACATAGAGAGACGCTTTCACATGAGGTAGAGGTTCAACCCAGAGGGAAGTACTTAGCCACGCAATCAATGACATTTATCAATCTGATAACGTTAAATTGGGAAGTATTACATCACCTACTAGAGTTGAATGTAATTAAATCAATCATGTTGCTCTCTCTCTGTTTGAATCTACTATTTGTGAGAATTTTGTTGCACTTAAATAATGTATTTAGGTAGGTTTTACTGTGAAGCCTCCACTTTCAGAGAGTGAGCAGATTTCATACAGGGCTTTGCATCATTTTTTTTGGTTCTGGTTCTTTTAGGCTTCAGTTCTGGTTTTAAGCTCAAGAACTGAAGAACTGAACTGACTCATATCTAATCAATTAGTCTAAATACCTCTTCATTGGTCGACAGTTATGACGACTTGGACTTACAAGGTCTTGAGATAAGTTTGTATTGTTAATTGTTGAATTGTGGAGTACGAAAATATTGGTTGCCCTTAAGTACCAACATGAAGATAATCATCCATAAACTTAGCAGTTAGTTTATTTTTATTGTATTACGATGAGTCAAATAATGGGAAAGGACTGACTACTGTGTATCTCTTAAAGCAATCGACCTGAAGGTTTTTAATCTTCTTTGTGTGTGCTCACTTAATATCTCTGGTTCAAGATCATTGCAATTAGGTAATGCAGGTGTAGGCAATGTTTTCATTAATGCGGGAAGTTTAATGGAACCCTCGTCTGGTGTATTTAGGGCATCATTTTAAGTTTGAAAGACATTTTTCTTTACTTTAGTTTTAACTGATTTCTTCTAAATGTGCTTTTTGTAGGAGAATTTTGCATTGGTGGTTCTTAATGGTGGGAGCCTTCATTTTATCAATGCGGGAGGACCATTGTCTAGTATTGCCATGCCCTGTGGTGAAATTAGAGGAATTAACTAAGTAGTTGTCTTTAGAGCTGTCGGCTCTCAAGAAAGATGAGATTTATGGACTCACTAATGTCAATAGAGTCCTCGAAGTCCCAAGACCTTTAATGGGGACTAAAATTCACTTTTTCCTGTCTGCTCTAAGGTGCTTGAATTTTGCACCAGTTCTCAGACTGTCAACTTATGCTTATTTTACTCAAGTTGATTATTTTTCAAACAGTTGTTGTTGTTAATGTATTTAAGTTTTTTGTCATTCAGGATAATTTGACATTTGTTTTTTTTATACTTACTGTGAAGAACATTTTTAATTAGTAGTAATCTTTTTGTTTTTCATAATTTTATCAAAAGTACTTAAAATAGAAATTGATTAATCACATGCTATGTTATTATTAGTTGGACTAAATAAGCAATGTTATTTTGGGCTGTTTTGTTGTAATAATCATCTTTAAGTCTATTCAACGGTATCCGGCATGATGTTGTGGAACATCATCTTTGATTTTAAAGAAAGAAGCTTAGAAACTTTATATGTCCACGCTTATTTGTTTTTTTTTCAATGCATTTCAGGTACAATTGTACCTGAAGATAACGCACTCTATGTGTTGAAACACGTTGCACCAACAAATAATTTAGTGTGGACATTTCTTAGTTTCTTTCTTTTAAATTCATCTACAATTCCTCAAAAATCTTTAAGCCCTCAATTCTAAGCTGAAGTTGTGTTCTCTCTGGTTATGACATCTAGGTGTAGTATGAAAAATGCTGCTAAGAGTAATTTTTGAAAGTATTCTGTTTTGATGAGGTCTTGATTAGGTCTGCCATTTTTTTTTACTAGTACGTACAAGTCTTATGTATATCTGAGTTACTCATCTGCCTTGTGACATAGTCACGTGACTTGTAGCTCTGAGAAACAGACCCCTGGTTGGAATCCTCAGAAAACTTAATCAGCATTGTTTACTGGTAATGCCAAATTCTTCTATCTTGTCAAATGTAGCCTTTTAGCTGCCGGGTAAAACCTTCACAAAGAGGGCAAAAATTTCCTAGCTGCTTAGTCTATTTTCTCATTTTCAACCAGTTTTTACTGGATGAGTTATTCCAAATGCATTGTGACTAGAGGTCTCAAATTTTGTTTTAACTTGAGTATATTTTTAAACCTGTAGGAGTATTATACATACCTAATATATCCCTTAATAATGTCTTCTTTTTCAAGCAATTTTTATGTGAGCATTAGCCTTAAGGAATGTGGCCGGATAAAGGCCATGAAATATTTCTCTAGAATAATTTGTCGGACACAAAGCTGAAGTTCCAACAATGAAAGAGAAAAGTAAAATATTTCTGTGACATAAACTTGATTGGTATGACTAGGGTTTAGTGTGATATCAAGCTGTGATATGAGTATTTATAGTAAACATTTTAAATATCCTGTTGCTGCTATTGCTGTGAGTGAAAATTTTGGGGTCTGTCCATTTATTTAATACGTTATAGTATCCATGGCTGAACATTCACCTAGGTACTTAATGATATCACTGCATTTTTGTGGTGATTCATAGATCATCACCGGTGGCAGTGGGGTAATGTCCTCGCCAGCTAAACTGAGGGTCGCGGGTTTGAGTCCCTCCTGGGTGGGTTTTTAACCACCAAGGGCATGGATGTATGTCAAATTCTGTTGGGCCGGTCCCTGGAAAACCTGATGACAGGTTTAGCAGCCTATCGGGATTCCAGGGACATACGCGCCAACAGAATCGTTTGGCAAACAAAAGAAATATGTATGTAGTCACAGTGCACATTCCTATCTTGGACTACTCTTGCAAAATGCTTGGGAAAATAGATTTGTGAATTCTTATTTTCTAGATTGGTTAATGATGTCCGATTATTTTTTTGAAGTGTGCTCAAGTGCTGGAAATGAAATTGCATGTTTTTCTTTTGTGTATGCATGATGTAGACTATGCTGTATATTTTAAACTTGATATCCTTAATTGGCCAAAGTACCTAGTCTGCACATGAAAAGTAATACACATTATGATGTTTCTCATGGCATTCTATTAAGTCTTTCAGTGCTGATGCCCCATATTTCAGTTGTATCAGTTTGTTTTTCATTTGAGCCAAATGTTTTTCAGAATGTCATTTCACTATGTTGTTTATTGAATAATTTTAGGAAAAACTAGGATGCTGAATGACATTATCAAGTGTTATGTCTAGCTAATGTATTTGAGGTTGAATCATAGGATGAGGTCTTCCATCTCATATTAGAAATATAACTCTTACTGATCCTGAAGTGAAATTAATAATTTAAGTTTAGATTTGGAGATTTCCTCAGGGAGTTCTGCAGATGTGTTGTTGCTAGAAAGAAACTGTGAGGCTTGTTAAAAGACACTTAGTCCTACTTTGAATGTATAGTAATTCATGTAAAACAGATGTATGATTAAATGTAACAGCTATGTTACCCTTTGCTCGTGCCTGTGATTCTGCAGGTGGGAGGAGTATCTATTAGGTATCACAGAATAGGTGTTAGAGATTACCATTTTGTTGCTTAAGCATCTGTGTGTCATGGCAGTAGAAGTACATTAATGGCATTCATTTTTGATGACTTCGAATTCAAATAATTGGATGTTTTACTCATATGTAGGGGTTAAGTTTCTGCATTGACTTTTGAATTGAAATACCTATCTCTGTGCAGAAAGAGTCACCTCATCAGATTACCTAATCTTTTGCCTGCTAACTTCTCTGCATAATTTGCAGATTTTTCTCAGATCCTGGAGAAAAGGCTGATCTTAACTGTACATGTCATTACCTTTTCTAGGTCCTACTTGAATAGAACTTTCTTCAAGCTATGTAATATGGCTGCTTTCATAAAAATGGTCATTTTTCAATGTATATATTTGTAAAAAATGTTAAGAAGTTAATTGAAGATGTATTTAGCCCTTGTCCCATAATCAATTTTTCCATAAAATTATTCGTGAAATCTATTTCTATAAGACAATTTACTTGTATGTGCATGCCTTGTTGCTGCACAAGCAGGAAAATTTGTAATTTTGGTGCATTGCGACCAATTCAAATCCTTGAAACTATGGACAGTACTAGTACAATAATGAATCCCAGCAACTATGGGACTCGACCCAGTGGGCTGGGGGTCATGCGTAGCTGCAAAGGGAACAAGGTCCTTGCAGTTGTCATCACACAAAATCCTTTGGTTGTATTTTGTTGGAGAATAGGTTTAATAGTAGGGACATGCCATGTATGAAGTAGCATTTTCAAGGAGGATGAGGGTGGCGAGATGAGATTTAAAGAAAAGACTGGTGAAAACTCAAAATATGGAGCTTTTGGCTGCATGGGTCGGAGTCATGTTCATTGCGAAGGGAGGATGTACGTAGACTTGAGGCATTTTTAATGTCGATGTGGAGAAGGATGGAGATGGTGAGGTGGGATGTCAGTGGTAGGCATGTACCATATCTTTCAAAAGTCGTGTCATGAATCGAGCGGCGCCACTTACGCTACGATAGTTCATCACCTCCGTGATAAGCCCGTCAGTCTATGTTCTAACACTCGATGCTCGGGCAATGAAAAATATTACGGTGCATTTGACACCTCACATGATATCACAGTCTTTTTCAATCCTGTGGATGAAATGTCCTCTCATATTCCTTCTCTTGCGTTGCTATTTATGTGTTAAATTGAAGCAATATCGGTTGTCAAAGAGAATAACGACATTGAACGTCTGACAGAAAATCAGGGGGCCAATTTTATAACTTAATGTTTGAGCGAAAAAGAGTTATTCCCGCTGAATTGTGGGTGATACTTCGAAAACAATAGCCGGTTCCTATTTTGTAACCAAAGTTCGAAGGTATTTTGCCTCATGCTCACATCCTCGGCTTACAATACACAACAAAATATCTGTCGAAGCGGCCATTATCGTTCGAAGGTGGGTTTGTTTTTGTTTCTTAATTGATTGATATTTGAATAGCTATTGTCGTTTGGAATGTTTTACAGTCTATAAATGAAATATAACACACCATTCTTGACTTAAATTATAATTGGTGGCCTAGATTGCTGTTCATTAATGTAATGGAAAAGCATTTCAATAACGCTTATTCTTTTGATTAATTATAGTATCCAATTGTCGCCAACTATCCTATTGTAGCGATTTGTTTTCACTTTTAATTGCAGTTGGAAGTTTTAAATCTCATTTCTTCAAGGACATGGGTGTCATAATTGATGAGGATAGTGAAAGGGTTTATCGTGTGGTTAAGCGGCAGTGTTTATTGTGGCATACCAGTGCTTACAAATGTTACTTATGCGCTGTGGTGGATGTATTAACATATTAAGGTTAATAAGAGCTATGCTTCATCTATTGAGATTGTGTGTTGTGACAGGTATTGTGCTTAAAGACTTACAATTGCGTAACAAATGTCGGAGATGACTGATAGCAGCATATATTACGTCCTTCCATCAAATGTCTAACTTGAGATTTGGATTCTATGTCAATTGAAATGATGTTGGTGACTTAAGATTGCTTCTGAGTATTAAGTGTGGTTTTTTTTACGTCCTCAATCAAGGATGAATATTGAAGTGTTTCTTAATTTTAATGCAGCAACTTGGCATACCAAGAGTCACTTTGCGTCAATAATAAACCCATCTACGTTTAAGGCAAGTGATAACTAATTAAATTAGACGTAGGCATTTGAATATTTCGCCATGTCAAGTCTTATTCTTTTGTTTGAGGGTAAATTGTGTGATTGTTTTTGTCCAAGTGAAATGATGATGATTATTTTGTCAAAGGTTCATTCTGTTTTGAAATATTGTTTTATACAATCATATCCTTAAGTAGTTGAGACGAATGTTGAATGGTGTTCAAGTGGCTTTCAGTGATATAAATTATTATACATTTCCTGTGATAGGCTACACGGATGTCTATGGTGATATTTCTGCAATAAGTGTATAGTTATTGGCAATTTGGACTTAAAATGCGTTGTGTTACATTAGTCAGTCCGTTTGAAGTTTTGTTAGAAATTGGCAAATATCGTGGATGGCTGTGATTACTCACTACAAAACGGAGCTTGGTGATGTAATGAAAAATTCATGGCAGAAAGTTATTGACATTATTAAATTTTTTTTTCTTAGGAAGTTAGGTGATTTTCGCCAAAGTGAAAGCTTGATAATATGTCTGTATGCGATGTATGATGTGTCATATTTTAGCATAGATTAAATTGTGCCTCCTCAACTAAGAGTTTTTTGTATTTATTTGCCTTATTATCATTAGCATAGATTGGCCCATTTTATGAATAACCCTCAATTTAGTGTTTGTGTTTCAGCTTGTTGTAATTGTAGCAATTATGATGGAAAAGATGCTCTAAAAATCTAGCGGAAGATATGATATAAGCTGCAAGAAATAGACTTTTGAAAGTGATCTACTCAGCTCTCTTCAATTTCACTTGATCATAAGCTGGTTATCCTTGAATATAGCCTTGTAGGTGGATTAGTGTATTAATGTTTTGGGGTCAAGAATTTTCGGAGGATAGTCGTTGAGTACCAATGGATGTCCTAATCAATAATGGCCACTTCGACAGATATTTTTTTGTGTAATGTAAGCCGAGGATGCGAGCGTGAGGCAAAATACTTTCGAACTTTGGTTACAAAATAGGAACCGGCTATTGTTTTCAAAGTATTACCCACAATTCAGCGGGAATAACTCTTTTACGCTCAAACGTTGAGTTATAAAATCGGCCCCCTGATTTAATGTCATACGTTCAATGTCGTTTTTCTCATTGACAACCGATATTGCTTCAATTTAACACATAAATAGCAACGCAAGAGAAGGAATATGAGAGGACATTTCATCCACAGGATTGAAAAAGACTGTGATATCATGTGAGGTGTCAAATGCACCGTAATATTTTTCATTGCCCAAGCATCGAGTGTTAGAACATAGACTGACAGAGCTAGCAGGCTTATCGCGGAGGTGATGAACTATCGTAAGTGGCGCCGCTCGATTCGTGACACGTCTTTTGAAAGATATGGTACATGGTTGGAAAGGATAGGAAGCTGGTGGTGGAGGTTTGGAGGAGGGAGCTGGGATGGATGGAGGATGTTTTGAAGAGGGATTGATGATGAGGGTAATGGAGGGGGGAACCCTGGAAAAGTGAGGAAGAGCATTGGAATTGTGAATGAAAAAAGTATATGGAGACTATATGGGGAATTCAAGAGGGGTCTAATGGCAGGTCATACATCAAAGTGAAAACTGAAAGATCTGCCAGAAATTAAGACTTTAGGATAAGTACTGTCTGTAAACCTCAATCAGCTGGTAGAATACTTGAATGAATGTGCGTTTAGAGGCATTAGAAGCAGGGTGATTATCATTTCCACCACGAGGAGTTAATGATTTTTTTCCACTTCATTATAGAGTTTAGTATTCAGAACACATAAGTTTTTCTCTTTGTAATTTTTACAGAACGCATGTAAAATCATACTCAGCGTATTGATTAGTATATTGAAGGAGATATTTGGCCCCGAGTCACCCATAGCTAATCAGTAAATCCTTGTGTTTCTGGTCGCTATGCTATATTTATTCAATACAATTGACCTTGTAGCTTACAATTGTATTTCAAAGTGGCTTAATCAAGTGTAACTGGCAGTGGCAGGTCTTAATATGAAACAAAATGTAGATTTATGCAATTCTTGGTAAATATTCTCAATGGCTTATGAATAATATAGATGCAATAGGTTTCATGCAATGAAAGGACTGAAATATTGACTCGAAAAAATCAACTAGTATGAAGTGGCTGAGCTTGAATTTGAAGGTATTCAATGGTTAAAAAATGGAAGAAATTTCTCAACATTATACTAATGTATGTACAGTAGTCTTATATTTGCACACGACTATAATACCGTGGTATTTAGACCTTTGCATTTGCTGTTATTTCATACTAGTTTTATATTGTTCTGGTAGTTCATACATAAGATTTATTCAGACAAAACTAGTAATTATCTTGATGAAAGTAGCTTGAGATTCAGATAAAATTAATTTTTGCCTGCTGATGTTGTATGGTGTTGTAACTGAAGTCATCCTGAAAACAGTTAAGCTTATTGTAGTATTTGAGTCTTTCTCAACGAATGCTTATAATGTTTAGAACCCATTTTTTCCAATTGGTTGATGTTGGTGAATGTCTCCAGCATTTTGGATGGCACAGTCTGCCATCATCCTCAGAATGAGTAAATGTTCTTATTTACCCTCCTGATGACGGCAGACTATGCGTTCAAAATGTTGGTGCCACTCACCATTATCACCTAGTTAGAAACCCAAGTGTCTTTAGGCTCTATTTTTTCTAGCTATCCCTAGATTTTGGGCAAAGCATTACATTTGCCTTATTAAATTTTAAATACTCTATATACCCATGTACCTCGCATACCCTTTTTATCAAAAACATAGTATAAAAGGGGAACATGTTTTTGCATGAGCTCTGTATCTCTCTGCCTTTTCTAGAAACCCCTATGATATCTGGTGGAAACTAAAAATCGGAGCTTGTTGCATCAACCTGTACTTGCAAACTAAACATAGAACTTGTTTTGTTTGGATGAGAAGTGATTACTTTTCTCTATTTATTGTGGAGAGACAGTAAATGTAAGACTGCTAACAAAAGGCTTTGTCATCAGTAGGAAGTGGTACTTGGTTGTAAAGTTTTGAGAATGACCACCGATTTTTTATGACATTCATTAAAGTGGGGTACGTATCTTATACAGTGTGTGTGTTACATGGGTCTATGTGGTGCATACACTAGAGAAAAGATAATTCCTTACTAGGTGCTGACAGTTTGGTATTTATCATGTCAAAAATTTCACAGATTCAACTTTAGCAACCTCCGTGGTTAGTTTTGTATGTTGTGATGGAGCCGAAATGTTGGATGAAAACTTTTGTAAACCTACTCTGGTGCATTTACAAAATCTTGAATACAGTATCACAGAACACTCTGTGTTGCAAAAAATGCAGCTGAACAAAGTTTACATATTCTGCAAATCATGAAACATCATAATACAGCACTGTTTGGCATGCATAGCACTGTTAATGTTCCTGATTTTTTTTGCATAGTCAAGGAAATTTCTTCTTTATTTCGTGTACTAGTTGGACGTTCAGAATTACTATTTTAGTGGGGGTGACAAAGTGCCAAATCTCGTGTGATATTATAAACTGAATGATTAAGAACCCTCAAATTCAATTTTATGATAAATTTGAATGTTGAATGGCTCTGAAAAACATTTGAATCAGTCATTTGACCTGGAGCAATGAAGTTTAGGGTGGATTATGTGCAGGAATGTAAGTTAGTTCAGGGCTGGATTTCAAGGCTGTGTTTTTCTCACCCTGAAGATTGGTTGTTTGAGAAATGTCTTACAAGGAACATTCATGAAGAGTAAGCATCTGATTCCATTCATACTTGGAACTTTTTTTTGTCCATAATGACGAAATAAATACTTTGAAATTTTCCCAATCCTTGTGACCTCTGAGGCAAGTTGATTCAATTGAAAATTTGTCCAAGCAGGCACCAGAAAGGGAAGATTCAAGGCTGCCGTACATTGGCAGCTGTGCGAGCTAAGCGGACGGTAGTTGAGTGTAGATATGATCGAGACAAGTAAAGTAGGTACCATCTCATATGATTAGGAGTGGTGGTTCATGGTGTTGATTGTAATATTCCACTCAATGTGTGAAATACAGAGAAAATGACGGAGATGCCCATCACTCATCCAATGTGCCTGTTATAAAAGCAACATTACCACTTTATGATGAAGTGTGTGATAAAAATCCGATACATCAAAACGAGTTGAGAATGGGTTCATATCCAATTTTTTTCAAACAATTTCAATTTGATCTACTCAACTTATGATTCATTTTCATGTATGTATTAGGATCCAGTTTTCATTTTTAAGCTGACAAACAAAGGTAGGAGTTTTCCACCAAATTGTTTTGCTGAAAACGCACAGTCTCCATGTTGTGTTGTCACGGCTTTGTATAAGCTCTGTATTGCTGGTGAGCTGTAGGGATCAGCATGCTTTGAGACATTTTCCATGGACAGTATCGCACACTAAGCGAAGAATTTTAAATGGTGTATTGTTCCTCTCTGCGATAGAACATAGATGAATGCACTAGGTAAGGTTTTCATTTATTTCCCAAAGAATGACAGAAAAGGGAAAGCAATGCCAAAAGCTTTCTGCCGGGATGAGCATCAAAGAAAAATCCGTGCCAAATCAGTTTCTTTTGTCTTTGAAGGGCATTTCAAGGTTTGCATCTCCAGAAATGTAATAAAACCTGAATTTGTCTAATTGAGGCTTACGTATAACCTGCAAAAGTGCTCTGATTGCTCATGAAATCTGACTATTTTTCTCACCTGAATTGGAAATAAGTACGCAACTTACGCCAAAACGCACTATTTGGACTCTCTTAGCGAGATTTGATGTTTTTTAAATAAAATAAAATTCAGTGCAACTTTCTTAACAGTTTGCTGATGTTAGGAAGAACTACTTGCACTTAAAAATGACGGAGACCTGGGATAATGAAGGAAAATGTTGTTCCTCAAGTCTTTGATTGCCAACTTCGCAAATTTGCCTTTTCGTCTGAGTCTTGCACAAAGATCTTGATTTTCTTGGGGCATTAGGAAGAAAAATCTTCATGAGGGTAATACCTGGTGGAAAAGACAAGGTCACACTGGGTGTCTAGTGAGAGATGATTGTGTGGAGCTAGGCTATCACATCTAATTTGGCACTCATTTGGCAGTGCTTGGACTTAAAATATCTCTGTCTGTTTTGTCTATGTTAGAAGTACATGGTGAACACTGTTTTTAGATGCCTTTCATGATATAAAATAGTTACAATCAAAATTGGGTTTTGAGGAAATGACCTCATTAAGAAAAATAGTCTTAAGACAATCATCATGGCAATATCCTCCTCAAGAAAATTCTGCTGCGGCCACTCAATAAGTTAAGAATGATTTCCTCTAGGAGCATATCTCTATTGGGCAGATAGTGGAAACAGGACAAAATCAAAGTAATACAGGGGCCCTGAATCTTTCCTGCCTACTGTTAAATTTTGAATTGAGATCATTTGTCTCTGGGGCCATGTGATCACAGATAATTTAATGGTATTTATTTTGTCCTTGTGGACAATAAATGAAACATATGAACAGAATCAGGTGGTAATAATATGTGAATGTTCTATGTCAGTTGTGCAGAGCATGGCCCTTGATAAGGGATGAAAATAAGATCTTAGATTAGTTTTTCTTGCGATACATATTTACCAGCATCTAAAGACTTGAACTGTGCTGTAACACTAATATTTTGACAATGATTATCTGAGCATTGAATCCTGGAAATAATTTGGAAGACTTCTTATATTGTTTTGTTAAAATATTGTGCTTCCATTAAAACTTATCTATAGCTGGTGTATGTTGATAGTTTATGAAGCCATGGTTGGTGGTAACTTTTTAAGTTAATTTGGAGTGCCTGACCGGGCCTCTCATTATCATTGGTTAATGGATTTGTTTTCAGCAGTTTTACATTGCAAGTAGGCATCCATACTTCTTCTTTTACTCGTTCTTCAATTGATGCAAATGACCTGAGCTGTTGACACACCCTAAAAACCACTATAGTGTTGGCATTGTATGTGCTCTGTCAATCAGTATGGTGTCTCCTCTAGTATTGCTGTCTTCTGCTGCTCCTTTTAGTATTTCGAAGTTGTGTTCCCTTAGAATCAGTCCAATCCACAAGTCTAGTCTTTTCTTGACCCAACTCATTAGATGAGGAAAATCTTTCTGTTGCTGTACCTCCTCATGTGTGATTCTGTCCTCCCGAGAAATGTTCAGTACCTACTAATTACACCATAACTCGAATGTAGAAATCCTCCCTTCAACATTTAAGGTGATAATTTACTTCCTTAAAGGAATACATTCCACTCACAGACCTTGGGAGATTCATCTGTTCCAGTTGAGGCTAAGAGCTGTATGCTTATGTGCAAGGCTGCTTTTACTTGATTAATTCTGCATATGAGATTGTTTCTCCTTTTCACTTCAGATGTTATCTTTGTATGGATGTATGTCGGTTCATTCACTCATGATGTCATTTCACCATTCAGCATTACTTTTAACTTCATACTGTGTTTTGTTGGGATTTCAGTTTCAAAATTTTCCTTGGTGATTTCCAAGTTATATTAAGTACACATTGTTCTCTGCATTTCTTCCAATGTTTACATTGTTTCCTCATATTTATTTAGAGCGACAACTCATCATAGGCAAAACATTGTGTCCACCCTTTTTGCCTTACACCCTCATTCCTCCAATCTGATGATCAGCATTTAATCATAATAGGCTGTACAGTACTGGACCCCATATCTAAAGTCCAAGAAATTTGGAAAACCCAAAATCCATGAATTTGAAATGTTTTTTTTCTCCAATTGATAATACCACTGCATGGTTTTTGACTTGCCACCACGTGGTACCAGTATCACCACTCTTAACCCTTTTGCTGTGGTCCAACTGCAGACACACTCCAGCCCGTGCAGCGAAAAAGTGAATGGTCACCTTCGTCGGCACACAAAGTATGTCTCTCGTTACACCTGCAGCTCAATAGTCACTCACACTCGCGGGAAGGGATTAGTACAATGTATAACAATGTACAGTGTACGGCATTCGCAGAAAAAGAGAAAGTTAGGAGGCATGGGTAGGAAAGACCACTAGCTAATGGAATGTAGCATATACATTCACAGCAGTCAACCGGCCGAACGTAGCTGCTACGTTCACAGCAGCGAAAGAGTTAAGGCAGGTTTTATTTGCATAGTGGATGAAAGGTTTGCATTCAAGCATTGGTGATGTCTTTGTATGAGATAACTCCCATTGCTGACTTTTAGTGGCAGATGAATATGGAAGTACGAAAATGTTGAGCCTGTGAATGCTCTTAGCTTACTGTGGTACCCAAGCTTTTTCATCGATGCATCTGGAGTGCATGGGGGCATCATGTCTGCCCCTGGTAGTGAAGAAATTTAAATGATGAAGCTAACGATTCATGTTGTTAGGGTTAATATTACATTTTTCTACCAGCATTGAGATCCTTCCATTCCTTGGCTAAAGCTGGTATTTACTTCTCATTGCTCTGCTCTTCGTTTGCTGAGGCAGTGATAATCTAGAAATCAGCTTAAAAATTGTGCATGAAAAAATTTAATGCAAAAATATATCTCAGATAATGTGAACAAAGGAAATTTTGAGGTTTAGGTAATTGGGGGAGAGAGAAGGTACTGCCCAGAAATCAAACACATTGCCATTGCATTCAAAGCTGTGCACACTGCTGACTGGTCTAGCATACATATTGCATTTGTAGCCAGACAGCCTTATAAAGGCTTTTCTGTGTATAACATGAGAATGATTGTCCCGTCTTGAGTTTTAGGTACTCATTGATAACAATTTTTGGTATGTAGGTAATTTTAAATCAGGGTTTCAATGCCTTGATGAGTTTCCAATTTTTCTGTATTGCCTCAACTTGTTGTGGAGAAATTTGTTCACTGTAAACTCGACTGCTGCTTTTGTTCTAGTAGATTAAGGCATTCCCTGATCATTTTTGAACATCTCCCTTTTTCTTGAATGCTAGCTGGTATTTAATCAGCACTAATTTGGGATCTATGCTGATATCAGGGCAGGAATACCCCCTCATCATACATTCTCCATTCTCTTTCATGTAGCAGTCTTCGACTTCATAAATCCTTTGCTGCTGTTCTTCCAGCTCTATGAACTAAGGTTGCTGGTTAGCTCGCCTCCTGTGGTCCTTCATGCCTTATCATGGGTTTTTATGTTTTTCCAATGGAATTCATTCCTCATTCTCATTTTTTGTTGAAAGTCCTTGAGTTGATCTGTTTGCATACAATTGCCAGGTGTTAGCTACCTGCACTGTAATGCATTTGTTGTTTCTTCCATCAACCGAAAGAACTACTCACAGGTTTTTTTAGCCATGGGTCATGGGGTTAGAAAACATGTTCTTGTTTAGTAATGGGTCATTATGTTTTGCTTAGTTGCTAACTTAGTTTGCTAACTCTTTACTCAGTTTTTATTTTAAATTATCATTGAGAGGATGAAAGGGTTTTAGCCAAGTTACCTATGAGAAAAGTAACATTGACATGATGACCCAGCTAAGTGCAATTGAGGAAGTGCATCAAAATGTGGTGCAAGCTGCAACAAAGCTGGCTTGGTTACATCTTTGACTGACCTACTTCAAATTTAAAGAAATAGTTGGGTTCATTCAGGAAAATATTACCTAAAATATGAGACTTGGATACCTTTGGAATTGATTTTGCTGTGACCTCATTGGTTGAGTTACATGTCACGTCTGTAGTCTGAAATCTTGTTGTGCATGGATTTGATAATTGACAGCATTGGCTTGAATTGAGAGGTTTATGGTTCATTCTTTCTAATTGCCTAAATGCAGTGTTGGGCAGGTAATCTTATCATGATATTTGCC
The DNA here is from genome assembly GCA_963169105.1 of Ceriagrion tenellum. Lineage (NCBI taxonomy): Eukaryota > Metazoa > Arthropoda > Insecta > Odonata > Coenagrionidae > Ceriagrion > Ceriagrion tenellum. The sequence continues at coordinate 20,537,869 of OY720632.1, forward strand.
TTCTCTACCGCAAATGATGTAAGTATCATGTGATTATTCATCCATTAACCTTTTTCAATTATATTGTGATTACGTGAGTTTCTTAATCCTTATAGGAGATTCAGGTTGAATTTCAGTGGTGGTTTAGCTCTGGTACATGAAATATGCCTGCCTACCTTGTAATACATATTGAACACCATCATTGTAAGATTATGTATGAAAATCTCATGGTTGCTGAAGTGCGTAAACATTTAAACTGAATTGTTAACTTTATGAGTTCAGAAGTTGCCCAAAATGGTGGTGGATGTTCAATTTTAATCCAATTCTGTGTGTAGCTTCTGAGATAAATAGTTGAAGTCTATTGTGAAGTTAAGTTTTGGGCAGAAATGATGCTTTTGGTGATACAAAAGGACTTATTACTTTATTTTACTTTTATAAATGTAGACTAGAGCTCTCATTGTCTTTGGTGTGACTATTGTCTCAATCTTGTTCAGAGACATCTGCCTGGCGGTGGGTTTTTGCCTTTTCAGTGCTAGATGGTAAAATGTTTGGTTTGTGTAAGAAAATTGTCCATGTTAAAATATGCATGGAGATAATACTGCTGTAAAGCGCACTGTATATTACTTTTTTATGTATTAATTTTGTATATACACATTGGAGGGTTACTCAAGGTGTAAATTATGTTTATTCATTACAAAATCTATGTGTCCTTGGTTTAACAATTATTTGATAAGATTGAATCCAACCTTCTACAGTTTTTAGTAATTGGTTGATGATGGAATGTTTAAATAAAGATTTTTATTTGATTTATTGTGTTTTTTCTGTCTGGAGTGGTGGAATGAGATAGCAAAGAGTGTTGAGGGTTATGGATGGCTATGCTATTACTTAATTGCAGACTCTTGGAAGGCAAGATGGTGTTAAGCAAGAGTGGGTGATAGAGGATACGATAGGCAATTGGTGGAGGCCCAACTTCGAGCCACCACAGTACCCCTATATACCTCCTCACATCACAAAGCCCAAAGAGCATAAGAAGCTTTTCCTAGTGCAGTTGGCCGAAAAGGGTATGGAATAACAAACAGTATTGTTTTACTTAATGTAGTGCATTTCTATGTATTCTCAGTTTTTTGTAACATGAATCACTTGTCAGTAGTGTCTTGTGAGTTTACATTGGTTCATTAACTATCTTTTGCCAGTTTATTTGTTCAAGTTTCTTTGTTTGAATCAATTAATAAGTATTGTAAAGAAAGAAGATGCACGTTCAGTAATGCTTCAAATTTATGTGACAAAATTGTTTGGAGATGAGTGTGGAATATTTGCATCAAGCTGAATCTTGTAAGGTGAAATGTTTTATAAATGTTAATGATATCAGTTAGCCATTGAAATGGCTGCATTGATGCTGTCAATTAATGTGTATGTAATTATTCAAATATGACTAAACTTTAACATGAAGTCATGTTTGCCTTTCATTGAATAAGTCATAAATATTGTATTGCTCTTCTGTAAAGAATGTACCTTCTTGTTAATTGAAAACTTGGTGTTTGTATTTCTGCTACTTGTTTTTACAGTGCCCTTCTAGCAGAGAAATCTTCCATCATCCATTGTATGAAGCTTTATTTTGTAGAGAAAAATCAGCTCGACCATTTAAAATAGCCACTTATGAGGTGGCTTGAACTGATGGGCACATTTTTTTTTATTATGCTCTGTGCTATTGAAAGTGTAGTGAATCCTACTATTTGGATCATATCTATAATTCAGTAATAACTCAATGACTTGATTGTTATAGTTTGAGATGATATCTTAGGAAACTATTTGAATTGTAAATGCCAGTGTTATGTTTAATGTGTATATTTTTACCCTTATCGTACCAACTGGAATGTTTTTCATGCATGGACTATGTTAAAATTAAATGAAAATATTTTGATCTAAGCTTTAGTTGCAAAAATTTTGTCTATTGTTAATTATCATTTGCCTAATTTAAAAATAATCCAGTGGCTGTAAATGGCATATTTGATTACTACCTATTTTCAAACCTAAGTTTTGTTCAAAAATGGTGTAAAGTGTTCTCTGTCTTCCTCATTGTATTTTTTATTGTCAAAGTATTACGGTCGAGCTGAGTTTTCTTTTTAAAGAAGATTGTAATTATTTATGCAGAATGAACATTAGAATGGGCGTTCCACACATTGGGGCTTTTAGGATCCTCATACTTAGGTCTTTTCTTGTATGTGGTAATAAAATTTAAAGTCATTTAATGTTTTTAAATTCCTTAAAACCATTGTTAGACATTTTTATCTAGTCTTTGCTTACTATAGAACTAATGTTTGTGTTGTTAAGTTGTGAAGTTAATAGGTGTTATATTATTGTCATTTGATCTTCTGTCTTATTTTTGTAGCATTATTTGCTGTTCCCAAGAATTACAAGTTAGTGGCAGCCCCTCTGTTTGAACTCTATGACAATGCTCAAGGATATGGGCCGATCATATCGTCTCTTCCTCAAGCACTTTGCAGGTAATGTATTATTTTGTACTCAGCATTGGCATATTTTTTGTTGTTACCTGTCAATGATACTGTTTCATGTAGGTAATTCCATGTTAAAACGCAAAATTAAGCTTCAGTGGGATTGTATCTCGTAATACACCGAAGGTAGATCAGCAGAAGGTAGATCCTTATATTCTCACTCGCACTTTCACACTCGGGTGTCGAGTTTGACTCGACAGGGTTAGTATTGGCACCAGCTCGTATGTCTAGCCAATCCCGGCATGGAGTTTCAGCGGGAGGGGAAGGTGAATTTTGCCTATTTTTTCAAGTAACTTGTCTTGTAATCATCAGCGTGAAAGGATGAGTAACAAATAAGTAATTAAGCAACATGGACTATTTTAATTATGAATAATATCGGTCTCTAATTACCAATAAATGCAGTCTCCATTCGATGCCGCCACCGCACGTCGCACAGTTTGACGCAACAACGCGCAATGTTTTTCTTTATCTTTTTACCGTGTTATAAGCGCTTTTTCAATTGCATTACCTGCTCTTCATTACTTGGAAGTCGGCTGTTTATTTTACTTAGGTAATGATTTACCAAATGCAGATGATGATTTATAGATGATTTGTGTCTGAAAAAAAAGTTTGCGAAACCGTTAAGTTATCTTGGTCAGCTGTTCCATCGTTTATTGGCTTTTAGTTTCGTCCCCTTTTTTCAATTCGTTGTCTTCCTTGTGTTATCCACCACTGTCTGATCTGGCTCTGGTTCTAAATAACCTTTGAAGTGTCCTATATCCCATTTTGGTATACTTGCCTGTGGTGAAGAAACATGTACTGGCTTGTATGTAATGAAATTAAGCGAAGGGAGTAGACTAACTTTAGAAGAGTAGGAAAAATATTAATGTCTCTGGAAACTGACTGCTACTCAGCGCGGGTGATGAAATGCATGGCTGTTTTTCAAAATCTGGCTTTCAACAATGTTTTTCTAAGTCTGGCATTCAACAACACCTGAATTGAATAGGGACTATACTGCCAGCTTGTATTCATACATTCGTATGCATAGGGGATTTTGCAATTTATGTGCCCGATGTAAAATGGGCTTCACAGATTGCATTGGCAATAGGTGAAAAATGGGCTTTGGGCCCCAGTTGAGACATTCTGCTATGTGAGATCAAGGGTGTGGTGGAAGTGAATTAGCTTAAGTTTGGTAGTGTGAGGGGTGAAAGAATGAAAGGGTTTCCACTGGCCTGGAAAACCTGAAATACCTGAATAAAGTTTATTGAATCAGCTGGTACCTTGTTGAAAATTTTTACAGATATCATTATCTGAAAATGGCAGAACTATGTTAACTTTACATTCAATTTTATTACCTCTCAACGACCCAGATTTCAACAATACCTTGTCATTTTCAAGGTTTCATTTACCTTGAAAATTTATTTTAGTATTGTGTATTTATTGTAGTAACAAAAATATTGTGGAAACATAGGTCTGTGTGTGGTAATAAAATTTATGGAAATTTAACCAAATTCTGTTATGTTGACTTGATCTCTGTAATGCCTGGAAATTTCATGGAAGTAAACAATGGGCATGGGAATATACTTTTTCAAGTTTCAATCATATTTTTTTCAATTGGGTGTACCATTTTAAGCAGTTTTAGTAACTAATTAAAAGGAGCCTGGAGCTTTCATTTGTAGTTAAGCTAATTCATTATGACCTTAAATAAACTTTCAGGTCCTATTCTTAATTGACATACTGAGGAAGGTAGAATATTTGTTATGGCCAGATGATTTTGTACAAGCGATACTTGGCCCTCAAGATGATCTTAGAATGGTATGCTATCAACAAATATGCTGACTTTCTTGCAGAGCAATAGTGGTATTGCTCTGTTCGTGGGGAAACTTAATACACATGAGCTCCCTCTATTTGTGTGAATGTGTATTGCTCGCATTATTGTGTCTCAAAAAGTAAATGCTCTAATATGGATATTCTGTCTTGGAAAATGAGATTTTTTTGCCTTGAAAACCTTGTTATGTTCAGGAATTTCGTTATCTCTGTTATGTAGAAACATTAAATTTGTTAAAGTGGCACATCTAATTTTGCTGCTCATGTTATATATATCTGGATATAATAGGATAGAGAAAACTTGACATGTTTTTGCAGTTGCATGTTTTATGAAAAAACATGAGCCTATCTTGGCATATAAGCTTGAACAAAGTGAGTGCATAATTAAGAACCATAACCAATAAACGAATGGCCATTGAAAAAGTGGCTCTGATCCTCATTAATTAAATATATTAAAAAATATTGTTGCATATGAAGTGATAAAGGGGGATTTCTTTCATTCCTGAATGTTTATGGCTATTAATTGTAAAATTGAACTTCACTATAATGTGCTGATTACGTAATTTTTATTGATTTATGTACTTTTATTTCATCAGTGTAGTTTCTGTTGATAGCAAGTTATGTGATATCAGACTGCTGAAGAATTTTGATAAGAGTGGAAACTGGGAAATCATAGCAGATGGCTATTTGTTTAAGGATTCTTTGTAAGGATCAGTGTACATATTGTGTTAACAGTTTACCGGATTTTAGCAACACTTTTATTGATTCTCAGTCTTTTAAGGGTTTCAATTATGTAATTTAATATTGGTGATAAAATTATATTAAATGGTGAAGTTAATATGCAATACATACTTAAAGAATATTTTAATTTCTTTCAGGCTTACCTTCCAGAAATATGGTATATTTCCTGACAAAAAGTGCATTTCTAAGGAGGTATGGGCAGAGCCAATTTCATTCTTTTAACATATTTACTTTTAGTAAATCCACTTTGTGAAGATAACTTATTTTTCTGGCAGCTTATGGTAATTGATTTTTATTTCAAGCACAGCCTGCTTTTCAAATTAAAAAATAGGTAATAATTAAAAAAAGGTATTAAAAAGTTATTTTCCTCATCTCTCTCTTTCATTGCTCATTAATTAGTCATGCTTTATTGTTATAGATCTTGGATTACCATAATGAAGGAGAGAGTGCAACTCTGGCATAAGAGTCAAGGAGTTACACAATTTAGAATGCCATGTTCTATAAGAAGTTAACATTTATTGAATTTCAAGGATTCATGTATTTGTTTAATTAATTTACTTTACAAATAGGCAAATGCCTGGTGGTAATGAAAAGATATATGCTTAAAATACACATTGTTAACACTGCAATAACACTATTAAAGTGAACTTTTTCTTAAATAAGCTTAACATTTACGTCTAAATGATTTTAAGGATTTAGGTAAGGGCTCGAAAATTTCAACAGGCAGCCGATTCCAATCAAGAATACCCCTGTTTAAGGAGTACTTGGCGGTGTTTGTCTTTTGACTTCTTAATTTTATTTTATATGAGTGATCATTTTTATCTTTATAGTTAGGCCTCTCGATGGCATCTTTTAGCTCACCCCAACCATTGTCACCCGAGACAATCCTGTAGATTGCACTCAATCTATTAGCCTTCCTTCTTGTTTGGAGTGTGTCCCATCCCAAGACTTTTATCATATCTGTCACGCTGTCGGTTTTCTTGTGACAACCTAATATCTTGTGGCCTTCCTTTGCACCCTTTCGATTTTTTTTGTAAGCCCTATTTCATGGGGGTCCCACACTGCAGTGGCATATTCCACAATAGGCCTGACAATGGTAGAGTATGCCATTTCTTTTGTAGCCCTGCTGCTTCCTTTAACCTTTAAACGCCAGATTTAAATGTCCCTTGAAGTTCATCCCTGCCAGATTTAAATTGCCCCTGTAATGTTTTTCTGTGGTGGTGTGGTGAAATTAAGTTTTATTCCAATAGGAAATGTAATATACTGTTAAGAGGACTTCAACATGAGCGGGCCAATATTGGCACTTTCGGCGTTTAAGGGTTAAGGTTTCTCATGACCCAGTGGAGTGACTTAAAGGCTTTGCTGACAATATAGTCAATGTGCAGCCCCCACTTTAAGTCTTTGCTCTAGTAAACACCCAAGTATTTACAATTTTCGCTGGCTTCGATCGATTCTCCCAATATCTCATATTTCCTACCCTGACATGTCTTATTGTTATAGAATGGGGTATATTTGCTTTTGGATTTATTTATTACCATTTCGTTGGTTTTTATCCAGTTTTCCACCATTTGTAAGTCGTTCTGAAGGACGTCACAATCACTATCATCAACAATTTTTCTGTACAGAATGCAGTCATCAGCAAATAGACATATATCCAAGTTAATGCAGTCAGGGAGGTCATTAACGTAGCAGAGAAATAAAAGGGGGCCAAGTACACTGCCCTGTGGAAAACCAGAGGTGACACAAGACTCATTTGAGAGTTTATTCCCTATTCGAACTCGCTGAGTTCTACCCCTGAAGAAGGCCTCTATCCATTGTACAACTCTTTTGTCTAAGTTCATTTTCCTTGAGTGTTTCAATTAGTTTTGTCATGTGATACCTTATCAAAGGCTTTCGAAAAGAGTTGTATGACTGCATCTACTTCCTTCCCTTTATCTAACCAGTCGGATAATTCCCGACACAGCCCAAGAAGTTGGGTTTCACACGAAAGCCCCTTGCAAAATCCGTGTTGATTTTTAAATAGCCAATGATTTTCGTCCCAGTAATCTCGCAAGTATTTGACGATCATTTTTTCCATTAGTTTACATGATGCGGATGTTATACTGATGGGTTGGTAGCTTTCGACTAAGGATTTATTTCCACTCTTAAAGATAGGTGTAACATGGGCCTTTTTCCAATCATTAGGGATCTCATGGTTATTTAAGGTTACATTAAATATAGTTCGCAAGTAAGGTATAATTTCATCTGATCCAAATTTAAAGGCATTGGTAGGAATGTTATCAGGGCCTAAGGATTTATTTTTCTTCAGTCTTGTAACCATTTTTGCAATATCCCAATCTCTAATTTCTATGTATTTTGGTGTCATAATCTCTTTTGTGATTAGGGCATCACTTACTTCCTCTGTTTCTATCGAATTCTGTTTTGGGTGAGCAATACAGACTTTTGAGCTACAAGAAGAGTGCCTACTAAAAACACTAGCATACCATTTGTTGAGTTCATTTGCTTTGCCTTCATCATCGATTATATTTCCCCTCTATCGGTTTGAATCATTTCAATTTTCGTATGAGTATTTTTCTGTCTTCGCAAGTATTTGTAGAACTTATTGGTGTCACTTTTCGATAGCATGTTGAGTAAATATTGCTCCCTAGCTAGTATCTTTTCCTTATTTAATTCCTTCACTATGGTTTTATATTTATTTAGGTGTATACTGCCAAGCTTAATCCTAGCACAAGTTTTCCTAGTTTTCCTCTTTAGAGTTTTTATTTCATTATTATAGTACTCGGGATCGCTGTTATTTTTTTAGAGTAATTTTTGGGACAAATTTCTCCAGCCCATTGATTATAATACTTTAAAATCCTTCCCAAATTTCGTTTACACTTCTCCCTCTACCGACCCAGTCCTTGAATTGATCTTTTGAATAATTATTGAAACCCTTAGAGTCACCCTTACTAAACCTCCATATAGGACATATTGCTTCCGTTTCAAGAGATTTGGGATAATTACATTGAATAACAATACACACAGCTGCGTGGTCACTGATGCCGGGAATAACGTCTCCTTTTAAGAAAACCTCATGCAGCCAGGCCAGGAAGACGTCAAGGATGTTCCCTTGCCTAGTGGGTTCTTTAGCTACCTGGGTAAAACCCCTGCAGTGGATTAGCTGACTCACGAGTTCTTGGGCTCTCCCACCCCCTGCCGTAAGCCCACCCCAACAGACTTGTGGCTTGGCTTTCTATAGACGGCGATGGTGTTTAAGACATATTTGTTATCGTCGCTAAATATTTTGACACATAACATCTCGCAGTCACATCTTGACGATTCTAGTAAACTACATATGCCTTTTCTAACACATATGAAAACACCCCCTCCTCTTGTTTCACAGTCTCTTCGAAAGATAGTAAAATCAGTTGGGAAGATTTCATTAGAAAAAATATCACTACTTAGCTGAGACTCAGTTCCTATTATGACGTCTGCTTTACTGGCGTCTACCAAGCTCTGAAATTCATCAAGCTTATTCATTATGCTATGGCAATTGACCTGATGAAATTTTAAGCCCTTACCTTTGTCTCCCTGATTATTCCAAGCTTGACGACTTCCCGAGTTCGATTTCCTTCATCTCCTTCCGTCCGAAAGTTTTCCGTACACTTATCCTCATCTAAGTTTCTTCAAAAGTCGAGGTAACACCACTCGATACCCAAACTAGTTTCCCTTCTCATTGGAGAACACATTTGTTACATCACTTATCAGCTCACTGAACTTTTTGCTACCTCTCCTATTTAGATGGAGTCCATCCCGTCCATGTCTTTTATCCTACAGTTCGGATCCACTAAGTACAGTCCCTTTTGGCAGACCCAATCCAGACACTCGTTTATGTACCTAACTTTTCCTCATCGAACATCCATCCTTTTTATCACTCCACTCAAAACAATCTTTGCAAATTCGAATTTTTTCTTAGCAGTGGTGCACAGGTCCCAAAATAAACCCATAATATAGTCAGCTGATTTAGATTTTAAATCATTGGTTCCGATATGTAAAAATACCACCTTTTCATTTCTCTCTCCACGTAAGCGATCAATTTGCTGACCTAATTGTTTAATCTTCATCCTGGGGAAGCACTCGACCAAGGCACCGCTTATTCTACTTTCTTCTCCTGCATAGCAGATCATGGAATCTCCCATAATCCTTACGTGACGATCGGAAGTTTTTGGGACCTCGTTGTCAGCAATGGAAGAAGTTTCATAAAGCTCTCCCCCATTTGTGTTTGTGTGAATTTCCTTTTTGCATCAGGGCCACTACCTTTATTACTTCCTCTTATCCTCTCTGTCTCTTCCACTCTTTTGTTCCCATTCGCTGGTCCTTCCAGAGGCCCGACGAGGGTTTCCACACTGAGCTCCTCCTCCTCTCTCCCCTGACCCCCGTGAAGAGCTGCTACCTGGCCCTCCATTCTCTCTGCCATAGCCATTTCCTTCCAGGAATCAGGCCCCCCTGTGCCGTTGTTCGTCCTTCCTTCCTGGGTTATCCGCTCAGAAGTTCCTCCAAATCCCCTGCATTTTATCCTTGTCCTCGTGGGTTTGATACTTAGGCGTCGCTGGGCGTTAAAGCGTTGAGCATTCTCTTCCTTGTCGATTGGAGATTCGGTAAATAGTTTGCACAAGACTTAAGAGTAGAGAGTCGCTGTTATAGTTTCCCGATTTCTGCCCTTAATTGATCGATCACAAGAGAAGGCATCGATAGCTCTTTGTTCAGTTTTTCCATTTGTTGCTCCTTCTCATTCACCTTCTGTATGCCACTCTTTGACTCACAGCCAGAGCATATCCACGTCTCTTTTACACAGTCTTCCACACTGTAGCCAGAACACCTGAAGTGGAACCACTTGCAACACTCTCCACATTGGGCCCCGTTCTTAAGCTTCCTATTGCAGACCGAGCACTTGACCACTGCTGTATCGGCTACTAAGCCCCCTTTGAGGGTCATTTTTCCATTAACCGCCATACCCCTGAACCTTTTTCGGACATTCCAACGACACGTCCTTCCACTTTGATGACTGACAAAGAACTGATGTGATAGTACGTGATGCTCCACTTATGGTCACTTTCTTGCCTGTTGGTATATTTACAGGGGTGTATCAGTAACGCACAATGGTTTTTGTAGCTGAGAGTATTATGGCACATTTTTACTCTATGGAAGTTATATAGAACATTTTTACTATATGGAAGTTAAAGGCACATGTTTATACCATTTTTCAATATAGCCGTCAAGTCACTAAACATGTCTCCCTAATTGGCACCAGTTTGCAAATATCCTCTGCTGAGAAGTCTTTTATGAGTAAAGCAACTTTCGCACTACCCATTTGAGCTCTACATTGGAGGTGAAATGTTTGCCAATCAAAAACTTCATTGGATCAAAAGATGGTTGATCAAAAGAAAAAAAAATAAGTTTGATGGTGCCAGGTCTGGACTGAATGGTGCATCACGTGTAACAATTCCTTCCAGAAAATATTGGCCATCTGCAGAGTACCATATGAGGTGGTTCAGGCATGTCATCATTTGATGCATCGTATGGACATGTGTGAGGCCTTTTGGTTCTGACTAATAATTTAAGTTCTGTCCATCATTCACCATATTATATTCTTTATGGCATGTTGAAAATGTCTTCCAAATGTCTGTGAAGTTTTGTTTGCCAGTTAGAATGAATCGCCCTGTCAATAGCGATGACATGCTGTCTGCATGATGCTGTTATGGTATGCCCTTCACGAGGCAAATCTGGCAAGATCACATAGCCCTGTGCAAATAATTAGCCCAATTGCTAATGTTGCTGCGCTCTAAAGTCTTGTGCAAACACACACATAATTTGCCCGTAAGTTTAATGCTGGCTTTGGCCTTAGGACCACAGAAAACGTGCAATACCTGTCTGGTCTCCACGTGTAGATGACTGTAATACTCGTGTCATCTTTGCTCACACTCTCCTGCCACTAAAGGTACTATTAAAAAAAAACTAACTGCCGGGTGAAATTCAAAGTACATTCTGTATAAGTATCATGTCCCAGAACACTACTCAGTAGTTGAGAAAAAAATTTGTGTTACTTATTGATCCACCCTTACCCGTCTATTCTTGTTTTTATTATCAGTGGATAGGACAAAATTAAATATTGATAGCAATGAAGTAACACAATAGTCAGTGTAATGTGGCGGCATGAAGCTAGGGTGCCCTGTTGTACTTTTGTTCGATTAATGTTGTACTTAAATTTTTTTCACGTATGCTTGAGCTCTGTTTAATTTGTGGGGTTGAAAATATTCTTTTGAGTTAAGGAATTTTGTTATGTCTTGTGGGGATTTCATGGATTACAGTTTGAAAAGTCAACCTATTTGAGTGTGTGAAAGCTATTTGAGGAACCTGTGAATTTAGGGAGTAAGCTTCTGTAAACAGGGCCTTGGATGATTTTGTATTATCTATGGAAGTTATGCCTCTGAAAAAAGTGTCATTTAGACTGAAAATTCAACTCTTCTAAAGAGAATGTTTACATTTACATCTCAGTTGTGGTATGCAGAAAACAATGTAATTGGTTATGACCTTGTTTTTACAAAGTGAAACTTCTTTGAAATGCTCACACTTAGTAATTATGTGTGTTGTCAATAGTGGCAATTGTAACTAGTTTTCATCTTTTTTATATTGACTGATGTTACTTACGTTGAGCCCGTGTGTAAACCTTTAGCTATATTGAGATCGGAAGTGGAGGCTCTGTCGCTAAAACATGCATGTATTGAACTTGGGAAAGTATAGGGGTCAGTGACTTCTTTAGTAATTATTTATACATGCTAGCATGCTAATCTATGGCAAAGGCCACTTAAGCTCTGGAATCAGATTTTGTGAACAATGTATGCTTCGTTTATTTCTGAAAGGATATCATTATAGCCTTGGTGCGTGAAATTCAGTCAATTAAACATTCATTCTCAATTGCGCAGTGGCTCAGTTATGTTCTTCCTGATATATTTTGCTTGAGGAAAATTTAAAAGGTTAGTTTGGATGTGCATAATGAAATTGATCCAAAGGAAAATACATTTAATTAGGAGCACTCAACACTAGTTAAGGTTTTTTTTTAAAGATGAGTGGAATCAAAATGTCGATTCTCGAGTCAACCGATTCTCAGGATTAGAATAGGTATCGAGACTCAATCGCCTAAAGTAGATTCCGATTCCATTGATTACAGATAGAAAAATATTCAAATCAAAATTTATTTGTCACATCATATTTGTCTCGGTAATTTTGGGTGTAGGCTATCAATTTGTACTTTTTATCTACCTCAATAAGCTGAGGATATATTTGCTATTTGTTAATAAATATAATTTTTGAGCGATTTAATTGCCTTTGTTATTTCATTTCAGCCAATAATTGAATTTAGGTAATTGTCGTACGCTACTGGTATATTAATATCCCACCTTTTATTAGGAATAAGTATCAATGGAATCGAGAATCTGGAATTGATTTGAAAAAATCTTGATTCGGAATCGGATTATAAAAAATGTGGAATCGACTCATCCCTAGTTTTTTGTTCTTTTAATAAATCTTTTATTCTGACTTGAGCTTTAATTTGGGAGATAATTCAAACCTCTCAGTCATTGTAGGAGGTAATAGTGTAGTCAAGATGGCAATATGCCTTGAAGTTGAGTTTTTGCATTCTAATTACCTGGGGGCTGTTTCTCAGATCTAGAAGTCTACAAGTTTGGTGTCACGTGACCACTTTCACTAGTCGGATGGGTTACTTAGGTATAACTAACCAAACACTTGTACTAGTCCAAAAAAAATGGCGTTCCCAATACCATACAGAACTCATATTTTGACGATTACAATAAATTTTGGGCGTGCACCTTGCAATATTTCCAATTTCAAAGTTAGTGCAAAGTTTTTGGGTTGATGCAAATGATTGAACTTGAGAGGGAAAGTTATTTAATGTCAAAATATACCTTAAAAGATACCAAGCGAATGCGAGTTATGGGGTAAACCTAACATCATAAGATATAATCATTTATTTTGCTGTATTTCTAATAGGATGAGCTCTAAATGGTAGTTATTCATAAATCTTTATTTTGCTGTATTTCTAATAGGATGAGCTCTAAATGGTAGTTATTCATAAATCTTACAATTCAAGATAGTATGTTCATTTGGTTTTATCTTTATTGAACCACAATAAATGGTGTTACGTAATGTTATAACAAAACTTAAAGATAACATAGCATATGTTGGCGTTAATAACATTTATCGCAGCTTACAGTTCATATTCCCAGTTATTATTGGTCATATTATTCAACATAAATGAAATTATAAGTAATTATTTATTACTTACTAAGTTAAAGAGTGAAAAATGTTAAGATATTTAATCATTTTCTCTCGTCTGTTGTTGTGTCGTGTATTTCGCCCGATAAAGAATTCACCAAGCTCAAAATACTCGCTTGTCGACTTTCTTTTTTTAACAATGAAATGTAGGCACCAGGTATGGTTATTAGTGTTTACTTAGCATTAGGTTTTATGTAGGCGTATGAATACTTGTACGTTTTTAATAGTTTTAACATCATTTTTTAATTTCTAAACTACAAAGATAAAAAGAAAATATCACCATGCGAATTAAAAAGATATTGGCATTGTGAAGTACTATAATTTCACCAACCATCTTTGTTTTTTTTTAAATTCTGCCACGTAACATCTCTGACGTAAGTCCAATTTTTATCGGCAGATATTAAGCCAGCCTCTTTCGCCAAATCTTCAATCTCGATCCATTTTTTAACTTTGATGTCTTTTGTTAGACTGTCTTAAAAACTGCTGAACAATATATCTTTACGTTCTTTAATATATCTCAAGATTGAAACTTTTTCTTCCACTTTCTTCGACATCTTGAAAAGCTCTGTATGTTATTTTCTTTTTGCTAATTTTTTCCTTTTTACGCCATTTTTTTGGACTAGTACAAGTCTTTGGTTAGTTATACCTAAGTAACCCATCCGACTTGTGAAAGTGGTCACGTGAGTCCTAACTTGTAGACTTGTAGCTCTGAGAAACAGTCCCCAGATTAACCGTATATGCATCACTAGTGAGATATTTTGAGATGAATGATTTTTTAATTTGGCTAGGATGTTTAATGTGTGATATGTCGTATTTATTCACCCTTTAATTTTTAGTTAGGTTTAGGTATTAAATTTTAATGGGTCATTAATGAGCATTCTGTTTTCTGGTTCCAGGTTTAACTTCATTTATATCGAAGGAGTTGTGACAGACGATGTAACAAAAGTACAATGTGCCTCCTGATGAAAGGATAATTTTATCGGCATGGCAAAGATTCACCAAGAACTTTTCAATTTGGAAGAATTTGGTGTCAACATAAACCAGAGTTGGAGGAAGATAACATACGATTCTATTTCCAAAGGAAATTTCTTCCTCCCAGGGTTTACATGGTGTGATTAGGCAGTTGTCAGTTTGTATGCAGAGAAGTATTAATTGTATTACAGTATCTTCAGCGTAATACAAGAAGTGAGACTACTATTGACGCATTTTACCTGAACAGTCTTTTCCGGTATCTTTTAGTTTTGTGATGAATGGAATGACGTGACAACTGCCATTTGTAAAATAAAAGTGGCCAATGATATTGTGTACAAAAATCATTCCCAGACAAAATTTACTGATTTCGTCGGTGTATGTCTTACAGATAAACTCTTGTCTACCAATTGATTTATCATCCCCTCTTGATTTCTCTCTCTTTTGTTGAATCACAACCCTACTTAGGCCATATATTTGCTGAGGCAATAGAAAACCTTGAGACCTGGTGACTGTGGAGTGTATATTTGAAAGGCAGTGATCGACTTAGTGTGTTTGTTCCACTAGTATATTGTTGAATGGTGTGTGACGCAGTGTGTTCTACGAATGCCTCCAGTTTATCTCAATATTTGTGGCACCCTGAGAATATATCCTGCTGTTGGTTTTTTACTACAGTCATACCCAGTAATTCCCTTATTAGTGGCATCAGCTAAATTCAGTCAACGTTTCTGAATTTTCATTAGATGACTAGGTGATAATGCTTGCTCTGACCTCAGTGAATGTTTTTTTTTTTGTAAACTTTGACATTTATTTGATTAAATGACATTGGAAAAATCATAAAACATGTATGAAGACAGACTTTTTTTTTTAATTGTACACTCCAGTTAGGTTAGTCTTCATATGGAAATCATGTGTTATTCATTTTTGCTTCATTCCACCTTTAACCTAAAGGTGGACTCTGTTATGTTTGAGCTATGTCGATTGAAACTTTCTGAGTTAATTTAACTTAAAAAATTTTGACCATCGATTTTGAGACTACTGAAACTAAAGCAAAAATTGTGAAACTCTCCCCTTTTGACTCCTGCCATTGGATGGAGAAGTGCTGTTGCTTTATCACTAGCGTAGATAGCAGGCTCAAATGTGTGGGGCAGCAAAGAGGATTTGTAAAGCTGCTGCGTTTTATCCCTGGTTCCCTCTCAAGAGTACTGGGATGGGAGTATTAACATGATAATTTACCCTACTGGCGAGTCAATTTATTCAAAAGTTTATGATTTTCATTAAGGTACTTGCATCCATTACTTTTTTGTTCATGTTCCTTGTGTTGTGAAAAAAGTTTTGTTCCTCATTTTTGTGTGAACCTCCATTACATAGGATTTAGAATTTATTACCAATACTTCGGATTTAGGTGTTTATCCTTGCCAAGTGGGTCACATTAGGTTATGATAGACCATGTGAATTTGATGTAAGTGAAATGTGAGAGAGAATTCATGGTCAAAGAACCTCATCCAAAACCTGAATCATGAAACAAGATTATATATAAGGTCAACCTAAGGTTTATGTATGTATGAAATTTTTTATTAAGTGGCTTAATATTTCATGAGTGCTGATTTAATTTTAACTTATATTAATTCAGTCGATGTGTGAAATTTTTGAGTCATTTCAGCTTATGAGCCTTGTGTGGCCCAGTTTTAATTTTTTAATTAATGGCTATGTTTTTTAACTTCTTGATCAAAGTTTTTGCAAGCATTAATTATTGGCTATTATCTATGACATAAGCCTGTTTTTTTCCATAGGAAACATCATTATGTAGTAGTGAAACAACGTAAATTGTTGAAAAGTCTTAAAATGTTTTGAGTCCATTCTTGTACACTTAATACATATGTCTCTCAGGTGACCTTGGCATGCCCATTTCCTGTGGAGGTGCCATTATGTCTTTACATCGCAATACCTATCATCAGCGTAGCACTTTCTGTAGGAGCTAATTTGATCGGTGGGAGTGGTAGTTGGGTTAACTATTTCTAGTGAGACACATACATGTACTATAGGAGAGTTATTGATCTGCTTTTTTCCGTGTGGTTTTTTCATTTATTTCAAGCCTCTTGTAAAAGTACAGTTGAGCACCTTTAATCCGGCACCGTCGGAACTCAAGCGATGCCGGATTAGGGATTTTGCCAGACTACGGGTGCTGTTGTAGTAACCAGCATAATTATGGGGTCCTCAATATTTTTAGTGAGGGAATTCGATAAATTATAACAGATTCAATTAAGTTTGAATAAATTCTGTCCAATACAACAAATAATTTGAAAAATAAGAAATAAACCTTTTCTAAATTCACAAAAACTAAATCAGTCAACCGGTAGTATCGCACAATGGCTGAGTGAAAGGAATGCGTTTAACATATAAACATATTGCTGCACATCAAACAGTATACAAAATAGATAAAAATTTTTCATCGCTTCCTATTTTCCTTGCAATTCTTATACCATTGTGTTAAATATGATTCAATGAGCTGTCTGCTATCCACGCTGCACTGACAACGCTTAATGCTACCAGTACTTCCATCTGTGAAGCTATCTGTCGATACATAGGAGCGATGGAGGAGGAAGATTCTTGTCCATCCTTGATTGCATTTTTGAACATATCTACAATGGTCATTTGCTTTAGTCGGCTTGACTTTTCACGGATGAATTGGCTTTGCAGCATATAAAGGTTCATAATGTCGTTCACTGATAAAACTTTGCTGCTCCAAACCTTTTATGAGCCTGGTAGTATGGTGAATACATTTATCAATTTTCACTCTTTCTTGAGCGAGTTCTGGCTCATCGTTGTCATCCTCACTCAGATTTATCATCATTGACGACCATTTCAACAATTTCCTATTCCGTGAAATGTTGTATAGTGGGAGTGTCGTGATCAATTCCAATCCATTCTTGTATATTTCCCTCTTCCATTTCCTTCAACCCCGGGCTATTGATGCTGTTTGCATATTCAACTAACTCGAGCATCATATGTTTTTCCTCGGAAACTTGAAAACCTTTGAAATCGATATGTTCTTACTCTACATCAAACTGCTGGTCTCAAATTATACCACGCGTGTTTTCAAATTGATTGTGGGATACTCTTCCATGCTCGTGAAAGTGCCCACATTACATCTTTTAGGTTGTACTCGTTTGTCACTCAAATCACCGATTTTCCTTAATTAATACCTGTCAGAAATTGCTTCACATAATTGGATTGAGATCTGCATTTTAGTGATCTCAATATTCCATGATCTTGAGGTTGTATCATAGACATGCAATTTGGAGGTAAAAAGATGACCGTAACATCGCCTTTTGTCATCAATTCTGCCTTTGGATGAGCTGAGCAATAGTCCAGAATTAACAATATTTTGCATTTGGGGTCTAAACTGGAAGCATTACAATGACACCAAGCTTTGGTAACAAAGTGATTTTCAAACCAATCCATAATAATATCCGAGGTCATCCAACCGTGTTTACTTGCCCGGTATACCACTGGAAACACTTCAACATTTTTGAAAACTCTTGGTTTCTTGCTTTTTCCCATAACCAATAATTTCAACTTGAGTCCCTGCAGCATTAAAACATGCTAGCACTGTCACTCTGTCCTTAAAGTCCTTCAGCCCAGAGACGACCTTATCATTTTCATGGACCAATGTCTGTTTCATCAGCATTATGTATCTGCTCGGGACACAAGCTCTCACTATTCACCAGCTTCAAAAACTCTTCAACAAAGTCGTCAGCTGCTTCAGGATCTGCTGATAGTCTCTCCCCCTCACACAGATGCATCACTGATGTGCTGGAATCAAGTTTTTTCAACACTTCCACTTTTTCTGCGATATTTAATGTTCTGTGTTTACGCTTTTCCCCCTTGCTGCTGCTACAACTGCTTACGTTAGACATGATTACTAATAAACTATGCAGATGACAGATAGGTTTTACTTCGAGTTGCCACCAAGTATAAAGCAATCATGCGCATGCCATGCAAGGTAAGACAGGTTGTGTCCATCTCTGTGATGTCACACACTTGCGTCTAACAACAACGTACAATGTAGTGATGTCTTCAATTTGCTGAATATACAACTTCGTTGCGCACAATAAGTAATATAGACGACGTTGTATGCAAAAAATCTGCTGATACTCATTCTTGAATGGGAGATTTTTTGTTAGAATGGGTTACAGTTGCAGTAAATATGAAGCAATGATACGGCAAAAAAGTTTGTTTTTCGCAAAGTACGCCTTAGAAATATTGCCGGATTACGGGTGTTCCCAGATCAGGTATTTCCGGATTAGGGGTGCTCAACTGTAGTCATATATAGTTATTTTTATAGCATACTATTGAAGCTAAGTTATTAAGGAGGGCAACTCACTCTGAGAATCTAAAAACTAAACCAAAACTTGTCCAGATTCCATCTGATAATATGTTGACAGTAGGTGCCACCAAGGTCTATGAAGTCGATTCATTCAGACACTGTTCCAATGGTTTAGCCTGAGTGAGCTCTCAATTCCTAATATGTGATAGCCGGTTATTGAACTCTGCTGGTGGTTATCAATAGGAGTCAATTAATGGAGCTTTCTGCTCACCCTACTGCATTGCTCACTTCACCCCCCAATGCTTGGGCTTTCAGTCAGTCTTGAACACTGCATAATTAAAAACAATCGTTGAAGGTAGAGCTCACATAGGTGCATCTTGAAAAGCATCTTGCAAGTTACAAAGGTAAGGAGTTGAGGAGAGGTGGAGCTTGAAATCCAGAATAGTAAATATGTACTAACAATATTGATCATAGGAGGGATAAGAGTAAAACATTATATAGATGGTAGATTTATAAAGAAAAGAATGTTACATCCCATTTATAAACCTAATGGTGACTGCTTCGACATTCAAACTTAAAAGGATAACTTGCAATAGCAACGAAACCACTTGAAAATCATTGTCCACTCAGTGACATTTAGCCACATTAATTCTTTCATCTATATACTACTCTGCAATCCACCTCTTGGGCATGTGGTAGGTCACCAGCCGTGTAAAGATGTAAAAGTTTTGGAGGTGAAAAGGTGGCATGTCCTATGAGAGTGTGTTTGGAGGAGTTCAGTTATTATTGTGGTCACTTATTGTGTGCGGAAAGGGGTTTTTGTACCTATCTGTATGGCAGAGTATCTCTCTTATTTTTTCGCATATGTCAGACCTAGAAATGTAGTAAGGCGTCATGATAATATTCTCTGTGTTGCTCTGAAAAATTTCAGTTCTGAATTTCTCAAGCAGCCTAATTGTTGGTCTATCCAAGAAAACTTTTTGTTTTCAATATTATATACAAAAATTTTTCTTGGATTGACCAAGGATGAGGAGAAAATGCAGTATCTTCTCCAATGCCTATCTGCATTTCATTGCAGAAACAAAGCAACTAAGACAATCTCAATGTTCAACCATAAATGGATACATAGCTGCAGAAATATGTTTTTAAAAATTCTTTCTGTTCAGTTACACTTTGTCATGTAAATTTGTTACTAACTCAACAATGATGGTGTGGATATACCTAATAGCATGGTTACAATGTCATGCTGTTCTTTAAATTAATCAGCAATTCTTTTAAAAGCAGTGAATGAGAAATGCTTTAAATTGGATTAAATAAAATCCAATGAGGTCTAACACCGAAATTTTAGTGATTTTGATTGAAGAAGGATAGAAAATGAAAAGAAAATCCTGTTATCATGAAAATGGTTAATAATTGTTGGTCAAATGAAAACCAATTTGATTCTAAATTTTTGGATTATAGTATGTATGGCATTTTGAATATTTAAAGAATGAATGTCTACTCACCATGTCTTATGTTAAGGTTTTATTACGAAGAGGAATTTGTCCAATAGTCACTAAATAATGCATACCATTAAGCCATTGCCCTGAATATTTTTTTCGACCATGTAAAATTCCATCATTATGGCAGAGTTGTCGTTGGGACTGTTATTTCGGTTTTTATAGGTCTTTGCTGTTTCTTGTACCTGACCACTGGTAAAATCTACTTCAATTGATAGTGTGGGCATTTTTCACCTTACATATATCCATGTGAGAGTGTTTCAACAATACTATTGGTCATCAAGGGGACAGGTTACAAAAAGTGCTGAATTTTGAGAAATTTTATGAATGCTTTTCAAAATTCACTGTAAATTAGTGGGAAAACAAAAAGCCACTTGCAAGAATAAGAATGTTTATGCAATAATCTTTTCAAAGGACTCTCACACTGTGACTCATAAATACAGTATTAGAGATGGCAACCTAAAGTGAGGAACAGCTGGGGAAAGTAGTTTTTAAATTTTTGTGAGATTCTTGAAAAGGTGTGCTAGGGTGTCCCATAATAATAATAATAAACTTTATTCACGGGTAATAAAACCCAATTTCACTTGAAATACATATAGTACATAAGCAAACAATGAATTGTATAAAGAATTGCACATACAATCAATTTACCTAAATCATGTAAAATTTATAGGTCAGTTTCACTTACCAGATAAGAGTATAAAGGATAATTTTTTAATCTATTAAATATATGTTAACGTGGGATATAACTATAAGCTTCAGACATACAAATTTATTCATAAAAATACGAAAGTCAAGAATTTTTCATTTTACTTTCTTAAATACTTATCATCATAAATAATATATAAAAAAAGATAATATATACGCTTCAGACAGACAAATTCATTCACAAAAATACAATAGTCAAGATTTTTCATTTTAATTTCTTAAAAACTTGTCATCATAAATAATATAAAAAATATGATAATATTTACGCTTCAGACAAAAAAAATTCAATAGTCAAGATTTTTCATTTTAATTTCTTAAATACTTTTCATCATAAATAATATAAAAACTATATGCATCGACGTCTGAAAGTCATGGGTCTCAGATGGTGACTTTTGATGAGAAAATGAGGTCTGCTAAAAGTTTCTGAAATTAATTTATTTTTTCAAATTTCAATGGACAAAAACCCTATACAAGAATAATCATTTGTGGTGTAAGTTAAAAGCAAAAATATTGCATACAAAAGTTTTTGTAAGATTAATAAAAAAAACAATTATTACAGTGCAGTTCATACTTCCTGCATGAAGAGAACATTTCATGAAAGTTTCTAATACATTTTCAACATTCCTTACACAATTGCAAAGAATCAAAGTATTAGTACACTCATTGCACATTTTTGAACATTTGGCTTTCTGCTTAAATTGTAATACAGAAAGAGTAGATACATCCTGCTGGTCAGGAGGCAAGGTATTCCACAACCTGCGAAGTCTCTTAGAGGGATTAAAAAATTCATAATTAGTCGAAGAGTTATACTCACGAAGAAGTCTAGGGGCACCTAGATTTTACTACAAGTGGCAGTCAACAAACAAACATTTGTTTATATTTAGAGGTCATGCACGCGGCTTTTCGTTGAACATGGGGGCTCCCATAAACGCGTGCTGCCCATTTAAAAATCCCGGGCCTCCGCACTGCCCCCACCACTTCTTCCCCTCACCTATCGAAGGTTATGGTAATAGCATAGAGTAAAGGTATACGGAGAGGACAGATAGTGCTGAAAGTGGTAATCATCTCTGTGCGCTTTCCGCCATGTTCTAAATTAGTGAATTGTGAACACTGGCACATAATAGGCTTATATTGGTTACCACTTCAGGAGGGGGATCGTTAGCGGCCTCACCGAGCGTGGCGTTGCTCTCATCGAGGAGTATTCTCAGGCTGGATTGACCAAGGATGAGGAGAAAATGCAGCATCTACTCCAAATAGTCTCCAGGTACCGAAAAGTGATTCCAAAAAGGCAGTCCGTCTTCAATGCAAATATTTTTAAAACAAAATGTAATCCCAATTCTTGATATGTATTGGAATTTAGATCTCTTCCCGACCAAGGAGCTTCTAATTTCCATTATATTAGTAAATGTTCTAAATACAAGGCTTGATTCTTCTTATACCAGTCTCACCCCCTTCCAAGGTGGGAACCAATTTTAGCCTGCATGTCAGATTCTTGATGGATGGGGGGAGCGCGGGATTTTCAAACGGACGGCGCGCGCTTATGGGAGCCCCCATGTAGAACAAGAAGCTGCGTGCGCGACCCCTAAGTATAATCCGATGTCAGATGTTTTTTGTACACCTCATTTTCTCATCAAATGTCACCACCTAAGGCCCATGACTTTCAGACATGATGCAAAATGGACGCCCTAAAGTGCGCGGAGTCGTAGGTTGCCAAGTTCCAGAATTCTCAAAGCTAGTGTTCGGAATTGGTGACCCAGAGGACAAAAGTCTGTACACGTGGGCATAGCTAGGGAAAGAGGGCGGGGGCAGCTGCCCGCCCCCATGGACAAGAGTGATGGACTTCGGTTCCCCCTAATGGTCACGGGCCCAATCGGGACTTCTCTCGGGGAATCGTCGACGGATATTCTTTACGTACTCGCAGCGTAACTGCGTAAACAAAGGGAATCCTTATACACTACGTTTACAAATCAAATTCAGATCGATTTGGTCGGTTTAGCTCGGAATGGTAAATGCAACGGGCTAGCGAGATCGATATGAGAAGCGGGCTAACTCGGCCATCTTTCTCTGCCAGTCTGAGATTTCTAATTATGAACTGCTTTAAATCGATATTTCAATGGATTTCGCAGTGGTAAACCGGGCGATCCGAGTCGGCTGGCTTAGAATGTTGAGAGCATATCGATCTGAGTTCGATTGGTAAACGTAGTGATAGTCTACCTACAAAGTAGGTTTGGAAACAGTGAAACTATCGGAATATCAAAGTGCGAACACCCTACGCGTCTCAACAACAGATAACTTACTAACCTATGCATCAGGAACGCGCAACAACTAGAAACTGTAAAATATAATGACTGAAGAGATGACAACGAGTGTAATATTTGAAATTAGAACTTTTTGGAATCGGAGTAATATGGGATATTTTAAAATAATTTCTTTTAACTTACAATTAGCAATTCCATTGATGATTTCAAGATATCCATCAATCATATCTCTAGAAAAATCATGTCTAGCTTCGTAAATGGTTTATCATCTACTGCAAAAATAAAAACGAGCGCTCTTCGCCCACTTGCGTCTGGCAGAATTAGATAATTTTAATATTAAACATCCAAATTGAAGTTAATACTGCTTGGAAATTTTTTTTAGCTCAGGAACTTACTTATTATGAGGAAAAACAGATTGAAACCCCGATAATTTTTTACTGTAGCGTCTAAAGTTCTTAGGAGTGTCAACTCTTTCCTGCCCCTAACCCTCCCCACCTTCACTCCCTCCCTCGGTTATTCCTTCCTGCGCTTGTTGGTTAAAGTAAATTTCTTCGTTATAGTTCATGCTGGTATTAAGTCACCCCCTGCTAAACACGACAGTTGAAGAGGGATGGAGGTCTCTTTCGAAGAAGGGAGGGAGGCGGACAAAATCCTGTCCGTTTGTTGATCCGATATGAAGCAGCCAAGGAGGAGGACAAGGGTGCCCAATAGATTCCAGGCCGGGCTCTAGAACTGTAATGGAAAACCTGAAATTCCCATCCCCTCTTGTTCTCTCTTTGTCTTTTGCTTTGCTTGAGGTCTTCTACAAATATTCCGTCCGCATGTACTTAGAGGACGATCACCTCTGTATTTCCCCTGATGATCCCTTGGGCCTGATCTTGACACTGGCAGTCGGGGAGGTGGGATATTCGTTAATGATTCTTTGAAATCAGCCCCGAGCGGGTCGTCGAACATCCCCTCCTTACGGTTGAGGGCTTATATTGTGTTGTCCTGCACACAGTACAATTGAAGCTATAATGTCTCCATACGCTAATATTTCTCGTCATTAATTGCATTAAAATGCCGGTAACTTTCCATTGTTAACCAAACATGATGTAACACCTTATTAGCACCCTAAACTACCCAAAGTGGCATAGGTGGCGACTGGTCACTTTTAAAAACCAATGTGCGCTTTCAAAATTCCGGAGAACGTAAGTCGGAAACATAAGGGGGAAGGTTGTAACGAAACTTTTCCTTGCCTAAACCGGAATCGGAACAGTTCCTTTTTCGTCCTTTGGGTATTCGTTCTGGAAACTCTTTCGTTCCGGAAACACGTTCGTTCCGGGACTTTTGTTCCTACTTTCGGTTCTGTTCAGAGCACCGAAACTATCTGAACTTGCTGATGCCCGTTTTCTGGTTGAAAAATATCTCTATATTCCTTTCGAGGGTGGCGTTTGTGCACAATAACAATTATTATTTGCATATATCCATGTTGGCTTCATATTTTGAGAGGAAACGATCACAGAAATCGTAAATTATCCCAAATACCTAGGACTGTGTCCCCTTCTCGCCTGGTAAGTTTGTGAGTGAAATTTGTCCGTTAAGTTCTTATTCCTTTCCTGTGAACCACGACCTTGACGTGGTGGAAGGGCTTGCGCGATCCAATGACCCCTAGAGCTGGACTGGCGGGAACAATTTATATTGCTCCCGGTAGGGTCACCCATGACACATATGTCGAAGGGTAGGAGCCAGAAGAAAGGTAGACCCGTGATATGGTCACGTGAGAAGTGAGGGTGGGATTCTCCTCCCGACTATTTTAATTCCCAGAAAAATGAGTGTCAATCGAAGAGAAATGAATCCTGGCAACTACGGGACGCCGCCCAATGGGACGGGTGTCGGGTCCGGCATCGGGGGAGGCTAGGCCCCCGAGGAATTTGTTACAAACGGTCAAAGACTTCCATCTCGTCGTAATTTGTATTTCTTCATTATAAAAGAGATACGCAGCCCTCCCATTGGGTCCGTGAAATGGCTACAATAGAAGCCATTTGTACTTGGAGGCTAAAGAGAGCCCACTTTTCGCGACATGAGTGTATTCGATGATTCTGAAGGATGGCTGCGGAAAATCGTGAGGAAATCAGCAGTGGAAGTTCTTAATATTGAAAGAAAAATCAGTTTCTCTTGGAAGCATTTTGGGCGGCTTATTTACAATGAGAGCAATGTAATTCCTGAGAAAATTTTCTGCGCTGAGTTTCTTAACCAAGTGATCAACAGAGATGTCGCAGGAGATGGCCCTTTTTCAATGTATTAATAGCGGACTGTGCAACGATTAAATGTCGGTATTTCCTGTGAAAATGTATGTTTCACTAATGCCGTTATATGTCGAATTATGAGATTTTTGGCAGGGACAAACCATCCAGTTTTTTACACTTTCCCTTTCTTTAATTGATATTTTGAAATATTTGCAGTATCCATTAGAATGAAAACCTATTATTTTGAGACTCCAAAATATTTTATTTTAATTGCAACTCGGGTTTCGGCGTTCAATGTTATTTTCAGGTAAAGACATCGGTGAAGTTGAACGCCGAATTCCGGCTCGGACTAAAATAAAAAATTATCGAATCATAAAGTAGTATTTTTTCATTCTATCATGATCGATTCCATAAAGTTACGCCTGAAACTCCCTATTATTATAAATAATTTTAAGCTTAAAAATAAGTTAGAAAATTTCTCTCTGATTGCAGCTTTAGCATCAAAAGCTATACTGCGAACGTCAGTACGGGAAACTTAACTCGCCATCTAAAAGATGTTCACAGCATAGTGGAAGAAGCACCAAAGAAAGGAAATATTATAAACTCTTGCAAAGTTCAGATGCAGGAACGAGACACTGGAAGGGAAGCTGCAAATTCGAGCAGGCAGACGGATCCTAAGTGGCTCGTAGCCAGAGATTTGGATCTTCTGCTCTGTCGGGACCTTCCGTCCTCAACACATGCAGTGAGGGAATTAAAGACTTTTCGGGTTAGTAGGCCATTCCAAACTTGCAAATTTAGCATGGCGAATGCATGGTGAATATGTCATGATGCTCAGGACACTCTTTGATCGCGAATACGAAAGGTTTACTGGAGATACCTCCTACACGACATTTTCAAGAAAGAATGTTTTAAAATGACACATATGCGTTGAAACCGTGGTAACGTAAAAAATCGAGCGGCAATAAAGAGTATTTTCTTTCATTTTGTAATGAATTTTTCACCAAGTAAAACACAACCATTAGTTTACCGGAGCAATTACTATTTTCGCGTCACCTTGGGAATTCAGATGCAAACACTATTCTTTAGATTCTAACAAACTTTTCATTTGTGAATAATCAAGCGGGAAATAGTGTTTTAAATAAAGAGATAAAATATCGCAGAAAAAGACACGTCCAGTGTACAAATGTACAGATAAGCCGAAGAATCGCAATCTTGAGCTATGACGAGACTGAAGAAACTGTAATGGCTATTATATGGAGGAATCATCTTTCGCCCCAGGGAAATCGAAACACAGTAGGTCCGCAAAAATTCGGAATCATAAAAAACCAGGTCTTTTATGGAATTAACTTTTATAATTGCAGATGGCATACTCCGCTTCATCTGAGGCCGTAGACCAGTTTGTGATGAGCGCGTGACTGGATAATTCCGAAATAGTATACGTGTACTACAACATTTTAACCAACAGACTTTCAGTTTTTTATTAAGAATGTTGGTTATATTTTAGCACGACTTTGGATTTCTTCTCTTTGAACCATTTTGTTAGAAAATCATGAAAGTAATTTAATTGATTATTTACGTGAATATAGCCTGTGATTAAAGGATTGTGAATTTCAGCTATAACACTAGCACCATATTTGCAAGGGATGGAATAGACTGTGTTGCTTCTTAGATCTGAATACGTGCTGTCTTGTGACTTTTGTTTTGTTGAAGTATACTTTAAATGTTGGTCCCTTGAATTAATCGGTGATGTCATCAAAAGTATTTTAATGAGGAGGATCGAAAGATGCTGACTGTTTCACCTCACTCTAGCGGATATAATCGTGTTTTTTTTACAACGCACCAATATCGCAAAATCTCGAATCAATTTAAACTAGCTGAACAGTCATATGGACCACTGCAATTTTTCTACTATTTCCCCATCCCTTTTTGAGTTACTAGAAATTGGGCGCTTGAGACGTTTAGTCTTCCGTTATCAAATCAAGCATGGAAATAAACATGCACAGAGGGGAAGGAGACCTCCCCTCAATGCCCCCTCTCCACTCCATGCAAGAATCTTTAAGAATGTGAAGTAGCAGCAGACTATACCTACGGGAATTTCAATTTGTAAACATAACTTATTTGTTCACAAGAATATTTCCCGCCGTCAGTAGCAGTACGCATAACGCGGGTAACGTATTTGGACATTAATTTCTACAACATGCCATTAACTTCACGAGGAATTTTATGTATTGCTCCTGAGCTTATAAGGCCACGCGTTATTTTTTAAACTGAAATTTCCTTAAAACCGGCTCACACTCGGTGCCAATGATGCCAAAGTTCTCCTTCATATCATAAATTACCATGGGATTGGGATGTTGTGTGAGCAAATAATTACTCCTTTAGAGAGCCATGCAACAGTAATTCCATGAAGTACCTGCAGTAATATTGCTTCTTAAGAAAGAGTTGGTGAGTAACATGCCCTCGATTAAGAAAGGCGAAGTAATCCATGGAGTTCGCTCGCAAAGTAACTTAAGCAATTTGGCAATACCTGGAATCTACTTTGAGTTGCCTCCCCCTCACCATTGCCTACCCTACAGGGAGGCAGAATGGGGTGATTTTTTCAAGTTTTTCTTCGCATTTAATGGAATGAAACCGTTCCGAATAAAACTAGGTCTTGATAAATAATACAACACAATTTTGCAAGAACGCTTGAGACTATTGTGCGACTAAAATTGTAAAATGATAAGTGACAGTATTGAGGTAATTTTACCGTTGAACCGCAAACGTTTATTGTTTCCTCATGCATCCTTCGTTTTCGTTTACAAGAATTATTTCAGATGTTTTAATTAATCGTGGATTTCTAAAACATGAATTTTGCACATTTTTGACATGCTATGACTTTTTTTTAAATCGAATTCAATAGAGCATTTGGAAATAGTATGTACAATTTACATACATGTACATGTATGTAAAGTACATGTAAAATGAAAGAGGGGAAAAATTTGTACATTTTTGTGAGTCTATGAATTTATGTAGATATAACTAACACCTGGTTCAAAAATCATAAAAGAAGATTGTATACATGAAAAAGCCCAGGAGATAGAGCAAGATATCAAATAGACTTTATTACTGTAAATCAAAGGTTTAAAAGTAGCGTAAATAATTGTAAAACTTTCCCTGGAGCAGACGCTGATACAGATCATGATCTCCTCGTAGCCAACCTGAGAACTAAATTGAAACATATCAAAAGGAAAAGGGATAGTGATAATTGGGACTTAAGAGCCTTGAAGAATGACTCTGATGTTATGTATGGGAGGAAAGTTGATGTGGAATTGACAAAAGCAGGTGAAAGTTTAGATATTGAAGAGGAATGGCAGCTAGTGAAGGATACTATCTGGAAAGGGCTGGACGAATGTGTAGAAAAATCACCAAGTAATAAGAAAAGAAAGGAGTGGGTATGTCAAGAAATGGTTGCTAAAATGGAGGAAAGAAGGAAGTACAAAAACAACAACACTGAGGAAGGCAGGAAGGAATACAGAAAATTGAATAATGAAATAAGAAGAAGTACAGATAAAGCCAGAGAAGTCCGAATGCAAAACCAGTGTGAAGCGGTAGAAAATCTGGAGCGGCGGGGAAAATTTGAGGAGATGTAGGTGACAAGGTAGCCAAAGGTTTACAGAGGATAAAACCAGCAAAAGTAAGTAAAACAGCGGTTAAAAAGAAGAACGGAGAGATGACTAATATAATGTGGAGGAGAAAAATGAAGTGTGGATGGAGTACCTACATTACAGAGCTATGTGAGACAAACAGTAATAACCTAAGTGCTCTAAATCTGGAAGGTATGAATGAATGTGATGGGGATAAACAGAGGACCGGGAATTGAGAAATGGGAAGTTGAGAGAGCATTCAAAGAGATATGAAAAGTGGTAAAGCTCTTGGCTACGATAAGATTCCGTCAGAAGCATTGAAAAATTTGGGAGGAGATGGGCTTGATAGAGTTACGGGCATGATGAATAACATATACGAAACAGGGAATTGGCCTAAAGAACTAGTAAAAACAATACTAGTCCCAATACCATAGAAAAATAATGCCAAAGAATGTAAAGATTTCAGAACTATCAGTTTAATACGCCATATTACTAAAGAAATCTCACAAATTGTGTTAACAATGGTTGAGAAGAAGATTGAAGAGAATTAAGGAAATGACCAGTTTGGTTTTTGGAAAGGGAAGGGAACGAGAGATGCAATTGGATGCCTTAGAATGTTAGTAGGATGATTTATGTAAATGAACAGATCATTGTATATTTGTTTTATAGATTGGGAAAAAGCCTTTGACAATGTTCAGTGGAGCATGTTGATGAAACTATTAAAATATATTATAATTGATTGGAAAGATAGACTCTACATTGGACAGAGAATTATAATGAAATTATAAGATGAGGAAACAGGAGTGATGAGGATTGGAAAGGGAGTTAGGCAAGGCTGCTGCTTGTCACCAGTTCATAGCTCCAGGAAATGGTTCATGTTCATGGCTCCATGGCAGTCACCAGGAAATGGCTCTAAAGAAGGCAAGAGTGGTAATTGTCGGAGGAGTAAAAATAAAAACTATTAAATATTCTGACGATCAAGCTATTGTGGCAGAGACAGAAAAAGAGCTACAGACAAACATGAAAAGCATATATATGGTTGGAGAAATGTATGGAATGAAAATAAATGTTAATAAAACAAAGGTTATGAGGATCGGGAAGGAAGAAGGTGATGTCAATATCATAGTGAAAGGTCACAGACTAGAACAAGTAGAATCTTTCAGATACCTTGGTAGCCTGATAAATATGGATGGAAACTCTACTCAGGAAATCAAGAGTAGAATATCCATGGGAAAGAAAGCCTTTGAAAAAACAAAAGCTCTATAACTGCCAATAAAATACCTATTACCCTAAGGAAGATATTTGCCAAATTCTTTGTATGGAGCGTGGTCCTCTATGGATCAGAAACTTGGACCTATAGGAATAAGGAAGTGAAGTATCTTGAAAGTTTTGAAATGTGGTTATGGAGATGGATGATGAGAATGAGGTGGACGGACAAGGTGAGGAATGACCAAGTGGGAATCTTTTTGGGTTCTGGACAGTTTAGAATTATTTCGAAATAATTAGCAAGTTCTCTGCCATTATCTTGATTGTTTAGTTCCAGTTTCCCATTTTCCTTTCTAAAGCAAAGATCATGGGGTTAGAACCAGGGATGTTAAACAATGCTAAAGTCGTGGTTCCGGAACGGTTCAGAGTGGGTTCGGATAAAGTTTTGGTTCACGGAACCGAACCGAAAGTAGGAACGAAAATCTCGGAACGAAAGTGGAACGAAAATATTTTGGACGAAAACCCATAGGAACGAAAGAGGAACAGTTCCGATTTCGGTTCGGGCTAGGAAAGTTTCGTTCCCACCTTTCCCCATATGGTTCCGACTTTCGTACGGAGGAATTTTAAGTGTACATTGAATTTTCAAAACGACCTACCGTCATGTCATGTATTCCACTTTCAGTGCTACTCAAGATGTTTCATCAGGTTTGGTAACAATGGAAGACAGTGAAAAAAACCAGCATTTTTTAAAGCAATTAATGGCAATTACATACAACAAAAAAGTGAAATAACGTGACATCGAAACCAGATTCTTATGATACAAACAATGCATACAAAATACTGAAAATACTACCGCTTGAAAAGCTTTTGACATACATTTTAGTTTTAGATAATTATTTCTCTAGTAAATATAAGAAATTGAAACAAAATGAACATAAAATGGGGAAACGGAATGTGGACCACTATGAAGTCCCTAAGTATTTTAATCAATGTGGTGCAAACAGAATGGTGGTAAGTGTACCTAGATTGTTTAACCAATTACCAAGGGACATGCATGGATTAAATACGTATACAGAGGTTAAACGGAAACTTTGGGAGTATTTGTTGGAGGACTGATATCTAGGGTGGTTGGGAGACTGATTGTGTGGCCACATATTTATACCGCTCGGTGCGAATATGGCAATGTGAGCGTTTTATTGTTTTATTTGTTTTATTTTAATTTTTTATATTCACATTAGAGAGTACCTTCTGATGAGCCTGTTGTGGCTCGGAGGGTCTCCTAAGGTTTAAAAATATTCATGAAACTATCTACTTTGCTTGAGGTTTTCTTCTTTTTTTCATGTGTTTTAATGCAAAGGTGTATTTGTCATATAGAGTGAAGTTTATTACATCTTTTGTACAATGGATAGTCCGTATGTCTTTACTGTCTTTTTATTTCTTTTATTTTGTGACCAATGTACTTCAATATGAGATTAATAAAGAATTATTATATTTAAAAAAAAATGTAGCCTAAGGAGGAATTTTAGGTTATACTGTATTCTGTGCCGGACAATGCAATCTCTCAAACGGTATGGAGGGGATGTACGACGGCTCGGGGTTGATCTCAAGAAGTCGTTGACGAATATCCCTTCACGTACTCGCACAGCAACAGCGTAAACAATGGGAATCCTTATGGTATACCAGCAGATTAATCTTGATATCAGCGGAAATATGAAACTCTCGGATATCTAAATAGTTAACACGCTATGTGTCCCAGCATGTGTCCGGTGGAAATGCGGTGCCTACCATAAGCCACTGCGCCGCCCCCCTCCCCCCACGTCTCCCTCCCTCACTGTCAAGATCACCAGGGAAATTCAGAGGTTATCGTCCTCTGAGTAAATGCGGACGGAATACTTGTAAAAGACTTCTCGCAAAGCAAAAGACAAGGAGAGAAGTATCGGGGTGGGAATTTTTGGTTTCCCATCACTGTTTGAGAGCCCGGGCTGTAGTCAATTGGGAACCCTTGTCCTCCTCCTTGGCTGCTGCATATCGGGTTAACAATTCACAAACGGTCAGGGCTTTTTCCATCTCCCCCTTCTTCGGAAGAGATCTCCATCCCTGTGCACCAGTAGTCACAATTGTGGTACGGAGGCTTCCGCGGTTATTTAATGACCGTATTCTGTCCGGGTTTTTGCCGCGTCGATCCATTTTTGGGGGACAACTGTTTCGCCTGCCTTCCAGCTGGCTTCGTCAGGTCCTAAAAGGACCTATTTAGGACCTGACGAAGCCAGCTGGAAGGCAGGCGAAACTGTTGTCCCCCAAAAATAGATCGACGCGGCAAAAACCCTGACAGAATACGGTCAGTCACAATTGTGTCCTCAAACTCTTTAACGTTGTTTTTCTTCTGACGCGTTTTCAGCGTCTGTACGTGCTAGGCTGGGGCGAGACGCGGCCTATTATTTGACTCATAAACTGTTACGCACCCTAATAATGTTATAAAATAAGTATTTGTATGGTCGCTCCGATGGGACGGGTTTGGTGACGAGGAGGGAAAAGGTAGTCTTTCCTAGCGATTTAAATTCAGAGTGAAGTTATGAAAAGCGTACGATTTCCACTACTTATACTGTTAGCGTTGACAACTTTTTTGGCCATTTCCGAAGCTATATACAGCATTGGTGACATGTTATAAACCGCGAAATTAAATATTCCATTTTTTCTTGACCGAGATAATGCCATTTTCTGCTTTTCACAGATTCCCTTTAGATCAAAATTGCTCAATTTCAACCAAACCCGCCCCTTCGGGGCGACGTTGCAACTGCTTATTTTATTACATTATTACGGGTGTGTAAAAGTTTAGGAGTCAAATAATAGGCCGCGTCTCGTCCCTGCCTATCACGTACGCACGTTGTAAATATGGAAAATAAAAGTGATGACTAGTAGGAAATAGCATTATCCGAGTTAAAAAGAAATCGATAATTGAAAATAGCGGTTTTTTTAAAATCAGAAAAGCCATATTAACTATTAAATATTGCTATTTCTAGGCCTAATACCGAGGTCAAAAGTCACATGACATCACTTGTCCAATTACAGATGGTTTACGTCACAATCCGCTTCCAAAAGTTATTGTTGTGATGTTTGTGCGGGACCTTCTAAGACTATGATATCGTTAATAAGCGTCTTTCCTCGTTATTTGTTATTTCACCAAAGTTCAACAACGAAGAGACAATAATTGCTCAATTAGAGGTGATTATTCGTGGCGCCAAAATTTTTGGAGGGGTTGTGTGCTGAGCTATTTCTCCTCTGAGCTCTCAAGTGTGTTGGCATAATGATCTGTGGAGTTTGCAAGGAAGGGAATTGTATGAAACGGCGTACAAACGGCGGTGCAAAGAGTAGTGAAGCAAGGAAAACGCGCGAATAACCAAGGGAAGATAATAAAGAGGCATAATGAGGGCAGTGGAAGGAGTTGTAAAGCTACAAAAAGCAAGGGTAATGTTGTTCTTCAAAAATCTTGTCTATCCAGCATTAAACCAACGACATTTTGCGCGGGAAGGTTATGCATAGAATACGACCTTGTGTGAAAAGGCCACTCATCGGTGGCAGCGTACGTAGGGGTCAAAAGTGGAAACAGTATTATGACGGCCTTTCCCGGCCCCCTCACCCCAAGGGTTTGAATTCTTCCTATTTGTTCTAGAATTACGATTTTTTCTAGGTAAAAATATTACAAAAAAAGAAGAATGTTGGCAGTGTATGTGACGTAAGTTTTGTGGTGATACGTGAAGTATAAAGGGTCGAAAACAATTTTTAAAAGTGTGTGACGAAAGCGGAGATTAACGCTAAGAGTAATAGTCAAATGGCATGAAAAACTAAGTATGCAACCAATATTAACAAACGAAGGGATGCCAAACGTTTAAAGGAAATGAAATTAGCCATCGTTTGGAACTTTAATCCAATGAACATGGATAACCTTGGAAGCAACCTGTGTTTAAAAAACATTATCGCTCTCGTTACTTACATGGTTGGTAAGAGTTTCAAGTGAGAGTCAGAATACATGGATTACTAACAAAGTAGCATTTGTTCACAAACAATACCCACACAGCACATATTGGTTTCTAAACGTTATTTCTGAAGCTTAAACAGGAAGATCCCGTTCCTACCGAAGAAAACGCTTTGATTTACTTTCACGTGCCCCTATGAGAAAACTTTTTAAGCGCACCGTCAAGAAAGCATTTTCATTCGGTTTTGATTCTGGCAACGGAAACGTTTTCAGAACTTTTCCTATCAAGTGGGACGCGTAGCTCTGAGAAACAGACCCCTGGTCATAGAGAAGGGAGGATGTTTGAGATGTGGGTGTGGAGAAGGATGGAGAGAATGAGCTGGGTGGCGAAAAGGACGAACGAGGAGGTGCTGGTTATACGGTTGGAGAGGAGAGTAATGTGGTGGCAGAGGTTCGGAGGAGACAGAAGAGATGGATGGAGAGCGTTTTGAAAAGAGAGGGAACGAAGACGGTGGTAGAGGGGAGAGCACTGGGGAAGCGTGGAATAGGAAGGAAGAGGACAGGAATCCCGGACAAAATTAGAAGAGGAAAACAATATGAAGAATTTAAGCCGTATCTAATGGCGGACCACATACAAGTGGGAAAGCAGAACGATATGCCAGAAATGCGGACGTTAGAATAAGTACTGTCCAATTAGCTGGTAGATTACTGAAATGTAACCCTAAAAATTAATTCCACTTTAAGGTGATACACTTAACTAAAGCGTATTGAGACTAATCTTGTGAAAATAGAATAATAAATCTCCACATGCATTGTGTAAACTGATAATGACTAAAAATTCGCCCTTGTGTATTTGTTCAAACATAAAGGCGCTCGGAAAAACAAAAGGATATAGACGTTCATCCGTGTCTTTTCCCTCGATAATCCATAACGCAAACGATTCAATAAACCTCTTTATCGTCCATATTTATCGCTAATCTCGATTCCTGCTTCGTGGATTGCGCGCAACTCGATTTTATGGCCCTCGGAATTCTCGCCTCGGCGACTCGCAATCGCAGAGGCGACATTTGCGGTTCGTTCGTGAGGTAGATTCAAGATGCGCCCGAACTCGCCCGTCTCGGCATAGCGTTTCGCGCGGACCCTCTCCCATTACCTACATCTACATAAAACCCCGCAAGCCGCCGCTTGGACGTGTGGCAGGGGGTGGGAGGTCACCAGCCGTGTAAAGATGTAAAAGTTTTGGAGGTGAAATGGTGACATGTCCTATGAGAGTGCATTTGGAGGAGCTCAGTTTTTATCGTGGTCGCTTATTGTGCGCGGAAAGAACGAGTTTTTGTACCTATCTGCTCGGCAGAGTATCTATCTTATTTCATCGCATCTGTCAGACCTAGAAATGTAGTGAGGGGTCATGATTATATTCTCTGTGTCATTCTGAAAAATATCAGTTCTGAATTTATCAAGCAGCCTAAGCCTAGCGTGCAGCCTCCGAGTCTCTAGGGGCTCCCACCTTAATCCCTCTAACAGTTGTGTAACACTATATGCTCGTTCGTATCAGTTTTTAACGAAGCGTGCTGCTTTTCTTTGCATTTTGTTAATTTTTTTGGTTAAATTTTTATGATCAGGGTCCCAAATACTCGCGGCGTATTCGAGATGTGGCCTAACCAGAGCGAAGTAGCATCTCTCTGTTACTTTTTCATCCGAGGATCTTCCTATTATACGCTTAAAAAAACCTAGTTTCTTTGATGCTGTGCCGCATATGTTTTGTATGTGTTCCTCACGATATATCTGAAGTTAAGGTAATTCCAAGATAAAAGATCGTAGGCTTTCCCGGCGAATATTATTTGTAAAATCATCTCGGGTTCGGCACCGGGTAAGGATATTAAAGGCCAACGTTTCGACGAGAAACTCTTTCATCGTCATCAGGGCTAAGACTGATTAGCCCTGATGACGATGAGAGAGTTTATCGTCGAAACGTTGGCCTTTAATAGCATTACCCGGTACCAAACCCGAGATGATTTTACTAATTCCAAGATATTTTACTGTATTTGAAGATTTTATGGCTTTTGTATACTATTATATTATATTATTATAGATCCACGTCGGTCTTCAAATGTTCCAGATGGAAGCAACGGTTCCAGGATAGGCGGACTTGTTCTACCGAAGGAGCACGGCCGCCTAAAAGGGTGGATCGGAAGAGCCTCCCTCTTCGCTCCTTCCTCCTCCCAGCACATCCCTTAATTCTTCTCCTCTGGATGGCGGGTGCGTCGAATGCGTACCCCCCTTATCTCCTCTCCTCCGCCATCGCCGTGCCAACGGCTTTACTTCTTCGCACCCAAATCCATTATTGCTGCGGAGCCATGAATATTAATGGCGGCGCCCATCTGCATATCAATCGCTCTTCCCGGCCGGGAGGTGCGTGTGTGTGTTATGCATTCCATTCCCCTCTCTTCCCCTCTCCTCCCTCTCCATCTCCCTCTCCCTCTCTCTCTATCTCTCTCTCTGTGGATTTTTCCCCCTCTCACATCAGATGGAGATGGGCGGGATGGGATCGAATGCGGCCGTGCGAGGGGGAGGGGCTCCCGTTCGTTAGAAACGCGAGGACGAGCGGGGGATGACGGACTGCCGCGGTCATCGTCTCATCCCGATCGGGACGTTCCGTTCACTTTCGATTTCAGGGAACGTTCGAGACGGCGCCGCCCTGTTTTTAGCCCAGCCGTTCAGCTGGATGCACCGTAAAAATAATTTTAAAATATATTTTTTTCACGCTCGAACTGCCTGTTGAAAAACGTGTCCTCTGATTGATATGAACAGAAATAAAGAACTTCCAATCCTCGTTATTTTTTCCTGGACTAAACTTAAATTGGCATTAGGAATAATGTGAGAATCTGAAAAATATGGATAAATTTAGTATTTTCCTCGCGATGACGAATATAAAAATAATTTTTTTCACACTCTGGCTGCCTGT
Organism: Ceriagrion tenellum; assembly: GCA_963169105.1. Lineage (NCBI taxonomy): Eukaryota > Metazoa > Arthropoda > Insecta > Odonata > Coenagrionidae > Ceriagrion > Ceriagrion tenellum. The sequence goes on from OY720632.1 coordinate 20,575,001, forward strand.
TGAAAAACATGTCCTCTGTATCTTCAATGGTTTTCGAGCTTACTTTGTGGAATTTTGATATCATATTGAGATGAAATAAGATCACTTTGTATAATCCACACAAACACCCGACCAGTTTTAACACTTTCGTGTCATTCTCAAGGGGGGATAATTTTTATTATTATTATTATCATCCCCTCTTGAGAATTACAAGAAAGTGTTGAAACCGGTCAGGTTTATACCAATTAAAGTTTGTGTGGATTATACAAAGTGATATTATTTCATCTCAATAGCATGTCCTCTGATTGAAATGAACAGAAAAAAGACCTTCCTATCCTCGTTAATTTTTCACAAACTAAACTTAAATGGGCATTAGGATCAATGTGAGGATCGGCAAAATACGGGGAAATTTATTATTTTTCCTCGCGAGGAGGAGCGGGGGATCATGGACTGCGGCGGTCATCGTATCATCCCTATCGGAACGTTCCGTTCACTTTCGATTTCAGGGAACGTTCGAGATGGTGCGGCGCCGCCCTCTTTTCATCCCAGCCGTTCAGCTGGATGCACCGTAAAAATAATTTTAAAGTCATTATTTTTCACACTCGGGCTGCCTGTGGAAAAACATGTCCTCTGATTGATATGAACATAAAAAAGGATCTTCGTATCCTCGTTATTTTTTCACCAACTAAACTTTAGGTAGTTTGAGTGAAATATCATTTTACTTAGGAATCCATGAATTTGTTCTCATTTTTAAAGAATATCTCACCCTTCTAATGACACCAAAAATTCAACCCCTTACCACAATACTTTCGGAGATATTTGCCGTAAAATAACAGCCCTTTTACATGGGAAATGGTACGTGTATGCTCTCCAGAGAGACGTTATTTATAGTTTATATGTTTTCTCAACAATATTTGAAAATTAATCAATGTCACTACAGTAGGTTCTTGGGTATCACAAAAAACCTTCCTTTTTCAAGGAGTTTCAAACGCACCGCGCGAAAAAAATGAGTCGAGTTAAGAGACTTATTTAGATATTTTCCTTTTATTACTTACCATTCCTGTCATTAAATCTATATTATGGCACCATTAATAATGCAATATTTTATTGATGTGTCCTAAAGCTGGTGACATTAAAACGTATAATTCGAATATGGTCTCTATCATGACTAGGGAACTATCTCGCTCGGAATACTTTAAATTGGCATTAGGATCAATGAGAGAATCGGAAAAATATAGGGAAATTTAGTATTTTTTCTCCTACGTGCAATAGGTGCAATTTTCTCAAAAACTGGTTACAAAAAGCGAAAACGCTTAGGAAAGCAAATTAAAATAATAGTTTGGCATTTAAATAATAGGTTATTCGTAATTCAATAGATATGGCGTTGCAGTCGGCTCCTATCGCTGGAAGTGTGTTCCCTGAAAAAAAGATTCGTTGAATAATGTTCCTATTTTCTGCCATAACTTTGTTCTTTGATACCAGATCATCTGTGGAAGAAATTTTTTCAAACTGAGCAGAATTCTTCTGGATCACAACTTTGCGGTGGACTTTTGAAAAGGCCCGGTTTTGGTTCTGGTTAACGTGCACAGAAAGCTGACATAGCCTTTGCGTTAACTTAATAAAGATAGTTTATTGGACTGGAGTTAAAATTTACTTTTCTATGCGGAGGAAATATGTAACCAGCGATTATGAAACTGAGCCTCTTAGGAGAACGTCTGAAGCACGTCGCGTCAACCCGATCCTCCGTAGCTGGGGCCACTGAGGTGGATGAAGTGCGCTCGACGTTGCTCGCCCGCCATGTTGACTGTCCCATTATCCATTAATTTGCATTTTGGCTCTACTGTGTTTATTGTAATTGCGCCGTTGTCTGTAGTGGAGCCAATTTGTTGGCACATTCAATGCCGGCTAGGGACGCGAATCCGGTCGCCGACGAAGCCAAGGTGGCCGTTGTTCACATTTTAGTCTTAGTTCCTAAAGTAGTGACAGCCAGTACTTTGGAATTGATTTTATAGCGTACCTAATTTACTCCGTTGAGAATCGTATTTGCTGTCGGCATTGTAAAAATATGTATTTATCAGTAGCTGGTTGAGTTAGGTGACAAATCCGTTGTTTTGTTACTTAACTCAGTAGAATTTTATATAGATTGTTCAGTTTCCTTTGTCTCCTGAGCTCCCGCCTTATTTCGTGGTTATACCAACGCGGTTCTCTGCTCTCCCGTTTATTAGAATTAGAGAGCAGCGAGAATTAGAGATCAGCGAGATACGAAAATTCGTTCTTAATCTTCGGAGAAATATTAGTTAATATGCACTTTCATGTAACTTTAGTGTTTTGTATTAACATTCATTATTATAAGGGATGGAGGAAACATCTTCCCAACACTAATGTTGTAGTTACTGGCAAAAGTTACCTCCAAGCTTACATTTTACGCAATTTTCTCTGAAGACGAGATTGGTGGTGACGCTTATTTTCCTTTCGGTCGAGGTATAGTGAAATTTGTGGAAAGTTACATTTCCAAAGGAGAGGAATCGTAGTATGGTGTTTTGTTCATTCGTCTGTCACGCGAAAATTTTCCTAATTGCTTTCAAAGGAAAAAGGCCTATCGCGAGGGGTTCTTTGGTTTCGTTAATTATTCCAGGACTTACGTCCAACGAGTAATCAACATTTGTCTTTACGTTTGCCTTCGTTAAATATAACAACTACAATGAGATCGCGCTTTTGCTAAGTGATTGGAGTGGGCACATTACTCTCGGGGGAGCCTGTTACTCTGAAGATCGCGTCCCCAGGTGGCGGATAGGGAAGGTTCATCCAGTGGCGCACTTGTGCATCACTGGAAGGGTTGGAGGGAAATAAAATACCTCCCACGGACCAACCGGCCGGAGAGTACACTCCGCTAACAAAGCTCCATCGGCGGGCCTCTCCGACATATTCGGAGCAAGGGGCGAAGTTGGACTGTGGGTTGGGCTGGAGCGCTCAGAAGCAGCGGCGGATGGACATCGAGCAGATCACCGGCGGCGAGCATGATGTATACTTCAGATACTTAAGAAGGCCTCAGGTGACAACCAGCCCTAAAACTCAAATCCAAAACAATTTCTCATGGTCCAATTATGATATGACAGCCACAGAAGAGGGATTCAAATGCTGGGGCGACGGTCAGAGTTTTCCAGTAACGAATAATGCTAAGGCGTTCCCTGCAAGCGACGGTATGAGACTCGGTGGTACAAATATACACTTAGTGACTTGCAACATAGTTTCCCTAACTGGACACAGCCAAGGACTGGCAGAAATACTTCACAGACGCAATATTAACGTATGCTGCATACAGGAATTAAAATGGAAAGGGTCCAAATCCAGGGATTTCGGAAGGGGCTACCAGCACCAATACCACGGATCTATCAATAAGCGAAACGGGTTAGGCATTATATGAGACGAACAATTAAAACAACGTATCATATCAGTGTTGAAGTATAGTGATAGAGCAATGACTCTCAAATTAGCTCTGGATAAATAACCCTGTTTGAATATTACTTCAACATACGCCCCTCAGCCAGGCTGCACAAGTGAGGAGAAAAACCATTACTGGCAAGAGCTGCAAGATACGATATTCTTCAGAGTATACCCACCTCTGATCAACGTGATCATGACGGGAGATCTAAATGGTCACGTTAGTAGTCAGTCCCCAACAGGATGTGGAATCCACGGTAACTATGGTTACGGAATACCAAATGCACAAGGTCTAGATGTCCTGTAGATTGCGGGTAACCTCAGTATGCCAATAGTAGACAGGTATTTGAAGGAAAAAGGCAAACACCTCATCACCTATAAAAGCGGCACAAGCGTATCTCAAATCGATTACATCCTAAGTAACAATCATTTGCGGAAATACTTTCAAGATTGTAAGGTTATCCTAGGCGAACCATTAACCACTCAACATAGAATATTGGTATCCAGCCTAAAAATGCCGCTCTGGAAGGCCACATTCAGAAAGAAAGTAATGCCACGGATAAAATTGTTTAGTCTTCAGAAACCTCAAAGAACATCTCTGGCATCCAACACTGCTGAATATATGGAAATATAGGATGTAACAGTGAAGGATGTTAATACTGCATGGAATGATTTTCAAATTCATTCGATACACGCACCAAAAGAGATGGTAGGCACCAACAAAGGTAAAAACCAGGTAAAGACCCCACCTCGCGAAAAGATGTTAAGTCATTTTTGTTACGGGAGAAGAAATGCATTAAAACCTGGCAAGCGGTCAAAGAGGAATCAGACCCCATTTAATACATCGAAGATAAGAAGAGTGCCAAAAGAATGGTCGCATGCTATCGAGCAATAGCTAAAGAGAATGAATATAGTCAACTTGAAAAGGCAGTCATAGAGGAGGAGATATGTATAAAATCGCAAAATTTAGTAATATACAAGCCTAAGACATAAAACAATAAAGTCGTGAGGAACTCCGCTGGCAAATTGCTCACCTCAAATAATGATATCAACGATACATGGAACGAACACTATAAACACCTATTAAACGAAGAGTTTCCACAAGAACCTCTGCCCAGTGTACAATCAGTTTACGGACCAATACAAGATGAAGTCAAGTTGCCCTCAGTAAAATACAAAATGGGACCCGACGAAATACCATCAGAACTTCTAAAGATGGGCGGAGGTCCAGCATATGGCTTCTTAACATCTTCAACCTTATACTAAAAGATGGGAAAATGCCCGATGGCTGGAGAGAAAGCAACTTAGTTCCATTCTAAAAATACATGGGGATGTGGCAGAATGTAGGAACTATCGTGCCATTGTGCTAACATAACATATTCTAAATATATGGGAAGGCTTGGTTGCTAAGAGAGTCTAGAACTTAACTAGTGTCACGCCTAACCAATGCGGCTTCACCAGAGGAGTCGGCACCATGCAATGCAATTCATAGCGTTAAAATCCTTATGGAAAAAATACAAAAGACTAAAAAAGGATCCTCAAGTAGTTTTCATAGGTGTCGAAAAGGCGTGTCCCTAGAGAACTCATATGGCAAGTCTTGCGCGCACAATTGGTGCGTGAAGGCTGCATCGAAATTCTTAAAGACATGTATGACAGCATTTGAACTAAAGTTGTAAGTCCTGCTGGCACCGGTGAAGAATTCGAGGTAAGGGTGAGAGTCCACCATGGCTCTACGCTTAGCCCACTATTATTCAACATAGTTATGAACTATCTCACCGAAGATCTTCAGAAACCAGCTCCTTGGTCACTTTAATACGCTGACGATATGGTTCTCACAGCAGAAACCTTACAAGAGGTTCAAACTGAACTAACGGCACACTCTTTGAATGTAGAGGGCTGGGAGTAAGCAGGACGAAAACAGGATATGGGCAATATAATTTCTCAGGAATATCTTACACCACGAATCAGAAATCACAGATAGGTGACACACCCTTAAGGAAAGTAGACCATTTAAAGTACCTTTGGATCCGCTATAAAAGCTACGGGTTCAATTGAAAAAGACATCGAAAACCGAAAAGCCAGTGTATGGCACAAGTGGAGATCACTAACCGGAATACTATGCGATACCGTGATGCCAATATTAGTCAGGGGAAACGTATATAAGAGAACAACAAGACCAGCTCTAATTTATGGGTCTCAATGCTGGGACATGGGGCGGTCAGATGAACAACAACTCTATGTTACAGAAATGAAGATGCTACGATGGTCTGGGGTGTAACCCTTGAAGATAAAGTTAAAACCATGCACATGCGAGGAACATTCAAGGTTCCTAACATAACTTACAGACTTCTATCTCAGAAATCGTCCACGTTGGTACGGGCATCATGAGGCGTAACGAGGAATATATGACAAGGAAGGTTATGAACATAGAACAACCCGAAAGAGGTTCAGGCCGTCCGCCGACGACCTGGAGTGGGGCCATTCTAAAGATATGAAGACAATGGACATACAACCTGAAATGATGCAGCAACGCATAGAGTGGCGAAGAAGGGCCAGGAGGGTCGACCCCAAGAGACATGGGAAATAGGCACGGATTTTTAAAAGGCCTATTCCTTATGTTGGTATTTATGATAGAATCATACAGAATTTTTGGTCAATCGGTACAGTAGTTTTTGAGGAGAAGACTAACGAACATAGAGGGAACACTCCATTTTTATGCACAGTATAGATATTCCACGACATGCCTGGGCGCATATATCCCGTTCGAAGATACTCCTCGGGTTGCCAAGGAAAGATGTTATTGTGGAAATCTGAGAAAAATTGAATAATTTCGCATAAATAACGTTATTTTAGAGTAAATACGAAACGTACATCATAATAAATTGCAAGAATTAAATTGTACATTCTTTCAGCCGTAGGATAGGGTGAAATTTTCAACCCTATATCTTGATTACAGTTATTTTAAAAAGCAAAATAGGAAACCTCTGTTCCGTACCCTCAAGCGGCTTCACGGCTAATGAATCTTGAGCGTCGCTCAAGTCGCCAATGTGACTTGTATGTCCATTATTGTGCATTCTTAGGGAAGTATCTTCATCTTGATCATATGTCCGTATCACAATCCCAGGGAAAGAATTATATCCCACATTACGCGATCTATAATTCTGCTAACTCAAAATTTCGCGTAGTTTTTGATGCCTCTGACCGTACATCTTCTGGTGTGTCACTTGACGATGAATTGCGTATTGACCCAAAACTGCAACGAGACATTTTTGATATTTTGTTAACCTTTTGCATCCACAAAATCGCATTTATTACAGATATTTCCAAAATGTACCGGCAGATTTCAGTCGCTCCAGAGCACCGATGCTATCAGCATATTTTTTGGCGTGATGATGAGTCTCGAGCACTCAATGAATATGAGTCAAATCATAGAGTAAGTATATATGTAATAACGTTAATTTCGAGTGCGTATTTCAGTTCATAGAATTCGATAGAGTACACGACTTTTCTAAATGATGTTTAAGTTTTTTCCTCGCTTTGGATATGTTAAGGTGAATCGAGACCCAAAAATACAGTTTATCTTGTATTCACGCATTTATAGACACCGAGCAACGTGGCTGGAGAGATTCGAACCTGACACGGAGTTCGCGATCGCGAAGCTTTCAATATATTCTTGATCGCGAAATATATTGAAAGCTTCAAATAAATACTAAATGTGGACCGCCATTTTCACTTTTGAAATCTTCGTTTACGTGTGGTGAATTCACAATTCCTCCGTTCTCGTTTGAGGAACACTTGTAAGTCACACTTGTAAGATTCCGACTTGTAACTTGTAGACTTGTAATTAATGGACTTGCACCTTTTAGAAACAGGCCCCAGGTCTGATATCCACCTGACGAAGATGTTCTAGTACGTCAAAACTCGGGTTGTGCTAATAAAAAGATCATTGGGGAACCACAAAGTTAATTTTTTTTCATTTTCATAACAGCATAAAGTACGAGGTGCTGCGGAGACTGTGTGAATCCAATTACGGAATTACAGCAGGCTCTAATTTCCTCGCTCGCATGCATACACTCTCGCATACGTTCTTATACAGTTCTGCGCTTGACACGACGCGATTTTCACTGTACATCATCCATCCATCAATCAGCCTGTGCAGTGAAGAGCCCCGTGTAAAACGACCTCAAGGCGCTGTCTACGAGTGCATATTATCTCAATGCGTTTGCGACTAGTGACAGCAATCTTTTCTTTTGTTCTATTGCTTAAGCAATTTATTCACGCTAGGGAATTATTATTTGAATGACTTCCATTTATATATTTAGTAATCAGAAATATTAAAAATGAAGGAACTGGCATCATTCGCGGCAATTCAAAAGGACCTCGATCGTTACAGTTAGTGGCACCATGCGGCGAATCAAGCATCCCATAATTCTTCCATCGACGCGCGCGCCAACTGAATTATTCTGCCAAAAGCTCTTGAAAACCTATTACCCGTTTTGAGCGTAGCGTGGCCACTCTATATATACTTACTCTATGGTTAAATACAGTCATTTATCGCTCCCTTTCTAGCTATGAGAGCTCTGCGTCAGTTAATTTATTACGACGGCCTCAGATTCCTGCTAGCAGCTCAAGTACGTAGCAAAGACCCTTACATAGGTGATATCGTGACGGGCTCCTTCTATTTCAGAAGCGTTAGTTCTTCGACAGCAACTGATTGACTTACAGTCACTTGCTGGATTCCCATTGAGTAAATGGGTGAGTAACTCCTCAGAGTAGTTAAAGGGGCTCTCGGAGATTGAAACTGAGCAAACGTCACATTTTTATGCGTCTGAATTTCCTTCGCTCAAGGTGTGAGACTTAATCTGGATCCCTTCTCAGGATACTTTATCATATCATGTGGGCTTCGCACCTATGCTAAATTCAAAGCAAAGGCTTTTGTCAAACATTTCTACAGTAATTGACCCTATTGGCGGCTTGTCTCTCGTTATCTTTTGGGCAAAAGTTTTGATGCAATCATTATGGGCCATAACATTAGGTTAGGACGATCATCTTCCGGACAAGATTCATTCTCAGTGGAGTCAATTTGTTTCTCAAAGTTCGTGTTTATCTCAGATTCATATACCTCGGCATATTAACCTCCCTGATTCAAAGGTGCAATTGCCAGGTTTTTGTGATTCATCAGAGCATGGCTATTGTGCAATCTTATGTGTTCGAACTATTTGCATTCTCCAGGGAAATTAAGGTGTCCTTTCTAACTGCCAAATCTAGGGATGTACCCTTAAAAACGATCTCATTGCGGAAGTCAGAGTTCTTGGGAGCCTTATCACTTGAAAAACTCATGCAAAGAGTGAATGAGCAACTCAAGGATCATTTTCATTTTGAGGAAAGTTTTGGCTGGTCAGATTGTCAAATCGTTTTATCCTGGCTAAAACTCCGACCACACCGCTTGAAAACATTTCTTGCTCTTAGAATTCTAGTAAAATTTATCAACCTGTGCTTCAATGCACTAGGAGTCATATTTAGTAGAGTCAGAACCCAGCGGATCGTATATAACGTGATCTGTAACCTGTACAGCTTTTGAAGATACATCTACATCTACGTCATACCCTGCAAGCCACCCAAAGGGTGTGTGGCAGGGGGTGCTTTCGCACCAGGCATGCATGAATGATATGGTAGAACACCGACATTACATTAAAACCCGCGTACCACACATGCAAAGCGCCAATTAAAAGTCTAATACCCAAGAAACATTCTGTCTTCAATCGTTCCAACATGCAAGGGATACATAGACTACTACTACAGATTCAAAATATCATGCAGAAATAAGAACATCAATATTTACATCACGCATAAGATAAATTTGTATTGGGAAGGACCTCCATTTTGCAGTCTTGACTTTTATGTTCTTACAGTTTATGGAACCCTAAAATTGATGGTGAAGTGCATATTTCATCTTTGCCAGAGTTAATCCTCCTTTATAATAGTTGTTGTGGGTAATGTCTTATGTTTTGAAGTTTGTTTGAGGCGTTCAACGGAGTGGAATATCCTCCCAATTCTCCTATATCTAGTAAAGAGCGGCAAGTGAGTCTCTTGCATATTGTGAAATCAATTCAAATGTATCATTTTAGAGGGATTCTATAATCGATAAGTGAAGGCAGAGGTTTATCAAGCTCTATAAGGAGTGAATAAAAAATTCTCGGGCTTCTAGCCGAGTAAGATTTTTTGTTGCTGACGTTTCGACGGATAACACTTCCATCGTCCTCAGAGCAGTAATGAGATGCAGGCCTTCCTTCCTGCGTTTATATAGCCACTTAATCTGGGGGGCATTGTTGTCTCCTTCTTTCCGTTATTTTTTGAAATAACGGTCTCCATTCCCTGCTTAGTAAGTACCCAGAGTCGCAATTTAAGTTGTTCTTCCCCAGCCTGATCTCAATGGCTTCTTTAAGGAGACGATACCAATACATATGTGTCTTAGAGACCACTTGAGCTTCATCAAAGGAGGTGATATGATCTTCTGATAAGCTATGCTCAGCCAGGGCAGATTTCTCTGGGTGGAAAAGTCTAATACACCTCCTGTGCTCTTTTATTCGGGTCTCTATCGTGCGTCCGGTCTCTCGTTAGTGTTATCCGTCGAAACGTCAGCAACAAAAAATCTTACTCGGCTAGAAGCCCGAGAATTTTTTATTCATATTATTCGCCGAGAAAGGACCAGATCGTCTATAAGGAGTGTTTGTCCAAATTTGGATGATCAAGGATTAATTCGGGTTGGAGGTCGCCTTCGTCATTCACTGCTTCCTGTAGCAGCTCGCTAACCCTTTTTAACTTCCTTCCGATAGTTATTTTTCCAATTTAGTTGTTCGTAATTACATTTTGTGTCCTTAGATGGCGGTCCCAGAGTTGTAGAAGCAATCGTTTCAAGTCAATTTTGGACTCCTTTATAGCCGCGCTTCAGCGCTTCATTGCTCGTCGTGGTATTCCTTCTGTTATTTATTCAGTTTGTAGCACTAATTTTGTGGGGGCTAATCGATTATCATCGGAATTTTATAAATACATATTTTCAAATTCTCACATGGAATCCTTGTCATCTTTCTTCCCATTTTCTAGAATCGATTGGAAATTCAATCCTCCCTCTGCTCCACATTTTAGTGGACTTCGGGTGGCTGGGGTAAAAATCTGTGAAATACCATCTACGTAGAGTGGTCGGAGGGCATTCCCTTAATATCGAAGAATTTTCTACCCTATTCTGTAAAATTGAAGCGGTGTTGAATTCTCGTTCTCTGACTCCGCTTTCCTCTGACCCGTCGGAGATTGAATGTCTGACTGCGGGCCATTTTTAGTTGGTCAAACCATGCTGGCTCCAGCAGATAATCTTTTGGATGAGCATCTTCCCCTGCCGGTTCGTTGGCAACTCATTGAACAGATAAGAAGTCATTTAGAAAACATGCAGTCACCAAGGGGGAGGGGGACATTCTGGGACTTTCCTGAGCTCTGTGAGGGATGTAAATCCTTCGAAGACATCTTATCGACGCCCGGACCGCGTCGAAGCCTCTTCGCCTCTCAAGATATTCACTCTGCACGTCTAAACGTCCAGCCATGCAACATAACTCTTTGTATATACTAAGAGAAACACTGCAATTCAAGAGCACTGCAATTAAATAGAGAGCAAGAGACATCGATTGAGCTCTGAGTCCCGAGCATTCTACTCTCCACCGCCAAGCGCATCCCGCACCATGTCCATGGAAACGAAAGGCGTAACGCACACCAATCCCTTCCAGCACTCTACACCCGGCCGTCCAGCCGTCATCGGAAGCCACAAAACATTGGGGCTGCCGCCAAGGGGCGCATCGGATACAGCTGAGCATCACCTTTTGTTTCGTTTGTGCCTTTCATCCTCATCTACAAATCGATCGGTACGGGAGCCTATTGGTCGGTTGGGACGTCATACCGACTGCCGTAGGATTCTGTACGCACCCGATCAGTTCGCCGGCGGGCTCGAGTTGGTAGATCCCACCGACATTCAAAACCTGTTGGTACATACCGTGGGGAGTTGGTCGGTTTTCTTGAGAAACACCGAGGCACAGGGATAATGCACTTGGGATTTTGTCTGAAGAAGATTAATTTCACGCTAGTAATAGCGGTATAATTTGTTAGCAGGCTTGGGAAAGCTATTTGTAGGTGATGTAGGTAAGACGCAGCACCCTGCTCTCGAGCTCCGGTAAACGCCAGCGGGGGGCAGTGGCGGCGGCTACCCAGTAGTATTTGGACACGACAGCAACGAGAGGAAACATGTGAGGGAAGATATTTTTTGGATATCCCACGGATACATCAACAAAGACAAAGTGGGTCCACGTTTACCGCGGACAAGACAACAATAATGCTGACATAGATTTCTTCTTTCTACTTTCGTGCGTAAATTGTTGCGAAGATTCTTTCCGCTGTAAACAAAACTGTATTCTCAAACAACATATTTGCTCATTATTACCGCTTGAATATATCACACATCAGTGCATAAGGATGCAAATATCTACTCTACTCCATTCCGCCGTCGCTAAAAACTAAATTATCGGAGCTTTCAGCCAAGATTCATCAGCTAATTCTCCGGTCCTCCGCTGCCCGAGCCACCCGGATGACGTCAAGAGCCAGACGAAATCATTTCGGTCACGGTAACTTCCTAGCTTGTATTTAAAGTGCTACTTTGGTGAACGATTCGACGCACTTGAACAGTGCGAAGGAATACGTTGACGTGATGTGAATGATACGCGTTCTCCTAAAAAACTACTGAACCGATTGACCAAAATTTTGTATGATTCTATCATAAATACCATCTTAAGGAATTGGCCTTTTAAAATTTTCACTGGGCCTATAGGCCAAAGGGCCCCAAAAAGGACCCTTTTAATGCTTGGGAATCAGTGAAGAAGTCTCATATTCTGCCGTTTTATAATGAATAACAATCCAGATATAGGGTTGAAAGTTTGACTATCGGACGTCTGAAAGAATGCCAAATTTTATTCTTGCAATGGATTTTGTTGTACATATTTGCATAAAAATTACGTTTTCAATACAAAAAAATATTAATCTTTCTTCGATTTTTAACAATAGAACATTTCCTTGGCAACCTGAGCAATGACTATAAACGGGAAATAGCGCTCGGACATTGTATGAGTTACATTAATTCTAATGATCACAATTTTTAATGAGATTTCTTTTGGGGTATTTTCTACTCCTATTTGCCCTAAGCCACTCTTACATAATCTATCCATTGAGCTCGACGCATTATTTCTTATAAATAGGGACCATCGGTATGCATAGCATATCACTTTCTACGAAGAATTTGCTCCCTTCCAGAGTGTCAGGGTGCTACACATTTTAGAGAAATTTTTCAGGACTATAGTGCTCGCAGAGTTTCTGTGCACTGGAGAGTTCCTCCAAGCCTAGCTGCCCATGGTAGATGAGCAGCGATTGGCTGCCGGCGTCCAATCCCGTAAACCGGTTCTTAGCTCAGTGCGCGCCGCGTACGAATACTGTGAGTGGCGACCCAAAACAATCGGCGATAACGAACGGGTGTATTCTAGTTTCTTTCCCAGCGATAAAAATTTTGGTTTTTTCGATAATTAGTCGCAATTTTCGATTTTTATTTTTCAAAATGTTGGTGAAGAGGATTTAAGTTCTGTTTATTTATCGTGTAACCACGGTGACCTCCGCCGATGAGGATTACTTTCTAACCTCACAGCGATGACTATTGCAATCACTGCAAGTTTTGACTCGATATCTATAGTAGTTTCTCGTCCGGAGTATTTCTATTCTAAAGGCCCTCGCGTCGACGAGGCATAGCGTTCGTTTTCGCCGATTCTTTTGGGTCGCCTCTCTTACAGTATTCGTACGCGGCGCGAACTGAGCTAAGAACCGGTTTACGGGATTGGATGCCGGCAGCCAACCGCTGCTCATCTACCATGGGCAGCTAGGCTTGGAGGAACTCTCCAGTGCACAGAAACTCTGCGAGCACTATAGAGCGTAACGGGGAGAGAGGTTAGCCTCCGATGCCTGAGATACTGTTTTTATTTAGCCTCCGAATGATTGCAATAATGATTCCGTTTTATTGAAACTTTAAACGTAGGTACATTATAGCTATCAATAACAAATCCAAAAAAATGTAGCCTCGTCTACCTATCGCTGTACAATGCCAATTTCCAACGTGTCAAAGTGGTCTAAAAATATACACGTTTAGATAATTTTTACCCCTTGCAGGCTCAATTTGTTTTATAAAATTTCATTGAAATTAAACATCGCATAAATTATGCAGTTAATTATTGTTTCAAAACTGAACATTACCGCTTAGTAAATAAATAAGTGAAATAAGATGGGAAGTTTGATTCTCTTTTGTATAGCTATAGTCCCGTTTTGCGGGAGAGGTAAAGGTTAAAGTGAAACAACTTGTTCGCATCGATGATCAAGCCATATTTCAACGAAAATAGGTTGTCTTCAATTTTCCCTGCTCCCAATACATCCACCTCCAGTCTCTCCGTCTCTATCTACGCGTTTACTAGTACCTGCGCCGTGTGAGCTCACGTTCCATGTCCCTGTTAGGAGGAAGGGCTGCATCTTTTAGGGATGACTCATGTTGGACTAAGGGGCCTTGCACTTTCGTGAACTTCACTTGTCTTGATCGCCATCGCCATCAATGCCTATCAGTAATGGGGTCAGTGCGGGTAGCGTGTAAGTTATCACCAACTGTGAAAGCAGCAGCTTCTTTCGTCACTCGGTCTTATAACGGCAACTTTCGGAATGGAAGTCGGTCCAAACCGGACCCCATATAGTAATCTTAATTTATTAATATTAAACTTATCCCTCCCGTTGAGTTTCAACGGGCATTTCTGCTAGTCTAGTGACAACAGGTTACAGTCCCTGGTTACAACAATGTGGTTGCTGGTTACTACGATAAATATTGTGAATAGTAAACAGCAGGCAATAAAAGCTCAACGGAGGCGAGTTGAAATAAATATCAGACAGAAAATGACGTATTACCGGAAGAATATTCGTTTTACGTCATGAAGGTAAGTGATAATCGTTTGATCCAAGTTGTCTCTTGAGGATGAAGTAAAAATGAGGGAACGAATATTTTTCTTTTGGATACAAGTGCTTCTGTATTCAACCCGAATGAGGAGATTGCCCATGAGGGGACAAATACTGTCGTGTTGGGGTATCTTTCATTATGTTGTAATAGCAACGTTACATTGTGAAACTGGGACTTGAAAGGGTGCTTCGTGTGATATGTGTAGAAGTCAGTTACTTTGTAGACTATATTTGTATCTGTGAGTTGTTTATTTGACCGAGCGAAATTGCTGATGGCGTCGGCCGATGAGTGGTGTTAATGGTCTGAATGCCAGTGACGCATTACCAACAATGATGTTTGAACACGAATTTTCGGGTCCTCTGGCGGTTTTATGTTTGGTTCCGTTGAAGTTCCTTTCAGTTGTACTTAAGTAGGAATTTTATTTATCAATTTTGATCAAGACTATCAAGTACTCCGAGCGACTATTGACCGCTACACGATTTTTCGAGTTATAATGGCCATAATAGTTGAAAACCTCTTCTGTCTTTTAATTGCTTTTTTGTCTGTAGTATATTAACTTTTTTACGAATCATGTGCCTTATCCCTTCACTTGTACTTAACTTAGGGCTTACGTATTCACTGAAATCATGCGTTTTAGGTCTATTATCATTTCTTACGTGAAATTACACATTATAGTTATTGAGTGAACCCTTCAAATGTTATTCCTTTAAATTAATCATATCATAACTTCATGTTGAACAAGTGGTTTCTTCATGATTTTGATCAGTGATTCCTTACAACCTGTTGTATTGGTAATTCGGATTTTTTTTACGGAAGAAAGGTATTTAATGACACGGTAATGGCGCGATAATTTTCATTATTTCTTTATTCTCTAGTTTATGTCAAATGCTATTTAGTATTGGTTAATTTTAAATCTTAATGATCAGTTTAGTCTAATATTAATCCTTTTTTGATATCTTTTCATACGCGAGTAGGCAAACTATCTTTTACTAATTTCGAATTTGTTAGTCTATTTTTTCCTAATCTTAGCTGACGTGCTCAAGGTTTATAGTAGGGTGCAGTTTTTTATACTAGTAGTCTAGTATGCATTTCCTAAACCATTTTCGCAGGTATTAGAGTTATTTTCTGAATTGTTTTAATAATTTTATTTAACAGTAGATAGCAACTCGTTCCTGTATTCGTAATGGGCTACATAGCTGATTGTATTCCCTATTTTATATTTAATATTTTTGAGCTAGCTTCTATTTCATTGAGTCTATTGTGTTCTCATTTAGGTGTAAGATAGTTCTCTTTAGTTTTATTGTATTTCTATATTTTCACTTTTATTTAAGCGTAGTTACTTTTTGTCTTGTAGCGTGCGAGGGCCGTATTTTCTCCCATCATGGGTGTGGAAATGGTTATGTCCGGTTTTTATTTCTGACGCATGTAGCACTTTTCATATGGAGGCGCTAATTAGGATAAACTCCATCCATCCAAAATAGGGCGCACGGAAAAGGCCAATTCCGAAAGTTAATTTTTTTTTGGCGGGAGGAAAATAACGAAACAAATTAGTTGAAACGAAGATTAGGTACTGAAATAAATAAAATAAAAAAATTATGAATTCTCTTAAAAAGTTTTTTCTTGTACCAATTATGATTTCAAAGATGCCGTAGCAGGTTAAAAAAGGCTTTAGCATGAGTTAGGAGTAACAACTAGGGTTGAAACCATAGTTGCAAAATTACCCGTTCAAAAGGATTCCTCAGGCAGCCAATAAAAAGTGCTATTATTGAAATGAGAGAAAAATTGATAATTTCCGCATGAAAACGCTATTTTGAAGCTAATACAAAACGTATGACAAAACCATTTTCTATGATTAAATTTTTTCATAGTTTCCGCCATCGGCCAATAATTTTAAAAAGCATGAAACGAAACCTCTGCATGGACTCCAATTATTTTCTTATTGGAGTAAACACTAAGGTCCCGGGCCCTGAGACTTGATTTACATAGGCCATAGCTCAAGCGCTAGAACCATGGAAATGTCAGGTCTATCGGCTCAGTAGTTCGCGAGGACAAGAGTGATGAACTTACAGGCACCACTCCATATTTATACACAGTGAGGAGAAGTCATAAATAGCCTAGGCGAAATATCCTCAAAAATTGAGAATTTTCGTCGAAGAACATAATTTTTAAGGAAATAAGTACAAGAAAATCAGTTGCAATTCCAACTTGGGATCTGCGTTCCCCTACACGCCGGATTTGTCTCTTTACCAATGTCTGTGTGCTTGTGTTACCCTTTCATTTCCTTTTCCGTGTTTGTCGTTCTTCTTTGACAGGTGGTCGAATAGCTGCCCTGTTGAGATCTATTGGCAACTTCTACGGGCCAAGCCTTGGGAAATATTTAGTCCTATAAACCCTCCGCCGATTGCTCTGACTCTAGGACAATTTGGTAGCATGGTGGTCTGTGCATCCGACGCGAAATCCGATGGCCCGTGGTTTGACCCGGCCCAGTCGATTTGTTTCATTGTGAATCGGCCATCGTTCCATCTTCTCGCTATCTTTTGTTTCACCAAGTTCTCACCCGAGAATACTTCATTCTTCTTCTCCTTAGTGGAATCTGTCTTCTGACAGGTTTCAACCGGATGCCCTCCATCGTAGTCAGTCCTGAGCATCTTCTTTCATTTGCCTGTAACTTCGGCCATTTTTTATGTCATAGAGTATTCCCATTCTTCTTCTTCCCCTTCCTCGCTTTCCTTCTATTTTTCCTGCAATAACTCTTCAAAAAAGACAATTTAGGCGTAGTGTAGTAGTGTATGTCCCATCCAAGCTGTCTTCCTCATTTTGATTTCCCCTAGTCGTTTCCTTTCTTCTCCTATTGTCATTAGTACTTCTTCATTTCTCATTCAGTCCACTTCACCTCATATATCATCGAATGTCAATAATATCAGTTGGACCAAAAACCTGGACACGCACCGGCCACACTCTCCCTACTAGAGCCCACTCTAGTTCGAAAATGATGGTCTTGTCCGCTGTTGCCTGCGCCCGCGGCGCGGTGCCGCGACGCCGGAAACGCGCCCGCGTCGATCGTGCGTGCGTGCCTCAGTCCCATTCGAACTCCCATTCTGCGGAGGGAGCGAGGGTCGAATGGGAGTGGGTCGGCGAGGGAGCAAGGGCGATGTGTAAGCGAGAGGTGCTTAAGGTGGCGGAAGGTAAATGTTGGAACTGTCGTGGGAAAGAAGGAGATATTGGGAGTCCTCTTCACTCCCTCTCTCACTCCCTCCCTCGCCCTGGAGTGCGTGGAACTGAGGGCGGGGAGAAGCGAGGTCTACGTCGGGGGTCCGTATTGTTCCAGGGGGCTTGGCTGGAAGAATGGGGAGGAAGGGGGTGGTGGGTGGTGGGAATAGGCTTGAGTGCCACGGCGAGTGAGAATTTATTTAGCCTCCACCGTGAGAAGTAGCCCAGTCTCATCGCTTTCAACTTTACTGCATAAATTTATGCCCGTATTCATAGTCGCATTCCTAGGGATTACCTGAGTATCCCCTGGCCAGGTAACACCTAGGGGTCCCCTACGCTGAGCGATTCATATATCTTACCTAGGGGACGCCTGGGTAAGAGATTTGGCTACAAACCCGCGGAACAATACGTATGAACGGTTCCGCTGAATGGTTCTCGATGTTTTTGATGCTCATTTTTCACCGCAACTAAGCACCATATAACCAGTAGTATAGTATACTGTTACACGATGTTGATGAAAAATGATTGAAGGAATATGAGTGAATGTTTACAATATTACTAAAATATTTATGTTATATGAATGGTGAAGAGTGTAAGGGTGGACTGTTCCTTTTTTCGGTATTCATTCCGCGATGTTTGTTTTAAGAAAACAACAATATTTCGCTGGTCCTCCTGCCAGCTTCATCAGGTTAACTGAACTGACATCTTAGGGCCGTATCGTCAGTATCTCCTCCTAATCTCTCCTTCACGAAGGCGTCCTCCTATTGAGAGGACGATGTTACGATCAAGAGATCGACCTTCCTGGAGGTCTCCTTCACCTCCCAATAGAAGGAAGGATTGTTGTCGTTCACGGACTGATCCGTTCCGAGATCCGCTCAGTTCATCAAACAAAGACGCAGCGTTACTAACATAACAGTCAACAATTTTCATTGTGGAGCGAAATCACTGAAATGAGGAACTTTAGCTGCTATGCTTTTTCGTAAAATATATTAATATAATTGAAGATTAGAACCAACTCTGTTACTTTGTTGACCAACGGAAAGTACTCGGTGAAGCTGCAAGATGAATTCAATGGAAACGGGAACATGAACGAGGTAATTATACATTAGTTTATTGGTCTGGCATATTGGTGATGATGTATTTGTGATTGCATTGGCTATGAAATACCGTTATATATAATGTGCTACAGGTTAATCAAAGTATTTAGCATTACATTAGAAGAATATCTCGACGGTGAATTGTTTTCTCTTGTCCGACGAGTGGTGTATCGTGGGATATTAATATACGGTTAGAGTACGCGATCGCGTACATGTCAAACCTAATGACCTTATCGCGATATCATAAATACCGGCATTTTATATGAACAACTGTGCTTTACATAGCCAATGCATACAAAAAATCCAAACCGCTGATAACTCTCCAATTACTCTTTCTAGAATTCTATGGTGCTACTGTAAATCAAGGCTGTCCCCAGTTCTTCATTCATGTCCTCTTGATTTCCTTTCGTCCGAATTTTCTTCCCATGAGTTCCGGAGAAGTCTCCAGTTAATTTACCTTGCATTGTATTCTCACTGAATTGTTGGAGTGCCGTTCTTGTTTTGAACTTTGTGAACATCATTATACCGGTGATTCTACAAGAAAATTCTAATTTCTGCGAATAAAATTTAATTTGTCCCGATATGTTTCCCTTTCATTTGATGCTACGGCTATTTAAGAACTTTGTTCCAGGTACAATAGCACCGTTAATAAAGAGCCTGCTTCGATGCTAACTGGTTGCGGAAACATGATGCTGCAAGTTATGATGACCTGCAGGTAATTAGATTTGTGATCCATTACTTTCTAGCGAATAGTACCTTAAAAGAATGTTCATGCTAAATTAATTGATGTAGGTATGATTTTCCGGAACAGTAAATGACAGTGGTTCAACTTATTAGTGCGTGAATATTGAAATCTTACCATTTTTCAACCGCTATTAGCTCCGCTCGCCAATGTCGTTCGCATTTGCATAGGATGTTGTTTCAATAAATGCAGTTTTAACTATTTTAACACTTTATTAGTTTGGAAGTAAAAATATGAATTACATCAGGAAGTATCACTTCAGCCTTCGTAGATCCTATTGAAATTGGCAAGGAGTTATTTCAATCAACATAGCCAAATAATGATAGAATATATATGCACTGACATGTTTATGAAGACAATTCATGATTTCATACCACCAACACCGTTATTTTCTGCGCCCAATGCACATCGTCAACTGTTTTTAGTCAGCGTTGGCAATCTGTAAACAAGAAAACCATGTATTTAATACAAAGATAATCTTGAAAAGTCACTTTATTGAAATGAAATACTATGAATAATTCATTACGTAGAATGAACTTTGGGTACTATAAGCTAATAGAAACTATCTTTTACTGGGGATCAGTGATATTTAGGTATTCGTTCTCGCGATTTGGTTGGCACTTTCGCAGAATAATTCATAGGACGTCATTATCTAATTTGAAATCATGCGAATCAATCATATTTTAATCAATACATCAAATATTTACGTGAAGTTTGGCACAAAACACTGTCCCGTCGGATTATAAAAATAAAGCAAAATGTCAAAAACTTGTGGGCAGCATTAGCGTTTGATAACATTCGTACACAGCGTAGAGGTCACATTATATTCATGTCATCATTAATTTTTCTCGATAATATTGAAAGAGAAAAAAAGTTTCTCCTACCTGAGAACTGCTGGAAGCGGAAAAACCACAGGGCTGTACATGTCTTCATGATCGGTGGCGTACATAATACGTCTATTGCTGTTTGCTAGCGACAACATTAGCATACGTATAGCAGTAATTGTCACTTGTAAAACCTGGTCCCAGGCCTAAAAAATATATCTGAAAATGATTCCACCACATTCTACCATCTATCAAGCGTTGCAACGGTATAAAATCATGGAAATTGTTGCAAATGTATTCCAATAACTCATCGAGATGGTCGTCTGGTACTTCCAGTCCGCGGCCATTTGTAAACAATTAGGAGGAAACCTTCTAATAGAAGCATTGGCCATGGTAACCTTCGATTAGAAGGTCTCCTTCGACTCCTAATAGGAGGAGAGGAGAGTCTCTTGAACTGAAATCTCTCCTTAAGGAGAATCACCTTCAAGGAGAATCTGACGATAAGGGCCTTAGTCTCGCTCGTCTTTATATATATGAGTGTGGACTCCCATTGTTGCCGGAATTTAAATTTGAAAAAAATCGTTTTAGACTGCTACTCAACTTGTATCAAATTTAAATTCCGGCAACAATGGGAGTCCAGACTCATATATATAAAGACGAACGAGACAAAGAAGTCAGTTCAGTTAACCTGATGAAGCTGGCAGGAGGACCAGCGAAATATTGTTGTTTTCTTAAAACATACATCGCGGAAGGAATCCCGAAAAAAAGGAAAAGTCAAAACTGCATCCGCGGAGGCCTACGAGCTAAGTGTGAGGGTGGTTCAATGTGTACCCGTGTTTGTAAACAGAAAACCTTACCATGGAAAGTTGTTGATATAATCGTGTACTGCCATTAGTACAGTAGTATCAATTCATCCCACGCGTGGGCAGCAGTACTGCGTTAGGGGAGCTTTGGGTAAGCTCCATGCCTTACCCAGGAAATCGGCGGCCTGGGGGAGGGTTAGGGGACGGCAGTCCCCTGGGTAACGACTATGAATACGATTTCTGAGCCAAGGGGTTCCCCCACACCTGGGAGACACCCAGGTCACGACTATGAATACGGCCCATAGTCTCTCATTTCATGATCATTCCTTTTCACTAATTGAAAGTTTGTAACGTTCCTTGGAATGAATGAAAATTATCGCACAAAACTGTTCATAGTTATCCCTGAAATACATTCGAAAATACCTTTCACACCGTGAATTAATAGACTGCAGATCCAGAAAAATGGTAGAGTTACTTTATTTTATTTCTTAAAGGCCACTTCATAGGGTATGTTTCATGCGGCTCTGCCCCATGCGCGTACAGTTGTTCCTGAGGCTTTATTTAACAGGCACCCTTAAAAAATCGTGCGTAAAAACTCGTTAGTAACTGAAGAGCAAATGGTCAGTTTTTTGGTCACTTACCAGTCACTCCTGAGAAAATTCACCCATTTCCAGTGAATATTCACCATTTTGAGATTGATCAGATTTTAGAGAACCTTATCATTATTAGGGGAGCAAATTCACCTGTTACTGATAGGTGAGTGATAATTTGGAAAATTGATGATTTGCTGATGGATTTCACCGTCACCGGAAAAAAAACTAGTCTGTAACTTATTGATATAGCAAGTACTCTTTTTAAAGGTCATACTTCCTCTTGCACCATTCCTCCGCCGCACACAATCTCGCATCTCTTCATTTGTCGATTCCTCTCTCCTTATCGTAGCCGTTCGATCTATGGCCGCTCATCCACGCACTATATGTTACCAAATCAACGAAGGACATCCTCGGAATAAGTTACCATTAACGGAAAGCCGAATACACATTCTTTTACCTTCAATTCATTTCTCATTCAACCTGTCCTACTTTACCGCTACACTTCTTGGGAACACATTCATGCCCATCTCATTCGGCCGATATAATTCCTCGTCCTAGCATGGGCAAGTTTTATATGCCGTGATGTGGGTGCGTTTTCATTCACCGCTATTTCTTCCACCGTTATTTTCCTGCACCGCATTCCCCATCGGACGAATGCACATTATTTACTATGTAAGTTGACGAACATGCGTTTCTTTTGTACTCCAGTGGAGTAAACGTACATTGTCCGTAGAAAAGATGTGTGGTGTGACATCTCGTGAGAATTTCTGGTTCCTTTGAAGTCTTTCTGGGATTCAAGTTAATGTTGTCGGGTATTCAGTCATCCCTTGGTAGCGTAATTGGTCAGAACTATCGGAACGATATTTACGGACCTGGGTTTGAATCCCATTACTGTTGGAAGATTCATTTCTATTTTAATTTTCCTCTAACGTGTTCTAATCTGCGGATGACTCCACCAAAGCATATGTCGTGGCAAACTCGGCTAGAGTAGTCTTTATTTAAAAATAATTTGGACAAGCATATTACCTATTATCGAAAATGTTCGATTGCCATATACAAATATGTTTTCGATTTTATCCCTCATTTCCATGGTGTTTTCATCATATTCTTAGGGTTAATTATCGATTTGCCTCGTGCAAATGGTTAATTCCGTAAAAATTTGCATTATCTATTTAATAATTTTTTACCCCGTGCTTGTTAATGATTGGCCATAACCGAAAGACCAGGGTTTAAAAAGTTCGAAATGGAATAAGACAAGTTTTTATTCATTTATTGTCGCTTATTATTTCAAGAAATGGTCAAACGAAATTTCTTTCGTAGGAAAATTTTACCCCTAGCTTTGGGCACTTAAGTCTAATGTTGTCTTTGGTCAAAATGATTTTCATGTCGGTTGGGTATGGTCCTCTCGTAGGAACGCAACATTACGGTTTCAAATAGAGGAATCAGATACGTGAAAATATTGAGTTGGTGTCCTCTTCACCGTTTAATGGGTGCTGCTCATATTTTGGCGGATATCAATTGCATTTCTGGTGGATTAAGGCTCAATGTGAAGCACATTTCACTTTTTCGAAATTGCCCCAGAGTTAAGTGCATCGTGCAATGCATGATTAAGATTCATTCAGGGTGATCTGGAGGCGGGAATGGACACCAAACTGGCAAAAATGCTAAGGATCAGATTCAAGGGGGACTGTGTGATTTTTTATCCAAATCAGTATCGATTGAGGACTGTAAGAGTGGGAATTCAGAGTTAAATTCAACGCGCTTCGGAAATAGATGCTCTATGTCTCACGAGTTAATTGAGAGCACGCGCATGATGCAAGGAGTGATGTGAGGCATGACCGTTGGTTGGTGTATCTTCAATTCGGCTTCGGTCGGTTCCCTCATTATTTCGGCGAAGGGTTTTAATGCGTGCGAGTGCCTCCGCCGCGGTGCGCCCTGGGACGGGAGGGAGGGGTCGACCAATGTCTTCTTAGTTAGACGGCATTGGGTCGATGGTGGCGGGAGGAGAGGGGTAAGGAGGAAGCGTGGAGCGGGAGGAGTGGAATTCCATTAATTTGTTTTCCTTGAACTAGATCACTCGCTGCTGTTAGCGTCGTCCCTCTTTTCCTCTGTCGCGCATTTTGCGGTGTATTCTCAGAGCAGCCGAGGATTATTCAGTTGGCGCCCGTGACGTCAGGAGTTGAGGTCGTGCGGTCGGGGATCATCTTAACGATTTGGACTCATCCCCTTCTTCTCTTTTCGCCGCATTCTTTCCGCACCCTCTCCTCATCTGCAACTCCACCCCTGCGCACCTTCCCTTTCCCTCCCCTCGACCCCCCTTTTCCTCCCCTCCCCTCATCGACTTCCTACCCCCACTTTCTTTCTTTTTCTCGGGAAGTGCTCCATAATTGCCAACTTGTACGATTTACGCGTGACAGTTTAAGGGCGTCCTAATAATTTTACGCCTACCCTGGGGCGCTGGAAAACTTATGGCTTCGACGAATGTTTATTCAGCCAAATGAACGGTGCTCATTTGCCTCTATCATTTCTGCTTGAGCGTGTTTGAATTCAGGCGAAGAGCTTCCCCAATTTGACTCTGATTAGTGTGGTTATACATATATTTTGAAGGGTGTTAACAAAAATACAAGTGTTACTTGACTGCAATATTTTACGTAGAGTTACTGAGGCACGTGAGTATTTTTAGTTCGCGGTATGGGTCTCTGAATTAGGAGTTCATTGCGTTTCTCTTTAACAATTCCAAGTACTATTTGTATTTTTTTTGTTTGTAATGAGGTTATACATGCTGTGACAGCGTGTCAATTACAACAACTATTTAAAATGCCCTTTTTAATTCTAATGCGGAAGCTTTGAAATTTTTTATGGGTAGTCTATTTCGCAGATACATCGAATATACTTTGGGTATTGTTACTCTTGGTTTTGCTCTATGGAAAGTAATCTTTGAAAGTGTACTCAACCATTCAACCAAAACGAAACTCATCTTAGAAATCAGCTGCACTTACGTAACTGAGTGAGTGACAAGACTGCATAATGGCGCGTGAAGTTGCATTTTTATGGCGCGAGCGATTACCAGAGACCTAATTCAGAATGCATTCTATAAGTAAGTGCTCGAACTGTGGCCACATCAATGTTGTGATGTTTTAGCTGCGACAGGTCCGAACTCAGACTCGACGCAAACGGTTCCCTGCGCCTCGAAAGCATTAGATCTGATGTAACCGATTGTCGAAAGGCTATCTTTTGACATGTTTAGGTTTTTCTAAATGCTTATCCTCCTATGATTTCCGCTGCTTCTCTCTCGTAAATATCCGTTATCATTGTCGTGAATACTTAGACTCTTAAATAATCTAAATTCCAAATTATGTTCAACGCATCTATACATTATGTATTAGACAAAGTCCAAATTTGGACTTTGTCTAGACAAAGTCATAGACTTTTGAAAAGTTTGATTGAGTGGATCGGGCGAAGTGATTATGAGTGTACTGAATGACCGGACGGCTTCTTAGAAATTCCGTCTTGGATCGCTCGCGGTTGTAATGGATGGCGAATCGGAATGAGTGTCGACAGGGCGGTGAGTTAGGGAAGTGGGACCACTTGAGCCTCTGCTGTTTTTCTTGTGATATGTCGGAAGAGATATTTTTGGAAGCATTGGAAGAAGTGGGAAAAAGGGTTTTAAGCGAAGGTATTGACTGAATAAGGTCCGGCGGTGACGCAGAGTTTCAGCCAAGGGCCTGCAATGTACGCGTGAGAGTCACAAAATGACACAAGAATGTGATGGAGGGCAATCATGGGGAGGCAAAGGCTATGTGACTGACCGGAACTAGAAGAGAGCGAGAGAGAGTAAATGCTCTTTTCGGAGAGCATAGAACTGAGCAAGAGCAAGGGCATGTTCCAGTGCAGCATTTTGTATAATAATCGATTTCTCTTTTGGTTCGGGCTGCGGATGCAGATTTTGTGAGCGGAGGAATTGTGCGTACTGGAATCGTTTGAATGTGGCGAAAAATGGATGGGGAATGTTGGGAAGCTATGAAGACAAATTTTAACAGTGGTAGTGAAGTTAAAGGGAGGATGGAGACAATAAGAGTCTCTATTCTCATTGGAGGACGTACTAAGGGTAATGGCGTGGCGGAAGAGTGAGTAATGGGTACAAGAGACTGGAAAAAACTCACACAGAGGGTGGCAGATTGAAGGACAGAGGCACAAGGGGACAGACCGTTTACCTTGGAAGGGACTGTGTTCAGAAGAGAGACAATTTTTTCGAATAGTTTGTAGATGCTCTGGCAATTGATTAAAGTAAGGTTTGCATAGCCCAAAAGACTTATAATTTATTGATTGAACGCTGCTAGAATAAATATCTTTAGATTCTAAGTTTGCGCTACTTGGAACTGCTGCGAAACACGTGAGGTGGAGTCCTTTCGTGACCACAAAAGCTCGGTACTTTATTTGCTCGTCATTGTCCTATCTTAATCCATGATCATTGGTCGTGTTTATTAGTTTCTGTTTCCTTCGTTTAGAGACAAATAATTTTGGAAGACTAGTTACATTGTATAGCGGTTACTCACCTTTTTTGGATTGCTTACCTCTTGGAAGCCTATTTCCTTTCAGCGTACCTCTTGGTATTCCAGTCAATGGGTTTGCGCCATTTGTCTTGCAATCCTCTGGAACACCACCCGTGTACCTACCCCTTAGTTGCACACGCGCCACCAAAAGGCTACTGCTGACATGGTCAATTCATATAGCATTCGAATATTTACTCGTAGCCATGCTCGGAATTAGGATGATAAAATTGTTTATTCATTCAGGATTAAAAAAAAAATTCTCGCGGGGTATGTATTTCCATTCTGCTATCTCACGAAAGCAGATTTTCCAGAGCACTAAATTGTTCCTGGCAAAGAGTATGATTAGCACATATTTTTTCCTTCGCTGTTTGGGTAGACTAAAATAAGGTCACCGTTGCGCGACACCGAAATCTTTTTTATCTTATCACTCCGTTAAAATGAATGTCTTATTATGCCTTATCTGATGCGATAACATATCATGAATATCGCTATCGTGCGGATTTTTGAAGTCCTTCGCGAAACGTAATTAATTTCTGCGCTCAGTCTAATTATAAACTGCTATTTTTTTAAAGTTGATTTTATACGTCGCCATATTTAATCAGATAATATCAAAATGTCTATTCCTCTGCAATGATTCAATAGTTACAGAATGTAAATATTTGCAGAGATAGTTAAAGTCATGAACCAGCGGTTGAAATCGTTATCGTTTTCTTAAAGATAGCTGCGAATGTAGGTTGAGGTATCCCGTAGAGGTTGAGATCTACGATTGACAATGAGCACTCTGTCAATTCAAAAAAATCGTGGAAAAATAAACCCAGGTTCTCGCTGTTCAGAAAGTGCTTCCAAATCAATCCAATGCTTGTGAGAAACCCCATATTCCTTCACACTTGGGTCAGAAGTTCTGTTTTGGAAATCTTTCATTGAGTCATTTGATATTATCAGTTTTATAGGTCGACAAAAAAGTTTCAAGTCGACGTGTCTTCGATTGTAGCACAATAAACCGATCACGCCTGGTTTTATGATTTTTTTGGCGTAAGCCGCAAGGTGATGGTGACTTTTCATTATTTTTATGTTAACTGAGAGCTTAGCTGATGCATATTTCATCTGACTGTCATTTACATCACGTGAGCTTAATTGAAGAAAGAAGAAAGAAAGAAAGAAAAACAGTTATTCTTCAGGGAAAAAATCCATAAGAACAAAAATATAATAGTGATACAGTTTACAGGCTCATAATCATTACAAAAAATTGATGACATCTATCACAACACTAAAACTTATGTGTTCAATACTTTACAAATAACAAAATTGTACAATAAAAAAGAAACCATAATAAAATGAAAACAAATTTGACAAAAAATTATGTTATTCCCGGGAAATTAAGTAATCATGGTACTTCATTTTAAATGTTTTAACAGACGTGCAGTTTTTAATTTGAGGAGACATGTTGTTCCATACATAGCAATCTGTTACAAGAAATGACTTATTATAAACAGTGGTGCGATGACCTAGGAAATACAATAGATTGGGATCAGGCATTGTGGATATTGTAGAAACTGAGGGACAACTGAGGACGAAATCATACAGGTACTTAGGTGATTTATTTTTAAACAGAACAAACAAAAAAGATCCCAGAAAGAACTCACTACGGGATTTGACATTGAGCCACCTTAGTTGTTTATAATACAACAATTTACAATTTGGGGTAATGTGGACGTCCCTGCGAAGGTCAAAAATTAACCTAAGGCAGGAGTCTAAGGCTCGGTGGAGTTTGAGATTATCTTCTTCGTTTAGGTCATGGGTTTGTAAACAAGACAGCAGTAATCTATCACAGAGATAATAAGCGTTGATATGAGAGTTTTTCTTGTATTGAAAGAAAGTAAGTTTCTTTGAACTTTTAACTGATCAAGTATGGAATGAATCTTGTTTGAAATGTTATTTCCATGATAAGCCCACGATAAGTTATCAGTCAACGTAATCCCTAGATTATGCCTATTGTTGTAATATAATAGGGGTACCATTAACCACAAAACATTGACTAATAGACGGGGAAGATATGAATTTCTGTTCTCATCAGGAGAAAATACTTCCCCCAATATAGTGAAATAAGGGTTTTAAAGTGGTTTATGATATAAAACTAAGCGTATACGCTACTTCTATCTCAAGATCGACTGAGATCATTCTCGCCCAGATCGACTCTCAATGTATTTCGCCCGTGAAATTCACATGTTCTTCATGTTGCGGGGGAAAATTTATGCATCCAACAGTTTCACTTTGATACCTACTCCTCTCTCCCATCCTCCACATCTTCGGGAGAATGACGGTAAAAATACATTCCGGCCTCGACGAAAGCCGCTTTGATGGGACGCCCCCCGGTTGGTTTCCTCTCTCTATTTGAAATATCGTGCGAGGTGCCGGGCGTGGGTCGGCGATGGAAGGGGTGGGAAGGGGTGGGAATGGAGGGTGGAGGGGGGGGGGGGCGGGAGGGTTTTGCGAGGGACACCGTGGACCGCGGGTGATAAACGGATTCGCGAATCGGGGGAGTATCGGCCTCCCCACGCCGCACTATGGGGTGCAGAGGTAGCGCTCACTTTCAAAATCGTAGAACTTTTGAATGAATTGAGATATTAAGATAAATTTTTTTATTTGAAAGCTAAAACCGTAAGGTATAGAGGAAAATTATGCATCGAATGAAAAATAGCATTATAAGTCTGCAAAATGTGTGC
Organism: Ceriagrion tenellum; assembly: GCA_963169105.1. Taxonomy (NCBI): domain Eukaryota; kingdom Metazoa; phylum Arthropoda; class Insecta; order Odonata; family Coenagrionidae; genus Ceriagrion; species Ceriagrion tenellum. The sequence goes on from OY720632.1 coordinate 20,604,037, forward strand.
GAAACCCGTTATTTTTTTCCAATCATTTTTATAGACCAAAATAAATCAGTGAAAAAGTAAATGTTTAAAAACAAAAATTTACATATTATTATTGATAATAATATAATATTAAATATTATATTATTATCAATGAGTACGATAAAATGTAATAATATGAATATTTATGTTTTTAAACATTTATTTTTCGCTGAATTATTTTGGTCTGTAAAAATTATTGGAAAAAAATTACGAGTTTCGCACACTTTTTTCAGACTTATATTGCTATTTTTCAATTGATGCATATTTTTGCTCTATTCCTTAGGGTTTTACCTTTCAAATAAAAAAAAGTTATCTTAATATCTCAATTCATTCAAAAGTTCTACGATTTTGAAAGTGAGTGCTACCTCTGTACCCCATAGTGCGCCGCAGAGAGTGATTCCACTCCCTGAGCATCCAGGAATGAGGCTGGATTGGGGTCTATGGGGGAGGGGGAGGAAGGAGAGTGAAATAGGGGTGTGGGGGGTCGGCGTTTAGTCGGGGGGTGGGGGAGGGTGCCGCGTGAGGCGGGGGGCGAGGAGGAGGAGTAGCAGAATGGAGGGGTGGGCGAGTGAGTGGGATTAGGGCGGCTAATATAAGGCGGGCTGCCATCGCTCCCTTGTTTATGTTGGACGGAAGAATCGGCTGAAAGAAGAGCCACGGGGTTATTTTGAAAAGGAAACGGCTGCAGGAGTAGGGGAGGGGGGGGTGGGAGGTGAGGATTGGCGCTGGGGTGTGGGGGTAGTTGGGGGGAGGGGGGAGGCGAAGGAGGGAGGAGGGAGCGAAACGGATTGTTATTCATGTTTGGCGAGAGCGCGGATGAGCGAGCCGTGCGTTTCACGGATGCGAAAAAATTGCGGACGAGGAAATGATGATGGCGATTCCCACGGGGGGAAGTGAGTGAGTGGGGGGGGGCGGGGGGGATGGAGAGCGATTTGAGGGAATGAAAGGCCGATCCGTCGTCGATGGAAATGAACGCGGGGTAGATGGGGGGGGTGGAAGGAAGGGAGGAGGGGGGAGGGGCAAGCGATGGCGTGTGTGCGAGAGAGCGGTGGTGCCACATCAAGAGTCGGAGAGTTATTGCGTTTCCGGTGTGCTTAACATTATGAATATTTATCTTTAGGTGGTGGACCGCTGTTTCCATCGGTGTAAAAGTAGTTTTCGCTCCGGTGACAAGCCCTGTGTCAATTCCTTATTCACCGCGCTGTTTTTCTGTCGATATGTGATTATTGGAATGAAAGGTTGTCGTCCGGTCGCTTTGGGGAAAGCCTGCGCATTGTTTTTGTTTCAATGGTCACTCTCCACACGCACGGTCAATATTTTTTGCTAATATTATTGAACATCTGTATCGCACCTCATCAAAGCCTTTTCTTTAGTGTTAAGGATAGTAATCTGTATTGGAATCATTCTTAAGTTAAGATCCCTGAATTGATCTCCCTTCATCAATGTTGAAAATTGGATCGATGGAGGAATTCGTCTGCTTATGATTTTTACGATCATCTGACTCTTATTGCAAAGGGAAAAACTGGTAGTTATTCTTTAGATGGACCACGGTTTATGTCAGTGAGTTGCTAGCTTCATTATTTTGGCTGACGCAAATGTATTTTCATCAATCTCTATGTATTATAACTTGGGTTAGAATTTACCCGAATCTCTGTGGTTTAGTGGGATCAGTACTTTCGCAAGCAGTTATTGTCATTGGGAATGCATTGCTTTTTTGTGATGGAGATAGATAGACTTCTTTTTCATTTGATGCACGAATGCTCCATCTTTTAATTTTATCTACTTTCGATGGTTTGATGCTCTATTTCGTATCATATAAAATTATTTCTTCCTCTCGGGATATACAATATAATTGACATTGAAGCTCCAGTCATTTTGAGAAAAATGTTGAGTGATTTCATATTTGGTTATTTTTTTTTCTTGTGTGTTCGTGGTACTCCATTCATACGGCTATAATGTCTCATTTATGTGTTCTCCTGAAATGTTGTAGAGTTCTCCCGCCAGTTAACACTTATTAATTAAGGTAGTTTGAGCTAAAAATAATTTAAACTAGAAATCAATGAATTTGGTCTCGTTTTAAAGAAAAATTTCTCACCTTTGTAATGACACCAAATATTCAACCCCTTATCACATTACTTCGGAGTTAGGTATATGCCAAAAATACCAGCCCTTTAACATGGGAAATGGTACGTGTATGCACTCCAGAGAGACATTATTTACAAGTTGAGGTATATCTAACACTTAGATGTCGTAAAAAACTAAGAGCGTGTAGTTTGTATGTTTTCTCAACTGTTTTTAAAAATTGATCCTATTGTCACCGCAGTAGGTTCTTGGGTATCACAAAAAAACATTCCGTTTTGAAGGAGTTTCAAACGCATCGCGCGAAAAAAATGAGTCAAGTTAAAGACTTATTTAGATATTTTCATTTAATTACTTACAATTTCTGTCATATAAAACTATATTATTGCATAATTAATAATGCAATATTTAATTCATGTGTCCCACAGCTGGTGAAATTAAAACATATAATTCGAATATGGTCTCTATTATGATTAGGGAACTATCTCGCTCGGACTACCGTAAGTATTGAAAAGTGTACTCGAACCAAATTCATGAGGTTGATGTCCTTATCGTCGGCGCCGGAGTCGAGGGGGTAAAACCTCGCCTGCCGATCCGAAGGTCGCGGATTCGAGTCCCGCCTGGGTGGAATTTTCTCCACTCAGAACATGGGTGTTTGTGAAAACTGGGTTGGGGGAAGAGGGTGCAGTATCGCCTCATACAGCCAGCTGTATCTAAAAAATATGGTGATGATTAGTTCTAATTTCTCATCTCGATTCTAGTCATTGGTGGAGATTTTTCAGTGTAATCCACATCCCTACTTTGTTGTCTCGCGACGGACAGAGTCCCGGACTATCATTGCGTAAATGTACGCATCTTCCCAAGTGGTTGGATGGGAGATTGAACCGCGCACCCCTTGGCGCTTTTGGCCAAGACCTGGCTGCTGCAGATGTAGCTCTATTCTCTAATCTTGCTCCGTTCCTCAAATTCTCCTCTCCTTCGGCGCTGTCATAACCACCTCTCATCAATCGCTCCGTCGATCTCAGTTTTCACTTTTTTATCCAAATGACTTCCCGACCTTCCGACCATGCGAAAGCGAAGGGCTTATTAATTGCATCCTGGTGATATATTGCCAATTGTTCTATACATGATTCTGAAATCCAATGAAGAATTTGTTATCTCTGCGAGCATGATTATTCTACATCTACATAATACCCCGCGAGCCGCCGCTTAGGCGTGTGGCAGGGGGTGGTATTTCACCAGCCGTGTAAAGATGTAAAAGTTTTGGAGGTGAAATGGTGACATGTCTTATGGGAGTGTATTTGGAGGAGCTCAGTTTTTATTGTGGTCGCTTATTGTGCGCGGAAAGAACGAGTTTTTGTACCCATCTAATCGGCAGTGTATCTCTCTTATTTTATCGAATCTGTCAGACCTAGAGATGTTGTGAGGATTCATGATAGTATTCTCTGTGTCGCTCTGAAAAATATCAGTTCTGAATTTCTCAAGCAACCTAAGCCTAGCGTGTAGCCTCCGATACTCTAGGGTCCCACATTAATCCCTCTAAATGTTATGAGACACTATATGTACGCTCGTAGCAGTTTTTAACGAAGCGCGCGGCTTTCCTTTGTCTTTTATTAATTTTTTTGGTTAAATCTGTTTGCCCAGGGTCCCAAATGCTCGCGGCGTATACGTGGACAAGCACACAATCATGCATTTTATTTTCTTTATTCCGCTGAATTTCTTGTATTATATCTCATAGTTAGTTTCAAGCAAAACAATATTCTTACAACCTGCATTTTATTTCCACTAAAAAAACTGTCGTCAGCAAAATGTAGCACACAGACTGTTTTTCCATCCATGTGCATGCCTTTTTCAGCCTATTTGACATTTTACTTATTGGTTTTAAAACCAGTGAAGAAATTATCTGTGGCCTTGCCGAAGCTTAAATACCCTACACCACTTTCAATTTTGTTTAAAAACAAGCGTGGTTTTGGTTCGATCCAACCCATTAGAGGACTGTGACGTCTGTGGACTACTAGAGGTTTATGACCCAAATTTCAGCTCCATATCTCAATTGTTACATCAGTTATCGTGCGACGATATTCCAGTAATGGACATGTATCAAAGGAGTGTGCTTCGTTGGTTTGGCCATGTTGAGAGAATGGATGAGAGTGGAATAACCAAACAGATATACAAGAGTGAAATGAATGGTGCGAGAGGTAGAAGTAGGCCGAGAAAGTTGTAGTTGAATTTGGTTAAGGAAATTCTTATTAGGAGGAATATTAAGAGTCTTTTAAAACAGGAATGCGTGTATGAAACAATGTATGGGGGTAAATGAGGCAAAAGAGGTTTGCAAGGATAGGTCAGTATGGAGGAAATTATTATTTGAAGCAGAGTTAGGTGTACAAATATGTATTTATGAGTGAAACTCTGCGACTGTGCCTACCCCGGATGGGAACGGCGTGATTGGTATGTATGTATGTATGTATTTATGTTATCATGCGAAGAGACAAACAGACAGACGGACTGACGGACAGACAGACGGACATAGCTAGGTTGACTCGTAAGGTGATGCTGATCATTTCTATATGTACTTATCTATACCTGACACGCCTCCTTCAATTCGTTGAATTTCTGCTGTGACAAAATCAATATACCCTACGCACGTAGTGGTGTAGGGTATAAAAATTACTGCTGACATGTTTGAACAGAAATGGCACATAATTGTCGCAATATTTACTTAACTTTTGCTTCCCGTGTTTTTGAGCTCCGTCAGTTACAGCCAACCATTCGTTTTACTGCGCATTCATTACTCTTCTGTCATTATTTCCCTGATAAAAAATTCTGTATAGATTCCTTATAAATAATTCTACAGAATTTCTTAAAAATTTCTGTAGATTTTCCTTAAAATATTAAAACGCCCTTTTACGGAATTCCCTTCGACGCGACGTTCTGTAGAATTTCTCTCGATGTTCTGCAGAGTTTCCGTATTTCTGCATATTTCCGTAGAGTTGTTAAAGTTCTACAGAACAGCTTGTAAGGAGTTATTTTGCTCTGCGGAAAATAACTCTACAGAACATGTGTTCTGTAGAGTCAGGCTCTCATGTTCCGCACAGATCCTTAGAAAAGGAACTAGTTCTGAAGAAAATGAGTCATTTTTCTGTAGGATTCCTTACGTTCTACAGAACAGATTCTAAGGATTTTTTTTAGCGGGGTGCTCTTCAGATATCCTCTATAGTAGAGTAAACGTTCTATTCCAGGTCACACTGTGACATGGATTTTCCACGCCGATAAAATTAACGTATTGGGACCATTTTATTTTTGGAATCCTGTGCGCTATGGACATTTTCAATACTAATTTAAAGCTATCCGGGACTAGCCACGGAGTTCCACTTTTACGGAGTCAGTCGCAAAGCAAAAATGTGCGAAATTCCACAGAGAATAAATCATCTGCCTTGACCGGGATTCGAACCCGGCCTAACCTTGCCTCTTTCGTTCCCCGACTTTTCCTGAATCATAATTTTCATTAGCCATGATCCACCTTTTGTACATTCTTCTATTGATAATTCCCGCATGATTATGAAGGATAATTATTATAATATGCTCGGATTTCTTTTCTCTTTTCTTTTTAAGAGTACGGATGATGATACCATAAAATAATTACGTCGGGTAAAAAAATTGTTGTTTTTTACGGGTAGAGTCCTCTGGATTGCCATGTAATAACTACGAAGTTGTGAGGGAGAAGTGTTAAGAATGCAATCCAGAGGACTCTGTTTTCAGAGTCCTCCCTCTTGCCATCTACTGGCGACTCCGTGCAAAAAGTTCATCATTTACTTGGATATACCTCGCCTGCACGTCCTCTAAACGGCACCTTCATAAGTTCCGGTCAGAATATGAAGCATCCTTTTTTATCTTTGTCCGTATCGTCTTCTTCCTCTATAACCCGTTATACAGTGCTTTATCGCTTCTTAAGTGCTTCAGGTTTGATAAAACGAAAAGATAGAGGTGAGAGATTACGTGAGCATTACAATAAAAGCGGCATCGTGGTCACTAATACCGGTCAACCGAGAGATTTTTTCATGAAGTTCACAATAAAGATTATAATACACAGGAAAGATGGTCATCTCTGTTTTTAAAACGGTGTACTGAGTTTTCGCCGTCTAGAGTGACGCCGTCAAGATGTCTCAACGAACAAAGTGAGAACTACATTGAAGTAGTGCGGGAAATTCAAATTGTCTACTTCGCCCGGTGGCCGTTTGTTTCACTATTTATTAAAACAAACCTTTCCTATAATCACTGCTTAACAGCAGGGTCACAAAATTAAAGACTATCGATAATTAACGCACATGCAAGCACCCCTCGGAAAGCAAGATTGCCGTATGACGTAGCAAGTTTGCATTAGTTCCTGAGGAGGCTTTGTCCAGGGTGAAGAAACGAGATTCAGCTACCGTAAAGCAAAAAAAAATCTGGGAAGCGAGTCAGATTTCCCACCTCTAAGATGTGTAGTTCTCTCTCTGACCGTTTCAAGGAATGGACGTCGCCACCGTAGCCATGAAGAACTTAATACGCCATTTTTAACACACAGATGACCATCTTTCCTGTGTATATAATCTTTGTGCTAGAGCTTTTTAATGTAAAATGAGGGAATTGATAGGATACTCAGTTTCAAAGGCGTCACACAAAAGCGTTCACAACCTCAGTGTTATTCACTAGTATCACTCGGTAGTCTTTCCATCTGTTTGCCAATTCTTCATTATCTACGAAAATTTCATTTTATTTTAGGTAAAGGACATAACTTTCAACGTGACGCTCTCTAAATATACCTCTGAAATTTCTGTCGCCTTCTTGAACTTGTTGATGAAAATGTTTGAAGAAATGTTAGTGACTGCCTACAGTTACAGGCACGAACATTAAAGTTTTACGAGAGTAACCTAGGGAACATAGTCCCGTCCACACATCTCGTCTACAGGACAGGCGTGAGTGTAGAAATATGTTGATCAGGTATTAAGAGCCAACTAGAAAAAAGTTTTTCATCCTTGAACCGCTGATATTTTCATCGTAAATAGGCTAAAACTAAACACCTAAGTATGAAAACCGCATATTTAATTATCATCTCTTTTCTGATTCACTTATCCTCTCCTATTTTTATTGCTTGCTATATGGCTACCTTGTCGCCCGCCTCCGAATCGTGTAAAAGCTCACAACATAATGAATGTAGAATTTTGTAGATTTAACGCGGGTTGGAAACAAAAAAAAATGAACATCCCTTAGTCGCCCTTTCGCAAAAATTTACGTTTACTCTGCTCTCATTGAATTCGATCCGGTGGTCTGTTTTCTCTGACTAGTTTCAGCTATAATCATTTCTATCCTCTTCTCGTCAAATTTGGAGGAAAACCCAAGGAAAACATGAGAAAATAGGCTGCGTAATTTCAAAGCTCTCATGCTCCGAGTTTTGGCCTCTAAAAATCACGGTCGAAAAGTCGTGTCGGGCTCAAACACTCCGTTGGCCGGCGAAGATTTCTGAAGGGTCAGTGACGTCACACTCCGTGATCTCTGCTCGGCTGCGGGTGCAAGAAATGTTACTCCGGGCGATCGTGATTCCTGCAGCCCCCTGATCCCCCGACTGCAGTTGAATTTTTAGTGCAAATAGCCTCTTGAAGTAAATAATGGTTATAGATGAAGATTTGTCAACGGGGTTGGATGTCATGACCAAAAACTGAGAGCATTTTGGTTGATATTTCCTCAGGGCCAGAGACTTACCATAAGGTTTTGTAATATTCCTTCTTGGCACATTGCAAAGTCGGTATTTATTTCATTATATCTCTGTCGCGATGAGGCTTCAAAGGAGGCTTTCGTTCAAGAAACGCTTTGGAAAAATTGGCTGATTACATTGGATGTTATTAAAATATATGTCACCACTTTCCTTCGTTTCCCTGCTACCTATATGGTTAACCACTTCCCTTGTAATTTTGTAACGTATATACAAAAGGAATTGTGGGTACTCATTTCAATAGCCGATAGGGCTTTAAACTTTAATGAAAGCTCATATTAGTACATAACTTTTATATTCACTGTTGGTATTCTCTTTCAAAGGTAACGCTTCTCTGTCAGATATGTTCTTACAGTATTTTCATACATTTAAGAATCTATATCACAAGGCCTATGAACATGCATCAGCATATCTTCTCGGCGCGGCGTTCGAGAGAGTTCGCCGCCAATATATAAGCAAGCCATCTCGGCAACCAAGTCAGTCTGTACTTTGAAGTGGCAATAAACGCTCCTCTGCAGAAACCTCACAAGTGTATTATTCAGCGTAGCAATCGCTACAACTCCTAGGAATTTGTTTTCTTCACTAATGTTTGAGTTTTCGTCGTAAACCTGCACTCTCCCTCTTTATTCTCCCTTAAATTAGCGTTAAAATTTCGACGCTCAATTCACGCTTATCCCAAATTTATCTTATTATTGTGTAGAATTCCTCTTGGTCCTGTAATTCTCAGTTTTTTTGTTGAAAATCGTGAAATCCAAAAATGCTCGAGCCGCTAGGGAATGGGCTTTTGGACGAGTCGGCGAGGCATCGCCCTATTGGAGTTAATTCGCATGACGTCTTAAGGCAGGGACACAATCAACGTGTACGTGTGACGCGAGACGTTAACGGGACAACGGGAGACGGGGAACGCAAGTCAGCGGACACAGTCGACGTTAACGCGGCCCGGAGTAACAATTGACTAACGCTGGCGCAGCTAAGAGATCAGGTGTAAACAAGTGTGAAAGTAAATAAGTTGTCTTCACCAAGAGTAATCTTCAACAGTTGGATGAATCTGCCGACAGATGGCCTCCATTCCCGGATTCTCGGGACTATTCTGATTGTTTTTCCGTGTACGGGACACGGGAAGAGATGAAAGTTGCCCATCTCTCGCGTACACGTACTCCCCGTAGTATACGTTGATTGTGTCCGTTCGCTATACTTTCCCGTCAGCCATCTTTTCGCGTATTCCCGTTAACGGCTCACGTTACACGTACACGTTGACTGTGTCCCAGCCTTTAGCCTTCAGCGCCGGGCTTCGCGCTGAAAACACAGTTTCGAAGCGGCCTAATTTTCGTCCGCTTAGTAAAATTGCGCATGAAACCGATTTGGATTATTCTTTCGCCGTTGTGGGTTATTTTTCATAGCGTTTTGTCTCTCTGCCCTTCAACTTAATGTTTCGTTTGAGGTAAGGATGAATGGAGTCCAAATGTCGATTCTCGATTCCACCGATTCTCAGGATTAGAATCGGTATCGAGAATCGATCGCCTAAAGTCGATTCCGATTCCATTGATTCCAGATAGATAAATATTCAAATCAAATTTCATTTATCACATCATATTTGACTCAGTAATTTTTGGTGTAGGCTATCAATTTGTACTTTTTATCTACCTCAATAAGCTGAGAACATATTTGCTATTTGTTAATAAATATACTTTTTGAGCGACTTAATTGTCTTTGTTTTTTTTATTTCAGCCAATACTTGAATTTAAATAATAGCCGTACGCTACTGGTACATCAATATCCCACCTGTTATTAGGAATCAGAATCGATGGAATCGGAAGTGAGAATCGGAAATCGATTTGAAAGAATCGGAATCGAAAAAAAGTGGAATCGACTCATCCCTAGTTTGAGGTTTTCCTCCCAATTCAAAGTGATATTCTCTATCTCGTTGAAGATTATTCGGGAGAATATTCAGGCTGTCATGAGGATGATGGACGACTCGTCCATCGAAACGTCGGCAGAAATGGAGGACCTGACCCGGTGGAAATCCGGAATCATCTTCACCGACATGGGTAGTTCGCCGGGAAACCTTTGATATTTTCTATCCTCTCGCTAGAAGAATTTGAGATTTTGAGAATATCCCCCTCCATAATATACTTCAGGGTATTGAGTAATAGACCTCTAGGGCTTTTCCTACTCAATTAAGATCCAGGGGCTGCCCAGGATCTTAATTGAGAAGGTCTTGTTTTTCAAAACAAGCCTCTATTGATCATAACTAGACCAGGGTTGAAATTCGCTATTAAAAAATCATTTGATTTGACCGGGATTTGAACCCGAATCTCCCAATTGCCGGTCAGGTGTGTTAGCCAGTTACACCGCCAAGCCATCTTCCTTCAAGGCGAATTTCTAACTTCGCCTTGCAGGAAGATGGCTTGGTAGTGTAACTGGCTAACACACCGGATCGGCAATTGGGAGATCCGGGTTCGAATCCCGGTGAAGTCAAATGATTTTTTAATAGCGAATTTCAACCCTGGTGTATATGCACCCGTGCGAGTGACTTCGTACCACATCATTTGTTACATGCAATGCTTGGAAATTCGATCATAACTAGGTTAAATAGCCAAAATTGCGCAATTTTGAGCTGGATCCTTTCATTCTCCTTCCCTGGAAGGATATTGTGGGATTGCATATCATTTCATTTTCCCTTTCATTGTGGGCCGTAAAAAATATAAATATTGGCCGTAAAAAGAGGGGAGAGGATGTTTTCAAAGCATGAAGAGAAGAAACCACCCTGACATCTCTGGATATTGACCGAAAAATGTGGCGAAAAAAATGTGTGATAATGTTACAAGGAAAAGCAGCACGCTTCGTGCTAAAACTGCTACGAACGAACATATAGTGTTACACATCTGTTAAAGGGATTAAGGTGGGAGCCCCTAGAGACTCGGAGGCTGCACGCTAGGCATAGGCTGCTTGATGAATTCAGAACTGATATTTTTCTGAGCGACACAGAGAATATTATCATGACGCCTCACTACATCACTAGGTCTGACAGATGCGATAAAATAAGAGAGATACTCTGCCGAACAGATAGGTGCAAAAACTCGTTCTTTCCGCGCACAATAAGCGACCACAATAAAAACTGAGCTACACTAAATACACTCCATAGTACATGTCACCATTTCACCTCCAAAACTTTTACATCTTTACACGGCTGGTGACCTACCACCCCCTGCCACACGCCCAAGCGGTGGCTCGTGGGGTAGTATGTAGATGCAGATGTAGATGTAGAATGTATTATGTTACTCTTATCTGTTGAAAGTAAAATTGAGTTACGGTACTGATTAGACCGACTCGTGGAAAATACGGCCCCGTGGCTGCGGATGGTGCGGCGAAGAGGGGGAGATGGGCGGAGGCCCGGTGCGCGGGGGCGACGTTGGAGAGGACGGCGGAAGCAGGAGTGACGGAAATCCCCCTCTCCCTTCCTTTTGCCGGCGAAGCCCTCATCTATGTACACGCGGGGGAGGGAGAATGGGCGGGGTGGCGTTCACCATTGCCGGGTGTTCATATGGCATTTCCCCGTCCGACTTTTTAAGCTGCTTCCTCAGGGGATAGAGAAAAGGGTTGACCTTTTTTCCTCCATGGGCCCTTCACGGTTTCCTGGACCGCCCTGCGAAGTGATTGAAAAACGGTCGACGGGCTTTTTCTTGGGTCGCAAGGGAGGGGGCAATTCGACCATCGGGGTGGCGGTCGGCCCGTCGCATACTGCCGGGCATCCCGGAGGCCAAAAGCCCCCGACGGGGGTGGACGGAGTGGGAAAATGAGGACCCATGTTGCGTCGATATCTTCTTGCTGCCCGATCTCGGAAGGATGCCTGAGCGCAGATGACTGCTTCCTCGCCAGTAAAGTGGAGAGATTCCGTTTGGAATAAGCGCTTGAAGTATGGCTGTAGAAGTTGGTTTGTAGAAGGGGGTTTGTGGAGGCCTGTTTCTGTCTGCAAATTCTCACTATCCGGAAAAGACCCCTGCCCTATTCGGAAGTCGTAGAATTGACGCTCCCATTTGGCCGACAACCGAATTGATCGATCGGAAATGACAGAGTAGGCGGATGTCTATGACTCTTAACTGGTAGGACTCTGAATATTTTTTCCTTACATGATTATTCATCTAAAAAGCGGAAAAATCATCGATTTGCGGAAGTTTTCTGTCATTTAGAAACCAATATTCAACATCGAAGATACTATGGTGTGGGCTGACTTTTTTCTTATAATTATTGAAAACTTACCTAACGCTTTTCTTCCTGTTATGACTGTTATGACTGTTATGATGACTGTTATGTTGGCTGCTAGTGGGGTAAATCAGTTTCTGTTGGTTGTTGAATATGTGTCTCATGAGGAAGAAGTATCAATGCGAACACTGGCAACAGAGGTGCTGAGGGCGGAACTTAATCACGGGAGCATTGTGGTGTATAAGAACTGCGAGCCTTCTGCTCTATTTCTTGGCCGCCATTGCCCCACGCACTCTAACTCTTGCACCCTCCTCAATTACTGCAGAATTCTTTGATGATGGGTAACCTCCAATTCTTATGTTAATGTATCTGACTTCACCAGATCCTTTATCAGTTTTTATCCTCGTCTTTGCCTTCAAACTTAGCTATGCTTCTGTATAAGGAAAACGCTTAATTAATTGGGAATACTCTCGAAGCTAGTTCATAAATTATCTCATATCTAAATTCTTCATGTAAAGGGACGCATTTCTAGTCAAAGGCTTTTGTGAAACATAGCTATAAAAGTCTAATGGCCAGTTGTGCAATGTCTGGTCTCGGCATGGCAAGGACACGCTTTTACGTTAGATTCATATGTCAAACCCAGACTCGAGCCGTAAAGAAGACAGTTTTCCAGACGCAGTGCAACCGGTCCTAAATCCACGCGCTTATGGTGTGATATTTGATGGGAAACATTTCTGAATGTAACAGTATGGTAAAAATTAATTAACCCCCAACGTCTGCCATAAAACGGATGCACGTGCATACACTCACTGAAAGACAAACATGTATGCTACTCGGTGGCGATAATCCGAGAGGCCTCTTTTTTTGTTCCTGAGATGAGAGAAATAAACACGCACTGAAGCTTCCCTCATCCATGTCGACAAGGATTCAAAATGGGGAGGCGCACGCCGCACCAGCCAACCAGCCAAGCATCGGAGGAGATGTCGCCGCCTCCCTCCATTACGGCCCAACTGCCTCTGCACCGCTGGTGCACTAGTTTTACGACCGCACCACTTCCTCAATTTGCTTCTCCCCCACTCCCTCAGTCCTTGCCGCCCCTGTGGCCTCGAGTGCTTTTTTTTTTACTTCTTATGGGGAACGTTTTATCTCCCGATGGGTTTCTAAGCTAGCCGGAGAGTTTCCCTGGCGAAATATGTGCCCGCTACTTTCTCTTCGAGAGTACTTGCTGGAATAGCGCGAATTTTCTGGAACACTACTTTCGGGGACCCTGCTCTCGTTCTTTTTACTTAAGACTAGTGTCTGAAATCGGCGCAACTGAGAGAGAATCGGCGACTCCTATGAGGCAAAAAAAATCTTTCTTGTCAACACCTGTGAAGTAGCTCAAATGCATAATCGAGGGACATTGAGAATAAACCATTGCCTTAATAATTAAAATATAGCATTTTGAAAAATGAAAATATGTGCCATAGTCAAGTAGTGATGCATTTTGTTTGTATACATTTGAGTTCGAGATTAACACGCAAGATTCATCTGAGTTAGTGTTCGAAAGTAGTCCCACAAAACATAATTTAATGATGAAAATATTTTCAGTATCCACTTTGGCACTAAATAATTTTAGCCAATTTAACTCTTTATAGACGACGTATGAATTGGTCAGTGAATGCGAGGGCTAAAGGTAGATATGTTTTGCAAATTCCGAGCTGCGTAAGATGTTGAAGTGTTGGTGTCAGCGGAGTAAATCTTTGAATTCCGACTACTGGTTAGCATCGATAATATATCTATGACGTTGGTTGGCTTCTAAGGTGGCATTGAAGTTTTCTTTCCGCTTCTGCATTGGTCTCACAATGATGCCAGCAGTAGTTCATCTGCGAACTGCTGTGAGTAAAGTCGTCAAATATAAGTGGGCGTGGGAAATGAGAACAGCCGCGGCTAGTGAAAAAACATCGACGTTTGAATGAAACTTTTCGTACCCCAATGGAATAATATGTATTTTCTGGATTACTGAGTAAATTTAAGGAATAAATTCATTCTATCAACGCTTCCCTCGGAGGGCCTTCTTCTGCAATCATGGCTTTGGTGGACACAAGAAAATCTTTAAATTGCAAAGGTTTTTTTTCAGATTTTTGACGCTTGACAGAAAAATGTTATTCTTTGTGATTTGAAGTGGAATAATGTTATTGAGAAAAGAAGAGCTTCCCGTCTCACAATGGTTTCCGGTTTCAAAATATTGGTTTATATTTTCTGTACCTCTCACTATTAGTTCTTATTAATTTCATATTATTAATTCTCATTAGCGTACTGCGATAGGATTTTCATTGTAGAATTCACTTGTGATATGCAGTCAAGAAATTCACATCTCAACGAGAAAATTCGTCTATGTTGAGGTAGATTTTTTGTGGAATTGTATTATTTCCATTCCATATTTGCATGACACTGTGATGGCTATATTATGTCGCTTGCATGCACTGTTAACGAGAGGAAAAGTGACTTGATTACTGAATAGTTCCAGTGAGATCGTGCCAAAAAATTGTCATAATTACAAAGACGATGTACTACTTTTCAGACAAATAAGTAAAATAATATAATCTTCCCTTTATGTAAGCTAAATCGTCGCAGAAAGTTTTTAACAACACGGAGAAAAACTGATTATGAATTTATAGAGGTGCAATTTGCTTGCATTGTTCCAACTTGCCTCAATTTTATAAATCACTAGCTGAATTACCCGGCGTTGCTCGGGATCATACTTCCTTCAAAACTCTTTATATAAGAGGTGAGGAGTTAGTAAGCAGTTGTGATAACAGACTACATTTCAAGTAATTGTTTTATTAAATTAGTATTTTTTCTGCAGAGCATCTATACAATTGTGAGACAATAGTAAGTAAACAATGTGACAATATCTCCCATGAACAATAATAATTATAAGTCAAATGACTGAAAAATTGACAGAATGATAAAAAATAACATGGTAAAATAAAAACAATGAAATTTGTAAAACTTGTTTAATATAGAGTAGAGAGACAATTTTTTGAAACCCTTTACTGTAATCATACTACCTGCACAGCCAGGCTAAAAGACCATTATAGTTAAGTACATAATTCGAGTACTTACTTGTTGAGTAGCTATTCAGAATTTCATTTTCGTTAAATAAGATTTGATTTAATGTTTATTTCTGTTTGTTTATGTGGTTGTCAAGGAAAATGCGTAGAAGAAAATCGATTGAAAAAGAGAGAAACTTCATTCTTTCGGGCATGATACCACTAATTTTAGTAGTATCATGCTTTCGGGTATGTGATAAAATGAATTTCAACTCTCTATCTTTAGTTAAAGTTGTTTTAAAAAGCGAAATAATTAACCGCTGCACAAATCCCAATGCTTAGCATTCCTCATCGGCTCAACTAAGCAATATGAATTCCAACAGCAATGACCGAAATCTGGTTGTCAAGCGAATGTGGTATTGTTGATTTCACAGAAAAATATGTGTTTCTGCAGCTAAAAACGCAATTTTCAGTCAATTACGAAGTGAGAAGGATAATTAATTGAAATAATTAAAAACTTAATTCTTTCAGACATTTAATAAAAAAAATCCAACTCTCTATCTTGAGCGGAAATAATTTAAAAAAGTAAAAAATGAAACCACTGCACAAAACCCGATACGTACCGCGAACCACCTAAGGGCCCCTTTTTGGGACCTTTATGGGCCCTGAGATCATTTTAAAGTAGCCTACAACTTTCCTCCTGCCTTGAGCTAGTACTCGGAAAAATTTCAGCACGATAGGATAAAAACTGTAGTAATGCACTTACCCGTCGGGCGTTGTTGCTCGAAAAGTATTCGAAAGATTAAGAGGACCTTGTGGGTGGGGGGGGGGGAGTTTCTTGGCGATCGGATCAACAGTGTAGTAATGCATACAGGACAGACATACATTCGTTTTTATACTTATAGATTTACGTAACATCCATTGTCTTCACCTCTACACTTGCCTGGACGTTTTTGAATGGCACCCATTTCTATTGTATGTATATGAAAGGAACAACATTCATTAAGGGTGTTTCTTCGGTATATATAATTACTTTTTGGCCTTTCACGACATAATACCCGATTATTTGAATTTGTTTGCTATAGCATCATATAATCAGAATACAACTTTTTTTTATCCCTTCGGAACATTTTTGGCTGGCCGTCCATGTAAATTTTGGCTCTTTGCTTTTCAATTCCCATCATGAAATCTTTACATATAGCCTTTCTACTCACCTCAGTAATCCTCTGCTCGCCTCATATTTTCCGTATTTACTTAGCGAACGCAGGAAATGAATGGACACATTTTTTTCTCGGCCGTTTAGGCTTCAATGACACTGCTCGTGGTTTCGCGTTGTCTATCGGAGTATCTCTTAATTCTCTCAATGCCAAATGAAATTCCAGTCCAATTCCTTGTGTTTTTTTATGTCAGCTGATTTTCTGTACATTTGACTGTGAAATAGAATGTAGTGTGTAACGAAGAGTTGAGAAAACATGCGTTCTCTGTGGCGTGGGAAATATGTTGTAGGGATGATATCCAATTTGGACTATTGATAATTCAATTGCTGCAAAGGCTTCCGCGGCTTTCTATTGTACTGGTAATTTTCGGGTTCTCCCCGCGTCGAACCGTTTTTACGGACGACCGTTTCGCTCGGATTCCAGTCGGCTTCGTCAGTTCCTAAATTCAAATTAGAAATTAGATGATGGATATCGAAAAGGAATGTCTTGTAGGAAATAAAAATCTAGGCCCAGGAATATTAAATCATGAGATGGATAAATTGATTTATATATATATATGTAAGCGAGTTCTATGCAGCCGTCGGCCGTCTCTCGCATCCTCTTCTCCAAGCCTCCTTGTCTCTCCAGTCTTCATTCTCTAATTATCTCCTTTTCATATCTTGGGTGACTTGCTTTGTCCAGTCTTCTGGTGGTCGTCCTCTCATTCCTCCTTCCGGGTGGTTGCCAATTTAATATCTTTTTTGGCCAACGTTTCTCCTCCATTCTTTTTACGTGTCCATACCATTTTAGCCGTCTTTTCTCTATTTGTTGTGTGATGTTTTCTTCTACTTGCATAATTTTTCTTATATTTTCATTTCTTATTCTTTGTTGTTTAGATTTTCTGCTGCTTCTTCTTAGAAAATCCATTTCTACGACCTCCAGTCTCTGCCTTTTGGACATTTCCCATGTCTCTGCTCCGTAAAGGAGTATACTCTGAATAATTGTTTTATATATTTGCATATATATATATAAATTGATTTAAAAAATGCTAAAAGATGGGTATTATGGATACACCATGAAGCAGTGTTGTTTTACCTTTAAGCTTTCCTTGGCTTTATTGAAAGGAGAAAAGTCATCTTGGGCCAGACGTTAAATATTACCCTCACGATAACTGTTGAGCAAAAGAAATCTAATTGATAACGGATTTAACTACTTTAAATTTCATTAATTGAAGATACTTTATGCAAATAAAAGGAAAGACATACATACATACCAATCACGCCGTTCCCTTCCGGGGTAGGCACAGTCGCAGAGTTTCACTCATAAACACATATATGTACACCTAACTCTGCTTCAATAATTTCCACCATACTGACCTATCCTTGAAAACCTCTTTTGCCTCATTTACCCCCATACACTGTTTCATACACGCCCTTCTGTTTTTAAAGACTCTTAATATTCCTCATTCTAAGAATTTCCTCAACCACATTCAACCACAACTTTCTCGGCCTACCTCTACCTCTCGCACCATTCATTTCACCCTTGTATATCTGTTTCGTTATTCTACTCTCATCCATTCTCTCAACATGGCCAAACCAACGAGGCACACTCCTTTCATACATGTCCATTACTGGAGCATCTAACCCACATTCATCATATTACCCATTCGTTCCTGACTCTATCCATCCGACTTTTTCCGCAAACACTCCTCAGGAAAGACGACAACCCGAAATTAGTAAAATGTCGGACTTTGTTTTATAGATTGAGAATGTTTTTGAGAGTATATACACATATACAAAGTAGACAGTAAGAGCGGTAGTGCACGAATGATTATGTCGAGAAGTTACTACTTGCTTGGGCGACGATTTTGATTATGTTTGAGCAATTATTTGAGAAGAATTTGATGAATCTCTCATCGCTGGAGATTATGTACAGTTAAAAAACTCATTCTTATAACAGCATGTTAAATACTATTTTTTCGTCAGTGGCCTTTTTAGTTGGGGTCTCATGAAGTTTTTTAGTGGAACATTTTTTGTTGTCTCTCTCCCATAGGTGTCCTGGGCCTCTTTTGGCCCGCGGGTTGGACCAACCTAGTATGAAGAATCAGAGATTACGCCATCATGGAATGTTATCATCTTGGAAAAGATGAGACGAAGATTTTTCCAACATGTTCTGAAAGCGTGTGAGCCGGGGTTTTGGCTTTGAAATGGTAAAGATTCGTAGGAAGAGGAAAGAAGAAAGGTTTGTAATGGCCATGGGATGATAAAGGCGATATCTCACGCCCAATTGGTTATTATAGGTATAATTGGCGGAATAGTAGAGATGAAGGTGAGTGAGTGAAAATATTTTTGGATTCCGGAAGGGGATGATAGCTTTTGGTCTCATCTTTTGTCACCAGTGCACATTGCCATGCGGAGGTACGTCTGGAAGTCGTCACCCATGAAATATTTTTTGCTGATCGCGCTTACTAAAAGAGGGATGATAGCGGAAATATTAATAACGTAGCTTTGATCGTGTTGTTGTGTTCTTCAGTTGAACAACCCATTAAAAATCTAGTGCGCATTGGATTTTTGTAGCATAAATTCTCTATACAGAACAGAAAGTCTATTAATGGATCCATAGCAACAAATCTGTACCATTTTCGATTTTTATGTGAGAAATTCCATTTTAATGTGGCCAAAACAATTAATGTTCATCTACTTCTAAATCTACATAATACCCTGCGAGCTGCCGCATAGGCGTGTGGCAGGGGGTGTTAGGTCACCAGCCATGTAAAGGTGTAAGTTTTTGGAGATGAAATGGTGACATGTATTATAGAAGAGTCTTTAGTGGAGCTCAATTTTTATTGTGGTCGCTTATTGTTTGCGGAAAGAACGAGTTTTTGTACCTATCTGTTCGGCAGTGTATCTCTCTTATTTTTATTGCATCTGTCAGACCTAGAGATGTAGTGAGGAGTCGTGACAATATTCTCTTTGTCACTCCAAAAAATATTAGTTCTGAATTTATCAAGCAAGCTAAGCCTAGCGTGTAGCCTCCGAGTCTCAAGGGGCTCCCACCTTAATCCCTCTAAAAGTTGTGAGAAACTCTATGTACGCTCGTAGCAGTTTTTAACGAAGCGCGCTGCTTTCCTTTGTTCTTTATTAATTGTTTTGGTTAGATCTATTTGACCAGAGTCCCTAATGCTCGCTGCGTATTCGAAATGTGGCCAAACCAGAGCGAAGTAGTATCTCTCTTTGACTTTTTCATCCGAGGACCTTCCGATTATACGTTTGACAAAACCTAGTTTCTTTAATGCTGCGCCACATATGTTCTGTATGTGTGTTCACCGCGATATATCAGAAGTTAAGGTAAATCCAAGATATTTTACTGTCTCTGAAAATTTTATGTGTACTCCACTCACAGTGTAGGTATATCACTTGTGTGATAACCTTCGCAGGAAGTGAACTGTGGTGCATTTACTAAGATTTTTACTCTAGCCCGCCACTTCTGGTATCAAGAATGAACTTTATTCTTCTAAACCTTTTTATTCTTCTGAACGTTATTATTCTTCTGAACGTGGTATCTTGGGGTGGTCGAGAACTTAGCGCCATGTCTTGGGGTTCTGATCGTCAGTATTCATCTCTAAAGGCACTTTTACACGAAGCTTACTTCGCAGCGCTGAAGAAGAAGATGGTAATTCCAAGACATGCCATTCATCGGTTATTGCAATTATAATTTGTCGCTGGGCTGCTTCATAATAGTGAAGCAGTTAATTTGATGAATCGAAGGACCACCATAGGCAATGCTTTTTAAGGGTGGACTTGCCTGGCGGTCGTGGCTTTCGTGGGTTTTTTCATTATTTGGGATCGAGATGGCAAGTGGATGCCGAGGTCGGCCACCGAGCATCGCTGCGGATCTCGGGGGCCGTGTGTTTCCCACGGGCACCAGAGGAGGGCGCTGGGGCTCGATGAGAGTGGGAGAGGTCCCCGCCTCCCTCTCCACTCCCCCCCAACCTACCTCCATCTCCTCTCGGCACCGGAAATGCGCGGAGCAGAGGAGGTGTCAAGGCGAGAGGAGCACTCCGAGGGGTGGAGTGGGGTGCGGGGGATTAGCGGTGGGGGGGTGGGGCGGGGCGGTATTTCGAAGGGTGTGGAGTTTTTGGAGGTTTTGGAGCCACCCCGTGGAGAGCTGTCCTCGGGGAAGGTGGGTGGCTGCGGTGCGAAGAAGGGGGAGTGGAGCAGATGGAGATGGTGTGGGCGGGAAAGCGACCCCACCCTCAACGGGGGGCGGGAGGGATGGGGGGGTGGACGGGCGGGTGGAGGCGGGGGAGGGCAAACGCAATGTGACGCACCTCACGCTTGCGGACCACTTCTTCTCCGCGATCCCACCCACACGCAATGCAAAATAGATTTAAGGTAGTCCGAGCGAAATATCATTTTCCTTGGAAATCAATGAATTTGTGTTACCGAGTCAGATCTAGCGATCTTGCTCGCCTTTTCATAGCAAAAATGTATAAAATATAACAGTAATAGACGAAAATGGAAGTTTATCTGTAGCGTTACAAGCATTTAGACCACGGAATTTAACTGCCGTAGTGAAACTATAAAATAACCACAATCGAATATTTGGCCCCTTGTAATAAAATATATTTTATACACTCTATGGACCAAATTAAAATAAATTCTTCTTTCTAGACAATATAACGTAAACCGTAAAGTTTGAGCAAATATAGGTTAGATAAACGGCCGTTGATGATAGGTGTTCTAGGGAATTGTGTTCAAATTACAGCGGAGATGACTTGGACAGAGATATTCTTTAATGGACAATATTGCTCCTTTAGCTAGTTTGAGCGAAATATTATTTTACTTATACATAAATGAATTTGGTCTCGTTTTAAGGAAAAACTCTACCCGTTACCACATTACTTTCGGAGATATTTGCCAAAATATACCAGCCCTTTTACATGGGAAACGGTACGTGCATGCACTCCACAGAGACATTATGCACAAAATGAGGCATTTCTAACACTTAGATGTCGTAAAAAAACTAACAGCGAGTAGTTTTTAAGTTTTCTCAACTATATTTGAAAATGAATCATATTTTCACCGCAGTAGGGTCTTAGGTATCACAAAAAAACCTTCCGTTTTGAAGGAGTTTCAAACGCACCGCGCGAAAAAAAATCAGTCAAGTTAAAGGCTTATTTCGATATTTTCATTTAATTACTTACAATCTCTGTCATATAAAACTATATAATTGCACCATTAATGATGCAAAATTTAATTGATGTGTCCTACAGCTGGTGTAATTAAAACGTATAATTCGAATATGGTCTATATTATGACTTGGGAACTATCTCTCTCGGACTACCTTAAGGTCACGGAGTAGGATATCCTACTCCGTGCTTAAGGTAGTGCGAGTGAGATAGTTCCCTAATCATAATGGAGACCATATTCAATATATTGTTTTTGATTTCCCCAACTATGAGACACACGAATCAAATATTGCGTTTTTTACGGTGCAGTAAAAGAGTTTGACATGGCAGAAATTGTAAGCAATCAAATGAAAATATCTAAATAAGTCTTTAATTTGGCTAATTTTTTTTCACGCGGTACGTTTTAAACTCCATCAAAACGGAAGGTTTATTGTGAACCCGAAGAGTTAACTGCGGCGACAATGTCATTAATTTTCAAAAATAGTTGAGAAAACACACAAACTACACACTGTTGATTTTTTGACGAGATCTAAGTGTAGGGAATGTCTCATCTTTAATATAAGGTCTCCCTGGAGTGCATACCTACACGTACCATTTTCCATGTAAAAGTGCTGGTACTTTTTGGCAAATATCTCGGAAAGTAATGCGGTAAGGGGCTGAATTTTTGAAGTCGATGGAAGGGTGATATATTTATCTTTAAAATGAGATCAAATTCATTGATTTATAGGTAAAATGATATTTCGCTCAAACTACCTTAAATATTCCCAAGTTTCAACTGTTAACTTATTTTCAATACCGGAATTAAATCATTAGTTTGGGCCTAAGGAAAAACTTTTCATTCCGTTATCAATGAAATTTTTAAGTCACACCTTCAAATATATCCTTCAGTCATGCATTTATAACATTTCCAGCACATGCTGTAGGACTTGACCAAATTTTCGGGAATCCTGCAGTGCCCACCCCCGCCACCTGCCTTTCCGTCGGTGAGAATCTTTTTGGTGCGGCGCGGTGTGGATTACTGTGAGTCTTGCAGTGAGCCGGTTAATGTGTGTATGCGATGTCTCATTGATTCAGCACTGCGTCGAGTTTCTGAGATATTCGCTGATCACAGAAAATGAAAAGTGCCGGAAACCAGTGACTTCAGCCCCCTTGCCATGCAGACACAAATCGATGCCAATGTTGGTATTGTCTCGTCAGTTAATGTACTATATGTAGACGTTCCAGTGTGCGATAGTTCCGGCATAGAAGAGCAACTCGGTCAAATAAAGAAGCTGACGACTTAAAGTTCATAAATCGCCTTATAAGGGTTCAATTTGATACTATTATGGAAATTAGGAAGTCGGAGAACTTAATAGTAGGTAATTAATACTAGTAAGTAGGAATTAGGTAGTCTTGTCTTTGAGGCACATGCAAATCTGTCTTGAATTTTTTTAAAATATGACTTCCGGTAAAGTTACAATTAGATGGAAGTCTGCATCTGATCTATAAGGCTTATTTTCCTCCTTCCCCTTTCCCACTTATCCAATATCTTCCCCTCCTTCGGGGCTTTTTACATCCCTTTCCTTTTTACATCCTTTCCCATCCCTTTTTACATCCGGGGCCTTCGCTCGCAATGTCTGTTCCAAAAACCTACTAACCGTCCCTCATAAATTTCGCATCCGAGGAAAAATTCACGTTATGTTTATTTCCAGCTCGACGCTCTCTTTGCGTTAGTATAGAATCAGTTTTTTTAGGAAAAGAAAATACTGCCAGACCAACCTCGACAGTTTCTTCAGTGGCATTTTTCCGCTGTTCGGATACGTAGAATGAAATCATGCATCTGGATTGGGATTCGAATATGCACCAATGGTTGTATCCAACGAAATTACGGCAGTGTCCTCGATTACTATCATCATATTACTACTATGCCATCACTGAAGATATGTCATGGGGGAAACACATCAGGGAAATAATTAGTGTAGCAAACCGTAGATTAGGATTCGTAAAAAGGGTTCTAGGCAAATGCGATGAAAGAGTACGAGAAAGAAGCTATTTTACACTTGTCAGGCCTCATTTAGAACATGCCGCTAGTATATGGGATCCGTACGAGGAAGGTATGATTAAAGAATTAGAGCGGGTGAAAAGGAGATCCGCTAGATTTGTTAAAGGCCGTTAGGATAATTGTATTAGTAATACGAGGTTAATAGAAGAACTAGGATGGGAATTACTATCAGAACGCAGGTTAAAATTTAGGTTAAACCTTTTAAGTAAATTCGAAACAGAGTTGTTCACAGATGACGTTAGATATATGTATATTGAGAACCCCTGCGTATTATGCTAGGTTTGATCATATTAACAAAATAAGAGAGATAGATTGTCGTACCGATAGATTTAAAATGTCATTTTTCCCTCGTACCATAAGAGAGAACAATAGGCAGCGTAGCAAAAGGGATAGGTAGGTGAAATATAGTTAGAGCAGTCTGTAGTGCATGATGCATGTAATAACAACCAATAATCCCTTCCTTATTATTTAGATACTAACCATATGAACCTATTATCTAGCATATCTCCCTTAAATATCCTAGTTGCATGTCAATAGTGCATGTTTGGTGATCTTCACCCCCCGCCACACACCCTCGTGGTGGCTCGCAGGGTATCACGTAGATGTAGATGTAGATGTACTAGTCCAGGCAGATGTTTATCGCCGGACACGTTGCTCATTCGTGGAAAAAGGATTACTGCCTATCCTAAAAGTTGGGATTGATGTAGAGTCAGAGCTCTACTCGCAACTCCGATCCGGAATCAATTTCTCACAGCTTAATGCCTGTGAGAGTTATCGCTGGATTATCATGGTGAAATGACCACGAAATAAATGGCTTGGAGGAGTAGAAAGGCAATTTAACACAATCTGTGCTAATCAATAATTAATAGTAACTACTTAATAGTAGTAATAATAATAGAACTTAAGTAGGACCCAATCAACTTAGAGTACGTATTTCAACTCCCGCTTCCGGTGTCTTATTTGGAGGCAGATATCTACGTTATTCATCGCCTTTGTTTCATAACTTTCACTTTTAATGGTGAATTGGAAAGTACGCCGTAAAGCTCAAACTTATGACTTAATATTTAATAATAAGTATAAGCTCTTAAGATACAAGATAGATTTAAATTAGGCCCAAGTTTCAACTGTTTACTCTTCTCAATATCGGAATTAAATCATTAGTTTGGACCTAAGGAGAAACTTTTCGTTCCATTAGCAGTGCAATTTCTAAGTCGCACCTTCAAATATATACTTCAGTCATGCATTTATGATGTTCCCAGCACATGCTGTAGGACTTGACCAAATTTTTGGGACTCCTGCAGTGCCCAAAATATCCATTACTTTGGTAAAGTTGTTTGTTGTCATATTTGGTGCAATGTGTTTTGTTGAAGTGAAGATAAATTTGATGTGGGATAGATGTAGAGGACATAGTACCGTACTCTATCGTACTATCGTGACGTAGAAAAGACGTTTTATTCCACACTATCCTTATTATCTAGCCCTACCCATGTCCTTTTATTTGAAATGTTTTTGCGTGGAATAAGTGTAATTTTTCACCTCTCCGGCATGGGTAAAGCATACTGCAGAGTCATCCTATGGTTACTTAGACGTAATGCTGTCATCTTGCTTGAAATGGTATTAATTTGTATGAGTGATTTACAGAGTAAAATGGTTAGTCTGTAAAATTATTTACTTTAAACTATGAATATGATTGGGGCGTTGAGTCAAATCATTTGGATGCTCGTGTTGGAGACACATCTCGCAACCGATTTCCCACCACATGCCTTCAACGTCTATCATTAGCCGGACTTGTGTTTGTGCTAGAGCCGCGTAAAATATAAAGAGTATAGTAAAAAAATTCCACGCCATTGCTTCAACCACATTATCTGTAGTGTAGTATCATTATGCATATGTAATAATTTAAGCTTGTTTTATGATGAAATAATCTCTTTAAGCCAACAATAAACGCTAATTAATTT
This sequence comes from Ceriagrion tenellum, assembly GCA_963169105.1. Classification (NCBI taxonomy): domain Eukaryota; kingdom Metazoa; phylum Arthropoda; class Insecta; order Odonata; family Coenagrionidae; genus Ceriagrion; species Ceriagrion tenellum. The sequence goes on from OY720632.1 coordinate 20,629,507, forward strand.
TTTTTATGCATACATTTTTTTTGCCATGCGGTCCAGTTCCTTAAATGCCCAAGAGTGCTATTTAATGTTGGCCAGAGAAATATTGCCTTTCACCGGGGAAAACTTAAATGAAATTTGCCATCTGCCTTTTTTAATCAACTGACAGATCCCCGCGATGATATGTGAGTTTCATTTACGACTGGTCCTTCGCTTATCAAGATGAATATTGGGTTGAAGAGTACATTGCATGCGATCGTTATGATATGACTCGCTGCAGCTTTTAGAAACAGGCCACTACTAGTGCGGAATGTAGCCTTTGAGGTAGAAATTATTTCTGATGATGTTTTTTCATAATGATTAGCTAGCAGTGTCCATGCAGACCAGTCTTTTTCTTGATTTTGCCCACCAGGTGTCACTTCAGGTGTACCGTTACATGCTTACGTACTTCTAATGAGCGCGTAATGTATTAATAACTCAGCTTACGTGGAGCAAACACATGCGAAACGTCTGTTGCGCTGCATTGAAGAGGCTGGAATTCATCAGACGAATCGTAGGAAGGCATTCGTATGAAAAAGTGAGAGATGTGTTACTGCGCTCTAGGTAGGCCACGTCCAGAGCACTCCGCGAGCAGTCGCGACCCTGAACAAAAAGACTTTGTCCGAAAAATAAACAAATCGAAAAGGAAATCCGCACGCTTAGTTCAAAAAATGCTTCGAGAAAACAAGGATTCAACGGAACTGGAAGGACTGGTTTGGGAGCCGCAGTGGACTCGTCGAATAAACGCTAGGCTGGGGTTTTTAAAACAATTCATATCTCGCGAGTTTCAGAGTGTCTCGGAGGATATAATTACAATCACGCACTCAATTCCTGGAGCTGTTAGAAGCCCTGAAGAAGAGAGATACACTTCCGTAGTGATATTTCGGCAAGAAAAGTTCATCCTTTCCTCGTACCATCAGTGACTGCAAAAAAACAGAGAAAGGCGATGACTTACAGTTCACTTTCGTCCTCTCTTCCAAATCCAATCATGGTTTCCTATTCTCTACCTTTTGGTAGAGAATAGAAAAGGCTGGTTTCGGCTGGTTCCCAAACAACCTCTAACACACGCCCCAGCGGCTGCTCGCAGAGTAATATTTTAATGTATAAATACATGAACTGCAAACGATGAGAGGCATTGCAGGAGAATAAACGGTGAACATTCCATCCTAGTCTCCCGTGATATTGTAATTCGAGCCGTCGCATCAACGATCATGGTCGTTTAGTCGCCAAGGTGAGAGCGTGACAGAAGATAAAGCTGATCCACGGCGAGATGTTCATTCAAGAAGACGAATTGGGAATAGGAAAGAATTCTAATTCTGCGACAATGAGCACTTGTTGCCCGGAGGACGAAGGCGTCAAAGGACTCGTTCTCGATCGAGTGAAAGGAAGGCGTTCGTATGATGAAACCCGCAGTCGTGGCCGCTGACAAGAGAGAAGAAGCGTTCCTCACGTCAGTTCATGCTCAAGAGGGCAGCGTGCGGTCGGTCCGTCCACTCAAAACACTAACACCCCCCCGCCCCACCTCCCCTGCACTTGTCCGTCCGCCCTTTCGTCCTGCGTGACGACGGCGTCATCTTTTGTCAAATAGTGACAACCGGGTGAGGCGGTGGTTGAGCTGTGCGGCCTGCTGCCGCACTCACTCTGTGCCGCGGCGGACGTCCCACGCACACATGACAGCTCCCCCACCCCATGACAGGCCTTTGTGCCGTGCGCTCGGAAATATGCGCCTTTGGAGTGCGCTCCCAGCGGAGGGTAAACACTCGAAGGTGGCCTCTCGTCGGTGCGGTGTGGGCTCCCGAGCTCGAGGTTGCTAATGCGAACGTCGCGGACACCGAGCGTCGCATTGAAATTCGATTCCGCCCTTATTTACGCCGAGTGCAATGAGCGGATAACCCCTCCCCCCCCCGCCCTCTCTATCGGCGCCTTCAGAACCCCCCCCCCCCCACCTCCTCTCAGTCCCTCAAAGAGTCAAGCGTTTTAGTTTCAAAGTAAATTTTGCATCGTCCTGCCTGCCTGTTATTTTCTGGATGTTTTGCTTCCCGGATTTCCTTTGTTTTCATAATCCCTCCCGAAAATCGATGAGAAAGTGACCAATTGACCGTGAAGCGTTTGAGGTTTACCTTTGAGACGGGAGAAAATCCTGTTTGGCCGCCTTTATTTGGGAATTCCACCTGCGCGGTTTGCATGTGCCGAAAGAACCCGGCTACATTCCGGAGAACTCGAAAGAAGCTCCTTTGGTATTCTGAATCCCATAGCGACGTCTGGAGAACTAGTCTTTTCGCTTTGAAACCGACTGTTAAGCACGTGTTTAGTGGATTATATATATATAGCCAAGGCTACGTTGCGATATATCGTATGTAGTGACTTTAGCGTAATCTACTTCAGGCGCAAATTAAAAAAGATCTTTAAAAAAGACGATAATAGGTTATTCATTTATTAATAATTATTTTAATTGTTTATACTCAGTGAATTTGTTAACAAAAAACTACGTTATGATTTCGTTAGGAAAAATTCACATGGCCAGCATGGTCCGTATCAAAATAACAAACATGGCGGCAAGTCGTGAATGTGAGAAGCGTCCCGGGCTCAGCCAGTTGGTGCAATAATTTTTCTGGCTGCAGATTAGACAAAAGAATTGCATTTTTCAACTTCCCCAGTGATTTAGCGCGGTAAGTACGGTGTGAATAAGATGGTTAGATGTTTTACAGTTATGACCGAAGCCTGCTCTTACTTTTGTATTGACATCTAATTAATTAATTTGGCCTATGGTCCTATAGTATGGCTGTGCGAGGATTTATGTGATTTTATGCCAAGTTTGAAAATGAATTCCACTTCATTGTTTCAAATGTTATGTTGAATTTTTTGTAATAATGTAAATTGTGCCTTCAGTATCATTATTCACAATAAAATTTGTGTAAATTCCATTTGGTTTCTTTTCATTGAAAATTATGTACCAAACCTAAGAAACAATATCAAATATCAGGAGATCTCGCGAATTTTCATCATTTGGACCAATATCGGATGAATGCAGAGGTCATGTTACAGGCTATCGCTCAAGGTTTCAGTGCTTCGGTTTAAATTTGGCGGGGTTATCGTGGTTGGGAAGTGCCTGACCGCTAGAGTGCTCTGCTAGTAAAGCATTACAGTTGAGGGAAGGGGAGCGTCGCGGTCTTGTATATAGCTTTTTAAATTGTTGTCATATTTTACGCTCGTTTATGGGGACAGTTGACGCCCTTCATAGTTCTTTACGCGGAACTGCGATTTCAGTGATGTGAAAATATGTACTTATTATGAAAATAGTTTATTTTTGATCCTGTAGAAGTACATCAAATTCTAAATTATTTTAAATAAAATGAGATCACTGCTAACTTTGCGGTATGACATTTTATCAATAAAAATGTGTAACTTTTACAATACCACAATATAAAGAAAACTGGCACGATCCGGGTTTCAGTGCATGAGCACCATCTTCAGGTGAGGAGTTATGGTCGGAATCTCCTTTTTATACAAGACCATAGAAGGGGGGAGGGGAGAAAGGAGGGGAGAGAGGAGGTGGGGGTAAAAATGGGAGGCGGGGGGGGGGGGGGAAATTAAGGATCGAGGTTAGTAAGAAGTTGAAAGGGAAGAATGCGTCACAGCCTCAAGGATAGGGGAAGGGGAAGGAAACAGACGCTCATCGATGACATTGACTTTAGGGGTTTCGAAGTCTTTAAAAAAACTCTAATTACTCTAGAGCATTGAGCTCACATCGATTATTGCTTAAGTGTAAAAAGCTAACTTTAAAATTGCTATTATGTTCATCACACAGGAGGTGTTTGGCAAAGTTACTTCTGCTTTCACAATCGTTTAAAAAAGCACTTGAATGATCATCTACATCTACGTCATACCCTATAAGCCACCCAAGGAGTGTGTGGCAGGGGGTGCTTTCGCACCAGGCATGCATGAATGATATGGTAGAACACCGACATTACATTAAAACCCGCGTACCCCACATGCAAAGCGCCAATTAAAAATCTAATACCCAAGAAACATTCCATCTTCAATCGTTCCAACATGCAAGGGATACAAAGACTACTACTACAGATTCAAAATATCATGCATAAATAAGAACATCAATATTTACGTCATGCATAAATAGGAGAGTAGAGAATATAATGAGAAAGATTTACTGGCTGCCTATTGTCAATACTCGAACTGTTCATGACGACCATCACAGCTGTTATGGTCCCGAATGGTACGCGGAAAAAATGACATTTTATACCTATCGGTTTTACAATATAGCTCTCTAATTTTATTGGCGCGAATGATCTTGAGTCCTTACATTAAAATTTCAAGTAATTTGTCCAACATACACACTTTTGCAGTCACAACACTTTTATTCATAGATACCACTTTTCTACTTCTTGTCTGTTCTGTCCTTACACTGAACGAATAAGTTCTTCAGATTATATGGGGTTTTCAAAGAAATAAAGTAATCGTCTTTAGGAAAAAGGTTAACTATATAGTTAGAGATAGGGCCAAGATACCGAATAGCGCACCATTTCCTCTTATCGTTACATTGACCCGTTACGCCCGAATATATTTCTCTCAAAGTGATTTTATTGACTGAATCCTTTTGTTGCAAAGATTTCCCTTTTCAATTTTTTTTCCGAACTGGTGAAAGAATCTTTTTACATTTCACTTGCCTTACTCTACGGCAAAACTTTGTCAGGGGAACTATCACCGATGGTGAAACCTCTTCATAGAATTTTGAGCAAAAACGCTTCTCTTCTCCTGCTTATCGACAATGCGAAAAAGTTGATAAATTGTTTTTAACACTTGAAGTTTTGAATTTTTAAATTTTCATGCAAATGGCCAAATTTATTCGCAAGCCTTCCTCCACAAAGGATTCCCTCGCTGGTGATTCTGTCTACAAACGATAATTTGCGAAAGGAGCTTTAAAAGAGGAAGATTTCTCGGAAGTGACGTCAAACATGAGTGTCATGTCTCCTATTGATATTGCAAGTCTAATGAAAACTCATGGACTTCAGCTCAATTGCTTCGGTTGGGACTGGTGAAATAAATTTGTGATATTTCCTGCCCATTGCCCTTTCGAGAAAAAGGCGTAAACAAGGAAACCATTGCCGCCTTTAAAAATGTGCAGTTTGCGGATTCGACGGTGCAAAATCTACATCAAGATAACATCCTTTCCTTGCCAATAGATCACTGTTTTGAGCTCGGTCCGAATAAACAATGTACCCAATTTTCCTGATGTGACACTTCCCACTATGTGGTTCGTCAAAGTTCACTGAGCCCACGGGAGTGATTTGGGCGCGGCAGTAATTACATTTGTATGTAGCATTCGGAGCGTTCAACTTTGTCTCTCTGTATGTATGCACTGTGTGCCGCTGTTTTAGACTTTAACTATTGAGCCGTTTTGGAGTTCTACAGACTCTCCTCCAGGCCATACCTTGAGTAGTAGTATTAGGGTGATTAGGGTGCTTCGACGACTAAGGTCATTCGCACCACCATACCTTGAGTTCTCACGAGGAAGAGCCTCCCAAAGGGTGCTCATTTCCTATGGCTCAGGGCAATAATTAAAGTCTATGACATAGCCCGAAGGGGAATGGCGTGATGGGTATGTATGTATGTAGCACCGAGAGCCTTGAACTGCACTCAGTGTTTATGAATAGCTTGCATTGTTAATATTAAAAATATCTGTGAAAAATGTCAATTACTGGTAATAATACGTAAATGATTGTTTGCCATTTTTGTAGCATAATCTTACAAGTTTAGGGAGGAAAGTGAAAGTGGACAGCTGATTCATCAAATAAACGGAAAAAGCTCTATATTAAGGGAACATAATTAATAATGGCAGTGCGGCGTTGCCAAGAATGTACTGAAGAAAAAATCACGCCGTCAGCACTTTTACGTACTTGTGTAAAGCCTGAAACACACGATACTTGACCTTGTACAAGTCTGAGGATGCTAGCTGGCATACTAGGACTTGTGCAAGGTCAAGTATCTACATCTACATCTACGTTCTACCCTGCGAGCCACCACGAGGGTGTGTGGCAGGGGGTGAAGATCACCAAACATGCACTATTGACATTTAAGTATCGTGTGATGCAGACGAAGCATACTGGAAATCCTGCATGATCGCTAGCATACTAGCTGGTATCCTTGTTTTCGTAATCGGTGCGGTACTAGTTTGATACTTGATCCTAGTGGGACCTAGTAGTCGCCGACCAATCACCTTTGCTATTTGCAATGAGGTCGTCAATTTTTGATGTCAGCGCTTCCATAGTCCCTCGTGACAATTACAATTTCCCGCGATCAAATATACAACTCAAACCTCACCATAATACACAATGGCTTGGGTACCTGAGGCAATTGAGGTTTTAATCGACAATTATGGTAGGCACTCGTGCCTTTATAATATCAATAACGTTTTTGAAGCATTCTTGCCCCTACTCCTGCTATTACGGCAGCTGCAGCGGCTAAAAGCCGTCGTCTTCGTTCGAAATAATCCATTTCGCTCGTCTAACTCCTTTCGCGACTGCACTAGATCAAAGATCTAGTATACAGACCTTGTGCAAGTTCATGTATCGTGTGATAGCTCCAAGGAAGGTTTCAAGCATACTAGGTTTCGTACTAGAAATCCAGTACTCGCTCGCATCCTCGGACTTGTACTAGGTAAAGTATCGTGTGATTCAGGCTTAAGATTGGATCTTCTCTTAAAGTTTCAATCCAGATATTTCCCGGGTCAGGTTCTCACCATCAGTGCTTGTGCTTTTATGAACGGCTCGTGCATTGTGACGCCGGCCAGAGAGGAGAATCTGACTCGGTGGAAAACCCGTGAGGACTTTCTGTATTTTTAGTTCCTCTTTCCGCTCAAGGACGCTGGGCAACGATTTCTCTCAGTCAACAAACGTCAGTGTAGAAAGCTAAACAATGATTCACTGATCCAATCTCTTTTCATAAAGTTGAAGATATGCGTAATTGATGTGGTCAATAACTTTACCGAATTCGCTCTTCGTATAATATAATTGAATGGTGACTTTAATTCCGGAGGCAAACTATGTAACCTGAGAGCGTCTCTATGAACAAGACAGTTTCAAACTCGTGACATTTCTTCCCAACTTCCGGCACTTCCCGTCATTGCAGCGATTGAATTAATTGTTAGAATATTGCATTCATTGTTAGAATTTCATTCATTGTTAGAATAGAACTTGAAATCAACATATTTTCCCTAAAAAACAGGTATTTGACTCGAGAAATCTTTACGAAGCAAGAAAGTCTCATATTTGAGTGTTAGGGTACTTAAAGTAATAATATAGAATAATTGTCTTAGTTATTACAGTAGATGTGCAGCAAACCCTTTCTTTTCCAGGAAAAAAACAGAAATATCTTCGAGCTCAAAATTTATCATATCTAGACTTCAATTTCTCCGTTATCATGACCCTTTTACAACGTGTAACAATGAGTGTACAGAATACCCATATCCTGCACTGTTAAAGTTGCTCCTTTTCGGTACTTGAAGCCACGACCCTGGGGTACCGGGAAAGAATTTTTTTAAATTTATGTATTGGTCACTGTAAATATTTCCATAGTTAGTTCCCAAAGTTCTCTTTGCGTTCTCACCTCGGAAGACCGAACAAGAGCAAATAGCTAACATCCGTTGATACATTTATCTGTTGGGTAAATGTCTAAAATTCACAGTTTTTCTAACTCAGAGTCATTTTCATCCTGATTGAAATTTCCACCATTCGCCCGATGATTATTTCAATGTAAAGGCCTTGTAACACGGCACGATTTCCTTGCGATCCCGCCGAGCGCGATCTTACGACCCTCACTCAAAAATCGACGGCGACTCATGAAACACAGTACAACCACCCCTCGACAGGGTCACCTCGACGAGGTTCTTGTCGTGTCCGACCGAAACACGTCACGACTTCCTCAGCCAATGGTATTTCTTCGTCATTTTCGCTCTTCAGTTGAAAAAACAGGTACTCAGTTGATGGCGATTGTGTGACCGTGTGACCACGTTGAAATTTGCTGGCGATTTTCGCATTTTACCTTGTTTATGATAGCTTTCTTATTTTACAATTTAGATTCATAGTCTTAATTTAGTCATTCATTAATTTCAAGCGTAGTTTCTTTAATTAGTAGAAATAGTTTCAAGTTTTTTATATAGGGTTAAGAATTTAAGGTTAGGGCTTTGTACAAAGTAATTTTCTTTTTTATTCTTTCGGTAGTCAAGTTTTGTATTCTTTAAATATACTTAATTTCCTCTTCCTGTGACCACTTCACAACGCGAGGACTAGACGCCATCTTTGTGAATAATTGCCTTTTCAGGTTTTCCATACATCCAGGTTTTCCGCGCACGGTCACGTAACGGATCGAGGCTTTGTGATTGGTGACTTGTACTCAATGGTTGAGTGAAAGTAGAGGCTCTCTCAATTTCACTCGACGCGTCTCATGGTCATCGACCGCTAGTCGAGACAGCGTCGAGGGGTATGAAACACCAAACAACACATAGTCGATGTTGTCGAGATCTACATCGCGCTCGGCGGGATCGCAAGGAAATCGTGCCGTGTTACATGACCTTAATATCATATAATCATATTTTAACCAATCGATTCCAAACATTGTCCGCAGTGTCCATGAAGGCTAGTAAAATTGCGAATGTGGGCCTTCATTAATCTACTAATGATTTAAGTTCTCCCAAAGAGAAAATTACTGGGCAAACATTATTGCATATTACGCGCAATCAATTATAACGCAAACGTAAGCATAAAAACGAGACGTTTACAACATGCTTTAGCTATCAGTCTCTCTACTTTGCAAATAATTTATAGAACTCGGTCAGATTCGATGTAGTAGATCTCCCGCGGAAATCTGAAATAATTTTAGCGCTTGACTATGCGTCCGCAATCGCTAATCTGCAAATTATTGAAAACCCAAAGGAGGAATATATTGCGTTAATTTCTGAAAGTGAAGATCGCACAGCGTCTGCTAAGGTAGTTTGAGCGAACTATTATTTTACCTAGACATCAATGAATTTGATCTTATTTTAAAGAAAAATATATCACCTTTCCATCGACACCAAAATGTCAACCCCTTACCACATTACTCTCCGAGATATTTGCCAGAAAATACCAGCCCTTTTATATGGGAATTGGTACGTGCATGCACTCCAAAGACACCTTATATTAAAAATGAGGCATTTCCTACACTTAGATCTCGTCAAAAAATCAATAGTGTGTAGTTTGTGTGTTTGCTCAACTATTTTTGATAACTAATCGTATTGTCACCGCAGTAAATTCTTCGGAATCACAATAAACTTTCCGTTTTGATGGAGTTTCAAACGTACCGCGTGAAAAAAAAGAGTCAAGTTAAAGACTTATTTAGATATTTTCATTTGATTACTTACAATTTCTGTCATGTGATACTATATTATTGCACCATTAATAATGCGATATTTAAGTCGTGGTTCACACAGCTGTTAAAATTAAAACATATAATTCGAATACGGTCTCTTTTATGATTAGGGAACTATCTCGCTCGGACTACCTTAATGCTGACGAGATAACGGATTCAAATTAGCCAGCCAGCATGGTAGCGAGAATGCATGGTAGCGAGAATGCATGTTAGCGAGCATACTGCCTCTACATCACGCAATACTGGAAAGCAATCATGACCACGAGAATCTTCGAAATCGTGCAGGGTCATGTGATGCGGGCTCTAGACTGCGCCACCAGGGTGAACCGGTTCGCCGGAGCAGGGAGAAATAAGGGGTGTGGCGACGCCCTGTCTGCCACCGGCTCGACGGACGTACCACCCACGCCCGCCCCCTCCCTCTTGTTCCTTACGCCCCACCCGGTGGCGGCGCTGCTGCGGCGAAGACTCTTCCTCCCCCGCCCTAGAGCCCCCCCCACCCTTTGCCCGCCCGCCTCGTCCGTGAGGCTCTGAATGTTCCCGCGGAGACACGAAGATCGCCGCGACATTGTAAACATCTCACTTTCGCGACAACCCCAAACATCTTGCTGCATTTTTCACTTTGGAAAGGTATTAATGGGCCCAGGGATTAGAAGCCTCGGGAATGCTGAGCTAGCTCAGGGTTTTCTTTCGGCTGAATGGGGACTGTATGGTGCAACCACTCAATGGAGGACCGTTTCCCTCATTCCGTTTTTTATGGAGCTTACCCTGTTGCTTTCATCTCTGGAAGCTCTGCAGGAATAGAAAATCATAAAATAGCTGTGGAAATTTTGTGGAATTTCGCGCAATTGTGCATTGCGGGTGACCCCGTAAAAGTGGAACTCCGTGGCTTGTCCCGGATAGCTTAAAATCTGTCAAATAGAGTGATCGCCTCTCTGCGTTTATAGAACGATCTTTCTTCGTTGGCAGTGGCGGTCAGCGCTCAGTAGCGACTGGTTGTTACATGGTATGTCAGGCAGTCGAGAACGTCTGGTCCCGAAAAGGTCACTAAAATCCCCAGGGGAATAGGACGCCTCGGTAGCTTAACTGGCTAAAGCACTCCGCCGGAAATCGAGGGATCCGGGATCGTATCCCGGTCAAGGCGGATGATATTTTCTCTGTGGAATTTCGCATAATATGTTTTCCTTGCTCACTTGTCGGCCCCGGTGGCGGCGGGGTAAAGTTCCCGCCAGCTAACCCGAGGGTCGCGGGTTCGAGTCCCGCCTGGGTAGAAAAAATATCTGTAACTGTCCAGGACATGGGTGTTTGTGTAATTGAGTTATATGTAAGAGAGGACTGCATAGTCCTAATATCGCTCAAAAAAATAAAGACGACATTATTATTATTATTGTATGGGCGGTGACGATCGAAAAACGGCTCACCTTCGCTAAAATCGTTTTTATCAAATATGCTCGCTGGGATTCAGCGCAAAAGTTGAAATTTGTCTCCTTTTTAACTAAGAAGCTATCATGTTAATTTTTTTTTGCGTTTTAGAGGTAAGTCACGCATCATCGATTCAAACCTGGAATTTAAACGATGAGGCAGTTCATATATTTTCAATCGGAGGTGCATTTGGCGGCGTCAGTCTTCTTATCCGATCAAATCGTTCCAATACTTGGCGTCAGAGAGACAAAGCGGAAGACCCTATGAGCCCACAAAAACTCACAAAACTCTGAGGAAAAACCTTTCCTTCAAGGGGTGACAGATTCCGAGGATTGTTCCCCACCTCCTGCTCTATCACGCAAACGCCTATAATGACGATGTTTTTCGGTCATTCCAGTCATAAAATCCAAGAAAACTATCAATTTCTTACTTGATCAGGGTTCCTTTTCTCTAACTGTGGCAATTTTGAGATGTTTAACGTTTTCATACACGTCCTTGAAATACGTAGTGACTATCTTTATTTCGTATTTTACAGCTATCTAGCGCGATATTTGAAAGAACTAGTTTCCAAAATATAAAGGAAGCCCAGAAAAACCGGTTTATATGGACACTACATGCAAAGACTTGACGATTGCGTGGGTAAGGTGGCGTTGATATGAAGAGGTGAGGTGAGAGAAGCGGAGGGGGACCTAAAACAAGGAGGAGGAAATGTTTGTTAAAAGACTTAAAGAGCCAAGTTATTGGGTAATGGACGAGTATATAGATAAAGAGGAGTGGAGGAGATTGGTCAAAAACAACGGTGACAACGAAAGGGAATGAGAAAATCTGAAAATGAAGTCAAAGGCATTTGGGGCGAGGCGTCGCCACTCGAAAAGCATTCGGTCTCATTACAAAAAAATGATCTCACCTTTCTGATGTTAACAAATTATCAGCCCCTTATCTGAGTGGGTTCATTTTCAGATTTTTAGCCGTTTTCCGTTAGATGGTACAGCTCTTTGTAGAGACATAAAGGGAATAAAGAAGTTCGGACGCGCAGATCGAATTAGAAATAATCGGACGCGCAGATCGAATCAGTAGATGGTTTGTTTTATCAAATATTTTTCAAGCTAAATTTAATTATTGTCGTAATACTTTTTTATAAAAATGCAAAAAAAATTGGGGGGGGGGTTGTAGTGGGGGTAAGGGGGAAGGATAGGAGGGGAAGGCTAAAATCTTAAACTAAAATCTAAAAAAAAAAAGTGATTCTTTGTTCGTCCAAAACAAATTACGTCAACTTTCCTGACCTGCGTCACACTGAGGAAGGATAAAGAAAGACAGGTGGGGGAAAATGGAAGGTGGTTTGTCGGAGGTGGTAAGGTTAAGTTAAAATGGTGTCCAAAATAGTCTCCCCCCACTTCTGTGTTTTGGCCATGTATATATATATCTCTCACTATATATGTAGGTACATGTCTGGTTTTGTGTAAGATTAGTCGTGCCTGATGATGACTGCAAGACAGTCGAAACTCGTGTAATAAACGTTAGACAGTACGATATCTTTTGTCTATCATATATATTATTTCTCAAAGGTGTTTTTTTGTCACAAAGCCATAACTCCCATAATTCTTCATCAAAATTAATGATTCAAACATTGTTTTAAAGCTTATGTTCCCCGCTATTGACGAAAAATAGACAAATGGTTTAAAATTAAAGTTTTTGTTAAAAAATGATACAGTGCCATTTGTTGACAATATAATCAACTAATATGTTGGCTATGGTTACGTGCTTAAAGTACTGTAGGAGGCGCCATCTATTAACACATCGTTTAGTTAGATTGTTTACATTCTACATGCAATCTGTGTGACCGGTTACCGTTTACGTTGTGTATCTTTAACACAAACATAAATAACATATAATTGTCCATGGGAAGAAACAGGTAGAAGAACAGGAGGAAGGAAGAAACAGGAAGAAGCTGCATACTGTGCGAAATATTCGACAGGTAGAAGAACAGGAAGAAAGAAGGAAGAAACAGGAAGAAGCTGCATACTGTGCGAAATATTCGACAGGTAGAAGAACAGGAAGAAAGAAGGAAGAAACAGGAAGAAGCTGCATACTGTGCGAAATATTCGACAGGTAGAAGAACAGGAAGAAAGAAGGAAGAAACAGGAAGAAGCTGCATACTGTGCGAAATATTCGACAGGTAGAAGAACAGGAAGAAAGAAGGAAGAAGCTGCATACTGTGCAAAATATTCGACAGGTAGAAGAATAGGAAGACAGAAGGAAGAAACAGGAAGAAGCTGCATACTGTGCGAAATATTCGCACGGGTCAGCTAGTCATTGACTTTAATTATGCCTTTATCTACGCTTAGATTTCATGATTGCACTTGAAAAAATTGTATTTTATTGACTGTGTAGTTATTTCGACGTAAGCATGGTGTGGTTCACCGCTGTAATCTGATTCCCGAAGCATTGTTCTCAGACTTGCGTGAATCCATCGGTGAGTTCTCATCGCTTGGTATCTTCGAGAGGAATCTGTGGGGAGTTGGGAGATTTTCGGAGTGCCGATCTTTGGGAGCGCCCGAAGCGGTATCGCGGGAGACTCGGAGGTGAATCCCGGAGGGCGATGGGAAGAAAGAAAGCAAACAGGAGTCGGCCATCGAGGTGAAGTGCTCTCGGAGGAGTGGGGGCCTCGGAGGAGGGACCGAGAGTTCTCACACCTCGCCAGGTGTGAGAACACTCGGTCGTTCGAGGGAGGCGTGCGGAGTGAGTGCGAGGCGAGGAGCGAGGTGCGGCTGTCCAAGAGGCTGGCGGGTGCAGGGTGATCACGCTCGACTGAAATCTGCAGGATTATATATCTAACTGAGCACCTCATCCACACGACGACTTGGATGATGATCGATCTCTTTACTGGCTCTTTATATCGCACAGGAAAAAAAGTCTCCTTCACTTCATCTTTTCGATGCTCAACTTCTGTTGTCTAATACGTTACCTAATAGTATTTATGACATACCCTAATGTATAATTTTAGTGTTTGTGATACCTTTTCCCTGTCTTCGGAAAGTAGGCCCGCTTCAAGGTACAATGAGCCTGATTCTTTATTTTACCCGTAAGTGATTTTTGAAAGCGTCGCCCTATTATTTTTCCGTTCTGCTCTTCGAGCCACCGCAAGGGTATCTACATATTACCCAGCAAGCCCCCTTAAGGGCGTGTGGCAGGGGGTGATAAATCACCAACGTGCACTTTAATGCTTTTAGAGGGATTAAATTTGGAGCCCCTAGAGACTCGGAGGCTACACGCTAGGCTTTGGTTGCTTGATAAATTCAGAACTAAAATTTTTCAGATCGACATAGAGAATATTATCATGACTCCTCACTACATCTCTAGATCTTGCAGATGCGATAAAGTAAGAGAGATACACTGCTGAACAGATAGGTACAAAAACTCGTTCTTTCCGCGAACAATAAGCGACCGCAATAAAAATTGAGCTCCACTGAATACACTCCTGTAATATATGTCACCATTCCATCTCCAAAAACCTACACCTTTACACGGCTGGTGACCTAACACCCCCCGCCACACTCCCATGCGGCGGCTCGCGGGGTAGTATGTAGATGTAGATAATGTACTAGCAGCAATCACCAACATGAAATACACTATGGGTATGTTACCATTGCTACAGAAACTATTTGTATTAATTTATATTGCAACTGGATAAACGAGACACAAGAGTCATGCAGGGATCATACATCTACATCTACGTGATACCCTGCGAGCCACCACGAGGGTGTGTGGCAGGGGGTGAAGATCACCAAACATGCACTATTGACATGCAACTAGGATATTTAATGGAAAAAAGATGTTAGTATTGAGTTACAGATTCAGAAACAAACATTATGGAACAGGCAGCTACACTACCTGTCTACTAACCTACTTCTAAGTCCCATTAGCAGCCATGTGGTCTCTTATTGATCGCGGGAAAAACGACCTTTTAAACCTTTCAGTTCTGCATTCTGTTTCCAGAATTTTATTCTCATGATCAGATCTAACGAAGTAACCAATACACTAAAACTGATCAAAGACTGGCTATTTTCTTATGAAAATGTTGAGTATCTTTATTAATCGTTTTTTTTGTGATTTTGAATTGTAACTGTCACTAATGATACTGTTACTGCTTTTTTTATAAATGGCATACTTTCATTGTATATGCCGGTGGCTCACTTCAGGTCTTAGGACCTTGGAGACCAGTTAAAGCTCCCGTTATATTTTTGTATTCATAATTGTAAATATTATGCGAGAGTAAATAAAATATATCAAATAATCAAGTGTGTAGGCGTTCGTATGATATTAATTAAGTCCTCAGAAAATTAACTGGTTTTGAATGTACATAAAAGATTAAGTCTAATTTTTCAACGACCGTCTAAAAGGATTCCCAACCCAGTAGTTGGAAAAGATCAGCAACTTTAACGAGATTATCTTGACGGCCTTTAACGTATCATGCCTATATTATTATCTGTACGCGTTGAAACTCTTCCCTTCGGCCTATCACATGAGGATTCCAAATACTGGCGGCGTATTACAAGTGAGGTATAAGTTGGGAGAAGTAGGTGATTTCTCCGACTTTATCGTCGCTCTTGCAAAGTACTCTTTTAGCAAATCCCAATTCACGATTAGCTTGACCAGTTATTTCCCAAATATATTGACCCAACGAGAGAACATATATAAAACACCGAGATATTTGACAGATTCTACAGTGTATAATTGGGTATGCAACAGTTATAATGAGAGAAGTTTTTTTTTCTTTTTCCAAAAGTTATTTCAAACAAATGTTTTCAAATTTAATTCAAGTCCCCTTTTATCGCACCACTTATGCATTGCCTTGAGGGCCATCGTTAGCGCCTCCTAATTATTATTGTTACAGATTGGTCTGTACAGTACTGCGTCGTCCGCAAATAGTCGAAGCTTACTGACACTTAATTCACCGATATCGTCAATATACAAAAGAATCCGAAGTGGACGTGAGACTAAGTCCCGTGTCCTGTAGTAGTAGTCCTGTGGTCCGTCCGAAGTGACTTTTATCATATTAGAAATGGCGCCGTCTAATACAACCATTTTATACGCAATCGTGTATAGGAATTTTATAATCCCGGAAATAACGTCGTCATCTAAGCCGTAAAATTTTAATTTTATAATTTCATTTTATGGAACACTATCCAATCCTTTTTTAAATAAGTTAGTTAATTTAATTTAATAAATAATTAATAATAAATAATTTAATTCAGTTAGGAAATATTGCGTCGACTGGAATGTAAAGTTATGAGCCATGGAAGGTTGGATACAATTCATTAAAAGGAAATTTATGTTTAGGAAAAAGGAATTTTGAAGGATATGGATGACTTTTCGTAAAAAGGTGTTTTTTGCTGTAAATCTACATCTACGTAATTCCCTGCGAGCCACCACGAGGGTGTATGGCAGGGGGTGAAGATCACCAAACATGCACTATTGACATGCAAGTAGGATAATTAAATGAGACATTCTAGAAAACAGGGTCACATGCAGCTAGATGGTTAGTATCTACATAATATGAAATGGATTATTGGTTGTTATTACATGCATCATGCACTACAGACTACTCTAACTATATTTCACCTACCTATCCCTTTGCTACGCTGCCTATTGTTTTCTCTTATGGTACGCGGGAAAAATGACATTTTAAATCTATCGGTACGACAATCTATCTCTCTAATCTTGTTAATATGATCAAACCTAGCATAATATGCAGGGGTTCTTAATATATATCTAACATCATCTGGCTCGATTATGGCTCGATTTGCTTTGGCTTTTGCAGTGAGTGGTGCGCGGGGGGAAAAAGCGTCGGAACTTATCCCTCAGACTGCCGCCTTGACGTGGTGATGACTCCTGCCGCAAGGCCTCGACCTCGCTGACCAGCATCTGGAAGCCGTCCTCCGACAGCACCGTGAAGCCATTCGGGAGCGGGGCCGCTGAAACCTCTCCACGATTCACTTCACTCCCGTCCGTGAAAAGACAAGGCTGCTGATGTGTCCCTGGGCACTAGTGTCGCCCGCCGCGAGACGAGATAAGACTTGGGGACAGTCTCGTCTCGGTCGCAGTCTCCGAACTAGGGTATCTTCTCGAGTCTCGTCTTGTGAACCTCAGTCTTGTTTCGGTCTCGATTCTCGCACGGGAATCTCGTTGCGTTTACGAGAGAAAAAAGCCACACCTTTATTATAAGAGTATTATTTGTGCCGAATACAGTGACTTTGAGAAGAAAATAAATCTATTCAAAATCATTGCAAGACATTGCAGAGGTTAAACGCTAAATGAAAATATTTCTAATATTGGAATTATGTGAGGAAAAGTGAAGAATACATCCATCAATTTCAATAGAAATCCTTACTAATATAGAGGAGAGGAGGGTATTATAGAATGCCATTTACATTTCTAAAAATAACTTTGCAGGTTTTTTTAATAAAAATTCCCAAATGAGCATGAGTAAACACTATAACTAGTTGTAATGAACTGTCACTTTTGAAAAAAATACTTTTTATTTGGTTGTAATAAAAAATTTTATTTAAAAAAGTTACAAATGGAGGTCATTATGAAATAGTCGGGTAATATAGAATAGGTGGTTCAAACCATTAAAAAACTAATTTAACTTAACAAAACATAGTTATTTATATCTATAAAAACCATATTTTTAAGACAATCTCCTAGGTATTTCTGCTTCGAGTCTATTTACAAAAGTCGCAGATATAATCTTCTGTCTCTGCTCCTGTACAGTCAATGTGAGACCACAGAGAACAGCTCAAGCATTGAATCCAAATTTCCCCTCGTTGATCTTCGGAGAATTTTCCATTGCAGAAGATACATTCAGCGTCTTTGTATTATACTCAAAACCCATTTTATAACTTCGCTATATTTTTGCCAAGTTATACAGAATACTGTACTTTTACGTCGGGTATTATGAAAAACCAAGTATTCCATAATACCCGGCACGCCATCTTGAAAAATGAACCTTAAAACTGATGGACAAAACATTGTCAGCAAAAAAACGACCACAGTATTAAAATCTAAAATTATTTTAGTGTACATTATGTATAACATCAATGTTCAAGTCACATGTGTACTAGTGGCTAAAAATGTTTGAAAACTTACCTGCAAAAACTCTTGATAATCACAAAACACACTTCGTTCTGTAGCAAGTGATAAGACGACAACAAGCGATCAACTCTCACTGAACTGCAACATAGTAGTCTTGCCTTAGTAGATCATGGTATCTCCACGTGAAAGCAGCACCAAACAGAGCCGAAACCTCGGTATTCCGTATTTCCAGACTATTCCATAATACCCTCCTCTCCTCTATGTATAAAAATGTAATGGTGTTTGTCTGTCTGTGTGTTGCTCCACCACGCAAAAAATACTGAATCAATTGACTGAAATTTGGCATGAAGATAGAAAATATATCTGGTCGTAAAATAGGCAGTTTTAAAAATCCCTCAGGGCCCATGAAGTCCCCCCTGGTGGTTCATGCATTGGGTTCGGTGCAGTGGTTTCATTTTTTGCTTTTTTAAAGTGCTTTCACTCAAGATAGAGGTCTGGGATTTTTTTATCGGACGGATGAATAAATAAAGTTTCTAATTCTTTCAATCGATTTTCTTATACGCTTTGTATTTGTCTGAAAATCATGTTTCTAGCTGAAAAATCCTACATTTTTCTCCGAAAAATCAACAATAGCATATTTCCTTGACAACCAGAGATTTAATTTTGAAAGGAGATTCACGCCTCTAGCATTTAGATATCACGTTTTCTGCAGGCCCATGATTACACGTAGGAATAAAATCTGTATGAGAAGATCTCAGAGTCCCAAGGGTCCCATGATAGACTGATTCGGGGGGTAATCGATAAATCCAATACTTATTTACAACAAGTATACTCTTCAACGTCTATTCTCAAAGTAGCTCTCATAGGGGCACTGCATGTATGTGAGAGAACGCATGTGCAGTCAACGATACACATAACGGAATTAAATAGACTACCCACACAATAAAATGCGCAAGATTATTTACGTGAAGCGGATAGTAAATGTAATAATGCCTCTGTTGTTACAACGGACACAACGTTGGTCATTATCTTTTAATACTCAGATGTATTTCACTTACAATTAGTAGATCCGTCTGCGTCTCATTACTTCCGTGTAGTGAATAGTAAATTTAATAATGCCTCTGCTGTGATAACAAACACAAGCGTTGTTTATTATCGTTTAATACTCCTATGTATTAGAAGTAGTGGGACCGTCTGCCTCCCATTACGATTCCAAAGTGTTTTTTAGACCAACTGTTTTTTCCCACATCATAAACGTTAAAGTGAAATTTATACATGTTTAAAAGTGTTAACTTGCAGTTAACATACATTCAGTCAATCATCGAAGTGCCTATTCAAGACTCTCACTCGTCGCTCTGTTTCCCCTCCTTGGACTTAAAAATATATTCATCAATATGCCTAATAGAAAAAAGTAACCTTTGTAAAAAATCTTCTAAAGCAAGAGGAATATCTTCTTTGCGAGAAAATGAGTCCTCGCAAGATAAAACGACCAAGGTTAGCTTTGGTTCGTCAAAGGAATGCCCACTTGCGATCTAATGAAACTCCTGAAGAGCGGCTCGCGCGAAGGGAGCAGGGTGCTACGAGACACGCTTCCCAACGCCAATTGGAAGACCCTGAAAGGCGGCACGCGCGAAGGGAGCAGGATGCTGCAATACGCGCTTCCCAGCGTCTTTTGGAAGATCCTGAGGAGCGACGGGCGCGTATTGTACTCGACGCGGAGAGGCATGCAGCTCAACGTCAAGCACAAACTTACGAAGAACGATCAGGCTATTCTTCGGAATAGGAGGGTGAAGAGAAAAAAAGTTCATGAAAATGGCCTGGAACTCTTTCAAAAAAATTGGATACAGTATATTATATATCTCTACCTTAGACTACAACAACCACGGCCTACTTTCGATTGGATGCATGCAAAATTTATGCAGGTATTGTGGAGCTTTCAAATGGGCCGGCGAATCTAAGGGAATGAGTAGTTCGAACGGTTAAGTACACATTCCTGTTCTAGAAGAGCCCCCATGAACCCCCCCTTTCCTTGTTTACCGGGGAAACGCCGCAGTCGAAAGAGTATCTGAAGAATATTAGAAAATACAATATGTGCTTTCAGATGACATCCTTTGGAACGTCTCGTCAGGCAAATTATGACTAACCTTTTTTTAGACTTCTCTAGTATTGATGATCAATTTATATTAAGGACGAAAGGGATTTTTACCAAATAATACTTAACAATGAGTTTGGTAAATGAAGGAGGCTTTCACATTCTCTAAACTTCTCGATACTACATAGACACAATACTTTCTAATACTTTTTTTTAATAATTTAAATTGCAGACGATTCTGCCAAACAGTCTCCTCATTAAATGCTACACAAAAAGATTGAATTAGAAAATATTTCCAAAAGAAGTTCATCTAAAATGTTGGATTTGCTACACCCTGGCCAAAATCACGTTTAAAATACTTAGTGCTATTTCTAAACACCCAAACGAAAGATTTATAAGCAATTACTTCCAAAAACCATGGCTCTAATGCTAAGGAAGTCAATAAAAACACCAAAATAGTTTCTTTAGTCTTAAGCATCGTAATTTGGAGACAATAAAGTTTTAATCGGACTCCGTCATGATATGAGTTCTCACGTTATTTAATTTAAATCTCATTATCTCGTACAATCATCCCATACCAGTAGTTTGCAGCGTCTTAGTACTTCAGCTCGATCAGAGGTCTTGCTAGTGTTGCCTTGGGGAAAGTCAACGTTAGCCAAGTTCAGTGAAAGCTTCAAGGCTAAATGTGCAGTTCTTCCACCAGGTAGAAGTGTGGACGCAGTTTCAGAAGATGCTACCGCCAGTCCAATGTCACCTTCTATTCTGATATGAGCCAGTAAAAGGTTGATGAGAAATATCTTTCCTGTTCCACCTGGAGCATCTAAGAAAATAATATTACACTTTTCCTGGTTAACACTATGTACGACTTAATCAAAAACCACTTTTTCACTCGGTAGTAGTTGAGGTAACATGACTTTACAAGTCGGTAATGTTGTAAGACCTCTCCATTAGAACTCCGGAATTCAAAAAAGCAGCTGTCTACGGAGCTGATAGACCAAAGGAACTTAAATTTCTCCCACACATCAACTTCACCAGACCTTGGATGGCCACCAGTGACTCATTGTAGATTATGTCCTTGTGCACGAGCTCAGGAACATCTCGTCTATGTAGGATGTAAGATATCGTCGGCCAGATCGTTACTATAAGTCTTCCACAAAGATACAGGATTTGATAGCCCACACGAACTGATAATGACAGCAAACAGATGACGGACACCAGGGGCTGTGCGGGTTAGAATAGCTCCTCGCATTGTAGCCACGCAGTGATTATCACTCTCAAGGACCCTGTAGCCTCGCACGCCTCTCTGTAGGAGGCGCATTCGAAGTTATTCACTTTCCTGATGTCTTGGAAAGATGTTGGTCCACGGATGTTATGGAAAACCGATCGAAGGCAGTAGCATTCAAAGTTTGCTGGATGTACAGTAGAGCTGTGGCGATCATGAGTGATTCGTTAATTTTTAACAATTCATTGGCATGAACCATATGAATTGAAGCACGTTCGCCGTTCAAATCGCTCATAATGGATGAAATCAAGATGTTCTCGCTCATAAGTCGAGTGGAGTGGTTTGTGAAGAATCACACGATTCATGAGTGATCAAGGACAACTTGATTTGATTCAAATTGAACCACAACATAATGATGGTCATGAGTCGAGAGCAACGTGATTGGTACAAACCACATACCAATCATTCCGTAGTCTTTTGGTCGCATATACATCTACATCTACGTCATACCCTGCAAGCCACCCAAAGGGTGTGTGGCAGGGGGTGCTTTCGCACCAGGCATGCATGAATGATATGGTAGAGCACCCACATTACGTTAAAACCAACGTACCACACATGCAAAGCGCCAATTAAAAATCTAATACCCAATAAACATTCTATCTTCAATCGTTCCAACATGCAAGGGATACAAAGACTACTACTACAGATTCAAAATACCATGCACCAATAACAACATCAATATTTACATCATGCATAAATAAGAGAGTAGAGAATATAATAAGAAAGATTTACTGCCTGCCTATTGTCAATACTCGAACTATTCATGACGACGATCACAGCTGTTATGGTCCCGAATGGTACGCGGAAAAAATGACATTTTATACCTAACGGGTCTACAATCTAGCTCTCTAATTTTATTTGCGCGATCTAATCTGCCGTAGTACGAAGGGGTTAATAGTATGTTTTTTACGTCGTCAGTAAAATGATTTTCCTGAAGTTTATTTAGGAGGTTAAGCCTATAATTTAATCTACGCTGTGATAGCGATTCCCATCCTAATTCTTCTAACAGTCCAGACACACTAGCCAACTTATCGTAGCATCGTTGAATATAGAATATATCGTAGCATCGTTGATCATATAGAATTTACTGATAAAAACAGAGGAATAATTTTATAGAGGCAATCATGTTAAGGTGATTGATTATGACACCAAACACAAGCATTTTCTCCCGAACATCGCAAGTACATGACTTTCTCTATATGTAGTCTCCACTCGTCGAGGAAGTATGGGCGAGTTTTTAGGCTCACAACTCCAGGCGTCATGGATGAAGCTGTTCTAAGGATAGGCACTCTCAGGTTCCTCAAGTCTCCTAATATTTCGACGAATAAACTAAATTAATCTGAAAATTATATTTCCTATCACGCATTATCTCCGTGTAGGCAGCTTCCTAACAGTACGAATTGGTTGAATTTGGTTCCTTTGAATCTTCGCAGTGAAATAATTCATCGTCGTTAAATATCTCATCGCTGCCATTTTGTTCTTCCATGGATCATTATGAATGATTTAAAAGAACGAGTCATTGACGTGAATCAAATCGCATCCTTGAAATGAACCGAAATGCCCACCTCTAATGGCAATGATCTTACTGAAGCAGCCCTCGTCGATCGAGGTCAGCCTGTGGTGTACAATATACGAATTAATAACCTTTCATCCACTCAGAATGTGACAATGCCATCGACACCCGTAAGGGTGCTGAACGATCATCGATGACTTGAAGACTCGTGCAGGACGAGTCAAGCAAGCCGTTCTCACGCTCAGGCAAAGTCACTACATGTCGTCCTCGTGGTGAAAGCGACACTCAAGTTGTGACAAGAGGGCCCAGATACATACCTACAGAAATGATCCTGTGAAGTATGATCTTAACTATTCACCAGGAGGGTGGAGGTGTTGGGTGTCACCGCGCACCAAACCGCACGGTGCACACTAATAACTTCCTGTTGTCTTAATAGCGTTAATTCGAAAGGTTTCCTTTCTTGGCCCCTTTGTTGTGATTTTTAAATATTATAGCCCAAAAATGGTTTTAATGCGCTGAGCATTAGCGTCCTCTTTCATCACAATACCCAGATTTCTCTCTATTATTCTAACCCGTAAGGCGCCATTTTTGAACGTCCGCCGATTTCAATGTGACTTTTCATTCATAGTAAACAAATGATTTTGACTTGGGAAAGCAAATTTCTAGAATACATTTTTAATCTCCCCGGCTTTTCCACGTCCATTTTCCATATCCCTGAATTTTGCAGCAACCTTGTCACTTCCTCTGCAGATTACGGGCCGACAGCTTAAGTTATCCGGTAGGTTCATATATTCACTGGAAAACTCTTACTTTGCTGTTATTGCATATAATATGTGTATTATTTCTCAAAATCAAAATAAGCAAATAGCATAAGAGACGGGGATAGACTATCAAGAGAGTTAATTGAATACAACAAGTCTCCAATTGTCTGTTTAAAAATCCTCCCCGGTCCTAATACTGCAGAGCAGAATGCTCTATGTATATGATATAACTGTATTTGCTGATTATAAAATTAATGTACCCACAATTTTAACACCGTAAATGTTTCAAGCACTTCTTGTAGGTAATGTTGATATCAATAAGTCAAAACAAAAGCATGTCAATTATTTTACTGGCCTGGTCTTTCTAATGGCATAAAAAAATACATCATGTAATGTAGGAATTGTGGGAAATTAATGACTGATAATTATAAAGAGCCATTAATACCCCATCAAACCCCTTCTTTGAGATGAAATAAAGTTGGTGTTGATATACTAGAATATGGAATAAAGTCTTATCTAGTCATTAGAGAAGGTTCAAAGGAATATATCTACAGTAACGTCACTAAGAAACGGTCAAGGAGAAAGAGTTAGCGATACATTAGATAAAGCTAACACCCTTTACACATTGTTTCAAAGTGTCTACACTTCATGCCCTCAGAATAACACCACTACATTGCCTCCCTTATACAAAAATCCAATGCAGTCCATAAATATTTCTTTTCGCGGCATAGAATGTCACTTAAAATCCATTTACCCCAAGAAATATCTGGTCCCGATGAAATTCCCGCCCAAGTGTAAAAGAATTAGCGTCAGGAATAGCACCGTACTTGAAAATAATATATGAAAAATCTGTAGCAGAACATCATGGCCCTTACGATTGGATAATCACGAACGTTACTCCTATCTTTAAGAGCGGCGATAAGGAAGATCCCAGTAACTTTAGACCTATCTCTCTCACGTCCATCTCATGCAAAGTATTAGAACATATAATCGTCAGCACAATTCTGAGGTATTTAGAGTCAGAACTTCTTAATTCAAAACCAACATGGATTCCGAAAACGCAGGTCCTGTGAAACCCAGTTAGCTCTTTTTCTGCACGACGTTCTTTCCTCAGGAGAAAGGCTCACCCAGGTAGACACGATAATTTTAGATTTCAAAAAAGCTTTCGATAAAGATCCGCATTCAAAATTAATTGTTAAGCTAAGAGCCTACGGAATACATCACGATATAATATGCTATATTGAAGATTTCTTAAGTAACCGCGTACATACGGTTGTTCTAGATGGCGTTAGTTCAGATACAGTTCAAGTCACATCCGGTGTACCCCAGGGAAGTGTCATTGGTCCCTTATTATTCCCATTGTATATCAATGATATCACAACAGTCGTTACCAGTAAAATTCGTCTCTTTGCGGACGACGCAGTATTGTATAGGGATATTAACACAGAGTAGAGATGAGCGCCGCGCCGATGCCGCCGCGCCGCTGGCAAATTTGGCCACACCGCTGCCGCCGAGTCAAAACTTGCGGCGCGACGCCGACAAAAACTCCGGCGGCGGCGCCGTGGCGTGACATACTGGAGTGGACTTTATTTTCCGGAAACCCGAATTTCTTTCGGAACATACCCTGGTTGGTGCCATTGGTCTAGGAAATATCATATGTAAAATATTGCCATTGGAGAAGGTGAAGACCGCATCGCTCCTAAAGTTATTAAATTGCGCCATATTTTCCTGTTTTCCGGTCAATGTCGACTTTTTCCGACTTCAGCTTCCAAAGTTCCAAATACAAAGCCAATACGCTTCTATATAGCAAAAGAATCGGAAACTATGTTATTTTAGGTTTTTATTAAAGTTGATCATGTTGCGATTGATTCGTGACCAAAATAGTGATGGCCAATGTAAACGGCACAAAAATTGTACGTGAAATGATAGTTGTTTTTTAAAAAAAAACAATATTTAGGAAATAGAGAAATACTGGAAATATTCTGAAGGATAATTGTGGAGATGAAGAATCTGTTCGACGAGAAAGTGATAATAAGATTTCCTTAACAAATATCCGGCAGATTCAGATCTTCTTCTTCTTCTCCTCAACTCTAAGGTTAGTGGGCATTCAAATTCATTCTTTCCAAAGCTAGTCTATTTATTTCACTGTATCTTCTCCCCGCTATGGTCTCTTCCAGGTATTTTTTTCCTAGTCTACCTCTTCCAGCAACAGCCGTCTGCCACTCCTTCCATTAAAGTAGTCATCCACTCTGAGTGCAGTAGAATGTGTCCAATCATTGCGTTTCTTTTTTTGCAAATAGAATGGAGTGTTTGCATTTTTTGGAATACCGTCAAAATTTGTTGGATTCGGTCAATAATATCTCTATATATCGACCTCTCGGTTCCTTGCACTAATAGTTGCTTATTTATTTAAATTTTTAATATTTATCATGCATTGTTTTCGCATCGATATTATGCAGGCTGAAAAGCCCAGTCATTGGCTCTTACTTACGTGACGTCATCTCCCATATTTGTTTGTAGCTGAGCCCTGTGGTTAGCATTGTGTATCCGTTTCGGCAGAAGAAAATATTAATTATTTCTACCTTTCTTGCGTTTAAGCGGAAATCAAGTATTTGCCATGGAACCCGGTTTTGTCAAGGCATGTTCGAATAACCTCCCGACGGTTGATGCCATAATGCTAGGGCATTTCCTGAGCGCTAATGCGGATTATGTCGGACCGGAACAGGGAGGAGTAATATTATCGTAGTAAAATTAGGAATAAATTCCACTTTCTCAGGAGAGATATCGTAGAACAGCATAATGAGTAATGAAGCTCGAATGATTTCGTACTGTCTACTAATTTTTTTTTTTTTTATTTCACCTCTTCCTACACGTGTTTCGACTGACTAGCAGTCATCATCAGGCAAGACATGGAGGTAAAATTAGGAGTTTAAATGAATACCACTTAATGAAACGAAAACTCTATTTATTCCAAAGGTTTAACGGTTGTCAGAAATATACCTTTTCTTTTGCCTGCTCATTTTGATATCTCCCAAGGAAACTAGTGATACACCAAGGATGGTACATGGGTCTAAAAATCATTTAACATTATCCATATGTGTCTGACGTCCTATTTTCCTGTCATCCCGAATAACATTGATGCAAGTGAAGTAGTTTATCTCGTTGAGTGTGGGAGCTGTTGCTGAAATTCTTTCCCGGGGGGGAGGGGAATTATTTTTTTCTTAGTTTTACGAAGTTATGCATGACTCACATGGTACAGCATCCATCCCTGAGAAGGACACATTCATGACACACATGTTGCATCATCCGCACTCAGTGTTTTGATCTCACCCTACTAGCGCGATTTGTTTTCAGCATATGCTAAGCACATTTTCAACCCATATGTGTAACGTGTAAAGCATATTTTGTGCATGTGCTGAGCATATGTAAATATTCAGGAGGGCATATGCTGAAAATATGCGGAAAAAATATTTTCAGCGTGTTTTCAAAATATGCTCAGCATATGTTTTTAACATATGTTCAGCTTGTTCTCAAAATATGCCTGGCATATGTTTCCAAAATATGCCCATCATGCTCTCAAAACATGCTTAGCGTAAGGTCGTGTCCATTTATCCCCTCTCAAGTCAGTTAGTCAAGCAATTCTACAAATACGTCTCCATGGCTAACAAATCAAAATATATCGGCTTGTCAAAACATTTTCACTTCCTTAACACTTAGGGCACACACAACAAAAATTAATGGCTAGTATCTATAACCTTGAATATATCATAATAAATGCCACGTTTATGCTTGCGTGTGGGATTGTGTCATATAAGGTATATTTTGATAATGTTGGAAAAACTGTAATAAGCATATTTTCACTGCACATGCTGTACATATGCTCTCGGTATGTTGACAAAATATTTTGCTGAACATATTTCGACGAAAATATGCTCAACATATCTTCGGAGCATATGCTGGAGATATGTCCAACGTATGTTGAATAAATATTTTTCTGAACATTTCTTGAGCATATTTTCAGCACATGCTCATATTGTGATCAAAATATATTTCCCTAGCATAACCTAAGCATATGCGCAACTTATCTAAGGTCTGGAGGGTCGTGTCTCGGAGGAGTGGAGATAAGGTCACTCTGAAGCGTGGTTCAGGAGATGCTTTGGCATCTCCCATTCCCGTTTCGAACAGGTACCAGTTGCTTTCGGATGGAAATTCCGAGGTGCCTGACGTACCTACTCCCCCTCCGAGACCGGCACCTAGGAAGAGTGGTCAGAGTGGGAAGGGGGGAATTGTAGTGATAGGTAGTAGTAACGTCCGCCGTGTGATGGTCCCTTTGCGGGAAAGTGCAGGCCGTGAGGATATAAGCCACCGTGTAACGTCATGGTGAATTCCAAGTGGCGGTGTTCCGCAGGTGACGCAGGCGGTTGGTGCGGCGGTCCGGGGCGCAAAGTGCTCAAGTCTGCAGATTGTGGCCCATATCGGCGTCAACGACGCCATGGACCGTGGATCCGAGGGTATCCTGCGTTCTTTCAGGGAACTGGACTCCGAAGTGAAGCGGGAAAGTCGCGACGAGGGGGTTGACATGACGCTTGCAATTTGTACTCTTGTTCCGAGGATCGATCGTGGACCCCTGGTTTGGAGCCGAGTGGAGGGCATAAACCAGAGGCTGCGTTGCTTCTGCACGGACATTGGAGCCTCCTTCGTCGACCTTCGGCCGCCAATCCGATCATGTCGGACCCCTCTGAACCGTTCTGGTGTCCATTACACGGCCGAGGCAGCTAGCTGTGTAGCGAGTAGCATACTCGATCATTGTAGCCCTTTTTTAAGATAGAGGGTAGGGCAGAGAGTAGGTCAGCTAGTAAGTCGAATTGGGTACCGTCGCGACCAAAATTTAATAGAAAAAATATCCAAGAAAGTGTTAAGTCTAACGAGAACAGTAAAAGGCCAGTTTAAAACAATAGCAGTAATTTAACTTGGAATATACCTAAGAAAGCTATTTTAATGAGAATACACTTTCCGGGAATACACTTATTGATAAAACCTTTTCTGTCGTGGTAGTAAACTGCCGTAGCTTAAGAAATAAAGTAGCTGACTTCTACCATCTAATTGAAACTACTGACGCAGACTTAATTATAGGGACGGAAAGTTGGTTGTGTAACAAAATCGCAGATAATGAAGTATTCCCGAAAAACTTCACAGTTTATAGAAAAGATAGAGTCGAAAGAACCGGGGGAGGAGTTTTTATTGCAGTGAAGGATTGTCATATTAGTAGGAGGGAGTCATCTTGCGACGACCAGGTAGAAAGCGTATGGTGCTCCATTCAAAATCCTAAAGCAAAAACAATCTATGTGTGCGCATATTATATACCACCAGATACCCATGTAAGCTCAATACTAGGACTAGAAAGTCAACTCAGTAAGTTAACCACTCAAAAAAACGACTGTCATATTATAATCGATGGGGATTTCAATCTTCCGTCCATAGACTGGGACATGTACAGTTTTATCACTGGGGGGAAAGACAAAGACCTTTGTGAGTCACTTCTGTATACATTCACATCTCACTCACTACATCAATTAGTCACTGCTCCAACTAGAGGGAAAAATACACTTGATCTTTTAGCGACAAATATTCCACACATGGTTGTAAACATAGGTACGGATAAGGGAATAAGCGACCACAAGATAGTTAAAGCTAATTTTTCCGTGAGCATGATCAAGAAACATAATCCACAAAGAAAAATCTACTTGTTTAAAAAGGCTGACTACGAAGGTATGACACGAGAGTTGCAAAAGTCATTTACTAATTTAAAAAAAATAAGTATCAACAGTAATACTGAGGTTTTGTGGAATACTTACCTCAACGTTACACGATCAGTAGTTAGCAAATACATACCAAGTAAATGGAAAAGAGCCAATGCAGAGCCTAGGTGGTATAACGCGGAGGTTAGGAAAACATTAATGCACCAGAGAACATGTCATGCTAGGTTAAAAAGGCAAAAATACACAAATCCTCCGAAGAACTATACACAGTCACGGAAAATTACAAAATATCTAAACTCTTAGCAAAAAAAGCGTGCCGAAGGGCGTTAGCTGATTTCAAAAGTAAATTACTGGGAGAGCACTTGAACGATAATCCCAAGGCATTTTGGTCGTATGTTAGGGACATTCAAGGAAATAAATCAACAGTACACACGCTTAAGAATATCAAAGGGGAAAAGCTAACCAACAGTCTACAAAAAGCCAATTCGTTAAACTCATTCTTCCAAAGGTTTTTCAATACTAGTACACCACATATTTTCGATCCGCAGCCTGTTCGTTCCCAAACATTTATGCCTAAAATTATTATAAATTGTCGCGGCATAGAACATCAGCTAAAAAATATCAATCCCAACAAATCCCCCAGTCCAGATCAAATACCTGCTCGCGTATATAAAACATTGGCATCTGACATAGGGCCTTACATAGAATGAATATTTACCAAATCTTTAGTAGATCACGTAGTGCCTAAGGACTGGAGAGTAGCAAATGTCACACCTATATTCAAAAGCGAGGACAGGGAAGACCCTAGTAACTATAGGCCTATTTCTCTCACATCCATTTCGTGTAAGGTATTTGAACACATAATCGTAAGCTCCATTATTATCCATTTAGATAGGGAGGAATTATTAATAAATAACCAACACGGATTTCGAAAGGGTAGATCTTGTGAAACCCAATTGGCCCTCTTCGTTCATGACACCTTTCTCTCGGGTGAAAATAATGTTCAAGCTGACGCGATATTCCTCGATTTTAAGAAAACTTTCGACAAGGCACATCACATTAAGTTACTCTCAAAACTAGAAGCATATGGAACAGATAGAAACATTATTAGTTGGATTAATCAATTCTTACATGGGCGGGAACAAAGGGTTGTCATAGACGGTATCAGGTCAAACACGGTTAGCGTTACATCGGGTTTTCCTCAGGGATGTGTCATTGGTCCACTTTTATTTCTCTTGTACATAAATGATATTAGCAACGTCGTTAAAAGTAAGCTTAGACTCTTCGCAAACGACGCGGTTGTGGATAGGGATATTAACAATTCCGAAGATAGAGACTCGTTAACAATCGACCTACTTGCTATTCATGCTTGGTGCGAAAAGTGGCAGATCTAACTAAACATAAAAAAGTGCGTAGCAGTCAGCTTTTAGAAAAAGAAAAATAGGCCAGGTAGGGCTTACAGAATTAATAATACGGACATTATTCACGCCGAGTCTGTTCAGTACTTAGGGGTCACAATTACTCACGACATATCTTGGGGAAGACATATTCGGGAAATATGCGGTCAAGCATACAGGAAGCTAGGCTTTATCCAAAGAGTTCTCGGAAAATGTGATGAGAAAGTGAAAGAACGTTGTTATTTTTCAATCGTTAGGCCTCATCTGGAATATGCTGTTAGTGTATGGGATCCATATGAAGCGGGGTTGATATCAAAGTTAGAGCGCGTGCAGCGAAGAGGAGCTAGGTTTGTGAAACGATGCTTCGATAAGTTGGCTAGTGTGTCTGGACTGTTAGAAGAATAAGAATGGGAATCACTATCACAGCGTAGATTAAATTATAGGCTTACCCTCCTAACTAAATTTCAGGAAAATCATTTTACTGACGACGTAAAAAACATAGTATTAACCCCTTCGTACTACGGCAGATTAGATCGCGCCAATAAAATTAGAGAGCTAGATTGTAGAGCCGATAGGTATAAAATGTCATTTTTTCCGCGTACCATTCGGGACCATAACAGCTGTGATCGTCGTCATGAATAGTTCGAGTATGTACAATAGGCAGGCAGTAAATCTTTCTCTTAATATTCTCTACGTTCTTATTTATGCATGATGTTAATATTGATGTTCTTATTTATGCATGATATTTTGAATCTGTAGAAGTAGTCTTTGTATCCCTTGCATGTTGGAACGATTGAAGATTGAATGTTTCTTGGGTATTAGATTTTTAATTGGTGATTTGCATGTGTAGTACGCTGGTTTTAATGTAATGTCGGTGTTCTACCATATCATTCATGCATGGCTGGTGCGAAAGCACCCCCTGCCACACACCCTTTGGGTGGCTTGCAGGGTATGACGTAGATGTAGATGTAGTGCATGATGCATGCAATAACAACCCATAATCCCTTTCTTATTATGTAGATACTAACCATCTAGCTGCATGTGACCCTATTATCTAGCATGCCTCCATTAAATATCCTAGTTGCATGTCAATAGTACATGTTTGGTGATCTTCACCCCCTGCCTCACACCCTCGTGGTGGCTCGCAGGGTATTACGTAGACGTTGACGTACCTATGAATCATAACAGACGTCGACTTGGCCACGCTGCAACGCTTTCTCTTTTACCCTAGCTTGGCGAGCAATCTTGGGCCCAGCTCTCCTGGGTTGAAAATTTGATGAACAAATACAATTCGGTACAGAACAAAGTAATGAATTGTCCTAACTTTAGCGTTTATATTCGTCAACAGTGCGTAAGTGCGGTGCTTACGGCACTTTAGAATTTCTCGTAAGTCGTCAAATAACTAAAATAGCATAGTTTTCTTTATCAACAATTTTAGGGTAGTAAATAAATAGTTACGAGTCATTGCTTCAGCATATGCATTTAAAAAAGATTGATTTTCCACCTTATGAAGTCTCATATTGATAACTTGAGAAGTTTTTAAAAAAATAGTTTTCAGATTGGAGCTACCGTTTTCTGAGCGCCGAAAACCCTGCTTTTTTCATACAAAGCCAAATAAAAAATTTGTTGATTCGGTGGAGAATCGCTGATGGTAGTTACAAAACGTAGAAATAAATTTTGTTTCATTTTAAGTTTATTTCATTGCGATCGATGAATAAGTCATTGAGATGAAACACTTCAAACTCGAGTTTCTCGACTTTTTGCATGGACAGTTAGTACTTTACTGACTCAACATTTATTAGTTCGGCTTGATTAATTGTGTACGTCTTGTCGGTTAATCTACTCTACCTCCAAAAATTCATAAAAAAGAACTTATTAACATTTAATTATAACTGCCAAGTGTCGCACCATCCGCTTATAGCTTCTAGGTCTTTCTTCAACGCAATTCTATCGGACACTGTGTTAGAGATGGACGCCGCGAAGGTTTACTTCGGAGGCGGCGTTGGGTGGCAAAACGGGCGGCGGCGGCGGCTCCGAAGGCGTAAACTGACAACCAGTCGTATCTATACTTAAATGAAAACTTATGAAGTTCATAATTATGCTTAAAACGTATTAATGAGCATAAAGTAATTAATAAATGTAAATATTTGTGTGTGAATGGTCCAATATAAATAATTGT
Source organism: Ceriagrion tenellum (assembly GCA_963169105.1). Lineage (NCBI taxonomy): Eukaryota > Metazoa > Arthropoda > Insecta > Odonata > Coenagrionidae > Ceriagrion > Ceriagrion tenellum. The sequence continues at coordinate 20,662,442 of OY720632.1, forward strand.
AGTAGTTTTTATTCCAAACTACATTAACAATACGCAATGTAAAGAAAAAATGTTCTTTGGCGCGCAGCGTACATGACTAAATTATTAACATGGCTAACGCCTACCGCTGTTCACGAAATCTACGTACATTGTCACTCTGAAGAATAATGTCTTGTTTTCCAACTCAGAGATGAGTCTTGCAGTGTTTTCAGTTGTTTGAAAAAGTCCAGCAACAATGAATATGCATAGACTACGCTTGCTGATGCCCGCCACGCACAGATAGGCCTGTTTCATGGTTCGATGAATCAAAATTGTCGTGTATGTTGACTTTAGATGTCGATGGTGGTCATCGAATGCCATAGTACGATTGTCAATCGATTTTCAATGGTCAATTGATTGACACTGTCCGATCGATTGCCGATGGTCGATACACTACCAATGATCGATCGAAAAACGACGGTCAATCAACTTTCGATGGCCAATCGATTATCGATGATCTAATGATTGCCAATGGTCAATCGATAATCGATTGTCAAAGATCAGTCGATGGGCAGTGATCTAGTGATCGCACCATAAGCTTGTCGAGTCGATGGTCACTGACCGGTAAATCGGAAAATTGGCGCGTATCTGCCTCCACCGCGGCCTGGCGCACGGACGACGCCTCCCATGGGTCAACGACAATTGACAATCATCGAAGATTATTGTCCACCATCGATAATCCACGACCGTCAACAGCGACGATCATCGATGATTGCCCACCGAACAAGCCTACGCCCGAGTATTTCCAACGCGTCGTTACCAGCCACGGATACTGAAGGCGCCTATCCCTCCAATGCCGCAGCAAGTCGTTGTCGTCGGCGTCCTCTGGAACTAGATAGGTACAGAGGGCATTTCCCCTCTACAGCTTCTTCGTTCGCTCGACTGTTGAGTGCTTCTTGATGAGTTCATGAAGGTGTTGCACAGTTTTGGCGCTAAAGAAAGAAAATGATTGGGTTTCAGCAGCCACAATCTTAACGTTAGCGTAGGATCTGATGAACTCCTCCTTTAAGTAGATGCGGCGATCGCGGAGATAGTCTCTCAGGTGCGTACCGCCAGCGAAATGTAGTAGTTCACGTTGGACAGGTTTCTAATACTCTTGTGTAATGTATTTATGTGTATGTGCTTTTTAGGACAAAACATCTGCCTATGCTCTCGAACGGCAGCAAAACGATCCACATAGAGAGAAATGTCAAGAGTTCCATCTTATCTTAAGCAGCTCATCCTTCTAGAGGAGAACCACATTTCCTGACTTTCCCTTTAGAATAAATAATTTCAATGCTAGAGTCTCTTATGTTTTGACCATCATGATTAAAACCACTGTGAAATAATAACTCGCTATATCCACTGCGGCGATTTTGCAGAGTTCTTTATACTTGAAGTAATAATAAGTAATTGTGTGATTAAACTCTAAATGTGGCTGTGGTACAAAATAAACCGAGTACTTCTTAATATTTTTGCCATAAATATGGCAGTAAATAAGTATAATCGTTAATTAATCTTTAGAAAAAATGACGTCCAATTTCTTAAACAAATACTATGTCGCTAAACGTGATATGTGGCAGCTGAGTTAATAAATTCCAGCGTAATTGCGAGGGAGCGCGCATAAACATTGGAAAGTCGAAGTCAACTTTCTGATCCGTAGGTCAACTTTTTGGAAATCGACTCTCAATTTTCAAAGTTGACTATAAGTCAACTTATGCTATAAACTTTCGAATTTGGTACTATTCGATTTTTCTAATAATTAATTGACCATTTTTCGCAAATAGAATTTGTTTTAAAACATATTTATGAGCCTGAAATCACAAATTATTTTCTATAGGCATCAACATGGCTAGGAGGAAGGAAAGTGGCACCATTTTTACACCTTTAGAAGGGATTTTTTCAGGCAGGCATACATTTATCCCAGTTAAAGAATAATTTTAATGAAGGCTGGTTAATATGATTTGCTTTGTAGTTCATCAGACTTGTGCCTTCATTAGAAAGCGGTGAAAAAAATCAAAACATTTCTAATGTCCCTTCTTTTTAAGTTCCTTGTCGTGTATCAGTACATGGTAGCCAAAAGTTGAGTTGTTAAAACCTCGGCACTCCTCAACTGTCTCAATCAGAGTATTTGAAGATGTATAAACTTTCATCTCCCCTTCGATGGACAAAATAGTTGCCCATAGCTTCGTCAAGCCATTTTGGCCTTAAACTATGCATATGGGCACCAGCCTGATGCATAGGTTGGTTATATCGTAAATGAAAGAGAGTATTTAATGTGCTGATCTTGGGAATCGCCCGGATGAGTTAATTTACTTTGTTTACAGAGCCAGGGATTCAGAGTAGAGGAGAATACGAGTAGAAGGATGAGTGGACAAAGGCATTGCGCCAGTCCTTTTCAGTCTTAACAGCTATGACACGTATGTTGGATTTCCACTATTTTATGTTAAGCGCATATACAGTTATATCATATACATAGAGCATTCTGCTCTGCAGTATTAGGACCGGGGAGGATTTTTAAACAGACAATTGGAGACTTGTTGTATTCAATTAACTCTCTTGATAGTCTATCCCCGTCTCTTATGCTATTTGCTTATTTTGATTTTGAGAAATAATACACATATTATATGCAAAAACAGCAAAGTAAGAGTTTTCCAGTGAATATATGAACCTACCGGATAACTTAAGCTGTCGGCCCGTAATCTGCAGAGGAAGTGACAAGGTTGCTGCAAAATTCAGGGAAATGGAAAATGGACGTGGAAAAGCCGGGGAGATTAAAAATGTATTTTAGAAATTTGTTTCCCAAGTCAAAATCATTTGTTTTATATGAATGAAAAGTCACATTGAAATCGGCGGACGTTCAAAAATGGCGCCTTACGGGTTAGAATAATAGAGAGAAATCTGGGTATTGTGATGAAAGAGGACGCTAATGCTCTGCGCTTTAAAACCATTTTTGGGCGATAATATTTAAAAATCACAACAAAGGCGCCAAGAAAGGAAACCTTTCGAATTAACGCTATTAAGACAACAGGAAGTTATTAGTGTGCACCGTGCGGTTTGGTGCGCGGTGACACCCAACACCGCCACCCTTTGGTGAATAATTAAGATCATACTTCACAGGATCATTTCTGTAGGTATGTATCTGGGCTCTCTTGTCACAACTTGAGTGTCGCTTTCACCACGAGGTCGACATGTAGTGACTTTGCCTGAGCGTGAGAACGGCTTGCTTGACTCGTCCTGCATGAGTCTTCAAGTCATCGATGATCGTTCAGCACCCTATCGGGTGTCGATGGCATTGTCACATTCTGAGTGGTTGAAAGATTATTGAATCATATATTGTAAACCACAGGCTGTCCTCGATCGACGAGGGCTGCTTCAGTAAAATCATTGCCATTAGAGGTGGGTATTTTGGTTCATTTCAGGATGCGATTTAATTCACGTCAATGACTCGTTCTTTTAAATCATTCATAATGATCCATGGAAGAACAAAATGGCAGCGATGAGATATTTAGGGACGATGAATTATTTCACTGCGAAGATTCAAAGGAACCAAATTCAACCAATTCGTACTGTTGGGAAGCTGCCTACACGGAGATAATGCGTGATAGGAAATATAATTTTCAGATTAATTTAGTTTATTCGTCGAAATATTAGGAGACTTGAGGAACCTGAAAGTGCCTATCCTTAGAACAGCTTCATCCATGACGCCTGGAGTTGTGAGCCTAAAAACTCGCCCATACTTCCCCGGCGAGTGGAGGCTACTTATAGAGAAAGTCATGTACTTGCGATGTTCGGGTGAAAATGCTTGTGTTTGGTGTCATAATCAATCACCTTAACATGATTGCCTCTATAAAATTATTCCTCTGTTTTTATCAGTAAATTCTATATGCGACCAAAAGACTACGGAATGTTTGGTATGTGGTTTGTACCAATCACGTTGCTCTCCACTCATGACCAGCATTATGTTGTGGTTCAATTTGAACCAAATCAAGTTGTCCTTGATCACTCATGAATCGTGTGATTCTTCACAAACTACTCCACTCGACCTATGAACGAGAACATCTTAATTTCATCAATTATGAACGATTTGAACGGCGAACGTGGTTCAATTCATATGGTTCATGCCAATGAATTGTTAAATATTAACGAATCACTCATGATCGCCACATCTCTACTGTACATCCAGCAAACTTTGAATGCTACTGCCTTCGATCGGTTTTCCATAACATCCGTGGACCAACATCTTTCCAAGACATGAGGAAAGTGAACAACTTCGAATGCGCCTCCTACAGAGAGGCGTGCGAGGCTATAGGGTCCTTGAGAGTGATAATCACTGGGTGGCTACAATGCGAGGAGCTATTCTAACCCGCTCAGCCCCTGGTGTCCGTCATCTGTTTGCTGTCATTATCAGTTCGTGTGGGTTATCAAATCCTGTATCTTTGTGGATGACTTATAGTAACGATCTGGCCGACGATATCTTACATCCTACATAGACGAGATGTTCCTGAGCTCGTGCACAAGGACATAATCTACAATGAGTCACTGGTGGACATCCAAGGTCTGGTGAAGTTGATGTGTGGGAGAAGTTTAAGTTCCTTTGGTCTATCAGCTCCGTAGACAGCTGCTTTTGTGAATTCCGAAGTTCTAATGGAGAGGTCTTACAACATTACCGACTTGTAAAGTCATGTTACCTCAACTACTACCGAGTGAAAAAGTGGTTTTTGATTAAGTCGTACATAGATTAACCAGGAAAAATGTAAAATTATTTTCTTAGACGCTCCAGGTGGAACAGGAAAGACATTTCTCATCAACCTTTTACTGGCTCATATCAGAATAGAAGGTGACATTGGACTTGCGGTAGCATCTTCTGAAACTGCGTCCACACTTCTACCTGGTGGAAGAACTGCACATTTAGCCTTGAAGCTTTCACTGAACTTGGCTAACGTTGACTTTCCCCAAGGCAACACTAGCAAGACCTCTGATCGAGCTGAAGTACTAAGACGCTGCAAACTACTGGTATGGGATGATTGTACGAGATAATGAGATTTAAATTAAATAACGTGAGAACTCATATCATGACGGAGTCCGATTAAAACTTTATTGTCTCTAAATTAAGATGCCTTAGACTAAAGAAACTATTTTGGTGTTTTTATTGACTTTCTTAGCATTAGAACCATGGTTTTGGAAGTAATCGCTTATAAAGCTTTCGTTTGGGTGTTTAGAAATAGCACCAAGTATTTAAAACGTGCTTTTGGCCAGGGTGTAGCAAATCCAACATTTTAGATGAATTTATTTTGGAAATATTTTCTAATTCAATCTTTTTGTGTAGCATTTAATGATGAGACTGTTTGGCAGAATCGTCTGCAATTTTGCAGACGATAGACGAAATGTGCTAGACGAAAAGTTTGGAGTGTGTGCACCTATGGCTCAGAAACTTGGACTCTGAGGAAAGAGGAGAGGAAAAAGTTGGAGTCCTTTGAAACGTGGCGTTGGAGGACCAACCAGGAAGTATTACAAAGGATTGGGGAAGGACATACGTTTGTTAATGGAGTATTTGAACTTTTTTGGAACGTTATCTTAACAAAATTTCACAATTCAATTAAGTAGAAATTCGGAATATTAGATTTTTGCGGTAATTTTTAAACGAGATATCAATAAATAAAATCTGAAATTCGAGTGGCCACGAGTAGTTATTTTTCTTGGAGAGTTCATCTGGTTCATCCGTTGAAATAATCTTGTTAAATTGAATATTATGGAGGGCCAAACTTCGAGTAAGGGAAACCCTGCCAAAAAGGCTTGGATTAAATATTGTTTCGTTCCTAAGTGTACTTGTACACGATTATGTACGGGCAGAGCAGTAAAACTCCAAGAAACCTCTAATGCAACATATACATTGCCGAGCAAACCATATTCTCTGCCATGTCAGAACATTAGGTCAAGATGGATGGAAGCACACATCATGCCATCCATGATAAATACCCTAGTAGCACAAGATAAGTTGCGCATATACTTAGGTTATGCTGGGGAAATATATTTTGATCACAATATGAGCATGTGCTGAGAATATGCTCAAGAAATGTTCAGAAAAATATTTATTCAACATACGTTGGACATATCTCCAGCCTATGATCCGAAGATATGTTGAGCATATTTTCGTCGAAATATGTTCAAAATATGTTCAGCAAAATATTTTGTCAACATACCGAGAGCATATGTACAGCATGTGCTGTGAAAATATGCTTATTACAGTTATTCCAACATAATCAAAATATACCCTATATGACACAATGCCACACGCAAGCATAAACGTGGCATTTTTATGATATATTCGAGGTTATAGAGACTAGCCATTAATTTTAGTTGTGTGTGCCCTAAGTGTTAAGGAAGTGAAAATGTTTTGACAAGCCGAAATATTTTGATTTGTTGGCCATGGAGACGTATTTGTAGAATTGCTTGACTAACTGACTTGAGAGGGGATAAATGGACACGTCCCTATGCTAAGCATGTTTTGAGAGCATGATGGGCATATTTTGGAAACATGTGGCAGGCATATTTGGAGAACAAGCTGAACATATGTTATAAACATATGTTGAGCATATTTTGAAAACACGCTGAAAATATTTTTTTCCGCATATGTTGAGCATATTTTCAGCGTATGTCCTCCTGAATATTTACATTACATTACATATTTTATATTTAGTGTAGCAAACCGTAGATTAGGATTCGTAAAAAGGGTTCTAGGCAAATGCGATGAGAGAGTACGAGAAAGAAGCTATTTTACACTTGTCAGGCCTCATTTAGAATATGCCGCTAGTATATGGGATCCGTACGAGGAAGGTATGATAAAAGAATTAGAGCGCGTGCAAAGGAGATCTGCTAGGTTTGTTAAAGGCCGTTATGATAATTGTATAAGTGTTACGAGCTTAATAGAAGAACTAGGATGGGAATTACTATCAGAACGCAGGTTAAAATTTAGGTTAAACTTTTTAAGTAAATTCGGAACAGAGTTGTTCACAGATGACGTTAGATATATATTGAGAACCCCTGCGTATTATGCTAGGTTTGATCATATTAACAAAATTAGAGAGATAGATTGTCGTACCGATAGATTTAAAATGTCATTTTTCCCTCGTACTATAAGAGAGAACAATAGGCAGCGTAGCAAAGGGATGGGTAGGTGAAATATAGTTGGAGTAGTCTATAGTGCATGATGCATGTAATAACAACCAATAATCCATTTCAAATTATGTAGATACTAACCATCTAGCTGCATGTGACCATATTATCTAGAATGCCTCCCTTAATTATCCTAGTTGCATGTCAATAGTGCATGTTTGGTGATCTTCACCCCCTGCCACACACCCTCGTGGTGGCTCGCAGGGTATCACGTAGATGTAGATGTTCATATGCTCAGCACATGCACAAAATATGCTTTACACGTTACACATATGTGTTGAAAATGTGCTTGGCATATGCTGAAAACAAATTGCGCTAGTAGGGTAAGATCAAAACAATGAGTGCGGATGATGCAACATGTGTGCCAGGAATGTGTCCTTCTCAGGGATGGATGCTGTACCATGTGAGTCATGCATAACTTCGTTAAACTAAGAAAAAAATAATTCCCCTCCCCCCCGGGAAAGAATTTCAACAACAGCTCCCACACTCTACGAGTTAAACTACTTCACTTGCATCAATGTTATTCGGGATGACAGGAAAATAGGACGTCAGACACATGGATAATGTTAAATGATTTTTAGACCCATGTACCATCCTTGGTGTATCACTTGTTTCCTTGGGAGATATCAAAATGAGCAGGTAAAAGAAGAGGTATATTTCTGACAACCGTTAAACCTTTGGAATAAATAGAGTTTTCGTTTCATTAAGTGGTATTCATTTAAACTCCTAATTTTACCTCCATGTCTTGCCTGATGATGACTGCTAGTCAGTCGAAACACGTGTAGGAAGAGGTGAAATTAAAAAAAAAAATTAGTAGACAGTACGAAATCATTCGAGCTTTATTACTCATTATGCTGTTCTACGATATCTCTCCTGAGAAAGTGGAATTTATTCCTAATTTTACTACGATAATATTACTCCTTGCCGCTCCGGTCCGACATAATCCGCATTAGCGCTCAGGAAATGCCCTAGCATTATGGCATCAACCGTCGGGAGATTATTCGAACATGCCTTGACAAAACCGGGTTCCATGGCAAATGCTTGATTTCCGCTTAAACGCAAGAAAGGTAGAAATAATTAATATTTTCTTCTGCCGAAACGGATACACAATGCTAACCACAGGGCTCAGCTACAAACAAATATGGGAGATGACGTCACGTAGATAAGAGCCAATGACTGGGCTTTTCAGCCTGCATAATATCGATGCGAAAACAGTGCATGATAAATATTAAAAATTTAAATAAATAAGCAACTATTAGTGCAAGAAACCGAGAGGTCGATATATAGAGATATTATTTAGCGAATCCAACAAATTTCGACGGTATTCCAAAAAATGCAAACACTCCATTCTATTTGCAAAAAAAAAGAAACGCAATGATTGGACACCTTCTACGTCACTCAGAGTGGATGACTACTTTAATGGAAGGAGTGGCAGAGGGCCGTTGCTGGAAGAGGTAGACCAAGAAAAGAATACCTGGAAGAGACCATAGCGGGGAGAAGATACAATGAAATAAAGAGACTAGCTTTGGAAAGAAGGAATTTGAATGCCCACTAACCTTAGAGTTGAGGAGAAGAAGAAGAAGAATATCTGAATCTGCCGGATATTTCAGAGAAAGTGACAAGGTTGCTGCAAAATTCAGGGAAATGGAAAATGGACGTGGAAAAGCCGGGAGATTAAAAATGTATTCTAGAAATTTGCTTTCCCAAGTCAAAATCATTTGTTTACTATGAATGAAAAGTCACATTTATAATCGGCGGACGTTGAAAAATGGCGCCTTACGGGTTAGAATAATAGAGAGAAATCTGGGTATTGTGATGAAAGAGGACGCTAATGCTCCGCGCATTAAAACCATTATTGGGCTATAATATTTAAAAATTACAACAAAGGCGCCAAGAAAGGAAACCTTTCGAATAAACGCTATTAAGACAACACGAAGTTATTGGTGTGCACCGTGCGGTTTGGTGCGCGGTGACACCCAACACCTCCACCCTTCGGGTAAACAATTAAGATCATACTTCACAGGATCATTTCTGTAGGTATGTATCTGGGCCCTCTTGTCACAACTTGAGTGTCGCTTTCACCACGAGGACGACATGAAGTGACTTTGCCTGAGCGTGAGAACGGCTTGCTTGACTCGTCCTGCATGAGTCTACAAGTCATTGATGATCGTTCAGCACTCTTCCTGGTGTCGATGGCATTGTTACATTCTGAGTGGTTGAAAAATTATTAACTCATGTACAGTGAAACACCGTTTGCCATCGTTCGACGAGGGCTGCTTCGGTGAAATCATTGTCTGAAAATCAAAGGCTCCTTCATTTACCAAACTCATTTTTAAGTATTATTTTGTAAAAATCCCTTTCGTCCTAAATATAAATTGATCATCAATACTACAGAAGTTTAAGGAACGGTTAGTCAAGATTTTTTTTGACTTTATACGTTCTATATTTTGTATCCGATCCTTCTCTTCTAAAGGTTATCCTTGTTGCGGCCACGACTTCTAACAATCTCTTTTTTTAACCTTCCTCTTCATTTCTTCGTTCGAGGTGCATCCCATTTCCATCGCCAATACTTTTCGGTACGAAGTTCTCGGTCGTCCTCCCTGTCTTTTGCCTAGAATATTTCCTTCCATAGTATTTTGTATGAAGTTGTCGTGCCTAAGTAAGTGTCCGATGAGCCTCGCTTTTCTTGTTTTAATTGTTTCCAATATTTCTCTTTCTGCATGGACTTCATTTAGTACTTGCTCATTAGTTTTCCTGTCGGTCCACCTAGTTTTTGTAATCCTCCTCCAAAACCGCATTTCTGCAGCTTCAAGTTTGGTCATTTCACTCTTCCTAAGTGTCCATGTCTCGCATCCATATGTTAGCACACTCCATACAAAGCTTTTCAGGAATTTCTTCCTAGTCTCAATACTAATGCTGTTATTTACTAGGAGACTTTTCTTTATTTGAAAGGCTTTCTTGGCTAACGTTATTCTTCATTTGACCTCTGAGAGGCAGTTGTTATGATACTCTAATATGCTACCCAAGTAGCAGAACTCTGTCACTTCCTCCAGTCTCACTCTGTCTATACATATATTCGTTATCTTTTCTCTTCTCTTTCTTTCTACCACCATAATTTTTGTATTCTTGGTGTTTATTTTAAGTTTCAATTTTAATAAAATATTATTTAGAATCTTGAGCATTCGACATAATTCCTTCTCTGAGTCAGCTACAAGAGCTATGTCGTCTGCAAATCGAATGCAATGAATTTGTTTGCCATTTATTTTAATTCCTCTTGTCTTTGTTTTCATTTCAGACATTGCTTCTTCCATGTATAAGTTAAACAAGTAAGGCGATGTTGGGCAACCTTTTCTAACACCTCTTCTTATATTTGCTTCCTTCTTGGTGCCACTGACTTCTATTTCCGTACTTTGGTTTTTGTAGAGGTTTAAAATCAATCTTTTGTCTCCCCAATCCAACCCTATTTTGAACATTGCTTGGAACAGTAGTCTCCAGTCAACATGGTTGAAAGCCTTTTCCAAATCAACGAAAGCTATATAAGTTTTCTTGTCAATTTCTAGCCTCCTCTCTAGGATTTGTCGCAATGCTAAAATTTGCCTCTCGAGTGCCTTTTCCTGGTCTGAAGCCGTACTGATCACTATCTAATGTCTCATCAATTTTATTTTTGATCCTCTCTTTCACTATAACCAATAAAATTTTTGAAGCATGGGACAGAAGCGTTATTGTTCGGTAATCCGTTCAATCCTTTGCATTGCCTTTCTTGGGAAGTGTAATGGTTCTGCTTTTTGTGAAATCATGTGGTACCTTTCCTTTCCCATAGCGATCGGATACAATCATGTAAAGTTTATTCTTAATTGTATCACCACTATTTTGCAGTAGTTCTGCTGCAATGTTATCCACGCCGGTGGATTTATTTTGCTTTAATTTATTCAGAGCATTGTTAAACTCAGCTCTTGTTATGGGTGGCCCTTTGCTATCAACGTCAATAGAATTTTCCTCCTCAATATACTCTTCTATTTTTTTCAATTTCCTTACCATCATACAAGTCTTCAATATATTCTTTCCATCTATCTTACACCTCATCATCCGATCCTATCCTCTTAAAAGAGTAATAATTGGGTGTTTTTCACACCCCTCAATCTTTCGATATTCTGTTTCTGTAACTTAAATTTTTTCAATCGGTTAACAGTTTTCTCATCAAATTGCGTTTTTAGTTTTTAAGAGCTAAAGAAAGTTTATTTATTTATTTATTTACTTAATTTTTCCACATACAGCATACTTGCCAATTAACATTGGCCCAATATAACAAACACAGAGGAGAGACACATACAATTCAAACAAAACTAAGATCAATTACAATTTATTAACATTTTTTTTAAGGGGCCCAGCGGAGAGAAGCGATTAAGTATTGCTAGCGAAATGAGAAAGAGCGCGTTGTGTAAAAGTGTTGGATGAAAGCGGAAACGGATCAATGTTGGTAGGAAGAGAATTTATCAGGGAGGAGAGGCGGAAGTGGAGGGAGCGTTTGGTCAAGGATAACCTGGGAATGGGCAGGTGGAGTAGAGAGTGCGTGCGGGTGGGTCTAGATGGGATTCGAAAACTGATGCTAGAGATCAGTTCAGGGCAGTCTATAGTTGAGTTGAGAATGCTATGAATGAACTTAAGGTCAGTTTTGAGCATTAGTTTCGGGAGATCAGGTAAGGAGACTAGACAAAATGGTATCAGTTGCCATATTGTGAAAATGGGGCACTCTGTATTTTACTATCTTGCAGAAAAAATTAGTAACACTCTTGAGAGTTAAAATATTAGATGTAGCCGAGATGGACCATATGGGGGAGCAATAATTGATGAGTGGAAGGACAATAGTTAAAAAGTATGAGCGTAACGCAAGTGGATCTGTAATTTCTGTGTAGCGGTAGAGGAGTCCAAGGAGAGACATAGCTTTATTTTTAACTGCCAGAATATGGTCGCAGTAGTTGAGTTTTTGGTCCATCAAAACACCTAGGTCTTTCACGGATGAGACACGATTGATAATCTGGGAGTTTACGCTGTAATTGAAGTTCTGGGGGAATTTTTTAAGGGAAATTGACATGGTATTGCATTTACTTGAGTTTAATTTGAGTTTCCAGACTTTGCACCATTCAGAAATCATCTGTAAGGCAACCCTGGAGGTCACAACAGTCCGAAACATTGTTGATTTGCTTAAATATCTTACAATCATCTGCGTAAAGAAGGGCTTGAGCTTGTGAGGAAGGAATAAGGGAGGCTAAATCATCGATGAAAAGATTAAAAAGATATGGTCCGAGGACACTTCCCTGAGGAACCCCAGAAGTTACAGGTGACCAATGGGATGAGGAGCCGGAAAGTATGACCCGTTGGGCTCTATCACTGAGGAAGGAGTTTATTAGGTTTAGAAAATTACCGTGCAGCTTAAATCGAAGAGAGAGTTTGTGGAGAAGGAGAGTATGATCGAGAGAGTCGAAGGCTTTAGAGAAATCTAGGAAGATAGCATCAAGTTGACTTTTGTCGGTAATGGAATTGACTGCATGGTGCTGAAAAACAGCTAAGTTGGTGAGGCAGGAGCGGCCCGGAAGGAAACCATGTTGATTCTGAGACAGAAAAGGAGATGTAAAGTAGTAGAGCCTATTGAGAATAATCCTTTCACAAACAGATGATAGTATCGGTAGTAAAGAGATCGGGCGGTAGTTAGAAACTTCGTCTTTTGGACCGTTTTTATGTATAGGAATGATGTTAGCAACTTTACATTGAGTAGGAAAAGTGCCGAGGGAAAAGCAACGTTTTAAAAGGAGGCTCAAGGGGAGATAGAAGGAGGAGGCACAGTTTCTTATGAGGATGGGACTGAGACCGTCAGGGCCAGGGGCACGATGAAGAGGGATTTTACAAAGGAACTCAAATACCTCTCGGGGATTAGTCTGCAAATTAGATAGACAATTATCACGGACTGGAGTGAGAGAGTGATCGTGGTTAAAGGGGAGATTAGATAAGGGGACCAGGCAATCAGTGAAGAATTTGTTAAATAAGTTTGGCCTATTTTGACCCACAGCTTTGAATTTTTCATAGGACACTTCATCAGGGATGCGTGAGCGGTTTCGGCGACTGTTTACGAAGGACCAGAATTTTTTTTGCGTTGGAAGAAATGGATGAGCATAGACCCTTTACATATTCCTCATGATCACGGCGGATAAGCTATTTTGAATAACGACGTTTATGGTTACGAATGTTCCCGAGAAAACTCCGAAAACAACCGAATGACCTGTGTCGTCATTTTCGCTATTTCCATGCAGAACCAAATGTTTTCTGATGCTCACGGTGGAATAAAGTGCAATTAAATTCCTCTTGGATATTTTTCTGTGATTTGATATGCCTTTGCAATGAGATCTGAGGGATTTAGATGGTGTTTTGTGCCACAATGTTCAAATTCTACGGTAAAAACACCGGACAAGGAATTTATTGTGCTTCCAAACGACGGAATAAGAAAGAAACTATAGTTTCGAGCGGCACGCCGGGATTTCGTCCTCAGCAAAACAAATCTCTTTTGTTGAGAAGGCCATTTTAGCGTATGCACCACGTTATGACGAACATTGTGATTACATTTAATTAAATGAATCTTTTTAAGTACATTTATGCAAATGAATTCGGTATAGTTACCGAAAGACTCGACTAATTTCATGAATGTGTCGATGATTGGTAGTCCGACTAAATTAAAACCTGAAGCCTCGATATTCACTAGCTCTTTGTATTCTTTACTGCTCACTTGATGTTCTTGGCATATTTTTGCAATGACTGTGCACAGTGGTCCTTCTCTCTTCACTATGACGTACTCTTTAGTATTATCGCCATAACTCTCGCTGAAAGCTCTATTCAGTAAAAAAAACTTCAAATTAACCTAGAATATCCATGAATGGAGGTAAAAATCCATTCGTAGGCAGTTCCACGTCAGAGAATCCACTAAAAACCTGCTCTGAAAGTAATCTCAGATTAATGCCTTTTGTGAACAACATTACACTAAAATTTAAGAATAAGATTTATTTAATAAGAAGAATTTAAGAGCGAGATAGTTCCCTAGTCATAATAGAGACCATATTCCAATGACAAGTTTTAATTTCATCAGCTGTAGGACACATGAATTAAATATTGTATTATTAATGGTGCAATAATATAGTTTTATATGACAGAAATGGTAAGTAATCAAATGAAAATATCTAAATAAGTATTTAACTTGACTCATTTTTTTCGCGCGGTGCGTTTGAAACTCCTTCAAAACGGAAGGTTTTTTTGTGATACCCAAGAACCTACTGCGGTGACAAAATGATTAATTTTCAAATATAGTTAAGAAAACATACAAACTGCACACTGTTAGTTTTTTTACGACATCTAAGTGTTAGAAATTCCTCATTTTTTTAATTATGTCTCTCTGGAGTGTATGCATGTACCATTTCCCATGTAAAAGGGCTGATATTTTTGGGCAAATATCTCCGGAAGTAATGTGGTGAGGGGTAGAATTTTTGGATGGGTGAGATATTTTTCTTTAAAATGAGAACAAATTCATCGATTTATAAGTAAATGATATTTCGCTCGGACTACCTTAACCCTTTCAGTACCAGAGGTAAATTTGTGTACCTCTCGATCTTTTTCTGTGTACCCAAGCCCTTTTTTTGTGCATGAAATAGAAATCCAGAGGTACTTTCCTGGCACATATAACTAGATGTCTAGTTAAAAGTCTCGTCAAAAGAGAGCGCTGGGTGCAAAAATTTCCATTTCATATACCGAAGCTACTTTGAAAATTTTGGCCGACAAGCAACCTGTTCTCAAAAAATAGCGGTTGGCTTAGTATTTGAAATTCTGTGTTCTCCTTTTCACAATAATTCATTATGTATTAATATATAAATTACGAAGAAATAAATTACTGTAATTTACATAACATAAAATTCATTTCTGTCCATTATTTAGAAATAATGTGTAAAAGTTTTTTTTTGAGTTTAGCAGATGATTTCTTTGAATCATATCGGTGTTATGAGACGTAGGTAGTTGCGTGAAACGAATTTCAGCGAAATATCTTGTAATTAAAATAGGGTGGGACTGTAAGGGTTAACCCCTGGACAAGACAAAGCAAGAATAGCCTATCACCCCTACTCCCCCCTAAAAACGTCTTGCGCAAGCTAAAGTTGCCCGAATCCCCCTCCCGCCCCCCTCCCCCCCCCCCCCCGGCCACCTCATCCCTTACAATCGATACCGGCGTCGACGTAGGCTCTATTGCCGCCACCCCACTCCTCCATAGGAGTGTGGTGTATCCCCCCCATTGCCTCCTCCCCCTCCGCTATATCTGCGCGCCGTGCCCCCAAGGGGGAAGGAGATTTGCCTCCCCACCCCACCCCCCCAATCTACCTGAGCTTCCACCACCTCCACGCCCTCTTCACCCGCCCCTCCTCTTGGCAACCAAACCGAATAGAGTGTGCGCATTACCCCGTAGGCGGGAGTGTGGGAATCTACAGTGTCCCTCTGTATTGAGGGGGCGCAGCAGCGGGATAAGGGGGGGTTGAGATGGAGAGGGGGGAGGGGGGAGGAGAGGCGGCCACGTACGGCTCGAAGGTCGGATGGGGATGTTTGCTTTTTTTTTATTTATTCAGATATGTCGCTCTCGGGAGACCTGTTATCAACATGGAAATGATGCGCCGGAGCTAAATGGAGACCGTCGAAAGTTGGAATTCGGGGAGAGTGAACAAGGCTCCGGATGTGCGTGGACCTAATAAAAACAAGTTGTGTAAATAATATAACGAGTCACAAGGGTGGTGGGTGAGAGTTGATGGAGTGCGTCGATAAATGTTTTTCTCTTGTTCGATCGGAAGACGGTATTTTCCTCTTTCCATACTGTCCGATATTTCACTTCTTCCCGATATGCTGAGTGTCAGATGAACATGCGTTGGCTATATTGATAGGGAATTGTTTTGGAAGCTTTGGTCCCATTCCGTTGAATGTCTCCTTACTGTCGTGTATAATGGATTTCGTATGCTGACGGAAAATGGGATGAGAATGTTTGTCCCCGGGGAGTATTTTACAGGATACTGTTTTTGAAGTCTCTAGAAGTGTTTCGGTTTCTCCTTTTTTCACCTCTCTTTGTTCAGGTTTCATTGGTTTTATAACGTAATCTTTAATTTGTAAGGTAAGGTGGGGTAAGTGCGACCGCTAAATAGCATACATCAATTTTAACTAACTTTTGAACGCTTTCTACGCTAGTAAAAATTATGAAACTTAATGTATAACATACACGAGAATTATCAAAAAAGGTAATGAGACTAACATTCCTCTATCGTGAAAATTGTAATTTTTATAGTTTTTTCTTATAAACTCGTCAAGAGATCTCACTTTCCCCGTACATGGGGCAAATTGCGTCCCATGGCTGATGTGCAGTATACTTACGCACTACAAGGTACACGGGGTAAGTGAGATTTGCCCAGAAATTCAGCTTTACATTGCTTTTTAAATACCATTTTATGTTTAACCATTCTTGAGAAATCAACTTTTATCTTAGGTAACGTAGATACATTTTTTTTGGTTAATAAGGAAACGAAATGGAATAATACGTTAAGTATTTTAAAATGTGAACAGAGTTTGAGTATTTATTGGATCTTGGTTCGTTAAAATGTGTGCGTGAAAGAAATAAGCGGAAGGTCGCGGGGAAATATCTGTTGGTAGTTAACTTATTTTTCTTTTTTTTTTGAAGAAATTTCCATGAGAAAAATTCTCATGGCAATGCTCTCCGGCATGTTTGAATTTTATTTTTCTTTGTTTACATGCTTCCTTCCAATAATCATTATGCCTCATTGTCTATGATGTAGAAAGACTCAGTAAACACTTCAGCTAATCAAATTATTCGGTGTGCTTAACTTCTTTGAAAAATATTTTTTAGAGGCTAGCTCTAATTATTTTAAGTATCGAGCATTCTTCTTCTCCGGTTACAATCCTAGGATTGGTCTGCAACAGTCCTCCACTTTATCCGATCTTGGGCCAATTTTTTCCCTTCACTTAACGATTGGCAACCTAGTTCCTTCATCAACTGTCCCATATAGTCCAGTCTAGGTCTGTCCCTCTGGTTTTTCCCCTCATTAATCAAGCATTAAATATCATGAAATGGTATATTCCCCGTCTCCGCGTCAAGTTCCAAATTACCGATTCCTACGTATAGGACTTTTTATCGTGTTTGTTGTTCCTATCTCGAGGAGCAAATGATGAACTTTTTCGGATGCTTTCTTGAAATCCACGAATAGCAAGTCGACTCCTTTTTTCGATTCACCTGATTGGAGGATATCGCGGAGGAGGACCCCTAGTTGGGATAAAATAAGTTCGCTGTGTGTTCGAAGCCTGTGTAAATATCTCGAGGCTGTTGTTCGACGCCGCTTCGCCCCACGTGTAACATGTACTGGAAACTCGTCGTATTCGGACGTGTATCGGCCGCAAAACAACACAGTTATCATACGAATTGTGTGTTGGTTCAGCGTTGTAATAATTCTATTCCTGCTTTCTACGGAGGAGGTAGCATGATAGAAGTGACGGCGACTCTGGCGTCCCCACTGCACGTTTCTCCGATGGAGCTCCGCATTTATGAAACCAGCGCTGTGACCAGTGCGTCATGGCGATTCACGTCAGCCTCCTACCATGGTGAGTTTGTCGAGTCTTGGGATATTATCGCTCGTCTCTTTATGCTTCCCTTGGAATGTGCGTGCGGTCAGGTTAGTGCTGCACTGGAAATCGCTCACGGTATATGTTACGGAGCAATATGGTCCATGAAAGAATATCTCTGTCCAAGTCCTTTCCGCTGTAATTGATACAAAATTCCCTGAAATACATAAATCAATGGCCATTTTTATAATTTACATATGCACAAACTTAACGTTTTACGTTATATTCTCTAGAAAGAAGAATTTATTTTAAGTGCATTTGTTGATTTAGAAAAGGCATATGATAGAATAAATAGAAAGAAGTTTAGGAAGGTTTTGGAGGACTATGGAGTGAATGGGCAGCTATTAAATGTTATGATGGCGATCTATGATAATAGTAGGCAAGCGTAAGATTTGACGGGGTTCTGAGTGATTGGTTTGTAATAAAACAAGGCGTAAAGCAAGGACGCGTAATGTCACCATGCCTGTTTGATGTATTTATGGATAAGTGTGTTAGAGTCGCATGTAGTGAAAACGACGGTGTTTTGATTGGTAATGTAAACGTGCGAGTTCTGCCATATGCGGATGATGCTGTTTTTATTTCAGAGAGCCAACAGGGATTACAGAATCTCCTAGATACGTTTCGTGAATCAACTGAGAGAATGGAATTGAGGGTAAATGCGCGCAAGACTAAAGAAGTAGTTTTTGATAAGGAGAATGGGGAGAATAACTGTATGATGAGGATGAATGGTGAAGTAATTGAAGAAGTGGATGATTTTGTGTACTTAGGTATGATGTTCACGAAAGATGGACGGATAGATGAGGAGATAAAGAGACGTGCGAATGCTGGAAGGAAAGTGGTAGGTAGCATGTGGAGCATATCAAGGAATGAGTGCCTGTCTAAGGAAGTGAAAATCGCCGTGTACTTCTCTCCACTTTGTTGTATGGTAGTGAAACATGGGTATGTCAGGATATACTAAACGCCGTGGGTATGAGTTATCTGTGGAGTGTTTGCGGAAAAAGTAGGATGGATAGGGTCAGGAATGAGTAGGTAATAAATGAATGTGGGTTAAATGCTCCAGTAATGGACATATATGAAAGGAGTGTGCTTCGTTGGTTTGGCCATGTTGAGAGAATGGATGAGGGTCGAATAACGTAACAGATATATGAGAGTGAAATGAATGGTGTGAGAGGTAGAGGTAGGCAGAGAAAGTTGTGGTTAAATGTGGTTGAGGAAATTCTTAGGAGGAGGAATATTAAGAGTCTTAAAAACAGGAGGGCGTGTATGAAGGTAAACTTTTCTTAAAAACAGGAGGGCGTGTATGGGGGTAAATGAGGCAAAAGAGGTTTGCAAGGATAGGTCAGTATGGAGGAAATTGTTGAAGCAGAGTTAGGTGTACAAATGTGTGTTTGTGAGTGAAACTTTGTGACTGTGCCTACCCCGGAAGGAAACGGTGTGATTGGTATGTATGTGTAGCCAATAGAGCGTATTAAGCATATCTATTATATTGCAAGGGGCCATATATTATATTATGGTTATTGTACAGTTTCACTCCAGCAATAAAAAACCGTGATCTAAATGCTTGTAGTGCTGAAGATAAAAATCCATTTTCTTCCATTACTGTTATATTTTATACACTTTTGCTATGAAGAGGCGAGCGAGATCGCTAGATCTGACTCGGTAACAAATTTGTTAGCATAAACCTCAAATTCGAATTCCAAATTTTTAAACCTTTTGCTTCACTGAAGTGTCATTGATAGGTAAACATTACTTTTACGAGATCGAGTAGGAAAACTCATCTTTTTAACCATCACTTATTCCTTCCCCTGGTTCAGCGACGAATTTTCCCTTGGCTCTTGAAATATGACGTCATTGTATCTCGTCAAGATCTGACGCGTGGTTGTTTAATCCTATTTAATCATGGTAAGTCGCCGAAAATGTTGTAACAAAATGCCTAATATTGTTTTATTTTCTTAGAAAAATGTCCATAATTTTTTAACAACTGTGGTAGGGAAAATGCACTCTGAATGTTCTAATCACGAATCTGTGAATAAAAGTTAATTCTTATTTCCACCTTTTTGTCTGCACTTTTTATAACATAGTGCTCTCAATGATAACCTCGGATTCTTATGACATATCTTAAGCCTGAATCACACGATACTTGACCTTGTACAAGTCCGAGGATGCTAGCTAGCATACTAGGACTTGTGCAAGGTCAAGTATCGTCTGATACAGACCAAGCATACTGGAAATCCTGCATGATCGCTAGCATACTAGCTGGTATCCTTGTTTTCGTAATTGGTGCGATATTAGTTTGATACTTGATCCTAGTAGGACCTAGTAGTCGCCGACCAATCACCTTTGCTATTTGCAATGAGGTCGTCAATTTTTGATGTCAGCGCCTCCATAGTCCCTCGTGACAATTACAATTTCCCGCGATCAAATAAACAACTCAAAACTCACAACAAGACACAATGGCTTGGGTACCTGAGGCAATTGAGATTGAGGAGCTGGAGTGGGTAAAAGCTATAGTCTTCGTTCGAAATCATCCGTTTCGCTCGTCAAACTCCTTCCGCGACTGTACTAGATCAAAGATCTACTAAACATACCTTGTGCAAGTTCAAGTATCGTGTGATAACTCCTGGGAAGATTTGAAGCATGCTAGGTTTCGGACTGGAAATCCAGTACTCGCTAGCATCCTCGGACTTGTACAAGGTCAAGTATCGTGTGATTCAGGCTTTAGCGATTGAATAACAATTGCAGTCAACCATATTTCCAGCCATGAAAAGAGACCGAAGGGCCATTTATATCGAATTCATGAATTTTTAGTTTAATTATTGCAGTAATAATATGCATATCCATCACACCATTCCCTTCCGGTGTGGCCAAGTTGAAAGGATTTCCTCATTTCCGGTATCTCTGAAAGATGGCTACCTTTGTATAATTTCCTCTGCAATGCCCTATTCTTCCAAAACCACTTTCGCTTCTCTTACACTCATACTTCTCGTCATACTCATCGCTTCCTTCCATTCTAAAGACTCTTAAACATTCCTCCTCTGGAGAGCCTCTTCAACCACATTCACCCGTGGCTTCCGATGTCTCCCACTTTCCCTCACACCGTTCAATCTACTGCCACATATTACCCGTTTTGTTATTCCACCCTCTCTCAATCTCTTGACATGGCAAAATCAATGAATTACACTCCTTCACATATGTTCTTTACATGACAGAGCACTCAGCCCGTATTCTTTCATCGCCCACTCATTCCTAGACCCATCCACCCAACCCTTCCCGCCAAATCTTCAACACTGCCCCATTCCCGCTTCATTTTGCCAGCGCTACTGCTAACCCTGACTTAAGGTAGTCCGAGCGAGATAGTTTCCTAGTCAAAATAGGCACCATATTCGAATTATACGTTTTAATTTCACCAGCTGTAGGACTCATCAATTATATATTTCATCATTAATGGTGCAATAATGCAGTTTTATATGACGGAAATTGTGAGCAATTAAATGAAAATATCTAAATAAGTCTCTAACTTGACTCATTTTTTTTCGCGCGGTGCGTCTGAAACTCCTTCAAAGCCTAATGTTTTTTGTGATATCCAAGAACCTACTGTGGTAACAATATGATTGATTAAAACAAAATAGTTGAGAAAACGTACAAACTACACACTGTTAGTTTTTTTACCTAGTGTTAGAAATACCTCATTTTGTAAATAATAGACTTACCAGACTCGAAAATTTTCACTTTCACTTTTTTTCCGCTCTATCGATGGGTTTATCGTTGGTGGTTTCGTTTAAGGAGGAGAGAGGAGAAAAATGGTGGGAATGCGTTGGCATTAGCAGCACGAATACCATCAGCAAATGTATATTTATAATACAACAGGTAAATATTGGCAAATGGTTTACCAACGGGAGCAAAATTCAAAAGAAGCAGGCAGCCGCTGATGATGATGAGTGGCTTTCTGATACTTTAGCCAATACTCCTGCGGTCATCGGTATCCGGCCCAATATCCCGGGCATGAACCATGACGGGGTCTAAGTTAAGAGGGGGAGCGGTCTCATTACTCTGAGATATGGCGCACAAAGTAGCTAGAAAGAGATGGGAAAATGTTTTAGGGTAGTCCGAGCGAGATAGTTCCCTAGTCATAATAGAAACCATATTCGATATATGTATACGTTTTAATTTCACCAACTGTGAGACACACGAATTAAATATGGCATTATTAATGGTGCAATAATATAGTTTAATATTTCAGAAATTGTCAGCAATTAAATGAAAATATCTAAATAAGTCTTTAACTTGTTTCATTTTTTTCACATGGTACGTTTGAAACTCCTTCAAAACGGAAGGTTTATTGTGATACCGAAGAATTTACTGCGGTGACAATATGATTAATTTTCAAATATAGATGAGGAAACATAAAAACTACACGCTGTTAGTATTTTCGCGACATCTAAATGGTAGAAATACCTCATTTTGTAAATGTCTCTCTGGAGTGCATACAGGTACCATTTCCCATGTAAAAGGGCTGGTATATTTTGGCAAATATCTCCGAAAGTAATGCGGTAAGGGGTAGAATTTTTGGTGTCATTGGATAGGTGAGATATTTTTCTTTAAAATGGGTCCAAATTCATTGAGATCTGAGTAAAATGATTTTTCGCTCTGACTACCTTAACCAGGTATTGCCGCCGAATGATAATTTCGGGAGAAGAACACTTTTGTGTACAGCAATTTTCGGTCTCTGGGACAAACATTCATTCCCAGATGCTACCTACTACTCTACCTCCGGCATTTCGACAAAATCGTTTGCTTTTTTAATTACATCATAATTTACCTCCGTTCTACAGCCAGTTTTACCACTTTTCTCGTCAAGAATAGTACTTTGGTCTCGTCATGATTGCCGTAATATTCGTCAAAATGAATACATACGATGGAAAGGTGCTTAGTTTTTAACAATAGTCCATTTTCGGGTAAATCGGCTCATCAGAAACACGTTTTATTGAAATGCCATTTATATATATATTGCGTTATAAATTCTATTTTCCCCATTTTCTGCCATTCTTGCATTTACCACCATGTAGCGTCAAGTTAAATTGACGGAAAAATTGCATGAAAAGTTAAAAATTTGGTGTTAAGCTGAAAGAGAGGCTACATTATTCTTCAATTAGCTTGGATGAAATTACATAATTCAGCCATTTTACGCTGAATGCGCCTTAAAGAGCTGGATAGTTTACTTCCATGACTGCGTCGCGATTGGCGATTAAAATTGGGCTTTTTTGGAATAACTTCATTGTATACCTGATAATACCATGAAAGGTTTTACAAAATTATAAAGATTTAGCTACTGTTTGCTTAAGTTCAAAATTGCTAATAACCGAGGATGGTTTAAAGAGAGAAACTATCCCCTTTTTTTGTTAATCAAGTCAGTGATCGTTCTAATTAGAGCTGAAAACTGTTCTTTCAGTTTTTTCATCTGTTCTTCGTTCATCGTAAAATATCACCTCTCTGCACTAATGGTGTTTTTTAATCTGCCCTTCCTTGCCCAACAAGTCGTGTTTCCTTGACCTCTGCATTCATTTGGTTTCTTCCCAAATGCAGTTCGCTCAATGTTATCTCTATTGTTATCACATATCAATGCGGTCACTTTTAATCAAGGATGAGTCCAATCCAAATGTCGATTCTCGATTCCACCGATTCTCAGGATTAGAATCGGTATCGAGAATCGATCGCCTAAAGTCGATTCCGATTCCATCGATTCCAGAGAAACGTTCAAATCAAATTTTCACTTATCACATCATATTTGTGTCAGTAATGTTGAGTGTAGGCTATCAATTCGTACTTTTTATCTGCCTCAATAAGATGAGGATATATTTGCTATTTGTAAATTAATATACTTTTTCAGTGACTTAATTGTCTTTGTTATTTTATTTCAGCCAATACTTGAATAAAAATAAAAATTGTAAGCTATTGGTATTAAGAACAGATGGATCGGAGTTTAGAATCGGGAATCGATTTGAAAGAATCGGAATCGGAATCGAAAAAAAGTGGAATCGACTCATCCCTACTTTAAATATTTCTCCGCTAATTTTTTCTACAGCCATGCGATTCGTGGACCGGGACGAATATTTTATGTTTTCGTGGTCGAGAAACTTTTCCTAGAAACTTCGTGTTTTTTTTGTTAGTGGGGTATAAGTCCTTTCTTGCCAACTTTGATGGCAGTAGGTCACCCGGTAGCACCTGGACATTTATTAGCTCATGTAAAACTATCAAAGACCCCTCGCATATAGCAAGCGAAAGTAACTATTGATGTGTTTTTTATAATTTCCGGGATTCATCGCTTTTGGTTGCTATTTCAAAAAGTTGGACTTAAGTTCCCAGAAATAATAAAAATAATATTACTAAAAATCATGGAAACCTGAAGAATAATACTCATTGCTATTTTTGTACTTCCATCACGAAGAAGAAATGATTAAACAATTACAATTCTGAAGATTTTTTCTGCGTCTCACATCAAGCACCGTTCTTCCACTATGTATGTAAGAGTGACATATATTAATTTCCTTTTCTTACAAGAAAAAACTGGACAATATTTATTCCTTTTGCAACAATACAACGAACCTTTCTTTTTGTAATTAGATACCGAAAAAATTCAGGTTTGAAAGATCGCGCCAAAAACAAAATAAAGACGATATTGCCGTTAGCGTAACTGCATATTTGGGTATGTTAACTTGCTTACATTCATTACGTTTCAACAGTATATACATGCAAACCGTCCGAAATCTAAATTTTATGAGCTTTTGCACTTTATTACCCTCTCTTACGCTCCAAATCATCCTCCTACATGGAACATATAATCCTGGACAAGGCATGCATTGTCTTATCCAAGCATTCAATTCTTCAGGACTGAATGGTGCGGAGTAGGCTTGTGCGATGAACGAATTTGCCCATCGAGGGTCGATGAAAAAATATCATCGAGGTGATTCGGTTTCGATGATTGTCATCGATGACGATGAGTCGATAAATTCATCGCCGTCGATGAGTCGATGAACTCACCGACCTCGATAAGTCGATGAATTCATTCATCGCCGATGGAAAGGTAGAGATAGGCACGGGCGGGTGACGCAACAGAAATAATTATCATCCAATGGGGACGGATTCATTGACTCATCTACATCGGTGAATTCATCGACTCACTGACGTCAGTTTATTTATCAACTCATCGACGTCAGTTAATTCATCGACGTCAGTTGATTCGTCGACCCATCGACGTCGGCGAATTCATGGACTCATCGACGGTGATGAATTCATCGACGTAGATGATCGATGACATTCATTGTCATCGACGCGGTTCATCGCAACGCGATGACTAAAATCATCGTCGATGAATCGACTCATCGCACAAGCCTAGTGCGGAGTGCACCAGTTGCGAGCCTTCCCTCCCCATTTCCTTTGGTATTTTCCCCGCCCCCCTCCATCTCCCTCCCCTATCCCCCCTCTCTAGCTCTTTGCTCCTACCACCCCTCTCACCCGTTGTCCCCCCCCACCTCTCCCCAATTCCAAACCCCCACCCCCTCACCCTCCCACGTTCCCCTCCCTCTCGACCAAGGTGCGCGGAAGGCCGACAAAACAACGGAAATCCTTTTTCAATTCCCTGCTGCTGCTTCTGTCTCAGGAACGCTGAGACCAATGAATAATTCAAGTCCCAGAGATGGTGGCGCTGACTGATGGCGTGAGCCAAGGTGAAGCCGAGTGGGCGTAGCCGTCCGTGTCCGTTGAGTGTCCGTGATTCACCAGCAGCGTAATATTCCTTAACATATTTCCGCTCACGTTTGCTGTGTATAAAATGTCGAATTCGTGAGAAATTTATATAATATCTGTGTGTTAAATGGGGCATATCTTCAATGGTTCGAGAGTTAACTTTGTGATATTTACAGTTCATATTCGAAAGCGAAATTAAATACATAATACCAATCACGCCGTTCCCTACCGGGGTAGGCAGAGTCACTAAGTTTCACTCATAAATACATATTTGTACACCTAACTCTGTTTCAATAATTTCCTCCATACCCACCTATCCTTGCAAACCTCTTTTTCTTCATTTACCCCCATACACTGCTTCATACACGCCATCCTGTTTTTAAGACTCCTGAAGTTCCTCCTCCTAAGGATTTCCTCAACCACATTCAACCCAATAAAATGAGTAACTTCAACGCTAGTGTAATTGGAACAACCCTTGGTCGTTTTCTACACTTTTGGGTCATTATCATTATCCATTTGATTATGAATCGGAAGAGGTGAAGCCGGTCCAAAATTAATGCAAATAAACTGGTGTGGAAGCAGCGGCCGATTTAGGTCGTCGCTTTTTTGGGGGGTGGGAAGGCGTGGAATATCTTAGGGCAATCATTATTCCTATCATACTACATGTGTATAGGAATCATGGGGGAGGAAGTTTGCCCTCCTCATGTTGCGCCACTGCGAGGAAGTGACGAAGTCACCAGGGAAGCCATGGAAGCGTGATAGGCCCAATTTTATTTCTTCTGTACGTAAACGACTTGAATACAGTAGTAAAAAATAGCAAGCTCCGTCTTTTTGCCGATGATGCAGTAGTGTACAAGGAAATTAGAAATGAAGAGGACAGACAGTTTTTAGCTAAGGATTTAGATGCGATTGATGATTGGTGTGATAGATGGCAACTAGAATTAAATTTAAAGAAATGCGCGATTATGAATTTTTGGAAAAAGAATGGCTTTCCCCGGAATAATTATTGCATCAAAGAAAACAAAATATGTAACGTAGATTCAATTAAATACTTAGGCGTCACCATCACTGAAGACATGTCATGGGGGAAACACATCAGGGAAATAACCTGTGTAGCAAACCGTAGATTAGGATTCGTAAAAAGGGTTCTAGGCAAATGCGATGAGAGAGTACGAGAAAGAAGCTATTTTACATTTGTCAGGCCTCATTTAGAATATGCCGCTAGTATATGGGATCCGTACGAGGAAGGTATGATTAAAGAATTAGAGCGCGTGAAAAGGAGATCTGCTAGGTTTGTTTAAGGCCGTTATGATAATTGTATAAGTGTTAAGAAATTTAATAGAAGAACTAGGATTGGAATTACAATCAGAACGCAGGTTAAAGTTTAAGTTAAACCTTTTAAGTAAAATCGAAACCGATTTGTTTACAGATGACGATAGATATATATATATATTGAGAACCCCTGCGTATTATGCTAGGTTTGATCAGATTTACAAGATTAGAGAGATAGATTGTCGTACCGATAGATTTAAAATGTCATTTTTCCCGCGTACCATGAGAGAGAACAATAGGCAGCGTAGCAAAGGGATAGGTAGGTGAAATATAGTTAGAGTAGTCTGTAGTGCATGTAATAACAACCAATAATCCCTTTCTTATTATGTTGATACTAAATTGCAGCCATGCGAAGTAAATAGAAAATAGTAAATTGGATGCGGGACTTTTTAAGTGTGTGACGGTGCCCCCGACTTCGCTCGGTCGCGGGTTCCTCCATGCGAGTACTAGCCAGTGCAGAGAGTGGAAAGGGGATGGGACAATCTCGGAGGGGAGAGGGTAGCGCGGAGGGAATAGGAGATACGGCGTAAGCCGAAGCTTTTTGATTTCCTCAGACTATTACCGGCTGCTCCACTGCCGGCCACACTGTCATTATGGGAAATCGGGAGGCTGGGATAGGATTATGGAGTAAGGGAATAGGAAATGGGGGACGGGAAAGAATAAAGTAAGGGGATGCTTAGGGACTACTGTCGGTGCAAAAATTATGTAGACTCGAGTTTAGACACTGATTAAAAATGAGCCCTGGTACCTATATGAATCCGAGTTACACCAAATTTTAGCATGTTATATTTTACATTTAACTGGGGTTTCCGATTATTTTTATATTACACACTCGATTTTTCATTCCGGTAAGAACATAACAAGTGCCGGTTTTATGCTGTTTTCGAACGAAGTGCTCTCTTAGACAT
This sequence comes from Ceriagrion tenellum, assembly GCA_963169105.1. Classification (NCBI taxonomy): domain Eukaryota; kingdom Metazoa; phylum Arthropoda; class Insecta; order Odonata; family Coenagrionidae; genus Ceriagrion; species Ceriagrion tenellum. Next base: position 20,690,296 of record OY720632.1, read on the forward strand.
TTAATCCCTTTCTTTCTTTCACCACCCCTCTCGCGAAGACGGCCGCCATACCGCTGGCTTGAGCCCGCAAAAATACTCGGTTTTTTATTAACTCGTTAAAAATCGATATCACTATGTGAGTTTACGATGGTAATTGTTATTAAATACTGCTGAAAAGAGCATCAAAACATGAACAAGATCTTGCTTCTACTACTTTTCATAACCAAGAAAAAGTTGTTTCATAAACTTGTTAATAACTTTTTATGGCTCATTAGAAAGAACTGAACGTTTAAAGACACATTTCAATATGCTTTTTCTACACAATACTACAGGTTCATTAATTAACCTCAAGTTTCTTCACTATAAAATGTCAAAGAGAGAGCTCCGTTCGAAAATGGCAAAAAACCGGCACTTGTTCTCACCGGAATAAAAGATCGATAGTGTAATGTACAAGCAATGTTTTAGCACTCCGACTCTCACTGCTAAGGGGCCATTCAACAACCACGAGGCCAATTTTTAGGCCTTTTCTCGGCCCCCTCCTCCCCAACGTATATATATATATATATATACACACATACAATAGGCCAATTGTTATAATGGGCCAAATTTGGGACAAATGAGCAATTTGCTTACCTCGCACAAGTGCGAGGTACTGGTAGGTTTCCATTTCTCTCTTCGGCAATTCTTTAACCATACAGCCCTTCTTTTGGGATCAGAAGGAAAACGAAATAATCTTACGCCTTTCCTCGTTGAATTGAAGCACATTGAAGCACTGCAGCACCCCATTTTGTGTATTTCTTTCTCACGCCCTGTGTAAAGCTTACGGACTTACCCGGCTAGAAGGAACCAAGATGCAATAATCGCAGTGCATCTACATCTACGTCATATCTACCCTGCAAGCCACCCAAAGGGTGTGTGGCAGGGGGTGCTTCCACACCAGGCATGCATGAATGATACGGTAAAACACCGAAATTACATTGAAACCCGCGTACCACACATGCAAAGCGCCAATTAAAAATGTAATTACCAACTAACATTCTATCGTCAATCGTTCCAACATGCAAGGGGCACAAAGACTACTACTACAGATTCAAAATATCATGCATAAATAAGAACATTAATATTTACATCATGCATAAATAAGAACGTAGAGAATATTAAGAGAAAGATTTACTGTCTGCCTATTGTCACAATTCGAACTATTCATGACGACGATCACAGCTGTTATGGTCCCGAATGGTACGCGGAAAAAATAACATTTCATACCTATCGGTTCTACAATCTAGCTCTCTGATTTTATTGGCGCGATCTAATCTGCCGTAGGACGAGGGGGTTAATAGTATGTTTTTTACGTCGTCAAAGAAATGATTTTCCTGAAATTTGCATTATGGGAGCATGTGGGGCATGTGTATGCATTTCCTGAAAGTGCATTGTGGGAGCGTGTCATGACCTCAGTATAAGGACCTTGGGAAGGTCGTGTTGTCGGTGGCGCCGAAGAGTTCGTCCATGAGTGTAGGTCGTTTGTGAGTTAGGGGCCATTCAACAACCAAGTGGTCTTTTTGGGGGGGTGAGAGGGGTTAGAGTCTCGGCCATGGTTGGCCACGAGGGGAGAGGGGGGGGGGGTCGGGCGGCGTACCACGTGGCCGATTTGGATGAACAAAAACCCGATGACGAATGCTGATTTTCACGTGACCCCCAGGGGGGAAGGGGGGTGAAGACCATGGCTACGTCTGGTCTAAAGGGGGAGGAGGGGATCGAAAAAAGGCCTAAAATTGCCCTGTGGTTGTTGAATGGCCCCTTAGCAGTGAGAGTCGGAGTGCTAAAAAATTGTTTGTACTCATTTTTAATCAGTGTCTAAACTCGAGTCTACATAATTTTTGCACCGACAGTAGTCCCTAAGCATCCCCTTTCTTTATTCTTTCCCGTCCCCCATTTCCTATTCCCTTACTCCATAATCCTATCCCAGCCTCCCGATTTCCCATAATGACAGTGTGGCCGGCAGTGGAGCAGCCGGTAATAGTCTGAGGAAATGAAAAAGCTTCGGCTTACGCCGTATCTCCTATTCCCTCCGCGCTACCCTCTCCCCTCTGAGATTGTCCCATCCCCTTTCCACTCTCTGCACTGGCTAGTACTCGCATGGAGGAACCCGCGACCGAGCGAAGTCGGGGGCACCGTCACACACTTAAAAAGCCCCGCATCCAATTTACTATTTTTTTATTTACTTCTCATGGCTGCAATCTCGGTATAAGCTTTTTGTGAGGAACCTTTTCGAATTCTTTCCTGAAATCAAGAAGTATCGCGTCCACTCGCTTTTACGATTCTCCTGAGTTTAGGATGTCGTGAACGAAGAGCACCAGCTGTGTTTCGCAGGGTCTACCATTACGGAAGCCGTGCCGGAAGACTGCCATGCAAGAAGTCTCAATTGTCCAGGAAGGCCATAACATTGCAACAACAATGTGTTCGAGAATCTTGCATTAAAGCCATGTTAGGGAGGTGATGCCTGTTTTCTATTTACTTAAATCTCCTGGGTCATGCCTGTTTCCTCTTTTAAGTATTCGTGTGGCATTGGCTATTTTCCAGTCTTGGGGCACCTTGCCTTCGGATAATGATTTGCTAAATATAATTTCTAGGAGTGACATAATCTGTGGCGCTAACTCCTTGAGCACGGGTGCAGCTATTCCTTCTGGACCTGGGGACTTGTTACTTTTAATCGAACGCAATTGTTTAATTATTTCGTCACGTGGGATAGTTATGTCAGCCATCAGCTCTGGAATGCCAGGAATATCTGAATTATGTAACGTGTCATCCTCCTTGTATAAACTTCGTGACCAGTGGTTTAATGAGTTTGCTTTGTCAATACTGTTGGTAAGTGCTTTGCCATTTATGCCCAATAAAATCTCTATGGCCGAAGATCCACCCTGGATCCTTCTCGCATAAGACCAGAATGACTTGGGGTTTTCATGAGGTTTCAGTGGGCAACTCGAATTTGCCGAGGTCTTTTCAGAAATGTGGCATCGCTCGGCAACACCGGCTAATTTTTTTTCGGGATTCATGGTAGCTAGCATACATCCATACAATAGGAATATTTTTTGAGAAACATTGTCCGCTCCAATGACTGAGAGAGTGACCACAAGTGTGACACCAGTTAAATCACCTTAGTCAGCAATCATTTCTGTAATAGCAGCCCTAGGGCCGATCACTCAGCAGAAATTTTTCTGTGAGTAGGAAGAAAAAATAAGTGAATGGTTAGTTAATTAATTCAAAAGCAGCGCTTCTCTGCAGGTAACAGTGTGGAGACATTGAGTTTCCTACAGAAAAACCTCAAGTTATAAAAGGGTTTAAACGGTGATGATTGTCGTGGGTGTTATTACGACGCACGCTCGACATTTTGCCGCGAAGACTCGGACGAGGGCGATGCTCTCGAGACGGGTCTGTGCTCATAGTACGAGGACGATAGTGCGCAACTGAATAAGTGATCATGATGAAACAATCTTGTGAGGTTGTCAGTTTGCTTGCAATTCTTTAGAACGACATTTATAATTATGCTTTTATATTTTGAAAGCAAAAGCTTTTCTTAAATTCTACTGAAAGTGGAGAAAATCGAGAAAACTTGAAGGGACGTGAGCTTCGCTTGAAGCCAGTTCCATTCGTTATATTTTTCTTTAGCTCCACTAAATATGCGTGATTGGCATACTATATGAGAGTGATCAAGAGACATCGATCGGTTAATTATTAAAAAATATAGCTAGTGCATACATCTGAAAAAAAGTGCAAAATTAATTAATGATAAAAATAATAATTATTAATTACGATCTGAGGCAGTGTACTTAAATTCTTCTTCTTCTTCTTGATGTCGTACACTATTCGGTGCGTTGGCTGCTCAAGCATCGCTCTCTTGCCTGTTGAAACATGTTCCCAGTGTCTCCAATCGCTGTCCACTCTTTGATGTTTTGTGTCCATGAACTTTTTTTTCTCCCTCTTGGGCGCTTCCCTTCAACTCTCCCTTCCAAGATCAAACTGAGAATTTCGTACTTTTTCCCTCTCAGGATGTGCCCAAGATATGAGATATTCCTCTTCTCAATTAACTTCCTCAGCGAACGATCAAGGCCTGCTCTTCGCAGGACCTCAGTGTTTGAAACGCTCTTGATCCATGAAAATTTGAGAAGCCGTCTTAAGAACCACGTTTCAGTTGCTTCCAGTCTTTTCATTGATATTCTCTTAATCGTCCAAGTTTCCAATCCATACAATAAGACGGGTATTCATCTACATCTACGTCTACGTAATACCCTGCGAGCCACCACGAGGGTCTGTGGCAGGGGGTGAAGATCACCAAACATGCACTATTGACATGGAGCTAGGATATTTAATGAAGGCATGCTAGATAATAGGGTCACATGGTTAGTATCTACATAATAAGAAAGGAATTATTGGTTGTTATTACATGCATCATGCACTACAGACTACTCTAACTATATTTCACCTACCTATCCCTTTGCTACGCTGCCTATTGTTCTCTCTTATAGTACGAGGGAAAAATGACATTTTAAATCTATCGGTACGACAATCTATCTCTCTAATCTTGTTAATCTGATCAAACCTAGCATAATACGCAAGGGTTCTCAATATATATCTAACGTCATCTGTGAACAAATCGGTTTCAAATTAACTTAAAAGGTTTAACCTAAATTTTAACCTGCGTTCTGATCGTAATTCCCATCCTAGTTCTTCTATTAAACTCGTAACACTTATACAATTATCATAAGTATTACGTAGCACTGCACCACTTTTATCCTGAGAGCCAAGGGAGTGTCTTTATGGATCAATTTATTATTTAGCTGCTGGAATGTTGTTTTAGCCGTACCACATCGAATTTTGATTTCTCTGTCACAATCAAGTGTTGAATTAATCATTAACCTAAATAACAGTCATTAATTTACAGTCTTAAATTACAGTCATACAGTACTTAAATTACAGTCATGAAAAACTAAGTTTGCGTCATCAATACGTACTTACTTGATGATTTTCAACGCCGCTTACATGTGTGATTACTATTCAAATATGATCTCGGACGTGCCTTGGGAAAAATCCCGCGCCAACTGCCGCAACACGTGATCTGTCCCTTGCGCGGCGAGAGTGGCATGTGAGGCACTCGGAATGGAGGGAGGAATTGTGGTGTTTAAGGGGAGTGGGAGAGTAGGAGGGAGACTGATGGTGGGGAGGGGCTACAGGGGGGGGGGGAGGGGGAGAGGGGAGGTGGCGGATGGAGAGGGATGCAGAATTTCAAATCGTTCGGAGACAGGGAGGGAGCGTCGCGGACGGAAGTCGGCAAGTTCTACCGTCGTGTATGGTGATGTTCGCTCATTTATTTAATACTTTGTCGTCAATATTCGGCTTTTCCTTCTCTCCCTATGAATCGGCATCATGCACTTATTGTTCCATTAAAATTTTAACCGGGAAGTCTGACGGGCTCTTCGGTACATCTACATCTACGTCATACCCTATAAGCCACCCAAAGGGTGTGTGGCAGGGGGTGCTTTCGCACCAGGCATGCATGAATGATATGGTAGAACACCGACATTACATTAAAACCCGCGTACCACACATGCAAAGCGCCAATTAAAAATCTAATACCCAAGAAACATTCTATCTTCAATCGTTCCAACATGCAAGGGATACAAAGACTACTACTACAGATTCAAAATATCATGCACAAAAAAGAACATCAATATTTACATCGTGCATAAATAAGAGAGTAGAGAGCATAATGAGAAATATTTACTGCCTGCCTATTGCCAATACTCGAACTATCCATGACGACGATCGCAGCTGTTATGGTCCCGAATGGTACGCGGAAAAAATGACATTCGGTAGAGTGAGTCTGCTTCTTGTTTCTGAGTGAGTCTGGTTTTTGTTTCTAAGCTACTTGATATAAATCTACATCTACATGCTACCCTACGAGCCGCCGCATGGGCGTGTGGCAGGGGGTGTTAGGACACCAGCAGAGTAAAGATGTAAGGGATAAGGTTTTAGGAGGAGAAATTGAGACGTGTATTATGGGAGTGTATTTAGTGAAGCTCAATTTTTATTGCGGTCGCTTATTGTTCGCGGAAAGAACGAGTTCTTGCACCTATCTGTTCGGCAGTGTATCTATCTTATTTTATCGCATCTGTCAGACCTAGAGATGTAGTGAGGAGTCATGGTAATATTCTCTGGGTCGCTCTGAAAAATATCAGTTCTGAATTTATCAAGCAAGATAAGCCTAGCGTGTAGCCTTCGAATCTCCAGTTGCTCCATCCTCAATCCCTCCAAAAGCTGTGAGACACTATATAAAATTGACGCCTGGGTTTACTCACTGATGCCCGGAAATGAATGTTTGATATGTCGTCCAAATTTATCATGACCTTTTACTTAGATATTTGCATTCAGAAATAATATTTCGAGCACATAATGCAAAAGGAGATATTTTATGCGCTGGCAAACCAAGTGAACCCTGGGGATTTTACGCGTCATTGCTTCATCCATTTAAAAATGCCGATTCTTACGAATTACGGTATGTTAAATAAAATAATGGTTTCAAGATACAAGATTTTTAAACTTCAGAGACTGTCACATCATATATCTTAAAGCACAACGTGATAAAGGATAGGATACAACCCTAAACCCTGAAACATATTGGAGAGATTAGCGACTGATGAAAAGCAGAAATGGAATATTGTAACTGTCGAAGTTCCTGGAAAAATATGCTTCTAATGAGAATTATTGGACTTATGTCCATACTTTCCACTAAACTAGGTTTTTTAAAGCTGAAGCGGTATGTCGAAATCTTATCCCAATGCTTGTAATCCTCAATTTTGAACCCTTCCGTTCACTCTACTGGGTCTTCATACTCCCATTTGATTCATCTACATCTACGTAATACCGTGCGAGCCACCACGAGGGTGTGTGGCAGGGGGTGAAGATCACCAAACATGCACTATTGACATGCAACTAGGATATTTAATGAAGGCATGCTAGATAATAGGGTTACATGGTTAGTATCTACATAATAAGAAAGGGATTTTTGGTTGTTATTACATGCATCATGCACTACAGACTACTCTAACTATATTTCACCTACTTATCCCTTTGCTACGCTGCCTATTGTTCTCTCTCATGGTACGCGGGAAAAATGACATTTTAAATCTATCGGTACGACAATCTATCTCTCTAATCTTGTAAATCTGATCAAACCTAGCATAATACGCAGGGGTTCTCAATATATATCTAACGTCATCTGTGAACAACTCTGTTTCGAGTTTACTTAAAAGGTTTAACCTAAATTTTAACCTGCGTTCTGATAGTAATTCCCATCCTAGTTCTTCTATTAAACTCGCAACACTTATACAATTATCATAACGGCCTTTAACAAAATTGATTCAATAAAAAGTTGACTATGAAGAGGCGCAACTGCAGTGGACTCATGAGTATTGCAATATGTATCTATAAAATTAAAATTCTGCTTGTTTGAATGCTACAGACTTCCAAGCACCTTGATGGGTTCGGACAAAATTTGGCACTCATGCTTCTCACCATTGAGAAGTCCCAATTTGGGCCCATTCTTAACAAACAAAAACTGTATTCGTTGCAGAGGTTTATTTTTTTGCCCTTTCAAATGATATGCACTCGTATCATAGGGTTGAAATTTTGACTATCGGATGGCTGAAAAATACATTTTTTGATTCTTCCCTCTCTTAGTCGTATATTTTCAGTTTTCTCCTAAAAGTTGAGTTTTTATTTCCAAAGTAGTTAATTTTTTTTACAACTTCAACAAACAGTGCTTTCATTAAAGTGGTAACCACAGCATAGGCTTGGGGTGGAAAGTTATGCCGAGACAATTTTGCCTCACGTTTCGAAACATCACTAAAACAGGATTACATTGACATTTAATGACGGTATTCTTCACCCCAACCTCGTCTTACGCGGATAATTACTGCTCCATAGTGTATGCATTTTACACGCCATTTTGGGAGGACTCAGTCAATCCTCTGTTACAATCTTGTTCGTTTCTTTTTCCCATTGGAATACACCGGACACCATCCTTTTGTTTCGGTTCAAACAGCCTACTCAGGCATGTTAAGCCTTAGAGTAAGCCTACTCTGTGGTATGATTAATCCTGGACAACCCAGGAGGAGTGGAATTTCCGCATACCTGCCATTCGGGACCATAACAGCTGTGATCGTCGTCATGAATAGTGCGAATAGTGACATTAGCTAGACTGTAGATCTTTTTCTTCATATTCTCTACGTTCTTATTTTTGCATGATGTAAACATTGATGTTCTTATTTATGCATGATATTTTGAAACTGCAGTAGTAGTCCTTGTACCCCTTGCATGTTGGAACGATTGACGATGGAATGTATTTTGGTTAGTAGACTTTTAATTGCCGCGTTGCATGTGTGGTACGCTGGTTTCAATGTAATTTCGGTGTTCTGCCGTATAATTCATGCATGCCTGGTGTGGAAGCACCCCCTGCCACACAATCTTTGGGTGTCTTGCAGGGTATGACGTAGACGTAGATGAATTGCTCAGAAAGAAATTGCCATCGGCGATCTCATCGTAAAGGGAAATTTGACTCAAGTCGGCCATTGTTCTAGTAAAAAAAAAAAAATCTATTCCTTTATCCATCATATCCGTTTATCACTACCTGAACTTCTTTTTAAACAATTCTGGCGATACATGCTGCCATAACCGGTTTGAAATCACACTCAGCTCTATGACGTGCGTAAGTCCAACGTGCCCGTCTGGCTCTGATCCTCATGCCTCTGTTCCTAGCCTCGGACTCGAGTTGTCGAGGTCCGTTCCACCGACTTCGATCTCCGTTTGCCTCCCTCAACCCCCCCTACTCCATGACCACAATGGTGTTTCCGGATTTGGGTGCATGGTGAGTGATGATGTCGATTCTGCAGCACGAGTCTTTTATTAACCGATCTGCTCTCCAAGTATTTTAGTTTCTTTTTCTACTTTAGTGATCTGGCAATCAATGTGCCCTCTTTACTGTCCTCTTGTCACATTCATAGTATCAAATTCTCATTGAAAGTTATGTACCAAACACGAATGCATAAACACTGGCATGCACTCATGGCAGAATAGAAAGGTCATGGATGTCGGTGGTGAGCGCCTCTGTGGCATGACCTCCGCGGGGTCGAGGCGACGGATGTGGGGGCGGGAAAGGAGCGTTGGGGAGGGAGGGAGGGTGGGGAGATGAGGCTTAATCCGAAGATTCGCCCCCTCGGGGGGGGGGGGGGGGGGGGGGGGGGTTTGAAGGGTGGAGGGGGGGGGGGGGTTGAAGGGAGGAGGGGTGGGGCCGAGCGGATGGTTGGCGGTGGGGAGGCGGAGCGAAGAACCCCTTCCCCCCTCGACTGTCGAGGGTTCCCCTCCCTCTCTCCCTCGATGTTGGATCGCTGCTTTTCCAGCGTCTCGTAGGAGGGGGGAGGGGGGATTTATGGCGCGGGCGGGGGGGGGGCGGGGAAGGAAAGGAGGCGATTTCGAATGAGATGTGGAGGGGGGGGGCGTTCGCCGTCACCCCCCCTCCCCCCGGTGGGGCGGAGCGAACGTCGGAAGGGGTCGCGCCCGTGACTCGGCCCTGCCTCTCATTGGACAGGGTGGAGCTGATGGGGCGGGGCGGAGGTGGGCACGGCGGCCTGCCTCGGCCAATCAGAGCGTCGCCGTCGGGTTTTGTGGGGCGGTGGGGTGGGGGTGACACGTGACGGAGGGAGGACCTGGGGGGGTTGAGGCGGAGGGTCCTCGCTTGCGGATGTGGTGGTCGAAATGACGGGGAGGGAGGGGTGAGATGGGAGACGTCAGCAGTCTCCGACGGAAATCATGTCACGTCGTCCACTATGATGTCTTTGTGGCCATTATCGCCAGTGTCCCACGGAGTCTTATTTGGGTCGTCCAAAATGTTTGCATCTGAAACGATGACTACGTTTACCAATCGAACTCAGAACTGTATGAACTCGGACCGGTCTAAGCATTTTAAGCCAGCCTACTCGGATCGCCTGGTTTATAAATGCGAAATCGATTGAAATAGCTATTGATTTAAATCGGTTCATATCGATTTGAAATCTCAGACTGGCAGAGAAAGCGGGCCAAGTTACCCCTCTTCTTCTTCTCATATCGATCCCACTAGCCCGTTGCATTTACCATACCGAGCTGAACCGGATAAATCGATCTGAGTTCGATTGGTAAACGTAGTGAATGACTAATTAGGCTCCGTGCATATAAGCTGCGTATCCAAGTTGTGGCGTTTACCACACCAACCATCAATCGCATCTAAAGCCTTAGCTAAAGACTGACTGTCCTCTTCATTTCTAATATCCTTATACACTACTGCATCATCGGCAATAAGACGGAGATGGGTACCGTACATCAAACTTTCGAAAAATATTTAATCTATCTTTTTTCCTTTGATCGGATAGTTTCCCACCCTAAATCCATCAACATTTCAGTGTGCAACGTCAACCACCACAATAAGCGACCACGATAAAAAACTGAGCTCCTCGAAATACACTCCCATAATTCACGTCATCATTTCGCCTCCAAAACCCTACATATTTACATGGCTGGTGACCTAACACCCCCTGCCACGCGCCCATACGGCGGCTCGCAGAGTAGTATGTGGATGTAGATGTGATATTCAAATATATCTCGCCAAAAATTATTGAATGTATTTCATTAAGTCGCTTTGCATTTAGTGCTGGAAAAAGTCCGGATAGCAAGGGTCAACCTCATAAGTATAAGAGTGAGAATAGGGAACCAAGGTGGTACAACGCGAAGGTGAGAAAATGTTAAAAACGCCGACGAGTTAGCCACGCGAAATTAAGAAAAATGTAGCTAATAGCGATCTAAAAAATACTATAGAACCTTATAGAATTTGTAAATCAGCCGCAAAAACAGCCCTTAGAAAAGCGTTTAGTGCATTCAAGAGAAAAGTACTCGGAGAACAACTAGAGGAAAATCCGAAAGCATTTTGGTCATATGTTAGGGAAGTACAGGGAACTAAAAAGTCAACGGTTAATTCCTTGAAAAACGATAGATTCGCAATGCATCTTCCAGTTTAGATAAGGCTAATGTGTTGACTTATTTTTTAAGAGCGATTTTAATCGATCTAAGCGTAGTTTTCACGAAACCGTACCAGACCGATTTCAGCAACCAATGCCCCGATCGATGTATCTTGTAGCGGAATCGTATCCTTACTAAGTAATATTAGCCCGAACAAGTCCTCAGGTCCTGATGAAATTCCAGCTCGTGTTTATAAAGAATTAGCTCTCGAAATGGCTCCGTATCTTAAAGTAATATTTAACAAATCCCTCGAAGAACACGCGGTTCCCAAAGACTGGAAGATAGCAAACGTGACCCCAATTTATAAAAGCGGAGATAGGGAACAGCCATGTAATTATAGACCAATATCATTAACGTCACTATCATGTAAAACTATAGAGCATATAATAGTTACATCAATAATGGGACACCTCGACAGCCAGAATTTATTAATAACAAACCAGCATGGGTTCAGAAAAGGACAGTCTTGCGAAACTCAATTAGGTCTTTTTGTTCACGATATTTTAGTTTCCAGAGAAGGTAAGGTACAAGTAGATGCAGCGTTTCTTGACTTTAGAAAAGCTTTTGACAATGTTCCCCACTGTAAGTTACTCGCGAAGTTAGCATCACACGGGAGTCAGCTCAAGCGAAGTAAAAGTTACATCGGGTGTTCCCCAGGGAAGCTTGATATCCCAGTTCTATTTCTTCTCTACGTAAATGACTTGAATGTAGTAGTAAAAAATAGCAAACTCCGTCTTTTTGCCGATGATGCAGTAGTTTTTAGGGATATTAGAAATGAAGAGGACATCCAGTCTTTAGCTTAAGGATATAGATGCGATTGATGATTGGTGTGATAGTTGGCAGCTAGAATTAAATTTGAAGAAATGCTCGATAATGAACTTTTGGAAGAAGAATGGCTTTCCCCGGAATAATTATTTTATCAAAGAACAGAAAATATGTAACGTAGAATCTATTAAATACTTAGGCGTCACCATCACTGAAGACATGTCATCGGGGAAACACATCAGGGAAATAACTAGTGTAGCAAACCGTAGATTAGGACTCGTAAAAAGGGTTCTAGGCGAATGCGATGAGAGAGTACGAGAAAGAAGCTATTTTACACTTGTCAGGCCTCATTTAATATATGCCGCTAGTATATGGGATCCGTACGAGGAAGGTTTGATAAAAGAATTAGAGCGTGTGCATAGGAGATCCGCTAGATTTGTTAAAGGCCGTTATGATAATTGTATATGTGTTACGAATTTAATAGAAGAACTAGGATGGGGATTACTATCAGAATGCAGGTTAAAATTTAGGTTAAACCTTTTCAGTAAATTCGAAACCGATTTGTTCACAGATGACGTTAGATATATGTATATATATATATATAGTTCTTGCGAAGATTCCACGAACGTGGCAAACAATATAAAGCTTCGTCACAGGGTGACACTAAACATAAAACATATAAAATGGAAACTCACGAGTTTAAAATTTTCGGTGGGTCGCCCGCACCTTCATCAGTGATAGAATCATTCTATCACTGATGAAGGTGCGGGCGACCCACCGAAAATTTTAAACTCGTGAGTTTCCATTTTATATGTTTTATGTTTAGTGTCACCCTGTGACGAAGCTTTTTATATATATATATATATATATATATATATATATATATATATATATATATATATATATATATATATATATATATATATATATATATATATATATATTTATTTATTTATTTATAACCCGTGCGAATTATGTTAGGTTTGATCAGATTAACAAGATTATAGAGATATATTGTCGTACCGATATATTTAAAATGTCATTTTTCCCTCGTACTATAAGAGAGAACAATAGGCAGCGTAGCAAAGGGATAGGTAGGTGAAATATAGTTAGAGTAGTCTGAAGTGTATGATGCATGTAATAACAACCAATAATCCCTTTCTTAATAAGTAGATACAAACCATCTAGGTGCATGTGACCCTGCTCTCTAGCATATCTCCCTTAAATATCCTACTTACATGTCAATAGTGCATGTTTGGTGATCTTCACCCCCTGCCACACACTCTCGTGTAGGCTCTCAGGGTATTACGTAGATGTAGATGTACTAGAAGGTACAGTAGCGGGAAAAAACCAGAGGGGAAGACCTGGACTGGACTACATGGGACGAAGGAACTAGGTTGCCAATCGTAGAGAGAAGTGAAAAGATTGGCCCAAGATCGGATAAAGTGGAAGACTGTTGCAGACCAATCCTAAGATTGTAACCAGAGGAGATTGAGGAAGTCTTCAATAAGAGACATTTTTTTAAGCAAGAGTTCTTTTGTTTATCTACTGCCATGCCCAGTGGTTTTATAAACCAGTCTATAGTGATTACATGAGTGTAGGTGGTATTTTGATCCTAATCAAAGTATAGTAGATCCCCGCTTTACGATTCCACCGCCGTTTACGCCGTTCCACGGGACAGTTCGTAAAGTGAATTCCGTCGTCAAGTGAACCAGCATTACACTGGCCACGGGATCGGTATTTACGTACCTAACAATAAATATTATGACATTGCTATTATCGAAAATATTACGGTTCACAAATGTAGTTTTAAATGCTTAAGAAATGTGTAATAAATTATGGGTGTAAAAAATAGTCGAATTTTTACATTCGCGCATATAGGTAAGCATGCAGATAGACTCCATCGTGAAGTGAACCCATCGTAAAATATAAAATAAAATGTAAAAAATTGTCGAATTTTTACATTCGCGCATATAAGCATGCAGATAGAATCAATCATGAAGTGAACCCATCGCAAAGCGGGGGTCTACTGTAAATGGTGAATCAAGTATAAGTCGGATAGATGGTAGACGTGAGTGCGCGGGAGTGTGGGAACCGAACGGGGATTATGATGGCGGGAGGTAATGAGGACGTCGGGCGAGCGTGCGAAAACACGTCCCCGGGTGAGGTGTCGGTCTTTAAGTTTCGCCGAGCCACCCCCCCCTCCGCTATCCACCCCCATCCACCTAGCCCTCCCCTCCCGCTTCTGGTCCGCCCCCTCTCCCCTACCTCCCCTTCGCATCACATGCAACAAACTCACGAGAGTCGGAGGGGAGGGGGATTGAGGAAGGGAGGGAGGGGGGGAATGGAGGCAGGAGTCTCTGTGCGGCCCCTCCACTCGCGCGCGCGCGCACATTCACTCCCGGCCTCCGACGCCGCCGTCGCCGCCGGCCGACCTCCTCTCCTCTCTCCGTGTCTCTCTCCATCTCTCTTCGGCCCCCGTGCGTGTGTTGATCTTGACGCGCACGAATTCGTTATCCGCTCTGCGCTCCTCGGTCGGCCGGTCGTTCGTCGTCGGGGAGAAGAGTAGGGGAGGAGGAGGAGGAGGGGAGGAATCGGTAGGCGGGCCGCACCCTCGCACTAGAGAGAGCCCGAGGAGTGTACGCCCCCGCGTCCAAAGGAAACAACGCGCCTCGCGCCGCGCTCTCTTCTCCTCCCTCCGACACCACGCACGCACGCACACACTCGCCGCTCGGCGCATAGACACGGCCGCCCGAGATGTTTTCCCTTCATCTCCTTCGTAAACGGACCGTGTTGTGAGTGATAACAGAGAGGAGCGCGGACCCCAGAGAGAGTCTCCCTTCACTCTTCGACGTCGCCCTTTCCCGTGGGGCCTCCCTCGCGACGCCGCCGCCGCCGACGTCGACCTCGCCGCCGTCGCTTGTTTTCCCGCAATCCGAGTCCTCCTTTCATAAAGAAGAAGCTCTCTGCTGCGGCTTAAAGGGGGGGCCTTCCACTTACTTCCCCACCCCCCCCACCGTCCCTCCTCCACCCGTACTTCCTCCCCACCCCACCCCCTTTGGGCCACCTCCTCCTCCTCCTTCCCGATCGCTTTCCCACCCCCCCCTCCTGCCCCCCCCGCAGGCATCACCTTCCTCCTTCGAGTCCAACCCGCCCGCCGGCCGCTTTTATCTTAAGGAGGATCGTGCACGGGCTATCGCCACCGATCCCCGCGGTAGGCGGCGTGGCGGCGGCCGAGGAGGCGGCCCCGAAGGTCCCCGCCCCCCCCACCCCCCACGCCCCGCACCACCGGCGTCGTGGACCACCGGCCGCAGTCGTGGGGGTCTCTCGGGGGGGCCGTCGAGCCTCCTTCGCCACCGGTTGGGACCCGCTCCGCGATGTCGCGCTAGTGGAGGCCACCGCGCGCGGGTGAGGGCGAGCAACGGAAAGCCAAACAATTAGGGGAGGGGAGTGCTTGGCCGCCCTCCGGAGGGAACGACGTCACGGCAGCACCACCACCACCAGTGAGCTGGAAGGCCCCAGCATGCACGCCCTATTCTCGGACCAGACCAACGCCTACTACCACCGGCACCACCACCACGCGGCGGCGGCAGCGGCGGCCGCCGCGTGCGCCTCCGGGGGCGGCGCCGCGGGCTACCCGGCCGCCGCCTCCGCCCTTGCCGCATCCGGCGCCTCGCCCTCCTCCGCCTCCTCTTCGGCCAGCGCGGCCGCCGCAGCCGCCTACGCTTATGACCAGTACTCAAGTGTCGCCGCCCGGTACGGGCCCTACGCGGCGGCGGCGGCTGCCGCGGCGGCCGCAGCCAGCTCCTCTTCCGCTCACTACCACCACCACCACCACGCGGGCGTTCACCACCACCAGCACCAGCAACACCACCACCATCATCACCTGGGAGGAGCGGGGGCGGGCGCTGTCAAGGACATGGTCAAGCCCCCGTACTCGTACATCGCCCTGATCGCTATGGCCATCCAGAACGCTCCCGAGAAGAGGATAACGCTCAACGGAATCTATCAGTTCATCATGGAGCGCTTCCCGTATTATCGCGAGAACAAGCAGGGGTGGCAGAACTCCATCCGCCACAACCTCAGCCTTAACGAGTGCTTTGTCAAAGTCCCGCGCGACGACAAGAAGCCCGGCAAGGGCAGTTACTGGACTTTGGACCCGGATTCGTACAACATGTTCGACAACGGATCGTACCTGCGGAGGCGGCGGAGGTTCAAGAAGAAGGACGCCCTCAAGGAGAAAGAGGAGGCGCTCAAGAGGCAGCAACAAGCGGCGGCTGTGGCGCAGGGGACCGTAACGACGGGAGGCGACGGTCCCAAGGGCCCCGAGGACTCGGCGGCGCGTCGAGAGAAGGGAGGCCCCGAAGAAGGGACGCCGCTGTGCAAGCCGAAAGCGGAGCCGGGCGAGAAGATGTGCGCGGCCAAGTACCCAGCCCAGCACCTCCTCCAGCAGCCGCAGATCTCGCAGCTGCACCACGGTGCCGTGCACCACTCGCAGTTGCACGGCGGCCACCAGCAGGGGGCGTCCACCACCCCGGAGCAGCACCTCCTCCTCCAGCAGGCCCCTCAGCACCATCACCTGCCCGTCAAGTCGGAGGTGCTGACGGAGGCGGACGGCATGTCCGAGTCCCCGCACGAAATGCATCACCTCCACCCGCACCACCTGCACCCTCACCACCACCACGGCGCCGCTGGCGCCGAAGGCCCGCTCCTCTCCCTGCCGCCGCACCAGCAGCCCTTCAGCGTGGACAGCCTCATGACGGCCTCGAGGGATGGCGGGGGTGTGTTCATCCGCCCCGTTGGGGCCATGTCCTACTCCCCTTGCCACGTGCCACCGGGGCCGCCGTCCGGGCCGGGGGTCTCTCTGCCGCAGGGGCCGCCGACGCCCACCCCTTACCACTGCGGCGCGCAGTACTCCCTCGCCCACCAGCAGCACCATCACCACCACCACCAAGGGCAGGTCCTCTCTCAAGGCCGGCGGGACGACGACCCCTGTTCGCCCTCCTCCCGACAGCAGCAGCAGCAGCAGATCCATGGTGCGCTGGGCGCGGCCGCGGCGCACCACCAGCACGACCACGTGGGCAGCAACCAGCACGCCTTCGCGGGCCGCGGCGGGCACGGGTCCTCGGTCGTCTCGTGGTACGGCGTGCCCGTCTCGGCGACGGACGCCGCGGCTGGCGCCGTCATCGGGGTTGGAGTCCCGGGTGGGTCCGACGACCCCTCGGTTCCCTCAGGGGGGGCGCCCTCGTCCGCGGGGGGAGGCGTCCCGGGACACTCGGCGTCGCCCGCGTCGTCGACGTCCTCGACGGCGTCGGCCGGCGCTTGCGGAGGCGCGCCCGCGGGGTTCCGCGAGCTCTTCGAAGGAGTTTCCAACGGGGGGAGCGGTGGAGGGGGGCCCGCGGGGTGCGAAATGGGCGGCTTCCGCGGGGTGGCGCAGTACAGGGGGGGCTACTTCGAGGACGGCGGCGGCAAGTACTGAAGACGGACAGCCGAGGAGCGGTGCGCGGAGAGTGGTGTCCCGAGAGGGACGAGGGAGTGTGAGGGGGTAGTGCTGGGAAGGATGCCAAGGGAGCTCGGTGGTGGGCAATGTCCTACGGCCTAGTGGAGTATTATTCAGTGGAAATGAAGTGCTCCTTAAGATTTACTACTGTGTGTTCTCGTATGCTGGTGTGTGTGTGTGTGATTATTATGCACACTATGTGTCTATGCTCTGAGTACACGCAGCCAGCTGTAAGTCTGTTCATAGTATTGTTTTTAATGTGTGTGTGCGCGCGAATTTTCTCGTTCTCAACTCTTGACGTTTTGTGTGGTTGTAATCGTATCGATTTTTGACGAGCACATCCCTCGATAATCGAACCTGATTGTCTCGTGTCGACGTGCGTCTCGGAAACTAAATACAATCGAAGCCTTTCAGTGAACCATGATAGGTGTCGCAGTGGGTACTTTTGGAAATGTTGGGAGATAAGCGCAAAAAAATATCACAATATTGATCATTTAGATGGCGTGTGACTAGTTTGCAAGTTTTCTCGTTGGGCGAATTACCATTGAACATGCTTCATCAGTATTTCTTTGAATATTTCTCGAATGCATTATGGTCGTGCAACTGATTAAGAATGTAAGCATTTATTTGTGTGATTGTGTGAGTGTGAATGGGTGTTGGTATCTATTAGTCGATTCCCCGCGGTTGCTTTGCTTCCATTCGCGTAGCGGCAGCATTCCAGTCGCAGTACGGCTGCCCTTGGTCGCCAGGTGGGGAGAGGCGGTCCCCCAAAAATATCGCTACACTATTTTTGGCAATCAAGTCAGCACTGATGGCCATATCTCGAAAATGCCGTCGAATGAGCGACAATAATTAACGGAGATGAAATCACATTTCTACCTTCATTACATAGCTGTTAACCTTCTCTTAAAGTTGGCTCCCGATTGCTTGAATTACTGGCGTATCATATTCAATGCCCCCAAGGCTTATACTATCTTATCAGATGTCTACTGCCTAGTATTAAAAAATCAATCTTGCCCAATCGAAGCTGAGTGACCTTCTGTCCAAGTTTAATAGCTTTCTCACAGTAGACATTCCTCATTAGACGAGGAAGAAGAACGGAAAAGAGAGAACATTTCCTCCCTCTTTTAATACTGATAATATCATTGGAATAGAGAGACTTTATGCCTTTCTTTCATTTAGCAGCTGATTAGCCATTCTGTGGATATGCTATTGAATCGAGGGGCTATGCCAACTATTCATGAATCTCTTATCGTGTGAGTGGGGTCGGATATTGGAAAATTTCGGAAGAAGAAGAAGAAAATGCCACGTACACTAACTAGTGAACTCTTTCTGTGGCAGAATTCATGTGATCTAACCTCAAAATTGGCTAGGATATCAAGTGATATGACTGACTGACGATAGAGGCCCTGATATAATTTTTACCATTTTTGAACTCGTCAAAACGTGGTTTATATTTAAATGAAATTAGTTACTCTACTGCGTTGTCATTTATTTAGTAAAGCCCTCTTTTATGTAACTTATAAATGCATAGAAAATGTTTTATATTAACCTTTACGCCTTTGTATTCACATATATTTTCATACTTTTTTCTCTCCGCTTACACTGGGGTTCATTAAAGTAATCGTCCGCATGCATTGGTTTGAATGACTCGTAGCATTCCTTTAAAAACTGATTTGCCCTTATGATCAATTATTTTCTGAACTTTAAGCTGATGATTCTAAATTGAGGGAGTTAAACCTTTTAATAAATAGATATTTAGAGTGATTGATACGTAAAGTTATTATTTTAGGAGTTACGATGATAGGTTTTCCTGTAGCTTTTATAACGCCATTAAATGTACATTTTTTTGTACTTTTTGTGAGCATAAATCCTAGTAATCAGGATGAGTAAATCGTTAGTTACGAAACGGTGAATTTTTCTAAGGAGACGGAAGTTTAATTTTAATATATAGAAGAATTACCACGCCAAAGAAATTTGACCAAGTATTTCCTTTCGTGAAAATTCATCGCCCTCCCGAAATTCAGTTGACTTCGAAGCGTTGATAAGGCCGGGCAACGTCGAACGAAGGTTAAGGAGAAGGAATGTGGACGCGGAAAAAGCTAAATTCGATGGTTTCGGGCTTCACTTTGTGAACGTCCATTATGAAATCAATTGATGAAAATGACTTCGTAAATTTTTTATGTGTATTTTTATTTGTACGACCGGTTTCGTTGCATAGGCAACGTCTTCAGGACTGCGGAAAAAGCTGTTTGTCTCACCGTGTGAGGCTCATTTGGTCACGAGGCGCCTCAGAGTCTCCCACGGCCGCCGCCCGCCTCCTCCTCCCCCTTCCCCCGCCTCCCATTTCCCATCCCCCAATACCTCCGCGCCTACACTCCCCCGCCACCCTCCTCCGCCACCTTCCGCCCACTCCCTCTCAGCAACCTTAGCACCGTGACCTTTATTGGATCTCATTTGTGGCAAATCGCGACGTTTTGGCGTCTTTGCTGGCGGTGTGGTAGAGCGTGGTCCACCTTTCGCGGAAAACAGATTTGGAATGATGTGAAAACCTTGTGCAAAAGTCGATTTCAAGCCCTCGCACAAGCTACGCGAATGTCTTGTAGTGAATCGAGACCGTTGAAAGTGACCACGTCGTCGATGAAACTTTACTTTTTTGACTTCCGATCTATTAGAACGACACTCATTTATGGAATTCGGCAAAGAGATTTGTCTAGAGTATAGTTTCAAGCCTTATTGGGTGGAATTCATTGATATCAGGGATAGAAGAATTAACTCTGCAATTCCACATGGTAAGAGATTAATTCACGACCGGTTTCGCCGCAGTGCAGCATCATCAGGTGATGCTGACGCACTGCGGCGAAACCGGTCGTGAATAAATCTTTTACTTTGTGGAATTGCAGAGTTTATTCTTCTATCCCTGATAAGAGACTTGTCACTGAAACAAATATGTCATAACTGTCCCCCAATACATTTGTGCTACCAGTCTCAGGGTACCCACACTGCTTACCGCCTCTTTTGAGTGCCGCGATTAACATGAAGGCTTATTCGCGGAGTTTTGCGCAACTTGCAGTCAGTAATGCGTCATTATTTCGCAAACGGAAGCCGGAATGGGAAAATCCACACACGAGACTTACCAGGCTCGTAGACTGCGGCTCGGAGTGCGAACGTCGATTTGTCGGCCACTAATCTGTAAAAGCCGTCGCCAAACACTCGCACCGGATCCCCTTTCTTGTTGCGCGAGCGCCCGTCTTCTGCCATCGGTAATCCTCGGTGAATTTCATTCTAATGTTACTTGAGATTTTAACGCCAATTTTTACACTCTGTCCTTAAGTTTTTAATCCATTTCGTTTCTTTACTAATATGAAGCATCTAATGAAACTGCTCACTATTATCATATGCTTTAGTAAATTGGTTGAAGTATACCGGAGTGAATCCATCTGATATGTTCCATGGATCGAGAGGGTGTCAGTTTTAGGGGTGATTTTTATAGGACGCATATATTATATATTTTATAGGACTGACAGAAACACTGAAATCGAAATGAGTTCATCGGTAACATTGACTGCTCATTTTTGGGTGATATGCTCGCCAGGATCTATATTTAACCGTTGAAGAATGAAATATATTTAGTCAATATTAGATATTTTACGAAAATTCAATGGATTTGTGCTTTAATGAAATACGACGAGGGCGACCTTTGATATGTATGACTTTTTACGTATTTTAAGCGTGGAAAGGGGAGATTGGTGTTTCAAGTACATTTAATTCTTAGTTTATACTCGAAATTTATTGCTAATAACATTTCATTTTTTTGACGCTTATGGCTGCGTACCAAGAAAGGAAGCTCACCTCATGCGGCTAACGTTTACTAAAAAGATGGCGAACTTTTGACCCCGCGAAAACTCCTAGGTTGCACCTCCAGCGCATTTCAACTTCTTTGATTATGGTGCTCAATCTGTGATTGAATCGTCCTTCCGAACAAACGGCGGTTGATGCAAGCTGACGGGAAAAACTGATGCGCTTTCGAATACCCGTCACGTGCGGGCAAGTCCCTCGGGGTCGACGGCGACCTCCCCTTCGGACGGCTCTTTCTATCCACTTCTCTGCCGACCTTTGTTGGTGGACAAAGGGTTTACTGTGTGCTTTGAACGTCCAGCACCATTTCCTCCTTTCCTCTCCTGCTTGGTGCCCGAGTTTCCTCCTCTCCTTGTCCACAGTTGGGCGACGAGAGGGCAATTCGTTCGAGGGGAGGGAGTGACTCGTTCACGGGTGTGACACGACAATGAATAAAATGGTGTATGAGTATACATTTATTTTTCACGGCCGAGTTTCGTTAAGATTCAACTTTATCGGTTGTTGTGTTCAGGTCATGTTTAATCACGACGAAACCAGGGTCTTTCACAATAAAATTTATGCGGACACTCCGAGACATTCACAGTTATATCAAAAGGAAAGAGCTCAAGATAGTTGAGCCAGAAACATGAAAATCAGGGACCTAGTTATCCCGTTGTGTATGAAGGTGTGGACTGGTTACGAAAGCTTCGATTGAATCCATGGAGGTCATGCGCTGCAAATGTCCCTCTAGCAATAAATTCTTCCTCACTTAATTTTTGGGGTTTGCGGATTTTTATCGCGAGCGTAAAATATAAAAAGTGCATCACGTCAAAAGAATTGAGGCATATTCGTTATATGTATAATCTCACCTCTCCGTGCGCAGGCATTCAAATATTACATGACTTCTTAAGGTCCTGCTCAGCATTAATTTGCGTTTGCATACACGTGGTGAAGCTCAAGAACTGCTCAAATATATCATGATTTGGCTCAAATTTATTGTTCGTCCAAGTTAACCCTGTAAAAAAATCAATGGCATACCAAAATGTATGGCGTGGGCGACTTATTTGTAAACTATTTCCATCAAGGTGTTCCTCTAATTTTTATGCTAACTACCGTGGGAAATGACGATTTCAGTAATAGCAGCTCAATAGTTTTGTGTGGTGAAGACATAACGGTTGCAGATGGGCACGTTCAAGATATTTCCCCTGAAAGAGAAAGGCGGTGAATATCGGCGGATGCTGCGGTGCCTCGGAGGTGGTGGGGGGGTAGGGGTTGGCTAGGGGGCGGGGGGAGGGCGAGGGGTTGGCTGGCTTTGGTCGGTTACGCGCGGGTGGTCCCGGCGGAGATTTACCCGCCCCCCCATTCCCAACCCTCGACCCGCCTCTCCTCCTCCTCCCGTCTTCGACGTCGTTCCGTCTACTGCCGCCCCCGCCCGCCCCCCCGTGCGCGGGGAAGCTCTGCCCCCCGTGGGGCTGACGGCCCAAGATTCCCTCGTCTCTGTCTTACATCTGTTTTCGCTCGAGAAAAGTTTTGAGGCGGTGGGGAATGGGATTCCCCCTGCCTGCCTCCCCACTACTCCACCCCCCTCCCAAACTCCCCCCTCCGAGGACGACCGGTCAAATTATGTGCCCCACGTCTCTTGATCTCGTTAATTAAGTAATTATCCGGGCCGCGGCGCGTAACGCATTACTATTTAACTTCTTCGCGAGCGCTACCTCCCCCACACCCTCAACTTCCCCTTTTTTTTGTAATTCGTTAATTTTTAAGACGGTGGCTTTGATCGCCGTCTCTCCTGGGAACGGCGATCCACACAGTGCCGCCCTTTTCCGCCACACGCCGCCGGAGTCAGAGAGACCATCGAGGCGGAGGCGCTCTGCTTTCCGCCATCGCGATCGCCGTCGACCGCGCGCAATTTTAATTGATCGCCGCACATCTTTTAATGTTTCGTGATGTACCAATGAATGCTTTTCAATCGTAACTTTTATATTGTTATCCATTTCGAAATGAAAGACAATGGTAAATTTCCACAAAGAATTTTTTAAATAATTACCGACCATGGTTTCAACACCCAGTGCCATTATCACCTTGATAATGACACCAGGTGATGAAACCATGGTCGATAAATATTAAAAATTCCGTGTGGAAAGTTACCTTTGTCTTTAATTTTGAAATGGATATCAGTATCAATTACTTCCACAAATTTGAGCCTATTACGCTTTTATATGTAACTTTTTATAGGTGTCAATAAGGAGATTGAAATTCAATGAATGCTTTTCCAACATGCTGCCTCTGGGGCAATGATGCCGCTTGGGCAGTTCGTTTGGCCGTAATTATGTGTATTCGTGGTTACATTGATTAGAATTTTTATTAAACTAGTTCTTACTTCTTCATACAAAATTTACATTTAACTTATACCGGTCTGTTTCTGCTTGAGGCTTTCGCGGCGCTGTAGTGCAGGGACATCCGGTCTGTGATACCTTAATGAAATACGCGTGATTTTATTCTAGACTTTCGTCGTATCAGCCGTTGTGTAACTTAGCTTTTTATTTTATTTCAGGACGAATGTTCATTTTCATTCGACTTTTTCTCTGATTTCACGGTTCTGTTACAAAAATGAGGATGAGATCGAAACTGTGGTCGATAATAGGTTGCGGCTGGAGTCAGGCGATTGCTTTTAGATTTGTGAATGAAGAAATAATGTAAACAGCCGTTGATACCTTTCGGATAATTTATTTACTCTTTACCGTTTTTCAACTGAATCCTCCTTCTAGTTCTCATCGAGAGCATTTTCAACATGATGACTTGAAATGAATTCGCCTTGGTGCGCCAATTTTCGAAAATTAAAATAAACTGATTATGTCAAGGAATTCGCTTGCTCGGATGGAAGTCTCGGAAGGAGACCTGTGGTTCGTATATCATGAGATAATTGCTATCATTCAATCTTAATATTTTTACTAAAGAGTCTGTTGTCGTAATGATTTTTGTTATGAAGGGATTGCTGGCGAATGTTTTGCTATTAGGACTTTGGCTTTATTGTCATTTGAAGGCTCTAGGTAAGCGACTATAAGGCTAGTTTATTATATTGAAGCGTTCGAAAGCGAGCTCCAGTTGATAGATGCTGGCGTGTAATTGCCGTTCGACACATTTTTTTGCATTCATTTAACGCACTTTATCGTGGTTAAGGTTAGTATTTTCTCGAAAGAGATGTATTGTGCACAAGTATCCGCGGTAGGAGGTTATCGCCCTGCGCTGGAATCAAAGGAAAAACTGAATGATGGGCAATGATGGATCGTTCAACTACTTCCTTGGTCACAAGAGGTGGTCAAAATGAGCAAAAGTTTCTTTCCGGTCGTAAATATTGATGTGGTGCGGAGTCGAGGAGGGACAGCGCCGAGTCTCCTCAGGACGAGGGTTCGTTTTCGAGGGCGGGCTCTTGAAAGCCGTGACTAATTGAAGGGGGTGAAGGGGGAAGGCGCGCGCCTCTGTTTCGACCCTGTTCCTGACTGGAGTCGAGAGCACCGTTTTCTTGCCTTCCGAAGTGTGAAAACGCTGATGATGTCCGTGTAATCTGGTGACGCTAATTGGCGGGAAGATTGGAGGGGAAAAATTCACTCTCTGATGAGTCAAATAGATACTTGTTTGCGAAGAGCGATCAGCTGTAAGACGTATTTTTTAAAAGTTTAGGGCGTTCGTCCGGAGCTTCAGTGATCGTGAGCTGGTCGTTCTTAAGCGTCTTCGTGATGATTAGTCCACCATTGAATTTTATTGCCGTTCTGGGGTTTTTGGCATGTCGTCTTAAATCACGATTCATTCCAGTGCAAGAAAACAGTCGAGAAAAATGTTCCGTATAATGGGAGCGTCAAGTAGATACTTATTTGCAAAGAGCGATCAGCTCTCAGATGCATTTTCAAAAGTTTAGGGCATTCGTCCGGAGCTTCAGTGTGCTTGAGCTGGTCGTTCTTAAGCGTCTTCGTGATAATTAGTCCACCGTTGAATTTTGTTGCTGCTCTGGAGTTTTTGGCATGTCGTCTAAATCACGATTCATTCCAGTGAAAGAAAACAGTTGAGAAAAATGTTCCGTATAATGGGAGCGTCAAGTAGATACTTATTTGCAAAGAGCGATCAGCTGTTAGATGTATTTTCAAAAGTTTAGGGCATTCGTCTGGAGCTTCAGCGTGCGTGAGCTGGTCGCTCTTTCACGATTTTAAACTAGATAAAATCACGATTTTTATCGAGTGAAGGAAAACAGTCAAGAAAGATGTTCCGTATAATTTGTTCTCTGGGTCCGTGTCACAGGCGGCTGCCAGGGGATGCGCGAGTCTTGCGCGGCACTCCTCTCCGCTCCTTCCTCTCGGGAGGCGTCCTCCCTTCTCGCCCTCCCATCATACCCACACCGACATTCGAATTCATCCACCGTCCAATCGGATGATTGCTCCGTCCGTCACCTCCTCCTGTGCACTGCATCCATTCCTCCTCGCGTCTTCGTTAGGCGGCTCTGGTATATTTGGAGCGTCGATTCGTCCTTCTCTGCCCTCGTCGTTCATTTTTTTTATAATATAATAATTTTATTGCCCCTTTTAAACATGATCCAAGATTACATAATCACTTAGCAAAAATAGTTGACAGGAGCTTTAGGTGACCCCTAAGGCATTGCCTGTTGTCGAGGGCACCTTCAGGACAGATGCAATAATATAGCACAATGATCACTACAGAAGTGACAGTATAAAAGTTAATACAGAAAAAAATTCAACAATCAGAGTTTAACCAGCTTAAGAAAAGATTTAATGTGATTGGTGTATTTTACTTGCAGTCGCAAATAATTGATACAAACTAGAGGTATAACAAATTGAAATTATTCTTCTTCCGTCGCTCTTCCGCAGACTTCTCTAAAGGTGATTTGCTCCCTGCTCAATCTTCGTTATAATTCAGATTTTAAGCTATCCGGGACTAGCCACGGAGTTCCACTTTTACGGAGTCACCAGCAAGTTTCGCACATTCGTTATTATTCTTTAATCTCATGCAAAGAAGCTTATGGAGCTATTTCTCTCCTCGTGCAGAAGCCTAATTTTGGGTAGGTACTTTAATTTCCTTAAGTATGATTTTTGTAGTTTTACTGGCTTCCAACCAGGGTTTGATATAAGCAGTACTTAGGACATAAAATTATTCTAAATTATTCGGCAAATGATGAATTTACGTAGTATTTCTCTTTATAAGAATGTTCATCTTTTTAGGGTGGCAGAATATTATGATTCTATCGTGAATATGCTGTGACTATTTGCGTTTTATTAATATAGCTGAAAACATAATTGCCTTCAATTAATTTTTTATCCGAATCGAACATCCGAACAAGACATTACAATCCTGCTCTCCTCACTGTCAGCATTCAACTCTATGTACGAAGGTGATGACAATTGATTCTGCCGCTGACCTTCGGTAAACAATTGGGGCTTATCTTAGCAGATTTGTGAAGGACTAGATGAGATTTTTCAAGGAACGATGAATGATATTTTTCAAATGAACCATTTATTGAGTTAAAGAATATAATAGATTGCGCATTGCTGGCAAATAAAATGAGCGTTTTGAGATAACTGTACTCAGGGTGGAACAATTTAAGGAAGGATAGTTACTTTCCTTTCGGAAAAATAATGCAGCGACGGATGAAGTATAACGTTCATTGATACGTTCTATATTAATTTTAGGATCCGTTTAAGTTTTTAGAGTCATCGTCATGACACTCTACGGGTGTATTCTACCGTGTGCTAACCTGTCCATCGTGGTTTCCTACCGTGTGATCCTTGAAATACTGGCCTCACTCATCTCATTTTCGTTCTCAACAAATGCTCTGATGCCAATAACTCCACGATTCATGAAGGATTGGGGAGTAGTACTTATTTTCCTTCTTGCTTCAAATAAATAATTTCTATGCTTATATATATATTAGATACATATGTACTTAATTGGGTTCGAATACTGCTATTTTAAACGATTTATTGCCATCCCTTCGTTATTCCAGTTTTAATTCCTTTGACGCCACCACCATATTGCCAGTTTTATAATTATTTTCCTGTTTTTCATGACTCATGGGATATCATATTAATTCTCCCAGGGATTGGAGTCGAGAAAGTGGTCACTAGACAGGTTGATGCAATCATTTCTTCGATAGCAATAGCCTTTAATCAGAGAACATATAACGATGACCGACACAGGAAACGGTGATATGTTCTCATTTTACCGGAATGCCTTCGATCCAAGTTCACTCATGCCGCAGAATGATTAGTTTTGGCGTCGAAAATAAGGGACGTGTATTCTGGCCTTCATTGATAATAGTTTCTGATTTTAAAGGGGTTGAACATATTCGTCCTGGCGTCCACTGACGAAGCTGGCTGTGCTCTTCGTAAATTTTCTTCAAAACCCGATAGATTTCATCTCAAATTAATCTCCCTGTTTTGCTGTAAAGCGAATATCAATTGTACAATATGTCCTTGCATTGTCTCTAGCAATCAAAGTTCGGGTTGATCTCCACGTGTGTCTTGGGGAGTTCGGTAAATACCTTGATCTAGAGGCGTGAGAAGCGGGTATTTTTTCTCTACCTGTGCAGTCTAATCACTAGAGTGGAATGGGATTCTTTTGGAAGGGAATGCGCTAAATTTGTCGAGAATATAAAACCTCACGGGAAAAAGAGTTCTTATGCCTGTCAGCATATCCGTCGTCGTCGTGCTAAGGGAGGCCAGCTTCGATCCCCGGTGGCGGCCCGCGTCTCCACCCGAAGCCTCCACTTGGCCATCGTCCACCGTCCACGCCCGCAGACGGGCAAACTTGGCCTTCAAAACGAGTCTCCGTTGATCGGCAAGAAATGAGATGGAATTATTTCATGTACTAATGATTGACCATTATACCTCACTCGTGGGCGACTTGGTCTCTATGAGAAGCGCTTTCATTTGCTCCGATTTATCTCCCGATCTCTTTTCGTTACTCGCCCTCTTCCATCTCATCCATGATTATGCATGTTACTTATTTTAAAATTACCGGAAACTCAGAGAAATGTTGGTGATGCGAAGTTTCTATGACCCGTGCTCTCCTTTGCATCTTAGACTCTCTTTTGCTGTCATTCATAATGCTGTCATAATGGTGAAAGGGAATTTTACTGCCCTGTCAATTTCCATTAGGTAACACCCCTTTTCTCCAGTCCCCATCGGCTGTCTTAAACTCTGCCAGAAAGCAGTAGATTTTGACTACCGACGAGACCCAGGGCAGATGTGAGTACGTTTGGATCATTATAGTGGGTGACGCTCCCTCCTGCTCTTTCCCCCACCGATGTGCTGACGAGGATTGCCCCCCCCCTTTCTCCCTGTCTGTCACGGGCAATCCAGAGCTCAGCCATCAGGGGGCCCGGAGAGGTTTTCTTTTGTCTTAGCGATGAACACTGCGGCAAGAGAACTCCTTCCTACTTGGTGGAATTACTCCTTTACTTTGTGGAGAAGTGAGCATGCATCCTCGCTAAATCTTCACAATTTTAATGACAATGCTTAAAAATGCTATGCACTCATTATAAAATTGATACTTTAATCATCAGCAGAAGAATGAAATAAATCGTCTTGTTTGTATATTTCACAAAGCTAGCGGAACTTTTCAAGAGGGTAGCTGAATTTGTGCAGGAAATTGGCGTTCATTTCGTGAACCATATCGCTGTTTCATTAATATTATAAGGGCACGTTTAATAATGGCGTTTAGGTACAAAATATATGGATGTCATGCCTTCTTTAAGAGCTTCTTTGTTTTTGTCTTCTCTGACAGCTCTAAGGTTAATATCGCTTGCTTAAAAAAATGATCTATGCATTACCCCTTCTCGGTCATCCAGCAGCATTGCTCGTCATGCAGGGAACGTGCAAAAAATAAACGATCGGAGCCATCTAAGAGTGTTTTTTAAATGGTCGCGAGCCGTGGTTTCATCTCCGCTCGTTCTTGCCGCGCGGACGGCCGCGGGATACCGCCGCCCTGACACCTCTTCGACGCGCCGCCGGACCGACTCGGGTGCCCCCAGCTCGCTCGCCCGGGGATTCCCGGTGGGTCCGAGGGCGCGGCGGCCGCGATCACTTGACGGGGCTACGCGCGACACGAATTTTGTGCGAATCGGAGCGATGGCAACGGCTGGGGAATAGTCTTTTCCATGCTTTTACATGTGTGACTGTGTGTGTGTGCGCGAGATACTGTTCGAATGAGTAAGGCATTCGGGTGTGTGATTTTTTTTAAAAACATTTGATGCGTTTTGGGATTTTGTCACTTCTGTCCAAAGAGGATTTGCGTCTGTGTACATGTATTATTGCTGAGTTGTGAAATGTGAAATTATAAGTGCAAAGTAATAAATTATGCAAGGTATATAAATATATACGATGCACTCTTTTGTGTGAGATTGGCTCTTCCTTTTACTCTTTGTCCCTTTCATATCCCATTGCGCGTCTAAAAAAACATAAAATATAACAATTCCAGCTATGGATGTTAGTTCATAAGTTGATCCATAAGAGAACTTGATTTTAAAAAAAGAAATTTACCATTACTTCGTAGAACAAGGTGATTAGTTACCATCAATCAATTTCAATCCCAGAAAAACGAAATGGTGACAAGATTGATTCACGCGTGTCAGTCATTTCGTATTTAATACTGACGCTGTTATTGATAGATTTAATTATTGCGAACTCAAGCCGTTCTTTGAATGAATCCGTTCAAATAACCGCTCCAAATAGCGGATGAGGGACGTGATTCTACTTGTGAGAGTAATGTGTGAGTGATATGTGTTCCTATTAAAATATGTTGTGAGCCATTGTCTTTGGCTGTGGATTCTCGTCGGAGGTGCTCCCTCTCCTCGCAAAATGATGACCGTGTCGGCATTTGACGTAGTCGGACTTCTCACTCATATCCTGAGTACGATGATGGGTCAAGTGAGCAAAATTACATGCACATCTTGCGTGAGTTTACTCCTCAATCCGTGACATATGTTTGGCATTCCTTTTAGATTATGTAAAATATCGTGTCTCCTATGGCACATTCATTGTTTACAGCTCACATGTTGAAAATACCCCTCCCCGCTCGGGTCCTGGGCATGGATCCACTCGCCCCTGGGGAAATTGGACGGTGGCATCTGTTCCCAGCATCGCAGACGAGGTTGTTCGGAGAGGTCCTCTCCTATGGTGGACTAATCGTCAGATCCTGAGGGCCGATCGCCGCGTGAATGGCAGAGGGCCTCTGAGAGTGTGGTCGCTCGGCTGAGAGATTCCGTGCTCGGCGGAGGAGTGGTGACCGTTCCCGGGAGTGCTCGCCGCCGCCCGCTGGTGGAGGCTTCTGCATGGAACGGCCACGGGCACCACTCGGCACCCGACGTCCGTCGCCTCTAGTGCGGCGCCTCCTCGCCTCTCCCGCCCGCCTCGCCGAGTGACCGGGAGGCCGGCCACACGCACGGCGCCGCCCGACCTGCGTCCCTCTGCGGCCGACGTGCGGGGCCGTCCCCGATGCTTGCGGGTCGCGAGGATCGCCATTCGGTCGACGCACTCCGCCGAAAGGTAGTGAAACCTGTGAACGACGGCATAGTTTACGAATTAGAGAGTTAGAGGCCTGATCATTTTCAGGCAATGAGGTTCACATCTCTGCCCTTGACAGGTTGAAAAATCATTCTCAAAGCGCTTAAAACTCATCTTTTCGGGTGAATCGTTTTCAGTTCTTACATTGCTTCGCTTTCCTCTCGTTTCTGACTGTCCTTCTGTAATTTTCTACCGTCTTCCACAGGTTTTACTCTCTAACGGAACTAATGACAAATTAGACCGGAAGGTGACCCATTTCTGTGATTCAAAATTTGTGACAAATTGTTAATATTCCAAGTTCTTATTTTTCTCAATAGATGTGTGGTGGTTCATAGCGTCTAAAAATTTAATTTGGTATTTAGGAGAAGCTCTTTTAGTGAGGAGGGCCTTATCTCGAAGTCTCAAGGCCCGAATACGTGTGTAGCTGACTTTTTACGGTCATTGCTACCTTTTTCTTTTGCATATTAAAATACGGCGCATTCGCTGTAAAGACTATAGTTTCAGTTTAAGATACTGTCTTATTTTTGAAAATTCTTGTAATGTAATATCATATGTTCGTGTTATTAAAAATTTAGGCTTTGGAATGTCATAGTTGTTCTTGAAGAGCGTGTCCGTTTTTCATAGCCTCCGTCATTGGATATTTCTCAGGGTACATATGTGCATGTTTAAGTATATTTGAACCCCTGTAAATACCCACTCATATTTGGGTAATTTGCAGCGACCTGTACTGCAAAAGGATAACCCAAAGGTAGTCTTCAAGGCTCTCGGGGGTTTCTTGAGTAATGCTTTCCAGGGTTTGCTGAATTAATTCAAATTGGGAAACGTATCACGGCGAAACCATCTCAGGGGAGTCGATGGTTTAATGGAAACGGAGACGTCGGGTCTTGGTTCTGCGATGACTCCCGCAGCCTAACGTGACCGCTTGTGGGAATATAGATTTAATCCCCTTCATATTGCATTTTTGCGTGGATATGTCTATTTGCGCATAGAGTTGAAGTTGTTCCTATCAATGGGCATTCTTGTGTCTTGGTCGGAGAAGTGACATGCAGTGCAAAGGGATAGTGGGTGAATGTTCAGAAAAGGAGTGAATTGAAATACCTCTCTATCCGAAAACATTTTTTTTTTCTTTTGCCTGTCCCAGCCTTCTGAGTTCCAGTTTCACTTCCTTTTTCCCCTTTTGCTTCATCTCGCGATGGGTCTCTGTTGAGCTAAATGAAAGGAATGAACGAATCATCCTATTCATCTTGGGCAAAGGTGGAAGCAATGGAACTGATATCTAAGCCCTTAATCTATTAGTGGAGGAGTGTTATTTTTAATCGTGAGCCTGTTAACGCGGTGAAATCTATCCATAAGGGAAACCTGCCAAGTGAAAACGACGGGCTATGTATATGAGTCATCTCAGACACTGTTCGCTTATTTCATTTGCCAATTGAAAAAAAATCCAATGGATAAGTTATCGTCTAGCGGTATAAATGCTGCCGTGCGAGACACTTAGAGAGGCGTGTGGCTGCTTGAACATGAATGTCAATCAAGGAAAAAAATTGGTGAATCGAATTGAGAGGGGGATGGACGAGAGGTTGTTTCTGTTAGATCCTTTTATGATTGTCTTTATATTGCGGTTATCACTTGTGCTCGAGAAATAGGGATATTTTACAAGTATTTCCGATGCAATGTCTTTCATACTTGGGTCGGTTTTGCCTACACAAGACGTGTTGTGCGGATGTGAAAAATCTGAGATCCTGATACTCGTCTAATCAGAATTTCTCTAGTAATCATAGCCTTATGCGTACCCTCGGAGTCTCTTGCGACGTCCAACCCTTTTCTTCGAATGAATGGCTATGTCACACTTTGTGTTTGTTCATGGCAGTTTTTTCCCCTTAAGTACTTCTTTGTGTTTTCTTGAGTTCTCAGTTAATATTTCCCAAATTCTTGTGGCGGTCTCGAAATGCGTACCAACTAAGGCGAGCTACAATCTAGCTTTAGCATTCGTTTCTGGGGCTTTTTATCTAATCCCTTAATAACACTCTTTGATGCCGTTTCATAAGTTTTTATAAGTACTTTCCCATCGGTTGATCCCAAGTTATGGCATCACACTCAGGCATCCTATTTTATCCACTTCTTCGCGATGTTTCTGACCCTCCAAAATTATAGATATAGCATTGACGTAATGAATCTGTGAGAAAAGTACGGCCATGTATCGCATGGATCGACGTCGAACCCCCGCATCAGGGTATTCAGCGTTCTAATGAGAGTATTAAAGACCTCAAAATCTGCTTTCGTGTAACATGTGAATGAAATGCACAGCTCGTATGTGCCATAATATTGCATTTCAATTGACAGGAATATTTCCGTAGTTTGGTGGTGGCCACGAATTGGGGGAGAGTAAAACGAGCATCAAATCTAACCCGTGAGGTATCCATAGGAAATAAATAGTGGATCATCCTCCATGGTAAATAATAGCCTTCCTTATTAGTAACACAGAAAGACATGGGACAGCTCAGGTGACACAGCTTTAAATCTCAAGCTGATGGCAACATTCGGCTTATGCAAATATCGCTATATTCCACGCTCAAACAAAATAAGGAAGGCTATTATTTACCATGCAATATTATGGCATATACGATGAAGTGCATTTCATTCACATGTTACATGAAAGCAGATTTTGAGGCCTTTAATACATCTACATCTACGTCATACCCTGCAAGCCACCCAAAGGGTGTGTGGCAGGGGGTGCTTCCACACCAGGCATGCATGAATGATACGGTAAAACACTGAAATTACATTGAAACCCGCGTACCACACATGCAAAGCGCCAATTAAAAATGTAATTACCAACTAACATTCTATCGTCAATCGTTCCAACATGCAAGGGGCACAAAGACTACTACTACAGATTCAAAATATCATGCATAAATAAGAACATCAATATTTACATCATGCATAAATAAGAGAGTAGAGAATATAATGAGAACGATTTACTGCCTGCCTATTGTCATTACTCGAACTATTCATGACGACGATCACAGCTGTTATGGTCCCGAATGGTACGCGGAAAAAATGACATTTTATACCTATCGGTTCTACAATCTATCTCTCTAATTGTATTGGCGCGATCTAATCTGCCGTAGTACGAGGGGGTTAATAGTATGTTTTTTACGTCGTCAGAGGAATGATTTTCCTGAAATTTAGTTAGGAGAGTAAGCCTATAATTTAATCTACGCTGTGATAGCGATTCCCATCCTAATTCTTCTAACAGTCCAGACACACTAAACATACTCTCATTAGGACGCCGAATACCCTGATGTGGGGGTTCCCACGTCGATCCATGCGATACATGGCCGTACACTTCTCACAGATGCATTACGTCAATGCTATATCTATAATTTTGGAGGGTCAGAAACATCGCGAAGAGGTGGATAAAATAGGATGCCCGAGGGTGATGCCATAACTTGGGATCAACCGATGGGAAAGTACATTAAAACTTATGAAACGGTATCAAAGAGTGTTATGAAGGGATTAGATAAAAAGCCTCCGAAACGAGTGCTAAAGCTAGATTGTAGCTCGCCTTAGTTGGTTCGCATTTCGAGACCGCCACAAGAATTTGGGAAATATTAATTGAGAACTCAAGAAAACACAAAGAATTGGGTGAGAGTAAAACGAGCATTAAACCTAACCCGTGAGGTATCCATAGTAAATATATAGTGGATTATCCTCCGTGGTAAATCCATGGTAAATAATATCCTTCCTTATTTTTTTCGTGTGTGGAATATAACGATCTTTGCAGAAGCCGAATGTTGCCATCAGCTTGAGATTTAAAGCTGTGTCACCTGAGCAGTCCCATGTCTTATTGTATTACTAGCTTCTCTCCTGTTTAGAAGAACCCATTACCTAATTCGTCCTGATTACTGAGTAGCTCTAAATTCTGTTCAATATATTTTCAGCGATGAAGGTCCTCTTGGATCTGAATCATATTCTTCAATCAACTCTTCCTCTGATTGGGCTCAAATACTCGATCAATATTCTTATAATCGCCTCAGAGGGTAAAATAGTACCTTTTATTTGACCTCATTTAATATTCGTACCATCCAGTTTGTGAATCCTATTGGACGACTTTGTTCTACCAACCATGCGATCATTTTAACGTCCTCCCATCAGTGCAGACTCCTTTGACAGGGTACGACCTATCGTAGATCTGCCTATTCCTTTATTTTGTAGTCCCTGGGGAGGTTTGAGGTAAGGTCGTCCTTCTGTAGTTTTTCTGGCTCGCGTGGCATAATTATGTCTATTTGAACGATGTATTTTACTGCCCACCATGTATTTGCGTTTACAGTTCATGAGTTGGTGTTTGCCATGATTTTACTCTGGTCATCAACCTTAACACCAAATGGAAATTGTGTGCCAATCATTTGACAGTGCAACTCCATCTACCATCCATTTTATCCCTCCTTATAATGCAGATTTATCGACAAATAATCTAATTGTACTATTTATGCTGGAGCTTATATTCAGGTGCCTATCACAGCTCTTTCCCACTGTGACGAAATATGGCTATTGCATTTAACCAAAAGGTTTGGATACTGTCTTCGTGGACGGGCAGTCGCCGTTGTTCCTGTGCATTTTTAGTGGCATACCTTGGCATTATGTACAATTAATTTCATGGCATTGAAAGGGAAATTCTAATTAACCCGCTCAATAATGATTGAGCCATGCGTTTGGATATTTTGTAGAACTCATTGAGGACGATTTCAGGCTTTGCGAAGGAAAATGATTTTCCCCCGGAACGAATTTCAGTCTAACTTAAGGAATGAGAGCTACATGAGACCAAGCGAAATCATCATGCTTTTAACTGCTTTTTAATGAATTATTTTCATTAAATAACGATCTATCGTGATTTTTTCAATCCAATGGAATTCGAAGGAATGCTCTAAGGAAGGCACATCTGTAGTTATAAAATAATATTACTTATAATGCCGGGAATAGGTTTTATGTACTTGGGAGTGGACGATGTGATGCATTCATCATGAAAATAATTCTGTGAAGCCGTAGTAAATGTAATAAAGTGATTCGAAGTTGGACATTAAATCAAATAGTACTCGCTAATGCGAGACAAGTCTGCGTCGAAGCCTTCAAAAATAAGGAGACTGTAAGAACAATTCGCATATGCGGAGTTTTACTGGAATACATTTCTCATTTCTGTAAGACACGAACAATTGATGCTCCTTGAATGAACTGGACCCGAATGCCTTTCGTATACCTTTGAATTATTCGAAAGGCATTCATGGTCTTTATGATTTGTTTCAAACCGGAGAGTTCCTCTATTCGTTTAACGTCGCTGACTGGCGAGTATTTTTCAATCGTCATTACCTTTAAGGAAATATCAAGGAAAAAAGTTTGCTCTATCGAGGTGGGAAGAAAAGTTATCTATCTTTGCGTACTTAACACCTACAATGGGTCTCTTCGATGAGCTAGTTGCCGGGTGAGAAAATCGTCGGTGAGAGGCTGAAACCTGAGATTTTCGATGTGTTGCGGTGCTCATAATCTTATGCGTTTCACTCTTTCCTTGTCAGTTTTCCTTGCTTAGACCTGTACCACAGCAAAAATTGCAACTCTTTTTTTTAACAAAAAAGGAGATTATGAGAAGTTTGTTCACGTGTAGAGTTTTAATTTATATGCGACTCTCTCAGATATTAAAGAAATAAATTGATACAAATGATATTTGATGTGATTGAAAAATGAGTATGCTCAGATAATTATTGAAGTGAAGCGGCAACACTTTCTACCCATTAACGGTATACATTGAAATAATTCCATTGAAATTACATTGAGGAGTAGAAAATTACTGGCATTGAAGTTCGAATTTGTAGGAAAATTATTTTGCAGGAACAACGAGCAAATTTTATCGTTTTATGATGCACTTTTCGATGTTTTTTTCGGGCTTTTAAATCGATCAATAGAAGGTTTTTTATTGGCCATTAAACAGTTCATAAACGTTTTTAGCCTCCTGCAACAATGAATTTCTCCCACTACTCTTTCTTCAGATCTGCATTCTTACTTCTACTTTCTACCCATCGTGATCTGTCCATGGTGCCCCATAATCTCATTCCTAAAACCTTCCAATAGTTCGCACTCTTTCTCCTTTTTTTTTTTACTACCGCCTTGCCATTTTTGGAATAGAGATTGGACCTTACTGTGCGAAGTCTTCCGGCAAAACTCCTTCATGAATACCGCGGAATCTCTACATTTCCTTTTATAAATTCTTCAACCCTACGAATATACTATCAATGGTCGATTTTACTTTTCCATGAAGGCAGAAGTATCTGCGTCTACAAAGTTTACCTTTAAGTTCTTCTGGTTAATCCATCCAATTACTTTGAATATCTCTCGACACTTTAATGACCAATAATTTCTCGTCTTTGATGGACGGTATTCCTCCATTTTCGGACATTTGTTTTCATCTCACCATTCCCTTTAAACAACTCTATTTTTACCTCATATTTAGCGATACTACTCGGGACCCGATGAACAATCTCCACCGATCTCGCGAGGATGGCTTGCTGCGGTGGTTCCGTGGGCCAGGTTCAAATCCCGACGGCGGCGGAGAATTTTTATTAGAATCCCGATCGCTACATGAGTGTGGATTGCATTTCAGCAGCAGAATTCTCTCCCATGGATGGGAAGTTTAACCGTTGACTCCTTGGAACCTTTCGCTCTGAACACATTTCAACGTTTTGTTCAACCTATGTGTCCTTCTACGCCCCTTCTTCATTCACCAGTTGTTCTTGCCTCCCCGACGCACCCATCTATTATTTTTGATCATTTAATCTCAGTTTTTGCTCGATACCGCGAAAAAAATTATGAACCAACACACCAATATCATTTTCTTGGCGGAAGTAAGACCAGTTCAGTAGTAATTTTCTAACTTTCCGACTTTGTCCTCCTTGGTTATTTTTGATCTCGAGATTTGTCATTTGGATGAGGTCGATTACTGAAAATCGTCATTGGGAAGAGCGCTGAAAAATATTTTCAATCCTGAAAGAATTTGCGTGTGATTCTCGTCTAACAAATGTCACGACCGAAGTACAAAGCTTAAAGTATAGCTTTTACGGATTGCCAACACAAGGTAATGTCGTAATATGTACCTAATTATGGCAATGTAAGCCAAAAAGTGTTGATTTTTCGAGGAGTCTATTACGCTAATTACGCTTATGCAGCGCGTAAGTTATTTCATGTCCCGCTTCCATTATTGGCCTGCTCCTTACATTTGCTTCTTCTCAGTCTTGGCTTATCCGACTCCTCAAAAGCTGCCTTGCTTACTAGCTGACGTTGGGTTCCCTCCGTCGGATTTCCTTATTCGCGTAGGCAAGACAAAGTGCTTTAATGAGCACCATTTTATAGCGTCCTCTTAATTATTGAAATGAATTCAATCTGAGGAAACACTATTTGAAAAAAAAACGTTTGAAAAGGAATTTTTATATGAATTGCAATAAGTTTATGATACTTAAAACTTTTCCATCTTTCTTGTCTGCAGAATCATTTCTTCTATCATCCGTAGACTATCAACTCTACTCGTGTCTACGCTCGCTATTACTGTCTTCACCGCCGTAAATATTTCCTCACCTTGGAGTATTTCTCCGCTCCGCCTTTCCTGCTTTGCTCCGCGAGCGAGCGAATGCGACAGCCTTCGAGTCAAACTCCTAGACATGCTCATGGATACGAAACTCATAAATAAATAAGTTAAATTTATGAAGCACCTCTTACTTTTCGAGGTGCTAAAGCATGGTGTAATATTAATAGCAGGAAGGAGAATGATATTAACTCTGAAGTATTCTGTACGTAAAATCGACGATAATATTCACGCATTTAAAGTACAATTTTCTCCATAAGGGGTTAATTTATACTGAGAATTTTTAAATTTGCAAGTTCTGTGCTTCTTTATATGTATCGTCTACGTCTTGTTTGAAGATTTAATGTTATTTTTAAAAAATACTCCTATAAAACACCAGTACCAAGTACCAGACACCAGAAGGACATATTTGAAGAGTTACCTAGTCATTGTTATTCTTAATTTTATTCCATATTAGAGCGATATAATTTATTTAATCTGTTGTGCTGTGGTTGATGGAGTTATTTCTCCCTACTGATGTAGTCGGGTTCATTTGATCATGAAGAGAGTAGACAATTTAACAGATGCTGCATGAGTTTCATGGCCTTTTTGTGCAATTAAGTTCAGAATGGGTTATACTTTTAAGTGGATAAATTATAATGAGAGGGACATGTTATGTGAAACGTTTCATACATATGAGTATTGATCATTGATCTAAATGGTCGATTTATCTTTAGATCGAGTGCGATGCGAGGGTTTAGTCTCTATTAAATATGACCGTGTGTTACAACGCACTGAGGCCTCGCGCTGCCGGCGCGGCGGCGGCGGTGACTTTGACGACCGCAGCACACTCGGAGGGAGTCGACGGCCGACCTGCGGGCCCTTTGAACGTATTTCTGCCGTGGAAAAATATTCACTGGGATCTGGACGACTCTAGCTTTACATGGCATATGATTTCCAACAATGCATATTCAAGGCCATGGATATATATCATGGACATGAATACATACAATGGATTGTGATCACGTCGCCAAAAACTGTTGTCTAGAATTCCGTAAACAATAAACTTTTTGGAAAGTGGTGCCGCCTGGTCATGAAAGACGGAAATTCAAATGTAAATACAGTCGATAGTTTGTAAATAAACACGTCATACCAGTTTTACCATGAATATACATGGGTTTTACTTACAATTAATCATAATGCAGTGGGCAGTGGATAAAAAATGTAGTACTACACGCGGGACGTAATTATACACTTCTTTAATATCGTCCGGTCCTCAGATATATATTTTATTCCTCTCCAAATTGAATTACACAAATGCACAATTAACTTCTTTGTACTTTGTGAATATCGCTATACGGAAATTTAATAATAATGCGAGGTGACTTCATGAGTATTCCCGATGGCCATCATTAAACATAGTCATCTTTTTCAATCCAAGTCTCCTATTTTGGGTCCTCGTAGATGCATACCCTGTTTTGCAGCCTGGTACGAGGCAAGTTCTGTTTAAACAAGGTATTCTAAGTTCTTTATTTAAGCCGAACGGGCTTGATGCATTCAAATTGGAATCAGAGTCTGGCAAACATCGTCGTCGGCACACGATGGACGTTTCATAAACCTCTTACACATTTCCTGTAATAGATATTTCCTCTCTAGCATTTACAAAGTAACTTTTAGATCACAAAAATAGCAAGGTATTATTCAAAGCATCAATTAGTTCATATCTCCTCGATCGTTATTAAATATTCATTACAGTCTCACGTTAGCAATAATTAACTACGTCTATTTAAAATAACAACAGAAAAGACTCAAATCGAAGTGACGCCAAGGACTGGGTGAACTAAAAGTGGAAATTTAGGCAACACGTAGCCTAAGCAACAATGCCAAACATCCGAATCCATAATATATACATTCATGATTATGGATTTAAATGTTTGGAATCGTTGCCTAGGTGATGTGCTACCTCAATCTCCACATTTAGTTCACTCAGTCCTTGGAGCCACTTAGAAAAAAGTCTTCTCAGTCGAATCGTAAACAGCAGTTGTTTACTGTTGCTAACGTGAGACTGTGGTGAATATTCAATAACGATTGAAAAGATATGAACTACTTGATGCTGTGAATAATAGCTGACTATTTTTGAGACCTAACAGTTACTTTGTAAATGCTGGAGAGGAAATAACTACTACAGGAAGTGTGTAAGAGGTTTATGAAACGTTCATCGTGTGCCGACGACGATATTTGCCAGACTCTGATTCTAATTTGAATTCATCAAGCCCGTTCGGCTTAAATAAAGAACTTAGAATACCTTGTTTAAACAGAACTTGCCTCGTACCAGGCTGTAAAACAGGGCATGCATCTACGAGGACCCAAAATAGGAGACTTGGATTGAAAAAGAAGACTATGTTTAATGATGGCCATCGGGGAATACTCATGAAGTCACCTCGCATTATTCCTTCAACTTCCATCGTGAGTCTTTTCTCTGTTGTGTGGATCTTTTACTGTTAATTTACAGCTACATTGTTTTGGTTTATTACCTGTTGAGAGCCTTAGGAATGAGAAGGATGATCTAGATGGATTGAGGTGGATGTTAATGTGTAACCTTCTATTCATGTGTGGCCTCGGAGTAGTTTCAACATTCTCTCCTTTATTTGTTATTAAGAAGATAGGTATTGGCGCAATATATTACCCATAGATAATGTTGTCGGATCTTGGTTTTCAAATCCTTATAGTACTTGTATCCGTCTTCTAATACATTCCACTTGTTTCACCTCGTATTATTATTAAATTGCCGTAGAACGACATTCACGAAGTGCTAATAAGTTAATTGTGCATTTGTGTAATTAAATTTGGAGAGGAATTAAATATATCTGTAGACCGGACAATATTAAAAAAGAGTGTAATTACGTCCCGCGTGTTGTACTACATTTGTTATCCACTGCATTATGATTACTAAGGTAAGTCAACCGGTAAAACGTGATTATTTACGATCTGTAGACCGTATTTACATTTGAGCTGCCGTCTTTCATCACTAGACGGCGAATCAATCGAAAAAGTTGTTTGTTTACGGAATTCTAGGCAACAGTTTTTGGCGACGAATCGGTAATCCATTATGCGTATTCATGTTCAAGGCGTTCCCGTTGCATTATTTCTTGTTAACCATTTTGAATGTGCTCTGAAAGTATCAAGGAAACCCTTAAACTTATCAGGGCATAATTTACCACATAAAGAGTGCACTTCGGCACAAACCTATTTATTTTACTCACGGGTGATCTACGCGTGAAACACATTACGGGCCGTGGTTTGAACTCTCTTGTGACTCGCCCCGCGCACACAAGCGAGAATCGCTCTCGGAACTTGGTGGGCATCACTTACACTCATGATTCCCGGATTGTGTAGTCGAATACTGGACAACACATTTAAATAAAGGTTATCGTTGACTGATATCAGCTTTCAGTGCCTCCTGTATTGTCTGATGACGGGATGGAAGCCGCTAATACTACTCAGCTTATCGCAGTATTGTTTCACTGTATCAACACCGCCTCTCTAAAAAAATTCCTGCCCACATATTTTACTTATGAACTACGGATCCGAATTTGAAAAAATGTAAATAATGTGATATTTTTGTTTGAGGAGGATGTTCTGAGAAAGTTGTCACATCTGCATTTAACGAGATTATAAAAACGTTTCTTATCTTTGCGGACCATTATATACAGGCTAACAAGTTTGTTTTTTCATGATTAATCTTTTGAAATGTGGTCCACAGATAGAGATCGGGTTGGCTAGAGCACTGTCCTTCCATTCTCCAGGGCTCGGATTCGGTTCTCGGGTGTGGCTGAGATTTGTCAGAGGTATTCCGATCTCCAATCGGCTGTCACGTGGAAAGCACTCGAAGAGAAGCACACGGTCAGTCCGATGAGAAGTTGAACTGTGGACCCCTTGGCGCTTTCCTCTCATGGTGCCGGATTTCTCTCCATCCTTCTTTCTATCGTTACATAATTCGTCCCTCACTTACTGACCAACCTGTCCTTGAGGGTGCAAGTGACCTCAGTGCTTGTTGTCCTTACGAAATTTCCAACCCACAATAGATATCGTGCGGAATGCATGGGCTCTCAATTGGAAAATATTATTAAAAGTGAATGAGAACCATTCGGGAATAAAATGAGAATGTGAAATGAGAAAGGAAAGAAAAATAATTTGGCCAGGTTCAAAGAAATTGAAACAATTATGAAGTTACTTGGGATTTACCAGTTTGCAATTTTGCGTGGAAACATTGATA
Source organism: Ceriagrion tenellum (assembly GCA_963169105.1). Classification (NCBI taxonomy): domain Eukaryota; kingdom Metazoa; phylum Arthropoda; class Insecta; order Odonata; family Coenagrionidae; genus Ceriagrion; species Ceriagrion tenellum. Next base: position 20,732,928 of record OY720632.1, read on the forward strand.
TGAGTCTCAAATGTATCCTAAATCCAACTTGTATGCATTGAAATTGAGTTTGTTGTTGAAGAGTAGAAAGAATGACTACGGCTATTACTTCTGCATCTACATCTATACATAATACCCTGCCAGCCGCCGCATGGGCGTGTGGCAGGGGGGATTAGATCACCAGACGTGCAAAGGTGTAAGTTTTTGGAGATAAAATGGTGACACGTATTATAGGAGTGTATTTGGGGGAGCTCAATTTTTATTGTGGTCGCTTGTCGTTCGCGGAAAGAACGAGGAGTTTTCGAACCTATCCGTTCCGCTGTGTTCCTCTATTATTTTATCGCATCTGTCAGACCTAGAGATGAAGTGAGTAGTCATGATAATATCAAGGAGAGGCAGGGTATTATGTAAATGTAGATGTAAAAGTAATAGCCGTAGTCATTCTTGCAACTCTTCAACTTAGAGAAATACCTATTTGACGTTGGGTTTCATTATTGCCAAACAAATAAATAAATTGTAAATATGTTTGATTTTGAGTTAGCGTTGGAATTCAAGAGGTCATTCAGCTGGTGCGATACTTTACTAATGAATGACGGTTAGTTTGACACAGGAGAAATAAGCGTCTGAGAAAGTGATGTCGTTAAAACACGTTTATGCAAACGTACGGACAGTTGCCCCGCGACTCTGAATTGGCTCAGCTCTGCTTTCGGGAATCCTGGTGACTTGTTGAAAATTCATCTTTCGATAGGTTAAAGATTTTTTGAAATAAAAAACTACGACTGTGCAAAATTTCTCGCACTTTTTATCTCTGTTCCAACTTGTGTATTTTCATGGGTAAAATTTTACCAACTAATTTCGGGATTGTATGATGTGATACACATGATATGCTTGATTTATAGGAGTAGAATAATTTTACTCTTGGCGATGGAAACAAGGTTAAGGGGCACAAACTTCGACACGCATGATAATAATTATAAAGCGATTAATTAAATTCATGCATCGTTTTCTAATGGCAATGGAAGTATTTTACCCAGTTTTTCTTTGCGCATGTTTGCATTACAAAGTCATTCGCATTATTGCTAAACACGCATTTTCTGGATTTCACAATTGTGCAATGGCTGTCTCAAGTTGAATGTATACTTTAAGACTTAATCGTATCAATTAAATCAATTAACGAATTCTAATTAACAATTTCTCACTCTTAGTTCAGAAATTATTTTATGAGTCGCTGAAAACTCTGAGAGTGCAAGTGAAATGAAATTGCTTCCACATCTTTGAATAGACATTACCGTAAAATCATGCGTATTTTTCGAAGCTAATTCGAAAGTGATCCCATATTTTCGGATTTCGTAAGTTTTCCCAATCTTTCCCGTTTCTCTGTGTGAAGTAAATTTAATGCGATGGCCTTTCAAAATGATTTACGAGTGCCCGTAAGTGCGAGTGAAAAAATCTGAATTCTCCAATTCCTTCTTGGTCAAAGTTGCCGTAGAAAACCGAAGAGACTTTTCAGTCGCCGCGAGCGATTCTGTCACCGAAGGGCACCCAACCACGTGAGACGGCATGTGGACGAAAACGAACGCCTTATTTCGAAAATCCTAAAAGATTTATATCTTTGATTCCAAAACTACGTGGAACGAATAGTTCACATTTGGCTCTCATTAGTCATAGTCGAAGGTTCATACTTGATGCTTCAGCACATAGATGTGATCTACGTCTGCATCTACATCTACATACTAACCAACGCCGCATGGGCGTGTGGCAGGTGGCGTTAGGACACCAGTCGCGTACATATGTGAGGAATAAGGTTTTGGGGGGTGAATTTGTGACGTGTATTATGGGAGTGTACTTGGTGGAGCCAAGTTTTTATTGTGATCGCTTATTGTGCGCGGAAATAACGAGTGTTTGTACCTATCTGTTCGGCAGTGTATCTCTCTTATTTTATCGCATCTGTGAGTCCTCGAGATGTAGTGAGGCGTCATGATAATATTCTCTGTGTCGCTCTGTAACACACCGGTTCTGAATTTATCAAGCAACCTAAGCCTAGCGTTTAGCCTTCGAGTTTCTTGGGGCTTCCCCCTTAGTCCCTCTAACAGTTGTGAGACACTTATGTTTCCTCTACCCACAGTGACACGGAGTCAAAGAAAATTGTAGTTTGTGGATGAATTGTACTTCACCATCCATCGAAAAACACTAACGCTCTTGGTCTCGAATCATACCTTTATCTTGGTGTGTTCGTTGTTTTTTTATAACGCAATTGGGGTTGGATACATTTACACATACATAATACTCTGATAGACGTAGCATGGGCGTGTGGCAGGGGTTATTAGGAGTTTCGTAGAGTAGCGCGCATTATTTTCTTCGTTTTTGAGCGTTGAGCAACGCATATTTCTCTCGCCGCAAGCTCGGTTGTTCTTACTTAACTTAATAGAATTTTTATATAGATTGTGTGGCTTCCTTTGTCTCCTGAGATCTCGTCTTATATCGTGGTTATACCAACGAGGTTCTTTACTCTCCGGTTTGAATGTTTGTATGGAATATATTCATCGATTCCTTTACGTAATATTTCAAAAATATTTTTCCATACTACTTCGGTGCTCTCGTTCTTCATTGTGGCTCCGATTTTCGGGAATGAAGCTTTTAACATATCTCAGAATTTTATGTAATCGCATATTTCTAATAAGTAGACTTAACGTTTAGGTTTTACTGAAGAATATACTGTCGTTTTCAAAGTCGTAAAAATTACTTTATGATCACTTATGCTTTCCAGGATATTGACGAGTTTAATCATTGTAGGGTGATTAGCAGCTAAAAGGTCTAATATTTTTATTACCTCTAGTAGGTTACTTTACTTCTTGAGTAAGAGAGTGGCGTGAAAGTGTATTTAGTAAGGCATCGCTTATATTATGCTTCTTTGAAATTGGTTCAACGCTATTGGTTTTCCAATTTATAGCCGGGAGGTTGAAATCTCCACCGATAATCATCACACTTTTGTTATCTTTCAAGGTAAATGATGTTAATTGAGTTTATAATTTGTACAAAACGTCGATTTTGGAATCTAGTGGCCTGTTAAATAAGCATATATGCATATTTATTTTGTTTTGTTGCTCAATGGTACACCAAACGCTCTCTATTCCATTGTCGTCTAATATGTGTGCGGTACTATTCAAATACAATTTTACTGCTATGAATACTCCGCCGCCAGTTCTATCTGGTCGATTACGTCTGTAGATTTCATATCCTGTCGGAAAAACTTCACCTTCGTTAATATCCTCAGCAAGCCAGCTCTCTGTTCCCATTACTATATCTGCATTTTCAAATATACGCTCAACTTCGGCAAGTTTGTTCTTTGCGCTCCGGAAATTTACTATTATGAAATTTATATCGCATTTTGCTTGATGAAAGTCGGTTCGCTGTTCTCTGTAATTCTGTGAGTTGTCTTTTTAATGGTCTCTGAAACCACTGAGAAGCGAGTTTTTCTTCGTAGTTTCGCAGCTATCTTGAGAGCGCGTGTTGAAATAATTTTCGCTATGGAAGTAATATTTATTTATTTGTGCTTTATTATACTTTCCCGAAGTTTTTCCGGCAATGAAGGCCTACGTTACTCGGAGTATGTTATCGGGTCTATACTTTCGAATCCCACTGATCGATCTACTCTCTAGCCTAAAAAAATACCTACAATGCTCGAAAATCCTGTGAGCCACCCGCTCTGACGCCTAGGCGGTGTAATACACCCCAGAAAGATTTAGGGGAGCCCGGCACGATCCGAGCACCGGCCGAAGATCTGTCATGCCAAAGTTAGAATCCGTAAATTACTGACATTGGAGTTTCACTCATCGGTAGGAAAAGTGACTTGTCTCTTTTTTCAAGAAAATTTTCAAGAAAATGCTAAAATTTGGATAAAAATTAAATGATTTAATAGTAGATACATATTCGGGGCAATTCACTGCTATAGTTATTTGCATTCTTCCACTCAAGCTACTTGCTGGTAGTGCTTCAAATACTATTACGTAACCAGAATTATCTTTTTCCTCATTTTTACGCATTGAAGACCTATTTCACCCTGATTGCGAAATGACCGGAAACAAACATGAAGATAAATAATACAAGTTCCTTAGTAACTTTGTGGTATTCCATATTTAAGAGAATTTAATGATAAAGTTTTTTGGGTATCTTTATGTTTCCGAGACTTAAATGATAACATTTACAAATATCTCATTCTGTGGTATTTGTAAATGTTATCATTTAATTCTCTGAAACATAAAGATAGCAAAAAAACTGTGAAACCGGAATATTTTGGCAACTTATTGGTTTCACTGTGTTGAACATTTTTAGATGAACATAGTTCCCGATGTATTATTTCATTGGTAAAGCACTGGCAAATGGGAGTTATTTATAATGTGCTTAGAAAATGGAAGTACCTGTATTGATGGCTCCATGGTTAGTAAATACTATTTATTTATGCCAAAGTCAGATAGTCTTGATGGAGCGTTTTTCCCCTGGTTTGCCATTCATCTTCAAGCAGCTTTTCCCCGCCTCCTCTCTCTCTCGTCTCCCACCCCAATGCGTCGTCCACGCTTTCATAGAACTGTGTCCGTCTCTTTCTCGGCCTCCAAAATCCCATCGTATCCATTCTTTTCTTCCTCCTATAGTGCCCAAAGTCTTCCTAATTTCTCCCAAAACTTGCTATATTGCTAAGTAAGTACTCCGCTGTCTTTATTTCTCTGCACTAGACTATCTCCACCCTTGTCTACCCTTCCCATAATATTAACTTTTCCATGTTTACATTGGACAAAAATGTACTTCTCCCCGCTATGTTGTATGGTAATAAAACATGGGTATGTCAGGATAAACATAAGAGTAGACTAAACACCGTGGGTATGAGTTATCTGAGGAGTGTTTGCGGAAAAAGTAGGATGGATAAGGTTAGGAATGAGTGGGTTATAAATGAATGTGGGTTAGACGCTCCAGTAATGGACATACATGAAAGGAGTGTGCTTCGTTGGTTTGGCCATGTTGAGAGAATGAATGAAAGCCGAATAACGAAACAGATATATGAGAGTGAAATGAATGGTGCGAGAGGTAGAGGTAGGCCGAGAAAGTTGTGGTTGAATGTGGTTGAGGAATTTCTAAGGAGGAGGAATACTAGGAGTCTTGAAAACAGGAGAGCTTGTATGAAGCAGTTTATGGGGGTAAATGAGGAAAAAGAGGTTTGGAAGGATAGCTTAGTATGGAGGAAAATATTGAAGCAGAGTTAGGTGTACAAATATGTACTTGTGAGTGAAACTTGGTGACTCCGCCTACCTCGGAAGGGAACGGCGTGATTGTTATGTATGTATGTATCTGTACATTGTCAAACTCCTCGAAATCTACGAAAAAGCAAACATATCCCGATCAAATTCATCATTTATTTCTTCTAATTGGTTAATGAACTTTTTTTTTAATACCACGCAACTTTTTGCACAACTCCTCGATTGGTTTCAAGCCATTCGCAATATTTTCGAGGAGAGGAATCTCTCTCTTCACCGCACGTCTGTGACCGAAATGCGTTTGAACTACGCATATATGTGCTCCTTAGCATTTTTTGACAAAGACGAAAACGCCGAATTTTCTAAAATCGTTTGAAATTATGATTAACGTCAAGGTGCTTGGGCCAAAGTTCTTGATCGACGATGCGCAAAAAATCTAGTCACCTCTTTACTAAGTGCCTGTCCCGCTCCCCGGACACACTATCTTATTTACGACGTATTACTTCTCTTACTTTAATATTATGAGCCTATTATGTCTATCTTATATGTTCTGTAACTCCCAATTTTTAATGTATGTGGCATTGATGTTATTTTTTTACCGGAAGTGTCACAGTGATTTCCGAAATTAAGCTCTAGCTCCTCTCTAGACACCGGGAATAAGCGTTGTTGAGATCCGTTGCAAGAACCATGTAGTCCGTATTTTATTAATTTATTAGTAATTAGCTCATCGTCAACTAAACGTATTTAGCCATTAATTCTGAAGATGTTATCCCTGATGCAAATTAGGAATTTAAGGGGACGTATTACGCTTCCTTGTGGGACCCCTGACCATGTCGAAACTACCTCCGTAGATATTTAAAAACCTCATTACGTTGGCCATGGGTGAGAAATTCACGCATCTAATCCTCCATTTTGCTGATTATTCCACCCGACTGCTTTTTAAAAGCAAGCTAGTCTAAATTGGCCTTTTAGAATGCTTTTAAAGGATTAAAAGACTATTGCCTGGTCTTGAGTTCCTGATTTCATCGGATATTTTGAAGAAAGAGTAGCTCTTTTTAGCATAATCTACGTTTCTAGAAGTCGTGTTGACTGATTTATAATGTGTTACAATATCCAGGAAGCATGATTGCCACTATTTTCTCGAGAATAATGCAGGTAAGGGATGCCAGCAGTATCTAACTTTGCTATTCTATATACTCTATATACTTCTTTGCTATTCTATATATATTCTATAACTATTCTTTGCTTCTCTTTTTAAGATTTTAGAAACATGGGCTCTGTTCTAGTCGAATAACACTTAACCCTCAGATTCAATTCAATTCAAGTAATTCATAGTAACTTAAATATAACTTTGTATACTCCACTACAGGTTTAATAACACGACCCGTGTTACAGATGTTGTATTTGCTCCTGAAGATGACACGAAGTGTCGAAACCCGGGTCGTGTTATTAAACCTATAGTGGAGTATACAAAGTTTTATTTAAGTTACTAAACTAGGTTTTGTTAAGCGTATAATGGGAAAGTTCGTGAATGAAAAATTAAAAGAGATATGCTACTTCGCTCTGGTTTGGCCACATTTCGAATACGCAGCGAGCATTTGGGACTCTGGTCAAATAGATTTAACCAAAACAATTAATAAAATACAAAGGAAAGCAGCGCGCTTCTTTAAAAACTGCTACGAGTGTATACAAAGTATCTCACAACTTTTAGAGGGATTAAGGTGGGTGCCCCTTGAGACTCGGAGGCTACACGCTAGGCTTAGGTTGCTTGATAAATTCAGAACTGATGTTTTTCTGAGCGACATAGAGAATATTAACATAACTCCTCACTATATCTCTAGGTCTGACAGATGCAATAACAATAAGAGAGGTACACTACCGAACAGATAGGTACAAAAACTCGTTCTTTCCGCGCACAATTAGCGATCACAATAACAATTGAGCTCCACTAAATACACTCTCAAAACCTCGCATATTTACACGGCTGGTGATCTATCAACCCCTGGCACACGCCTATACGGCACCTCGCAGGGTTGTATTTAGATGTAGACGAACTCCTGACTATACTATTAGTACTAATTCGTGGTTATGAGAAATAACTTAGCGTCCCACCCTCTGAATTGGAAGAGCTCAAAAAGAGGATCTAAACTGCCGTAACCGAAATGAAAGGAGATCCAGCCCTGAGCAGCAGTTTTGGAGCAGATGAGTCGTTTACAATGTTTGGAGTGGAATATAGTTTCGAGTTCCCCGGTGAACCTTCGGAGTGAAAACCCATCGTGGTTTCAGCGGATCAGGTTCCTCATTTCTTCGACTCTCTCGATTCTCGACTCTCTCTCACGTCTCGATTAGCGACTCGCCCATCGTCTTAAGGGGTCTAGAAACCAAGTTTTGCTCAGATTTGTGGGCTCCTAGATATTCAGGCATCCTAATGATAACTGACAAGTCTCGTATTGAAATTTCGAGAGAGGTTAATTGACTGACATGGTGGAAAACCGAATAGATTTTTACCCTTTGAAAGTGGACTTTTAGGACTAGCTTAATACTAAATATCTTTCATATATATATAATAAATGTTTATAATATAATGCATATATTTAGATTCAGCTTTTAGTTTTGGGTACTCTTTGTGGTAGAATCGCATTAGCATTGGAGACTTTTACGAAGAGAGAAGAACTTACAATGAGAACCCTGCGGAAATGCTTTAACTGATCCCAAGCTCTAACTTGCCCTAACCTGGACCTTAAAGGGGGTTTGTGAGAATGGGCAGGAGGTGTTTGAAGAATAGTATATAGAAGTTCAGAGGGGGTAAGGTAGGAGGGAAGAAAAACAATCTAATACGCCAATAAAATTAACGGTTGAAGGCGTAACTTTGTGGAAGGTTACCGTCGACATGACGACAAAGAAAAATCTCTTAGTAAATTCCACACTTAAAACTTTTTATTACCGAATTAGATTAGAAAGGTTTGAAAATTATCGCAAGGCAATTGAAACCTAGGTCGGTATTAAAAAAATTTAAGTGTGGAATTTACTAAGAGATTTTTCTTTTTCGTCATGTTTAATCCACGACTTCGTCATTTGGAAGGGTTTAGAGAGAAGGAAGCGGAGCAGGTGGGTGAGGCAAGATAATCGGGACGTCGTAACGTGGAAGCTCTTGATTGATGGAAGGATTCTTTAGTTAGAGGGGAAGATAAGGTTGGGAGCTTTTATTTTCATTAAAGATGATTTCCCGGTTGAGGTAGGTTTCGGTGGAAGGAGCTCCTACATTAATCTTTCATAACATCTGGTCCTCGTCTCCTCCCACGTTTTCGTTCTCAGCTCAACATACGACCTTCATCTCTTCATTCCATCCGTTTAACTTATTCTCTGTCAACTCTTTCCTCACTTGTTCTTTCCACGTACAATAAGCGACCACAATAAAAAACAGAGCTCCACTAAATGCATTCCCATAATACACGTCATCATTTCTCCTCCCAAAACTCACATCTTTACACGGCTGCTGACCTAACTACCCCTGCCACACGCCCTTGCGACGACTCGCAGGGTAGTATGTAGACGTAGAAGATCTCCCGACAGTACAATTATAGCAATAATACAATACAATAAATGCTGTTTCCATAACTAAGAATAAAATACATACACCTACAGATCATGTGTGAATATACTTTTATGATCCATAATAGATGTTTCGTCCTATGTGTAGATAGATACAGATAAAGAATATCTAGGTTCCGTTTGCGTGTAGAGTTCGAAGTAATCAGCCATTGTTTACATCTCGACGAATGAGATTTACTCTATAAAAAGCCATATCAATATTAGCTGTGTAATTTATAGCTAAGAATAGTCCTGTCAGAATTTGTAATACTAAACAAAATCCTAAAAGGGACCGCCCCTCTCTCGTTATTTTCAACATCCTTAGACCGTGATTGCTTGTTCCCAACCCCTCACTTCCCCCCCCCTTCCACCAATCTCCTTCGGTAGTGTTCTCTCATCACCCACCATGCCGAGCAGTTCCATTTAGATATGATGAGGAGAAATGGAGCATATTAGGAAACGGATTGAGAAATAATCGGGGGAGTCGGTGCATGCCGGTGGCATGTGACGTGTAATAGAGCTGATCGATTTTTTGTGGAGACATCCATTAAATGACTTAGTTAAAGGTTGAGTGAATGAGTTGCTTGGGATGGAATAATTTGGAGAATGAAGAAAAGTTTGAGAGAAACTCGGCGTCAGCATTAGTCTATTGTTAAAGGAAAGCGTCAGTATTGGTGGTCAATTGTGGAGAAATTTTGGAGTTTCCCTTTTTCTCCTCTTAATGCTCACCGCAATCATGAACCCACGAATGCTCCTGAATCTCACCTTTCTCTTGCTGAGCATCTGAGATCAAAGACGCCCTCTCGCCAAATGCTTCAAATGAACAGATTTTAAGCTATCCGAGACTAGCCTTTGCATTTCCGCTTTTACAGAGTCACCTGCAATGTACAATTGTGCGAAATTCCACAGAGAATAAATCATACGCCTTGACCGGGATTTTTTCTCTGTGGAATTTCGCTTCAAATGAGTGTGGAATAGCCTTTGAGACTAGGTACTAGACACAGTAAGCAGTGAAAAATGGTGGGCGGTGTGATGATTAGTGGGAAGTCCAAAATCGAGACCAGCGAGAATTACCCTTTGGCTCAGTATTCACAACATGCCGTAAATAGTCATTCTTCCTCTTGTGAATGCCGCCTGCCACTCTCTTATTGGGTAATGAATCGTCCATGAATGTGCATTTCGCATTAAACGTCCATGTATCTGGTGTTGCTGATATCAGGTTGTTCGGTGGGGTTATACCTCCGCGCTTATTTCAAGTTGACTCCAAGGTTTTCGGTTTTCTTTCGTATTGGTACATCTATCTGGTAGATAACTGTTTGGCCGGCATGTCTCTCGGCATCATCAAGTCAAATCACATGAAATCGTTCATAATTATTAATTTAAATCGTTTCGATCCGGACTTACGCCGTGTGGCAATCAAAGCAGTTGAACTCATACATTTATGCCCGTATTCATAGTCGTATTCCTAGGGGTTACCTGGGTATCCCCTATCCAGGTAACACCTAGTGGTACCCTACGCTGAGCGATTCATAAATCTTACCTAGGGGACGCCTGGGTAAGATATTCGGCAACAAACCCACGGAAAAATACATATGAACGGTTCCGCTGAATGGTTCTCGATGTTTTCGATGCTAATTTTTCACCGTAACCAAGCACGTTATAAACAATAATATAGTATATTGTTACACGATGTTGATGAAAAATTATTTGAAGGAATATGAGAGAATGTTTACAATATTATTTAAATATGTAATATAAATTGTGAGAAATACGAGGGTGGTTCAATAAGTACCCGTTTTTATAAACAGAAGACGTTACTATGGAATGTTGTTGATATTATCATGTACTGCCATTAGTACCATAATGTCAATTCATCCTACGCGTGGGAAGCAGTGCTGCGTTAGGGGAGATTTGGGTAAGCTTCATGCCTTACCCAGGATATCGACGGCCCGGGGGAGGGTTAAGGGCCGGCAGTCCCCTGGGTAATGAATTACCATTTCTGAGCCAAGAGGTTCCCCCACACCTGGGGGACCCCCAGCTGATGACTATGAATACGGCCCTTAATTTTCTTACGTGGAGTTAATGAGAAATTAGTCACACCACACAGCGTTACGAAAGTGCATCAGATATTGGACCTTACAAGAGAAGGCTCCCGTAACTTTCACCGTTGGATCGCGAACTCAATAAAGTGAAAATTGGGAAATTTATGGATAATATACCTTCTGTGTGGCGTCCATTAGACTCTGGTTTTCGAGATATTTTATACGGAAAAGCTTTTAAAAAACCCCTTGCACGATGCAACCCACCGTACACAGATTATACCATACCATAAATTATAACGCAAATGGTCTACAGGGGTGTGATGATTAGTGGGTTTTATAAGGTGGAAGAAGTGGGAAATTCATTAAAAAATATACCTTCTGTGTGGCACCCATTACTCTAGTTTATTCTCTTATGAATGCCACCTGCTACTCTCTTATTGGGTAAGAATCGTTCATGAATTTCGAGCAACATCCATGCATCTTATGTTGCTGATATAAGGTTGTTTGGCGTGGTAACACGTCCATGCTGATTTAAAGTTGACTCCAAGGTTTATGGTTTCGAATCTCGTTTGGAAAATTACAACGATGATAAGCAACCACAACAACAATCAGTCCTATACCAAGATGAACCGATGCGGAAGGAACCTGAAATTTTGTTGACACTTTAAATCACCGCTTTAAATAAAAATAAGCTCATACCCCGCCGAAGAAGCTGTTATCAGGACAACCAGCCACTAGGCCGTTAAAGTCTCAATGAACTCGACAACCTTTGAGTCATTTCCGTTGCGTGCGAGATCCGCCGTATGGAGCCACCTGACCCTCGCCTTCCTCCCACCCCTTCAACGTAGTGGTTGAGGGATTGAGTGCTTCTCTGGCACAGTTATTACTCCGATCCGAACCACCCTTACGGCAAAGTTTTCTTCTCTCGAAATCAAATTTTTTTCTCTATCATCAGGATATTGTGGCAAATTAGATTAAATGGAATGCAAATTAATTATTTATTTAATTTTTTACTCTAGGAAGTTTGATAGCCAACTGCCGGTTACTGCCTGTAGTCTCCCTGTCAAACGGTTACCGAAATGAAGGGCATAAGAGCGTGGGGGGCAAGTGCTTCAACTTTTCAAGCCCCGACTCGACGCTCGAACGACATTTGATGCAGAGTGGGGATTTCGCCGTCTGCCAAGTTGTAAGCTTCTGCAACGCTCTTTTCTACCCTTTTTCTCTCGAGTTATTTGTTATTTCGTCGTCCGCTACAATCAATTACAGCGTTCGCAGAATGGGCGTATCTTTTGATAATTTTATCCTTAATTCCTTTCACTGTCGTTATTCATTTTCCAATACCTCTGTTTCCCTCAGTTATTTGAATCATTTGTGTCAATACTTTTCTGTCGATGCTCGAATTTCGTCTCGTATCTCAATTATTTTATGTAACAAATTTTATGTATTTAGAGTTAATTATTATTGGTAGTTTTCAGGGCTGTATTCACTGCGTAATTTTCTATTTTGCCTAGTTATCAGTGGTGATCTTTCGTGGGATGTATGGATGAAGGTTACTTCCAGGTATATGAACTTTTTATTTATTGTCTCTTTTTGTGTCATTTTTACGACTTGTATTGTGATTGGTCATGTAATCAAAACAACAAAACAAACGCAGTACTCGCGTAAAGAATCACAAGATTTTCTTGTACACATGTTAATGCTGTTAAATATTTGACATTTTATTATTTTGAAATTGTGTCACTCCTCTAATTACCGATGAATGGATGCGTTAGGTTTTGCAAAATATTTTATTCCTGTCTCATTAGCTCTGGTTAAATATTTTCTTAATGTGAAAACCGATGTAATTTATATTTCCTATTAATATAAACCCCGTCCATTAACTATTAGGCTAATTTACTGAACAACATTTGAACTATTAAGCTGACACAAAGCAAATGAAAATCGTAGTCAAAACTCCGGCCCTTCAAATTAGTGACTGAAATTCAGTAGAATGTCTAAGCATTTTGAAAGTGAAATAATATAACTTAAAATTAGAGTAATACTTATTTTATATAAATTGGCGGAAAAGTTTTTTGCTGTCATACATATTTTTTAGAGTTTGGTACATTTCTAATATAGTATTCACGAAGTAAACTATTCACTATATATTTAAACCACACATCACATGCGTAATTCTTGGTGATTTTGGTATGAAAAAATTAAAGTCATTCCGAATATTGAGCAAACAGGGTCAGTATTCCAATAAATATTATCAAAGCGATCCTATCGCTTTTTGAAGCCCTGTGTGAAAGAAGTAATCGGAAAATAAGCCCAAGGTTTCTTCTCCTCAATATCGCTCGTAGTGCAAAAACAACGGGCCCGTCCCCTTCCGAAAGGACTTTTCACGTGGCCCTCAACCCCTTCGCAAGATGGCTACCCAGGCCGATGTGCCGAAACAGATTGACAGACGCGGCTTAAGATTCCGACATGAGTGCCGGTCAATCAGTCCTACACCAAGATGAACCGATACGGAAGGAACCTGAAAATTTTTAGGCGCTTTGAATCACCAGTTTAAATAAAAAAATCTGTAAATACTCCGTCAAAGAATCTGATATCAGGACAACCACCCAAAATGCCGTTCAAGTCTCAATGAACTCGGCAACCTTTGAGTCATTTCCGTTGCGTTCGAGATCTGCCGCATGGAACCATCTGACCCTCGCCTTCTCCCCCCATTTCCAAGCCCGCAATTCGGGGCCCATCGATTTTGGGTTGCACAGTGACTATAACATTTGCATCCTCACGGGCCTACCTATAGTCTTGCTTGACTCCTTTGTGAGATCACACTATGTTTATGACGTTCTTAAATCATTCTTGACGAGAGAAACCGTTCTCCGCCATAAAAATCTGTACATACCTGCGCCGAGTGGCTTCCTGGCAAATAAATAACGCCAGCAGCGAATCCTTTCGTGACCGTCTTGGTTTTATTTTGCGGGTCGCCTGTTCTCTGGAGGAAGAGAACGGAAATAGTCAACTGCGGATTATTGGCTTCCGCTGTTTACTATGAGGAGGATTTGCCTGGAATAGGTTCCGGCGGGGCGTTTTTTTATGGACTGCGGCCCACCGCTGTGTTTTCTCTTGATTCGGAGTCAGTCTTTAAGCCACAGTTGTTAAAAGTCAATATAACTGAGATCAAAAAGAACCCTGTTTTCTTCATAAGGTTCTAGGATATGAAAAATAATTCATCAGTCGTGATTTTTGGGGCAATTGATCACGATCCCCGGATGTAAGCTTGAAATTAAGTTTCTGCCACCGGTATTATTTGTAGTAATCTGTACATCAACTGAAATGGAACACTCGTCCAAAGTTAATCTTTTTCCTCTCGAGACTTTTTTTTACTGACGAAAGACCAAAATAAAACTAAGATCTTGAATTTTTTTAGCTTCAGAAAGGCTATTATTTAAGCTGTGGAATATGATGTGCCATAGGGCATAAATGGCTTGAAGCCTCAAGGTTGGTTGGTTGCAGCCCTCTACCCTTGTCCTTCCCTCATTTCCTCATGTCCCGTTAGCTCCTCTGTTTCATAGCCCTTTTTTCTAGATAACGTTTTATTTCGTCTTCCTCGCTGGATTTTCCCCACTGTTTTCTCTCCTATCATCTTCCTCAAAAGTTCATTGTGTCAGTTAGGTATGTATTATTCATCTGAATGTTTTCTTTAAGGCGACGCATCACACCCGGTCGACAGGTCGGATTTGTGATGATTTCCGACCCCAGATTTTTTGTTAAAGTCTTACGTCATCAACTTGAAATTGTTTTAGTATAAAGAATAGACCTTTGCCAAGGGAGGCTCTTATCTGAAACATGAACTTTTATCCCGGAGCATAATTAAACCATCGGGAAAACGGCAATATGTAGGGTATATTTTTATAAAAACTATTATTATTATTGACATATCTAAAACTAATGGAGATGTATCAATCCCTCCTCTATCGGAATGCTAAGTAACAGCCGTCAAGGTTGTAAGATAGACTCTGTAATTGGTATATTTCGACGAGCTACCTGAATGGTTTTCGGCCATGATGTGCTCGGACGGTGATGCAATTAGTTCAGTCTTCTTTCACAGATCTTATATAAGCGCTGCCTGTACTTATGCGCCGGAGACTTGGCTACAACTTACCGACGACTGTTGCCTTGTGCGAGAGTTATCCTGGAGTAGGAGACTCCAGACACCAAAACGCCTCGATCGGGTGCGAGTGACGCCATCTTGTGGAATTTTCACTGAACTTTTCCTTATCAAAGGGTATGATGCGTCCTCTTAACTGCTGTCTAATGTCTCATACTCTTTTTTTCTGTATTCTTCCTCATGTAAGGCTTTATCCCTGAATCTAACCTTCAGCATTTTTCCAACTCTAGGTTTCGAGAGACTCAATCCTCTTCTGAACGCCTTGCCAATTCTCCACGCCTCTAATCTGTGAGGTTCAACACTCTTCACGTTTACCAAGTTTTAGGCTACAAAAGCAGATACTTGGTTTTCATTTACGTGTAGATGTAGAGGCGTTGTCCGAACGTTTGTCGGAAAGAGAAAGGAAACATGTCATGAAAATATGAAATATGATGATGGCTATGAAGCTATGACTAAATATTTGGAGGGTGATAAGTGGAATGCAAAAAACTACACGATGAAGCGATCAGTCTTGAAACTGATGTGAGGAAATAAAAGTAGTGGTTTATGGATAAAAAGCTCTATTGCAATAAGACTTTGAATGTAATAACTGGAACGAGTGGAAGAATTTTGTTTACTGGATCATTGCAGATATAAAAATTATTGTCTATTACGGGCCGAATACATTAAATAAATTATGTCGTATACTAAAATAAGGCTCATTAAGGAACTCAGGGGAACCTCTTAGGAGAATGCAGCAAAAACAATCTTTTAATAGGGTAGATGATAATGACGACGATGCGTAATTCTTTAAGATACACGGATTGCTCCTAGAATATAGTCGTCGATCCAGCTGACTTGTGGGAAATTGTGGGGGTTTTATGTGTTACATCAAATGCGAGCTGCTCTTTTCCACAAATTTTTCAGTCTTATATGTGGTTTTTAAGTAACAATTGAAATTTATCATCATCGGTATTCTACCAAGAATTTTAGTTGGAATACCTCGTTATTTTCAAACTCAATCCGCAAAACTTGCGAACGCAACTGAAGGAAATTTGCTCTCTGGGATCAGAAAGGATATATGAAGCCAGAAAGATCATACATGAGGAATAGCACAAGCAAAGAAGGTAATTTGTCAGAAAATGAGTAAGATACCAGCAAGTAACAGAAGTTGGCAAAAGGTACGTGCCTAAATCTTCGTAATTGAGAAATAAATGCAGTAAATTTCCTCATTAATTTGATAAACACCGACTATGGTATCAACCCAAATGAGAAGAACAGCGTATGCCTTGATAATGACCCTGTTTGTTGAAACCATGGCGTGTGTTAATTTAAATACATAAGAGACTCCCTAATGCATAAAAATGTAATCTCTTACAATTGAGTGGGAGCATAAATTTGGGAGTTAGGAAGCCATTCGTTAAAACATAAATTTGGACCATAATGTGCTGTGAAGCTTGGATGCAAAAGAATATTGAAAACAATTACAATGTGATATTATCGAAAAAAATTAAATTACATATCAAACAGAAAGAATCACTGATGAAGAAGTATCACGGACGTTTGCTAAAAATATTGTTTGATAAAAATGCAAGCAAGAATGTGCGAGAAAACTCTCGAGACATTCTGGGACAGCCTCCTGAAACCATGATGGAAGATGCAGCAAATGGGTAGAATGGCCGAGGGAGAAAAAAGTTGAAATACCTGAAGCAAATCGTAATTCACGCAAAATTCGGAACTATGAGGGAAAGGAACGGGTCGGGAAAAAAACGGATACGGCGGAAAGCAACGGAAAACCAATATTCGGACGATAACGTCTGATGATGTCGTCGTGAAGTGTCTAGTTACATCGTAGAACTATGTTACGAACGTAGAATCCCATTCTCATTTCTCGTAGCTCACGTGTTCTCTTATACCGTCCAACATTTCGCCGTCCTTTAATCTTTCTCACGCCCTGTTGGCATTATTCGTCTCTCTTACTCTCTGCAGCGTGTCTTTACCTCATTGCCTTCTACATCTCATGTTGTTGCCTCCATGGCCTTGCTTTCTACTCCTGCTATATTGTGCATCGTCATTAGTTTTTCTCTCCACCCAACTGACCCTTTCCAACCTCCTCCACATCCGCATCTCTAAAGCCAAAGATGCAAGACTTACTATATTCAAACTACTTTACTGTATTTCAATCCCCCCTTGCTCTCCTCTCGCAGTGACTAACTTACATTGGTA
This sequence comes from Ceriagrion tenellum, assembly GCA_963169105.1. Taxonomy (NCBI): domain Eukaryota; kingdom Metazoa; phylum Arthropoda; class Insecta; order Odonata; family Coenagrionidae; genus Ceriagrion; species Ceriagrion tenellum. Next base: position 20,750,150 of record OY720632.1, read on the forward strand.
CATATATACATACATCACAATCACGCCGTTCCCTTCCGAGGTAGGCGGAGTCACAAAGTTTCACTCACAAGTACATATTTGTACACCTAACTCTGCTTCAATATTTTCCTCCATACTAAGCTATCCTTGCAAACCTCTTTTTCCTCATTTACCCCCATAAACTGCTTCATACAAGCTCTCCTGTTTTTAAGACTCCTAATATTCCTCCTCCTAAGAATTTCCTCAACCACATTCAACCACAACTTTCTCGGCCTACCTCTACCTCTCGCACCATTCATTTCCCTCTCGTATATCTGTTTCGTTATTCGGCTTTCATCCATTCTCTCAACATGGCCAAACCAACGAAGCACACTCCTTTCATGTATGTCCATTACTGGAGCGTCTAACCCACATTCATTTATTACCCACTCATTCCTGACTTTATCCATCCTACTTTTTCCGCAAACACTCCTCAGATAACTAATACCCACGGCAGTGACTACCTTTATTTTCTAAACAAAAAAAACGCTCTAATATCAGAGATTTAACAAATTTCCTCTTTCTGTGTTTGCTTTGAATTCCCCCATCAGCCTCATCCAATTTATGGACGCTTCCTTTGCTGATGCAAATCTTAGTTTAACGTTCTCACCACATTCACTCACTACATTCAGAACAATTTCAGCATTAATTCACTCCGCCCGCTGTCCACTTAATGGGCTACTGAGAGTGCATAGTCGTTTACTAAAAAAATGGTATGCCTGGTACCTTTTTAACGAGTCACTGCTGCATTATTGTGGTGCGATAGTAGCGGAGTAAATGAAAGTGATTAATTAACGACCATCGTAAATACATTAATTATGGAATAAATACATTTTGTTCAATAGCCCATGAAACACGTTGTTCCTATTTTCTCTGAAATTACTTGTGGCAGTGGTGTGAAATATTATAGATATAATGAGGACACTTAAACCTCGCTCTTATATCTATTCCCAATTAGAAAAAAAACCTTTTGGGATTCTTCAAGAATTCTCCAAACTCCATACAGGCCGATGTTACAATTTCCAACTCGTGAATCATCATCAAGGATGTTTAGTGTCGTTTCGAGATTTGGGTCTTCGTTATAAGCCGTTCTCGCTGGTCTTTGGAGGGTGGTAATCTGTGAAGAGATTGACTCGCCGGATATCATGAGCTGGAGATGAACCCGAAAATAATTCTCTCCAGTAGGCTAGAAAAGTACCCGATCTTACAAATCTTTATAGGAGATATCATATGAACAGCATATTCAACGAAAAGAAAAATTTAAGAGACAGTCTAATAGCATATCGATTGTATATCTTTAATACTTTACTCTCTACGTTTCTGTTATTAACAAATTAAGTACAAGGAATTCTTGGGTATATTGATTAAAATATGATATAAAGCGAATATATCTGTGAAAAATCTGATGGTGACTTTGACTTCTCGACTTCTTCCTCTGATTGCTATTATCCTGTATTTGCATTGATATACTAGTTTTATTCGCTCATATTTTGTCGAGACGGTTCAGCATTTTTGTCAGCACTGATATATCCCCTACCAGGATGCTACTTTCTCTTTATGAATAACGAATAAAAAATACATATATTAAGAGTTGAGGATTTTTTCTTGGAAGATTACATCTCTTTTGGCTCATTAATATTTAAAGATTGCATTCATAATTTACGTATTAATCAACCTATTGAATTGATATTTGTGTCCATATTGAATTTAATTTTTCTCCTGGGTAAAATTTTTTATTAGCTGTAGAAAGGTAGTTCTTTTTCAAATTGCTAATATGTAAATGCATTTATCTTCCTTCTTCTGCTCTCATTGCGGTTTGACACTCTGCATTTATTTTATTGAATCTTTTTGCCTGAAGAACTGAACCTTCACTTAAAAGATAAAAATCGCAGATGACGCACACTCTGTTGTATATCCTTCGCGTATATTCTGGGTGCAATACAGAGGGTTATTCACATTCACTCTTCCTGAGGGTATTTACGGAAGGCTATTCGGTGCCAGGAGAACATAGCATTAATTTATTTGATGTAATATAGGTTTCCCATATAAATAGATTAGGTATAATAGATACTACAATATTATCTTCTTAATTTGGGGTAGAAACGCAAACCTTGTCGTATTTTATTCCTCTTTTTTTCCTCTTAAAAATTACCTCTATATTTGATCTCGGCCATCGCCATCATTGTTGTAATGACAGAAAGATGTATGTACATCAACACATTCCCAATTAGGCGACCAAAAAAATTTTCCCAAAGTATAAGTGACCCAAAAGAGCAGAGAAAAATGGTATTCCGAAAAGATTTGGTAGAATCCAAAATAAGAATGTATGGGTCAATGTATTTTAGACAATGCAGAATAATTCTGGCCTTATTTTTTAGAAGATTCAAAGGAATAATTTGACAATCATATCGTTATAATTAGGTGAGGGAATAGAGAAATTAGTGATCTAGTAAGGGAAACTCTTATTCTTTACGTTTTCAAAGCTCCGTCGGAAAATGCTCCCGGGAGGCAACTCCACGCTACATAGTCTACACCGTCAAGCAAACGCGGCCATTATTAGTTCAAATATTGGCATAGAAAACTTCTTGTAATCTCTTTACTCAATGTAATCGCCGAATTCCGAGAAAATGATCGGCCAGATTAACACAGAACTAGTTTTAGAAATATCACGCTACTTGAGGGTAATATTTTTGAAATCTTTAAGAAAAGGCCGTTTTTCTTATGATTGCTTAAAGCTTAAGTAAAGATTGGCGATTTTGGAGAACCATGTATGTACATTAAAATGTAGATAGCTTTACAATAAAATTTGTTGGTGCAAATTCAGTTAGGACTCCATAAGGATAGATCTTGCGAAACCCAGACGACTTTACAGTCGATATCCTTAAATGTAAATATTTAATTCAGCCTCTCATCAATGTAATGTTTTTACAACTGAAAGGTTTCCAATTATGTTCCTCATTTAAATTTTCTCGCAAAATTGGAAGCGTATAGGATGCAATAAGACGAAATGTGTTCGTTTAAACGGTTCTTGAGAGCCGTGCGCAGTGGATCGTTTTCCGTGGCGTTGTCCGAAGCACTGTTGAGGTCGCGGTATCGGGCGTTGCCCAGGAAAGTGTCATTCGACCACTTTCATTCCATTTATGCGTCAATACTGTGGTGCGAGCGAGATTTTGTCCTTTGCTTGCAGCGTTTCCTCGTGACAGAATGTTGGCTGTGGGCCAGTCAGGGATTTGACGAATATAGACCCTGATGAAAAAATGAACGGCGCAATACTTAGCAGGAACTATTAAACTTGACCAAATGTGTGGTTATAAATTTTGGGAAATACATTCGCGTGGTGAACTTATGTTACACCATTCATAGATTTGAAAAAAAGGTTAGAGGCTTACGTGGAAGAAATAACTCCATGAAATAGAAAAACATAGATCAGGAGAGATGAATAGAGAGGGAAATGAAATATCGTTAACTTGTGAGAAAAGTGAGAAAATATGCTCAAGGGCAAACTTAATGGTTGAAGGCGTAACTTTGTGGAACGTGACGAAAAAGAAAAATCTCTTAGTAAATTCCACACTTACAACTTTTATTCCCGATCTAGGTTTCGATTGCCTTGCAATTATTTTCAAAGGTCAACCTTAGAAAATGATTGCAAGGCAATCAAAACCTAGGTCACCTTTGAAAATGATTGCAAGGCAATCGGAACCTAGATCGGGTATAAAAGTTTTAAATGTGGAATTTACTAAGATGTTTTTCCTTTTCGTCATGTCTATGCTCAAGGGATTGAAAGGAATGAAACTTAAGAGAGTGGCAAAGAAGGCGAGGAGTGAAGAGAACGCATGGATTCTTTGCAGAAAGAGGGAAGAGCAGACGCATTGTGTAGTTAAGTGAGAGAACTCACCTGGCAATATAAATAAATGAAGACAATATTGGCAAGTAGGGTAGGATGAAAACACCTGATTTAATCCGGTTAAAAACGGCTGTATCACCAGTTGACTTAATGAGGTGGGAATACAAAAATAAAATTTTAAGCCTGTGAAATAATATCTTTAGTCTTCGCATTTGGCCTAAAGCTTTCAATTTTTTGAAAAAAAAAATAAAATTCATTATTTTTTCAAAAAAGTTTCGTTTGTGTAGTAAGTTCACATGCCAGCATAAACGCTGTCAATTCATCGTAGAGGAATGTAAACATGAAAAAAAATTATATAATGCGGAGTTAGTCTGCGCAGAGATCTTAAAAATTTGAATGTTTTCGAAAAACCGACATTTCGGAAATTTAAAAATTAGTTTACGTAACTTAAAATAGGACCAATAAAAAACGCTCTAAATACGTTGAAGTGGAAGTAAAATCTCAAATAAGCCAGTGACAAATACATCTTCAGTCTGCGCATTCGTCCGAACAGTTTAAATGCTTCAAGAAAAAAATCTCGACAAATACGATATCTTTCGCAATTGACGCATCCCGTTAAAAATTTCAGTCATTTTTTGGGCTCACTACCATCTCTTTCTGATATCTCTTGATACATGGTATCAGTTAATTTGCTATGATGATGTCAGTAGTATGCAAATCTTGGATCGTTGATTAGAACTGCTTAGGGCTCGCCACGAGGACGTGGTTGAATCTCAAGTCCCATCCGCTCCGTACTATGTGAGCACGATTCGATGATTCTAAAATCAGCTTTTTTGTTTCATATTTTGGTCGGACCTCACTGTCCAATCATCTAAGTCAAAAGATTTGGTCTCTTTTTTTAAATCGTAAACTTGTTTAAATGAAAATATTTCACTTTCCTTCACTGCTCTTTCGACAGTCAGTGAGCACTTGCGTGTGTTGGTAATTCGTCAAGTACACCTTTTGAAAGAATGCCTGACACCAATCAATAAGGATTGAGGTCCCCTACTGACAGGTGCATCATTTCAGAAGCATCTGTTGTTTCCAGATCGAAACGCATCTCATCGTTATGAAATTTATTGGAGCGAGACAGTTTCTATTCTATCCCATACATATTTTTCTGCTACTGCTTACATCGCCTCAGTTCTAAGGAATACTATGAACTTTCCCGATACAAATAAGGCCTAATGCGCACACTAAAAATATTGTTTTACAGGCTAAATATTGTACGGTATTCTTCCCAAACTATTGCGATAACTTTCGAGAATACCTGTTTATGATTAGATAAAATTGGTCTTCATTTCGTCCCACCCTACTGTTAAATAAGCTGTAGAGCTAACAGAAATCAGGGTGAGAGGTGGGGATTGGAGGCTCATGCTTAAGAGGTGTATGATAAAGATATAATGTCCATTTACTGCACATAAAAGAGTGTAGCGTCGGACTATGTCTACTCTACAAAACAACACATGTTTTCCAATTTTCCAATCCTCAATCTTTTACAGATCAGCTCCTTTCAGCTTCCCGTCTATCTCATTCGCCAAATCCAACAATCCCTCTCTCCTTTATAAACAAACCTCTTCACAAACTCAAACATTTCAACAATCAAGCATAAATTTCCATGCTGAAATAAGTTAAAACATTTAAACAAAATACTGCAAATTAAAACAAAATCCAAACATAAACTATAATAAAAAACTATCAGACGTTACAAGAGAGAAATGTGACATCGAGATGGATGTAGTGGATCAAGAATTCTTATTATTGTAATTGAAGGGTCGCGACTGTACATGGATAACTAGTTCCATGGAAACGGACAAAACTTTTAAAGTAGTTTATATGTCAGTGGACTTTCTCAAGAGTCAGAAGAATCACTAGATGAAATTTTTAAGAACTTATTCTAATGACATGGGAAGATATCAGGCTAGTAGGCGTCGTAGGAACATCCTTCTGCCGTATTTGAGGCGTGCAAGTGCATTTGAGGATTACTGGTCAGTGCGTTGAATATCGCACCGCGGAAAAAGTAGTCGTTGGATACATAATAAGACTGTCAGAGAGCGACGTATACAACTTCCTGGGTGGCGAACAGAGGAATTTACAACGTAACGAGAATGAGTTTCGATGTAGAAGTGCTGAAGGCCGCTGTATAAATTAACTCTGAATGTGATCCAAGTGGAAATAAACGCTGCGTGCTTCATGGACTTCGAGAAGGTGACCCGTGGAGTGAATAGGATGACGCCACTGAGAATGCGGAAGAAATTAGGAGAGGATTGTAGGGATTATGTAGGAATTATATTGTCTTATTAGAAATAAATACATGACCAAGATGCCCCAAATCAAAAGTAGGCGATAGTCGATGAGAATGGTACCCACTTGAATGAATAGTGCGGCAGGTAGGTCTGCTGTCCTTCTTTGCTTCATGGCGTATACTCCTTGGTAATCGAAACCTAAGCTCGAAAGAAAATTTGTGGGTAGGATTATATGCCGAAGAAATTCTGATTATATTCGCTGATGACCATGTCATGAGGTATGAAGATATGTGGATATGCGTAAACTCTGATATGGTTCGTTGCGCCGTATGTTTCGGAATCTTGGTCTTGGCAGAAATAGGATATTCGTTGGCTGAACGATATTTTGGGGTATGTATGTGTGTGGCGGAGAATTGAGGGGCCAAATATTGTGGCGAGGGAGACGGATGAGAACGTTTTGCAGGTTGTTGGGGAGGAGAGGAAATTAGTGACGAAGGATTGGAGGAATAGAACGGGGTAAGTGACGTGCGACAGATGCGCAGGAATACATTTTAGACCTGATGTTAGCCAACTCTGGAATAACTAATGCGGATAGACACTCCAAAGAAAAAAAATCAAGTGAGCTGATGCCTATACTTGACCGATGGTCTTACATTGTTCTTGATTTGACTCGTGCCATCCCTTTTATATTGATTCTCAGTGTCACACTAAAACGTTGACTTGTTTTATCTCACTCATTTTTATAAACCGACAAATCGACAAAAGACTTATTTTTTTATCCAAACCGACCGGTTGCATCCCTGTATTTCCATGATTCAGTTGTGACTTTGGCGCTCATATTCCAGCTGGTGTGCACTCATTGAACTACAGCGGCATAATACCCTGAAAATCACCGCAACGGTGTGTATGGCAGGGGTGAGTTATCACCTATGTACATTCACTTCAAATAGTATTGCGACACACTACGATAGCGGTTCGTATAGGTTGGCTGTCGAAGGCCGAGTCAAGGAGGAACTCCGTCCTCACCTCTGAACAAGAGCACTCCCATAATGCAGTCCCGCTTAAAAAGGCACTTTGTCAGATGGAAAATGGAAAGTGTACCTGCAAATTCTCATTGCTACCAGAGACGGCCCAGAATAGGCAACGTACTTTGAACCTCCACAGCCGACCTGTACGAGCCACAAGTCTAACGTGTCGCGATACTTTTTGAAATGACTGTACATTACACTATACCCTATTGAGGTTAATGTAACTATAACTACTGTTTCTTTGGATAAATCTACTAATACTTGTTAGGAGGCGAAATTGATCAAACATGCGCTACACTATAGGAATGCTTCCGATGTAAGACTGTTTGTGTTTATGTTTTTTACATCAACATAAATGTTCAGAGTTATTAGTTAATTGGATAAATTGTTAATAAAAGTTAATTGGATAAATTCCCGACCAAAGTACTAGGTAGCAGGTAAGGATGGAACAATTAGGGAGTAAATCAATTTTACAGTTACGCTACCTATCGACATGCGTATTTTAAATTATCATTGGCGGCTATTAAAAAAATATCTTACACCTTCCTTCCTCCTTTATGCTGTAAGCCCTGCCGTTTCCTCCGCGGTCATTGCTATGCAGGCAGTATCATGCAGCGTTCTGGAGCGTCACAATCTCATACCTATGTCCCCATTCTATTTTTCAGTTTGCCCTAGCGCTATATCGTGTCGAAGCGATTGAATAAACTATTTCAAAATACTTCGCACTTATTTTCAGTTCAATACTTTTTCCTTTTAATAACAATTGGAGATACTGAGAAAATGTTCTCACAGTCTCTCGTACAGTCATCAGATTCCTCTCCTCAAAAAAGCACATAAATCTCTCCTCTATAATATGTACACAGTAACACTTATGCGTGTTTTATTCCATTTAAACGGAAAAGAGGGCCAATCAGAAGCAAGCTAGCCCTTCCACAGAGCATATATAAAGTGACACCCTCCTGGCCAAAATTATCACCCTGAGGACGATGGCAGGCTACGCCTTCGAAACGTCGGTGCCAAAAACCACCATCACCCGGTTGGATAGCCGAGAGCTATACATTCTAAGCATTCGCCGGGAAAGCCTTAAGTCTTATATAAACGATATTACGTCAACAAATCAATCGCAAAGACTATTGCGATAGCGATGCGGTGCAGGGCCGGCCATCGAGATGCATACCCTCCGAGAGACGTCGTTCTTAGGGCCACGCAGAGGGCGCCGCGGATTGGCCGAAAGGGATATGGGGAATGGGGGAGGGTCGGTTGCGCGGCGTGGGCGGCGCCATCGATCATCCGACGCACGCGCCATTTCCCCTCCTACCCCCCACCCCCCCACCCTATTTCCATCCCCTCCAATCGATCCGACTTCCGTCGGACGCCTCTCTCCACGCTCGCACCCGGCGCGGCCAGTCTGCCGTCGCTGCACCCCACTGCTGAAAGGGGATGCAGTCGCCTTCTCGAGCGCCTCGGAGGTAGGGAAATGGCGGTCCGCTAAGGGTGTCCCGCACTTGTAAAAGTGACGTCCACTGCTTCTTCGGGAAATATTGATGCTGTATATACGATTGGAGCCCGATTTTTGTAAGCACGTTGCACCCGCCATCCTCTCCTTGACGTGGCGCAAGTGCTTGATCCCGGAAAGGACTGCCAGTACTTAGTCGCATTGCCGAGGGAACGCGCCTGGAGCGGAGTGCCGCTTTTCCGGTGACTAACGGGTTTAAAGAAGGTGGGAGTCTCATATAGAGACAGAAGAATAATTCATAATTTATATAAGAATGAGAGGGGAATAATAAGATCTGGCAATAACCAGGAAGAGGTTGGAGTAAAGAAAGGAGTAAGACAAGGATGCTCGCTATCTCCTTACTTATTTAATTTGTGTGTCCAAGACGCCATAAATAGGAGAAGAGAAGAGGCTCAAGTTGGAATAAATATACATGGGGCAAAGATTGACATGCTAAGATTCGCAGATGGCATTGCTATAACAACAGAAAATGAAGACGACCTACAAAATATACTTCAAGTAATGAATAACGTCATGAAAAACGAATTTAGCATGAAGGTGAATAGAAAGAAAACGAAAATTCTCTTATGCAGCCGGAACCTGGAAAATCATAGAAGAGCACCCGCAATATATGTATATCGAAAATTAAAAAATACGACATGTATAGGAATGTAAGTACCTGGGAAGCCTGATAACGCACGATGGAACCAGCAAAGGAGAAATACGGAGTTGAATTATTCAGGCAAAGAACGCCTTTTACAGAAAGAAGAATCTATTTATAACCATAATAGACCTAAACATAAGGAAAAGGCTATTGATGGTGTAGGTGTGGAGTGTGGCTTTGTGTGGCGGCGAAACATGGACAATAGGGAAGCCAGAGAGAAGAAGTTGATGGCTTTTGAGGCTTGGTGCTGGAGAAGAATGCTTGGGATCAGTTGGGTAGAGCATATAACAAATGAAGAAGTATTCAGAAGAGCAGGAGAAAGTAGAAGCTTTATGATGAGCCTATAAAAAAGAAGAGCAAATATGATTGGACACACTTTCAGACATAATAGCCTAATAGCAAGAGTCATCGAAGGGATGATGGAAGGGAGAAACACTAGAGGAAGACCACCACTTGCATACATCACACAGATAATGACAGACACTAACACAACTTCATATTACGAACTGAAGAGGATGGCGGAGAATAGAGAAGAGTGGCGAATTGCTGCAAACCAGCCCCAGGGATGCTGACTGAAGAAGAAGAACTCTGGGGCTCTGGCTTCTGGCTCAAAGAGGCGCAAAGAGTCACTCAATTTGTATGTTTGGCCGATGGCTCCTTGAGTAATAATTTCCAGGTTTCTGCAAACGTGCCCCGCTGCTGTATTTTGCAGTCGGGTGCCGGCGGTCCTTCACCGCGGCCCCCTCCTCTTCCTTTACCCTCCCCTCCTGGAGATAAGCGGGTTGAATTTTCACTAGGAACCGCATCCCCGGGTCTCCCTGGCGCAGAAGACGCTTGTTCTTCTTCTTCTAAGGGTGTCCCGGCCGGATTCGAACCCGGAGAGGGGTCGTTTTCATCCACGTGGCCCTTCATCCGATGGAGATTTCCATTCGCTACAGTTCGTTAATCACTTCGCCACACAATAGCGCTCTTGCTTTCCATTCCTCGAAGACCCAACCCACTTCAAAGCATAGAGGGAGCAAAGTTGATGGGCGTCAAATGACGAAGTAACGTCGATACTGGCAGATATACTCATCGGTATCTGGCGAGATGTTGTGGAACATAATTTCTGAATAATGAAAGAAATTTTGTAATGTTCACTTAGTTTTTTATTAGTACTACGCGTTTCAACGATTGCATCGTCATCATCAGGTACAAACCTGATGATGTGCCTGATGTACCTACCTGATAATGACAATGTATTCGTTGAAACGCGTAGTACTAATAAAAAACTAAGTGGACATTACAAAATTTCTTTCATTATTCGCCGATACTTGCGTTCATGATTTTGTCAAGTTTTTCGATCTTTAGTAAAGGTGTCAAACGTGCGTACGGTGAGATTTTAAAATGATCTCCGATTAAAAGCTCTTTAATACCTTATTTGAACGAAATCAACGAAAGTAGAAAACATTCAGGCGTGACTCTCCCTCAGAAAGCCACCTACCGGCAAGGTACAAAGCGTTTTGCCTGCGCACATCGTTCCATTCAACGTCTCTTGCGTGCGTTGGACTGCGCTGATGTGCGCTAACTTCAACATCTTAAGGTAGTCTTAGCGAGATAGTTCCCTAGTCAAAATAGAGACCACATTCGAATTATACGTTTTAATTTCACCAGCTGTAGGACTCATGAATTAAATATTACATCATTAATGGTGCAATAATATAGTTTGATATGGCAAATGGTAAATAATTTTTAAAAAAATATCAGCATGAGTCGTCAAATTGATTCATTTTTTTTACACGGTGCGTTTGAAACTTCTTCTAAACCGAAGGTTTTTTGTGATACCCAAGACCTTATTGCGGTGACAATATGATTAATTTTCAAAAATGGTTGAGGAAACATACAAACTACACGCTGTTAGTTTTTTTTACGACATCTATGCGTTAGAAATACCTCATTTTGTAAAAAAATCTCTCTAGAATGCATAGGCGTACGATTTCCCTTGTAAAATGGCTGGTATTTTTTGGGAAATATCTCCGAAAATAATGTGGTAAGGGGTTGAATTTTTAATGTCATTAGAAGGGTGAGATATTTTTCTCTAAAATGGAACCAAATTCATTGAGTTCAAGGTAAAATAATATTTCGATCAAATTACCTTAAGTGGAAAGCTTCCCGTGACTCGGTAGGTCGCTGACTGTTTATAAGCCATTAAATTTACGTCCCAGGTAACTCTAAAGGACCACCTTAGTCATAAATTTCCATCACGACGGCAAAAATGTTCATTAATGTTTGCGAAGCTCTTTTTTGCACGATTTTTGTTACTCCTACGAAGTCTCCAGGGATGCACTCAAATTAAACTTACGTCTAAGAAACTGAACTGCTTATGGCGTGACTTGTGGAACTGCATTTTGATGAGAATAGATAAAATTTGTATAGTCCACATAAAAATGTGTAATACACCGACCCGGGATGTATCTACAATGTAGACATAATCAAGGGTGAAAAATGACAAATAGCATGCTCTTATGTATGGGAAAATTTTTGGGGAGGCGACTATATGCGGGGAAGGAGGGATATATGGGCGGGGGGAAGATGTGGAAGGAGGGCAGGGAGTTAAGAGAATGCTGGTCAGGAAGAACTAATTGTTATTGTCAAGGACAGGGTTCTTTGAGGAGAGGGATAGCTATGGAGAGCAATGGGGAATGAGACGGAAAAACAGATTCGTTTAAAAGGTTTGCACTATGGTCATTTCATGCTTCTTTTATTTCCAATTGTTCAAGGAAGTCTAACTTCCCGACCAGCATTCTTTTAACTCCCTACCCTCCTTCCACATCTTCCCCCAATATATATCCCTCCTTCCCCGCCTATAACACCTCCCCAAAAATTTTCCCATGTATGTTAGCTTGATATTGGTTATTTTTCACCCTTGGTGATGTCTACAGTGTAGATGAAACCTGGGTCGGTGTATTAGATATTTTTGTGTGGACTATATAAAGTTTATTTATTTTCATGGAAACTTACCTCGCCCAATGTATTGTGCGCACGGTAGTGAAGCATAGTAGATAGACTACAGTAGCCGAGGGAAGGAGGTTGGAAGCAATAGAAATGTGGTGATGCCGAAGGATGTGAAAGATGGAGTGGACGTAGTGGATCAGCGGCGAGAGCTGGGGAAAAACATGCCCCTGGACAACTCAGATACGTGGAAGAGTGAAACTTATCGGGCGCGTTCTGAGACGTGGCAGCCTCCGGAAAAACAATGACCAGAGGAGGATTGAAGTTGTGGAATGAGGAAATCGAGGATGGAGGCCACATGCAAATTATGAGGGGTCATGAGATAAAGACTTTTGAATGTTAATGAAGATTTCCAATCATTGCATTTTACAAATGATGTGGTACGAAGTCACTCGCACGGGGTGCATATACAACAGGGTTGAAATTCGCCGTGAGAAAAACCATTTTCTTTGACCGGGATTCGAACCCGGATCTCCCAATTGCCGGTCCGGTGTGTTAACCAGTTACACGATCTTCCTTCAAGGCGTGTAACTGGCTAACACGCCTGACCGGAAATTGGGAGATCCGGGTTCGAATCCCGATCAAGTCAAGTGATTTTTTTTCATGGCGATTGGTGTTAATATAGATATTTTCGAGAAATTGCGTTTGATCAGGCATACTAACAGTTCCCCTTAACCGGATGCAAAAAATTTAATTCGCCGTTGGGCTAAGTCAACCCACGATTCGAGATTCAGACTGGTTTTTCTCGCTGTTCCACAGTGTATGAAATGATTTTTTTAGTTACTTATTGAAGGAGTCGGGAAAAAAGAGTGTCAAGCAACATTTTTGGTGTCACCGAGCTGTCAGTGCCATCTATTAACTGCCATCATGCCCGAAAGAAGTCATACCAGTGCGCTGTGTGCAATCAATCGAAGGATCTTTGAAATCTCTATATTCTTTACATTATTCCCATTCATGGTACGAAATCTCGATTTGTACATAATTATTAAGTGCCCACTCTTCAAATTAACCAAACATTTTTTTGGCACTCTTGGCACTCTTTTCCCCCGAACCCTTCAATTATCTAATTGCTAGCGGTAGCGTTCAACTTCATCTGGTAGACGTCATAATAATATTGAGTCTATTACATTTTAGTTTTTAGTTGACTGGATTTTTTCGAATCCCTTACCCATATTGTCTCTCAACAGCACTCCCCTGTCTCTAACTCATTGTTTTCATTCCTGTTACAGAAATACATGATATTCTCTCCCTTAAGGAGGAGCCATCATTTCAGGCATGCCCGAAAACCTCCCCTCATTTTGACATATGTTATTGCTCATCATTTTTCCTATCGAATAGTGCAAAAATATTACCATGTCACCGGCCATTTAACAAAGATATATGGATTTGAAAATGATGGATTTTCACGTTGAAATACACTGTCTTTATGGGAGAATGATGACCTTCCCTTGTAAAACATTTTTTATCTCAAATTTGGCCCGAAATATGTCGTTGAAAAATTAGCACAGCATAGAATATACGTCGACGCCTACTATATATTTTTTTCAGAAGGGGTTACCGATATTTTAACGTCAGTACTTAAGTTTAAAAAACATACTTCCGGTTTTCTGCAGAGCGAGCAGCCATTATGCTGCGGGGGTAGCGGCAACGTTGCGAAGTACAGGGAGGTAAAATATGAATAGCGATATTGAACCTGTAGACTGCTTGCTCATAAAAAAACTCATATATTTTCAAATTCAATTCAGTTCTTTGAGTATGATCTTACTGCATTGCACAAAATAAAAGCTGTGTAATTGGCTCCATGGTGGACTATGTGTATCGCAGTGTTCGTAGTCATAGTACTTACGTTCGTAGTATTAAGTCGTCGCCTACGTCTTTTTTTTAAATTGGTTACTGTGCACCTGTGCTGTGCACTCATTGTTTCCTTTTTATACTGGAATTTACCTTTACAACTGATAACAAATCGCTTAATTTAAAACTGTGTATTTATAATTGTTTGGAGGATTTGAAGTTAATCAGCCACAAGTCACATGTGAACGACTTGGGTTTGGGAGAATGGTCTTGATAAGTGTCAAAAACTAGGAATAGCAGATAGCCTTGAGAAGTAACCGTTGTACTTACTTTCCTATACAGTATCGAATTTTGGAATGGTTTATGGTCACACATTTATAGTGCGGATACATGAAATGCGGGTGTTGATACTATTGCATGTACATTGATGACTTTTACGTGCGTAATTTATCGCACATAATCCCAGTACAGTAGAATTATTTTTCGGGGTCATTCTCCTACACATTAATTAAACAAATATTGAATTCGCCTCGAAACCAAAGCCGAAGTTATTCATTGTTCCGTAATTGTAAAATCTTTGTTAACTTGGAATGGCAATTCTCACAGCAGATAAAATCTAAATTATCTGCGTGGCTCATGAAATAGGAGTTGTTTGGAATGCGAAAACAATGAAAAGTATGAAAACTTAGTAAAAAAAAATGCTATGATAGCCCCTTTTCAGTAGATAAACATTGTAACGATTTATCGCAATTGTTTTAACATAATGGAAATCAATTCCATGAACGGTCACTGTGGGCTAACTTCCATTTCCTAATAAGTCACATGCACCAGTTTCCGACAAGAGACACTTACGCACATGATTTGTATCTTACCTCTGTCAGTAAATACCCTCCTGAGTTCACCTTATGTTGTAAATTAATACTTTTTGTAACTAGGACAAATATTAAGAAATGCATATCCCTATAAGTACTTGTTCAGTGGTACATGTAAAACACTAATAAATTGACATATTATTCAACAATTGATTCTTACCACCTAGCTGTCTTTAACACTAAATATGAAAACTGGATCATAAGAGATATCATACTAAGCATTAACCGCGCATTACACCATCAATCACCATAAAAATTTCAAGTATGTACGTAATAAATAAGAAAAATTATCAAGTACACTGTAGTATGGTGTATAGCATGACATGGTAGATAATCACACAATGGTACTCTTACAGAAACAGTTACAGAAATTGCAACTTAATGAATACACTGCAAACAATCTCACAATATTTGTAATTACCTGAATTTGCTCCAAGGTACAGATAGACATGATGTGGATTCAATAACTGAAATACAGGATGCAACTCACTATCTTGTGTTGTGACCGCAGTTTAAGCAGCGTAAACATTTACAAAGGGATTTTTTTCCAAAGGAATAAACCATAAAATGTTTACAAAACTATTTATTCAGTTGAACATTTTTTTACAACAGCTTGACACAATTTATTTATAATAGCAACACTTCTTGTCACTTTTCTCTTTAAAAAAAGATCTTTCAATCCTTCCTCACCACTTGCCCTACAAACATCTCTCAAATAGCCAAAGCTAAGTCCTTGATCAGCAATTCTGCTAATCATATATTGGGATATTCCCATTTCCCTGAGTTTTGCCAGACTGCAAAACAGAGACTTCCTTTTCACCAAAAACTCACGCCTCTGAATGAAAGAACCTAGTGAAAAGCTAGCTTTGATAAGAAGGTCACTAGGTACGTCCAATTTTGACATCAGCATTTTTAATGCAAATGCATCACTCACCGCATTATGGGGATCAAAGGATACTGACTCCCCTAAAATGTCTTTAACAAGACATTCCTGCCGATAGGACTGCCTACCAGGGAGAAGCTTTTTAAATATGGGGCAGCTATCCACGAACCCCACGACAACAGACATAAAGTCCTCCAACATGTTGACCTTCTGCATAGCTGCCACAACCATCCTAGCATCAAAATTGACATTGTGGCCAACCAATAACGCACCTTTCTCAGACTTCGACAAAAATTGTATGAAGGCCTTCAGCCCCTCAGCAGCACTATGGTGCACAAGCTTTTTTCTTCCACGCCCCATTTCCCCATCCCTCACACCTATGCCAGTTAAATCACTCACCCGCACAGGAATAGGCCCTGATGGTTTAATATATATAGAGAATTCTGATTCTCCCACAGCACCTACCTGAATAATTTCGGAGGAACTACACAGGCCTGTGGTTTCCACATCAAATATGATGGCGCAATACTCCCCTGTAATAGGGACAAGCACTTGGGGTGATATGTGAGTGACATCACCATCCATACCCATCCCACTTCTATAAGATTCCCCTTCCCGAGCTTCCTGGCCCTTCACAGTTATTCCCTTCTTTAGGCTATTGAAAAGTCTCCTCCTCTTGAAGCCCAAACTCTTCTTTTTCTCCACCCAGGCCATTCTCTTCTGTGCAAGCCAACGCCTGTGCTTATATGTGTTGGACCCTGGAGATACAGACAGGGACTTCTTTACATCTACCACATACCCAACACCAACATTCTTCTGGCAAACTGCTGCTGCGACTCTGAAATCATTTGATTCCGAGGAGCCATAATGCCTGGACTTAGGGGCTTTGCTGGCTACAATGGCATTGAAGCTTTCATTGCCTTGGGTGGAGCCACAAGGAGCCAAACTGCTGGCAATGTTCCCGAATTTCTCAAAAACCTTGGTGAGACTAGCACACAAAGTATCAC
This sequence comes from Ceriagrion tenellum, assembly GCA_963169105.1. NCBI lineage: Eukaryota > Metazoa > Arthropoda > Insecta > Odonata > Coenagrionidae > Ceriagrion > Ceriagrion tenellum. Next base: position 20,767,028 of record OY720632.1, read on the forward strand.
CCTCCAAACCCAATCCCCTGGGTAGTCCCCGATGAACATAGGTTGATGGGTCTTTAACAAAACCACACCATGGGCCACATTCTCCATGGGAGTCAAAGGAGTGAGCGACAATATTCATTAAAGCTTTCCTGAGGCTTGCTGGTTTTCCCCTGTTTTGTTGGAGAGCATACCCAAAGCATCTCTGCAAATATTTGATGACAGTTGGGGTCAACAGTTTGTGATACACCCTCAAACCATACAAAGCATTTCCTAAATTTTTTTTGGCATGGTTGATTTCAGACACCTTCTCCACATTGCCTACATCCCTCCTAATTTTGGCTATGGTTGAAGAATCTTCATCACACACAATAGTTTCCACCTTCACTTGAGCTGCCTTCAGAGGAGTGCTGGTGGGTAACAACTCTACTGCCAAATCTGCCTCCATTGCCTTGGCACTGCCAGACCAATTCCTGCGACAGTCATGATCTAAATTGGAATATGAGCAAGCCTTGCAAGCCACATTCCTAGTTCCAAAAGAAAGAACTTTTTTCGAGTGAATGCCAATGAGACATCCATGTCCAGTGAGGCTCGAATAACCTCTCCCATTTCCCCTTTTTTGCCATCCCATATCATAGGAGGCAACAATGGGGGTTTCAAGGCCAGGGGATATCATGTTACTTGCTCCTCTGTAAATAAATAAGAATGGCTTAACAGTAATGAATGCAATAAACACTAATAATAATAGACTGAATGACATACCTTCTACAACAGTACCTACTCAAGTTAATTGATACTGGGAAAATTCATAAATTACCCATGCTTCATAAGTAACAAAATATATTTTCAATGTGCCCAAGTACGAGTGCATGAATGTCTCATATGAATTATGTTGGATCACCTTACAAAGGTGGGCCTCTTAAACATCTTGCTCTTCTAACAACAATTCTCACCAAATGCAGGATTATCAAAATAAAATCTTCAATGGCAGATAACTTTTCTACTCCAAAACGAAGGCACAGTAAAAAATTATACAATAATTGGTACTTTCAGATGAAGTTAGAAGTTTCACACCCATACCTTAGCTTACCTTAGGTCTATTTATGTTATGCATAGCAACATCTTATTAGTACAATGCAAGGTGAAACACAAGTTAATGTATTTCCACGATATAACTCCCATCAAATTTACCACACTTTCAGCAATGTTTTCGTAGGTAATATAAGAATTGTGACCAACACTCGCAAAATGATATTAAGTATAGCTATACTTACTCTCCCTCGATTAATTTTCCATCACCAACAATAGGTTGTGCCAGATCCTCATACTCCACGGAGAGTGCTAAAACAATAAAAAAAGCTTATTCAATCATTGAATGTAATAAATACCCACACACATGGTCATTCAAGTAATTACATAGAAGATTACCTTGAGATACCGATGCCTCCAATGTTTTTTCAAGAGTAGACGATTCTAAGCAGCTCTTGTTAGCAACTTTTTCCATAGCAGGTCCAACTATCCTTTCACTTCTCTTTAACAGAGACTCGCTCATGGCAGGCACATTGAGGCAGGTAAGAAATGCGTTGGCATGAGTAGGGCCAATGCCGGCGTCAAGCATACCTGATTATTAAAAGCAGATTAAAATAAAAGGATGTTAAAATTAGAGAAAGGGCCTAATTTCTACCGCGTAAATGCACAATAAAGCACCTTCACAGTCAACATATTTCATTATCTTACCTAAAGCAGCCTTTATATTGATGTCGTAGGTCATGCGATTCGTCTCTGGGTTTGGATGAGTTTTTGATGTAAAAACCGATTTATCAATGCCACATTCCCGGCAATTGATGGTCCATTTGCTGGCAAGACCGATTACACTCTCGGATTGTATATCCAGGAGTGATAACACATTATCGCAGCCCGAGCAAATCAACTGCTGCGCGAGGAAAATCACATCGACAATTCTGCTTCCTTCAACTGTGATATTGTTGACATTGGTAACTTCTGACTCCGCCCGCGCCGGGCCAATCTTCAGGTTTTCAAAGCGTTCGGTTTTCTTTGCTTTCACAAATCTGCCCTTGTAACGAGCTTGGCGACTATCCATTTCACGAAATGGATTCAATCGATTAAAATATGATGATGGCGAAGAGTGATAGTGAAAACTGCGAAGGGATGAAGTTGAGAAAGAGACTAATACCACGACCAAATGATTGAAATTAAAAATAAAGGGTGATAAAAATAAAGATGATGGACGCAATAACTTACGCGCAAAGAAACACTCTTGAACACCTCAAAAGCCAAAGCACCAAGCTAGAACACTCTGATCACGTTGTAACAAGCAAAACAAGATACCAAAGGGCGCGTTGCAATGTCGCAGTCAACTGTTCACGCAATCTCAATCATCTCAATGTTGCCAAGTATTTCTGTCATAAGTTTTTATTGCATTATATTTCAAAATTAAACCTTAAATACATATTTTGAAATATTTTTCACCTGAAAATATTTTTTCCCTGTCCTCAATTCATTAATTATTCTTGACTTTAATTGTTAAAGTAATATCTGCTACTGCTGAAGTCAATATAACCTTTAGTGTACATTAGGAGTGTAAAAGTTTCGTTTTGCATATTTACCATGATATCTTACCATTATTTCTTCTCAATAGCTCTAAATAAATATAAGCAAGCATTTTAAATCTGAATTAACTCATCAACTCAAATAATGTTTATCATATGAAAACAGTATTTCGAAGCGCAGGTTCCTCCTTAACATTTATTTTAACAATACAATGAAGGGAAAAATCTATGAAATACATACAACGTGCAACGTCTTCCCCTTATACAATTCTTTAGAAGTTAATGAATAAACTTATACTACTATATGTAACATATACTACACAACCAAAAAAATCAACAAAAACGCACCTTATTTGCTTTTATTCACATCAAAACTGCTTTCAAATTTGTTTGGCATTATGTTTAGGGTATTTTTCCTGTACATAGGTCCTTGTTCGTCATTTATTACATTACATCTTGGCCCATTACATTTGTTTACTGTCACACCAGGTTCTTGTTACCAAGCTTTTACTCTCGGATCCCTTCCTCTTCTTAGCTTTAATCCCAATTATTTGGGGTCAGCTTTTTGGATTTTCAATCTCCAGCGTGCTCTATTCAAAGCCATGTCCTCTTTGGCACCAATCTCCAACATACCCTTCTTTACTCCGTCAATGTTTTCCTTTGCCTTCCTCTGCTCTTCCTTCCCTCCACCTTCAGGTTCATTACTCTTTTCCCCAGATATTCACAGTCTCGTCTAACAACATGGCCATACAACCTTAACCTGCACCTCTTTCACCTTTTCTATTATAGGTGCAATTCGCAAACTCCCTCTAATGTGGTCATTCCTGATCCTGTCAGCTCTGGTAACCCTACTCATCCACCTCAGCATGCGCATTTCACTCGCATTTAATGCTCTCTCATGTGTACTCTTGGTAGCCCAACACTCAGCTCCATAGAGTAACGCAGGTCTAATGATGGGCTTGTATATCTGGCCCTTCAACCTAGGTGGCATCCTTCTGTCACAGGTCACACCTGTCACTGACCTTCATTTGTACCAGGCTTACTTATCGATACCATTGTGTGGAATTGTTTCCGGGAGTAATTCCTAAATGGACACATTCTTTGTCTGAACTCTTGAGAGCAGCCTTCCATTGAGTTTGGAATAATTTAGAACAGTGGTTCCCAACCTTTTGTGGCCCATCTCCCCTTTCTGGAGATTGACTAACATCAATCGTCCCCTTTTCATTTTCATTGTATGCCTAATTTTGATTTGAAGTAAAGTGTAAGTAATAAAGCAGTTTTATTATTTTAAACAATTTTATTACCGTATACAAAAACAACCAAAGCAGTTTTATCCGGTCACTCTAAAATAAAATAGAATAAAAACTAAAATTTAAATTTTTTACAGATTTTTTAAGGACAAAGAAGTGAAATAATTAACTAAGATCATTGACGTACATTTAAAAAACAGGAGCACATGTTTTCACATTTTTAAATTGGAACCTGGAAAAATTAAGAAAGTTGACAGTTAAAATTTGAAAAAATAAATGAAAGTTTAAAAAGTATGTTATTGTTTTATTTTACCTTTTCAATGGCTGCCTTGTGCTTGGTGGATTTCAGTTGAAGCTTGAATATCCGGCTTTACGTTCGTCAAGTTCAGGCGCAAGTCTCCTTTGAGGCAAATGTCCAACTTATTTCTTTGTTTTGTGAGGAGCTGGACAACAGAACTAAATCCTTTTTCAACCTAATATGTTGACGGGAACGAGATGAGAAGTGGTTCAGTTTTTCCCCCAGTTGTGGATAATTGTTCACAAGCTTCACCCGGGCTAACTCGTAACCGCTCCTCTTGAAAATGATTTTCGCCTCACAGTCATACTTCAGATCTAGAAACTCCGTCTGCAAAGAGTTATCAAGCTTGTCCACAGCTTCAGACGAGAATGGATCTGGAATCCAATCCGGAATTCGTAACTTGGTCAAATCTTCAAATCTTGATTCCATGTCAGTTTTCAACTGGTCAAGGTGATCAGTAAAAATTAGGATTTTGTCTTCTGGGAGTTCAGGAGTAGGGTATTCTGACCCTGAAAACTTTTTAAGGTTCGGAAACTGAATAAGCTCTGAATAGCCAGTGACTCTTGCTACCCGGCTACTTCTATTGTACAGGTTCTACTGTACAGTACCATTTTAATTTTTCCCCCTTTGAATACTCATCGCCCCTAAATCGCCCCCCACTTATTTACTGCCCCCCTGATAACCCAAATCGCCCCCAGGTTGGAAACCACTGATTTAGAAGATTAAAATATACCTCAGTAAGCCTAAAGTTCTTCCTCCCGTCTGATGAGAACATTCAGATTATCACTCCTCGAAGTGCACTTCTGGCATGAAAAAAATAAACAACACACGAATTTAAAATGACTTGTTTACCCTGCACACACATACTGAATTTCATAAAAGAATTTCATCTTCAGTAACAAGAAATAAGCGTTAACTATAGGTTCAGTACGGACCAATAATTAGACTATTCATCGCAGACGTATGCATGGTCACTATAAACCCCAATTCTGCGAAAATTTAGGTGAGACAATTCTGAATGAATGCGAAGGAAATCCACTAAGTAAGCCGTTAGTAACGGACCGTTACCGCGCACCTGGTCAGATCTGCGCGTTTATTGTATCGTACGCCAGTGATACATCGCTGATATTCTATTGGCCGTACGCATTTAAGGCTAGCAAAACAAGTGCGTTCTTTTAACTGCACCCCCGAGAAGCAGTAAAATGTTCTTCGCCGTGTAAAAGATAGCTCCCATATGATCAAAACCACAACATTTTCTCTGATTTATCCATTGCATTGACAATATCTTCATGTGCGGCGTAAACATTTTAGGTTACAAATGACGATACACATACTCCAATTCTTTGTATATCCTTCATAAAGGTTGATGGTATGAATACCATACGATTTCCAGCTTCAAGTAAGCACTTGAATAATTTGTAACAGTAGCATGTTAGTTTATAAACACTGGCTAAGAGCTATTTCATTTTGTCTTACTTGCGTTGGTGAACAAATGTAAAAATACAACGTCGTACTGTTTCTGACCTTCAAGAGGGAATGTATTACATTGAAACCATTAGATTATAGTCCCTTTGTACATATTAAAGTAAGTACACGCTAGGTATGAAATTTATTGTGTTACAGTCTAAACCGTAAAACATGTGAACGACGCGTGACATGAATAGATTTATGTACTCTGGTCCTGCGATATCACGAGGGAGTAATTAGCATTGGATGAATTTGGGAAGAAAAAAAAATATCTCCGAAAGTTATAAACCATCAATTTAATCTTGTAACACATGAAAAGATCGCTATATTAGAAGATATGATGACTCACACTAGTCCTGAAATTCCACCTTGATTTGACTTGCAACGGTTAATATTTAGAAGAAAATAACTATCATCCACCAATATAAACCTTAGATTAAATTAATCAGCAATAGTCTATATATATAAAAACGAATGTATGTCTGTATGTCTGTCCTGTATGCATTACTACACTGTTGATCCGATCGCTCAGAAACTTTAAGAAGTTGTTGAGTACACTCTTGCGAAGGTTTCGAAGGTTTTAGGTATAAATTTTTTTTAAATTTCGCCCCCCAAGGTCCTCTTAATCTTTCGAATACTTTTCGCGCAACAACGCCCGACGGGTAAGTGCATTACTACAGTTTTAATCTATCGTGCTGAAATTTTTCCGAGTAATAGCAGGCAGGAGGAAAGTTGTAGGCTACTTTAAAATGATCTCAGGGCCCATAAAGGTCCCAAAAAGGGGCCCTTAGGTGGTTCGCGGTACGTATCGGGTTTTGTGCAGTGGTTTCATTTCTTACTTTTTTAAATTATTTCCGCTCAAGATAGAGAGTTGGAATTTTTTTATTAAATGTCTGAAAGAATTAAGTTTTTAATTCTTTCAATAATCATCCTTTTCACTTCGTAATTGACTGAAAATTGCGTTTTTAGCTGCAGAAACATATTCTTCTTTGAAATCAACAATACTATATTCGCTTGACAACCAGATTTCGGTCATTGCTGTTGGAATTCATATTGCTTAGTTGAGCCGATTAGGAATGCTAAGCATTGGGATTTGTGCAGCGGTTAACTATTTAGCTTTTTAAAACAACTTTAACTAAAGATAGAGAGTTGAAATTCATTTTATCACATACCCGAAAGCATGATACTACTAAAATTAGTGGTATCATGCCCGAAAGAATGAAGTTTCTCTCTTTTTCAATCGATTTTCTTTTACGCATTTTCCTTGACAACCAAATAAACAAACAAAAATAAACATTAAATCAAATCTTAATTAACGAAAATGAAATTCTGAATAGCTACTCAACAAGAAAGTACTCGAATTATGTACTTAACTATAATGTTCTTTTGGCCTGGCTGTGCAGGTAGTATGATTACAGTAAAGGGTTTCAAAAAATCGTCTCTCTACTCTATATTAAACAAGTTTTTCAAATTTCATTGTTTTTATTTTACCATGTTATTTTTTATTATTCTGTCAATGTTTCAGTCATTTGTCTAATTATTATTGTTCATGGGAGATATTGTAACACTGTTTACTTACTATTGTCTCACAATTGTATAGATGCTCTGCAGAAAAAAATATTAATTTAATAAAACAATTACTTGAAATGTAGTCTGTTATCACAACTACTTACTAACTCCTCACCTCTTATATAAAGAGTTTTGAAGGAAGTATGATCCCGAGCAACGCCGGGTAATTCAGCTAGTATAACTATAAAGCAGAGTAAATCGAGCGAACCTAAAAACTTAACTTAGGAAGGCTGGAATATAGCTTTGGTTGCCTCTCGTCCCTCCGGCATATTTTCAGCCACTTCGCTCTTCTCTCGGGATTTCGTGGGAAAATAAAAACTTGAAACCCTCTCTAGTTTAATCTATACCTTGAAAGGGTGTTCCAGACCGTTGATAACAGGAAGAATTTTGGTGTTAAGGTTAATGGTGCACGGCTATGGAATGTCCGATATGCGGATGACACTGCTCTGATTGCTTCGAGCTTGAACGACCTCCAGAAAATACTAGACAGTATCCATAAAGCAGGGCCTACATTTGGTATCCGGATTAACATCGCAAAAACAAAATGGATGCGTGTATGCAGAGCACCAAAGCAGAATGAAAGACTCAGTATTGATCAGAACGAAATTTAAAAAATTTAAGAATTCAAGTATTTTGGCTCAATGATTAATTCATCACTTGATTGTGACAGAGAAATCAAAATTCGATGTGGTGCAGCTAAAGTAACATTCCGGCAGCTAAATAATATATTGATCCATAAAGACACTCCCTTGGCTCTCAGAATAAAAGTGGTGCAGTGCTACGTAATACCTGTCTTATTGCATGGAGTGGATACTTGGACGATTGAGAAAATATCAATGAAAAAACTGGAAGCAACTGAAATGTGGTTCTTAAGACGGCTTCTCAAAATTTCATGGATCAAAAGAGTTTCAAACACTGAGGTCCTGCGAAGAGCAGGCCCTGATCGTTCGCTGAGGAAGTTAATTGAGAAGAGGAAAATCTCTTATCTTGGGCACATCCTGAGGGGGAAAAAGTACGAGATTCTCAGTCTGATCTTGGAAGGGAGAGTTGAAGGGAAGCGCCCAAGAGAGAGAAAGAAAAGTTCATGGACACAAAACATCAAAGAGTGGACAGCGATTGGAGACACTGGGAACATGTTTCAACAGGCAAGAGAGCGATGCTTGAGCAGCCAACGCACTGAATAGTGCGCGGCATCAAGAAGAAGAAACCCACTCTGATTGCTAATACAACAGTTGGGTGGATAACAGTAATCCGATTCTCTTGTCTTTCAGTGAAAGAAACGGAAAATAAAGCTTCCAAACCGCTCTCCTTCGCCTGTGTTATTACGCAGCCATTCATGAATAGTCTAAAGATGGAAATATGCGACGACTGCACTTCGTAGTTATTATATGGCACTCTAGAGTTCTCTGGGAAGGACTCGCGAGCTACTAAATTCGCGATTTTTTATAATACCTATATTAGACTAACTTGACCTTCCATCGTTTTACATAACAAGTACCATTTCCGCGCGCGACGTTGTTGGAGACGTGATAACCGAAAAATCATTGAACTAGCAAATATATTGATGTTATTCTCCACACGAATTGAGGCTGGTTCGAAAACTTTCTACGGCGTTAAATCAACGGATTCATTCTCCACTCAGAAGGGAGTATTGAGGACAAATACAATGAATATATTTAATAGCTTGAACCCACTTAATTTCCCTTCGCTAACGCTGAACGTTAGGATATTATGGTATGCTCTGGCTGATGTTATCGTCAGTCTGGCGGCAAAATTGGAAAATGCGGCAACAGCGCAGCCATCGGTCATTGGCATCTTGGATAGCAAGTGGCGTGGTCGTTCCAGTACCCATGCCTGCACAGGGAGCGCACATTCTCTTGCCTAGGTTCGGATAGGCCAGTTGTAATCACCGCAGGTGTTTCGTCCTTAACGTTCATGCGACGATTCCTCGGATGAACGAAGTCTCTGCCGGCTGTTCTTCCGGTTGCCGCTTCTTCAGTGCTGTGTATCAGGTCGTAATTTCTTTTCCAAATCATCCCCATGTGGATCCCGTCGTCTGCGCTAACGACTTGATACCTCGGTGTGACTTCATTTACATAAGCCGTGTCCCAATTCGTTAGGCATTAGGGAGGATGCGGTTAACTACCTAAATATTTAGAGGCCTTTCGCTAGGGGAGCTTGATTTGGGACATCCTTCGCTAGTGTTGCCGTCTACCGAGCTGGAAAGGAGCGAAAAACATGTGAGTAATTAATAAAGGACTGAATGAAACAAATGAAACCTGAAATTAAGACATATTTGACGTCTTTGGCTACCTTCGTATGCGTTGTGAGATTTGGAAAGTGAAATAACACTATTTTCATCCATTTCATTGTTTAGAGATTCGTTAGTTTTTAGTTTTCGGGGTATTTAAGTTTGAGTCGGTGTTCTGGGATTCATATTCGTTTTTTTTTAAGTTTACTAAGTAGAATTTTTGTTTTGTAGTCGGGTGTTGGGTTGCGAAATATTAGAGAATTCTTTCAACTACAGACAAAATACTTGCCGGCCATGTTTGCCACCTTTCAACTACTTCCTTGTGTACGGGTTTCCTTGTCTGACGCATGCAGCGCTTTGCATGATGGGAAATTCAATATGGAGGCGGACTTAGGATAAACTCCATCTACCCTAAATTTCACCCCCGAGAAAGGCACCTAAATCCGCTCCCCCATGATGCCTAACGAATTGGGACACACTTCAAGATGGCGTCCTCCCTAAATCTGCCGATTTAGCTGCCTAAATGGCGAATTGGGACACAGCTATAATCTACATCTACATTTACATCTACGTAAGACCCTGCGAGCCACCACGAGGGTGTGTGGCAGGGGGTGAAGATCGCCAAACATGCACTATTGACGTGCAAGTAGGATATATAAGGGAGATATGCTAGATAATAGGGTCACATGCAGCTAGATGGTTAGTATCTACATAATAAGGAAGGGATTATTGGTTGTTATTACATGCATCATGCACTACAGACTACTCTAACTATATTTCACCTACCTATCCCTTTGCTACGCTGCCTATTGTTCTCTCTTATAGTACGAGGGAAAAATGACATTTTAAATCTATCGGTACGACAATCTATCTCTCTAATCTTGTTAATATGATCAAACCCAGCATCTGCCAAGAGAGGACATCTACTCTTGTTCTAGGTAGCCGAATACCCTGCTTGTATGCTGGAAAGCGAACCAGCTGCAGCGAGTTTAGGTGTTTGGCACAGCTGGGCCTGCCAAGGGTCGTAAATGCCTCATGGACTGCGAAGTCTTTCGGTCTCCCAACTCTTCATGCTCCTGACATTGGGGGATACTATGCTGCTGCAAATGCTGCGAGTTGTCAGATGAGTTCTGATTTAACCCTCTCGTACTTACTTCTGGTGGTTTAGCTCAGTAATAATGTCCTCAACATCAAGGGTTGTAAATGCCTCATAGGCTGCGAAGTCTTTCGGTCTCCCAACTCTTCAAGCTACTGAGATTGGGGGACGGGATCTGTTCCCAAGCTTCGAAACGATATACCAAAATTTTGCTTCGCCTTGTTTAATTCTACGTGGACTGTAGTGCTTATAATGGCTGCATAAACCACAGCACTGGTTTATCTGCCCAGAATGATGAAAAGAAGATCCTTTCTCTAACGGGGGAATTGGGCTCCTGCCGCTGCTTCTATATTGTAAGTTCTTTCAACGTTGGGGTCACCAGAAATACGGACATGATTGGGTAGGGTTGAAAACAGCAATATAGGTTCTTGGAGGAAAGGTTGCATTGTCAAACTTCCGCAATTGTGTAATCTCATATCATAGCAATGATCGCCCAGCAAAGAGGCATGTTGTGTCTCTCGCGCGGGAATCATAACAGAGCACTCCTTATGTGTCAAAAGCTCTCTCGAATGCGCTCGCTCCACCGCCAAAGTTGAAAATCGCTTTCCGAAATAAATTGAGTTATTCCTATTAGATGACGCCTATTTCTAAAAAGTTTACTTTTAAGCAGAGGTTATAGGCCCAGTTTGATCCTTAGAGAAATACTAGTTAATTATAATTCATGTTCATTCGAGTTTTCGGGTTAACTGGTACTTGAAAATCTTTGTGCATATTACATCTAGAAATAACTCTCGTTCTTGGAATATATGAAGAAGAATCACTGGTTTTCATTCATTCATCAGATATGCAGCATGGCGATGATATGATGAACTTGATTGCATGCCGTTTGCCAGGATACTTAGCGCGGATAGCGTTCATCGGTGTGCAACAAAGGCGAATTAACGGCAGTTCGGAATGGCATACGACTCTTGGTTAGGGTTCTACTCTTGGTGCCTGTGTTGGTGTCGCATCAACTGAGGGTGCTTTGCTCAATATTGCTTAATTTCTGCGTCTGTTCAACCAATGGAATAGAGGCATCATTTTTCCAAATTTTCCATATTTTGGCAGATTTTTACAATCACAGCGATGGACAAAACGTTATTTGTTCATCGTCTTCCTATATTACTATGTACTTCTTTGGCGTTCAAAACTTTTTAAAAGTTTCTGAAAAATGTCCAATATCTAAATTATATGTATTTATTGATCTGATGGAGGCAGTCGCGGTACTGAAATCTGAAAAAAAAAACAATTTTATTGTTATATTTTTCTGATTATTTATTATTTTTACTTAAAAAGTGAATTTAAAAAATTCTTAACAGTTAAAATAGAATAAATTAATGGTACACAATAAAAATGAAATAAAAAATACCTTCCCTGGTTCGTCATTGCTCTGAATGCTGCTCATCTACTGCAAGATCTCACTTTGTAATCTCTATTTGGCATCTAAATAGAGAGTGAAGTGCATGATCCAGACGAGTCTAGCAACATTGGTCACATTTTCTGCGCTGCTGCTCACAAAAAATCGTGATGTAACACTTAGTTTCAAAAAAGTAATGAAGGTAAGTTCTCAAGGCCCAGGCTATTGAAAGTAATACGATTTATAATCAGGATGAAAAGGGTGTACCCACCTGTTCCCTGTACCCACCAAAAATGGAACACTGTTGTTTTTGTTGGTGTAACAATGTGAGAATGAAAAATATTTTATCTAATTGCCATAAATCATAAAATAGATATTCTGCTTGATGTTATGAATAACAAGATAATCAATGCCCTAGTATCAAAAAGTGTTATATTTCTAATATCAATATTCACAGCATATGAAATCTTCTTCTTCTTAAGTCATCAACCCAAAGGTTGGTTGGCGGCACTTCTCCATACTCTTCGGTCCTGTGCCATTCTTTTCAACTGCTCATAAGTGGAGCAGCCTAACTCCTTCATTATTTGGCCCATAAACTCAAACCTAGGCCTGCCCCGGCAGTTGGTTCCCTCTACAGTGCCTTCTAAGATGGTGGCCAGCAATGTTTCGTGCCTTAGTTGGTGCCCGATCCAGATATTTCTTCTCTTTTTCAGTAGTTTCAGCAGACAAGGAGACTCCCCCACACGTTTGAGAACCTCCTCGTTACTGATTTTGTCCACCCAGGGAATCTTTAACATCCTTCTGAAACACCACATCTGGAATGCTTCCACCCTCCTCTCTTCTGCCTTGCCCAACGTCCAGGTCTCACTGCCATATAAAAATATGCTCCACACATAAGTTTGAAGAAGGCGTTTTCTTAGTTCTAGGCAGATATTTCTGGATGTTAGGAGTTTCCCTTTTTGGTAAAACGCCTTCTTTGCCTGGTGAATTCTACTTAATAAGTCTCTTTTGCTCCTTCCATCGGCTGTTATTTTGCTTCCCAGGAAGGTAAACTCCTCTACGTTCTCTAATCGCCTGTCCCTTAAATACACTTTAGCTTGTCCCCCATACTTGCTAACCTTAAGTACTTTGGTCTTATCTACATTAATGTTCATATTATATCCTGCTGTTAGGATGTCCTCCATTGCCTCAAGTACCTCACTCAGATCCTTTTCGCTCTCAGCCAGTAATGCAATATCATCAGCGAACCTCATCATATCCAGTTTTTCTCCATGGATCTTGACACCACCTAGCTCCCCTACCTTTTCTCTCATCTCATCTAGAGCTCTCTGTATGTAGTAATTGAAGAGAATCGGTGATAGGGAGCATCCTTGTCTTACCCTTTGCCTTATAGTTGCTTCCTGCACATGGTCTCCACAGCGCACCACTGCCTTTTCCTCTTCATATAGGTTCCAGATTACTCTCCTGTCCTTGTATTTAATTCCTGCTTCTTTCAGCATTTGGAACATTGGTGCCCAACGAACCTTGTCAAACGCCTTTTCTAAGTCTATGAAGGCCACAAATGTGTCTTTGTTCTTTCTCAGTCGTTTTTAAATTATGGTTCTGAGCGAGAGAATAGCTTCGCGTGTCCCTCTTCCTTTTCTAAATCCAAATTGATCATTGGATAAGAGTGCGTCAATTTTAGGTTCAACTCTCTTCAGTATGATAGATGTAAGTATTTTGGAAGCATGCGTGACTAGGCTTAGGGTGCGGTATTGTTCACATTTTTTCGCCGAATTCTTTTTCGGCAGGGGGACAATGATGCATTTTTTGAAATCATCTGGAAGATTTCCTGTTTCGTACATCGTCTGGACAAGATGGTAGAGGGTGTCTGAGGTCTGTTCACCCACTGCTTTGATCAGTTCTGCCGGCAGGTTGTCGATGCCTGGGGCTTTTTGCTCTCTTAGTTTTGTAACTGATAAGTTAAATTCGGAATATATTCGAAATATGAAATGTAAAACCATAAATTCTGCACTTCATAACTTCGAACATAAAGGCAGAAACGCAGTACATTTGCAACGATGGTAATATTTATGTTTCCACCTACTAAGAAAAGCCATATAATTTTAAAATATTCAATCAGAAAAAAGATCTAATCGTTTCTTGAGATCAGGATTTTTGTTCCAAATTTGGAACACTGGGAAAAAATGGGTTAACCGGCCACTATAGACATTCGTAAGCGAGATTTGAATCTTGACGATGAAAGACCCACTGTTCCCTCGACTACTTCGTGTAATTGAGGCCACATGCTCGCTTTACCTTCGCTTTCTCCGTGTCGCAAAAGCTGTCACGAGTAAGGGCTAAGACGTATGAACGTGTATCCTTTGGTCAGTGACCTTTTCAGTCCAGACCACGAGTAAAATATCTCATGACAATTAAACATGACACTCACATCAGTGGCTATCATTTTATTTCCATTAAAGTACCAGTTCAAAGTGTATAATTTTTTAACTGTTTATTGTTTTAATTAAAAAACTGTATGCACAACAATGAAGAACTTGCGATCTTGGTTCTTCACGAAAGAAAGTGTAGAGGATGTCATCTTGTAACTGCATTATTATCTGAGATATGTACTGTAAATTCAAATAGATGTCATTCGTTTATACATATATGTAAAATGTTTATAAATATTTTCTGCCCAGGACATGGGTGTTTGTGTCTCGTCTGTTGCTACTGTTATTCACCCGACGTAAATTGGTCCTTTGTGCTGTATTCGGGGTAGCGAGGATAAAATAAATAAAATAAAATATGTATGCGTGACCCATTTTGTAAACGATGGTAGCCATAATTCAGGCTTCCCTTCACGGCTACCTAAAGTTACTCTCCGATTTAACTAAATGTATTATGTTGTACGCATTCTCTATCGGAGTAATTGAAAAACGTTTAACAAAAACGAAAAATAAACAAAAAAAGGAACCTGCTGACAAGCTATAAAATAGCTTAGCAGGACCTATTCTGGACTGATGTGCCGTGCGGAGAAAAAAATGTAACTCGGAAATGTAAATATTCAAGTATTGGTCCACTAATAAATTTATTCTTTACGACCCGGGTTTCGTCACATAATGACATCTTCAGGTCACCTGGTCGGGTCGTAATGAATACATTTATTAGTGGACCAATACTTGAATATTTTGATTTCCGATATGGAGAGGTTCCACAAACTGAAGCCTGAATTTAGTAACTATAAAAATGTAACTGTTTTCCATTTCCACGAATTGACTGCTTAGACATATAGGTAAGCCAAGCAATTTTGCGTGTATTTTGCAATATTCAATTAGGAAAATTTCACAGGAAAACTGTATTTGCCAAAGATATAATGAAATTTCAAGTACGAAAAAAGCTCAAGTTTTCAGATATTTACCAGTCGAAGTGCGATGTACCTTTTTATCGATACATTACTAAGTTATGTGATATTTTGTGGGTCATACGCGCTCATAAAATGACTCTTTTTCAGTGTAGTGTTACGTGCACTGTACATCGCAGAACAAGTAATGCCCAACCGCTATTCGTGGTGCCGTCTATCGCTAATTGATAATAAAATAAAAACTAAGAATTCCTTATCATACCTTAAAAGGCCATTATCTCGTAAAATAGCATCACGTCCTTTTAGTTCTCGTGATGCGATCTCTCGCCTCCAGCATGTGAAAGTGTAAATTGAATAGCAATGGGGTGACGTGGCTTCAGGCGTTGGTTCAATCGCTGACGCTAGAGGGATTCGGATCGAATGAAATGGAACGCACCCTCCCACCCCTCCCCCTCCCGTGAGCTTGCATTCATCTACATCTACGTCATACCCTGCAAGCTACCCAAAGGGTGTGTGGCCGGGGGTGCTTCCACACCAGGCGTGCATGAGTTATTCGGCAGAACACCGAAATTACATTGAAACCAGCGTACCACACATGCAACGCGCCGATTAAAAATCTACTATCCAAGGAACATTCCATCATCAATTGTTCCAACATGTAAGGGGTACAAGGACTACTACTACGGATTCAAAATATCATGCATAAATAAGAACATCAATATCTACATCAAGCATAAATAAGAACGTAGAGAATATAAAGAGAAAGATCTACTTTCAAGCTATTGTCACAATTCCCACTATTCATGACGACGATCACAGCTGTTATGGTTCCGAATGGTACGCGGAAAAATGACATTTTATACCTATCTGTTCTACAATCTATCTCTCTAATTTTATTGGCGCGATCTAATCTGCCGTAGTACGAGAGGGTTAATAGTATGTTTTTCACGTCGTCAGAGAAATGATTTTCCTGAAATTTAGTTAGGAGGTTAAGCCTATAATTTAATCTACGCTGTGTTAGCGATTCCCATCCCAATTCTTCTAACAATCCATACACACTAGTAAACTTATCGTAGCATCGTTTCACAAACCTAGCTCCTCTTCGCTGCACGCGATCTAACTCTGATATCATCCCCGCTTCATATGGATCCCATACACTAACAGCATATTCCAGATGAGGCCTAACGATTGAAAAATAACAACGTTCATTCACTTTCTCATCACATTTTCCGAGTACTCTCTTGATAAAGCCCAGCTTCCTGTATGATTGACAGCACATTTCCCGAATATGTTTTCCCCAAGATATGTCGTGAGTCATTGTGACCCTTTCGATACTTCTCGAGTGATCGGGAACGTGCCAATCATTTTACCTCGAGAGTCGCGGGGTAAGGTAGTTTTTAGATTCGACTCACGTAATGCTCAATTAATTAGCTCCTGGGATTCGTGGAAATTGCAGGAGAGGGGGAGGGGTGCGGGAGTTGCCGCTGGGGCTGTGCTGGAGGTGTGAGGATTGGTCTTTCACTCTTTCCGCGCTCCTTTCCCCGTACTCCATTAGCGCATGTGTTTGCTTGCTTCATTTGCCCGAGCGAAGCGCCGCGCTCTCGTGGTCTCGTGGCGACGGACGTGGACTCATTTCCCCGTTCCCTCCCAAAAGGGAATTTTAAATTACTCTTT
This sequence comes from Ceriagrion tenellum, assembly GCA_963169105.1. NCBI lineage: Eukaryota > Metazoa > Arthropoda > Insecta > Odonata > Coenagrionidae > Ceriagrion > Ceriagrion tenellum. The sequence continues at coordinate 20,783,918 of OY720632.1, forward strand.
TCGTGATGTGACGACCCGTGCCGACATTGTGAGTGCATCTTTGCGTTGGAACGACGAAACGCTACTCTCATACGATATGAAAATTTACTCCATTTAAAGTTCTTGAAGAACTTATTTGTGGCAGTTTGAGCGAAACATCATTTACCCAGAAATCAATGAATTTGGTCTCATTTTAAAGAAAAATATCTCACCATTCTAATGAAACAAAAAATTCAACCCCTTACCACATTACTATCCGAGATATATGCCAAAAAATACTATCCCTTTTACATGGTGAATGGTACGTGTATGCACTCCAGAGAGACATTATTTACTAAATGAGTTATTTCTAACACTTAGATGTCGTAAATAAACTAACAGCGTGTAGTTTGTATGTTTTCTCGACTGTATTTGAAAATAAATCGTATTTTCACCGCAGTAGGTTCTTGGGTATCACAAAAAACTTTACATTTAAAGGAGTTTCAAACACACCGCGCCGAAAAAATTAGTCAAGTTAAAGACTTCTTTAGATATTTTGATTTAATTGCTTACAAATTCTGTCATTTAAAACAATATTATTGTACCATTAGTAATGCAATATTTAGTTCATGTGTCCCATTCAGTTCATATGTCTATTGCGGTGACAGTAGTAATATTTTTTAAAAATAGTTGACAAAGCATACAAAGTACACGCTGTTAGTTTTTTATACGACATCTAAGTGTTAGAAATTCCTCATTTTGTAAATAATGTCTCTCTACACGTACCATTTCCCATGTAAAAGGGCTGGTACTTTTTGGCAAATATCTCCGAAAGTAATGTTGCAAAGGGTAGAATTTTTGGTGTCATAGGATAGGTGAGATATTTTTCTTTAAAATGAGACCAAATTCATTGATTGCTAAGTAAAATGATTTTTCACTCGAACTACCTTAAGGACTTGAAAAATACTTATTTTTCAGTTTAGTTTTCCATTTTACCCTTAAACACAGCGTTCCTCCACCCTTGGTGTTGAATTTTTTAAGTGAAGTAGTTGGACCCGGTGGTGGTGGAGTAAAGTCCTCGCCTGCTAACCCGAGGGTCGCGGGTTCGAGTCCCTCCTGGGTAGAATATTATCTGCCCAGGACATGGGTGTGTTTGTTCATCTATTGTTAATGTTAAAACTCCCGATGTAAAATGCCTTTGTTGTGCTGTTTTCGGGGTTGTGAATATAAATAAACACAATAATTCGTAAAAAATAAAGAAAAACTTGAACTAGGCAGAGAGATTGTTATCCTATGGAGGAAAAAGGACATAGTCCTTGGTTTTGTACATTATTATTTTTGTGGTGAAGGAGACGGTTACTTTACCATTGATCGAGGGATCCACCGCAGTTACCCACCTTTTCTACTTCGGCCTTCGGATGGTTTTAAATCGCCTCTCGTGAATTCGTCGGCTGTCTTAAACCTGAATCACGCGATACTTGACCTTGTACAAGTCCTCGGATGCTATCTAGCATACTAGGACTTGTGCAAGGTCAAGTATCGTGTGATGCAGACCAAGCATACTGGAAATCTTGCATGATCGCCAGTATACTAGCTGGTATCCTTGTTTTCGTAATTGGTGCGGTAGTAGTTTGATACTTGCTCCTAGTAGGACCTAGTAGCCGCCGACCAATCACCTTTGCTCTTTGCAATGCGGTCGTCAATTTTTGATGCCAGCGCCTCAATAGTCCGTCGTGACAATTACAATTTCCCGCGATCAAATAAACAACTCAAACCTCACAACACAGGCTTGGGTACCTGAGGCAATTGAGGTTTTAATCGATATTTATGGTAGGCAGTCGTGCCTTTATTATCCATTTCGCTCGTCAAACTCCTTCCGCGACTGTACTAGATCAGATATCTACTAAACAGACCTTGTGCAAGCTCAAGTATCGTGTGATAACTCTTAGGAAGGTTTCAGGCATTCTAGGTTTCGTACTAGAAATCCAGTACTCGCTAGCATCCTCGGACTTGTACAAGGTCAAGTCTCGTGATTCAGGCTTTAGAAATGCGTGATACCGGAGATCATTAGTGATGAGACTTCGGGTGATTTGGAGTTTCCGGAGTGCGTATTATGGAAGGAAATCTGGTGTCTTAGAATTAGTGTAATGTGTATCCTTATTTACATCATTTCACTCTTGACCAGACCTGCTGAAAAACAATTATTTTGATCTGTAGTTTTCCTGCTTAAATGAGACCCCACAAAATGCGGCTTGTTCACCCTTATCCTCTCCATTACCTTCATGCCTATAATGCAAAAATCTGGCCTCGGATAAGGTTTGTCGCAGCGCACGGGCGGACGATGCAAAAACTTGCTCGCTTTCCACGAAGCTTTCATCCCAGTCTTCATCTACATCTACATACTACCCTGCGAGCCGCCGCATGGGCGTGTGGCAGGGGGTGTTAGGACACCAGCTGTTTAAAGATGGAAGTGATAAGATTTTGGCAGGTGAAATGGTGACGTGTATTATGGGAGTGCATTTAGTGGAGCTCAGTTCTTATTGTAGTCACTTATTCTGCGCGGAATGAACGAGTTTTTTTGTTCCAAGTGCCAACAGGGATTACAGAAGCTCTTAGATAAGATTTGTGAATCAACAGAGAGAATGGAATTGAGGATAAGTGCGTGCAAGACTAAAGTAGTAGTTTTTGATAAGGAGAGTGGGGAGAATAACTGTATGATGAGGACGAATGGTGAAGTAATTGAACAAGTGGATGATTTTGTGTACTTAGGCAAGATTTTTACGAAAGATGGACGGATAGATGAGGAGATAAAGAGACGTGCGAATGCTGGAAGGAAAGTGGTAGGTAGCATGTGGAGCATATCAAGGAATGAGTGCTTGTCTAAGGAAGCGAAAATCGCCGTGTACAAAAGTGTACTTCTCCCGACTTTGTTGTCTTAAGTCTTTCTCCATTCATAGGCATGATATTTGGATTTTCCTCTGTGTTTATATTATTTATCTAGATATTAATTTTGGTGTAGGCTCCATTATTAGGCTTTTTTGATGAGGATTTGGAGAAACATGATGGGGGCGAGCCGGAAGAGTTGTATTTCTTTGGATAAGTAAGGATGCTGATGAGGGTGGGCCGAAGGGGGCCAAAATTCGTCTCATGAATGTTTTCAGGTAATTATGGTTCTTTTGAAGAAGTCCTTGTTCGTAAAACTGCCGAGTGGGCGATGTGGTGGAACAAGTGTGGTTCGACCAATCTACTCCGCACACATTTGCATTGCTCTCTTGTGGGAAACTAAACCCTCAAAAATCATCACTGCAGTGAAAGAAACACCATTGACGACACGAGGTAGGAGATTGAAAATAAAGTACAACTTTTATATTAGCTTAGATATTTACTTGAGCATTACAATTAGGTCTGACACATGCGATAAAAAAAAGAGGTACACTGCGGAACAGATAGGTTCAAAAACTCCTTGTTCTTTCCGCGATAAGTGACCACAGTAAAAATTGAGCTCCACTAAATACACACCTATAATACATGTCACCATTTCATCTCCAAAAAACTTACACCTTTACACGCCTGGTGACCTAACACCCCCTGCCACAGGCCCATGCGGCGGCTCGCTGGGTATTATGTAGATATATGAAATGCTCGAATTAGCTCGCAATCCGTTTATTCCAGCGATAGTAAATTGCTGTGTGATTGTATTTCACGTGACAACCTGTGAGGTCACGTGATCTCCGACGCTTCTGTTCTACCTGTCCATTGCGCACCGATTGATTTGCTTAGGATAATTTTGCGGTGTCAAAGCAAATGTAGTGGTCATTTGGCTCCAGTTGTATTGCCCTTCTTTCATGACCTTTTACCATAGCAAGTGAATTATTATCTGAGAAGAAAGTGTGCATAGTTGATGATGAGAACCTAACATGCCCAGTGTGTGTGTGTGTGGAGGGGGTGAACTTCTAATACTTTTGTTTATCTTCGCTTAACTTAGAACGTTTTACAAGCTTCGTTCCTGGGAAGTGGTGCTTGAACCGCTCGAGATAATCTCGACAGCGTAGCTAAGGAATCACGTGGTACAATAACGAAGGGTTCGACATTTTGTTGTACTCAAAACACTCGTAAAAATCTTAATTAAACTTACCGATCGAGTTTTTCTCGCGGTAATATTGTAAATGGACTTTTATATCCCTATTTTAGACACAATAATCGACCTGTTAGACGAAAAATATAACGATTCGAGTACGTAAAATTCATCAAAATCTCCAACCATTCGTTGTTGTACCACGTGACTCCTTAGTAACGTAATCGGGATCTTCTTGAGCGATTCAAACACAGCCCCCATACTAGTCGATAGCTTAGTGGACTAGCAGTCCACTAAGCTATCGAGGACAACACTTGGTCATTCTTTTGTTTCACTGCCGTCAAACAAGAGTGGAAACTTTCATGCATTTCTTAACTGTGTCGATTTTTTTTGTTTCGGCTCCCGAAAAAACCCGGCGCCGCCTCCGTTTCACATCATCATCATCGTCATTCCCATCGCCGGGGATGTTTACGCAAGTGGCTCGCACCTAATGGAGATCGCAAATAAAGGCCTTGCGTCCGCAGTTTAAAGGACCCGCACCCTTCGCGCGCATCCCGTGTCGTCATTACTCGACGGCCAAATGTCGCGAAACCGTGCGGGCGCTGGACCCCGCAGCGGAGATCGCCGACGCGTATTTACGTTTCATCTCGGACGCGTAAACACAAGTGTGTGGGGGAAGGGGAGGGTCCTCCTCGGGCGGTTCTCCCCTTCCCGTCGCCCCGTTCCCTCCGCGAATGAGTTTTCGGGGCGCCGCGGGGCGAGAAGGGAGGGGGGGCAGAGAGGGGCAGATAGGGCCCCCGAGAGGCGGCTGCCCTTCGGAAATGTCATCCGTCGTGGGTAGGGTACTTTTCATATATCAAACGGGGAAGGGGCCCACGGGGTATCAAACGCGAGTTCTTTCGCCCATCGTTTGGCTGAATTTCGAGTCGGCTCCGTCCAGTGAGAGGTCAGCCTAGGTTAGTTCTCCTCTTCCTCCTTTAGGGTGGAAATACTGTCACATTTTTCAGAAAATATATTTTTCATTGGTCTCTCATAAAAGGACAATATTACATGTTCTTCCTCCTCCGAAGATTCGTTGCCCATGTAAATCTCTATAAAGTTTAATGAGGTATATTGCTTATAAAAGCCGAAAAATACATATGTTATATAGTGTACTAACTATACATGTTGAAATCTTCAAGGATTGGATTGGATTTTTGGGGAGCCGAACGACAGCTAAGGTCATATGCGCCATAGGGGACAGGTAAGGGAGGAAGGGTGGATAGAAACCCGGCGTCGACATTAGCCTGCTCTTAACGAAAGGCGCCAAGGGGACTACGGTTTAGCGTCTCATCCGACAGACGGAGTACTCTACTTGAAGTGCCCTCCACAACACACTCAAGTAGGGATCGGGTTTCCTCTGAAAAACATCTTCCTCCGCAGGGGTTTGAACCCTGGCCGCCCATATGGTTAGCCAATACTCTAGCCACCTCACCACCCCGATCCCCTCTTTCGCCTATGATTTGGCTGAATTTCGAGTCGGCCACGTCCAGTAAGAGGTCAGTCTAGGTTAGATCTCCTCTTCCTCCTTTCGGGTGGAAATACTGTCACATTCTTCAGAAAATATATTTTTCATTGGCCTTTCATAAAAGGACAATGTTCCATATTCCTCTTCCGAAGACCCGTTGCCCATGTAAATATCCATAAGGTTGAGTGAGCTGCCCTCCGGAAATGTCATCCGTGGTGGGTGGGGTCCTTTTCATATATCAAACGGGGAAGGGACCCACGGGGTATCAAACGCGAGTTCTTTCGCCCATCGTTCGGCTGAATTTCGAGTCGACTCCGTCCAGTAAGAGGTCAGTGTAGGCATAGAGTAAGTATATATAGAGTGGCAAAGCAATGCTAAAACTGGACATACATTTTTGAGAGCTTTGGGAAGAATTTCTCAGGTACCACCACCTTAGGGAAGGAAGAATTTTGGCTTACAGAGAAGGCCGCTGGGAGGCGCTAGTAGCACTCGGTGATTGTTGCATCAACATACAGAGGTGGATTTACCATGGCTGTTGTGAGCTTTTTATTGAGTATCAATTGTTTTGTCGTTGCTAAGATACATCGGTAAACAGTTGATTCCGTGTTTGGTAGTCGCGTCTTTTCATAGTGACGTGTATTCGATTCATTATAGACGATGCTCATTGAAGGCACGTTGAAATACATGTTTAATATGGTTTATACGACTCAATAATATATGTTTTAGTTGCTATGGGTCGATTAGTAAACATTCAGGCACCGAAATCATCATAAGAACATCATGTGACTTATGCGACACTAAATGAAGTGGCCGTGTGCCAAAGCTCATTTGTTATGGCTTGTCGTGCAACTTCCATACATCTGATCCATCTATCGGCCAAAGTATTATTTAAAAACTCATATCCGAATCTCCCTATCTCTTTGCCACTCTATATGTACTTGCTCTATGGTCTAGGTTACTCACTTTCGTCAGTATCATTTATTGGTATTCCATTATTAAATAAGAAAGAGGACAAATTTTACTAAAACTACTACTACTACTTTTATTACAAATCGTCCCGGGTTTCGATGTGCATTCACAAAATCTTCAGGTAAATGAAAGCCGAAGTGCAGGCCTTAAACATTACCTGGTAGGAGACTACCAACAGGAGGAGGGTGGTCGCGGGAGGGGGAGGGGCTAGGAGGACGAAGAGGAGGGGATAAAAGCTTTGAGGATGGGGGAATAGGCAGGAAGCATACATTCATTAACAAGGAATTTATCACAGTCAACTTGGTTTTGAAAAATCTCTAGCTGTTCTAAAGCATTCAGCTTGCATCTGACATTAATAAAATGGAGAGGTGTCATGGTAAAATCACTTTTATGTCCGCGGGTTAAAAGATGTTTGGCGAAGTTGCTCCCGTTAAAATTAAAATTTCTAAAATCCCTTTTATGCTCCATTTGTCTAATTTGAAAATTTCTGCACGTCTGTCCAACATACCGTCCACCGCATTCACTACATTCCATTAGGTATACAGCACTTAATTTCTGGGGTTCAATTGGGTTCTTTGAAGTTCACTAACAGGTTTTGCACTCTATATGGTGTTTTAATTGCCACTTTAAAACGGCCCTTCGGAAACAATTCCGCCACTCAAGAGGAAATCTTCTCAAAGGAGAGGAAATCTCCCCTGGTCTAGGTCAGTTCTCTTCTTCCTCCTTTAGGGTGGAAATACTGTCACATTCTTCAGAAAATATATTTTTCATTGGTCTTTCATAAATGGACAACATTACATATTCCTCTTCCGAAGATTCGTTGCCCATGTAAATCTCCATAAGGTTGAATGTGGTATGTTGCTAATAAAAGCAGAAAAAATAACTTATTGCTATATAGTGTACTAACTATACATCTTGAAATCTTCAAATATTGAAATATTATTCCCTGATATAATTTACCTATATTAAACGCGCTGTAAGAAATCGTTGCACACATGGTCTTAAGGTGAGCACCCGGAGTTTGGCAACGGCTCTCTCCGTGAGGACCGTACTGTCGACTAATTTCGACCCTACTGTCGACTTAGAAGCTCTAAGCAATTCATTTTGGAAGATCTATTGCTCGGTACAATAGTTTTCGTCGTGAGATATGAAATATTGTGAGAGCATATCTACAAAGAGGTAAATTATAAATTCATCCTAGGTAGTCATGGAGCGCAAGGGTTGCTATGGAGAAGAATCCATCAGAAATAAGTGAAGAAAAATGTTGGCCATCGTATTACCTTGGACGAAGACTTGAACATATTTTGCTTTAAACTTTCGCTTGATTGTCTCCTACGCCAACACTAAGGGAGTTAAACCTTTGCAGACCATAGATAAAATATTTTCTGATTGCATTTTGTAAATGCAGGGGTTTAAAAAGTGATCAATAAGGCCGAATAGACTGAGAATAATCCCCAGACAATGTTCCGGTTGCCGAAATCGCTTTTTTAACGTAAAGCCGGAGATAAGTTTGCTCGTGGACGCTTTTTTATGATTCTTGGACTGAGAACGGGGAATATAAAAGTGGCTGTATTAACATTATAGCCTTATGCGATTTTCTTGTGAGAAATTATGCATGAATGTTCGTCAAAATGACAGTGCTGTGACGGCAATAGCTAATATTTTTCCGTGAAATAAGTGAAGCCAAGAACGGCGGGATTTGGCGGAATTTTTAGTGGCTGTCTTTGGCCAAACAGGTAGCACACATAAAGAGTTTATTGAGGTTCCGTCCTTCCTAATCACGTTTCCATTTTTTTGGACGAGACTCTTTTAACTCCTTGGGAGCCCTAGGAAGGCATTTTATCCATAGATAATGCGTTTTTCGCGTCAAAAGGGCTGCACATTGTTTAAATGTTGAACATAATTAGCGTAGGTTTCTCGTTTTCGAAGTGGAGCCGATCAAGGTCCATGGCTATCAACTGGAATTTCATAGTTGCCCATTCTCTCTACTACGCCGATTTGTGGAGACACGTGCATTTTTCAAGTTATCTACATCTACATCTACGTGATACCCTGCGAGCCACCACAAGGGTGTGTGGCAGGGTGTGAACATCACCAAACATGCACTATTGACATGCAAGTAGGATATTTAAGGGAGATATGCTAGATAATAGGGTCACGTGGAACTAGATGGTTAGTATCTACATAATAAGGAAGAGATTATTGGTTCTTATTACATGCATCATACACTACAGACTACTCTAACTATATTTCACCTACCTATCCCTTTGCTACACTGCCTATTGTTCTCTCTTACAGTACGAGGGAAAAATGACATTTTAAATCTATCGGTACGACAATCTATCTCTCTAATCTTGTTAAGATGATCAAACCTAGCATAATACGCAGGGGATCTCAATATATATCTAACGTCATCTGTGAACAACTCTGTTTCGAATTTACTTAAAAGGTTTAACCTAAATTTTAACCTGCGTTCTGATAGTAATTCCCATCCTAGTTCTTCTATTAAGCTCGTAACACTTATACAATATCACATGGCAGAGCCATATTTCTGGATTAAGTCTAATGTATTATGGTTTATTTATGGTTTCCTTTCCGCTTCAACTCTGCTCTCTGCGGCCTTATTCGATGAAATTTCGAAATCTATAACCGTTTGTTCACGCCCGTCTAGCCTCAACGATTGTCTCTGGTTTCACTTTTGTTTCACGCTGTCAGTTAACAAGCTCAGAAACAAACTGCGTTTATGTAGAATTTACTTGGGGTAGTTTATGGCGAAATGTTTCCCTGGTAAAACAGGGACAATACTTAAATTTTATCTAGAATCCGGAAGCAAATACTGTAACACTAATTACGCACAATTTTACTGAAATTCTTTGTAATTAAATAACCTAAATTTACTAATTTTCCACATATCTTGTGTTAATTTGTCTAATTTTTTTCACGTCGTATGCTGAAAACGCCTTCACAACCGAAGATTTGTGCGATTAAGTAAAAGTTACAACATTAATTGATTTACTTTCACCAATATTTGAGAAATTATACGAAATACACACTGCCTGGCAAGGCCTACGTGCTGGAAATTCCTCCTTTTTTGAAATAGCCCCGCTGAAGTTCATTCGCGCACCATTTCCCATGGAAAATGGCTGGCATTTATTTGTCACACATCTCGAAAAATTGGGTGATAAATGGCTAATATTTCGGAATCTTTGGAAAGGAGAGATGACTTTCTTTAAATGAGGACAACTTTATCAAATACGAAATGGAGATCCAATACCAATCAATCTACTTTAAGGAGGAGCATATTCATTGGCGTGGATTGTTATGTTTCTGTTCTTCTATCATTGGCTTCAACTCTTGCTGGCGCACACTCCCGCAAGCAGGTCATTCGGGTCTCCCCGCAAGGTCTAAAAACAATAAATTTACAACAACAACAAGGAATATTTGTACTTATTTTTGGTCATAAATCATTCATAAATATAATAATCACAAATAAAAATATATATTTACCTTCAAACAAAGATTACTTTTTTATATTATAATATAATAATAATTTAATTCCTTTTCAGGAATTACAGAGTAGTAGTACCATAGATAGCCCCTAAGGAATAACTTGTGTTGGGGCTACTGACAAATAAATAAACCATGCAAAAAACGATAGCAAAAAACAAAATGGTTTACAATTTTCGATAAAACGTTTACAATACAGTGAAGACACTAATTTAAAATAGAAAAGACTCAGAGATATACATAATTAAATAGTGGTTACAACAAAGAGACACATAAATACAAGATCGGGCGAACTTACTTCAACAATGATATAACAATATCACTTAATTCATTACATTTTATTCGATAAATATTTCATGTAAATTACGAAACAAAATCTCGATATTTTTTATAAGTAATAACCAAGTTTTTACTTTCTTAAGAAATTTTCTTAAGAAAATAAAAAAAACCCCCACCAGGTCTGCAAGCCTTCGCTTATACCCTAGTGGGAAGTAGTGGGAAAAGGAAATGGGAAGGGTAAGGAAGGTTAGCGAACCACAACCCCAACGAGGCCGACAGTATGAGGCGGATTGACGTCAAAAGGACGACAATGGGCCTCCGTCTCCCCGCAGTACTAGTATCTGTTGGGATCCCCCAACAGCGTCAGACGAGTCCACGTCAGTCTCGCTTTTGCGAAAACTCACCGCACATCTTTTGAGAACCGGAGGAGCCCGTTGCCCAGAAAAATGGGATTGGGTACCCCCCCGACAATTTGGGCGCGTAGTTGAGGGGAGGGGGGAATCAGAAAATTGCGGTATGGAATGAGCGACGAGCCGCCCTACCCCATTTGTATTCGGCCAGGAGAAGAGTGACTGGACCCCTACTTTTTTAATTAAGCGGAGGGGACGACGCAGACCCTTTGGGGACTTTCCCTTCGCCCCTTCCGCCGGAGGCCTTCGAGTGCCAAGCGAAGAAGGAACTATCTCTCCCCCTCCCCCTGCGCCCCCCACCATTCCCCGTGCACACTGGAGGGCGGGGTGTGGCGGGGGCGAAAGTGTTCCCACGCCGCGCCGCGTCCCTCCCTCCCGCCCCGAGCGCTGTTTATTCTACGCCGTCGAGTCCGGCGATGGGGGGAAGCGGAGGTCCCGGGGGGTGGGGGGGGGGGCGAGTGACGACCAACCGTTTGATCAAGAGGCGTCGAGGCGCCCTCTCGCGGAGCGCCGAGCGGGCGTCGCGATGTGCATCCGGGAGCAGGCGACGGTGACGACGTACCCTCGAGCCTCTCAGGGTGGTGCGCGGGGCGTCGGACCGCACGACCGTCGCCTTCCCCTCCCTCCACCCTCTCCCCCTCCACCCGCTCTCTCATTGTGTTCATCGAAATAATTCCTCCCTCCCACCCCATCCCCGTCCACCCCCTGGACTCCCCTTCAGCCCCTCCCCCCATTCCCATGCGCGCGATGCGTCCCCTCACTCGCTAAAGTGCGAACTCGCTCAAGATCACCCGCTCAACTAAGTATGAAAAAATAGGCAACTTCCACTGTGATAAAATGTAGTCCGACCAGTTTCGCTTTTTACAGCATCTTCACCGTCTGGTACAGTATCTTCACCGTCTGGTGAAGATGCTGTAAAGCTTCACCTTCACCTTTACAGCATCTTCACCTTTCACACTAACAATAAGTATGAAAAAATAGACAACTTCCACTGTGATAAAATTTATTCCGTTAAGTTTCGCTTTTTACAGCATCTTCAACTTCAGGTGAAGATGCTGCATAGCTTCATCTTCACCTTTCATTCTAAGTATGAAATAATAGGCAACTTCCACTGTGATAACGTTTATTCCGACCAGTAGAGCATCTTCACCTTCAGGTGAAGATTCTGTAAAGCTTCACCTTTACCTTTACTACATCTTCACCTTTCATACTAAGTATGAAAAAATAGGCTTCACCTTCACCTTTACAACATCTTCACCTTTCATACTAAGTATGAAAAAATAGGCAACTTCCACTGTGACAAAATTTATTATTGATGCGACCAGTTTCGCTTTTTACTGTAAAAAGCGACACTGGTCGGAATAAATTTTATCCCAGTGGAAGTTGCCTATTTTTTCATACTTAGTTATGTTCCGATTCCACTCCATCAAGCCTGAAACCAAAGAGTATATTCACTTGCTCACTTTCTCTCGCAGTGCGGTTGTGGCACTCAATGTGATGCGAGGACATGATTTCCTATTCCAGAGGATCTCAAGAGCGGGTAAAATTTTACGTATTGTTGTCTTGGACCCCAATATAATCCATGTATGACATTATCAGAAGCAACTCCAAAATGCGTATTCAATGAGTGAAGTCATTCCATTTGTTCAATATTTTGTCGGCCATTTCTCATGGTAACTTTGGTGTTTTTGGTTACTTCCGAAAAAAAAATTCTGTTTTATTTTAAGCTGAATTCATCATAATTTGGTCCATAGAGCTCTTCTGAACTGAAATGAAGGTCATTGGTGAGGGAGGAAGGGTAAGAAGGATGCGCATTAAGGCAGGGTCACAATCAACGTGTACGTGTGACGCGAGACGTTAACGGGACAACGGGAGACGGGGAACGCAAGTCAGCGGACACAATCGACGTTAACGCGGCCCGGAGTAACAATTGCCTAACGCAGGCGCAGCTAAGAGATCAGGTGTAAACAAGTGTGATAGTGAATAAGTTGTCTTCGCCAAGAGCTATCTTCAGCAGTTGGATGAATCTGCCGACAGATGGCTCCCATTCCCGGATTATCAGGACTATTCTGATTGGTTTTCCGTGTACGGGACACGGGAAGAGATGAAAGTTGCCCATCTCTCGCGTACACGTACTCCCCGTACACGTTGATTGTGTCCGTTCGCTATACTTTCCCGTCAGCCATCTTTTCGCGTATTCCCGTTAACGGCTCACGTTACACGTACACGTTGATTGTGTCCCAGCCTTTAGGGTGGATCGAAAAACTTTTTTTTTTCGAATTCGGTCTGCGGTTAGTGCTTAAAGTTTGCGGTAGGTGGTCCTCATAACCCATCAAAAATTCAAACTCGGTCGATTTTATCTTCAGGCTGCGCTTTTTAGTCAAAATTTTCACTTTTTGTGAAAAAATGTCAAAAATGTACGGATGTTGGGTAGGCAAATACCCGCTAAAATAATTCGACCACGCCAACTTGTATTTACCAACGACGATCGGGTAAGAGGAAATAAAGTAAACTGCAGTTCTTAGTTCATCGACTAATCGACTATCCATCACTCACCGCGAGGAGTTGGCTGCATTCGAGTGCCGCCCATCCATCCACCCACCCGGGTAGATTGGCCTATTTAGGTTTTAAAGTCTGCTTTGGTATCAAACTTTGGAAATATTTTCCTGTCCTACAATCGAACTCTAATGTAGCCATCTTCGGAGTCATAACCACATACAGAAATTGATGCAACAGTTACATCCTTGACGCGCAGTTCCACTGCCTGGCTACGGCACGGCAGGTCAAACAAAGTTTGCAGTTTTCCTACGGAATCATCTCTCCCTGCTGCGATCTCTTGTCAAACTCTCTTTTCAAGTTCAATAACAAGTCTTCTGTTCGTCAAGGCAAGTTCAAGTCTTCTGAGTGATATAGATAAAACACTGCCTGAATAGGAGAAATTTAAGATTGTATGCTTTCAATGTGCCAATGAAAGAGGAGATCAGTGTCCGTGCAGACCCCCATGTCTTTTTGGGCCGCGGCTTATGAGATAACTTGGCCGAAACTTTCAAACACGTATGTTTTATGAGATATATTGGGAGAGAAAGATGAAATGGAAGATTCTGATGGGTTTCACTTCTCTCCATTGTTTTCGGGTTAGCTGCGTCAAGTTTTATTCAGATGACGTTTCGTGGCCTATGCTGGCCACATCTTCAGATCAGGTCTGAGTGCCGACAGATGTCAAGTCAAGTCAAAATATGTTTATTTACACACCGAACAATACAAAATAACAAATAAAAAAAACAACGGTGTGAACCCCGCTTTAGGCTGTCGCCTCTTCAGGGATATCACTGGAAATTTACACTGGTGCGGGAAGGCATTGGCCCGGCATTCGCCCTAGGGCGGTGGGAAACCCGCTAAAACCACCGCCAAGGCCACAAACTTAACGAAACAAAACAACACAAAAGAAACAACAAACCGTAAATATTTAAAAAAGTTAACACTGAATATGTCTCTGTATAAATATTATGTATGTCTCTGGTGATAAATAAATAAATAAACAAACAATGTCACTGGTGATCACTGATCAGGTAACAACAGGATAAACTATGAAATTGTTTAACACGAGATATATGTCTCTGGTGATAATAAATAGATAACGTCACTGGGAATCACTGGGGAGGTGGGGGTAATAAATAAATATGGGTATCACTGGGGAGGTGGGGGGGAGTCACTTGGGGCGAGGGTTGCTGGGGGGGCCATTGTGGAGGACGCCGATTCTTCCTTCCTCTTTCTCTTCTTTCTTGGTTTCTTGGGGTTTAGAGGAAAACCTGGGGTGATTGTCAGCTGCGCGGGTGCGGGAACCGTTGGCCTGATAGTATTAGGCGGCAGCGTGACATCCGGGTAGTAGAGATGTAGGTGGTCCGAGATGAATCTTGGAGTGGAGTACAGCTTTTTCTTTGGCTTTCTGGGCAGTGGACCACCTGCTGTGCCCATGATGGAGTCCAGAAGCGTCCTGTTGTTTTCCGCTATCCTCCTTGTCCCTTCGCAGCGTAGGCGGCACAACCTGTGAAGCAGAGTTTCATTATTAGTGAGGTCATATACGGTGCGGGAACGGGTCAATGGGTGCAGGTCGAAGGTCTGCCGGAGAATCCTTCGCTCAAGGGTGGCGTACGACTTTAAAGTTTGTCGAAGCGGGAGGATGGCCAGCGCGGCGTACTCCATGACTGGCCGTATGAACGACCTGTATAGGAACAGGCCGCACCTTGCTGAAACTCCCCGCCCCCCTGCGCGGACTGCCCTGATCAGGTTACTTCGCCTACTACACCTTGCGACCACGTTCCTCACGGTCTTCCTGAAAGTAAAGTGTCGATCGATTAGTGCCCCGAGGTACGTCGCTGTATCTGTGTCCTTTATCCATTGGTCCCATAGTCTTAGTCTGCAACCATCGTGTTTGCTTCCAAATGGTTTGGCAATGAGTAGTTGCGACTTGCTTGCGTTGGGTCGCATTCTCCATATGGTGAACCATTTCTCCAATCGTTTTGCCATCTTCTGGAGGTTATTTGTGGCAGTCCGGGCGGAATTCCCTGCGCACCATATCGCGGTGTCGTCTGCATATTGGCATAGAGTGACCGCGCCTCTTGCTCTGCCGTCAATCGGCATATCATGACAGTACAGGGTGAACAGCAGGGGGGATAGCACGGTGCCCTAGGGGACACCTGCTTTGAGGGGGAAGAGCGCAGAGTGGTTTGAGGCCACTCTTACCCTTGCGTTTCTGTCCCTGATGAAGCAGTTTATGATGCGCAGCAGGTTTGCACCCACCCCCGGGAGTTTAGCCATCTTGCACATCAGCCCATCATGCCATACACTGTCGAATGCTCGTTCGATGTCCAGGAACAGTTCTGCGGCATATCTGCTCCTGTTGATGGCTTCCGTGGCGGTGCTGGTCAGGAGTGCCAGAGGGTCGGTGGTGCATCTACGTGGTTGAAAGCCATATTGGTGTTGGGGCAGGACACCATTGGCCTCGAACACGGTGCTCATCCGTCTGGTTAGAATTCTTTCGAACCATTTACCGATGGTACTAGTGAGACTGACGGGCCGGTAGTTCTCTGCTTTTTTCTTGTCCTTTCCTGGTTTAGGTATCATTACCATTGTAAATCTTTTCCAGGAGTCAGGGTAGTAACCTATGCAGAGTAAGGCATTGAAGATTGTCATCAGGAGTGGGACACAAGCAGGGGCCTTTATAACATGTAGTGTTGTTATCCCGTCGTCGCCCGGTGCCTTGTTTTTCCACGGCTTGCATTCCTCCATTTCTTCCGCAGAGATTGGTTGGAGTACCGGATCGTCCTCTATCCTTGCAGGTGTCTTCAGCGGTTGTAATAGTACCTCTGCCGTTTGCACGGCCCGCGTGCATCTGTCTTTCTTTACTTCGTCGAAGAGGGGATCTTCGGCCGGCGTGTATATTTCTGACAGGACTCTCCGGAATTCCTCAGCTTTTGCTGTAGCATCAGAGATCGGCACCCCATTATTGTCAACTATCGGGCATGTTTAGCCTTGTGTTGTCCTGTCAGAATTTTGAATTTTCTCCAGAATGCGCCGCCGTCCCTGTAATCCAGTGTTTTGCAGGCATTTTCCCAACTTTTTTCCTTCTGGAGAATGACCTTCCCTTCTGATGAGGGCATTCATTCTGTTCCATTCGGTCTTTAGGTCGGGGTCTTTTGTTCTAACCCAATCCCGGTATATCGACCTCTTTTGTTTAATCATATCTACGACATCCCTGGGCAGTGGTGGCCTCTTCGGATCGATTGTCTTCGTCGGGATGCAGTCGGCGGCCTCTTTAAAGGCGTCCTCCAATGTCCAAAGAACCTCTCCTCAAACAGGAGAATGTGTTCAGCGAATACATTTTCCATCTCTGCAGTAAAGGTTGCTTGCCCTCCGAAGGATTTAACTACATTAGAAAACGTATTTTTACTGCCAGCATGTCTCTTTACTCTAGCTTTAGGCATTCCATACACACGGGCAGATCCGTTGAGTCCATATTCACCGTTCTGATATGCTGCCACAGCCATCTACAAATGTTTTTCGTCCCATTTCCCATACATACCCCTTTTTTACATCGTGGAAACCTAGACAGACATTAACCCAAAAATATTACATAATTATTGTAAAAGTAAAGTTATTACTATAAAAAAGTTATTAATTTTACTTTTACATCAATCAATAGTCACCTAAAATGGAACGGTCCAACTTAGGGAATATGTGGTGGTCCAACTTCGGCAACACGTTCCCGTTAAAAAAATAATGGCGCTAGACCAATACACGAAGTTGAACTCGAAAGTCAGGTTAAAAGTGTTCCATAGAAAGAGTGATTAATTGCTTTTCCTTGAGACAAAAGCTTACGTACTGAGGCCAAAAAATTATGACCCAAACAGTGAAATCACATCATAGGCCATCCACACCGGTCAAATGGTATTTAACTCACTGAACGCTGAGAACGCTATCGAAAGTCAGGTTAAAAGTGTTCCATAGAAAGAGCGATTACTTTCTTATCCTTGAGACAACAGCTTACGTACTGAGGCCAAAAAATTACAACACAAACAGTGAAATCACACCATAGGCCATCCATCCCGGGAAAATGGTTTTTAACTCACTGAACGCTGAGGCACGTGTCCTCGGTGGTGCCACCACTTAGTACAACTCAAATGCATGAAATAACCGTAGGGAGGGAAATACAAACGCGGTCCAATTAAGAAAACATTCCAATATCGGCAAACCTCCCCTACTTGTAGAAAGTGGGAAGTGATTTGGTCTGTTGTGAAATGATCGCTTTCAATTATTTCACGTTGCTACCTGTGTGACGGAAATGATTTTAAGAACATCAAACTCTCCATGAATATATTGCATCGGTTCAGTAGTTTTTTATAATAATAAAAACTTTAATTTAGGAGACTTCCAACTGTTATGTACGCTCCAATACTTGGGTATGAAAACAGATATGTACCGAGAAATTAATGCACCGCGAAGGAAAACATGCGGCTCATCCGAATGAAAGGAAAATGTGGATGTTAAGTTTATAAATAAGAAGACTTTTTAAAATGTAAATTAATGAGAAAAATTTTCCAGACTTAGGTTGCCCGAGCTAGATAGTTCACCATATAGAGACCATATTCGAAATATGCGCTTTAATTTCACCAGCTGTAGGACACATCAATTAAATATTGCATTATTAATGGCGCAATAATATAGTTTTATATGACAGAAATTTTAAGTAATTAAATGAAAATATCTAAATAAGTCTTTAACTTGACTCAATTTTTCGCGCGATGTGTTTGAAATGCGTTTGAAATGTGTTTTTTTGTGATACCCAAGAACCTACTGCGGTGACAATATGATTTATTGTCAAATATAGTCGAGAAAACATACAAACTACACGCTGCTAGTTTATTTTTACGACATCTAAGTGTTAGAAATCCCTCATATTGTAAGTTATGTCTCTCTGGAGTGCATACACGCACCATTTCCCATGTAAAATGGATGGTACTTTTTGGCAAATATCTCCGAAAGTAATTTGGTAAGGGGTTGCATTTTTTGTGTCATTAGAAGGGTGGAATATTTTCCTTTAAAATTAGACCAAATTCATTGATTTCTATGTAAAATGATATTTCGATCAAACTACCTTAAATACATGGACGACTTGTTTCCTTATTTTTCATTCCCTACTGTCAGTACCTCCTCCACCTAAACTATCTCTGATCCAGGGATCCTCTTGATGTCAACAATAAGATAAACACTGCAGAATCCGAGGGGACTCTCCGGGTTTTTACTCTGTTGGGGTTGAGTGAAAGAGGAATCTTGGTAAGAGATTATATGCAAAGGCCTTTGTGTTTGGTCTATTTCTTTCTATATTTTGTGTGGGGCATCGGAAACGATACCTAGTCAAATTGTCTTCTCTATCAATTGGTCTATTATTCGAATTTTGAGGTGGCTGGCTAAAGCTCAATTCGCGCTTTTATACCCATAAGGGGCTGGTTGTTTCGACCCATGTAGAGAGAGATCTCCCATCCATACCTTTGAAATTTATCTGATCTCTTCGGGTGCAGATATCGGATCTGGCATATGAAACTTTGTTATCTTCCCTAATAATCATAAAACAACACGTTTAGTTTCTGGAATGGAAATTTAATCCTTTAGATTAATTGCATAATTTTATCCGACAGCTGAGGGACACAACGATAAATAATGTAGTTAGATAAACGTATGAATACTGTGCATAAAACAAACACTTTTTGCTATTCTGTCAACATGTTTATACGCAATCTGCGCTTGTTCTCAGTTATAATCCTAAGTGTTAAATTTATTTCGGTTGCCTCTAGAATTACTTCCGAGTACGGTTGTGATTCTGAGTTTCTTCCTCACCCTTCCTTCTTCAATATTTCATCTTATATTACTTTGCCTGCATCATCGAACCCTTGGAAGTAAATAATATGGAACTAAGGTTTTTTTTCTAGTCCAATTGGTGCCTAGTAGACGTTAGATATATATTGAGAACCCCTGCGTATTATGCTAGGTTTGATCATCGTAACAAGATTAGAAATATAGATTGTCGTACCGATAGATTTAAAATGTCATTTTTCCCGCGTACCATAAGAGAGAACAAGAGGCAGCGTAGCAAAGGGATAGGTAGGTGAAATATAGTTAGAGTAGTCTGTACGGCATGATGCATGTAATAACAACCAATAATCCCTTCCTTATTATGTAGATACTAACCATCTAGCTCCACGTGACCCTATTATCTAGCATATCTCCCTTAAATATCCTACTTGCATGTCAATAGTGCATGTTTGGTGATGTTCACCCCCTGCCACACACCCTCGTGGTGGCTCGCAGGGTATCACGTAGATGTAGATGTAGTAGAGGCTGATTCCTTGGATGATCAATCGTGTCTCTTGTGCCTGAAACATCTTAAAATATCTTTGAGATGGAGAAAAGGACTAAATGAGTTCCCCATGTAGCTAATTCCAATATTTAAGACCTCTATTAAGAAATTAGTCTCATCTATTTCCGATTACATCTTTACACGGCTGGTGACCTACCACCTCCTGCCTCATGCCCATGCGGCGGCTCGTGGGGTAGTATGAAGATGTAAATAGTTCACTTCTGCTTTGGTATGTATCTGAAGCTTTCAATTTTCCTTTTCATCAGCAAAATTGATCAATGTCAGGATAAATTTGTAATCAAAATGGGTCTGAAAGATGAGTCTCAGGGGTTAAAACAATTTTTATCTCTGTCCGTAAAATTTGATTTATAGTTTCTTATTCTTTCTGAGGACTGGAAGGGTAACCTCTAAAGTCATCCTCTGGAAGAAAACGCTTTCACATCTTTGGATTATTAGTATTTAGTCCAGTCTGTAGGGAAATTTGAAGGTTTTTTCGTGATACAGGTTAAGAATAGTCAAAAGTTGTAGGAAAGGGAGAGTTATATATACCTATATATTTTTAAACTTCGAAATAGACGTTATAAACAAATTACAGGGGTTCAAAGTTGGGAAAAAACGGTTTTTTAATTCTACAAGCCAAGGTATTCACTTTAGGAATTCTTCTTCACTTCACGCCCTTTTTTTGTAAGCGTTATTTGAGGGGTTGAAAATAATTTTTTTTCAATTTTTCTTTAATATTATTAAATTTTGAACCTTTACAAAGAGAATGAGCTTTTATGCAACCCTGTATGTTGGTCCAATAAAAAGTTACAGCATTGAACATTAGACATGTTTTTAATAAACAAATGGAATAACTCAGCAACAAATTAACCAAATTGGCTTTATAAATCCTATTTTTTTGTCATAATGGGGGCCTTAATTACAAAGCAAAAAAGTATTTAAAAAGTCATTTTTGCAATAAATAATTGATATGCAAAAAAACGCCATTTTTGGGGGTTTTTCAAAGTTTTTGCAAAAAATAATTATCGAAAAAAAACTTACCATAGCTCAAATTATGTGTTTTTTAATTGTATACAAAAAACATTTGAAACATTTTTTCCTAAAGTGAATACCTTGGCTTGTAGAATTAAAAAATCGTTTTTAGCCAACTTTGAACCCCTGTAATTTGTTTATAACGTCTAGTTCGAAGTTTAAAAATATATAGGTATATATAACTCTCCCTTTCCTACAACTTTTGACTATTCTTAACCTGTATCAAGACAACGTCATAAATGACCCTTTTTTCTCTCCACAGACTGGACTAATTCGAAAGCAATCTACGCATAGGTAAGTGTCTTTTCTCGAAATGAATGTTTATCTATTATAAAAAGTGTATTTGCAGGTGCGATTTTGCCGTAAATGACTCCAATCTCAAGACTTTAAGTAAAGATCCAGATCCAGTCGATTACTTCACCAAAGAACTCTGGATTAGAGATTTCCTCGATTAATTTCAAGAAATCTACCGGCTAAAAGGTAGGTTTTATTGAAAGTCAGGGAACACCCTCCAAATGTTTGCACCTAAAGAGCCTTATTCACCTGAATTGCCTATTTCTTTCTTCACCTCCGCGTAGGTCCGTAAATCCGTCCATAAGACTTATTCTCTTTCTTCCCCGCTTGCCTAACATCCTTCCCTCCCTCACGGCCTCCACCGTCCCTGCACCCCTCATCATCCCTTCCAGCCATTTTCACTGCCTCCATCTGATCTCATCAAAAAGTTTCCTCAACAGCTGGATTCTTCAGTCACTTCGATCTTCGAGGAATGTTATCTACTCCCACGCATTTTCTCTTGATGTCTCGTATTCACCGCATAATTTCATTGTCAAGTTGCTCCGGGCCGCGATCATCCTTTTATATTGTTCTCTCATCCTCTATGTCAAGTTTTTTAGGTCTATTTATGCCGCCACATAGGTCCTCCATACATTATCTACACCAATTCTGCATGGCATTATAGTGTATTTTCCTCAATCAGCGGTCTTCGTGGAAAAACTTCGAGGAAACCTGAGACATCTAACCTTGGAATAAAAGGCAATCACTCTATTCCGTGGTTGGGGTCTCAAAGCAGTTCCATGAGAACTAATTTAAAGAACTTCCCCCCATTCTACGTTTGTCCTCATTTCACTATTTTCCTCACCTCCAAGGCTACCAATCGCCTCTATTTCACTCCTCACTCATTCCACCTCCAACCTTGCCGAAACCTCCCCTTCTACTACGGCACGCCAAATCGCTCTCTCTACTTCACCGCAGACCGCGGAGACACCGCGGAGTACCCATCGCTCACCTCATTTTGGCAGAGAAAGCCTGGCATTTGTCTCAAGTAAAATCTATGATCGATTTGTGAGTTTGAATTCAGAACACAGGTTGGCCGATCCTAAAATACTTGGGGTGTATTTTACATCTACGTCTACGTCAACGTGATACCCTGCGAGCCACCACGAGGGTGTGTGGCTCGCAGGGTATCACATCACCAAACATGCACTATTGACATGCAAGTAGGATATTTAAGGGAGATATGCTAGATAATAGGGTCACATGGAGCTAGATGGTTAGTATCTACATAATAAGGAAGGGATTATTTGTTGTTATTACATGTATCATGCACTACAGACTACTCTAACTATATTTCACCTACCTATCCCTTTGCTACGCTGCCTATTGTTCTCTCTTATAGTACGAGGGAAAAATGACATTTTAAATCTATCGGTACGACAATCTATCTCTCTAATTTTGTTAATATGATCAAACCTAGCATAATACGGAGGGCTTCTCAATATATATCTATCTATATCTATAATTTTTTCCGCTGCTTTCTGTCGCTTCTTCTTTCTCTTCTTCTCTATTCCTTGTATCGTCTGATGCATTTGCGCTGGGATTTCATGAGATACTTACCGTGTAGGCCCCGGCTGCCAGTCACGACACCCGTCCTGGTGGGCGGCGTCCCACATTTACAAGGATTCAATTCTTTATGAATGACTTTCATATTCTGCGTAGTTGATAGTTGGGGGATACTCTCACCTCCACTGTCTGTGACATCATTGCGTGAACTACCTTTCGTCTGGCTCCCACCTTTCTACCTATCTGTCATGGGTGGCTCTACCAGGAGGAATAATAATCGTTACTGCCAGTCCATATGAAGGGGTCATTGGAACGTGAAAATACTTCCACTACGCCGAGGTCATAGTCCAAGAGAAGGAGATAAATCCAATAGCGAAATAAAGTTCTGCTTAAGCATGAAAAAGGATTTAATATTTTCCCGAAGAATGATTTTCGTAAATTCTTTTCGGGGATACCACTGCGTACGCATATGTATTTTTCAATTGTTTATCATAGTTATCCAAAAATAGATTTTAGCTCAGTTCTGGGTTCTTGAACTGTTAGGCTTCAGTTAATTTTCAAGAAGACTCATGCAGCGAGTAAATCATGCGATGGCTCATTACTTAAAACCGAGTTAAACATTTTTTCGTAGCTTTCACCTGCCCAGGTACGCATATTCTATAAATTTAGTTACACGTGGATGGCTCCCATGTGCTGAATGAATTTTGTCTTGTGCGATGGCAACGAAATTTTCGAAAAGTTAAACTGTAGCATTGGTAGCACAGAGAAGGATTACGTTTTTCTGATATCTGAGGACGTGCCTCGTTATATTCTACCTGGACATGAAATGTGAGTTCTTGAAGTTTGCTCAGTGGAGTTTTTAGAATATCCTCCACCGTGCCCTCAGCGCTCTTAATACTTTCAGATATTTGAAACACATTATTCATGACAAGCTACCTGAAATAAACATCGCCTCTATATTAGATAACGAAACTCCAATTACCTAGGTAGAACGCACATAATGACATTGCTTTTGTTGTTAGGCAAACCAAAGTCAGATCTTCAAACTTTTTCAACCATGACTGTGTTGGGATACACTATGTTTTGTGAAAATAATTTCAATATTGCGCCTCACGCAGATTGACGCAGTAAGGCGTCTCATTTTCATTTTATTGGACAAATACGAAACATGACGGACCTTCGAGTCGGCAAAGAACCATCTGTCAGTTGCTTCAAGAACTCGAGACGAGTCACATTCTGGACCGTGATACGTGTGCCCTCAGTGTGGGAAAGTATGAAAACGTCTGCCCTACTCTCTGTACTCTCTCGTTGGCCGGCCTATTCTACATCCCAAGCACTATACGAATAAACAAGAACAAAAAACATATTAGGTGTGATTTTGTTTACTCATTTATATGTTATTTACATACAATATTAACAGTATCGTCATTTCCAGTAATTTCTCTGAGTTATTGCATATGAAACGAATGACAACGTTTTTCTGATTCTCATGGTCCTTCGAGAATGAGTTTATTAATATTATACCCTACACAACTCTTCCCAAAGACTTGTCGTGGTGGAAGAGCCTGTGTGCTCCGTTAATCCCTATAGCTGAACTGCGGGGAGATATGCTCCTGGTAGGGCCACCTATGCCCAATAGGTCAAAGGTTAGGGGACAGACGTATGGTAGACCGTGCAGCGTCTGTTCCTCAGTGAGGCCGCTGCAGAAGGAGACTGACCCGAGTGGGGCGGCCTCTCATGAGATTTTTTCCCGTAACGAACGCTCTTTAGAAGGCCGCGGAAAATTAACTCAATTCAAAAACCTTGAAATTTAAGACAGTTTTTATATGGAAATGAATCCTGGCAACTGCGGGACTCGGCCCAATGGGCCGGATTTCATGTCCTTCCGCAGATATATCAAAGGCCCCTGCAGTCGTCTTCAAACTTCTTGCACGGAAGTGGAGGCAAATGCTGAAGGAGAGGAAGAGAAGACACAGAAGAGGACTGCAGCAATCAGATTAGCCATTGTTGGCACCTCAGGAGGTCGGGAGGTAGACCTCCCCATTTTAAATCTCCCTCCTTTCCTTCTTTGGGCGCATTTCGCACGTATTTTGTTTCTTGAAGAAGTTTCATTCACGCTCATGTATTTTCACGAGCGAGCGGAGAGGAAGCATTCCTCATTCGCCAGCCCTCGGGGTGAGGACGGGCTTTGTCATTCTGCCTCGGTCGGACGTCGGACGTCGTCTTCCTTCTGCTAGCGGAGGACCAGGTGAGCACCTCCTCCCTTCCATCCTCCCGTTCTTCCTAAGTTTTAATTTTGTTCGCTCTCCCATTATGAATGATTTTTCTTCCCGGTGATAAAGTTCCCCCCTCGCAAAGGCCTACCTCTACGGCCATTTGATTGGACTGCCGGTGGCCCCGAGTGGGTGAGAGCTCAGCCATGTTGAATGCTGGAAACTGAGCTGAAGGTGGGAAAGTTAGACAATATAAAGGAAGAAATGGGGAAGGTGGTTGCACACATAATCGGTTTAGGTGAAGTAAGATGGGGAGATAGCGGGGACTGTTAGAGCGATTTCTATTAAGTAATATAAAGCGGGCAGGGTGAAAGCCAGCGTGGGGTTTGATCGAAGGTTTTCCCGGCGAACTATGTCGTTGAAGATTATTCGGGATTTCCACCGGTTCAGGTTATCCATTTCTGCCGACGTTTCGATGGAAGAGTCGTCCATCATCCTCAGGGCATATCTCCCGACTTTTTCCATGCGTACTTTTGTCGAGCGTAGTTATTGAATCTTGCATTTGTAATGAGATCATTTCATGCCCTGAGGGTGATGGACGACTGGTCCATCGAAACGTCGGCAGAAATGGAGAACTTGACCCGGTGGAAATCCCAAATAATCTTCAACGACAGCGTGGGGTTGTATTCTTAATGAGCGGGAAACTTGGAGGAAACTAGTCTCTGCAGAACAGGTGAGTGGTAGGATAATAGTCACTGAGCTGTAGGCGGATCCAATAAACCTAGTTATTATCCAGGACTCGTAGATAGGAAGATGTGGATGGAATATACGGTCAGGTGGAGGAAATAGTTGATGGAATACTTTGGACTGTGCAGTTGGAAGTAATGGAGGATTGGAATGCGGTTGGTGGGCGAAGGAAGAGATGTGTGAGAGGTGGGCGATTATGGGATAGGAAGAAGAAATGACCAATGACCGCGGCGAGAAAGCTGTTGACTATTCCATGAGAAATGATCTAATTACAAATGCATGATTCAATAACTACGCTCGACGAAAGTACATCTACATCTACGTACTACCCTGCGAGCCACCACGAGGGTGTGTGGCAGGGGATGAAGATCACCAAACATGCACTATTGACATGCAACTAGGATATTTAATGAAGGCATGCTAGATAATAGGGTCACATGGTTAGTATATACATAATAAGAAAGGGATTATTCGTCGTTATTACATGAATCATGCACTACAGACTACTCTAACTATATTTCACTTACCTGTCCCTTTACTACGCTGCCTATTGTTCTCTCTTATAGTACGCGAGAAAAATGACAATTTAAATCTATCGGCACGACAATCTATCTCTCTAATCTTGTTAATATGATCAAACTTAGCATAATACGCAGGGGTTCTTAATATATATCTAACGTCATCTGTGAATAAATCGGTTTCGAATTTACTTAAAAGGTTTAACCTAAATTTTAACCTGCGTTCTAATAGTAATTCCCATCCTAGTTCTTCTATTAAATTCGTAACACTTATACAATTATCATAACGGCCTAAAACAAATCTAGCGGATCTCCTTTTCACACGCTCTTATTTTTTTATCATACCTTCCTCATACGGATCCCATATACCAGCGGAATATTCTAAATAAGGCCTGATAAGTGTAAAATAGCTTCTTTCTCGTACTCTCTCATCGCATTTGCCTAGAACCCTTTTTACGAATCCTAATCTACGGTTTGCTACACTAGTTATTTCCCTGTATAAAGTACGCGTGGAAAAAGCCGGGAGACACAAATGGGTCCTTGATAATTTACATTATGGTGAGAATCAGATCCAGAAATAGTGCTAAAAACTCGCTTACCTATCCAGGGCCTGACGCAAACACTGATTACAACTAATTAGAAATGCCGCGTTAAACTCAAAAAGATAAGAAGTGGTAGATGCGTAGGAGAGTGAAGTTCAGAGACAAAGACACGAGCTAAGAAGATGCGTCCAGAGCTGGTTCATTAAACCGTGGACACAGATCGGGGAGTGAGACCTTTCGACGGTGAATGGGGCAGTTTGAATAAAAGGTATAATAAGGACGGCGAATTCAATGGTAGTCGTCGAAACTGAAATTAGCAAATCGTGGGTCGCAAGGGGAATGATAATTGAGATGCGGGAGAGAAGGAATGTCAAAGTCATTTTTTCCGCGTACCATTCGGGACCATAACAGCTTTGATCATCGTCATGAATAGTGCGAATAGTGACAATAGCTAGATTTATAGATCTTTCTCTTTATATTCTCTACGTTCTTATTTATGCTTGATGTAAATATTGATGTTCTTATTTATGCATGATATTTTGAATCCGTAGTAGTAGTCCTTGTAGCCCTTGCATGTTGGAACAATTGATGATGGAATGTTTCTTGGTTAGTAGATTTTTAATTGGCGCGTTGCATGTGTGGTACGCTGGTTTCAATGTAATTTCGGTGTTCTGCCGTATCATTCATGCATGCCTGGTGTGGAAGCACCCCCTGCCACACACCTTTTGGGTGGCTTGCAGGGTATGACGTAGATGTAGATGAAGGAAATGGAAAAGCGTCAACTCAGAGCTAAGGAAAAGGAAATGCAGGTCATCAGACTACTCGCTCAGAAGAGAAACCGAGAAAGGAAGAGAAGCATGATGGAGAGAACAGATCAGATCCTTAGAAAATTTTCAAAAAGAGAGAAGGTCAGATAACAATGAATGGGGAAGTAAAGCAATTGACGGGCCTTTGTAAGGGTTGGGAAGAGCAACAGAAAAGACGTAAAGCTGATCGTAGATCTGATCTGAAAGAGATCCAAGAGAGGTGGGCGGAATACGTCGAAGAAGAAATTTGTTGTTTCTTTGGAGACGACCGTATGTTGAGGAAATAAAGCCCGATAGGTTAGATATAGAAATGGAAGAAGACTTCGACAGTGAAGGAATCGGACCCGGAAGAGGGACACTTTTTCTACATCTACGTCATACCCTGCCAGCCGCCAAAAGGGTGTGTGGCATGGGGTGCTTCCACACCAGGCATGCATGAATTATAAGGCAGAACACCGAAATTACATTGAAACCAGCGTACCACACATGCAACATTAAAAATTTAATAATTAGTTTTTTAGATTTAGATTAAATTTTAGATTTAGATTAGATGTAGATTAAAAATCTAATAACCAAGAAACATTCTATCGTCAATCGTTCCAACATGCAAGGGATACAAAGACTACTGCTACAGATTCAAAATATCATGCAATAGTAAGAACATCAATTGACTGTTTATTTTTTCGGGATTCATTCCGCGATGCATGTTTTGTGAAAACAATATTTCGCTTTTCCTCCTGCCAGCTTCATCAGGTTAACTGAACCGATTTCTTAGTCTCGCTCGTCTTTATATACAGGGTGTTTCAGGAGGAAAGATCGAAACTTCTGGAGGAGGTAGGGGAGGTGATTTTAAGCATTTTTTATCACAGCAACATGGGGTCGCAAATCCTTAGTTACCGAGCTATGGCAGCGTTAACATTTTTTCAGGAGTGTTCTGCAATCACATGGAAAGCACCCAATTTCAATGACTAGTATCAATTAAGGAGATTTGAAACTTTTCACAGTGGTGCATAACATATGTATTGTTCTTGTTCTATTATCACGAATGCTAACGGTATCTTATTTTCAAGACGGCTCTCGAATATTCGTCGAAATTTAATTCCTCAAAAACAAATAATGAACAATAGCGCTCTTAATTTCAGAGATATCAAAAAACGTGTACGAATAAAACTCTAAGTAAATTTATCTCTCAGTTCATTGCAGTAAAAATCACATCTCCCTCTTTTAAAATACGGACGATATGGTAACTTAACTGATGTTAATACAACGAGGCAACGAATGTTCTTGTGGATAAGAGCTTTAATTTGCTTATGAAACCTCGGCAATTAGTGACACTAATCAAAACTCGCCTTTGAGAAAAAGACCCGAGGACAATATGCAACCAAGGTCATGATCTGTTTGCTGAGAGTTACAAAGTTAAGAGTCACAAAGACAACAAATACTCGTCGGTGGGGTTAACAAAATGGACGAATAGTTTCTCCCAATTCCAGAATCATTATTAGACACGCTCAATACTTTGACATAATGCTTCAATTCTGTCATCATCGTAATGAATAATCGATAACTTTAATAACGTAATTTAAACAAATACCTTCACTCTGATTACATCAGTTGCTCAAAACGCCCACCATCAACGTTGATATTTGAGCACGCCTCAGCAGAGAATTCGTTGCATCCTGCAACATTTGTAGGTCATTGCTTATGATATTACCGCTTCGTATGTATCCCATACACTGGCAGCATATTCCATATGAGGACTAACGATTGAAAAATAACAACGTTTTTTCACTTTCTCATCAAGTACGCCAATCCATAGGATTTATGATGGTGGAGTGGAGGGTGGGCTCCACGAAGACAACACTCATTCAGATACCGAAGAAGAGAAAGGCAAACACTTGCGAGGACTGAACGACAATAAGCCTTATATCCCTCTTGGCCGAAGTAATTCTTGGAATTATGAAAGGAGGTTAGTGAGCATGGCTAACGAATCCCAAGGGGGCAATCACGTTGAGTTTTGGAAATGGAGAGGAACGTGGGAAACAATAGGAGCGAAAAGGACGCTAGTGGAAATAAACCAAGAATATGGGCAGGATATATTTGCTTGCTTTTAAGATTTCGAGGAGGCGTTTGATGGGGTTGACTGGGCAAAGCTAAAGGAAGTGCTGAAGTGGATTGGAGGGACAGATGTGTCATTCCGAATATGAATCAGCGCGCGCAGGGAAAGGTAGCCGATGGAGGGTATTTGCTTATAGCCAAATAGGATTATCCCTCATTCACTTCTTGATGCCAATAGTTGATTGAAGCACATATTGAATTCACATAGTAGAGCAGACGTTCCTTAGTAAATAACAGTTTCATATTATTCAACTGGTAAACGGTGCTTGCATCTAACTATTGAATAAAATAAATATAGAATTGGAACTCTAATTGATGAGTCCAATCGGCAATTTGTATGACCATCAAACCAGGGTGATAGTATTTGGTAAATGCGCCTTACTTAAAATTAATATTTACCAAATCTTTAGTAGATCACGTAGTGCCTAAGGACTGGAGAGTAGCAAATGTCACACCTATATACAAAAGCGGCGACAGGGAAGACCCTAGTAAATATAGGCCTATTTCTCTCACATCCATTTCGTGTAAGGTATTTGAACACATAATCGTAAGCTCCATTATTAGCCATTTAGATAGGGAGGAATTATTAATAAATAACCAACACGGATTTCGAAAGGGTAGATCTTGCGAAACCCAATTGGCCCTCTTCGTTCATGACATCTTGCTCTCGGGTGAAAATAATGTTCAAGTGTACGCAATATTCCTCGATTTTAAGAAATCTTTCGATAAGGTACCTCACGTTAAGTTGCTCTCAAAACTAGAAGCATATGGAATAGATAAAAACATTATTAGTTGGATTAATCAATTCTTACATGGGCGGGAACAAAGGGTTGTCATAGACGGTATCATGTCAAACACAGTTAGCGTTACATCGGGTGTTCCTCAGGGAAGTGTAATTGGTCCACTTTTATTTCTCTTGTACATTAATGATATTAGTAACGTCGTTAAAAGTAAGCTTAGACTCTTCGCAGACGACGCGGTTGTGTATAGGGATATTAACAATTCCGAAGATAGCGACTCGTTAACAATCGACCTACTTGCTATTCATGCTTGGTGCGAAAAGTGGCAGATGGAACTAAACATAAAAAAGTGCGTAGCAGTCAGCTTTTGGAAAAAGAAAAATAGGCCATTTAGGGAATACAGAATTAAAAATACAGAAATTATTCACGCCGAGTCTGTTAAGTACTTAGGAGTCACAATTAGTCACGACCTATCTTGGGGAAAACATATTAGGGAAATATGCGGTCAAGCATATAGGAAGCTAGGCTTTATCAAGAGAGTACTCGGAAAATGTGATGAGAAAGTGAAAGAACGTTGTTATTTTTCAATCGTTAGGCCTCATCTGGAATATGCTGTTAGTGTATAGGATCCATACGAAACGGGCTTGATATCAGAGTTAGATCGCGTACAGCGAAGAGGAGCTAGGTTTGTGAAACGATGCTACGATAAGTTGGCTAGTGTGTCTAGACTGTTAGAAGAATTAGGATGGGGATCGCTATCACAGCGTAGATTAAATTATAGGCTTAACCTCCTAACTAAATTTCAGGAAAATCATTCCTATGACGACGTGAAAAACATACTATTAACCCCCTCGTACTACGGCAGATTACATCGCGCCAATAAAATTAGAGAGGTAGATTGTAGAACCGATAGGTATAAAAAGTCATTTTTTCCGCGTACCATTCGGGACCATAACAGCTGTGATCGTCGTCATGAATAGTTCGAATTGTGACAATAGGCAGACAATAAATCTTTCTCTTTATATTCTCTACGTTCTGATTTGTGCATGATGTAAATATTGATGTTCTTATTTATGCATGATATTTGGAATCTGTAGTAGTAGTCTTTGTATCCCTTGCATATTCTACATCTACATCTACGTAATACCCTGCGAGCCACCACGAGGGTGTGTGGCAGGGGGTGAAGATCACCAAACATGCACTATTGCCATGTAAGTAGGATATATAATGTAGACATGATAGAAAATAGGGTCATAGTTTATTAGTTACTACAGCAGATTATTAGTTATTGCAAGTAATTGCAGTAGTTATTACAATAGAATATTAGTTACTACGGTATAGTACAGGTTAAAATCTACATAATAAGGAAGGGATTATTGGTAGTTATTACATGCATCATGCACTACAGACTATTCTAACTATGTTTCACCTACCTATCCCTTTTGCTACGTTGCCTATTGTTCTCTCTTATGGTACGCGGGAAAAATGACATTTTAAATCTATCGGTACGACAATCTATCTCTCTAATCTTGTTAATATGGTCAAACCTAGCATAATACGCGGGGGTTCTTAATATATATCTAACGTCATCTGTAAACAAATCGGTTTCGAATTTACTTAAAAGGTTTAACCTAAATTTTAACCTGCGTTCTGATAGTAATTCCCATCCTAGTTCTTCTATTAAACTCGTAATACTAATACAATTATCATAACGACATTTAACAAACCTAGCAGATCTCCTTTGCACGCGCACTAATTCTTTTATCATACCTTCCTCGTACGGATCCCATGTACTAGCGGCATATTCTAAATGAGGCCTGACAAGTGTAAAATAGCTTCTTTCTCGGACTCTCTCATCGCATTTGCCTAGAACCCTTTTTACGAATCCTAATCTACGGTTTGCTACACTAGTTATTTCCCTGATGTGTTTCCCCCATGACATGTCTTCACTGATGGTGACGCCTAGTATTTAATTGATTCTACGTTAAGGCGTGGCATGGTTTCTCAGTTGTACTCAACGTCCGAAAAAGATATCAGCACCTGATGACAACAAAATATGTCGAAAAATCAGGGAAATATTGGAACGATTTACGATAGAATGTTTCTTGGGTAAGTATTAGGTTTTTAATTGGCACTTTGCTTGTGTGGTACGCGGGTTTCACTGTAATTTCGGTGTTTTACCGTATCAATAATGCATGCTCGGTGTGGAAGCACCCCCAGCCACTCACCCTTTGGGTGGCTTGCAGGGTATGACGTAGATGTAGATGTAGATGAAATGATCAGTCTCAGGCTTGACTATTTGGAAGTCTTTCATCATGGGAGTAACGAACAAATAACTCCTGTGTAATTCCATTACTAGAAGCTATTTTTTTCGACCGATTTTTCGACATATTTTGTTGTCATCAGGTGCTGATATCTTTTTCGGATGTTGAGTACAACTGAGAAATCATGCCACGCCTTATCAGTTATGTCAATGACATCAAAGGAATTTGTTTTGATGAAAGTGCCCCATTTGATTATTTGAATGATAATAATGCTAAGGTCTCCTTCAAAGAAATTCCTATAGATATTTAAAATGAATGTATCAGAAATGTTTTCATTGGATTTTAAATAAGATGTTTATCGCAACTACGGTATTTATTAACAGCTATCTTAGCGTGTATTGATCTTAAGCAGAGGTTCGTAAAATAGGCGCCATCACTTCTTGGGGGGCGCTGCGTTCATCTAGGGGGCGACATGAAACAATGCTGAGGCATTGGGAAGCTGGAGGCTGGGTCCTGACCTTATATGCATCTCCTGGGATGGTTCAACTATTAATAGAACTCTCACATGGACGTCTGCTATATCGAATTTTTCAAAGCGTTCGATTCTGTCAACCTCTATCTTCTGCTCCTCAAGGTAAATCATCGCTATAGTACCATGGCACTATCTTCTCTATTATGTGGAGCTTCATAATTTCGCATCATCAGGGGGTGGTAATTGATGGCGTTTCTTCTGAATCCCTACCCATGTTTTCTGAGACACCACTGGGCAGCGCTCTCAGCCCCCTATTCTTCTCTATATATAGAGATGATATTGTTGACTCTATCATCTCCTTAGGATGCAACATACTACTGTAAACAGATGACTGCAAATTTTAAAACGAAGAACGTCCTTTCAACCACCCCACTCATCAATCTGCCCTTGAAATTTGGCATTCGTGTAGTCTCCTGTCATGACCTTTTCTTTGAGGTGTAAACCTACCCGTCATTCGGTAGCGCTCGCAAATAAACCATTCCTTTAGTCCGATCTCACTGCGACCTAAGCGTCTTCTTAAATGATAGGCTGCAATTATACATCTACATCTACGTCATACCATGCAAGCCACCCAAAGGGTGTGTGGCAGGGTAAATTAGACCGAAATTACATTGAAACCCGCGTACCACGCATGCAAAGCGCCAATTAAAAATCTAATACCCAAGTTACATTCTATCGTCAATCGTTCCAACATGCAAGGGATACAAAGACTACTACTACATATTCAAAATATCATGCATAAATAAGAACATCAATATTTACATCATGCATAAATAAGAACGTAGAGAATATAAAGAGAAAGATTTACTGTCTGCCTATTGTCACAATTCGAACTATTCATGACGACGATCACAGCTGTTATGGTCCCGAATGGTACGCGGAAAAAATGACTTTTTATACCTATCGGTTCTACAATCTACCTCTCTAATTTTATTGGCGCGATGTAATCTGCCGTAGTACGAGGGGGTTAATAGTATGTTTTTCACGTCGTCATAGGAATGATTTTCCTGAAATTTAGTTAGGAGGTTAAGCCTATAATTTAATCTACGCTGTGATAGCGATTCCCATCCTAATTCTTCTAACAGTACTGACACACTAGCCAACTTATCGTAGCATCGTTTCACAAACCTAGCTCCTCTTCGCTGGAAGCGATCTAACTCTGATATCAACCCCGCTTCGTAAGGATCCCATACACTAACAGCATATTCCAGATGAGACCTAACGACTGAAAAATAACAACGTTCTTTCACTTTCGCATCACATTTTCCGAGTACTCTCTTGATAAAGCCTAGCTTCCTGTATGCTTGACCGCATATTTCCCGAATATGTTTTCCCCAAGATATGTCGTGAGTAATTGTGACCCCTGACCTATATGACCGCATTAAATTGTTTTAGGTAAAGCAATGGCGGTGGTTGCCCAACTATACGGTATCCCATATATTAACGATTCCCTTGCTCTTAGAGCAATATTTTTTTGGTCCTCCCAATCTTAGAATTGTGCGCACCAATTTGTTCTACTGCTAGCACCTCCGCACCGAAACTTCTTAATCGTCCCATCAAAATTAACCTAGCTATTGGCTGTCATCCGCGAATGCTTGAAATATATATCTTGGAATTACTGTAACTTCCGATACATCATGGGGATTATACATACAAAACATATGTGGCACAGCATTAAAGGAACTAGATTTTGTTACACGTATAATAGGAAGGTCCTTGGATGAAAAAGTCAAAGAGAGATACTACTTCGCTCTGGTTAGGCCACACCTCGAATACGCCGCGAGCATTTGGGACCCTGGTCAAATAAATTTAACAAAAAAAATTAGTAAAATTCAAACGAAAGCAGCGCGCTTCGTTAAAAACTGCTACGAACGAACATATTGTGTCTCGCAACCTTTAGAGGGATTAAGGTGGGAGCCCCTAGATACTTGGAGTCTACAGGCTAGGCTTAGTTAACTACTAGATAACTACCAATAATCCCTTCCTTATTATGTAGATTTTAACCTGTACTATACCGTAGTAACTAATATGCTATTGTAATAACTACTGCAATTACTTGCAATAACTAATAATCTACTGTAGTAACTAATGAACTATGACCCTATTTTCTAGCATGTCTACATTATATATCCTACTTACATGGCAATAGTGCATGTTTGGTGATCTTCACCCCCTGCCACACACCCTCGTGGTGGCTCGCAGGGTATTACGTAGACGTAGCCGTAGTTTGCTTGAGAAATTCAGAACTGATATTTTTCAGAACGAAACAGAGAATGTTATCATGACTCCTCACTGCATCACTACGTCAGACAGATGCGATATAATAAGAAAGATACACTGCCGAACAGATAGGTACAAAAACTCGTTCTCTCTGTGAAAAATAAGTGCCCACAATATATATTGAGCTCCACTAAATACACTCCCATAATACATGTCACCATTTCATCTCCCAAAAACTTATATCTTAACACGGCTGGTGACCTAACACCCCCTGCCACTCGCCCATGCAGCGGCTCGCAGGGTATTGTGTAGATTTTGATGAATGCATTTCACCTTCCCTTGGAATTCCTCTCCTTCTTCATCGGCGTCCTCTATCTGGTATAAAATGTGTACGCAGTATGGTGAACGGATAACATCGTACCCCAATGTACCCCATCGTACCCCAACAATGTCTCCCTTAAATATCCTACTTGCATGGCAATAGTGCATGTTTGGTGATCTTCACCCCCTGCCACACACCCTCGTGGTAATTCTCAGGGTATTACGTAGATGTAGATGTCGATGAAGTGCGGACCCATGCCCTTCCAATGCAAAAGCAGATTCATAATTGTGAACGCTGTTGAAGTTAAATTGTTGTAGTTAGAATACCTGGACAGTCCTTAATCCGGGCAGTACCTACATCGTCATGAATATATTTTTAAAGCGGCAGAGTCAACTCTTTCCGTGGGCTAATAATTACTGCCATGAAAAATCATTTCTGCAATGTAAACATACCTATCCCTTACATCATCCACATCTACATCTACGAAATACATCTTCATCTACATCTACGTGATGCCCTGCGAGCCACCACGAGGGTGTGTGGCAGGGGGTGAAGATCACCAAACATGCACTATTGACATGCAACTAGGATATTTAATAGAGACATGCTAGATAATATGGTCACATGCAGCTAGATGGTTAGTATCTACATAATAAGAAGGTGATTATTGGTTGTTATTACATGCATCATGCTCTACAGACTACTCTAACTATATTTCACCTACCTATCCCTTTGCTACGCTGCCTATTGTTCTCTCTTATAGTACGAGGGAAAAATGACATTTTAAATCCATCGGTACGACAATCTATCTCTCAAATACCGTGCAAGCCAACACTAGGGTCTCCCTTAAATATCCTACTTGATGGCAATAGTCCATGTTTGGTGATCTTCACCCCCTGCCACACACCCTCGTGGTGGCTCGCAGGGTATTACGTAGATGTAGATGTACCTACGATCTCCTCTCTCCCTTTCAAATTCGCATCCCTTCTCAATCCACGCGAGACTACAGTCAACCACACATCCTGAAATTCCGTCTTTTCTTTTCTCAGCGATCGCTTTTTTTCCGAATCCCATCTGAAAATAACCTTTCTTCGTTCACATACCACTCCCTTGACTTCTCCTATTCTCAATTAAACGACACTTGGGTAAATGGATCTCCAGACTCTGAGTTACTTTTGTTGGATGGGTTGTGATTTTATTTCATTCTTCTTGTTATTCTCCATTTTTGTTCTATGTTTTACTTATTTTATTACTTCGACCAATGAATTAGCCCAAGAGCCGTCTTTGGATGCGTGGAATACGAAATAAATGTTTTATAAAAAAACCTATTTTGGTCTGATGGTCAATGATTTCAACGCTCATGGCTGTGAGGCGTTGGGTTTTTGGAGCCTCAAACCTTAACCCAGAGGAAGTTATACTCCCGGGTTACATTCCACTGACTCAGAACTCCCAAGGCTGGCTTGGGATCAAAAATCAGAGCAGCGTCCCACACAAACAACGGCGTGGCCAAGATAACGAAGACCTTGGTAATCACACGCTGGGGCAGATAGGGCTGTCCTTCACTCTCATTCGGGAAAGTTGACCAATAGGTACAGGCGGGAGCGCAACTGGCCATATAAGCGACA
Organism: Ceriagrion tenellum; assembly: GCA_963169105.1. NCBI lineage: Eukaryota > Metazoa > Arthropoda > Insecta > Odonata > Coenagrionidae > Ceriagrion > Ceriagrion tenellum. Next base: position 20,821,052 of record OY720632.1, read on the forward strand.
TCCAGTCGCCACACTTGCCCTTGAAGTCTTGCCAGCCGTGCCTTACGTGTCTTTCTCTAGGGTGGGTAATAGATTCGAATGACGAGAGAATGAGTCGATTAATGAATGGCTACCAACTAACTGGCTCTCTTGATTTTATTCTGGTTAGTTTCCGACCAAAGTTTTGCTTCAAAGGTATTCCCTTTTCGGAAATAGTGTCGCCGTTAATCTTGTTAGAGATACATAGTTACCACAGTGATGATAGTGGCGTGGTTAATAAAAAACTTTCGAAATATTTGTGTACATTTCCCTCCAGTATTTGACAAAAACAATCATTGGTATGTGTTCCGACGAGCGAAGCATGATACAATAATTGAGGGATCTTGAGGACTTGATAAATGCCATATCGTTTTACCGATATGCATTAGATGTATATTGAATCAGTTTCGTTTATTGGCATAAAAAAGTTGAGTTTTTTCGTGATTATTTTAAAAATCTAAATTTAATCAAATTTTGCAATTTTTGGTTAACGAGATTTCAAATACTAATGGTAAAAACGGATTATTGATCAAAGTTACCAAATAAACAAATGGATACCGCCTGCCAGCAGTTTGACATGAATGGAAGAAACATCTCATCCTTTGTAAAAATATCAGTATGGAAAAGTTGACCTGTTCGAGCACCATCTGCGCTTGAGGTAGTTCGAGCGAACTATCATTTTACTTAGAAATAGAAATAGAAAAATGGACGATGTATTTTGATCTTCAAAGGATAACAATTTTTTTGCGTAGTCCAAGTTTTTCTTTACTTGCGAATTCAACAGCAAGGGCGGATAAACGCTGAAATTAAGGATAAAATGGAAAACTCAAATAAAAAAATAATTATTTATCTAGTCCTTAAAGTAGTGTAAGCGAAATGTCATTTTTCCTAGAAATGAATAAATTTGGTCTCATTTTAAAGAAAAATATCTCACCCTTCTAATAACACCAAAAATTCAACCCCTTACCACATTACTTTCCGAGATATTTGCCAAAAAATACTAGCTCTTTTACATGCGAACTGGTACGTGTATGCACTCCAGAGAGACATTATTTACTAAATGAGTTATTTCTAATGCTTAGATGTCGTAAATAAAATAACAGCGTGTAGTTTGTAAGTTTTCTCGACTATATTTGAAAATAAATCCTATTGTCACCGCAGTAGGTTCTTGGGTATCACAAAAAACCTTCCATTTTGAAGGAGTTTCAAACGCACCGCACGAAAAAAATGAGTCAAGTTAAAGACTTATTTAGATATTTTGATTTCATTACTTACAAATTCTGTCATTCAAAACAATATTATTGCACCATTAATAATGCAATATTTACTTGATGTGTCTTACAGCTGGTGAAATTAAAACGTATAATTTGAATACGGTCACTATTATGACTAGGGAGCTATCTTGCTCTGACTACCTTAAGTTGCCTGCTTTTCGATGATAGAGTGTTACTCGGGTGCTGACGGGTCAATGTTTAATCTACCCATCCTAGAAACAAATAAAGGAATTGTAGCTATGATATACTGTACATGTATAATAGTTCCCATCACCCTTTAAATCTTGTGTTCGATTTCTTTCCTAAAAATAGACTAGTCTCTACCCAAGAAGTCTTCCGCGATTTCCCCATTCTTGGAACACTCTCCGAGACATCCAATACAATCAAAATCAAAATGATGTTCCTCCAAGATTGGTTCCTTATTCCTAGTCCCGAACTGAGATTCAGAACTGTTTTCATGTGGAGCCATTCCGAATCTGTGTATGAACCAGACGGTGCAGAGAGGGTAGCCGAAGGAGAATGAAAAATGAGCTGTGATGGGACGGAGAGTTTGTTCTTCACTATCGAAATTCCTTTTTTTTACGTGTAGTCAAAAGAAATGGCAAGGATGGAATGGGGATTTGGAAGTAGGAATAATGGTAGGAGAGTGTCTGATCAAATCAGTGAGATATACCTTAGTGTGTCAGTGATTTGAGTGTTAGTGTATCAGTCAGCCAAGGATTTACTGTCAATGATGAAAGCATCCGAGGTTCAGTACGAAAGATACGGGATGAAGATTTACCAAAAAAAGACGGAATCGATGAGATTACTATTTAGAGGCAAGAAGGTGGGGCTGGGGGTTGGAAGGGTTCAAAATAGCGAAGGTTGGGCAGTTAATGGCCGCCTTTTAATCCTCTATTATGCGCACTCCCAACCTTTATCTGCTCTTTTCGATGGTCAATTTTCCGGAAGTGACGTCACGTAGTGCGGTTCCATTGAGAAGGGCGCATGTTCAGGAGCGATGTTGTTTTTCTCTTGTGAGACCCCTCTTGGAGTACACCGCTAGTATATGGGACCCTAGTAGACGAGGTAGGACTTGTTTCAGATATAGATCGAATACAGCGGAGATTTATTCAAAATTGTTATGATAAACGTAATAGTGTTACAAAATTGTTGAGGGAATCAAGGTAGGAGCCTCTATCTGACCGAAGGGAGAAATATAGGTTAAATATTTTACGAAATTTTGATGTAGACTATTTTTTGCCTGACGCTGAAAATATTTTGCTAGAGCCAAACTATTATGGTAGGAACGATCACAAGAATAAGATTAAGGAAATAGACTGCAGAGCTGGAAAGAGACTGGAATTCGGTAGATGTAGATGTATTTGAGGTGTTGGCTAGCCAGAGTGAAGTAGCTAGTAGTAGCTCGTTTACTTTTTCATCCGAGGACCTTTCTAATACGTCTACGTCTACGTAATACCCTGCGAGCCACCACGAGGGTATGTGGCAGGGGGTGAAGATCACCAAACATGCACTATAGACATGCAAGTAGGATATTTAAGGGAGACATGCTAGAGAACAGGGTCATATGCAGCTGGATGGTTTGTTATCTACATAATAAGAAAGGGATTATTGGTTGTTATTACATGCATCATGCACTACAGACTACTCTAACTATATTTCACCTACCTATCCCTTTGCTACGCTACCTACGCTACTAAAGAGTGGTATGCGTCCCGAAGGTGGATGGAAATTTGGGTCGCTCTTCGAAAGTTCGCCGCGCCCTACGGGCTGCACGAGTTCGCTCGATTGCTAACAGTGGCTGGACGATCGAGAGTTTGCCTGAAGGTCCGTCTTCCGATGAAGGGGCAGTACAACTCCGTAAACAGGAGGTCTGGAGGGTCGTGTCTCGGAGGAGTGGAGGTAAGGTCACTCTGAAGCGTGGTTCAGGAGATGCTTTGGCACCTCCCATTCCCGTTTCGAACAGGTACCAGTTGCTTTCGGATGGAAATTCCGAGGTGCCTGACGTGCCGACTCCTACTCCGAGACCGGCACCTAGGAAGAGTCGTCCGAGTGGGAAGGGGGGGATTGTAGTGATAGGTAGTAGTAACGTCCGCCGTGTTATGGTCCCTTTGCGGGAAAGGGCAGGCCATGAGGGTATAAGCCACCGTGTAACGTCATGGTGCATTCCAAGTGGCGGTGTTCCGCAGGTGACGCAGGCGGTTGGTGCGGCGGTCCGGGGCACGAAGTGCTCAAGTCTGCAGATTGTGGCCCATGTCGGCGTTAACGACGCCATGGACCGTGGATCCGAGGAGATCCTGCGTTCCTTCAGGGAACTGGACTCCGAAGTGAAGCGGGTAAGTCGCGACGAAGGGGTTGACATGACGCTTGCAATTTGTACTCTTGTCCCGAGGATCGATCGTGGACCCCTGGTTTGGAGCCGAGTGGAGGGCATAAACCAGAGGTTGCGTCGCTTCTGCACGGACATTGGAGCCTCCTTCGTCGACCTTCGGCCGGCAATCCGATCGTGTCGGACCCCTCTGAACCGTTCTGGTGTCCATTACACGGCCGAGGCAGCTAGCTGTGTAGCGAGTAGCATACTCGATCACTGTAGACCTTTTTTAGGATAGAGGGTAGGGCAGAGAGTAGGTCAGCTAATGGGTCGAATCAGGTACCATCGCGAACAATATTTAATAGAAAAAATATCCAAGAAATGGTTAAGTCTAAAGAGAACAGTAAGAGGCCAGTTTCAAAAAATAGCAGTAATGTAACTTTGAATATACCTAAAAAAGCGAGTTGTAATGAGAATACACATTCCGGGAATACGCTCACTGATAAATCCTTTTCTGTCGTGGTAGTAAATTGCCGTAGCTTAAGGAATAAAGTAGCTGACTTCTACCATCTAATTGAAACTACTGACGCAGACTTAATTATAGGGACGGAAAGTTGGTTGTGTAACGAAATCGCAGATAATGAAGTATTCCCAAAAAATTTCACAGTTTATAGAAAAGATAGAGTGGAAAGGACCGGGGGAGGAGTTTTTATTGCAGTGAAGGATTGTTATATTAGTAGGAGGGAGTCATTTTCCGACGACCAGGTAGAAAGCGTATGGTGCTCCATTCAAAATCCTAAAGCAAAAACAATCTATGTGTGCGCATATTACAGACCACCAGATACCCATATAACCTCAATATTAGAACTAGAAAGTCAACTCAGTAAATTAACCACTCAAAAAAACGACTGTCATATTATAATCGGTGGGGATTTCAATCTTCCGTCCATAGACTGGGACACGTACAGTTTTATCACTGGGGGAAAAGACAAAGACCTTTGTGAGTCACTCCTGTATACATTCACATCTCACTCACTACATCAATTAGTCACTGCTCCAACTAGAGGGAAAAATACACTTGATCTTTTAGCGACAAATATTCCACACATGGTTGTAAACATAGGTACGGATAAGGGAATAAGCGACCACAAGATAGTTAAAGCTAATTTTTCCGTGAGCATGATCAAGAAACATAATCCACAAAGAAAAATCTACTTATATAATAAGGCTGACTACGAAGGTATGAAACGAGAGTTACAAAAGTCATTTACTAATTTTCAAAAAATAAGTATCAACAGTAATACTGAGGTTTTGTGGAATACTTTCCTCAACGTTACACGATCAGTAGTTAGCAAATACATACCAAGTAAATGGAAAAGAGCCAATGCAGAGCCTAGGTGGTATAACGCGGAGGTTAGAAAAACATTAAAGCACCAAAGAACATGTCATGCTAGGTTAAAAAGGGCAAAAATTAACAAATCCTCTGAAGAACTATACACAGTCACCGAAAATTACAAAATATCTAAACTCTTAGCAAAAAAAGCGTGCCGAAGGGCGTTAGCTGATTTCAAAAGTAAATTACTGGGAGAACAATTGAACGATAATCCCAAGGAATTTTGGTCGTATGTTAGGGACACTCAAGGAAATAAATCAACAGTACACACGCTTAAGAATATCAAAGGGGAAAAGATAACCAACAGTCTACAAAAAGCCAATTCGTTAAACTCATTCTTCAAAAGCATTTTCAGTACTTATACAACACATCTTTTCGATCCGCAGCCAGTTCGTTCCCAAACATGTATGCCTGAAATTATTATAAATTGTCGCGGCATAGAACAGCAGCTAAAAAATATTAACCCCAACAAATCCCCCGGTCCAGATCAAATACCTGCTCGCGTATATAAAACAATGGCATCAGACATAGCGCCTTACTTAGAATTAATATTTACCAAATCTTTAGTAGATCATGTAGTGCCTAAGGACTGGAGAGTAGCAAATGTCACACCTATATTCAAAAGCGGCGACAGGGAAGACCCTAGTAACTATAGGCCTATTTCTCTCACATCCATTTCCTGTAAGGTATTTGAACACATAATCGTAAGCTCCATTATGAGTCATTTAGATAGGGAGGAATTGTTAATAAATAACCAACACGGATTTCGAAAGGGTAGATCTTGCGAAACCCAATTGGCCCTCTTCGTTCATGACATCTTGCTCTCGGGTGAAAATAATGTCCAAGTTGACGCGATATTCCTCGATTTTAGGAAAGCTTTTGATAAGGTACCTCACGTTAAGTTGCTCTCAAAACTAGAAGCATATGGAATAGATAAAAACATTATTAGTTGGATTAATCAATTCTTACATGGGCGGGAACAAAGGGTTGTCATAGACGGTATCATGTCAAACACAGTTAGCGTTACATCGGGTGTTCCTCAGGGAAGTGTAATTGGTCCACTTTTATTTCTCTTGTACATTAATGATATTAGTAACGTCGTTAAAAGTAAGCTTAGACTCTTCGCAGACGACGCGGTTGTGTATAGGGATATTAACAATTCCGAAGATAGCGACTCGTTAACAATCGACCTACTTGCTATTCATGCTTGGTGCGAAAAGTGGCAGATGGAACTAAACATAAAAAAGTGCGTAGCAGTCAGCTTTTGGAAAAAGAAAAATTGGCCATTTAGGGCATACAGAATTGAAAATACAGAAATTATTCACGCCGAGTCTGTTAAGTACTTAGGAGTCACAATTAGTCACGACCTATCTTGGGGAAAACATATTAGGGAAATATGCGGTCAAGCATATAGGAAGCTAGGCTTTATCAAGAGAGTACTCGGAAAATGTGATGAGAAAGTGAAAGAACGTTGTTATTTTTCAATCGTTAGGCCTCATCTGGAATATGCTGTTAGTGTATGGGATCCATACGAAACGGGCTTGATATCAGAGTTAGATCGCGTACAGCGAAGAGGAGCTAGGTTTGTGAAACGATGCTACGATAAGTTGGCTAGTGTGTCTGGACTGTTAGAAGAATTAGGATGGGAATCGCTATCACAGCGTAGATTAAATTATAGGCTTAACCTCCTAAATAAATTTCAGGAAAATCATTTTACTGACGACGTAAAAAACATACTATTAACCCCATCGTACTACGGCAGATTAGATCGCGCCAATAAAATTAGAGAGCTAGATTGTAGAACCGATAGGTATAAAATGTCATTTTTTCCGCGTACCATTCGGGACCATAACAGCTGTGATCGTCGTCATGAATAGTTCGAGTATTGACAATAGGCAGGCAGTTAATCTTTCTCATTATATTCTCCTCTTTCTTATTTATGCATGATGTAAATAATGATGTTCTTATTTATGCATGATATTTTGAATCTGTAGTAGTAGTCTTTGTATCCCTTGCATGTTAGAACGATTGGAGATACAATGTTTCTTGGGTATTAGATTTGTAATTGGCGCTTTGCATGTGTGGTACGCGGGTTTTTAATGTAATGTCGGTGTTCTACCATATCATTCATGCATGCCTGGTGCGAAAGCACCCCCTGCCACACACCCTTTGGGTGGCTTGCAGGGTATGACGTAGATGTAGATGTAGATGTACCTATTGTTCTCTCTTATGGTACGCGGGAAAAATGACATTTTAAATGTATCGGTACGACAACCTATCTCTCAAATCTTGTTAATCTGATCAAACCTAGCATAATACGCAGGGGTTCTCAATATATATCTAACGTCATCTGTGAACAAATCGGTTTCGTATTTATTAAAAGGTTTAACCTAAATTTTAACCTGCGTTCTGATAGTAATTCCCATCCTAGCTCTTCTATTAAACTCGTAACACTTATACAATTATCACAACGGCCGTTAACAAATCTAGCGGATCTCCTTTGCACACGCTCTAATTCTTTTATCATACCTTCCTCGTACGGATCCCATATACTAGCGGCATATTCTAAATGAGGCCTGACGAGCGTAAAATAGCTTCTTTCTCGTACACTCTCATCGCATTTGCCTAGAACCCTTTCTACGAATCCTAATCTACGGTTTGCCTCACTAGTTATTTCCCTGATCTACGTAATACCCTGCGAGCCACCACGAGGGTGTGTGTTGCATATTATACGCTTGACAAATTATAGTTTCTTTTAATGCTGTGCCGCTTATGTAATGTGTTCCCACGATGTGACTGAAGTTAAGGTAATTCCAAGATATTTGAATTTATCTGAAGACTTAATGTGTTCTCCACTCACATTGTATATATGGCAGTATATATTGTTGGCTTTTGTGGGTAATCATTTCTTCTATGAGCCATCATGTGTCTTATTTCAGTGAACTAAATACCTAAATGAACTTCAATAGGCATTTATAATAATAATCATACTGCAGCAACTCTTCAACCCGTTTTCCGATTCATTAACACAAATCCCGCTGTTACGGCCGTACGACAATGCTTGCTGGGAACGGACAGGGAAAAGGCTTTACTCTTTTTTTCTGTATCTTACGGGTGAATAACCTACTCCATTCCCAGAAGACAACTTTTTAAGTATTCTCCGAAGACATGTTTTGTTCAATGTATTTATCATGTGACCACGGAATGAATACGCCAACTGTTTGTAGATGTATTAACCGCCACTGGAAGATTTTGGCGCCACCCTCAGAAGAGTGCTGAAAGGAGCTTAGAGTATACAGGTGCGTGTTCACTGTACAGTTCTTAGCTAGCTTTAATCTATTGAGAGTATTCTACCAGAGAAGTATAAGATGTAAACATCATTTAGGGCACTCTCTCGAGAGCGACTCTCAAATCTCGTGGTAGATCTCGGACCTCGTGAGAGCGTTAGTGTGAACACATGGTAAAGTGGGTGATTTGTCTGATCTAGCTCTACTTATTCGGACATATAGATTTGGCGCCTCGCGCTAGAGCAGTCCTAAATAACGCCCGTACACAATGGCGAATTTGGAGAAAAAAGAGAAATGGGACAAGACGAAACTTTTTACAGCAGTTTGCAAGTTATCCAGAGCTGTGGAATTTTGCGTTAATGAAGTATCGCGGCAGAAACAAGAAAGCTAAGAGCTTTAAAAGAAATCGTGAAGTCTCTGCAAATTGACGAAAGAGAAATAATTCGGAAATGGCACAGCTTGCGGAGCCAAATGAATACAGAAAATTAAATAAAAGGAAAAGCGGAGACGGAGCAGAAGACGTTGTGTGGAGTAGCGGGCTGGAAATATTTGGAGGGCCTGAAATTATTGATGAGGTACCAAGAATGTACTCGTAGCACAGGAAGTATGTTTGGTGAAAGAAATGTTACAATTATCTCATAAATATTAATTAAATACAGTACAAACATTCAAGTAGGAACCAATTTACGAAGACAAGTACTCTGAACATCCAGAGAGAGAGAGAGAGAGTCTCGCGAGAGTGAAATTTCCCTCTAGTGCGAAGTCTCCAGATTAAGTCTCGGTAGAGCAATCGAACTCTAGCTAGATTTTGCTCTACAGTATACACTTACCTTAAGAGCGTAAGGGCTTAGGGCATAGGGTGTACCCTACGCGGATTGGAACACGGCCAATGTGTCTGGATAGCATTTTTCAGAAGAATGGGTTTAGTGGTAAGAACATCAGATGTAAAATTGCCCTGACAAATTTTCAAAGAAAAGGCAATATATGAGTGTAGTTTGAGAAGAGACGTGATGAAAAGACTGGCGTGAACTCTGTTAAGGATAGTAGCACTGCACGGGTCGAAATCTTAGTCACTGCGAAGAGAGGATGCACACTAACTGGGGACGTCGAGAGTTGAGTTCAGAGGATGGCTAGGGTGAGCTGGTTGGCGGAGAAGACGAATCGGGAGGTTTGGATGTGGTTGCAGTGGGGAGGAAGCTGGAAGCAGGAGGTTCGGAGAAGGGAGGGGTGGAGGACGTTTTGAAAGGAGAAAGCCAGTTGAAGGGGAGAGAAGACAGCGGAAGCCTGGAAGAGGGAGAGGGAGATGGGAATTCTTGACGAAGTGAGAAGAGAGAGACAATACGAGGAGTTTGAGAGGGATCTGATGTCGATCCATGTTTGGAAGAGGAGGGGAGATGATGTAAAGAATTTCGAATATTAGGATAAGGATTGTCGCATACCTGCCACTCAGCTGGTAGAATTCGTTGATGAAGGAGAACATTAGGTATTTTTCTAAAGTAATTCAGTCTCTGTGGGTACAATTAGTTTTGAACACATAGGCGTTATCTTCAGGTACGTACAAAGTTTGATTAGGTAGAAATGGTACGTAAATACTGTACCTAATCAAAATTTCTGCGTCAAAAATATCAGGTGTCCTTTTTCATTTTTGAAAATGAATTTTCATAGTCACGCCCGAAACAATGGCGTTTATAGCTGGTGGACCACTCTGATGAATGAGCCACATACTTAAGGAACTATATTTATGCCATTCAGTATTAACATTTGTGCGATACACCGGTGGAGGATTCCAATATGAAAGTTCGTGAAGTTCTCGGAATCCTGGATTTTTCTACAGCGACACACGTAGTCGAGAGTATGGATGGGTTCTTTAAACTGACTACATCTACATCTACATAATACCCTGCGAGCCACCACGAGGGTGTGTGGCAGGGGGTGAAGATCACCAAACATGCACTATTGCCATGCAAGTGGGATATTTAAGGGAGGCATGCTAGAGAACAGGGTCACATGCAGCTTGGTGGTTAGTATCTACATAATAAGAAAAGGATTATTGGTTGTTATTACATGCATCATGCACTACAGACTACTCTAACTATATTTCACCTACCTATATTTTGCTACGCTACCTATTGTTCTCTCTTATAGTACGCGGGAAAAATGACATTTTAAATCTATCGGTACGACAATCTCTCTAATCTTGTTAATATGATCAAACCTAGCATAATACGCAGGAGATCTTAATATATATCTAACGTCATCTGTGAACAAATCGGTTTCGAATTTACTTAGAGGAACCTATATTTTAACCCGCGTTCTGATAGTAATTCCCATCCTAGTTCTTCTATTAAACTCGTGACACTTATACACTTATCATAACGGCCTTTAACACACCTAGCGGATCTCCTTTGCACACGCTCTAATTCTTTAATCATGAAAATATTCGTGAGGGAAGCAGCGACTGTCTATGAGCAATGTGTTTTTAAATTCCGAAAATAGTAGTTTGCGATATCACCTAAGCCCAGCAGAAAAATTTTTCGGTACCGGGAATGTACCGGAGGTTGGCTAAACCCCTGATAAGCAATATAATGTGTGATAACCGTCGTTCCTATTTAGACCCACTCACACGGTTTTGTGTCGTGAAGGTAGATGGAGCGAATTATCATTTCACCTAGAAATCAATGAATTTGGTTTCACTTTAAAGAAAAATATATCACCCTTCCATTGACATAAAAAAATCAACCCCTTACCACATTACTTTCTGAGATGTTTGCCAAAACATACCAGCCCTTTTATATGGGAAATGGTACGTATATGCACTCCAGAGAGACATTATTTACAAAATGAGGTATTCTCTACACTTAGATCTCATAAAAAAATCAACAGTGTGTAGTTTGTGTGTTTTCTCAACTATTTTTGATAATTAATCATATTGTCACCGCAGTAAATTCTTCGGGATCACAATAAACCTTCCGTTTTGATGGAGTTTCAAACTTACCGCGTGAAAATAAGGGTCAAGTTAGAGACTTGTTTAGATATTTTAATTTGGTTACTTACAATTTCAGTCATGTAAAACTACATTAATGAACCATTAATAATGCAAAATTTAATTCGTGTGTCTCACAGCTGGTGAAATTAAAACGTATACCTACATCGAATATGGTCTCTATTATGATTAGGGAACTATCTCGCTGGTACTACCTTAGAGGCCGCTTTACACGGTACATTTTATTGTACAGTCGGATTCAAATGTATTGCAAAGAATCGAGCGGCGCCACTTACGCTTCTCAAGGAAATCGAGTTTCACTTACGGCGCTGTTATTCTTTGCTATTCAACGCTATCTATTCAGCTGTTTATTTGCACGTATTTAAATTGTAACAGTTGAGCAATTGCTTGTTTTGTGCTAACTTGTTATTACATAATATGATCAGCTCGAATAAGAATGACATGCTGCGACGACGTTTATCTAGCATATCTCCATTAAATATCCTAGTTGCATGTCAACAGTGCATGTTTGGTGATCTTCACCCCCTGTCACACACCCTCGTGGTGGATCGCAGGGTATCACGTAGATGTATTGATTAATTGAAATACCAAACCTTATTATTAAACACAGATCGTTCCTGGCATACAATATACCTACGGCAAATACCACATAATGTATCATTTAGAGTAACAGTTGTGATTAATAAGTAATAATTATCCATGCTCAAATCGTAAATCCAAACCAAAACGAAAGTGTAATAACAAATTAGCACAATATAGGAAATTGGTCAACTATTACCATTTGCACACGTGAAAATAAGGCGTTGCGTAGCAAAGAATAACAGCGCCGTAAGTGAAACTCAATTTCCTTGAGAATCGTAAGTGGCGCCGCTCGATTCTTTGCAATACATTTGAATCCGACCGTACAAACGAATGTACAAATTCCTTCATGAAGGAAATTGTACCGTGTAAAGCGGCAAATTTTATGATTGTCTGAATGACTTAACGGGAAATAGAGCCTGCATTAATCCCATTCAGTTTCTTGTACATTCTATGATAAATCCATTTGTACAATATAATGTACCGTGTAAAGCGGCCTAAATTCTCTTACCAGTCGTGGCTTGGTCGGATTCGAAACGAATGGCAGCCAAACCCGTCCTCTCGAGTGGAGGGAGGCTTCCCACGCGGACCCCCCTCTTACCCCCCACCCCCCGCTCCCTCCCGGCCCCCTCCTCTGCCCCGGGTGTCCTCCTCGATCGATGCGCCCCCGCATGCCCCCTTCGCGGCGGGCGGGCTCTCCTTCGCCCCTCACTCGGCACCCGTCGCCCCTCATTAGGGCCCCGTCACCTCCCATCAGCCCCTCGTCGCTCCTCGTCAAGGCCCTCCTCACCTTCCCCCCCTCATTTGCACGGCCTTCACTCGGTCGACGGACAGGCATGCCCTCCCCTCAACCCGACCGACCGCCACACTTGGCCATGCCGCGCGCGCGTGCGGGAGGAAGAAAAGAACTCAGCCATTTTGGTAAATGAATGTTCATACATACATATACGAGGCGCATCCAGAAAGTAAGTTTCCCTATTAAAAAAAAAAAAGAAAACAGGATCTGAGTCTTTCCCCGGCGAATGCTTAAAGTGAGTGCTTGTAGAGTGAAGATTTCTTGGGTTTCCAGCCGGGTAATGGTGAATTCACCCTGAAGACGATGGCAGACTACGTCATCGAAACGTCGCACAGTGGGACGAAAGCGAAAAAAGCTGGCCAAAACCTCAAAAAAATTTTTTTTGAGTCCGGAAACTTTGAAACTTTGCACAATTATTGCCAATAGATTGGTGCATATGATGACACATTCAATTTTTCATAGGTAAATTGTGCTAACAAAATAAATTTAAAATAAAATACAAGACCTCAAAGTTGAACAAATTTCGCAAAAATCGCCCGTATTAGATTTTTTCCAAAAATCGCCGTATTCAAGCTGATGCTGAACCTTTTTCATCAAAGTTACGTAAATTAAACTTAGCAGTGACATAAAACAGTTCCTTTTCTTTAATAAGCACTTATTTAAGTGGCCAATTTGTTGCATTTGCCAGAGATACGTTACAAAATGTCGGGCTCTGGTTTTCGTCAATTTTTTGTCTTTATGTAGTAATATAAAAAAATGGACATCTATGTACACTGAGATATTCACACCACAATTACAGCAAAGCTTTAAGAGTTAAAATCCGATGAGATCATCTGCGACCGTTTGCGACGCCGAAAATAAAATTGATTTTTCGATCGTGCGGCCCAGTCCGGAGCTGCGCACTGGCTATGGGGATGCCCCGTTCTTGAAAGGGTTTGGAGAGGGCAAACACTGAACCTTTTCCATCAAAGCTATGGAATAAAAGCTTAGGTTTATTAGTAAAATAATTCCTAGTAGCAAAGCTTTCAAAGTGTGAATCCAAAGAGATAATCTGCGACCGTCCACGACAACGAAAGTAAAATCGATTTTTCGATCGCGAGCAAAGTATCGGCATTTAACCGACGAGCGTTTTAAAGCTTTTAAAGCTTAATGCAGTTTGTGGGAGACATCATTTCACATTTAATTCAATACATTTCGCCCAATTATTGAAAAAATCTCACATTTCCAAAGACACCAAAATATCAGTCACGTACCGCACTATTTTTCGAGATATTTATCTAAAAAATACCAGACATTTTCTGTGAGAAATTGTGTGTGCATTTCAGACTTAATTTATTTGAAAAATGAGGAATTCTATGTGCATAAAACTCTATGGAAATTTAACAGTGTGTACACAATTACGAAACTTAACCGGTGAAAAACCATTCTCCTTGTCCGGTCTCCAACCCGGATCCGACGATATCGCGCCGAGTGCTTTTGAGGCGTCCTTCATTCTAGGGACTTTTTGTGGGCTTGTCCCAGTATCCTACAAATGTAAAGAGCGTTTAGGAAGTATGATTTCTCCACTTTTTTTTCAAAACAGAGCAGATACTTATCAGAGTAAGTTTTAAACAATCACAAATATTTAATTCTGTTGTGAAAACTTTTGTAACGTGCGACGCGAAGAAAATGAGTGGAGTTAAAACGATAGGTATAAATGTAAGTGTATCCGTATAGGTTATATACATACAGGAATAGGCTTAATGGTTGAAGGCGTAACTTTGTGGAGTGACTCTGCTGACATGACTAAAAAGAGAGCTCTTGGTATTTTCCACACTTAAAACTTTAATTCCCGACCCAGGTTTCGACTGTTTCCCAGTAGGCTTCCGCGGAGATTCTGACTGTGGGCAGCGATTGTTCCGGGTTTCCATCCGCGTGTATCCATTATTTCGGACAATATTTCGCCAACGTTCCAGTTGGCTTCCTCAGGTCCACTGAAGTGACGATGCAGGAATTGGTCCTGGAATTGGTCTTTTCATGGAAGATTTTGAACGGAAAGCCTTGCAGTCCTTCCACAAAAAGCCAAAACTCTTTGTGAGGTATGTGGACGACACATTTGTGGTATGGCCACATGGAACGGATGAACTCGAGAAGTTCTTGCACCACCTGAACGCACAAAATGCAGCCATCACATTCACCATGGAGACGGAAACGGACAACTGCCTGCCTTTTTTAGACGTCCTCGTCGAGAAAAGAAAAAATGGGTCTTTAGGACACTCCGTTTTTCGGAAAAAGACCCACACGGACCGATACCTCCATGCGAACTCCCATCACCACCCTCAACAGAAAGCCGGAGTAATTAAAACTTTATTCCACCGAGCATGCTCGCTCTCAGACGCTGCTTCCATCGCAAAAGAGAAACGACATCTAATGGAAACTTTCCAGATGAACGGCTTCCGGCGAGAAAACATCCTGAAGATAATCCGCAAGATGGAACGGAAGCAGCAACTGATGGCCCCAAAGAGGGCCTATGAAGAGAGCCGTACTACAGAAAAGGCGAGGGCACACGCCATCTTACCTTACGTCGCCGGGACCACGGAAAGAATCGCAAGAGCCCTCCAGAAACACAACGTCATGACCAGATTTAAATGCGTTACCAAGATGGCGAGTATCCTCGTAAACTCGAAAGACCACCACCCTAAAGACATCTATGGAGGAGTATACCAAATAAAATGTAGTTGCGGCAATTCCTACATCGGCCAGACTTCAAGAGCTCTGAAATGCCGAGTGCAAGAACACCGAAGGGCCGCAAAAAACAGGCAATTCAGCCAGTCAGCGGTGGCTGAACATCAATGGAGTGGACCGACCCACAGCATTGACTTTGACAACGCCTCATTATTGAATAAAGAAGGCCGCTATTACCCAAGAGTCATCAGGGAAGCAATTGAAATCGCAAAAACACCTGCGAATTTCAACCGCGAAGACGGCTACACCCTCGCCAGCGCGTGGAAACGGGTCTTCAGAGAGTCCAACCAATGAGAGCACACCTCCACAAATTAGGCGCCAAACTACGTGTATATTAAGAGGACCAATTCCTGCATCGTCACTTCAGTGGACCTGAGGAAGCCAACTGGAACGTTGGCGAAATATTGTCCGAAATAATGGATACACGCGGATGGAAACCCGGAACAATCGCTGCCCACAGCCAGGTTTCGACTGCCTTGCAATCATTTTCAAGGTACATTATACATGGTATGCGAGTTAATATATAGATCTTGGGAGGGGTAGGGGTGGGGGAAGAAGTGGTTGGTTGACGTCAGAGACTTGCGTCACGGTCAGTGGGAGGTGGTGGGGGGGGGAAAGGTATGGATAATAGGGGAGAGTGGGAGGGAAAAACACATTCATTTAGGAGATTCTCACTTATGCTCTGGGCAGCACTCAAAATTTCGAAATGTTCTAAGTAGTCCAATTTGGCTCCTTTCTTCTCAACATGTAGCACTTCCGGCAAAATGTCACTTAAATGGTCCTCTTCGATTAAATGTTTAGCAAAGGCTGATGAGACATCTCCTTTTACCCAACACGCTCTATGTTCTCGAGCCCTTACTGAGATGGCTCGACCACTTTGTCCAATGCATATCGAAGCACAATTGGTAGTAGTACATTTAAGCTTATATACACCACTTTTGTTCACAGGTGTCACTTTGTCCTTTGAGTTGAAAAACAATTTGCCCAAAGTTTTTGAGGTGTAAATGAAACATGGAAATGCGTCAATTAATTTATAAGATATGTTCCCCAGAAAAGGAAGTTTACACCATCGTTTGAGTGTCTCGTCATGTTTGTAAAAGCTGAGTGAAGTGATTAATTTAATAGTTTCTTTCTCAGTTACACGTTTTAATATTTTGTCCATCAATTCTGTCTTATATTGTATATGTCCTATATATTATTGAAAGCGATCAATTTGATTATGTTCAACTCGGATTGGAAGTTGGGCTCGGATAGTGGTATAGAAACAAGGCGGTGAATCATGGAATAAAAGCTAGAATGCTTGGGGGAATGGTGGGTGGCAAGAATCATTAGAAATAACTGCGTCAGTATATGTGGGTTTGCGGAAGATGGAGAATTCATGGTAGCTATATTTTATGTCTATTGCTAGGTCAAGGAAATTAATCTTATTTCCTCCTGTTTCCGCCGTGAACTTTATAGAATGGTGTACATTATTTAAAACATTTAAAAACCTGTCCAGTTGACGAAGACTGCCAGTCCATACACACAGCACATCGTCGACATATCGGAACCAATAAAAAACGTTCTTGACAAGAATATCATTGGAGTTAAAAAGTTTTCCCTCTAAGTTGTTCATAAAAATGTCGGCTAACAATGGGGATAAAGGTGATCCCATTGCAAGGCCATGAGTTTGTTTATAAAACGTACTGTCAAACAAGAAATACTTTTGGCTTAATGATAAAGTTTTAAGTGTGGAAAATACTAAGATTTCTCTCTTTTTAGTCATGTCAATACAGGAATAGTATATATTTATTGAGAATTTCACTCGTATAAAATTAAGTCTTTGTGTCATTAATACAGTGAACCTGTGTTAAGCGACCACCGACAGTTTCGCTGAATAACGGTCGTTAAGAGGAGTGGTCGTTTGACAGGGGTCCAGTTCCTAGGAGAACACCTAATGCATATGAACGGACGGCTGATTTGAAAGAAATGGAAAAACTCTTGAAGCGACGGTTTTGTTCAAACCTATACAAATAGCGTTTACTTCCACATAATTTAGTTGTCCCTGGGAAATTTCAATGCATATTAATTTGATGAACACTTGCCGTGAAACTTTATCTAAGCAACTACCGACGGTTCGCAGAAAAATGGTCGTTGAGAGGGGTGTTCGCTTGATCAGGGTTGTCGTTAAGAGGGGTTTCTCTCGAGTACCATTTTTACTTCATATTTCTCACAGCGGGTAAAATAGTTAATTACAGTTCGAACAGGTGGCTAATGTGACAAGGGAAAATCCTCGCTAAACTATTTTAACACCCACCCCGTCGATGGAATGGCCGACAGTTTAAAATTATAGTTTCATGAGTTCATAACTATGACCAGTACATCTACATCTACGTGATACCCTGCGAGCCACCACGAGGGTGCGTGGCAGGGGGTGAAGATCACCACAGATGCACTTTTGTCATGCAAGTAGGATATTTAAGGGAGACATGCTAGAGAACAGGGTCATATTCACCTAGATGGTTAGTATATACATAATGAGAAAGGGATTATTGGTTGTTATTACATGCATCATGCACTACAGACTATTCTAACTATATTTCACCTACCTATCCCTTTTGCTACGTTGCCTATTGTTCTCTCTTATGGTACGCGGGAAAAATGACATTTTAAATCTATCGGTACGACAATCTATCTCTATAATCTTGTTAATATGATCAAACCTAGCATAATACGCAGGGGTTCTTAATATATATCTAACGTCATCTGTGAACAAATCGGTTTCGAATTTACTTAAAAGGTTTAACCTAAATTTTAACCTGCGTTTTGATAGTAATTCCAATCCTAGTTCTTCTATTAAACTCGTAACACTTATACAATTATCATAACGGCCTTTAACAAACCTAGCAGATCTCCTTTGCACGCGTTCTAATTCTTTTATCATACCTTCCTCGTACGGATCCCATCACGGGGGCATATTCTAAACGAGGCCTGACAAGTGTAAAAGCATGACAAGTGTAAAAAGTGACTGACAGTATAGTAGGCATAAAACTGTGTCAGACACGTGAGAGTCATCCGAAGTTTTTGCCAAGCTGTGATCAAATTATGCACTGATCTCTCAGCTAGTTGAACATATTTTCAAGAAAATTAATTTTGGAAAGACGTGGAACAAGTTAGTAAAATTTGGTTAATCTCCGTATGACTAAGATTGAGTGTTGTATTTGGTGTGAAAGGACAGTAATAAAAATTTTGAAATAAGTCGACGATTTGAAATACTATTCTCGTGAAATGAGCAATAACGTCGGGCAAATTTAATAATTCCACTATAATTGTATAACTCTTCACCATTCTTTTTATGCATGCATACATAAGGCCAGGGCGCCCGGGCAAAAATCCCGAAAAGGAGGAAGGTAAATGGCTAACATATTGTCGTTGTTAGAAATATGAGATATTATTTTTATATGACGCCGAACTCGCCGAATTTTATGTGAATTGATATTATTCTCCAACTATCTTAATTGTGCTATAAATCCTTTTTTGTTGGTCTTTAATAAGGGACACGTACTTGTAGGGTTCATTCGTACCATTGATATTAGATTTTAAGTTGTCAACATTATCTTCATCATATTTAACTAAGGATGAGTCGAATCCAAATGGCTATTCTCGTTTCGAGAACGCAGGTTTAAACTTAGGTTAAACCTTTTAAGTAAATTTGAAACCGATTGGTTCACATATGACGTTTGATATACTTTAAGAACCCCTTCGTATTATGCTAGGTTTGATCAGATTAACAAAATTAGAGAGAGATAGATTGTCGTACCGATAGATTTAAAATGTCATTTTTACCGCGTACCATAAGGGAGAACAATAGGCAGCGTAGCAAAGGGATAGGTAGGTAAAATATAGTTAGAGTAGTCTGTAGTGCATGATGCATGTAATAACAACCAATAATCCCCTTCTTATTATGTAGATACTAACCATCTACCTGCATGTGACCCTATTTTCTAGCATGTCTCCATTAAATATCCTAGTCGCATGTCAATAGTGCATGTTTGGTGATATTCACCCCCTGTCACACACTCTCGTGGTGGCTCGCAGGGTATCACGTAGATGTAGATGTACGGTGTCGTCTCGAGATGTGTCGAGTTCGCTGACCCCTCCCATCCCTCCCCCCCGAGGGGAAGAAACGCATCCCTCCTCGCCCCAGCCCTTCACCTCGTATCTCCCACGCCCCCCCCCCCACCCCTTCGAGTGCCGTGTTTGCTCGAGACTCGAAAGAGCCGTCCGCTCTCTCCGGGGTGAGAACGCAAATAATATGCATGAGGGGCGCGGCGGCAGCGGCGGCCGAGGCAAGTTGCGGCGCTGCGAAACCGGAAGCGTGTCTCGGACGGGGACGTGTCGGGAGGCGGATGGAGTGGGAGGCGTGGGGCAGCGGGGGGGGGAATGGCAGGAATTCCACGCTCGGTCCCTCTCGCATGGGGAGAGGGTGGGTGCAGTGCAGGGGTGTCGATTTGCGGTGGTCGGGCCCAGCGTTGCGGTCGCGCGATGTAGGGGGGGCGAGCAAACAGGCGGAAAGGCTTGTGCGGTTTGCCAGGGGGGGTTCATCTCCCCCCCCCGCCCCTGGGGGGTTGGCCCGGGCGAGGGCGGGGAGCGAGGGCGTCGGGCCTAGGGTTCGCTTTTAAGGATCCCTCGCTCTTCCCCCCCACACCCTGACCCCTGACGCGCAAACGAGCGCAAAATTGTGAGAGCCCCCCCGAGCTCTCGGCTCGTTCGCCCCCACTCACACACACGAGAGGGGGGAGGTCGTTTGGAAGGAGCGGGTCAATCTTCGCTTCACGGGCAATCGGCGCCCAATTTGTTTTATCCGATCGCCCCACGAAACACTCCCCTTTCCACCCCGCAAACACACACACGCTCCCTCTCTCCCGGTCGAACAAACCACACACGCGGCATCTTTTTATCTCGGTCGTTCGGCCGGACGACGATTCCGCGGTCGTCCTCCGCTCTCCCGATGCGCGTTTGCAGTCGAGAGATAAGTCCCAACTCCCATTTAAATCTCTTAAATTGGACAATGGATATGGTCTGCTCTGCACAACAGCCTCGGGAAAGGGACGCATTCGATATCCTTTGACGCATTTCGGGGAACGCTGTATGTTCAACGAGTTAGCCATCCCATTCACGCTCCAGTCACCGACCGTGGGTTTGGTTTGATTCCGGTGTCCATTCAGTTTACGCCTTTGCTTTCGTTGACTATCGGATTTGTTCTTTTTTTGCGCTCATTTTACTTCGGATCGGTTGTTATAGCTTCTGAATTAAGTTGTGTGTTGTTCTACACATTAGAAGAGAATAATGTAACTAATCTTCATGGTCACTTATACCCGTAATATTTCATTTTATCGGAATATGTTTATGTTTGTTTGCATGGAGAAATCCAAAGAACTAATAAAAATCAATGGTTGGCGAGTTCACTTTGTGTAAGTTGTTCATCTTAAAAATGAAACCACTTTGTTTTTTTCCACCAATATATTAAAAAAAACACCATTCGACCGGTTTTGGCCTTTTTAGGCCGTTATCAAGATTGCAAAGTAAAATACCATGAGACAGCACGGTTTATAAAGGCCGAAACCGGTCGAATTGTGTTTTTTTTAAATGTATTGGTGGAAGAAAAGACTAAGATTATGTAGAAACCTTGAGGTTTCTATATAAACTGTGCTGTCTCACGGTATTTTACTTTGTAATCTCGATAGTAGCCTGAAAAGGCCAAAACCGGACGAATTGTGTTTTTTAATATGTTGGTGGAATAAAACTAAGTGGTTTCATTTTTAAGATATAGTCCAAAGAACTAGTATACTTTGCAGAAATCCCTTGGTAGCTCAGTCAGCGAAATTATTCAAATTTTAAGAAGTATATAATTATGTACTTCGAAGATTTTAGAGATTATTTATTTTTTTCGTTCTATGTATTACAAATTTTTTATCGTATTATTCCATTAAATTTTTAAAACGATTAATAGTCTTTTCGTTCTCGCCACGGCAATTCACCGGGCGGAAGAAAATATGACGTCCACATAATGTGTATCGAGTCATTTAACAAAGCGCTGTAGATAATAGTAGGAAATGATTTTGTTTTGTCTATCACTAGAAATATTGCCGAAAAATGGACTTGATATTTCATCATATAGAGGAATATCCTCTATCCAATAGTAAATTCGAACAAAGAATCATGCCTTTTCATAGATTGATTTTTATAGAAGGCTCTTCGCAGTTATTCGACTTCCCCATCGCGTTGGATAATGGGTAAGTTGTTATGCCAATCGCCGTCGAAAAAAAGTGCGTCAAGGAGCCCTGAGAGCTGAAAAATGAATGAAAAATTCGTAAAAATTTAATTGACACCCAGGAAAATAATTTTTTGCGAGCAATTTAGATTCGAGATATGATATAGTCGTTTCACCGATGAAAGTACCGCCCCCATCCACTTTGCGAATTTATTACTGAGTAAGGTTTTGTACATGATGAGCTCCCTCTCCTCTCATCAAAGACCTAATCTGAAATTGACTCCGGTATGATTTTTGTATTCTAATTGGTTCTGAATGAAGAATCCCGATATGATTTTTTTAATATGTAGGGATACGAATTCTTTGAAAGGAAGACATCCACTCACATCTACATGCTCGTAGGATAAAAGAAATCGTGCGAGGAATAATACTTTACACGAGAGTGAAGTAAGGGAGTCGAAGTGGTCCCATCAAAACCAAACTCTACAGGTTTCTATTGATCGCCATTCGTGTAGAAGGGGGAATTGATTAGATTTTAACGGCGATTTTTTGGACATTGTGCGTCAGCATTAAGAGCTCTCGGACGGTTCAAGCACTCTGAATGTAAACGAACGTACTTGACGGGACACTTAAATACCGTGAGCACGTCTTTACTCCACGAACGCGTCTCAGCTCATTAGGATTAAATTTGAACTGACACAAAAAATAAAAAAATATACTTCGGTTATGTTCTCACTGTTTCTGTGAACTCCTCACTAATTAGAACTTCAAACTCAACCAGCAATAATGCTGTTGTGCTCCTAATCGAATTCGTTACATCCCTGATATACCAATAAATGTCGGAGTTTATCATTCATCCAGTTTGAATATTCGCCGCGATCGGAAAGCAGACCGCTGGTAACGCTTTGATACAAGATTATTTCTTTCTTTTTCTCGTGAAAATTTCCATCAAGGACGACAGTTTTAATACTCTCAAAGACGGATTACAACTGGGAAAATTGTGCTGTGAACTAAAAAAATAGAAAAAGATGATTCACGAAGAAAATTTTTTAGCTAAAAATTACATATGTGCATAAAAATACATCATTAGCAAAACGTCATTTTAACACGGCGGCCTGAGTGGGGTTTTGTCGGTTTCCCTCACGTCCTCGGGCATTAGCCTATTACACGGTTGCCTATGTAAATTTATGTATACTTAAATAATAATAACAGTTCATTTGTACATGAAAATTCAAAAAACAGCAATAATTAATACGTGCTCCATAGTACGAAGATTTTTAAATGAGCATTAAAACAGTACTTGAGCCTAATCCCTTTGGTGCCTTGCACCCGGGATAGGTGAATGTTTCCCAGCCCTTAAAAAGGCTGAGAAGTGAAGAATTCAGTAATAATAATAATATAATTCTTTATTCCATTCATATGTATGCACAGTTGATTATTTATACAAAGCATAGGAACATAGGTACCCCAGAGGAACTACCTGATTTGGGGTTACCATCATCTGAATTTTATTATGGCAGAGCTGGCGCTGATCAGTTGTCAAACACATTATCTCAAAATAATCTAGGGCTTCTATACCTCATTGTGCATTCATATTATAAAAAAGAAAAATTCAAGTTATTACGCGTTCACTATAACTTGAGTTTGTACAATAACTTGAGCGATGACAATCACTTAGACAATTATCATTATATTTTACTAACCATTATATTGTTAATATCTACTTGGCTAAATGAACATATAGTTTTTTTAATAGATCTGTCCTTAGCGAGTTATGAGGTACCCTCGAAAACTCCGCGCTGGTGAACCCCAGATCTCCGTACTGCGGGAGTATCGTCAAATCTCGCAGTCCAATCATATGGTCCTTTTATGCAGCGGCTTAGCGGCCAGGCTTTCCGGCTCTCGCCGCAGGATTACAACTTCCCCCTTGGACTGGATGCTTTCGCTTATCTCCAAGGGAAGGAAGAGGTGGGAAGGAAGGGATGGGAAGGGAAGGTTAGCGAAACCAACTCGAGGCCGACACCAATGAGGCGGATTGAGGTCAAAATGACCTCAATTGTGCCTCCGACCCCCGAAGAGCTCGTATTAGTTTGGTTACCCAAACAACTGAGACGAGTAGCCGTCGGTCTCGCTTTCGCGAAAAAACCTACCGCACTTCATCGTTGAGAACCGGAAGAGCCCGTTGCCCAAAAGACTGGGATTACATTGTAGGTATCTTCCTCTGTATGTATGGCTCCCTTTCAGGGTCGACGCCGAGCGGTCTGCCGGAGTACGCCCTCGAGTCGGGGACCACCGGCCATACCACGTTGAAGACACCGGTTCTCGGCTTAGCGGCCAATGCATCGGCCGTGCTCTCCCTTCCCTCGCCCCCAAATCTCCTCCCCGACCCTCCCTCGCTTCCATCCTCGCCCCTGCGCCATGCGCCAGGGCCCCTCCTCCACTCCCCTCTCTCCCCCCCCCCCGCCAACACCACATCCTTACCCTATCCCCGTCCGCTTACCCCCACTTCACTAGCTATCCGGTCTATTTGTTTACACTTTGCAGTCTCTTTGCGCTGGATTTGAGTTCGTGCAATTCCCACCGTCTCAGTCTTTGACGACACAAATCAACGCTTCCTTCGAATTTATTTAGCGGAATTATGCTCGGCTGTGAATGAAAATCATTACTTTCCTCGAAGATGAATTTCTGAATTAAGGTAGTCCGAGCGGAATACCATATTACTTAGAAATCAACGAATTTTGTCTCATCTTAAAGAAAAATCTCTCATCCTTCTAATGACACCAAACCCTTACCACATTACTTTCCAAGTTATTTGCCAAAAAATACCAGCCCTTTTACATGGGAAATGGTACGTGTATGCACTCCAGAGAGAAATAATTTACAAATTGAGGTATTTCTAACGCTTAGATGTCGTAAAAAAAACTAACAGCGTGTAGTTTGTATGTTTTCTCAACTATATTTGAAAAATAATCATATTGTCAATACAGTAGGTTCTTGGGTATCATAAAAAAACCTTCCGTTTTGTAGGAGTTTCAAACGCACCGTGCGAAAAAAATGAGTCAAGTTAAAGACTTATTTAGCTATTTTCATTTTCTTACTTACAATTTCTGTCATATAAAACTATATTATTGCGCCAGTACTAATGCAATATTTTATTGATGTGTCCTACAATTGGTGAAATTAAAACGTATAATTCGAATATGGTCTCTATTATGACTAGAGAACTATCTCACTCGGACTACCTTAAGAGATTTCCTTTGACAATAACGCGCGTTCGTTTAAAAGTTGGCGATTCTTATTCTTTGGCATATAATTCCACCCGTGCTGAATTCTGTTGTCATGTTTTGCTGTCCATAACTTTAGCATTCTTTCTTCGTTAACTTTTTTGCATTGCGACAGCTTTTTCTTCCTCATTTCAGCATTTATTATTTCCTCATTCCGTGATTTGAAACTCACACGACCTTACGAAGAGGCATGATTATGTAAACAACTTGGAAATTTTTTCCTTTTGCGTAATAATTGTGTTTGAATATCCTAGGGGAGGGGAGCTGGTACCTATCGGTTTCATATTTTTTCTTTGAAAACGTAAACCCTGGTTTAGAGTATCTGCATTCGATAAATTGTTGCATCACGATACGATTCGTCTCGAAGACTGCGAATCTCTGCGGGGTAGATCAGAGAGGGAGGAAAAAGGCACTACCCCGTCGCGGGACATCGTCTCGAGAAAGGAATCTACATACTACCCCGCGAGCCGCCACCCGGGCGTGTGGCAGGGGGTGTTAGGTCACCAGCCGTGTAAAGATGTAAGGTTTTTGGAGGTGAAATGGTGACATGTCCAATGAGATTCTATTTGGAGGAGCTCAGTATTTATTGTGGTCGCTTAATGTGCGCGTAAAGAACAAATTTTTGTTCGGCAGAGACTCTCTCTTATTTTATTGCATCTGTCAGGGAGCGAGGCGTCATAATAATATTCTCTGTGTCGCTCTGAAACACACCAGTTCTGAATATCTCAAGCAGCCTAAGCCTAGCGTGCAGCCTTCGAGTCTCTAGGGGCTCCCACCTTAATCCCTCTAACAGTTGTGTAACACTATATGTTCGTTCGTAGCAGTTTTTAACGAAGCGTGTTGCTTTCCTTTGTATTTTGTTAATTTTTTTGGTTTAAATTATTTGACAAGGGTCCCAAATGCTCGCGGCGTATTCGAGGTGTGGCCAAACCAGAGCGAAGTAGCATCTCTCCTTTACTTTTTCATCCGAGGACCTTCCTATTATGCGCTTAACAAAACCTAGTTTCTTTAATGCAGTGCCGTATATGTTTTGTATGTGTATTCCCCACGATATATCTGAAGTTAAGGTGATTCCCAGATAATTTAATGTATTTGAAGATTTAATGTTTACTCCCCCCACGGTGTAGGTATGGCATTTGTTTGTTGACTTTCGCAGAAAGTGAACTGTGGTGCATTTACTAATATTTAATTCTAACCTCCCACTCCTGGCATCACGAATGAACGCTATTAAGGTAAGATGACAGAACTTCAAAGTCCGCGTCTTCGCTTATTTCACGGCAGACTACTGTATCGTCTGCAAATAATCTTAATTTACTGCAATTTCGAGAACTTACGTCATTAATATAAACAATGAATAAAAGAGGGCCAATCACGCTTTCCTAAGAAATTCTTTCATTTCTTGACTGCTGGGAGACTATACATATTTCTAATATCATTTGTTGCATTTTTGCGCTCTTCGTTCCCACTCGTCGCCGCCCTCGACGCCCGGCGGCCTCACCCGGGACAGAGAAACCGCCCACCCCAAATTCGCCCACTCTCTCTCCCGGTCACTCTAAGAAGGGACTAGGGCCATCCTCCCTCCATGGAGCTAGAGAGGGAAGGAAGACATCAAGGCCAATGGATTAATGGAGTGAGGCGTTTTAGCCCGACCTTGGAGATGCAAGATCATTATGGCTGGGTGGAAGTTCCGCGCTTCATCAGACACCCACTTGGGTATCAATTTTCCGGCTTCGTCAACTCAGCCCCGTCAAGTACGGCATCTCTCCGTGTACCCTGACAAAAACACACTCCACTGGGATTTTCTCCTAAATAATTTTTCCCACCTCTCCTCGCTCATCGACTTCTAGAGCTGATGATCCGACCCGGTTCGAGAAAGTGTTCGCGTGAGGGATGAAGGGCGCCCGAGTAATGCGCTGGTTGCATTGGATGCTTTGATTCTAAAGTGAAAACAAATCTTGGAAAGTAATTTCGTTCAGTTTTCATCGTGAATGCCTTTGATATACTCGACTCTCGAGACTTTCAGAGTGAACCTAGGATTCTGAGGAGTTATTCCCTTGGCGACGACCGTACCTAACCGTTTGACAATAAACGTTGCTATTTTTCAATCGTTAGGCCTCATATGGAATATGCTGCCAGTGTATGGGATCCATATGAAGCGGGGTTGACATCGGAATCAGATCACGTGCAGCGAAGAGTAGCTAGGTTTGTAAAAAGACGCTACGATAAGTTTAGTTGTGTGTCTGGACAGTTAGAAGAATTGGGATGGGAATCACTATCACAGTGTAGATTAAACTATAGGCTTAATCTCTTAACTAAATTTCAGGAAAATCATTCCTCTGACGACGTAAAAAACATACTATTAACTTCCTCGTACTACGGCATATTAGATCGCGCCAATAAAATTAGAGCTAGATTTTAGAACCGATAGGTATAAAATGTCATTTATTCCGCGTACCATTTGGGACCATAACAGCTGTGATCGTCGTCATGAATAGTTCGAATTGTGACAATAGGCAGGCAGTAAATGTTTCTCATTATGTTTTCTACTCACTTATTTATGCATGATGTAAATATTGATGTTCTTATTTATGCATGATATTTTGAATCTGTAGTAGAAGTCTTTTTATCCCTTGCATGTTGGAAAGATTGACGATAAAATGTTTCTTGTTATTAGATTTTTAATTGGCGCTTTGCATGTGTGGTTCGCGGGTTTCAATGTAATTTCGGTGTTCTACCGTATCATTCATGCATGCCTGGTGTGGAAGCACCCCCTGCCACACACCCTTTGGGTAGCTTGCAGGGTATGACGTAGATGTAGATGTATAATTGACAATCAGCTGCACTGAAAGCGCCTCTCTTTAGTCTTGGTATAATCAACCATTCTTGCTAATTTTAGGAATTCAGAGGGACTAAAGAAAATCAGTCGGAACTCATTACAAGGTCATAGCCGCGGATGCTTGGAGATTGTTTCGCTTTCAAGCCGTCCCAATTCTTGGGAAGCACTCGTGTTCGAAAAGGACCCTACGGGTGTGATAAACTCGCCACTTATTTCAATAATTACGCAACGTTTTCATTTCTTCTCTTTTCGGGAATGTATCACCCTGTTCAAACTTTGAAAAAAAATTGAAACATTATGACGTAAAACGGCAAGCACTAAGTGCACGTACCTACCCGCAACACATTTCCCTTCTGAATAGTTACAGTCAGAAGAGGGGTTGACTCTCGGCATTAGAACAATATATTTGAATTGTTTTAAGAATACCTTCCTTTCTGCCCCGTCCTCGAATACTTCTTTTGCTAGTGATGCATTCGTGCACAGTCAAATAACATATTGTTAGTTATTGCTAATTATTATGAATGTTTGGAGGAAGAGTAGCTTAACCAACGAGACATACGCACAATTAATCAAGCCGAACTAATAAATGTAGAGTCAGTTAAGTAGGTACTTAGGAGTGTCCCTCACTCAGGACTTGTCGTGGGGGAAGCATATTCGAGAAATTTGTGGACAGGCAAGTCGAAAATTAGGATTTATTAAAAGAATACTAGGAATATGTGACGAGAAGGGAAAGGAGCGATGTTATTTTTCTCTCGTGAGACCCCACTTGGTGTACGCCGCTAGTATGTGGGACCCGTATGAAGTAGGACAAGTTTCAGATACCTATAGATCGCATACAGCGGAGGGCGACTAGATTTGTTAAAAATTGTAATGAGAAACATAGTAGTGTTACAAATGTGTTGAGGGAATTAGGGTGGGAACGAAGGGAGAAATATAGGTTAAATCTTGTACGAAAGTTTGATGTAGACTGTTTTTGGCCAGACGTTGAAAATATTTTGCTAGAGCCAAACTATTATGGTAGGAACGATCACAGGAATAAGATTAAGGAAATAGACTGCAGAACCGATAGATTTTAGATGTCAATTTTTCCACGTGCAATAAGGGACCATAATAGTTGTGATAGATCAGTTCAAGGATACTGACTAGGTTAATTAGGATTTTTCAGTAGTTCTAAATATCTTAACATTAATTGTAGATACTAACCTCTCATGAAATCTCCGGCATGATATACTCCTGCATGCATTAGTACCTTGTAGTGCTATTTATTTGTCGCGTTAATAATACTTACCAGAAGTTATATCTTGACTAGTATGCTGCATGTTAGCATGTTCTTCTTCGTATCACTCTTCTTGTTTGTGGTCTGAATGCGTACCGTTGTCCTGACTGCTTTGGCCTGCGCCTGGAATTCGCGGGAACGGGCGCGGTTCTGATTGAACTGGGATGAATGCTGCATGCCTGGTGTGGAATCACCCCGTGCCACATACCCTAGTGGTGGCTTGCACGGTATTTCGTAGATATAGATGTAGATTGCGATTGACCCAAGTAAACTGCCCCACTGTCAATAAATTCCTCCACAATACCATATCCATGCACGTGTCTTTCGCCTCTTTTACGCTCATGCGCTGTCTCACTTGCGCTCCTATATTATTTTGAATTCCATCATTCCCTCTGTTTAGAGTCTCTTCAGCCTCATTCACCCATTATACTTTCACGGTCAAAGCTTTCCTCTCGCGCCGTCCACTTCTTAATATCTGCTCCATTCCATTCGACTGTCATCCATTCTGTCGACGTGCCCAACCCAAAGAGGCGAGCTCATTTGAAATACGACCTTTGCGTGGGAACCCAGTTCCCACTCCTCTTCCGTGACCCTTTCATTTCTAACCGTGTCCCTCTTTCACTCCGCCGCAAACATCTCTTATTCGCTTCAATTAGCATACTTTTATGCTCATCCCGGTATACCACGTTTCCGCGCCTTACAACTACACGTGGAAAGGAATACACTTCGAGACCTATAATTTTATATTTTATTAGATAAACATTCATTCCTTGATATGATCGTTATAGTTATATCCTTGATACGATCCCTATTTATCATAGGCCAGGTAGGACTTACAGAATTAATAATCCGGAAATAATGAACATAGAGTCTGTTAAGTACTTAGGGGCCTCAATTACTCACGACATATCTTGGGGAAAACATATTCCGGAAATATGCGGTCAAGCATACAGGATGCTAGGCTTTACCAAGAGAATACTCGGAAAATGTGATGAGAAAGTGAAAGAACGTTGTTATTTTTCAATCGTTAGGCCTCATCTGGAATATGCTGCCAGTGTATGGCATCCATATGAAACGGGGTTGATATCGGAATTATATCGGAATCGCGTGCAGCGAAGAGGAGCTAGGTTTGTAAAAAGATGCAACGATAAGTTTAGTAGTGTGCCGGGATTGTTAGAAGAATTGGGATGGGAATCGCTATCACAGCATAGATTAAATTATAGGCTTGACCTTTTAACTAAATTTCAGGAAAATCATTTCTTTGGTGACGCAAAAAACATACTATTAACCCCCTCGTACTACGGCATATTAGATCGCGCCAATAAAATTGGAGAGCTAGATTGTAGAACCGATAGGTATAAAATGTCATTTTTCCGCGTACCATTTGGGACTATAACAGCTGTGATCGTCGTCATGAATAGTGTGAATTGTGACATTAGCTAGAATATAGAACTTTCTCTTTTTCTATTCTCTACGTTCTAATTTATGCATGATGTAAATATTGATGTTCCTATTTATGCATGATATTTGGAATCTGTGGTAGTAGTCATTGTATCCCTCACATGTTGGAACGATAGAATGTTTCTTGGTTAGTAGATTTTCAATTGGCGCGTTGCATGTGTGGTACGCGGGTTTTAATGTAATTTCGGTGTTCTACCATATAATTCATGCATGCCTGGAGTGGAAGCACCCCCTGCCACACACCCTTTGGGTGGCCTGTGGGGTATGACGTAGATGTAGATGTATGATCGCTATAGTATCGTCTAATTCTCTCCTACCAGTCTTATAACGCCTATTTATCTCCACATCCATCCTTCCACCTTTGGAAAATATTATGCCAAGTTAAATAAAATCATTCGCTTGACCAATGATTTCACAATTCATCCTAATTATACATTTATCATTCGTAAATGAATGGAATAAAGGAGACCGACATGACATTGTATTTTGGTGAATCGTATGCAGCTATTCATTCCATCGTTCAAGCGGCGATGGAACCCTGCTTGAACGGCACCGACGGCAGATTTTCCCGCAAGTCCCTGAAATCCGCAGCCGAAGTGCTTTTTGGGGAGCGGAAGGGTAAAGGGGCGAGTGTCGGGTGCGCGTGTCAGGGTTTGGAAGTGGTATGGCGGGTAGGGGGGAGGGGTATGGGGGGGGGGAGGCGGGTTAGGGAATGTGGGTTAGAGCGGGGGAGTTGGGAGGGGCCGGAGAAACGGATGGTTGTGATGACGGCGCAGGCCTAAGCGTCTGTCGTGTTTTCATAGCGATGATGTTCAGTTGTTTTATGGGTCCGCCGATGGGAGTCGGGGCCGGGGAGGGAATTTCGGGGTATCGACCGCATTACATCTCTCTCGTCCTCGGGTTTTATTTTTCGCTTTAGCGGTGGAATCAGTCGGCCCGTGAGAATTCTCCAAACGCGTCCCTCCCGAGATGGGGATCAGTGGACGGCGTTAACGGCGGATCGTCCTCGCACACGCAGGTCGCTAAACCAGCCAAGCATAGAGTGGGGGACAAAAGCTGTGGAAAGCACAATAAAGCTTACTTATGCCAGGTTTTATAATGTCTGGTCAACGACGTAGTCTTTTCGAAAACTTGAGGTCGACTGTAATTTCGCTTGTTTTATGTTTGCTTTGGAACGTTCCTTTTCAGCCTTGGTGTGAGGTAGTGAAAATGCTGCAGGATATTTAAAGCTACAGAAATAGAACAGTGGGTCGATGGAGCGCGTTACAGAACTGTGTCCCCTTTTTTTAACATGCTAGATATGAAGGGTGTCAATTCATAGTCCAATTACTCCATTAAAGTAAAATTAAAAGATTATCGCCCGAGTTTAGGACGAAGCGAGCGAAATAAGTGGTGCTGAGATCAGATTAAACTTCGTAGCTAGTTTTCGGCAAGATATGTGAAAAGTCGTTACGATAGTTCCATGAGTGTTACAAGCCGTCTGTAGCAACTAAGATGGGAGACGCTCTCAGATCACGAAATAAAAGGGTCGTCTCTGATCGACAGTTAAAATTTAGACTCGATCTTTTATGCAGTTATCAAGAGGATCTAATCTCTGACGACGTTGAAAGCTTTTTCAGAACCCCAAGTTACAACGGTACCGAGTTATACCACGGTAGATTAGATCATGAGAGGAAAATTATAAATTTGACAGCAGAACGGACAGGTTGAAGAATTCATTTTTCCTGCGAACGATAAGAGATCACAAGAAGCACATGTAGAACTGAGCAGTTAGGTTTACCGATCGTTTGTGAAGTATTTTTTGCAGTCTTTGAATTGCCTACTAGCTAACATGCAGCGTAGTACTAGCAGCGTGTGTCCTTCATGCGTTTGCAGTGTAATATGTAGTTGTCTTATACTGAAATACTAATTTTTGTAAAATTCTGTTGTGTATCTGTATGTAGCGCATGCTGTTGCCATAACACATTATAGCGATAACTTCAGTCACTGGTCAAAGTGTCAAGCCCATAATAGAATCTCGGTGAAGTGCGAGGGGAGAAGCTGTAACGGGGTCGTGCACAAACTACTTTACCAACTTAGGGGGCGTGAGAGGGTCTCCTAAAAACATACGGCAGGTAACGAGAGGGAGGTGGGGGGGTAACTCGTAAGTAACCTAGTATGCGCTTATTTACATTTCTTATTCGTCAAAATCGCGTCGACAATACATCTACATCTACGTAATACCCTGCGAGCCACCACGAGGGTGTGTGGCAGGGGGTGAAGATCACCAAACATGCACTATTGCCATGTAAGTAGGATATATAAGGTAGACATGCCAGAAAATAGGGTCAAATGCAGCTAGATTGGTAGTATCTACATAATAAGAAAGGGATTATTGGTAGTTATTACATGCATCATGCACTATAGACTATTCTAACTATATTTCACCTACCTATCCCTTTTGCTACGTTGCCTATTGTTCTCTCTTATGGTACGCGGGAAAAATGACATTTTTAATCTATCGGTACGACAATCTATCTCTCTAATCTTGTTGATATGGTCAAACCTAGCATAATACGCAGGGGTTCTTAATATATATCTAACGTCATCTGTGAACAAATCGGTTTCGAATTTACTTAAAAGGTTTAACCTAAATTTTAACCTGCGTTCTGATAGTAATTCCCATCCTAGTTCTTCTATTAAACTCGCAACACTTATACAATTATCATAACGGCCTTTAACAAACCTAGCAGACCTCCTTTGCACGCGCTCTAATTCTTTTATTATACCTTCCTCGTACGGATACTACGGAGTTAAACGTGAGGAAGGGCGTGTCATGTTTCAATCATTATTTGCGTTATTTCAACCTATCCCTAAAAGTAAACCCACTCATTAATTGAGAAATTTTTTTTAAATTGAAAATGCCATTTTCAGAGACAACGTCACATGTCGAGGAGGTTTGGGAAAAATATTATACCTTTGTCAACGAAGGAGGGAGGGGGTAAAACAAATCATCTAAACGGTAACGTGGTTTATGCACGACCCCTAAAGGCCTGGTTACACGATACATTAACCCGTACGTGTTCATGTACAAGTTCATGAACGAATGCATGAACCAAACAAAATAGGTTGTATTTCCCTGTTCACGCGTTCATGCATTCGTACAAGTTAGTGTGGTTACACGATGAATTTTCGCGTTCATTCACGCGTTCATGCATTCCAACATTAACTTGTACGGGTTAATGGATCGTGTAACCAGGGCTTAAGTGTTATAAAGAAAGATTTCTCAAGTATCATAAGTGCCCTAGAAATGTTAACTGGTGAAGGTGAAAATACAGCTACTAAGACAGATGCTGGTGTTCTACTCGGAGCGTTGCAATCATTTTACTTTTTATGCTTCCTTGGCCAGTGGGGACCCGTCCTTCTCGGAAGAAACGACACACAGACTTATCTCCAAACCAAAGGATTGAACAAACAAAAATGCGATGTAACATTCAGGGCATTAAAAATATTTCTAGCTGATGACAGCGACAAGCTTGTGAGTGATGGTGTTAACTAAGCCAAAGAACTTTGCAATGATCTGGGGATAGTCATGGATCGTCAGCGTCGACCCAATAAGAAGAAACAAATGTTTGGTGAAGGACCACTGGACCCTGAATTTCCATACGACATTGAACATAGGACGGAAATGTTTTCTTCGCTGGACAGAGTGATCCAAGAATTAACTTTGAGATTTCAACAGCTTCGTGCACTTGATGAAAAATATGCTTTTCTTACCCCGTTGAATCTTTTGGATGATAAATATGAGTGTCAAATTGATCATGATCACGACGGCATTGATAAAGAGGAGTTCCTCATTGAGAAAACAAGACTTCAGAATTTTACTGCCGTTGCTGATCTACATCTACATCTACGTGATACCCTGCGTGCCACCACGAGGGTGTGTGGCAGGGGGTGAAGATCACCAAACATGCACTATTGACATGCAACTAGGATATTTAATGGAGACATGCTAGATAATATGGTCACATGCAGCTAGATGGTTAGTATCTACATAATATGAAATGGATTATTGGTTGTTATTACATGCATCATGCACTACAGACTACTCTGACTATATTTCACCTACCCATCCCTTTGCTACGCTGCCTATTGTTCTCTCTTATAGTACGAGGGAAAAATGACATTTTAAATCTATCGGTACGACAATATATCTCTCTAATCTTGTTAATATGATCAAACCTGGCATAATACGCAGGGGTTCTCAACATATATCTAACGTCATCTGTGAACAACTCTGTTTCGAATTTACTTAAAAGGTTTAACCTAAATTTTAACCTGCGTTCTGATAGTAACTCTCATCCTAGTTCTTCTATTAAACTCGTAACATTAATACAATTATCATAACGGCCTTTAACAAACCTAGCAGATCTCCTTTGCACGCGCTCTAATTCTTTTATCATACCTTCCTCGTACGGATCCCATATACTAGCGGCATATTCTAAATGAGGCCTGACAAGTGTAAAATAGCTTCTTTCTCGTACTCTCTCATCGCATTTGCCTATAACCCTTTTTACGAATCCTAATCTACGGTTTGCTACACTAGTTATTTCCCTGATGTGTTTCCCCCATGACATGTCTTCAGTGATGGTGACGCCTAAGTATTTAATTGAATCTACGATACATATTTTGTTTTCTTTGATGCAATAATTATTCCGGGGAAAGCCATTCCTTTTTCCAAAAATTCATAATCGCTCATTTCTTCAAATTTAATTCTAGTTGCCAACTATCACACCAATCATCAATCGCATCTAAATCCTTAGCTAAAAACTGGATGCCATCTTCATTTCTAATTTCCTTATACACTACTGCATCATCGGCAAAAGTTGTTGGCTGATGACTGGCATCGGCTGATGTTGAAGAAGGATTTAAAATGAGGAAAGACGGCTACTTGAACATTTGCAGTTTTATTAAAATTACAACCTTGGGAACTCGATTCCAAATATAGTAATTATGCCGCGGGTTTTCCACACAATTGCTGTCAGTGTTGCCTCCTGTGAGAGGAGTTCTTCGAAACTAAAACTGATCAGTAATTACCTAAGATCTATTGAGAGCACCTTGCCTTTGAGCAATCTTGCCATCAGTGACAAAAGTAAGGTAATCGAAGTGGGTATTCGAGCTCATCGAACAAAGAAAACATTCGCACGAAGCGTACGAAACTGTTTCATCCAGAATCAGCTTCTCTTAATTTCCCTCCGTCTCGCCCTCTCTTGATCATTCGCCGAGATTCGGAAGGGCGCGAGAAGTAAGCGAGTGTCTAGGCTCTCAGCGCGCAAGAATCACATTGCATCAGATGTAAGCGTGCGGCGGTGGATAAGCGCATGCGCATGCGTAATCCGGCAATTTGAAGTCCACCAGCAGCCAGACTCCCAAGCCTCCTAAACGCTTCAACGCGACGCACTGCGCGGAAATATAGGCCAAATTTCTTCTTCCCTTGCTTTCTCAACAACATAAAATGCATGATAGAGCTTAAAAAATGTCTCACACTGAAATTATTTTGGCTATTCTCAGGCCGTGTTCCAATCCGTAGGGTGCACCCTATGCACTTACGCCCTTATGCCCTATCCTGTACTTCACGCACTTTCTGCTCTTAAGGTAGCCAGTGCCAATGTCTCCCAGTGTCCAATGTCGGAACTATATCAGAACCGCCTCGACCCGTAAGTTGGTCTGTGTATTTCTTCCGCAGGCCGATGAATTGTATTATCCTTTCGTCTGTCCCTAGTATATCAGAAGAACATCCATTAGTCACTCAGAATTGTAATTTATCGCAAGA
This sequence comes from Ceriagrion tenellum, assembly GCA_963169105.1. Taxonomy (NCBI): domain Eukaryota; kingdom Metazoa; phylum Arthropoda; class Insecta; order Odonata; family Coenagrionidae; genus Ceriagrion; species Ceriagrion tenellum. The sequence continues at coordinate 20,857,360 of OY720632.1, forward strand.
CATCGCATTGGAAATTCGCATTATTCACGAATGGGAAATTCTTAGGGCGCAAAAGGGCGCATCGTCATACACTTACCTTCTATGTGCACTAGCACCCTAGCCATGATACGCTCTAACGGATTGGAACCGCTCTACACGACGTCACATCCGGAAAATGACAATCGAAAAGAGCACTTAAGGGTAGGAAGTGTGCATAATATCGGATTGGAACACGGCCTCAGGCTCCCAGATTACCCTTCACCTTCCCCTCTGCTTGCTAAACAGTCTATAGAGTAACAGTTGACAGATCGAGTGAATTTTGATATTGTCATTGAAGACTTTGCCAACAAAAAGGGCAAGAAAAGTTATTTGTAGAAAGCAGTTGCTGTCATTTCAGAAATGAAGATGGTTTTAATTTTTTACACTTTTTTTCTATTTCCCCGATATTTTTTATGTGCTTTTTTATTGCTCATAAAGTGAAAGTATGTTTAGTGTGTATTTAAAGCATACTATATTTGAACATGTGAAAGCAATATTATATTTGTACACAAATTAGTGAACATATATAAAACTTTAAGAGTGACTCACTGTGCAAATGTATTTTTTTGTGGGGCGTGGGGGCGCCAAACTCCAGGGCCGCCCCGGACAGCAAACACTCAATCTACGCCACTGTCTCGATCACACTCTTGAGCAACTCATCCCCGCTTATTACTTCCTCCAGCAACCTACCCTTACTGTCCACGGTTTCATTCAGAAGTATCCTTTTCTCGCTCACCACACTCAAGGCTTCCTCATTCGTCTTCCTCTCCGTCCGCCGCATCTTCTCCATCCTTCTCCATACCCACATCTCAAACGCCTGCAGCCTATTCTTGCAATCCTTTTTGGGGGTCGAAGTTTCTACCCCATAACAACGCCACGCTCCATATCAAGCTCTTCACCGGCCTCTTCTCCACATCCTTGACCAAGGTCCGCGTCATCATCATTGGTCGTTCAATCCTAAGAGTGGTAAACAAATAAATAATAAACCTCCAATGGCCGTAATAATTGGCACCACTCGTCAAAAGAAAGAAAGAAAAGTTTTACTGTGTTGGTTTAACGTAAGCGTCAGTGACCAACCCCAGATTCTCAACCAGAATGCCCTTCTGTGATGGTTTACGGGAAAGTGACATCCTCGCCATGGACCAACACAGACACACTCACCCACCCCCCAAAAAAGGGCCTATGGGACCCCGCTAAGGATGCTTGGGGTTATATACATGATTAGGAATCGCTAACCAAGGACCTCAAGGCTATTCAAACTTAGAACGATGTATGGCAAGATGGATTTGAAAAAAATGTGTTGTAATAAACTTCTAAAAGATAAAAAAATCTCCTCAATACAACTATTATATACAGAATACCCGGCTAGACATTGCAGACTCTGTTGAATACTTCGGCGTTAAATGAAATAATTATCCCTCGTGGAGAAAATATATTCGGGAAATGACTAATCGTCGATTGGGATTACACGAAAGATAACTTAGCAAGTGGGACGATAAAGTCGGATATATCATTAATATCTTACGAACTCCAACGTACTACGGTAGATCATATCAAGAGAAAAAAAATCAGAGACATAGACCGCGGACAGGATTGAAATGTTTTTATTCCTGCGATCGATTTGAGATCATAATGGGTGCTAATTGGACTTTGATGTAGATTAGTGGACAGTTTATGTAGCTGGTTAGTGGATTTGCTCCCAAGTGGCTGTGCCCTCCCATAATCTGCCACCTAGTACTAACGTCGCGTTTCACAAGATCCCTGCATGACCCTTTATGATTCTTTTACGTTGCCATACAATACATACATAATAACAAATTTCCGTCGGATTCGTGACATACCTATAGTGTATTGGTGAAATTTTTGTGTACGTACATTATATTTCATGCGGTGATAACTCCCCTTCAGCCAAACACCCTCGATGTGGCTTACAGGACAATATGTAGATGTATCCTGTGATGACTATATTGACCTTCCCCGCTGTGAGACACGACACCCGCCCAAGTGGACAGCGTCTCGTAGTTTCCAGGATTAATTTATCTTTGAATTACTTTCATATCCTGGATATTTGATAGTTGTAAGGGACTCCCACCTCACTCCCATCGGTGTTTTTAATGTGGCACGGAACAGCCTGTCGTCTGGTTCCTACACTTTGGTCTATCTGGCATGGATGGCCCCACCGGGAGTAATCGCAATCGCCCCCGCCAGTCCTGCTCCAGTGCTCACTGGAACGCGCGAGCCCTTCCACCAGGAAGGACGAGCAAGAGCTTCTAGGAGCAGAAAAGTGGAACTAAATATGGAGGTGGAGGGTGTAAAATAGTGCAGATAGGAAAGTTGAGGAATTTAGTGAGTATTTTGGAATGTAATAGATTTATTATTTGGAAAAGGCTTGTATTTTATTGACCCTGGAAGTACATCTACATCTACGTCTACGTAATACCCTGCGAGCCACCACGAGGGTGTGTGGCAGGGGGTGAAGATCACCAAACATGCACCATTGACATGCAAGTAGGATATTTAAGGGAGATATGCTAGATAATAGGGTCACATCCATAGATGGTTAGTATCTACATAATAAGGAAGAGATTATTGGTTGTTATTACATGCATCATGCACTACAGACTACTCTAACTATACCTTGTGCACTACTGCATCATCGGCAAAAAGACGGAGCTTGCTATTTTTTACTACTGTATTTAAGTCATTTACATAGAGAAGAAATAAAATTTGGCCTATCACGTTTCCCTGGGGAACACCCGATGTAACTTTTACTTCGCCGGAGCTGACACCATCTAATACCCGCCTTTGAACGCGTTCATGTAAGAAGTCTCCTATCTAGCCTACTATATTACTGTCTATCCCGTATGATGCTAACTTCGCGAGTAACTTACACCCTACCCTATCTATTTTCCAAGTATGTACGAGGTGGGAGTTAATGAGCGAGACTCAGGTGTAATTGGGGAATGATCGGTTAAACTTATGTGTAGTGTGGTGTCGCATGCTTCGGAGACTCAGCTATTGCAGAAAAAGAGGATTGGTGTTGAGTGGAGACCTTTGACTTATGGCTTCGGAGAAGATTGGAGAGGGTGCGCTCGGCAGCGAAGAACACAAAAGAAGTGATATGGGAGGAATATGGAAGTATGGAGGACACAACCAGTGTGTCTGGTAAACGTATTGAGAGGGAACGGGATTTTGAAGGAGGTGAGAATGTTTGATGAGCTTGGAAGAGGTGGCAGATAGATTTATGGGTGACACGAAAGGTGGAAAAAAATACAAAATCGCAATGGAAAGCCGATAAATTGCCGCAAACGCGATACTGGAGACGCCTCAACATACTGGAGAATTGGACAGTTGATGTCCTTGTAGCCTAATAATCAATTGGTTGAACATGAAATAGTAAATATTTGGCTGGAAATATTGTACCGTTTCACTGTCTTATCGCAAGTCAAGGTGTCGAGATATAGCTCTTTTCCATGATACTTTCCGATGCCTTTCGGAGATGTTACTCTCCTCACTAAATGCAATGAACAGCAAATTAATATCTTAGGCGAAGGTACACAAATATTTTATATATTTTCCTTCTCCAAAGGCGAACTCCTGCCTTGAGCCTGTGTAACCGAGTGCGGTGCACACATTTCATGGAAGAGAAATTATTTAACCGAGTTAATTATTAATGGACCGAATTAATTCGATTTGACCGAGATTGGAACTCCGATCTTTCGGTAGCTTGCCGAGTAATTTAGCTAACTGAAGCATCTTCCTCCGATGTGAATTTTGTTGCGAACTTTCTACTAATCTACCGATAAAGGTAGGTTTAAATGGAATTCATTAAAATTCCTCTGGGTTTTTAGAACCCGTGGCTCCCATTGACACGTGGCTCCCATAACGTTTCTTTCTTCATCTCAGGGTACGCCCTTCCTTCTTCATTCCGTCCAGTAAACTCATTTTTCCTCATCCCCGCTTACACAACGTCCTTCTCTATATCACAGCTAACCCTCCTCTTCACTACCGCTTCCAAACGCCTCATTCGTCTCCCCTTAATCTCATCCAGAAGTTTCCTCGCTACTCCAGCTATACCAAGCACTTCTAGGTTTGTTTTTCTTTCTGTCCATCGCACCTCCTCCATCCTCCTCCTAACCTACATCTTAAAAGCCTGCTGCACGTTTCTCCCCCGAAACCGCCATTCTCCCTTGTAAACTCTTCGCTAGCCTCTCCCAGGCATCTTTACTCCCCGTGCACGTCTTCAGTTCCCTCCCATTCATGAATTCTTCTATCGCTAGCAATTCAGTTTGAGCAATCCTACTTCTTGGTCCAGGCTTTCGTTGTTTTAAAGAGTCTCGTTACTTTTGTTTTCTTGTGATTAATCTTCATATCGCTTTTATCGCGCTGCATTTCTAATGCATCTCTAAGGGTGCTATACCTTCGACAATCTACTAACCGACGCTCGGTCGTCCGCGAACCAGGCTGACTTAAAAGAGTTTCGAGTGATTCTCCTGTCTCACCAATACTCTCCAATTTATACCAAGTATCAGCATCTGTTTTTCAAGACACCTTTTTCGGTCTTTAAGGTAGTCCGAGCGAGATAGTTCCCCAGTCATAATAGAGACCATATTCGAATTTTACGTTTTAATTTCACCAGCTGTAGGACTCATGAATTAAATATTACATTATTAATGGCGCAATAATATAGTTTTATATGAAAGAAATTGTCATTAATTAAATGAAAACATCTAAGTAAGTCTTTAATTTGACTCATTTTTTTCGCGCGGTGCGTTTGAAACGCCTTCAAATCGGAAGGTTTATTGTGATACCCAAGAACCTATTGCGGTGACAATATGATTAATTTTCAACAATAGTTGAGAAAACATGCAAACTACACACTGTTAGTTTTTTTAATACATCTAAGTGCTAGAAATAAGTCATTTTGTAAATAATGTCTCTGTGATGATATGTGAGATGGTTTTCTTTAAAATGAGACCAAATTGATTCATTTATTGGTAAAATGATATTTCGCCCAAACTACCTTAAAGGAGCTGTGCGTTCGCCACTGCTGGACAAAAAGCAATCGAACCACAGTTCTCGTCGTTTAAGATAACCTTTGAACGCTGATCAGTTTGATTTTGGCAGATTTTAACGGTACCAAAATCATGCTGCGGAATTTCCACTAACCCTGTGAAGAGATTGACGACTTCGGGTTCATAAAACAAGGATATAGTAGCATTAAGTACATCTACATCTACGTCATAACCTCCAAGCCTCCCGGAGGATGTGTGGCAGGGGTGCTTCCACACCAGGCATGCATGAATTATACGGCAGAACACCAACACTACATTGAAACCAGTGTTACACATATGCAACGCGCCAATTGAAAATCTACTAACCAAGAAACATTCTATCGTCAATCGTTCCAACATGTGAGGGATACAAAGACTACTACCACAGATTCCAAATATCATGCATAAATAGGAACATCAATATTTACATCATGCATAAATTAGAACGTAGAGAATAGAAAAAGAGAAAGTTCTATAGTCTAGCTAATGTCACAATTCGCACTATTCATGACGACGATCACAGCTGTTATAGTCCCAAATGGTACGCGGAAAAATGACATTTTATACCTATCGGTTCTATAATCTATCTCTCCAATTTTATTGGCGTGATCTAATCTGCCGTAGTACGAGGGGGTTAATGGTATGTTTTTCACGTCGTCAGAGAAACGATTTTCCTGAAATTTAGTTAAAAGGTTAAGCCTATAATTTAATCTATGCTGTGATAGCGATTCCCATCCTAATTCTTCTAACAATCCAGGCACACTACTAAACTTATTGTAGCGTATTTTTACAAACCTAGCTCCTCTTCGCTGCACGCGATCTAATTCCGATATCAACCCCGTTTCATATGGATGCCATACATTGGCAGCATATTCCAGATGAGGCGTAACGATTGAAAAACAACGTTCTTTCACTTTCTCATCACATATTCCGAGTATTCTCTTAGTAAAGCCTAGCATCCTGTATGCTTGACCGCATATTTCCGGAATATGTTTTCCCCAAGATATGTCGTGATTGATTGTGACCCCTAAGTACTTAACGGACTCTATGTTCATTATTTCCGTATTATTAATTCTGTAAGTCCTACCTGGCCTATTTTTTACAAATGCTGACTGCTACGCACTTTTTATGCTTAGTTACCTTCCACTTTTTGCACCAAGCATGAATAGCAAGTAGGTCTATTGTTTACGAGACGCTATCTTAGTAATAGGTATAATTCCTATACACAACTGCGTCGTCTGCGAAGAGTCTAAGCTTACTTTTAACGACGTTGCTCATATTATTTCTGTATAAGTGATATAAAAGTGGACCAATTACACTCCCCTGAGGAACACCCGATGTGATGCTGTGTTTGACATGATACCATCTATAAGAACCCTTTGTTCCCGCCCAGGTAAGAACTGATTAATCAAACTTTTTTAATGTTTTTATCTATTCCGTATGCTTTTAGTTTTGAGAGTAACTAGAGATGTGCGAATGCTTCGAAATCGAATCGAATCGACTCGGATCAGGCTTAATTCGATTCGGTTCGCCTGCGAATCGGGTTGCTTTGTAGGAGAATGATTCTTAATATTCAAATCAGATATATTCGTCTTCGAATTGTTACGTGCATTCAAACATGGCACTCGTCCCAGAATTGCGCGCCCTTCTTATAGAAGATGTTTTCCTCACGCGAAAGGAAAATGTAATCGACCACGCGTTATTCTGTGCTATATTTTGTGCCACTATATAGATGTATAAGCTAATGTTAGGCCCTGAAATACAGTGAAATCTATGTTACTTTAACTCTGCATAAACTTTTGCATGTCACTTAGAATTCGAATTCGATTCGCAAGCGAATTATTTCAGGGTGATTTGATTCGCTAACGAATATTTTTAAAAAATTCGTTTCGATTCGATTCGAAATTTATTTGGGAGAATCGATTCGGGTCGATTCGAAATGAAAATCCCTGATTCGCACAGCACTAAGAGTAACTTAATACAAGGTACCTACCCTATCGAAAGCTTTCTTAAAATCGAGGAATAATTCAGTAATGAGGGCATCGACCATCGATATTGTGGGTGGGTAGAGGGGAGTGCCGCTTGAGCCACCTCTCTCCGACGCACACGCCGGTGCACCCAGGCCTTTCACTCTCACCCCCCCTCTCCCAACCGAGCCTCCCCTCCCCCACCCCCCGCCACCCACCCACTCACCCACCCACCCATCCCCCGCCGCCGCGGGGAACTTGCGCATATTCGCCCCTTCTGTTCGTTTATTTCGACCCCCCCCTTTCCCTCTCGCCCCCTCCCGCGCGGACTAACGCCCTCCCTCAATTTAGCCGATCCCCCCCCCGCCAGACCCCACCCTCCCCCGCCGCTGCCCACCATATCAAAACAACGGATCAAATTAATTAAGCGAAGCCGCGCGCCTATATAATGTTTTGGGTAAACGCGAAAGCGCGCGTTGCCCGCGGCGCCGACCGCATGCGAAATATTCGGAGAGCGGAGGATGGCGAATCCAGGGGTGGGGGAGGGTTCGGGGGCCCGAATTTGCGCACCGCGGGCGCGTGCGGGAGTGTTTGCTGCGGGGGCGGGGGGGGGGGGGGGGGTGTGATGGCCCCCGAGGGAGCGGATTCGGGGCCCTCGACGGGCGGGATGGATCGGATGGCCGTGTGGATTGTTATCGTTTCATTCGTGAGCGACAGGGTGTGGCGGGATTGGGGGGTGTGATTGGTCGTTTTGCACCCGCGCGTCCGGGGGGAGCGGCGGGGGAAGGAGCGGTGCGGCGGGGAGGGAGGGCCGCCGCCGCGGGGGGCCGCTGTCGACGAGCCGAGTAATAGACGGCACGCGTGCCCCGACACTCGGGTTGATTCGGGTGACCTATCGTCGCGAATAGGAGTGGTGGGTTCGACTGGTGTGCGACGCGTTTATGTCGTTGGTGCGATAATCGTGGGACATTGAACGCACATTTGGATGATTTTTTGTTAGTCGGAACAAAATTATTGAATGGGATTTCACCAAAATGCATCTGTTTATACGATGAAAATCACTCAATAGAAAGTCATGGAAATGATGACAGAATTGTATTTTTAATATTTTTCCTAAATTAATTTGTGTTACGACTAGAATTTTAGACGCGTTAATCATAATTTAGAATTTCATTGAATTTAGGCTTATTTTAAATTACTTTGAAGCGTGTTTTTTTTAAATATTGGACTCGGAGGGAAACATTGAAGTTTTTTAGTAGCAATTATTATAATAAGGAAATTATTGGTCCATGTTCAGTAGAAAATCTTTGCAGACGCAATCGAATAGTTTAAAAATCCATGCCTTGAACCATAAGGCTATGTGTTAAAATCGCTTTTTATTGCCATTCAATCAAATCGATACGATACAGTTGTTCACTCTTTCAACCTAACGATATCACTAATGAAGAAAGGTATGAAAAGTATCACGATATGTTGTTCATAGACATAAACGCTTCAACCACCTTAACCCAGCTTCACACTGTAGTGTCACCTCCATCGACCAAAGAATTCTATGAGAAGACTAGTTTTGTTGATGAGGGTAGATGCGACCCGAAGTTAATGAGACCAATTCACGAAAACTGAGTCGCGTGTTGGGCCCGTTACCATGCACCGTTCCTAGTTCCCTTTCAAACTTCGGTGCCCTCATACTCTGATGGTTTCTTCGTGAACTGCGATCCTGACCAGTAAATCCAAGTTTCCTAAAATTCGGTTTAACAAAGTAAATCCTCGTTTCTCCTTTTACACTTTAAATCAAAACGCTTGAGGATGAAAAATGCCACAGGTATCGATCCAGGGCTTTCTTTCAACTGATATTACTCGTGTCAGAAATAAGTAATGCTAGTTGACCCTGCTCCTTTTGGAATGCCTTCGTTAATTGAGCCGTTCGCGATACCTTTCCTGCTCCTTCAATCAATAAGCTATTTCGTACCTCCAGCTTCTCCTATTTTTACTATTCTGCTGATGTAATCACCAAATTCCCTAATACTAGAGAAGACGATTCGTGCTTAAGTTTTGATAAGGAATCCCTGGATTCTGTTCCTATATTTTTGTTTTTGGTAGTCTTCTGCGAGAATAACTTATTTGGCTGAATTTTACTCAGATTACGATAGGGTGAGGTAGTCGCAATCCACTTTTGCTCAGCTCTCCTGATATTCATTACCTTTCTTCAGTCGCTGCACGTCCCACTCCAGCGATAGTAATAATTTTCCCTAGTTCTAGTTTATGTAGGCTATGTATCTCGTGGACATTATCATCCCGATTTCTTCCTGTAATTATGTATATGGGGATCGGATTAATGTGGTGGCTAGAGTACCGGCTAACCATACGGACGGCCAGTGTTCAAATCCCAGCAGACGAGGATGTTTTTCAAAGGAAACCTGATTGAGTGTCTTGTGGAGGGCACTTCAAGTACAGTACTCCGTCTGCCAGATGAGACGTTAAACCGTGGTTCCCTTGGTGTCATTCGCTAAGAGCAGGCTAATGCCGACCCGGGTTTCTAACCACCCTTCCTCTCTTACCTGTCCCCTATGGCGCAAATGACCTTAGCTGTCGGTCGCCTCCCCAAAATCCAATCCATTCCCAATTATGAATATGATCGTTCATTCATTTAGGCACTAGTCACACGTTTTAAACCCTTCGTTGTTTGGCATCGCCAACAGATATCTTCTCTTCAACGCTCGCTGGTTTTTCGCAAAGCGTGACGATCTCATTTTTTTCAATACTCTAATATTCATGGTTAAATTTTAGCCCATTATTACGAACGCAGTAAATTCATTTATTTATTGTAACCATGGGTGACACAACTTGGCTGACATATGTCGATATATCCCACACGATTTTCTTATTCCGCAGAACTGTTTGAAATGCTTAAATTCATCAATGATCCCAATGCACTTCACTCCCTTCATTCTTTCTGCCTGTCAGCGATAGATCATTACTTTTAGCGTCGAGTGACAATTTCCAGCCACTTAATCATGGCCACTGTCGATATCAGTCAGAAATCTTCCCGTCCTCACTTTGACTTAGGGTTTAAAGAAAACATCAATGGAATGTGATTTTCGAAATTTCCCTTGTCTTCTTTTTTGTGCATATTATACGAGTCCAATTTCAAAAAAGTTGTAGTTTCCCCACTCCTGTTGTTCAAAACGGTTCTGGCAATGTGCAACTCTTCAATAGCTTCATCTTGTGTATAACTTTCGTATCTTAATATCATTACCCTTTCTTTAAGTTCAAATAACTTTTCACGTGCATTTCTGAACCCTAAAAATCCAATGGCGTAAATGAATGAATTTAGCCTGAGTACTTTGGCAAAAATATACATAGCAAAAATTAAAAGATTCTCCAATGGCCGTAAAAATGGCACCACTCGTCAAACATGCAACCACACAACACTTACTGTGTTGGTTTGCGGGAAAAGGTGATTCCACAGCAGGGACCAACCACAGCCTCTCTACCAAGAATACCTTCCTGTGATGGTTTACGGGAATGTTACTTCCTCGCCAGTGACCACCACAGACCCACACACACTCAACCCAGTTGGGATCCCTTTCGAGGGCTAATGGGACCCTGATAAGGATGCCTGGGTTATAACCTGAGATCCTTCATAGGGCTAATGGGACTCTACTAAGGATGCCTGGTCATTACCACAATCACACTCACAAGCACTCAAATCACTCACTCACACACACAGACGGGCCCAACTTCTGGGAGAAATCGCTCAAAAAGAGCGTGGTCAAAATATAAACACAAAGACAGACAAGGGTGAGCGTCGGATACGCGTATTTCGGCCACAAGGTGGGCCCTCTTCAGCGAGGTGAAGGGAAAAGCACTTGCAACACGAGGTTTTCAGTGGATGGGAAAAGTATACATGCCGATGAACTCTTATAGAACATTTACGAAGGGACTAATCCGTGATCTATGATTTAATGGTTAAGCTTTTAATTTCAGCGGTTTATCGATAGTAAATGTGGATAGAAATTTGGGTTAATTTTAAAGTCCTGGGTGTATTTCTTGACTTTTAGTCGAGTACGATTGATTTGATACCAACATTTTAATGATATTTACCATACCCTCCCATTATTGGCGATATAATTTAATGGCCAGGAGTTAATTGAAAAATTTCGTTTAAATTACGATATCACTTCTCCCTCACGTTGCAAAATTAAATGCAAAAAGTAGATTGTCTGAGCATTAATTGATGCTCGAGGTCCATCCGGTTTAATTTTGAGAAGAGGGCAAAACATTCCCATCATCAACCTTATTCAATGGCTTACCCCAGGGCCTTGACGATATTTTTATATGTGATTCAGTTAATCAGTTAAATCAAGCAAAACCTTTCAGTAATTGATTCGAGGGATGGGCAAAAAATAAACCTTTTTGTCAATCAAATAGACGTTGGTTCTCATGTTATTACCGGCGCATCTCTTCTTGGCTCGCTTTCTGTTGTAACACAGAAATCGTTCTCCTCCTAATACAGATATAAGTTGCTTATTATTTCTTAAACAGTTTCCCTAAGCATTTGCGCAGTTTGAATCTCACGCCTGATGTTATAACTTATCAGATGTAAATGTCTCTTATATCAGATAGAGAGTAACCTATACGTTATGGATGACAAATATGAGAGATTTGTCAGATTTTAACTTATTACTGGAAAATAAGGTAAACATTGAAATGAGTAAGTTCTTTCAAATTTTGTATTTTCTTAAAACTCGGTGAGTACAGGCGTCACTTTGAGGACGTCAATCATGTTGCAAAGACAACACTTGGTATTTTTTCCACAGATTATTTTATACGGTACTACTAGTTTCAACGCAAAGGAGTTATCTTCAGTTATCACTAGATGACGCCTTTGCATTGAAAAAAGGTAGCATCGCGTAAAACAATCTTTGGAAAAAAATACCTTCTATTTGCACCTTGTATTTTCTCATCCATTGAATTATTTAGATTTTTTAACAATTTACAGGTTTTATACTCTGTGGTTTCAGGCTTGATGGAGTGGAATCGGAACGTAACTAAGTATGAAAAAATAGACAACTTCCACTGTGATAACATTTATTCCGACCGCTTTCGCTTTTTACAGCATGTTCAGGGCTGTAAAAAGCGAAAGCGAAACCGGTCGGAATAAATTTAATCGCAGTGGAAGTTGTCTATTTTTTCCTACTTAGTTAATTTACAGGTTGTAATCAGACTGTGCTCCAATTCCTTCATTCTTTCTGCCTGACAACGAAAGCGCTCTATTTATTGCACCGAGTGACAAGAAGAGTTATCGGTTTGGTATTACATCATACTCTAATTTCGAATAATAGCAACAAATGAAGTCATCATGGCGCTCGAGTTGACTAGGTGTAGATAACAGGGATTTCAGTGATATACGACTATCCTTTGGCTGGATTTTTGAGGTTTTTCAGTGATTCCGCATTTTGAATCACTTGAAAGACATGTATGAATACGATTATAAATGTCACACAGGACTGAAATTTTCAGGAGATGCGTGCCCGATTTTTTCTCCGTTGCCCATCAATTTTTATGGCAGTGGACCGAGTGCTGTAAAAAAGCGGTGCAAGACGAGAACTTAATTAATTTGTGGGGCTCAGTGTGCGTGGCCAAAACGCAAATGGAGTCCGATACGTTACCATAGATACTTGCTCGTTTACGAAGGAACTGAAAAATATTAGAGAGATTTGCGGAATTTGTTTTATCAGTAAACGAGTCTTTCTTACTGTGGACTTTGCTCGCAAATACTACTTCGAAAGGAATCATTCACTGATTCTATAAGCATGTACTTTTGGATCAGACAAATAAGAGGATCGGTACCACAAACGAGGTTGTGGTGCTGATCGAAAAAATCACACTACTGAATTGACATACTTTTTGGTTGATTGAACCTCGGAAAAATCAATTTACCACCATTTTGTCTTTTACATTACGTGCTTCAAAACAGTATAAATAGGTCTTGTTACACTTTAATTATACTATATGATTTGGCGCATGTTTGATGAATGAATGAACTCCTGCCCCACACCATCGAGGCAGAACTTTGGTGCTATGTGGATGACTATAGGCGTAAGTCCTATTTTTTAAATCAAAATTGTGACTTTGAAAGTAAAATAAAGCAATATTCGCAAAAGTCCTCTGATATTCGCTAATTGAATTTGGAGGTTCCTTATATTTGTATTACATATTAATTATTATCTAGACATTTTTTGACTGCTGCTGATAAATGCCATAAATATTTATCTCTGCGCCTGCACGAGTGCTGAACAATAGGCATAAATGAATCGTGCGCCCTTAAGGTAGTCCGAGTGAGATAGTTCCCTAATCATAATAGAGACCATATTCGAATTATACGTTTTAATTTCACCAGCTGTAAGACAGGTCAATAAAATTTTTCATTATTAATGGTGCAATATAATAGTTTTATATGACAGACATTGTAAGTAATTAAATGAAAATATCTAAATAAGTCTTTAACTTGACTCATTTTTTTCGCGCGGTGCGTTTGAAACTCCTACAAAACGGAAGGTTTTTTGTGGTACCCAAGAACCTACTGCGGTGACAATATGATTAATGTTCAAATATAGTTGAGAAAAAAAGAAAAATGTAGCTAATAGCGACCTAAAACATACTATCGAACATTATAAAATTTGTGAAGCAGCCGCAAAAACAGCCCTTAGAAAAGCGTTTAGTGAATTCAAGAGAAAAGTACTTGGAGAACAACTAGAGGGAAATCTGAAAGCATTTTGGTCATATGTTAGGGAAGTACAGGGAACTAAAAAATCAACGGTTGATTCCTTGAAAAACGATAGAGGCGAAATAGAGACTTCCAGTTTAGACAAGGCTAATTTTTTAAATTACTTTTTTCAGAGCGTTTTTAATCAATCTATGTATAGTTTCCGCGAAACCGTACCAGACCGATTTCAACAACCAATGCTCCCGATCGATACATCATGTAGCGGAATCGTATCCTTACTAAGTAACATTAGCCCGAACAAGTCCTCAGGTCCTGATGAAATTCCAGCTCGTGTTAATAAAAAATATATATAAGGGCTGATATTTTTTGGCAAATATCTCGGAAAGTAACGTGGTAAGGGGTAAAATTTTTTGTTCCCTTGGAAAGGTGAGATATATTTCTTTAAAATGAGACCAAATTCATTGATCCCAAAGTAAAATGATTTTTTGCTCGGGCTACCTTAAGGTGGTTCACAGTTTGTCGTGCACCTTCGCCGGGAATATGTAAGGTCTCCCATGGAAATTAGTAAGATCTGTATCGGTTTCCGCGACGAAATTTATTGAGATGAGAGTTGAAGTTTTTCCAGCCGGGAGGAAAGAAGGAGAATTCGATTTGAAACGCATGAATATTATTGAATGAATATTCAGACTCGGGCGCGTTTTAATTTCCTCGATAATGAAATCACAAGTACATTCCGACTTTGTAAATTAAACAATTAAAGAGTTAAAGTCCCCTTCACTGAAAAGTAATCGCTTCGTGCGATCCAATCATGTACCCGCCCTGAGGTCCTGACGGAATAACGAGGGCTTCGGCGGGAGGAGGGGCGGGGGATCGAGACAGGTGTGCTTGCGCTCCGGGAGTGGGGGAGGGAAGGATGAAAAAGTGTAAAGCAGGGGTAAGGGCGAGAGCTGATGAGGAGGTGATCGGGGTGAGTATGGAAACTGTGACATTATCTGAAGTTCCAAGTAATTTCTCTGACGACGTGAAAATCATACTATTAACCCCCTCGACCTACGGCAGATTACATCGCGTCAATAAAATTAGAAAGATAGATTGTAGACCCTTTAGGTATAAAATATAATTTTTTCCGCGTACCATTCTGGACCATAACAGCTGTGATCGTCGTCATGAATAGTTCGAATTGTGACAATAGGCAGACAGTAAATCTTTCTATCTATATTCTCTACGTTCTTATTTATGCATGATGTAAATATTGATGTTCCTATTTATGCATGATATTTTGAATCTGTAGTGGTAGTCTTTGTATCCCTTGCATGTTGGAACGATTGACGAAAGAACGTTTCTTGGTTAGTAGATTTTCAATTGGCGCGTTGCATGTGTGGTACGCGGGTTTCAATGTAATTTCGGTGTTCTGCCGTATAATTCACGCATGCGTGGTGTGGAAGCAACCCCTGCCACACACTCTTTGGATAGCTTACAGGGTATGACGTAGATGTAGGTGTAATTTTTCTGCCTCGACGCCATTGAGGGGCGGTGGGCCAATTATAATCATTTCGTTGGAGAATAATGTCAGCGCGCATAGAAATGCTGTGATACAATACACCGTATATATTTTTTCAAGCTACACATATCTGACAAAAGAGATATTTTCGCTTCCATAAACTGGCTCATTTATGAGCACATAAAATGTCTCGGGAAATCCGTCGCGCGATTGCAGCAGATTCATCAAGGTTCTCGGAATGAATCAATTCTCTATCTCGCTTCGGCGATTCTCAATTTTTTAATGGTTATGCAATCGTGAGTCATGAGTGGTATGCGTAAAGTATGAGATTGGTTAGTTAGTTGCAAAAGGGAAACACTCTGTCTATTTAAGG
The DNA here is from genome assembly GCA_963169105.1 of Ceriagrion tenellum. Lineage (NCBI taxonomy): Eukaryota > Metazoa > Arthropoda > Insecta > Odonata > Coenagrionidae > Ceriagrion > Ceriagrion tenellum. Next base: position 20,873,003 of record OY720632.1, read on the forward strand.
AGGAAATTAATTCTACTCTCCATATGGACGGAGAGTAAGCGACTTGAGGCTTTCCTTGTACCGTACATTGATGTATCTTCCGGCCGTTATTAATTTTAACAAGAAAAGAGTCAGTTTTCGCACTGCAGTAAGTTTTCTTATGAATCGACTTTTGAAAGTCCTTTTGCCATTACATCTACAGCTACGAAATACCGTGCAAGCCACCACTAGGGTGTGTGGCACGGGGTGATTCCACTCCAGGCATGCAGCATTCATCCCAGTTCAATCAGAACCGCGCCCGTTCCCCCGAATTCCAGGCGCAGGCCAAAGCAGTCAGAACAACGGTACGCAGTCAGACCACAAACTAGGAGAATGATTTGAAGAAGAACATGCTACCATGCAGCATACTACTCAAGATATAACTGCTGGTTAGTATTATTAATGTGACAAATAATTAGCACTACAAGGTACTAAGACATGCAGGAGTATATCATGCCGGAGATTTCATGAGAGGTTAGTATTTACAATTCATGTTAAGATATTTAGCACTGCTGAAAAAACCTATTTAACTTAATGTGCGAATTTCCACAGAGAAGGCGGATGATTTTTTCTCTGTGGAAATTCGCACATTTGTGCATTGCGGGTGTCTCCGTAAAAGTGGAACTCCGTGGCTAGTCCCGGATAGCTTAAAATTTGTCTATTTATCCCAGTCAGTATCCTAGAATTGATCAATCCCAATTATCACACACATTAATGTCATCAAAGCGTAGCGGTCAGAAATGCCCATTCCGGCGGGAGACCATCATGGTAATTCGTCCGCATGCGCCAAGAGTGTACCTATTCAATGTTCATTGCATTATTTACCTTAAGGTAATCTGTGGTGGGAGAATATATTCGTCTTATATGGAATCAATGAGGATTAATGCATTTAATAAATGCCGAGGAAGATATCAGCAAAATACACAAGATGGAAAATGTTGTAAATGGCCTCGCATTAAAGCCCCCTTTCCCAATCGAGTTCCCGGGAACACACTGATTAATTTTACGATTGGAGGAAGCGTTGTTGAGGGAGTTATAGAGAGGGATGTCTGAGTGGATCAGATTGCGGGAAAATTGTGGATCGGTTTATATACTGAAGGTAGGCAGAACATCCCGTGCAAATGTTGGGACATAATCATAAATCATAAGCTCTTATTATAAAGTCATTAAAAGTTATTTATCAATTAGAGTCTAATAAAAACACTGAAAATGGAGATTGTAAACAGGGAAAAAATCCTAAGAAGAGTTGAAGAGCGGAGAAATGCTGGTAAAACTATGTGAAATACATAGGTACGAATCTTGTTGGGCGTGTACTGAGACACAGCACCCTCTCAAAAACAGTATCTTTGGAGAGAGGTGGAGGAGAAGAAAGGTCCAGGAGGGAATCAATCGGACGTTTTCATCGATTGTGAATGACGTTAAATTGAAGAGTTTTGTGAAATGAAATCTCAGGGCCCACGTCTTAGCCCTCTACAACGATCCTCCCAACGTCCCAAATAAAGCTCTTTACCAGCCTCTTCTTTGTATCCTTACCCGAGGTCACCGTCATTAGCTCCCTTCTGTCACTGAATATTTCCTTAGATAACGCTATTTTCTTCTGTATATCTCTGCTTCCACACCCATTTTCCTCTACCGTTCTACCCATTAAACACACCAACCGGGTTTCAATGCTTCAGCATCATTACCTGTGAAACCCGCATAGTGTGTTTCATTTATTGAGTGGTCTTGTAAAGTTATACCGCAATCAAATTCTTTTCATTATAAATTACCACGAAGTCGCTAAGGTGAGTATTTTATTGATATGCTTGGCCATTCATGTCATAAAATATTCCCTTGTACGACTTTTTTTATGTAACATTTTATGTTAAAAACTGCAATTCATTCGATGCTCGGAAGTGTAGATCGAACCTTTTAATGCTCGCTAGTGAAATTCGATGTATACATATGTGTTCAAGATTGTTAAAGCTTCTTAGTGAACTGAGTACCTACGCTCTTCTGCCGTTTACTTGTCAATTAATAACCCCGGCAGAAAAATGATCCAACGCGTACCGAAGTCTCACAGATTTTTTGCTTCTGAATCGGAAGTGGTGATAAAATATGATTGTGACTGTCGAAAAACTCATGGTTAAATTTACACGAATCAATTATCCGATTATTGCGTTATTAATTAATGATCTTGAATTCTGGCTATTCAAGCGCATTACATCGTAGATATCCTTGTTGATTTAGAGTCGTCGCTATTCAGGCCTTTCCTAAAGAGTTCCAACATAAATATCGATATGTTTACTGCCTGGCTGCTATGTTTACGACAAAAACCTGTCAGCGACGCCTGAATTATGGCTCGAAACGCGTCGCAGGGAAAGTTATGGATTCAAGGTCCGGGACCTGCGCTTTCAAGTTCCCAGCTGCGACTCGGGAGAGCAAAGGGAGTTCAAGTGAAGCTCCTCCCCAGGCGTATCCCTCCCTCCCTCTCTTGTACCTCCTTCAACCCCTCCTCCTCTCCTTCTCCCACTCCCCGTTCCACCCCCACGCCGCACACATCCACTCATCCCATCGTGTTCGCCCTCCACTCTCGCCGGAGATGGCTTCTTCCTGACGCCCCCTCGGGGATTCCCGACCGCCCCACGGGGGTTCCGCCATCGCCGTTCCAGATGTTCCCTGTCCCACAGAGCCCCCCCTTTCCCCCCCTCACCGCCCCTCGGAATCCCCTTAGGTTCCAGCCACCCACCCCTGTCGCCGCGCCCCCAGAGCACTTTCTCCGAACGCCGCCCCTCCTTCCACCATCCACCGCCGCCGAACATCCGCTCCCACCACCCGCCCTCCTCCTCCTCCCGAGCCGTCCGGGAATGAGGGTGCGCGGCTTCCCTGCTCCTCTCCCTCGGAGGGAAGGCGCGGCGCGGGCCGTTCCTCCCGCGCTCACTTCGCCACACCCGCGGCAATCGGTAGTCGGGGATGGGCGGCCGAGTGATGGGTGCGCGGAGATATCCGAGGATCGGGAGCCCTCGCGGCTCGATGCGAAAGGAGCAACGCTGCTGACTCCGCTAGGTTTCCGTTTCCATTTCATGAGCGGGAACGTTAGAATCCGCTGAAATCGGGACCGTTTTTCGAAAACACTTCGTATTGCCACAAAATTATAATACCCGAGTAATATCCGGGCGGTGGACAAGAGGCAAGGTAGCGGATTGTGGAGTGGAAGGTGTGAGGTTCCATTCTCTGGGGTGGAACATACTTTGTCGGTCCCGGTGGCGGCGGGGTAAAGTCCTGGCTTGTCAGTCCGAGGGTCGCGGGTTCGAGTTCCGCCTGGGTGGTTGTTAACCACTCAGGACATGGGTGTTGGTGTTCGTCTATTGTTAATTGTAAATCACCCGATGTAATAGGCCTTTGTTGTGCTGTTTTCGGGAGTGTGAGTATAAATAAAAAATAAATAAATAAATAAAAATGAAGGTAGTGCGAGCGAGATAGTTCCCTAATCATAATAGAGACCCTTATTCGATATATTGGTTTTGAATTCACCAGCTGTGAGACACATGAATAAAAACATTGCATTATTAATGGCGACATAATATAGTTTTACATGACAGAAATTGTAAGTAATCAAATGAAAATATCTAAATAAGTCTTTAACTTGACTCATTTTTTTCGCGCGGTGCGTTTGAAACTCCTTTAAAATGGAAGGTTAATTGTATTCCCGAAGAATTTACTGCGGTGACAGTACGATTAATGTTCAAAAATACTTGAGAAAGCACACAAACTACACACTGTTGATTTTTTTGACGAGATCTAAGTGTAGGAAATGCCTCATTTTTAACATAAGGTCTCTCTGGAGTGCATACACGTACCATTTCCCATGTAAAAAGACTGGTATTTTTTTGGCAAATATCTCGGAAAGAAATATGGTAAGGGGTTGAATTTTCTATGTCAATGGAAGGATGATATATTTTTCTTTAAAAATCAGACCAAATTCACTGATTTTTAGGTAAAACGATATTTTGCTCAAACTACCTTAAGTAGGCCTACCGCAGTTTCAACGCATACGCATCTTACTGAAGAATCGTAGCAAATGACGTGTGTGCATTGAAACCGCGGTCTACCCAATCAGTCGTGTGGAAATAAAAAGTGTTTTCTACCAAATTACAAAGTTTTTCCGCAACGTAGTCCCTGCAATCTATGATTACAACCGTATTTCTGTTTTCCTACGAACGTTAGGTCGCAAATCTGGGACTCAGTGACAGTTAAAAGATCAAAATTTAATTTATTTCGGTCCAATTTCTCACTGTATTTTTTTCATGTCTCGAAGAATAAGCTCTTTGCATATGTGTGATTGATATTAATTTGATTAGACAATGTACTCTACCATTTTGACCACGCACTCCCATTTGAATTCATGGAGGAATGATATCGGGAATGATCTCTTAGTTATCTATATTCTTTGGGTTGCAAAACTACTTTCATTGATAGGAATTTTTATTAGTTTTATCGCCATTTTTATTTTGAGTCTATGTGTAAGTTATCTATGTAGTGTTGAAGTGGGAAGAGTTATGTTAAAGTCAAGTTGAATTTTGTGGTTGATGGTTTCATCTACATCTACGTGATACCCTGCGAGCCACCACGATGGTGTGTGGCAGGGGGTGAAGATCACCAAACATGCACTATTGACATGCAAGTAGGATATTTAAGGGAGATATGCTAGATAATAGGGTCACATGGAGCTAGATGGTTAGTATCTATATAATAAGGAAGGGATTATTGGTAGTTATTACATGCATCATGCACTACAGACTACTCTAACTATATTTCACCTACCTATCCCTTTGCTTTGCTGCCTATTGTTCTCTCTTATGGTACGCGGGAAAAATGACATTTTAAATCTATCGGTACGACGATCGATCTCTCTAATCTTGTTAATATGATCAAACCTAGCATAATACGCAGGTGTTCTCAATATATATCTAACGTCATCTGTGAACAACTCTGTTTCAAATTTACTTAAAAGGTTTAACCTAAATTTCAATCTGCGTTCTGATAGTAATTCCCATTCTAGTTCTTCTATTAAACTCGTAACACTTATGCAATTATCATAACGGCCTTTAACAAACCTAGCAGATCTCCTTTGCACGCGTTCTAATTCTTTTATCATACCTTACTCGTACGGCATATACTAGCGGCCCATATACTAGCGGCATACTCTAAATGAGGCCTGACAAGTGTAAAATAGCTTCTTTCTCGATTTGGGAAGTTATTTTTTTGTTTGTGTAACCAAGTAGGCAACAAAAGGACAAAAACAACCTCAACAGCATTCGAACCTAAAAAGAGACATCTAAATGATACTGAATAAATTATTTGAACAAATAAATCTGAACATGAAGTAATCTCTTAACATAGAAAAAAAACTACTGCTCAGTTGTTGTTGTCATGAGTACCTCTAAAAATCTTAGGCATCACTTCATTGTGATTTCTCAGTGACTCCGAATCATTGTTCTAAAGAATTAATGAACCTTCACCCGGACTGGTTAACGCTTCGTGGGTTCACTCCCTCATCCGAGATGTCTCCACTCCCACCCTCTTCCGTCTGAACCACTCAAAGTTTGCGTCATTCTCTTGAAAGAGCCGAATTTTTTTGCCATTATTTATGTCACGGTTGTCGGGGACATTTTTCGAGCTCTTGAGAATAAAATATGGTCTGCCCACCCAGATATTCGTATGCATTGGATGCAAACACTGTTTGACATTTTATTTAAAAATAGCTCCAGCGAGAGGGAACGAAGAAACCATATGCTCGAATCCAGAAAGCTCCCAATTCCCTATGGAATCATGACTATTCTAAGTTGAGAATACCTAGTGTGTCTCTGTATGGTAAAAATGTCTCCAATAACATTTTTCTGTGGCATATAATTAATTTTTTATTCATCTCTACTCGCCTTGTAATAATGTATGTAGAATTACTCCTGTGATTCCTTATCCTATCGATGAGGTTTTCAAAATAAGTTATATTAAGATATTTTTAGTCAAGACCTCTGTTCTGAACTTCTTATCCACACCTTTAGATACATTTAAACAATAGAGGGAATTATAATTTAACGTATTGTTTACAGACAGGGATGCATATCGAGTCAAAGCGCTGCAATTTTAATGCGAAAGTATCCTATTGTCGAATGCATGCTCTAAAGTGAGACATAATTGATTATATGCTGACAAGTGTGCCCATTTGTGATTTCAACGGATAGTAGTTAAGAGCACTGAATTACTGAATTACCTTTGCCACGCTAGGCGTCGATTTAGTCGTCATTTAGTTTCGTATACTCTGCGCAACATTCAATTAATCATGGATTCATCAGAATCGTACATTAAATTGAAAATGCGGTCCTTCAAAATTTAATCTCTGGTATATAATCTATCTTGGTTAATTTTCACGCATTTATCAACACATAGGATCCAGTAGACAAAGTACATCTACATCTACATACTACCCCCCGAGCCGCCGCATGGGCGTGTGGCAGGGGGTATTAGGTCACCAGCCGTGTAAAGGTGTAAGTTTTCGTTGATGAAATGGTGATATATTATAGGAGTGTATTTAGTGAAGCTCAATTTTTATTGTGATCGCTTATTGTTCGCGGAAAGAACGAGTTTTTGTACCTATCTGTTCGGCAGTCTATCTCTCTTATTTTATCGATTCTGTCAGACCTAGAGATGTAGTGACGAGTCATGATAATATTCTCTGTGCCGCTATGAAAAATATCAGTTCTGAATTTGTCAAGCAGCCTAAGCCTAGCGTGCAGCCTCCGAGTCTCTATGGGCTCCCACCTTAATCCCTCTAACAGTTGTATAACACTATATGTTCGTTCGTAGCAGTTTTTAACGAAGCGTGCTGCTTTTCTTTGTATTTTTTTTTAAATTTTGTTAGATAAATCAATTTGACCAGGTCCCAAATGCTCGCGGCGTATTCGAGGAGTGGCCTAGCCAGAGCGAAGTAGCATCTCTCTGACTTTTTAATCCGAGGACCTTCCTATTATACCGCTTAACAAAACCTAGTTTCTTTAATGCTGAGCCGCATATGTTTTGTATGTGTATTCCCCACAATATATCAGATTTTAAGGTAATTACAAGATATTTTACTGTTTTTGAATATTTTATGTAGAAAGTATGTGTTATGTTGCAGAGAAACTTTTTTCCCCTCAACTGATTTAAATTTACGTAACAATATTCCCAAAAAAGAGCATTTTATTTTCAAATGAATAAAATGTCTTTGGTCACTTTGTGGTATTCCATATTGAATAAAACAATGGATCAGTAATAAAAAATTTTACTAAAATATATCTGTGGTTTTAAAAAAGTTTTTATTACTTATCCATTGTTTTATTTTGTTTTCACCATCTCCGTGTGTCACATTGTTCAAATCGTTGACAATATTACCCCTTGCTAAGCGACAAGAATTTTGAGAGGTGCACAGCTCTGTGATGCTGCCACTTCACCTCTCATTTCCTCTTCAGTTTCGATAATCAACCTTTCTGTCCTCATGGAAATCGTTTTCAGTGGAAATCCATTATCACGTGGAAAAGCCTTGGCACGCGCTTTTGAGGCCAAAGGATTGACGAGAGGGGGAGCAACCCTCTCGTGCCGTAAACGTGCTCTTCTTGTCTCGTCCCTCGCATCGATGAGTCTCCCAAGCCGTCGTCCTGGATGCTTTAGTGATCCTGGCAGTCCGTGGCTAAACAGTTTCCAGCTCGAAAACGTAATAAAGATGCTCTATCTCTTCGGGGCACTGGAAACTTCAAACGCTTTCTCGCCTGCAAGTAATTCAATAAGTCCTCTCCTTCCGACCTCTCGCGGGAGCACTTGAGGGTGGCGGTACCCCTTATTCCCTCCCATCTCCACCCCCCCTGACTCTCTGCCTTCACATAACCATCCCGCGAGGGGTTGGGAGGGCCGGCCTCCCTCGGGAGGCTGTGCGCTGTTGCAACGCGGCCACTACCGATCTTAGGCACTGTTTCCGTCCTCCCTCTACGCCTATGAGAGCGAAGTTATTTGCTGTTTGTTGACTTTTGTCGGTGCAGGATGTATCTGCGCGGCAAGGTCGAAGAATTTCGAGTTTAATCTCTACATTTTCTTGGCAGTGAGTCAAAATGCTTCCAGCTTAGTGCTTTTAATGTATAATGAAAATGTGCCTAGCCGACTGCTCTCTCGAAACTATGCAAATTAGTATTATAGTTCTTCTCTTACTTTCTAAATCTACATCTACACCTACATACTACCCCGCAAGCCGCCGCATCTGCGTGTGGCAGGGGGTGATAGGTCACCAGCCATGTAAGATATAAAAGTTTTGGAGGTGAAATGGTGGCATTTCCTATGAGAGTGTATATGGAGAAGCTCAGTTTTTATCGTGGTCGCTTATTATGCACGGAAAGAACGAGTTTTTGTACCTATCTGTTCGGCAGAGTAGCTCTCTTATTTAATCGCATCTGTCAGACCTATAAATGTTGCGAGGCGTCATGATAGTATTCTCTGTGTCGCTCTGAAACACACCAGTTCTGAATATCTTAAGCAGCCTAAGCCTAGCGTGCAGTCTCCGAGTCTCTAGGGGTTCCTACCTTAATCCCTGTAACAGTTGTGTAACACTATGTGTTCGTTCGTAGCAGTATTTAACGAAGCGTGCTGCTTTTCCTTGTATTTTGTTAATATTTTTTGTTAAATCTTTATGACCAGGGTCCCAAATGCTTGCGGCGTATTCGAGGTGTGGCCTATTCAGAGCTGATTTATTCTCATTCCCTTTATTCTCAAGTAAAATATATTCTCCTCTTCCCTCTTTCCCGCTTCCTTTCAATCCGACGTTCAATCGGCTCTGATGATTGGATCACTTGTACTGTAATCCCTATTTTGTTGGTTTTTTTCCTTGCACGTCAGTGCCAGCGTCAACTGTGGTACATTACTATGGTAGAGTGGGTTCAACGTGGATCTCGTGAGCGGAGTTATTGAGGAGCTTCATGACGTGTCTTCGGTGGGTGTCAATTTAAACGTCCTCCGCGGGTAAACGCTGAATATTCCAGGACACTGAGTGCATCTCATTCCCCAAACGCTCAACCGGTCTTACGTCCCGTCCGCGGATCCAGCGAGCGGCGGATTCCCTGGCATTTCGATCCCCGAAGAAATCTCCGATCGTTCTGCGGAAAGAAGAGGCTCTGCCTACAGGTGGTGTTTCCGCCCTTGAACCGATGGCAGCTCACGAGGCCTCCGGGGGAGTGCCCATCGTTCACGTGGTCCAGTCCAGCGCCTCACTTCTCCGTCTCTCTCTCTTTTTCCAGGCGAACTACTTAGAGCGCATTCTTTGCCGTAGCAATCAGTATTCGCCGAGATTCACAATGCAATTAGCCTCTGCCTCTCATCGACTTGCAAACTCTGCTTTAAGGTAGTCCGAGCGAGATGGTTTCCTAGTCATAATAGAGACCATATTCGATGTATACGTTTTAATTTCACCAGATGTAGGACACATCACTTAAATATTGCATTATTAATGTCACAAAAATATAGTTTTATATGACAACAATTGTAAGTAATTAAATTAAAATATCTGAATAAGTCATTAACTTGACTCATTTTTTTCGCGCGGTGCGTTTGAAACTCCTTCAAATCGGAAGGTTTATTGTGATACCCAAGAACCTATTGTGGTGAAAATACGATTAATTTTCATATGTAGTTGAGAAAACATACAAACTATACACTGGTAGTTTTTTTACGACATCTAAGTGTTAGAAATACCTCATTTTATAAAAAGTGTCTCTCTGGAGTGCATACACGTACCATTTCCCATGTAAAAGGGTTGGTTTTATTTGGCAAATATCTCGGAAACTAATGTGGTAAGGGATAGAATTTTTGGTGTGATTGGATAGGTGAGATATTTTTTTTAATGAGACGAAATTTATTGATTTCTAAGTGAAATGATTTTTCTCTCGATCTATCTTAATAAAATTGCCGCGTGGTATATCACGCCCCGAGTCTGAGATGCTCCGGTACAATGAAACTAAAGTAGAAAGCGTTCCACATAGAGTTGATTGAACACATAAAATTGGCGTTTATGGAAACTCCCTTCCTGTGTAAATCTTGAAAGGGACGAAGGTGTGATGTTGCCAATAGCAGCAGGAACATTAACGCAATTATCGTTAGCATACATACTGTAAATGTAGGGGTATTCCATTAGGCATACAAATATTATTCCCAAAAGTAACCTTTTTACGTTTAGCGCGGTGAAGTAAAATTCTCCGTGTGCGGCTTTGAAGTGAGAACACAGAGAAAGTGAGAGTAAGTTTGGCAACAGCGTTCTCCGTCAGGCCGGTGCTTTCCACTAAATGTGGAGCGTTCTTAGTGACCAGTCTGGAAGACGGAGGAGAGATGAGATCAAATGCAAATTGGTGAAGAGTGGGCAAAGCCAGATTTTTAAGAGTGCGGAGGTGGAAGGCCGGCTTCCGCATGGGCTTGTCCTCGGCGAAAGACACTGAAAATGCCCACAGTTTAACGTCCCATCCGACGGACGGAGTCACAGAGTAAAGATATAAGCACTAAGTCGCCTGTTGACTTGAGAAACATCTCTTGGAAGTCATGGAAAGTCAGAATATGCCAATAGTCAACCTGCAGAGGTGCTATGCATTAATTTCACTCGATGTTTCATTCATATTATAAAGCCATACCATAAACCCATGTAGCTATTACTCTATTATTGTAATTACTGGCACAAGTAAGGTAATTCAAACGTTGAAACTCCTAGTTTAAGTGGATGGCAAGTCATAGGCACTAGATTAGCCTTGAATTTGCAGCATATTTTCACTTATTTTCAATATGGCCGCTGTGCGCATTTTCCATTACAGAGAAAACAAAAATGAAGCCACATAGTGTCCTCTCTGTACATGCTTACTCTGTGACGGAGTTCTTGCCCTGAGGTGCTCCCCATTTGTCGAGGAGCCGTGAGGAGGCAGGGTCAACGTGGAGAGGCAGGAGGGAGGTGGGATGGGTAAGGAGGAAGGGGGAAAGGGTTTGGCCGGAAGGGAGCCAAAGGCATCCGCGCGGATGAGGACGTGTGGAGCGGGGGAAGGGGACGCCTACGTCGAGTGATGCACGTGAACCGTGGCTTCAACCGAATGTCACATTCCGAGTAGATTTATTTCAGGAACGCCTATTGGGCTTTTGAAAAAATTTAAATTCTTTAGTGTATAATCAAATGTTTTACACCAGTAGATGACCTAAATAACTCGCATTAAGTTTTTTTCAAATTACATACAGACATACCAATCACGCCGTTCCCTTCCGGGGTCGGCACAGTCACAAAGTTTCACTCATAAATACATATTTGTACTCCTAACTCTGCTTCAATAATTTCCTCCATACTGACCTATCCTTGCAAACCTCTTTTGCCTCATTTACCCCCATAGACTACTTCATACACGCCCTCCTGTTTTCAAGACTCCTAATATTCCTCCTCCTAAGAATATCCTCAACCACATTCAACCACAACTTTTTCGGCCTACCTCTCTCCCTCTCGCAACACTTATTTCACTCTTATATATCTGTTTCGTTATTCGACTCTCATCCATTCTATCAACATGGCCAAACCAACGAAGCACACTCCTTTCATATATGTCCATTACTGGAGCATCTAACCCACATTCATTTATTACCCACTTATTCCTGACCCTATCTATCCTACTCTAGTCGCAAACACTCCTCAGATAACTCATATCCACGGCGTTTAGTCTACTCAATGTTTATTCTGACATACCCATGCTTCACTACCATACAAAAAGGTGGGGAAAAGTACCCATTTGTACGGAGCAATTTTTGCTTCCTTAGACAGGCACTCATTCCTTGATATTCTCCACATGCTACCTACCACTTTCCCTCCAGCATTCGCACGTCTCTTTATCTCCTCATCTATCCGTCTATCTTTCGTAAACATCTTACCTAAGTACACGAAATCATCCACTTGTTCAATTACTTCACCATTCGCCCTTATCCTACAGTTATTCCCCCCATTCTCCTTATCAATAACTTCAAATTTCCAAATTATTTTCAAATTACGTCCAGTTAAATTCCCTAGAACTAGCGAAAATGCTCCTTAGTGTCGTCACAACCAATTTCATCGTAAAAAGATAGGATTTTGTACTCCGGAACTGAAAAATACGATGGGACTCAGCACACTCAGGCGAGTGTCACCCCACGAAATCCTAGTACAGTCAGGGTGAATTTTGCAGGAGTGGAGATGACCCCGAATATGACCGGAACACTTGAACCAAGGAAATGGAACGTTATGACAAGATTGAGGGCAGAGAAACCGGGAAATATTCAGCAGGGAATAGAGTAATGGAATAGAGATGTGTTACGTCAGTCCTAGATGGAACTTATTGGATCTGTGGAGGACATTCGAGTGTGACTCAGGGCTCGAGTGTTAACTCCTACCCTCCCGCCACCCCTTCGTTTCTTCCCCGCTCACTCCGGGGAATTCCCTGGCAAATCACGAGGAGCGGTTTATTGCCGTATTGTCAACAAAAAGTCCCCTATAATTTAATTAGTCCATTCAGAGGGAAATTGGATATTTCCAAACCGAGGGACTCATAGGCAGCGGTCATGCATAAAGACACCCTATTAACCAGAAGCGCCTTCAATAACTAACCAAATCAGAATTCTATTTACATTTATAACCTTTTGATAATAGGGTATAAATAATATACACCCTTGAAGCTTATACCCTCTCGCGATTTCAGTTAATAACGAATCGTCGCCTCGGAATTATTTATTAACTTCTACTTGCTTATGTTTTGATGTTCAGATTTTTGGGCCGAAGGCGAATGAAGACTCCACATTTGTCTGATTCGTTTCAATCAATCTTGCTAAGCATACATAATCCAACAATTGCTAATGGCGATAGTTTGCAAACTTTGGAAGGGTTGTGGGGCGTTTGGCTTTCCTTGATGAAATTTATTCCTTGACACGCATACCTGATCTATACATGCCATATGAGATTCTTTTTTTTAAGTGTGTATGACAGAAAGTGGGCCACTTTTCACCAATCTTGACTGGCCAACTGGGGCTGTACTTACTCGTCAGTTTGCATAATACAGCCTCAATTATATCTTATATGAGACATAATAGCCTCGACAAATCTGAAATTAAAATAACCGTTACTAGAACTTTTCGAGGTCGACGTTTAGCTGTTGTGCAGTCGAAGTTGAGGCGCCAAAATTCTGTCATTGCCGAGGCTTTAAAATTCAATGGCCCTCCGAAATTTGGCACGTGGGGTCATTTAGATTGTCGGTAAACGTGGGTTCTCGAAGTACAAGTAATTTTTCCTGTATTGTGGGATGTGAATCGATAAATACGTATAGCAGTAATGGTTTTTGGGATAATCCGCGTCAAGATTTAAAAGAGCCAACGTTTCTTCTCCTTTGCCGGAGACCTCATCAGGGCTGAATGACCTAATTGCCTTTATTTTGCATCAATTTATATCGTCACGGAGGTGCAAGAGGGGGATGGGGTGGGAGTGGGTGTTGTCGGAGAGTCTTCTGGACGTTGCTCTTCTTTATAGAAATTACTGGTAGCCATGATTCTCTTATTCTTTGCCCCTGGTCTCTATTTAAATTCTTGTTATGCTTTTTAATTTTCAAGGCCTCCCGGAAGATTCTAGTCTTGAAATGTTTTTCTCTGGCGAGAATTTTTGGGTTGGTGACGTCAATGGTGTGGCCTAGGGCGGCATGTTCTGCAACCGCTGATTTTTCGGCGTAGCCCGGTCGAATTGCCGCACTGTGCTCCTTGATTCTTGTCTTTATTGTCCGGCCAGTTTCACCGACGTACACTTGGTCACATGTGCTGCAGTTCAATTGGTGTACTCCCTATGTTTCCATTTTGCTTCTTTCTTTAACGTGTCTGATAATATTCTTTATTTGTGTGCGTGGCTTAAAGATGGTGCTGATTTGATGCCTTCGTAATATTATGGATGTTTTATCCGTGCCTCCTCTGATATGTGGCAGGAAGGCTTTTTTCCGCTCCTCTGTCTTTTCTTCATCAATTTGTCCTAATTTTTGTCGTCTTAACTTGCGGGAGATGGTCATCCTGATTTCTGTTCTTCCATATCCATTCTTCATTGGGATTTCCGTCAGTTTGTTTAATAATTTGAGTTTTACTTAGTTTTAATAATTTGGATAAATACGTACTTTTCTGCGGGAGGAGGGTTGAGCCTGGCAGCCCTACGCGTAAATCTCTCATGTCCCGCGCGGTCCGTTTCGCCTGGATCGTGAAGGCATGGAAATCCTCGTTTTTGCTGCCCGGGGATGCTTCTGTGGGGGACGGGATCGGGGGCCCAGGAGAGGGGGGCTATGGCATTGGGGTGGAGGGGGCGTTCCCCAGAAGGTGGTGAACGAGGGGTGCGTATTAAAGCTCCCTTCTGTGGTGGCGGCGGCGGGCCTAGGTCAGTGTCGAGTGGGAGGGGCGGCGGGGAAGATTGGTGCGGGGATTATCCTGGCAGTATTTCTTTCAGTCGCTCCCTCGAACCCCTCCCTCCTTGTTTGCAGAGGAATTAGAAAACAAACTTTTATCTCCTGTTTGATGATTGGCTTAATGGCGCTGCTCCACTTATGCTTCTGCCTCCCCACAGTTCTTCCACACGTGAATGCATTGCTTCCAGACGTCGACGTCCTCGTCCTCGTCCTCGTGAGCCTCTTCCGATTCATTTGGATTAAGCGTTTTGAATTTTTTTCTCCCCACTTCGCGTCGGGAGCACTAAATATTCCCGCGCGTGTGACACTAACTGCACCACTTCTTCACGTCGTCGGCGCGAAGGCTCGAGACTCGCGCGATCTCGGCGCCCTTCGTCTGTTTGTTTTACAGAATTCCCGTCCAGATGGCGCCTCCATTTCCCCACACGTGGCCAGGGGAGGGGGATGACGCGCGCCGATTGGCTGCCATTTGTCTGGGAGTATCGATTCGATAAAGCGCCTTTTCTGCGGAAAATGAGGGTGCGGATTGGACGGCCGCGGTAATCAAATTGTCTCGCCTCGGCCCGGAAAAACCTTTGCGGGAATGGGCCTCAAGCCGGTCGAAAGAGGGCGCTTGGCCCTCGGCTCTCCGGAGCGCAGTGTTATCGGTGGACACATTTGAGTGGAAATTACCGCAGTTACCCTCTGAAATGATAACTAAGCAAGCTCTCCCTGTGTTATGTGCTCTCCGTGTGAACGTCAGTGCGGTGATCAAAATTCAAGTACGCATTCACTAATGGAATGAAGTAATGCGGTGACGAAAGTTTCTCGCCAAGAGTTCTATGTTTAGCTGAGAGGTCATTCGTCCGAGCTTCTCTTAGAAGGGTGGAACATAGTAAGCGCCTTATAAGTGAGAATATGATGCGTTCTTCATCTAAGGCACAACCATTTTAGGCGGACGAGTCTAAAAAATGATGAAATTGGCGATTTTTGAATCTGTAGATCCATTGTAGTGCACCGTGCATCGCTTTGCAAAATGATTTTACTATTTCTTTATTCTTTCACATTACTACTACGTCAAGTTTTTGATATGCCGAACACTGAAGTTCCAATCAAGTAGAAAAATTCAACAATCGTTGTGATAACATTGTAATTCCTCCATTCTTTGACAGTTAATGCCATTTATTTGGATTCGGATTTTTCTTATCTGCTAACATTGGTAATTAATGTATTGACAAAGGTTATTTAGTTATTCAAAGGATTACAGGATTTGGAAGATGTCTTAGTAAAACAATGCGGGAATTAAGAATTGAAAAGCGATGATATTCTTGTGAGATGACTGAGTAAAGCTGATCTTTAAGGTGAGAGGGCGCGCACAGGCGAAAGGAGAATAATATGGTCGCCTAAGTAGTGTGCTTGAAGGGAATGGGTGCAGTAGCAAGAATATTTGTGGACAAATGGCGTTAGTGCAATGAGGGCTTAATAATTGTATGTAACTGAGAACAGGGAGTTGAGTTAGGATGTGGGGTTAGTAATAAAGACTTGCTATGTGTTACGGAGACTTCCGCGGTGAGTTATTGACAAACAACGTGCGCCTGACTAGCTCAAGCGTTAGATATATAAAGGAACAAGAATATCTGTAGCTCATTTAGGACCTGACGACGCTGGCAGTAACGTTAGCAAAACTGTTGTCCGTTAACATGAATCAACGCAGGTAAAACCCGAATAAACTGACCTCAAGACTTGCTATGTGCCTGAGATTAAAAAGTAGCAGACGCAGATACGCGGGCACTGAGATAGAGAGAAGGAAAAGGTGTCAGGCGTTTGAGATGTGGGTTGCGGAGGAGATTTGAGAGGGCTCGATGGACGGAGAGGAAGTGTTCGGCGAGGTGGAGTAGGAAAGGAGACCGGTGGAATAGATCGTAAGAGGTCAGAGAAGGTGGTTGAGACTGGTAATCAGGGTCCTCTACCTCTACCTCTACGAAATACCGTGCAAGCCACCACTAGGATGTGTACTAAATCTTGCAAGAGCTATATCATGCCAGAAAGTTCATGCGTGGTGAATTTCTATAATGAAAAATATATATAAAATAAATAAATATATAAAAGAGATAAATATATATTAAATAGATATTTAACCCAAGTGCGAAAACCTATGTTATCTAGTGGGGTCATGTAGAACTGATCTAACGCAACTATATCGGTCCCTTATTGTACGTGGAAAAAATGACACTTCAAATGTATCGGTTCTGCAGTCAATTTAATTTATCTTATGCCTTTGATAGTTTCTACCATAATAGTTTGGCTCTAACGAAATATAATGAACGTCCGGCAAAAAATGGTCCACATAAAACTTACGTAAAAGATTTAATATATATTTTTTCCTTCGACGGATAGAGGTTCTCACCCTAATTCCCCCAACAATTCAGTAACACTACTATGTTTATCGTAACAATTTTTAACAAATATAGTTCCCCTCAAGTGTATTCAATCTATATTTCGAGTCGAGGGCATACTGAAGACGGTGCCTTCAGCATCCACTCGACGACCCATCGAGAAAAAAGTGAGTGGAAGAAAGAGAAGGGGCGTTTCCAGTTGGATGAAGAGGAGTATCGCGAATACCGAGGTGAAGATATGAGTAGTGTGAGGCGATTGGGATATGTGGATAGGATGGATTTGGAGAAGTAATTGTTTCACAATCTAACTTTACATACCTAGTTAAAAAATAATTAATGCCTTAACTTGACGCAGTCAGGCGTCACTACGTGGAGGTAATTAACAATAGTATACATACTGATAATAATACATTGCACTTTTCTACAATTAAAAATTTCAGTTTGTACTTTTGTGCAAATTCAAAAATTGCAGAATGTTACAGAGTATTTCTTTCATTGTGGATTCTAATTTATGCCATATTGTTATGAATTGCGCGCCGATCCGGAAGTGGTTGGCGCTGGTTGTAACTACTGAATGCGATGCTTACGCTCGCGATCGGAGCGATGGCAGTCAGACACCAAGTACCGGAGCGTGTAAATGGGAAGCGGCGAGGCTGCTGCTAATAAACCAGCTGCCAGAGAAACTACTTTGCATATTCCTATACATGGAAGACATATTCTTCATCAAAATTTCCTTTTTGGTTAGTTAGACTAATGGTGTCCGATATATTTCATTTGTTTATTGAATTATCGTAACTTTTTTCAGGTAGGAATTTTCCAATGGTATTTTTACGGTCACTCGGTCATAGTTTTAAAGGGAGACTGACTGGACTCATTGGGATATAAAACAGCAAACATCCATTCCTGGGGGGCATACAAGACGAGCTCTCATTCTCCCCTCATGGAGACACCGAGCGCGTACTCCTGAGCCTCGGGGAGTGATGCGGGAGGAGGCGCGTGCATCACTTGGACGAGTGCGGAGGGGGAGATGCTTTCGGTAAGAGAGACTCGTGTTTCGGAGGGCATACCCTACAGAGTATATAGTTCAACAGAAGTGGCGTGACGAATTTCAGGTGAAGCCACGGTAGAAGTTTTCCGCCATATTGAGTGACCGTAGGAACACTAATTTCCTTACGTGGGCGGGAACAAACTGTTGTCATAGATGGTATCATGTCAAACACAGCGTCACATCGGGTTTCCTCAGGGAAGTTTAATTGGTCCACTTTTATTTCTATTACACACAAATGATATTAGCAACGTCGTTAAAAGTAAGCTTAGTCTCTTCTTAGACGACGCGGTTGTGTATAGGAATATTACCAATTCCGAAGATAGCGACTCGTAAACAATCGACCTACTTGCTATTCATGCTTGGTGCGAAAAGTGGCAGATGGAACTAAACATAAAAAAGTGCGTAGCAGTCAGCTTTTGGAAAAAGAAAAATAGGCCAGGTAGGGCTTACAGAATTAAAAATACGGATATAATCAACGCCGAGTCTAATATGTACTTAGGGGTCCAAATTACCCACGACATATTTTGGGGAAAACATATTCGGGAATTATGCGGTCAAGCATACAGGATGCTAGGCTTTACTAAGAGAATATTCGGAAAATTAGATGAGAAAGTGAAAGAACGTTGTTATTTTTCAATCGTTAGGCCTCATCTGAAATATGCTGCCAGTGTATGGGATCCATGTGAAGCGGGTTGATTATTATTAGATGGTCACCTGCCGTGAAGAATAAATCGTAAATTTTAATATTAACTCATGGTCATGTGTCTTTGATTAGATGGACACCTGCGCTGGCTATGGCGGTCGGAATTATATCGCGTGCAGCGAAGAGGAGCTAGGTTTGTAAAAGGATGCTACGATAATTTTACTAGTGTGTCTGGATTGTTAGAAGAAAAGGGATGGGAATGACTATCACAGCGTACATTAAATTATTGGCTAAATCTGTTAACTAAATTTCGGGAAATACATGTCTCTGACGATTTGAAAAACACACTATTAACCCACTCGTACTACGACATATTAGATCGCGCCAATAAAATTAGAGAGATAGATTGTAGAACCGATAGGTATAAAATGTCATTTTTTCCGCGTACCATTCGGGACCATAACAGCTGTGATCGTCGTCATGAATAGTGCAAATAGTGTCAATTGCTAGGCAGTAGATCTTGGTAGCAGTATTTGTATCCCTTGCATGTTGGAACGTTTGACGATAGAATGTTTCTTGGTTAGTACATTTTAAATTGGTGCGTTACATGTGTGTTACGCTGGTTTCAATGTAATTTCGGTGTTCTGCCGTATAATTCTTGCATGCCTGGTGTGGAAGCACCCCCTGCCACACACCCCTTGGGTTGCTTGCAGGGAATGATGTAGGTGTGGATGTAGAAGAGATGTGAGACGGGACGATTATTCTGGATACGAGCCATTGTGTTTCCTTCTTTCAAGTGAAATACCTGAGGTAATTAATAGTTTAATGTATCTATTTAAATGTATTTTACGATTTTTTCTTCACGGAAATGTGTACAGTAAGTTAGGAAAAAAGTACTATACATAAGATGGTCACCTGCGCTGGCTATGGCCGTAAAAACCATAAAGTAAAAAAAATCTGATTTAGGCTTACACAGCAAACTTGCATCAGACTTTGAAAGTAAACTTTCAGCATACTTGCATGCACTCTGGGAGCTGATTGGTGACAAAGAGATACTTCGTGACTTCCATAATACGAAACGACAAGTTTCGGCTGTTTAGCCATTTTCAATGTCCTTTTACCAAGACAAAAGTCCATTGTACAATGAACCTTTGATTTCAAATACAGAACGACTTTGTATCAAGAGAATATTCGAATAATGAAATATGTAAATAATATAATATTTATTACAGATGCAAAAATGGGTGGTAGTCACTGGTATTGTTTTATAAGTAAATACTCGCCCACTCTGCACTGATGGGTATGTGGGGTGAGGGAAGGAGAATGCCCGGGGAGATTATTGTAAGGGGTATCTACATCTACATCTACGTCATACCCTGCAAGCCACCCAATGGGTGTGTGGCTGGGGGTGCTTCCACACCAGGCATGCATGAATAATACGGTACGGTTACGGTAATAATACGGTAGAACACCGAAATTACATTGAAACCCGCGTACCACACATGCAAAGCGCCAATTAAAAATCTAATACCCAAGAAACATTCTGTCGTCAATCGTTCCAACATGCAAGGGATACAAAGACTACTACTACAGATTCAAAATATCATGCATAAATAGGAACATCAATATTTACATCATGCATAAATAAGAAAGAGGAGAATATAAAGAAAAATATTTACTGTCTGCCTATTATCACAATTCGAACTATTCATGACGACGCTCACAGCTGTTATGGTCCCGTATGGTACGCGGAAAAAATGACATTTTATACCTATCGGTTCTACAATCTAGCTCTCTAATTCTATTGGCGCGATCTAATCTGCCGTAGTACGAGGGGGTTAATAGTATGTTTTTACGTCGTCAGAGAAATGATTTTCTTGAAATTTAGTTAGAAGATTAAGCCTATAATGTAATCTACGCTGTGATAGCCATTCCCATCCTAATTATATGTATGCTAATTATAGGTATGAGGGTTGCTAAGAGACGTGTTTTATAATTTTGGAATGGAAGTTCTATGCGCATAACGATGCGTCAGTGACCCGATTATGAATTATAAATTACCACTTTATAACGTTTATTGTTATTATTTACTTTTCAGCTGCCCAAAATGTCGAAAATCTTCCATAAGTCTGCCTCTTTTGCCAGTTGATAGGTATGGCTAACTAAAAATCCGTAATTTACGCGTTTTGCCCTAACGGCCAGTACAATTTATATAAAAAACCATTTGCATTAATTATTATCTTAATTGCTATTTGATCATTATTTTATCCACGGCAGCTTCTACTAGGATCATCGTGCTCTCGACGGGGTAAAATATATTATATTAGTTTGTCATTTGACTTTCTATAGTGTCTATAATTCTGCTCTTCGTGACATCAATTAACTCAACGGTAAAGTATAGCTTGGAGAGTGAACGAAATAATTGATTTTCTCTCCTTAACCGGAGCTCTCCCTAAATATTCATGCATTCGATGAACGATGATGAAGGTGAGCGAGGAGGAGCTCGCCCACTCTGCACTGGTGGGCATGAGAGGTGAGGGAAAGAGAATGCCGGGGGAGATTATTGTAAGGAGTATGCGGGTTGCTAAGAGGCGTGTTTTATAAGTAAGTACCGTTTTGAAATAAAAAAGAACAAGTAAACTTTTCTTCACAATGTTATTTTTACGTGAAAACCTGTACCTCAATCTACTTTTCTAAATAATTTCCACTAATATTAAGGCAATCATCGCATTGTGGAATCAGTTTTTGAACACCATCCTCATATAAGTCTGCCGCCTGATTTGACAACCACTGCAACACGGTCGTTTTCTCCTCATCATCGTCGTCGTGGCTCTGACTATCCAGATGCACCTTCAGATGCAAAAACAAGTGGTAGTCGCCGGACGCTAGATCCGGACTGTGCGGAGAGAGATCAAGTTGTTCCCAGCCAAATGATCCGACGAGATCTTGGGTTTGATTAGCCGTGTGTGGACGGGCATTGCCATGGAACGAAACGATCCCCTTACTCATCATGCCTCGCCTTTTGTTTTGGATTCTCTAAAATCTCTAACCCATTTCCGTACCTTTCCATCGCTCATAATGTACTTCCCAAAAACTTCATCTACATCTACGTAATACCCTGCGAGCCACCACGAGGGTGTGTGGCAGGGGGTGAAGATCACCAAACATGCACTATTGACATGCAAATAGGATATATTTAAGGGAGATATGTTAGATAATAGGGTCACATGGTTAGTATCTACATAATAGGAAAGGGATTATTAGTTGTTATTACATGCATCAGGCACTACAGACTAACTATATTTCACCTACCTATCCAGTTGCTACGCCGCTTATTGTTCTCTCTTATGGTGCGCGGGAAAAATGACATTTTAAATCTATCGGTACGACAATCTATCTCTCTAATCTTGTTAATATGATCAAACCTAGCATAACGCGCAGGGGTTCTTAATATCTTAATAATGTGAACATATCGGTTTCGAATTTACTTAAAAGGTTTAACCTAAATTTTAACCTGCGTTCTGATAGTAATTCCCGTCCTAGTTCTTCTATTAAACTCGTAACACTCATACAATTATCATAACGGCCTTTAACAAACCTAGCGTATCTCCTTTGCACGCGCTCTGATTCTTTTATCATACCTTCCTCGTACGGATCCCATATACTAGCGGCATATTCTAAATGAAGCCTGACAAGTGTAAAATAGCTTCATTCTCGTACTCTCTCATCGCATTTGCCTAGAACCCTTTTTACGAATCCTAATCTACGGTTTGCCACACTAGCTATTTCCCTGATGTGTTTCCCCCATGACATGTCTTCAGTGATGGTGACGCCTAAGTATTTAATAGATTCTATGTTAGATATTTTATTTTCATTGATGCAATTATTATTCCGGGGAAGCCATTCTTTGTCCAAAAGTTCATTATCGCACATTTCTTCAAATTTAATTCTAGCTGCCAACTATCACACCAATCATCAATCGCATCTAAATCCTTAGCTAAACACTGACTGTCCTCTTCATTTCTAATTTCCTTATACACTACTGCATCATCGGCAAAAAGACGGAGCTTGCTATTTTTTACTACTGTATTCAAGTCATTTACATAGAGAAGAAATAAAATTGGGCCTATCACGCTTCCCTGGGGAACACCCGATGTAACTTTTACTACGCCGGAGCTGACACCATCTAATACCACCCTTTGAACGCGTTCATGTAAGAAGTCTCCTATCCAGCCTACTATATTACTGTCTATTCCGTATGATGCTAACTTCGCGAGTAACTTACTGTGGGGAACCTTGTAAAAATATTTTCTAAAGTCAAGAAACGCTGCGTCTACCTGTACGTTACCATCTTCGGAAACTAAAATATCATGAACAAAAAGACGTAATTGTGTTTCGCAAGACCGTCTCTTTCTGAACCCATGCTGGTTTGTTATTAATAAATCCTGGCTATCGAGGTGTTCCATTATTGATGTAACTGTTATGTGCTCTATAATTTTTCAAGATAGTGACGTTAATGATGTTGGTCTATAATTACATGGCTGTTCCCTAATTCCGCTTTTATAAATTGGGGTCACGTTTGCTATCTTCCAGTCTTTGGGAACCGCGTGTTCTTCGAGGGATTTGTTACATATTACTTTAAGATACGGAGCCACTGATCTAACGATGGGTTTCAACCGCTTTTACGCCTTAAGCAGGAAGAAAACAAGTCATAGCGCGTATTTCACAGTCGGCGGAATTCTAAATTGGTGCAGGCATTATAAATACTCACAAAGAAACATAAACACGGGCGAATGTTTCCGAAATGGCGTCTGTGGCTTTCCAACAGATGTAGGTACAGTGCGCGCATGCACCTAATGCCGACCACAGCACTGCAGTGGCCGAATTTAAAAACGGTACTTACTGAAAAAAATACCCCTCGTACATTTGAGGTATTATACTTCATCTACAAGATATTTCAGAGTGCATTGTGGTCATCTTTAAGACGTAATTATCTCTTTGGCTCATTGTGATAGGCTTTTTTATTACGGCGGCGACACTTTCCTCTGCTCATTTCCCATAACCATTTTGTGAATACGTATAACTAAGAGAGATAGCCATCAGATATGTCATTTACTGATTTAAATATTCCATTCTTTTCCACCCTTTATATTATGACCCATGGTCATGTGTCTTTGATGGGGCAGTTTTTAATAGATACGAATTTGGAAAGTAATGTGTTTATACGTAAGTACTGCTGTAAAGGTACATTCAATGCACTTAAATCAGGACACGCGAGAATAGCCATTGTCATACGAAAAATCTTCAAACTCTCATCTACATCTACGAAATACCGTGCAAGCCACCACCAGGATTAGTGGCACGGGGTGATTCCACTCCAGGCATGCAGCACTCATCCCAGTTCAATCAGAACCGCGCGCGTTCCCCCGAATTCCAGGCGCAGGCCAAAGCAGTCAGAACAACGGTACGCAGTCAGACCACAAACTAGGAGAGTGATACGAAGAAGAACATGCTACCATGGAGCATACCACTCAAGACATAACTACTGGTTAGTATTATTTACGTGACAAATAAATAGCACTACAAGGTACTAAGACATGCAGGAGTATATCATGCCGGAGATTGCATGCGAGGTTAGTATCTACAATTCATGAGAAGTTATTTAGCACAACTGAAAAAACCTATTTAACCTAGTCAGTAACCAAGAACTGATCTATCACAACTATTACGGTCCCTTATTGTACGTGGAAAAAATGACGTCTTAAATCTATCGGTTCTGCAGTCTATTTCCTTAATCTTATTCTGTGATCGTTCCTACCATAATAGTTTGGCTCTTGCAAAATATTTTCAGCGTCAGGCAAAAAATAGTCTACATCAAAATTTCGTAAAATATTTAACCTATATTTCTCCCTTCGATCGTATAGAGGCTCCCACCTTGATTCCCTCAGCAATTTTGTAACACTATTACGTTTTTTCGTTTGTGTGCCACTATTTGTGGATATAACATTGAACTTTGTGCATCGTTTTCGACTGCGAACGTATAATGGTGGAGATCTTGTGCCATGACTGAGACGTTGAAGCTTGCTGTGTTCTCGGGTCAATGCTATGGTTTTTTTCTTTCTCTCCCGCGTGGACTCCTCCTCTGCTCACCCTCAAGGTGGAGCTCAAAACGAACCCTTTCCAGTTGAAATGAGATTACGGTTACGGAGATTATGACGGCCCAACCCTTCGACCTCTTCATCTCTTGGAGATTATTATGGCTGAGTGATCGCATCAGATCCATTCGCTCGGAAGAAAGAATCCCGTGGAATTACAAAACTTAAAAGTTTGACTCCCGCCTTTTTTTTTTCCTGCCCGCGTTCTCAGCTTGGTCAGTTGAAATAACTTCCATTTTTACCCGACCTCTTCGATAATCTTGGAGCCTGACGCGACGTGAAATGAGTTATCACACCTAATTTGGAGTCACATCTTAATTTCCCCGACATTTATCGCTCGTTTGTTTGTGGTTACTTTGACAACCGTTTGTTCTAAAATTTAGTCATGTTAAAGATACTTTAGAGACAATCTTCTGCCAATAACCGTTCTTAATGTTCTGCTTATTTCTTTCCTATATTTGGCGTGATATATTTCAGTGCGATACCTATATTTTTTGAAATAATCAAATAGTCTTCGCAGTTTCTGCGAAAGTAAAAGATACTATGGTACTATTTACTGCTCTCATTGTTTTCATATCCGAAATCATTGATGTAATTTTACTTACGCAGAAACACGTCTCCTTTTGGGGATGACAGCCAATGTAAGCTGTGGCGAAGGAAGTTAGCCATTCGTCCAGTGATTGAAAAGCTGTTCAAATGTTTATCCATTTTTATTTATCGAATGGTTAAAAGCCAAAATAAAGCTTTCTAAATAAATTGACGACCATAACAGGTTAAAGATATGAGGAGTCTTAGTTTCATTATCCATATGTCAGCTAAAATCTAAGGATAACAACGATGCATTTGATGATAGCGAGAAAAATTCAGTCGGAAATTTACAACTGCAACCTACTCGCTTGCATTGTATAGCCACTATGATCTGGACTGATGTGTCTCCATTAACAATGCAATGTCAAGAGACAGTAAAGGATATACTGTCGACCTAAAGATAATCAATGACAAAATCCCTTTAGAAGTTCATTTTCATCCGAGCTGGAGAGAAATGAAGACGTTATCGGAAGTATGCATCTGCAAGGGTTTAACAGTTTTTCGCGTGTGCTTTCCTCATATCAAATGTAATTTTATAGTGGCGGTAAAGTCGTTGTTCCTCTGAGGAGTGGAAGAGACAAAAGCGAACTTCAGAGCTAAGGTTTGATGTTAGGGAACGGCAAGGTATCAAGAAAGAAAAGATTTCTCTTTTAAAAGCAATTGATTTGTTGAGAAATCAAGCATGAGGGGTAGGAAAAATATGAGAACTGGGGAGTGGGGGCGTGGGCGACGCTGGGGGAAGGGTGCCGGAGTGTCGATGGCCGGAGGTCGACCACAGGATGGCTCTCGGCGGGAGCAGCAGCTTCCACGGTCTTCTGGTCGATCACGAGGCGGACTTCTCGGTCCGAGCTAGGCAGGAAAGGGATCTCCCAAGGTGGTTGTATGGATACTTTGAGGTCTTCCACCCGTCTCTCACTGTTTTTGCGGTGAAGTGGCAGCGCTCATATGCGCCTCAACGTACGAATAGAATAGAATAGAATAATATTTTATTATTCCGGGATGATTACGTCCCTTAGGAACACAAATGTTGAATACATTGTTTTAGAGTCAAGTAATTAATTCCATTGTAGGTTACTCATGAACAACAATTTGTGGTGCCCTGATTTTACAAAAATTACCATAAGAATGCAAAGTAAATCATTCAAAACAACAAAAACAATTTATATAAATGTTACACAAGATAACACACTCATTGATAAATCTACATCTACATGATACCCTGCGAGCCACCACGAGGGTGTGTGGCAGGGGGTGAAGATCACCAAACATGCACTATTGACATGCAAGTAGGATATTTAAGGGAGATATGCTAGATAATAGGGTCACATGCAGCTGGACGGTTAGTATCTACATAATAAGAAAGGGATTATTGGTTGTTATTACATGCATCATGCACTACAGACTACTCTAACTATATTTCACCTACCTATCCCTTTGCTACGCTGCCTATTGTTCTCTCTTATAGTACGAGGGAAAATGACATTTTAAATCTATCGGTACGACAATCTATCTCTCTAATCTTGTTAATATGATCAAACCTAGCATAATACGCAGGGGTTCTCAATATATATCTACGTCATCTGTGAACAAATCGGTTTGGAATTTACTTAAAAGGTTTAACCTAAATTTTAACCTGCGTTCTGATAGTAATTCCCATCCTAGTTCTTCTATTAAGCTCGTAACACTTATACAATTATCATAACGGCCTTTAACAAACCTAGCGGATCTCCTTTGCACACGCTCTAATTCTTTTATCATACCTTCCTCGTACGGATCCCATATACTAGCGGTATATTCTAAATGAGGCCTGACAAGTGTAAAATAGCTTCATTCTCGTACTCTCTCATCGCATTTGCCTAGAACAATTTTTACGAATCCTAATCTACGGTTTGCTATACTCGTTATTTCCCTGATGTGTTTCAATACAATTAAAATAACATTTTGAAATACTCATTTTTAAATCTATTGCTAGTTTTTCATTTTTTAATATACTCGGGTAAGTGATTCCACATGTCACAGGAAGTGACATGGAATGAATTAGCATTAGCAGATGTTCGGTATCGTGGTATATACAGTTCTTCCATGTGGCGCGTTGGACGTTTATTTGTTGTAGATCGTTTATTTGTACAGTACATTCTTGTATAAATATGTGGGGAGTTCTATGATTATTATTTTGTATATAAACGGTGCCTTATTAACGAAACGTACGGTGAGTGAATGGAGGCTTGTTTTAAATGACCTCACGCCAGGGCGATCATGATTTCATAGTTGAAAAAGTCCGTTGCCGAGCGTCGACTCTCTGTCGGCGAGGGGGTGAGGAGGGAGTCTGTGGAGGGAGCTGAGTGGGAGTGACGAAGGTTCTCTTTCGGAGCGCCTCGGAAGGACTTCCAGAGCCCGAAATCTGAATGTAATGGTAAGGTAACCAACTTTTTACAATGAAAAGGAGGACATATAAATTGAAAAAAAATATCGTAAATAAAAGAAAAAATTATTTAAATGAGTACTTTTCAATTGAATTAATATTTTTTGTCATTCTATCATATTCTAACAATATATTGGAAATATCTGAACAAGGGATATCCTTCCTATTGAATTTTATGGCAAATGCTGCAGCTAGAGTATCAACATTCGATTTCGATTTCTAACTTGTCCAAAAATCATTGGCAAATGAAAAAACTCTTTCAACTGCTGCATTAGTTCCAGTCTATGTAGACCGTGCCGTGAGTCTACTGCGTGCGTGTGTGCCGTGTCGAAATTTGGGTAAGAAGTAAACCATGCCACTCGCGTGCGGCGCGCTCTCTCAAGTTTTCCCGTGTGAAGTGGATGCGTCTCATAATCGCTTCATATACCGCACTGCATCGAGCCTTGACGAATCGTCATGTCAAATAAAAATACGTCACATAACGTGCAACAGATTAGCCTTAAAAAATCTAAAAGGAGGACATGTATGAGGACAGTTTTCGAGGGAGAACGAAATATCCTAGTTGCATGTCAATAGTGCATGTTTGGTGATCTTCACACCCTGTCACACACCCTCGTGGTGGCTCGCAGGGTATCACGTAGACGTACACGTAGACGAACCTACAAAAGGAGGACTGTCCTCCCTAAAGTAGGACGATTGGTCACCTTAGTAATGGGGCCGCCGTGAGACGACGTCACACAATGATGAGAGAATATATTAAGATATTAAGAACCCCTGCGTATTGTGCTAGGTTTGATCAGATTAACAAGATTAGAGAGATAGATTGTCGTGCCTATAGATTTAAAATGTCATTTTTCCCGCGTACTATAAGAGAGAACAATAGGCAGCGTAGCAAAGGGATAGGTAGGTGAAATATAGTTAGTCTGTAGTGCATGATGCATGTAATGATAACCAATAATCCCTTTCTTATTATGTAGATACTACCATCTAGCTGCATGTGACCCTATTTTCTAGCATGTCTCCATTAAATATCCTAGTCGCATGTCAATAGTGCATGTTTGGTGATCTTCTCCCCTCCACACCCTCGTGGTGGCTCGCAGGGTATTACGTAGACGTAGACGTATCTTAACTATCGACTCACTTAGTACATAAGCTACCGAGTGGCTCCTTATAGACTATTATTCATTCCGTTTTCTCTGAAGGAGACTTGACGGAATATTCACGGATAGCTTTCGCTTTCACCTTTGACAGCTGACAAACATCCCGGGAAGGGGTTAGGGAAGAGGGGGGGAATGCTTTTAGTCCATTACTGCGGAAACAAGACTTAATCGTAAGGTTTTGGGGACATACCTCTCTCTCTCTCTAAATCCAGCTCACAACATGGATGTCCGACGGGAGCGGGGCATTGCAGGTGGGAGCGGAGCGTGGGTAACGAACGTATGAAAGAGTTTCAGGCGTAACTTGGTGGAAATATTCAATATCCATTCTGGTAAGAATAAAAAGACGATAGTAAATTTCCACACTGTTTAATAAGCACCGGCCATGGTTTCGACACTTAATGTCGTTCTCAAGTTACAAAAATTAAATTTCCAGTTCCATAAATACCCCATAGCTAAACACAGATAGGTGGGGGGAAGGAGGAGGGTAGGTTCTGATGGTGGAGATGGTAAGGGAGGGAACATACAGAGGTGTAGGAGTTCGGAGTGATGTAATAACCAGAAACAATAGTGGGGAAAAACCAGCGCACAAGGGGGGGGAGGAAGAACAAGTGCAGTTGAAGGTCGAGAAACAACAACCAGATTACATGGGCCCCAGGACATGTAGGGAGACTTAAATTCAGAAGAGGTGATTGAGTCATAAAAACTACGTCATATTCTACTTTATGTTTTATTCTTACCACTGTGGGTAACGAAGGTTCTCTTTCGGAGCGCCGCGGAAGGACTTTCAGAGCACGAAGGTTTTCATCTCTCTGCGCTCATCGATGGTATTGAAACAATGGCTTGGTTTTATTCTGGATGTCCGACGGGAGCGGGGCATTGCAGGAGTGAGTGTGGGGGGGGGGAGGGAGGGGACCAAGGGCCTCTTTCGGAGCAGCGCGTGGGGACTTATAGGGGGCGAGAGGTTCCTGGCGCTCAGTGACGGTCTTACAACAAAGCACCGGGTGTCTTCTTCTTATCTGGGAGGAGTCGGGAGGGAGGAAGAGGAGGTGACGAAAGGTCTCTGCCTGAGCCGTGGCCTGGGCATATGGGATTTCTTAACAATGCCCTCCATTTGAAACAAGCCGCCCATTCTTCCACCATTCGTCCAGCGAGAGCGGGCGTTGAAGGAGGAGTAAGTGGGGCAAGGGGTAGGAAAAAAGAAACCCAGGGTCCGTGGCGCATTGGCCCGAGGGCTAGAGGGGTGGAAAACAACAGGTTCAGGCAACAACAGAAACGTTTTTGTCCTCTTGCACATTCTGGCCTATTCGAACTCGGGATGGGAAGCCTCCGCACCAACCCTATCTCCCGTGATTCATATTTTGTCCCTGATTGGTTCAATGGGTAAAGTAATTGAGCAACCGGTCGTGTTGCGATACATATTGTGAAATCTACCGAGTTTTTCCGCTGCTCGCTTCAAGAGGTTCCCCAAAATTGAACCAATAAAGTCCTCAATAGAGACTCAAACTTATTGGATTAAGTTTGTGGAGCCCATTTTGACAACCTATATCCTCAGCCCTACAGATGTCATAATTCATCTCGCATCCCCAAATGCATTAATTCATTTGGAATGCATTAGGGGCTGTATGGCACTGTAGTGCGGTTTGTCTTGACCTTTCGGCGATATGCATAACTGGAATACGATGATCTGTCGGGAAATTTATAGCCTTTGGATGATTAAGTTTTTTGTTTTCCAGTTCTTTCACATTACCTTCCTTTAGGGTGAACTATTATGAAATGACCATGAAAGTAGGACCGTTTTTTTACTTTCAAAAACTTTGTTAAAAATCTGCAACCAGTTTCACCGTAACAGGGGTTCGACAGGGATTCATATTCTTGCGGGTCCTAAAGATATATACAGACAGAAATTCGTACACGAATGAGGGTGGCATTTGAAGATTATTTCTGTCTGTACACATCGACTAGTTGAAGCTTAAAAATCGGCCATAAGATCGCAGACTTTAATAGCGTGAGGAAAAATACAATGTTGAGCTATCATTGTGGATATCAGTCACATCCTCTGAGTCACGCCTGAAATAACGAAATTCGTTATGAAATAAAGTCTCGCATGGCTTTTGGAAAACTTATATGTAAATATCAGTCGCGTCCCGTTATTTTACGGAGGAGCTCACGTGGCACGGAGGTGAAGGGCGTGCGATGTCCTTGCCAATGGTGCATGGGAAGGGCATCTCCTTGGCGTGCACCATTTGCAAGGCAGTCTAGATGGGGAGAAATATAATGAATGCATCCTCTGGTAAGCCGCAGAGCATGGGATTTTGTTGTGGGTGTCGGGATGCGTTGAAAGAACGCCATCTCTGCTAAATCCTAAACATTGGCTACCGAGTATTCAGAATTATTTTTGGTAAATATGTTACCCTTTCACGGGAAGAACGGAATCTCATCTCCTCTCTTATTCATGTTGTGAGGAAATATACCAATAGGTAAATATACATCTACATCTACGTAATACCCTGCGAGACACCACGAGGGTGTGGCAGGGGGTGAAGATCACCAAACATGCACTATTGCTACTAGAATGCAACAGTATCTACATAATAAGAAAGGGATTATTGGTTGCTTTTACATGCATCTTGCACTACAGACTACATCTACATCTACGTCATACCCTGCAAGCCACTCAAAGGGTGTGTGGCAGGGGGTGCTTCCACACCAGGCATGCATGAATGATACGGTAGAACACCGAAATTACATTGAAACCCGCGTACCACACATGCAAAGCGCCAATTAAAAATCTAATACCCAAGAAACATTCTATCGTCAATCGTTCCATCATGCAAGGGATACAAAGACTACTACTAGAGAGTCAAAATATCATGCATAAATAAGAACATCAATATTTACATCATGCATAAATAAGAAAGAGGAGAATATAAAGAAAAAGATTTACCGTCTGCCTATTGTTCTCTTATGGTACGCGGAAAAAAAATATAAATAAATAAATAAATAAATAAATAAATAAATAAATAAATAAATAAATAAATAAATAAATAAATAAATAAATAAATAAATAAATAAATAAATAAATAAATAAATAAATAAATAAATAAATAAATAAATAAATAAATAAATAAATAAATAAATAAATAAATAAATAAATAAATAAATAAATAAATAAATAAATAAATAAATAAATAAATAAATAAATAAATAAATAAATAAATAAATAAATAAATAAATAAATAAATAAATAAATAAATAAATAAATAAATAAATAAATAAATAAATAAATAAATAAATAAATAAATAAATAAATAAATAAATAAATAAATAAATAAATAAATAAATAAATAAATAAATAAATAAATAAATAAATAAATAAATAAATAAATAAATAAATAAATATATATATATATATATATAAGATGGGGGATATAGAAACATATCGTATAATTTCCTCACTATTTTTATACACGATTACCAAGGTTTGGGAGTAATGGCGCGATATACCAAATAATTCGTCATATCATGCACAAATGCCTAATCCTTGGTAGTGTGCATTAAAAACAGTGATAAAATTATATCATACTATCAGCTTGGATTCTAGGTTTTACTCCAAGTAACGCCTATAAAGGACGTTTTACACGACTAATGATCAATTAAGCAAGAATTCGCGAATCTATTTAAATGATGCCCAGTCTGTTTTACGCAGTGAATCAACTCCCGCAAATTTTATACGCTGAAAGGATGCGTAATACTACGCCTATCGATAGTTCTTATCAATTTACGGGAAACTTCTGACCTACGGAGACTTTTTCGACCATACTTCTTGGGTGTCTACGCTGGGAATGGTTTGTTTACGACATGTGATCGTGTATCTTAGCGGGAGAAAAGTTCGTAGCGTCGTAAATTTATCGTAATACGAGGGAAGTCAAGATCCTTGTGATAAGCCGGAAGGATGTAATTTTAGCGACCGTGCCCATTTTTATACGGTGGCAACCGCATTCTTATTGCAGAAAGCTTGGAGACAGAATGTCTGGACAAGACCATAGGAGGAGAGTAGGAACAGGGGTCGAGGAATATTAAGCCTGGTTCAAGATGAACTCGTGATAGAGGACCTGGAGGTTATTCTTTCAGGATGATGGAGGAGGAATAAAATGCTGTATTAACACTCATCTGGCATGATTTTTTAAGATCAGACTCGACGACCAAAAATTCAATAGAGCACTTTAAAACTAATTTCTTACGAAATGTGCAAAGTGTCCATCGGAACATGAAAGCGGTTTATTAAAAGTTTTGAACGCATCAGTTGTATTAATTTTTCCC
Organism: Ceriagrion tenellum; assembly: GCA_963169105.1. NCBI lineage: Eukaryota > Metazoa > Arthropoda > Insecta > Odonata > Coenagrionidae > Ceriagrion > Ceriagrion tenellum. The sequence goes on from OY720632.1 coordinate 20,906,203, forward strand.
ATTACATTGTGTATGTGATGAAAAACAACAATGTATGAATGACATGAGAACAAAAGAGGAATTGCAGAGCACTTTTTCTCGTGGTTATAACACAAACTGGTTCTCACGCTACTACGGTGAATTACGCATAATACAATCTTCTGTTGGATTCAAAACATTTTAAATGAAATGCCATGACATTTGACCGCATCATCTTCTCAAATCGTTTGAAATATTCACCATCGCATATCATTTGAATGATTTAAAGACTGAGTAAAAGGATATGCGCCAAATCGCATGAATCGAATCATTGATTACGAACCTCAGTAACCACAATTTAGGTATAACAAAACAAGCCTATTCCCATTGAATTTCGGTGGTCCAATTAACCAAACCAACCGAGATGGACGTCTAGCGATTAGTTCATACGATAATTCACTGGATCTTGTGATAATAAATAGAGAATGTTCTAATTTTACCCGCATGATTATGAGCATGATTTTTCACTCATAGAATTTTCCGTTTCACGCGATGCATTAACGCCATGTGCATGGTCATTTGACTGATGATTCGCCTTGTACAACGGTCTTAACTCTCTCCTGCACTCTTCTTTAGTCCGCAATGTGTTTAATGCGAAATGAATAAAATTTTTGTCTTAATTCAGAATATCGTTCCTGTTTGGTATGTGCGCCACTAATTCTTTGTGTTGTTGGCCACCAGAGTGCATTTCGTGGCTTTCCTTTTACGCGACATCTATCGGAAGTTTCCTTTTGTTTTGTGCCATTTCTCTTTTGGTATGTGAGCGATATGTCAGTCGCTCTGGTGATATGGGAGAGTAAGCGTCTCGCCGACGCCAAGTGCTACCAGTCATAGAAGACAACGTGGGTAAGTCATGAATTGCACAAGGCCAGTTAAACTACTTTAATACAGTCCACTATTTTGTGTTGCGGTTTTCATTTCTTTCTCTCATTCTTCTCCCAAATTTCGGGCGGAATAAGAGAACAGTTCAATCGCATCGCTCTTTTGGAGTCCGCCTCTTGCCCCCCCTCCGTCGCTCCTTCGGCTGCCAGTGGGGTTTACTTCGCTCTGGTTAGGCCACACCTCGAATACGCCGCGAGCATTTGGGACTCTGGTCAAATAGATTTTACCAAAAAATTAATAAAATACAATGGAAAGCAGCGCGCTTCGTTGAAAACTGCTACGTGCGTACATATAGTGTCTCACAACTTTTTGAGGGATAAAGGTGGGAGCCCCTAGGTACTCGGAGACTACACGCTAGGCTTAGGTCGATTGACAAACTCAGAACTGATATTTTTCAGAGCGGCACAGATATTATCATGACTCCTCACTACATCTCTAGGTCTGACAGACGCGATAAAAGAAGAGAGATATACTGCCGAACAGATAGGTACAGATACAGGAACAGATAGGTAACAGATACTGTAATAACGACCAATAATCCCTTTCTTATTATGTAGATACTGACCACCTAGCTGGATGCTACCCTGTTCTCTAGAATGCCTCACTTAAATATCCTACTTGCATGGCAATAGTGCATGTTTGGTGATCTTCACCACCTGCCACACACCCTCGTGGTGGCTCGCAGGGTATTACGTAGATGTAGATAGGTACATGATGTCGTTCTTTCCGCGAGCAATAAGTGACCACAATAAAAATTAAGCTCCACTAAATACACTCCTAAAATTCATGTCACCATTTCATCTTCAAAAAAAACTTACAACTTTACAAGGCTGGTGACCTAACAACCCCTGCTACACGCCCATGCGGCGGCTCGCGGGGTATTATGTAGATGCAGATTTTCCGGGGCGCTGCTGGGCGGGCCCGCCTAGTGATGGAAAAATCGATTTCGATTAAAATCGAAAATCGAATTTCAATAGTCAAAGATTGAGGAAATCGAGATCGAGCCATGATCTTCGAGTTTCGATCCAAACTCGATTTTTCAACTTCGATCTTGACCATTTCGTTTGATCTCAGCATACCATACAGATTACTCTCGTACCGCTTCGCGATCAGAGTGCTGAGTATGATAACGTCATCCGTCCCATGTGAAAGACTTTTCTCTAAGGCCGATAAAATTGGAAAGGCACGCCCTAGATCATCAAGAAAGCATCTCAATCAGTTGATCTTTCTTCAAAAATTTTAGTGAACCCGAAATGTTCCAAGCTGTGATGCCCAGACTTTAATGTGCGTGCATTCGTAAATTTTTACTACTAATAATTCAAGAATATATTCTAAGTAGATTTTTAGGGATTTTTTATACTATTCAAATATGTATTATGAGCGTTTTTCGCATGAATAATAAACGTGTTTTTGTACCAACTGTATTTTTTCAAAAAAGAATCGTCAATTTTTTCGATTAATCGATCTTTTGGTTAAAATTTCGATTTTTGTTGAAAAGTCGAGCTTTTCATATCGATTTAAAATCGATTGTTCGAAAAATCGATTTTGACCGACATTTTTCCATCACTAGGCCCGCCCTCCGGGAACGAGTGGACGGGCGGGGGCTACCTCCGGAGTGGCGGGCGGAAATGTCCGAGACCGCCGCCACTCTCGCCTCGCCGCCATCCCACTCGGCCCTCTCCCCCACTCGCTCTCACCTCCTTTAGCCGCCGCCGCCGTCTCCGCGGTTTGGCCCGCGACCAAAGGAGCGCGCGTAATTACGGTTCATCTCGTCGGGGGTGCTGTTGGTGGGGAGGGGGGAGGGAGGGGGCTCTGGGAGGGGAGGAGGGGATGGAAGGCGGCGTCTCGATGGCGTCTGTCGTGGAGGGCGGTCGTCGGATACATGCGTGATGCTCCGTTGTGGGGCACTGTCTTTTTTGCGAACGGCTCCAAATTCACCTTCCTCGAAGCAACGCGCAATTTGTACCCTATTTATGACAAAAGAATTAGAGCGCGTGCAAAGGAGATCCGCTAGGTTTCTTAAAGGCAGTTATGATAATTATATAAGTGTTACGAGTTTAATAGAAGAACTAGGATGGGAATTACTATCAGAACGCAGGTTAAAAATTAGGTTAAACCTTTTAAGTAATTTCGAAACCGATTTGTTCACAGATGACGTTAGATATATACTGAGAACCCCTGCGTATTATGCTAGGTTTGATCATATTAACAAAATTAGAGAGATAGATTGTCGTACCGATAGATTTAAAATGTCATTTTTCCCTCGTACTATAAGAGAGAACAATAGGCAGCGTAACAAAGGGATAGGTAGGTGAAATATAGTTAGTCTGTAGTGCATGATGTATGTAAAAACAACCAATAATCCCTTTCTTATTATGTAGATACTAACCATGTGACCCTATTATCTATCATGCTTTCATTAAATATCCTAGTTGCATGTCAATAGTGCATGTTTGGTGATCTTCACCCCCTGCCACACACCCTCGTGGTGGCTCGCAGGGTAGTACGTAGATGTAGATGTAGACGTGAAATGGTTATAGCTACACCTACGTCATATTACTTTTCTAAACATACGTACGTATTATTACTCCTCCAAACTTACGTACCCTCTTTTTTATTAAATGGCACACGAAAATCCCAACCCGCGCTATAAAGGTAACTGCGTCAGTATTGAGTTGATGCAAACTCCGGTAAATATAGTCGTCAAAGAAATCATTAAACACTTGTCTTCCACTCAAAGGTAAACTTGCTGATAAAACTTATACACCTACATGTCTATTTATTTCCTTGAGCTCCCTATGAGACGAGACGATCTCCAGCCCTGATGACGATGGGAAAGTCCTAAAATAAAATGTATCTCATACCTGTCGCACCTACATCGCCTTAGTACCGCACATGCCAGCCAAAGGGTGCGTAGCAAGGGGTGACTTTTCACCAATGTGCACTTCACTATATCCTATCAATGTTACGACTCCGATCGTTACTTCATTGACATCAACCTGCGAATGCGTGGTGGGGAGTGAATTTAAACTAACATACACTTAATAGATGCTACAAATTTTAGTTCCAGGACATTTCGGCGCAACTACTTCCGCACGGTCACTTCGGCGCAGGGACGTTTCAGCGCGGGGACGTATCGGCGCGAGATCGGACTAGGCTGCGATGGCACGCTTTCGTGCGAAACTACTCGTTCGGCTCGCGCTTTAATGATTATTTTCAAGTACTGTATTCGATGTTTCTATTTTTACCACATCTTTTGATTCTCTTAAATTTGAATGTTGGAAATAAACAGAGCTCGTTCACCCTCTCCCTTACACTCCACAAATTAAAAAAAAAAAAAAAAATTCATCCTTTAAAGTCGGATTTTTTTTGCTCAATTCCAACTACCATCTATCCTTTGCTGATGACTCAGTATTTTCCAGGGTGAAAATTTCTCAATATGCAACCGTGCTATCGCCAATAATTCTATGTGTAAAATTAGCCTTGACAATGATATAACTGATGCGCAGCAGAAACAAGGGGAACACCTATTTGCAGCACCTGTGATGTGTCGCTTAGTCATGTGCATGTAGAACGATCATTTATCATCCACCATAAATATGTTTGTTGACTAAATATCGAATATTTTGTCCATTTCGTATTTTTTAAAACTTCATTGGCGATTAACAAAGAGGTAAAATATCGAAGGCTTCTTAAAAACCAATGTATTGGTATTGTATTAAATCGAGCATTATTTTCGCCATAATAATGAAACAATAAGAAAAAGTAGGGCCTATAAAGCCTAGCAACATCCACCATATCAAAATCCATGGAGGTAAAGTCTCAACAAATTCTTACGATGTGAATACCAATATCAAAACGACAGCCATTAATACCAGATCCATCAATATTCTGTAAATCGGCAAAGAGTTACGGCATTTTATAAATCGGCGGACAGGATGTATATGGAATTTCAGATATAGGGAAATATTTGATTCACTAGTGATTACTACTATTATTTTTGAACTGCCAAAAAAGGAATTTTAGCACAGTCTAGGAAAATTTACAGAAAAGTCTAACACAGACAGTATCCAGGAGTGTAAAGTTACTCCCTTTAAGTTTAGTGAATTAGACTGGTGAATTAGACTAGTAAATTAGATTTATTAGTGAATTTGACAATATTAGGAGTTGGTGCTATTATAACACAACTATTGCATATGAAAAAAAAATCATCATGCGTGGGAAAGCATGACATCGTTATATCGTCCGTAATATTCAGCCGGACTCACGCCGCAACGTCCTCGCGCTGCCGGATTGGTTGACAGCAGCCCTCCACCCTTCCATACCTTATGCTAGTTCCCTTACTTCCTGGCGACTCTTTCTATGTACTTTCCTCTTTATTTGGACGATGAACTAATTTCTGGGTTTTCCTCTTGGGAATTTTCCCTCCATATTACCTTCTATTATGTATTTCATAAACCCATTGTGTCACAGAGTTTGTCCATCTATTTGGTTCATCTTTTCTGTATGGTGTACCATATGGTCCTCCTCTCTTATACCACTCTATTCACATAATCATTTCTAATTTTTTTCCCTCCATTTCATCTTCAGCATCCTCCTCTAGCACCATATTTCGAAATCTTCTAGCCTTTTCTGGCGAGCTTTTCCAATGGTCCATGCTTCCGATCCATAGAGTGCCACCCTGCACACGAATGTTTCCACGTACTGTTTCCTGGTTTGTAGTCCTTCCTTTCTTGAGCAGAGCAGTTGTCTTTTTTCCCATTACGCCTCCTTAGCTTGGGCCATTCTCCGCTTGATGTCCGTTGTACTTCTTCCCGCGTGATGGTACTCCCGAGATAGGTGGAGGAATCCACTTGCTCTAATTTCTCTCCTCTCAGGGTGACTTCCACTTTCATCTTCTCTCTTCCGCATTCTAGGATTTTAGACCCCGTCTTGCTTATTTTCATGTTGCATTTTTGGAGGAATTGGTCCATTATATTTAGTGACCTTTGAAGATTATCTCGATTTCCAGCTGTGACTGCGATATCATCTGCGAAGCGGAGTATGTTTTTTTCTTCTCCGTTTATCTTTATTTATCTATATCTACATCTACGTCATATCCTGCAAGCCAACCTAAGGGTGTGTGGCAGGGGGTGCTTCCACACCAGTCATGCATGAATGATACGGCAGAACATCGAAACTACATTGAAACCAGCGTACCACACATGCAATGGGCCAATTGAAAATCTACTACCCGAGAAACATTCTATCGTCAATCGTTCCAACATGTAAGGGATAGAAAGACTACTACTACAGATTCAAAATATCACGCATTAATAAGAACATCAATATTTACATCATGCATAAATATGAACGTAGAGAATATAAAGAGAAAAATCTATAAATCTAGCTATTGTCACTATTCGCACTATTCATGACGACGAACACAGCTGTTATGGTCCCGAATGGTACGCGGAAAAAATGACATTATATACCTATCGGTTCTACAATCTAGCTCTCCAATTTTAATGGCGCGATCTAATCTGCCGTAGTACGAGGGGGTTAATTGTATGTTTTTTTAGATGTAGATGTATGATGCTACATAACGCTTCACCAAAATTCTCCTTGGAAAAAGATGCACGCTTCGTCGAAGTATTAGGAGCGTTTTTGTAAATGTTTTTTCGTTTTTGTCTCTGTGTTTTTTTTCTGCCTCCCTGTGAAATTTTTTTTATTTATACATCCTCAATCGAGTGATTCTCCGATATATATATATCGTTAATGACGGTGTTTTCCCCTTCACACCTCTCTTTCTTTTCCATTCCATTATGAAAAACAAAGAAGCCGTACCGCTCATGTACCATATTCCGCTCAGTCCAATGTCTACTGCTTCTCTTATGGTCTCCTCCAAGTACATGCTGAACAGTGCTGTCGAGATATTGCATCCTTAACCTACTCCTGAGTTTATTTAACTTCTCTCTGACTTCCGTCTCTCATTCGTATTGTGACGACTTGCTTCCTGTATAAGTGGTAGATTATTCTCCTGTCCTCGTAATCCATTTTTCCAGTAGCCTGAAAATCTTCCTCTCAACACTGTCGATGGCTTCCCCCCCAGAGGTGGCTGGCAAGGCAATTAGTCGATTTAGATCTGGAGTATAACGCGGTCATAACGAATTTTAGGCTATCGGTCTTTTATCATGTTATTAACGGGAGTTAGTTATATCCAAACTTCAGCATGTCTTGCCAGGACCACCATAGTGTCCCAGGGTTCTTGTCGTTAACTCTCTGTATTAGCGCAACAGGTCCTTAATAATTGACCTCTCAAAGCGCAACCTTTGTTCATTTAGACTTAGATTGCTTACACATATTCAATTGCATTTATTGGTACCATTCCGTTATACATAAAACACCGCACCAATCTGTTTCTGAGTTGTGAATCTTCATGAATAAATATTAAAAATGCCCTCGATTTTCGAGTTTAAGGACGCCTTTCTATGATCCGTTTAGCGATGCATCTTTACATGCACTCCTTTGTTGACACACGCACACAATATCGCTTTCTTACGTTATTAACTATTCACACATGTGGACCCTGATATTGGAATTTCAATTTTTTAGGCGCACGGGCTCTACTTGCTTCAATCAGTTTAAAACGCGGAAAACTAACAATAAGTGATGGATTATGTCGCTGCACTCCATATCAGCATTCGACGCGCAAAATTCAAGAAACAAATAAAAGAGCAAGTGAAGTAATCCGATAGGCCAGTCCATTTAGTCCAATGCATTTCGATAAAGTCAGTCATGTCGGAAAATCCTGAGCTGCTAAAATTACTGAGGGGGACGAGAAGACCACGCAGTCTCGGCGACTACCTAGGGATCTGCATTTTTGGCGTAAAATAATCAAGATACTCCACATTGTTATATTTTAAGGTAGTTTGAGTGAAATATCATTTTACCTAGAAATCAATGAATTTGGTCTCATTTTAAAGAAAAATACCTCACCTTTCTAATGACTCAAAAAATTCAACCCCTTACCACATTACTTTCGGAGTAATTTTCTAATAAATACCAGCCCTATTACATGGGAAATGGATGGTACGTGTATGCACTCCAGAGAGACCTTATATTAAAAACGAGGCATTTCCTACACTTAGATCTCGTCGAAAAATCAGCAGTTTGTAGTTTGTGCATTTTCTCAGCTATTTTTGAAAATTAATCACTTTGTCACTGCAGTAAATTCTTCGGCATCACAACAAAACCTTCCGTTTTGAAGGAGTTTCAGACGCACCGCGTGACAAAAATGAATCAAATTGAAGACTTATGCTGATATTTTTATTTAATTATTTACCATTTCTGTCATATGAAACTATTGGCGGCTTGTAGGGTATGACATAGATCTAGATGTATATAATTGCACCATTAATAACGAAGTATTTAATTGATGTGTCCTATAGCTGGTGAAATTAAAATATATAGTTCGAATATGGTCTCTATTATGACTAGGGAACTATCTCGCTCGGACTACCTTAAGACAAACACAATAATAGCCGTCCTCCGCGCCCCATTCGTGTAAATTTTTTATTGAAAAATCTGTCAAATATTTTCTTCTCGGGACCTACTAACCGATCGGCCCGTAATGGTGTACCCATTATTTCCTTTGTCTGCTTCGTCCATATCCTTCCCACACACCTACTCTTCCCCTGTGGCATACAGATGTATGCCATGTCTAAATTAATTGTTCAGAGTGGAGTATACATACATGTTATCTCTCTTTTGTGACATATCCACATCTCTTCCAACTTGTGGCTTGCTTGTTCTTTATTCTACTTCGCGCTGACTCAGCCCCATGTATTGAATTAGATTGTGAGCAATTATATGGGCAGCCCTCTCACGGACTCGTTGCTTTCTTTCTCGTTCACCTCAAGGAACGAGTTTAAAAGGTCGTTCCTTTCGCTACTCATTATTAAAGTTGCACCTGGTATCAATTGATCTGTTTGCTCTGAGGAGGATGCAGGCACTGCTCCGATTAGTCTACTTTTAATTAAATATTCTCCTAAGAAGCCGCTTTGCACTCGTAAATGCTTCTACATCTACATCTACGTAATACCCTGCGAGCCACCACGAGGGTGTGTGGCAGGGGGTGAAGATCACCAAACATGCACTATTGACATGCAAATAGAATATTTAATGGAGACATGCTATATAATAGGGTCATATGGTTAGTATCTACATAATAAGAAAGGGATTATTAGTTGCTATTACATGCATCATTCACAACAGACTATCTATTTTTCGCCTACCTATCCCTTTGCTACGCTGCCTATTGTTCTCTCTTATAGTACGCGGGAAAAATGACATTTTAAATCTATCGGTACGACAATCTATCTCTCTAATCTAGTTAAGATTATCAAACCTAGCGTAATACGCAGGGGTTCTTAATATATATCTAACGTCATCTGTGAACAAATCGGTTTCGAATTTACTTAAAAGGTTTAACCTAAATTTTAACCTGCGTTCGGATAGTAATTCCCAACCAAATTCTTCTATTAAACTCGTAACACTTATACAATTATCACAACGGCCGTTAACAAATCTAGCGGATCTCCTTTGCACGCGCTCTAATTCTTTTATCATATCTTCCTTGTACGGATCCCATATACTAGCGGCATATTCTAAATGAGGCCTGACAAGTGTAAAATAGCTTCTTTCTCGGACTCTCTCATCGCAATTGCTTAGGCAAAATGGTATTATTTTTCACCATGACTTTCCCTATTGAACAATCGTATATCTATGGCTCTTCCCTCTGCTTTCATGTTGTTTGAGTCTCCACCGTATTTCCTGCATCGTAGAGATACGGAATTTGTCTTGACTATGTTGAATTTGCTTGAAACGTGAATTTTTCTCTTTTTTACATACATACATACCAATCACGCCGTTCCCTTTCGGGGTAGGCACAGTGAAAATGTTTCACTCATTAATACATAATTATGCACCTAACTCTGCTTCAATGATTTCCTCCATACTGACCTATCCTTGCAAACCTCTTTTGCCTCATTTACCCCCATACACTGCTTCATATACGTCGTCCTGTTTTTAAGACTCCTTACATTCCTCCTCCTAAGAATTTCCTCAACCACATTCAACCACAACTTTCTCGGCCTACCTCTCCCTCTCGCACCATTCATTTCACTCTTATATATCTGTCTCGTTATTCGACTATCATTCATTCTCTCAACATGGCCAAACCAACGAAGCACACTCCTTTCATAAATGTCCATTACTAGAGCATCTAACCCACATTCATTCAATACCCCCTCTTTCCTGACCCTATTCGCCCTACTTTTGCCGCAAACACTCCTCAGATAACTCACACCCACGGCGTTTTGTCTACTCTTATGGCTATCGTGACGTACCCATGTTTCACTACCATACAGCAAAGTGGGGAGAAGTACACTTCTGTACACGGCGATTTTCAACAGCTGGAAAATCTGCACAGTGTATTATGAGAAGCGCAGCGAAGAAAGCTTATTTTGCGGCTCATATGTTTCACACCCAGCTGACGCTCACGAGTAAAGTACACGGAGTGGCAGCCGGACCAGAAGAGTGAAACGTCTCGGGGTGTTAATGGGAGGCGACGCGGGAAGTGGGAGAGTTAGCTTTCCTCCCTTTTGAGAATTGAACGTTGTTTGTTGATGCTGAAGACCGTATCTCAACTTTAAGGCTGTTGGGATGGAGGGTCAGTTTCCCTCAACAAGGCTCGGTCACGTCCTGATTTATTTTTTTCCGAGGGCAGCCGACAGTTCGTGGGACAACGCACAAGGAGAGAGAGTACTGGAGGCTATTGCACGTCAATAATGAGCCCTCGAAAGCAATCATAAAACACTGCAATTCTCTTGAAAATCTCAGGATGAACGGAAATGGAACGGACGCGGGTCGCTTAACATGACATGTATCTTTTCTTTACTGTATATAAACTGCCTACGCGTATGCATTTCCTTTTCTTTGGACAGCTTTGCTCTAGATCTTGACTTTCCATTCTATATTGTAGGTATTCATCTTAGGATGAATAATACTTCATACGATATATTTTTTGATACTCTTACATAAGTCTTGCTGAGCGCATCTCCCATTCAAGGTTGCCAGTTTCATCCTCAACTGTTTATTCATACTGCTGGTTAACTGCAGTGGTGCAATATCCGCTTATACCCTATTCCGCAGGAACAGTGTCTTGGGATTACGTTTATTAAAGCATCGATTATTACCGATAGATAAATCGAAAATAATAGATAGGGATAGAGCTGTTAATAAATGAGAAGTAACAATTGTGCACATTAAATTTCATTATTCTCAGAAGCTGCATACACTCGTGAAACTGAATTGCACAAACCTTTCATGATTTCTCCATTTCAACTGCGGGAAATGAGAACGCATTTACGTAAAATGATTTTCACGTTGCCTCTTGCCATGTCGACCCTCCCACTCAGGCAGCGAGCCGTATCATCTCCGTTTCTCTCAGACGGTACATCCTATTATGGTTAAACGTATTGGTTTGGATTCATTTGAAAAAAGGATATGTTACATGTTGTAGCATTATTATGCATAAGAATAATTCGCAAAAAGTATTATTGGTAGAAAATTAAGTGGAGGAAGTGGTTAACTGAGTCTTTACCTCAGTGAAAAAATTGTCATCAGCATGCCACTGCTGTCAACAAAAAATGATTGTCGTAAACCGTACAGTCATTGGCCACTTTGGGATTATCACGAGTTTGAAGTACAATAAAAATCATAAAATAATTGAAATAAAAAAAACTCAACTAATTTCAAAAACTCAGCGAGTTCCTTTTTGACTATTTTCAAGTAATTACGGCTCTGGTTAGGCCAAAACTTGAATAAGCCGCGAGTATTTATGACCCTGGTAACAAAGATTTAGCAAACAAATTAATAAAATCCAAGAACAGCTGCACGCTTTGTTAAAAACTGCTACGAGAGAACATATAATGTTTCAAAACTTTTACAGGGATTAAGGTGGGAAGGCCTTAGAGACTCGGAGGCCATACAATAGGCTTAGCTTGCTTGAGATATTCAGAACTGGTGTGTTTCAGAGCGATGCAGAGAATATTATCATGACGGCACTACATCTGTAGGTCTCGCTAAAGCGATGAAATAAGAGAGATGCACTGCCGAAGAGAAAGGTACAAGAAATCGTTCTTACCGCGCACAACAAGCGATCACAATAAAAACTGAGCACCACCAAATAGACTCGCATAATAAACATCACCATTTCTCCTCCCAAAACTTTATCCCTTACATCTTTACACGGCTGGTGTCCGAACTCCCCCTGCCATATGCCCATGAGGAGTCTAGGAGGGTAATATGTAGATGTAGAACAACATTACATAAAATTTGTTTAAAATTTGATTCAGAGCCTACCATTGCTTGTTGGTGTAGTTATTAGTCACCTCGTTATTTTTACTTTCTTAAGAGCAGTAGATAATTATTACTTTCGCATATAATTGCAACCTTTCCTCTACCACTGTTTTGGTCTCCAATATTATAAAAGCGGCTTTTTAGCTGAGAGAGCCGCAATTATGCTTTAATATTTCTTCTTTACTTATGAAAGTGAGAGGGAGATCCTTCGTAAACGAACCTGCTTGGAAAAATCACGTCTCACTGAATTATATGACATGTTGTGGTCATTTCGAGAAAGCTGCTGGCACATAAATGGATGCATCACTGCATGACCTGCAATTTCATGTACCAGGGGAGTGTCAGATAGCCGGGTCTCAGATTTTATTAAAACTTAGTAGTTACACAGACCGCTGTATGTGGTTCATGAATCACCCCACATATATGGTTATATAACCAATAGTTTAAACGAAAATGGCCTTCAAAAATTTCAAAATTCCCTTTAGACGGGCCACCCACATAACTGACAAGCCCCGATTCCAATACATTTCATGTTTCTTCCGCTGTTTTTTATAGTTTTTCCTTTACGGCATCCTACAATACACTCAAGATTTTTTTATTTTTACTCGAAATATTATTTTTGCGCAAGGCAAATTTTTCATCTGCATACACGACGTCAGGCTTAGTCTCTTCTTTTCGGTCGAAGGCAGCCTTCTAATTATGTCACTTCCTTATCTTTTCACGACGTATTTTCATTATTCCTTCATGCACATGATTTCCATTTTCTATAATTATTTTATAATATTGTCTTCATATTCTTACAATTCAAGCATAATTTTTTAATAATATTCAAATTTTTCGTAGCTTGTCAGTCATGTGGGTCTAAAGGGAATTTTGAAATTTTTAAAGGCCTTTTTCGTTAAAACTATTGGTTATATAACCCTATATGTGGGGTGATTCATGAACCACATACAGCGGTCTGTGCAACTACTAAGTTTGAACAAAATCTGAGACCCGGCTATCTGACACTCCCCTTGGTAGTTCTGGTTGTCGTAGAATGGACTCGGTGAGTGAAGGATGGGTTTCGTTTTGCAGGATCAATAAGCAAGGACAACGACATGGAGGACGTGTATTGGCTGTGTGTCGGGTGAGGAGATGTGATGGTGAAGACTTATGGGCAGGGATATTACAAGTATGAGAGGACCGAAGGCTCTTTAGGGTTGGGTTTATGAGACTGCCGAGGGTATTTTGTATGTTTTGAACTATTTTCAGGAGATAGACGCAATTTTCGAGAATGATCAACCCTATCGGCCCCACTCTATTTAAATTTCAAGATAATTGGCTGAAATACGTCTCACGTCACCACGTACGAATCGTAACACCGATAATATTAAAGGAAATCACTCGCTATACTCGCATGCACTTTCGCACACATTTTAAAATAATGGACAGAAATGTATTAATGTAATTTCAATTACAGTAAGGTATGTATTTGTTATTCATAATAAATATTAATGCATACTAAACGATGAGTGAAAAAGAGAACACATATTTTTCAAATACTAAGTCGACCGCAATTTTTTGAAAACAGGCTGCTTGTCGGCCAAAATTTTCAAAGTAGCTGCGGAATATGAAATAATTGCTCCCAGCGCACTATTTGAGGAGATTTTTTAACTAGATAGCTAGTAATATGAGCCAGAAAAGTACCTCTGATTTTTATTTCACACACAAAGGAAGGGCTTGGGTACACTGAGAAACGATCGAGAGGTACATAAATGTACCTCTGGTACAGGAAGGGTTAAATTATCATGAATGAAGGAGTCGTATACGAGCAAGGAAGTATTGATAATGGTGCGGAAGAACTTGTTCTGTGAAGTTAATAGACGTTTTATATGAATTGCTGAAGCTATACCCTGAAGTCATCCGTTGTTTAGGAGGGGCAGGGTCGTTATTTTATGCGAAGGAGTGACTTGGCTCGGTGAGCGAGGGGGTTATTTTGTTTTCGGAGAGATGTAATGAGCCAAGTCACGCTGTAATACTTCCTATATTTGCTTTATGGTGAGAAAATTTTGGAAACGTTGAGGGCGCAGTTAAAAGTCGAAGATTTTGACAAATGTTAAGTGGGTTAGTGAGTAGTTGTCCTACATCTAGGTTAGTTGACACTCGTTTCTTTCTTAAGCGGACGATGGTAGTTGCTTCATGTTTCTTTGGATTGTTTTATTCTTCGAGTCGAAATAATTATAAAGACTCCAGCCTTCATTGCTATTTCGGCTGTATTTGATATCACTAACTTTTTACGAATTGAAGGAAGGTATAATTGTTTTCTGGTTTAAAATATTTAGCAATGCATATTAAATGCCCCTCCATGATATACATTGAAAAATATATGTGGTAAACAAGGTTAACTGCGAAAATTTCCCTTGGCAATATTTCCACATTCATGATAATATGTCGACAAAAGATCCGATGAAAACAGGAATTCTGTAATTTAAACCTATACACTCGCCCCACCCCCTTAAGAAGAGCCAGCATCCCCGGTTGGGAAACCCGGGTTTATATTTCTGAGTAGAAGCTGTTTCCTCAGGGCAGTCTACACGTTTTTCAGGAGCGCGTAGTGGGAGGCGACTAGGATGCTGGAAAGGTGGGTTTTGATGGGAGACTGCGGGCTGTTTCTGTGCTATCAGTAAGGATGAGACATCGTCCCGACTTTAATATTCCAAATCCATGGATTTTCTTATCTTTCGAAATAAAATTAGAGAAATAGATTGTAGAACCGATAGGTATGAAGTGTCATTTTTTCCGCATACCACTCGGGACCATAACAGCTGTAATTTTCGTCATAAATAGTGCAAATAGTGAGATTAGCTAGATTGTAGATATTACTCTTTATATTGTCTACATTCTTATTTATGCATGATGTAAATATTGATGTTCTTATTTATGCATGATATTTTGAATCTGTAGTATTAGTCTTTTTGTCCCTTGCATGTCGGAACGATTGACGATGGAATGTTTCTTTGGTTAGTAGATTGTTATATGGCGCGTTACATGTGTGGTACGCTGGTTTCAATGTAGTTTCGGTGCTCTGCCGTATAATTCATGCATGCCTGGTGTGGATGCACCCCCTGCCACACTCCCTTTGGGTGGCTTGCAGGGTATGACGTAGATGTAGATGTAGACGTAGACCGGCTCGACGTGTTCCCGGATCTCACGGACAGCGGTGTAGGTGCGGAAAAAGTGACGTATTTCTAGAAAAATGACAGTGGTTTAAATCCAGTGAGACCACAAAAGAAGAATTTGGTGCAACGAAGAGTTGGGATGAGAAGATAGTTGTTCAAAACACCACAAAGTACAATAGACAAAATTATTTGTCACTTTCTGTGACATAATATTCCCTGAATAGAACTATGTTTGGTACGGCGAATGGGAACATTTTCCATGAGTGACGAGGAATGGAACACCTGAAGCAATTGGTAACGATGACGGCTTAAAGCTTGCGGGGGACAAGAGAGGTGGTCTGCAGTTAAAATCTTCGGACTGATCGCTGCCGATGATGAACGTGGTTTCCTGTTCGCTTCCCCATTAGTGATTTCAACGTGTCGTCGTCATACATTAGGTCGCTTCATTTGTGTCAGAGAGAGGAAAGTCAGTTTCAATAAAATTATTCAGCCGAGTTTAACCCCTTTTCGCAGAATTGCATAACTCGCAATAAAATATTTTGCTTCCTCCAGAGCATGGTGGAAAACTGCCGACTGGAAACGAGGAGGATGCTCCACCAAACTTTATGCGGGTAGCTATGAGTCAATCAGCCATGTATTTTTTTCTTTCGTGGGTATGGCAGAAACAGAGTTTAGCCGATGAATAATTGAGATGGAAACAAGATGAGTGCGGGAGAGATTCGACGATGGGATAAGGATCAACGAATGCGGGGGCGGCCGGTGAAAGCCCAAGGAAACGTAAGCGGTCGGCTGCGGTGTATCGTAGCTCTCCCCGACGGGTTTCATCGGCTCTGAGCCGATACCCTGCGCAGGATATGTGTGTACGATGAAAATTTAAAACTATTTGCTGAGGGGGATTGGGTTGGTGTGGTGGCTAGAGTACTGGCTACCCATATGGACGGCCAGGGTTCAGGGTTCAAATCCCTGCAGAGAAGGCTGTTTTTCAGAGGAAACCTGGTCCCTACTTGAGTGTCTTGTGGAGGGCACTTCAAGTACAGTACTCCGTCTGTCGGATGAGACGTTAAACCGTGGTCCCTTTGGCGCCTTTCGTTAAGAGCAGGCTTATGCCGACGCCGGGTTTCTATCCACCCTTCCTCCCTCTCTTATCCCCTATGGCGAAAATGACATAAATTGTCGGTCGCCTCCCCAAAATCCAATTCAACCTATTCGCTGCGTAACCAGCGCTTACACCATGTTTTGGCGGGTGAGGAGAGGAGCATTCCGCGTCAGGGCATTGTCAAGGCTGGGCTTCAGAGGCGCCTAATGTCACATGGAAACAGAAATCACCATCTGACCTCCTCCCACTCATCGAATATTAGAGAGATGGATCTATTTAAGATAACTGGCACGCCTCGCCAGCCACCCTCTCGAAATCCCGTGGCGGCGGCGGCGGAAGCAGCACTCTTCCCTAATGGCCCCCCGGCCCCTTTCAACCGCCCCACAAATAAACCCCTCCACGCCCCCGCACTGCGCCTCGCCCCTCCCGATCACCTCTCCCCGCAATTTGCCGCTCCCCTCCGCCCGTCAAACGTTGAAAACCTTTTCGAACCCGAGCTCGTCTCTCCCTCTTGCGCCCCTGCTCTCTGTCTCATGTCACTCGAGTCTCCTCAAGACTTGACTTTAGGTGGCTGGTTCGAAAATTGAAGGTGTATAGATTTTCTTCATATTTCCAGCATTTGTTCCTTTACTTATGGTCTAAAATTCTACGGAAAAACATTTGGGGGTTTTTGATTTAGTTTTTGAGATATTTAACATTCTTTTAACATGGGGCCTTATGGAGCACCCCGCTTTGCAAGGATGAATTATGCATTATTTTTGTTTCTACTGTACAGATTTTCACCAAAAACCGATATGATGTGGGTATAGGTCAACGAATTTT
Source organism: Ceriagrion tenellum (assembly GCA_963169105.1). NCBI lineage: Eukaryota > Metazoa > Arthropoda > Insecta > Odonata > Coenagrionidae > Ceriagrion > Ceriagrion tenellum. The sequence continues at coordinate 20,923,582 of OY720632.1, forward strand.
ATTCTGAGAAATTCAACCAGGGTTATCGACTTATTTTTCCCACAAATACGAAACAAATAAAATATTCCTTAGATTTTCAAATACTGCGCGCTAAGTTTTGAGGTGCATTTGGCAACGTTGAAGCGGACATTGGGAACCATGGGAATTCAGGAGTCAGCAGCAGACGAACTATTAGCAGCGAATTATGCGCAAATATAATTGATATTATTTTAAAGTAAAGAAAATGTATCGCTTTCATCGGGTCATTTTGATTGGTATTCAAACAGGTCGCGTATTAATGCTAATATAAATTTAAGATATATGTTAATGAAATCCTACGTTATGACTGACAATTTGAGATCGGTTGGAGTAGTTACCGAAAAGACAGTAAAAATATCTATAGAGACGACTTGAATTGCTACGAAATAGTGAGGGTAAGACTCAAAACTCTTGGATTAATAATTGATATTTCCGTTGCAAGTAAAACTTATTCACATGAGTGATTTTAAATGAATTCCTCTCGGTCAAATTAAGCAATTTGTATTTAGAAGAACGCAGGAATTAAGCTCCCTAATTGATAGCATAATTTCCTACCTTGAATGTGTTGTGATTAAAACGACGGTGCTTAATTGATAGCAGCATATTCGATCTTCTTCCTTTATTAATAACGGTTAGAATTACTCATGCGCATATGGTAGAAAGAACTTTATTGTGTTTACTCGCACCAAAACAAGCCAGGATCTAAAAATAATTGGTCGTGCTCATATAAATCAAATTATTTGGTGAAATGCTTTCAGCACTTCCATGATTACCTTGAGAATTCCTTAAATGTTAAATTTACCCAAATTTTCCACAAACATGAAATCAAGTAATAAACTATGTGTCCACTATGAAATATGCAACTATTCTAATTTCTTCAAAAGTTTCCCTGAAACAGTTGCATTCTACAGTAGACCGGAGATTCAGAATGAATGCTAAATTCTGAAGGAAAGATACCTATGAGAAATATTGTCAGCACAAGAACGCCACCGAAAACAATAGCATCTAGGAACATCATCCTCAGGTCCAAAGGAAAAGTCCATCAACTTAGCGTTCCCAAATACAAAGAGCCAAGATACAACTTACCTTCCACCTGAAACAGCTACAAATCTATGTCAGAGAATGTTCTCATCATTTTTAATTCACCGCTGTTTGTAGCCAGAATTAATTGCCAGTGTTTCTCAGTTTGCTAATATACACTCATCAAGTCCTGATGAGATCCCAGAAATAATTATTTAGTGATCTCATAACTACTTCAAATAAGCTCTTCTATTCCTATAGGAATTATAAATCTTATCACCTATTCATGGAATTTTCTCACCCCCTAGAGAAGGCCCAAGCTTGCTCTAATGTTCAAAAGATCATCACTACACAGAGATAGGTCAATCTTTTCTGCTCTTTTACCTGGAATTGATCATATTTAAACATCTTTAGACCGAAAAGCATAGGTAAGGGATGTCTTATTATTTCAATTTTTTTGATAATGTATATCACTTGAATTAAAACAAACTTGATAAAATAGGCATCTGAGGTATTACAAAATACTCTGTTGCCTCTTGCCTCAGTGAACGGACCTACCAAGTGTGTCTCACTTAAACTTCAACTGAAAGGCAAAACTTCCTTCCAGACTAAGTACCTCTTGGCTAGATTTACTCCAGGGATCTATATTAGGTCAAGTCCCCTTCTTCATGTACTTATATGATTGGGCACTCTCTTGAGGGCATTATGGCGATAATCATACCATGCTGATGGCGCAAAAACATTTTACTTTCTACTCCTACATAACATAAAATTACTAAAAATTCAACATTATCAAGTTAGCATCTTCAAATATTGCATGGGAAAAAATGTTACACCTGTACATTTGATCCTTCTGTTCCTTGATGGAAAGGAAGATGTTACTTAATAAATTAATTCATGGAGGATTGATTGTTAAATGGTGTGGTCCTGAGATCGTTCGAAATATTAGAATAAATAATCTTGTCCTATCTAAATATATTTCATTTAGTGAAAAATATGAGGAAAAAATTATAACCCGGCAACCTTCGTCTTTCAGTCAAATTGCGTCCGTCAACATTCGCCATCATTCAATGGAATGGATTCCGTGTCATCACATTCTCCAGATTTGTTGCCCTTCCCATTTGCGTCTACCTCTATTTTACATGGGCGGGAAAAAAGGGTTGTCATATACGGTATCATGTCAAACACAGTTAGCTTTACATCGGGTGTTCCTCAGAGAAGTGTCATTGGTCCACTTTTATTTCTCTTGTACATAAATGATATTAGCAACGTCGTTAAAAGTAAGCTAAGACTCTTCGCAGACGACGCGGTTGTGTATAGGGATATTAACAATTCCGAAGATAGCAACTTGTTAACAATCGACCTACTTGCCATTCCTGCTTGGTGCGAAAAGTGGCAGATGGAACTAAACATAAAAAAGTGCGTAGTAGTCAGCTTTTGGAAAAAGAAAAATAGGCCAAGTAGGGCTTACAGAATTAATACGGAAATTATTCACGCCGAGTGTGTTAAGTATATAGGGGTCACAATTACTCACGACATGTCTTGGGGAAAACATATTCAGGAAATATGCGGTCAAGCATATAGGAAGCTAGGCTTTATCAAGAGAGTACTCGGAAAATGTGATGAGAAAGTGAAAGAACGTTGTTATTTTTCAATCGTTAGGCCTCATCTGGAATATGCTGTTAGTGTATGGGATCCATAAGAAACGGGGTTGATATCAGAGTTAGATCGCGTACAGCGAAGAGGAGCTAGGTTTGTGAAACGATGCTACGATAAGTTGGCTAGTGTGTCTGGACTGTTAGAAGAATTAGGATGGGAATCGCTATCACAGCGTAGATTTAATTATAGGCTTAACCTCCTAAATAAATTTCAGGAAAATCATTTCTCCGACGACGTAAAAAACATACTATTAACCCCTTCGTACTACGGCAGATTAGATCCCGCCAATAAAATTAGAGAGATAGATTGTAGAACCGATAGGTATAAAATGTTATTTTTTCCGCGTACCATTCGAGACCATTACAGTTGTGATCGTCGTCATGAATAGTTCGAATTGTGACAATAGGCAGACAATAGATATTTCTCATTATATTCTCTACTCTCTTATATATGCATGATGTAAATATTGATGTTCTTATTTATGCATGATATTTTGAATATGTAGTAGTAGTCTTTGTATCCCTTGCATGTTAGAACGATTGACGATAGAATGTTTCTTGGTTATTAGATTTTTAATTGGCGCTTTGCATGTGTGGTACGCGGGTTTCAATGTAATTTCGGTGTTCTACCGTATCATTCATGCATGTCTGGTGTGGAAGCACCCCCTGCCACACACCCTTTGGGTGGCTTGCAGGGTATGACGTAGATGTACCTATTATCCTCAAGTTAAATGCAGAAATATTCTCTTTGACTGTCATATGTGAAATTCATGGTGATAATACATTTTCCTCATCTCATGATCCTATTTAAAGAGCATAGTATCGAATTCAGGAGAGGCGCGTAGAGAAAAAAAATGGAGCTCCTGCTGAGGAGGAGAAGACATACGCATGAGGCCCTAATTTTGTTGTCTAAATTGCTGTTTCCAAGATCAGTGTTTTTGGACAAAGGCCTGAGGAGCGGGGGCAAATGGTTCTTTTACACGGACGCGGAAAGATTTTGAGTCGAGTCAAAGGAAGGTGTTTTTCATTTTCGAGTCACAAGGCTCCAAGTAATTATCCAAGTAATTACTGTAACCTGATGAAACGTCGTCTGACGACGTGAATATATTTATCACGTTTTTCCCGCTCTAAACGGTGACTACAAAATACCCCAGGATTGGGCGCTTGTTGTGAACACCGCTGTGTGATCATCAAGAGCATTTCAATAGCGCGCCATGATCATGGGATTCCGGACTTGGTTGGCTGGACCGCCACCTCATCCCTCCCCCTCCCACTCCCTTCCCCGCTCAGCCTCGCCCTCCACCCCAAGGTCGTTCTCGTCAAAAAGCCTCCCCCATCCCTCCCTCGCCGTCTCTCCTCACCTCGTTAGGAAACCTCTCCCCCTCCGACAAATGACTTCCCTGTCACCCCCCTCCACTCCACACCCTCTCCCACGTCCACTTCCCTTCCTTCCCCCCCCTTTCACCCCCTCCACCCCCTGACTGCCTGGCGGAAAGCTAAAATGCTTTCCCTCCGTGCCTCGAAACGTTGTGCTCAATAATTGACGCGCGACCCTCTGAGCGTGCATGCTAAGGGAAGAAAAGATTCGCACTCAGGTCAGCTGCGGAGATTAAAAAGGTTTTTAACGAGTGGAAGAAGGAAGTAAGTTTATGTCTGCAGAAGAATGAGTTAGCTAGACCTTTTTACACTTTATCTGCACCTCAGAAAAAAGATTTCAAATAGAAGAAATATGGAACTATTCGTGTGCTATGTTTTTCCAGAAGTCTTTCTCAAAATCATTACCTAAAGATGCAGAGTAAAAATGCTTCGCGAGATGTGTAGTTTTAAGTGTTCCTTTTAAGGTAGTTTGAGCGAAAAATCAGTCTAAATCATCAAACGCACCGCGCGAAAAAAATGAGTCAAGTTAAAGACCTATTTAGATATTTTCATTTAATTACTTACAATTTCTGTAATATAAAACTATATTATTCCGCCATTAATAATGCAATATTTTATTGATGTCTCCTACAGCTGGTGAAATTAAAACGTATAATTCGAATAGGGCCTCTATTATGACTAGGGAACTATCTCGCTTCGACTACCTTAAGGGGCACGGGTTAGACGTTAATACGATGTTTCACTGATTTCAGTTAAATCCGGAGAAAGAGGCGAAATTGGGCAAGGACGAGTGTTGTAAATTATTTAATGGGTTGGAAGTCTGAAAAAGTACAGAATAATTATTTCTATGTTTCAATGGATATGAAATGAATGATCAACTATTTAATGTAGAAAACGATGTATGTTAATTTTAAGTCAATTGCAAAAAAAGGTGAGAAGTGAACTGAGTTATTTTGATGCAAATCAGCTGGAAAGACTGGCAAGATGCATGGCATGTAAGGTGCCTCCGCGACTGCTTCTGTATGGATGAGAAAGTTAAGGATATTCATAATTTTAAAATTTCTTCTGCAGTAGGCGATGCATATACTCGGCAGGGACCCGCAGGACAAAGAGTCTCTTGGGATATTTCCGTTTGGTGTGGCAGAGAATGAGAGTGAATACCCACCAGGAATATTTAAGTTGCTGTATTTATAATGGGGAATAGAGTAAATAAATGAGGAAATTTATTTTATTAGAATACCTTGCTTATAGGCTCAAGATTCTGGATGATTTATAACATCTAACTAACAAGAATACATAGTAGCAATCAATAATGAAACAATGTATATGTAGATCTTCTCATCCATTAAAAAACTGTTTAAAAAAGATTTACCTCCGGTAGAGATCTCTACGCTAAAATACTTCTTGTTAAAAATAAATATTTGTTTTTATTGGCCTGTTGGTGTCTCGGTGAATGGTTTCTCCTCTGGTCATTTTCCCCTACAAAGTCAGAAATGATCACTCTTCTCCCGATTTCTCTCCGCGCAGGGTTCTTCGTGAAAGCTTTAGACATGACACAATCGACTCAATTTCAATCCTAATCTTCATTGATTCCCATCCCATGGCCCCAAGCATTTCATTACACTTCTCTCTAATTTCAAATCCAATTGGACACGAACCTACTGTCTGTAATGAAATGCAAGATACCCGAGTTTGAGATGCTCTATCGTCCTGACGAGGAAACAAATTTAAATGCAATAAAATTCATAAGAGAGCTAGTTCATTTCTACGTTAGATGTTGTACTTTTAAAAATCCTCCGCCAGTTAGTATTTCCAGTACTTAATTTTTTCTAAAAAAGTACCAGTTTTTTGCGCGCAAAATCCAGTTGTCCAACTTTGAGCGCTTGGGATACCCGTAATTTTCGTTTCAATAACTTGCAGTTCCGATATAAGAAAGCCAAATTTATTCCAAACTGTTTTCAGAAAACAAATTGTTTGTATCTTTAAAATTGAACAAGTTATTGTAGACAACGCAAACCTCTGCTAACTTCGAAACTAATGGCTCAATTGAAAATTGATTGAGACTATTGTGTGTTCTATAATGTAAATAGCCTTTCCATGGGCTTCCCCTTGCTTATCTATCTGCCTAATCTAATAGGGATATCATACAGTCGACATACTTCAGCATAGGCCTTTCTTCTGGTATGCTAACTCCCAAGCTGATTTTGAGATGTCTCATAACGGAATACTTGTGGTGTTAACCTTGGTTACAACATTTTTTACATGTAAACCACGATCATTAGTAAAGCAAGTTTTCGGCTATACACAACTGTCCGCTTGGGATACCAACTCTCTATTCACACCATTATCACCTGTTACTTTTAAATCTCCTCTTATCATAAAACGGCAGATATTTTCACATTTAATTTTACTTACTTCCCTTTATCCTGGCTTCTTGGCTCTCCGACAGCAAATCGTATCTTTTAATTGAGAATTTGTATGTAAAATAGGCTTTTATCTGCGAAAAATTCTATCTCTATATATATTATTCATGAAAAATCGCGATTAAAACTTAAAAAGGCTCAGTTAAACTACCCTCTGGGACCAACAGTGTTTGCAAATTGATTAAATGGCGGAAACGTGTTTAAAATATGCATGGGTCTAAAATTTATCTCAAAAATAGAATTGGCAAATTCATCTATTTAAAGTTTTGCCCGACTTCTCAGAATTATTTGACGGGAGAATTGTACATGGTGACGTTTTAGGGATGCAATAACCTTTAAATGTGGGATGAACTGGATACGTCACCCTGACAGAATATCCTCGTCACGTGATGATGTCACCAAGTGTGGACACACTAGCGTCATTTGGGAAACGCTTCCGCTGTTTACCGCCGCGTCTTGCCAACTTTCTATTGGGCTTACTTCTTGGGTGAAGATTGGCAATATGGACTCTTTTTGAAGCCCCGTCGTGCTTTCGCTTCCGAAAAGTTGCTCGTGCTTTGGAAAGAATCGCGACTCATATCCTTCTGCGGAATTGATTTTTATTTACATCGAAGCGAAAGAGTGCAAAATTTACTTCAAACATATGATTTCACATATAGAATTTACTAAGAAGGGCATGTGCTCAATATATATCTCTACTGGCGACAAGACCTCGGTTACTTGATCCTGGCACATCCCTGTTGCCGTTTGTAACACTTAAAGCTTGTGTTATAGTATCTTGGAAACGGCATGTTTATTATTTTTAATCTTATGACGTTTAAGGTAACCTAAAATGCGCACCGTCCGCCTAGCAATGGGCCTGATCCCCTTGAGCGAGCGAGCGTGTTTATCATTCTTCACAGGCCCTCTCTGCTCCGGAAAATTGCGGGCCAGAAGCCGCGAATCCACTGAGGAAGGCTGTATCTTGAGGCCTCGCGAGGTGGAGGCCCAAGAGCGCAACTGTCCGCACGGCAGGCTTGGAATCATCACCGGTTGGCCAACTCGAGTGGGTCTTTGGGTGTAGACGGATATATCCACTCTACGTGGCGGTTCCTGCAATATAAGGTATAGAGATCTCAATATATATGCAAGATAGAAGTGCCTATGATTTGTTTCTTGTTTCATGTGGCAAAGACTATGATGTAGTACGACGCCGGAAACTCTGCTTTCTTTGAGAACCTGAAACGTTTGTTCAGGACTATTTTTATAATTTCTTGAACAATTCCTAGAAGTCTAAATGGGTAAAAATATATGCTTCGGGTCGTGTTCATGCTTCTCTTTCTCTCAGCTTCTATCTGATATGAAGTGATTATATGAGTCTTGTATTAAAGCACGGATGTGTAGGAATTCTAGTGCCCCGGCAAGCGAGGCTGCCTCTGACTGCCTCCCTTGAAGCCTCTTTTCGTGGCTAAGCGGCTCAACAATCGCTGGAATTGATAATCCACTAATATCGTAATATATATGCAAGATGGAAGTGCCTGTGATTGGTTACTTGTTTCATGTGGCAAGGACTATGATTTAATACGACGACGGAAACCCCCGCTTACTTTGAGAACCTGAAACATTTGTCTGGGAATATTTTTATAATGTCTTGAACAATTCCTGGAAGTCTAAATGGGTTAAAATCTATGATTAAGGTCGTGTTCATGCTTCTTTTTCAGCTTCTATCTGATATGAAGTGAGTCTTGTATTAAATAAACTCCACTTTCTTAGGCGAGATATCGTAGAACAGCATAATGAGTAATGAAGCTCGAGGATTTCGTACTGTCTACTAATTTTTATTTCACCTCTTACAACACGTGTTTCGACTGACTAGCAGTCATCATCAGGCAAGACTATATCAAGACATCAGTCTTGCCTGATGATGACTGCTAGTCAGTCGAAACACGTGTTGTAAGAGGTGAAATAAAAATTAGTAGACAGTACGAAATCCTTGAGCTTCATTACTTGTATTAAATGAGTCTTGCTTTCAATTAGTCTTGTATTAAAGCACTGATATGTAGGAATTCAAGTGCCCCGGCAAGCGAGGCTGCTCTGACTGCCTCCCTTGAAGCCTCGTTTCGTGGCTACGCGGCTCAAGAATCGCTCGCATTAATAATCCACTAATAAATCCTCATTTCCCTCACACCAGAAGTCGGCGCGCGACCTCTTTTGCGTGCCGCGGGTGCGCGACAGATGACGGGGGATGTACGAGGACGACAAATTTCAGTCGCCTCCCACCTCTCTCCACCCTCTCTTGGAGGAGTTCTCCTCCAAGAACCCCTCCCCACCTCCCTTTCACTCTCTGTCCCCGCCCCCCCCCTCACTCCACCTCCTCGACGCCCGCGTGATTGATTGCCTCCTCACCTCAGACTTGAGTCGCCGCCGCCGCCGTCAATGTGCCCCCGTCCCCCACCCGTCCCCCACCCGTCCCCCTACGGAGACTTTCCCAGTAGAAACCTTTAACCCACCCTTTCCCCACCCCACTGTACTGAGGATGACATCTCCGCACCGCCGCGCAGTGGTCCCAAATGGAAAAAAAAGCCAGTGGCCCGAGCGCCATTTGGTCGAACTTCTTCAAAATTTGTCGACTAATGGTAAAGAAAGCTTTGTTTTATTATGCTAGTTTTCCGAATGAAATGCTAAGTGTGGTAACTTGGTGGAATTCCATGTTATAAATGGGTTTATTAATGTAGTTTGAGCGAAATATCAGTTTACTTATAAATCAATGAATTTGGTCTCACTTTCAAGAAAAATATCTCATCCTTCCAATGACACCAAAAATTTAACCCCATTACCACATAACTTTCGGAGATATTTGCCAAAAAATACCAGCCCTTTTACATGGGAAACGGTACGTGTATGCATTCCGAAGAGACATTGTTTACAAAATGAGGTATTTCTAACACGTAGATGTAGTAAAAAAACTAACAGCGTGTAACTAGTATGTTTCCTCGACTATTTTTTTAAAGCAATCATATTTTCACCGCAGTAGGTTCTTGGGTATCCCAAAAAAACCTTCCGTTTTGAAGGATATTCAAACGCACCGAGCGAAAAAAAGACTTATTTAGATATTTTCATTTCATTACTTACGATTTCTGTCATATAAAATTATATTATTGCACCATTAATTATGCAATATTTAATTGATGTGTCCTACAGCTGGTGAAATCAAAACGCATACTTAAAATATGGTATCTATTATGACTAGGGAACTATCTCGCTCGTACGACCTTAAAATAACTTTTACAATCCACTACGGTCAAAGCAACGGCACGATCCGGATTTCGACGCTAAAGCATCTTCATCAGGTGCTAAAAGTCATTTGATCCGCCTGATGACGATGTATTAGCGTCGAAATCCGGATCGTGCCGTTGCTTTGACCTTCAAGGATTGTAAAAGTTATTTTAATAAATCCATTTATACCAGTTTTGTCGAGTATTATAATTATTTTTCTCTCCTTTTCAATCCTCCAGTCGTGCTGGGTTATTCTGAGGGACGGGTATTTTACCAAGTACTCCAAGAAATAAATTATTCAGTTGTTTTACTAAAATTTAACAATTTTCTGACTATATGGCATGTTGCTATAATGGCAGCCTTCTGGATTTGAATGTATACGTTGTAATGTAAATTTCGTTTTTCCAGACTTTTTCGAAGTTGTTTCGGTATTATTCCGGTGGCTGCAACTACTATGGGTACTATCTCGACCATGTTCATTTTCCATAATCTTAAAACCTCAGCTGCTAAATATACATCTACTTGATACATCTACAGCTACTTGATACCCTGCGAGCCACCACGAGGGTGTGTGGCAGGGGGTGAAGGTCACCAAACATGCACTATTGACATGCAAGTAGGATATATATAAGGGAGATATGCTAGATAATTGGGTCACATGGAGCTAGATGGTTAGTATCTACATAATAAGGAAGGGATTATTGGTTGCTATTACATGAATCATGCACTACAGACTACTCTAACTATATTTCACCTACCTATCCCTTTGCTACGCTGCCTATTGTTCTCTCTTATGGTACGCGGGAAAAATGACATTTTAAATCTATCGGTACGACAATCTATCTCTCTAATATTGTTAGTATGATCAAACCTAGCATAATACGCAGGGGTTCTCAATATATATCTAACGTCATCTGTGAACAACTCTGTTTCGAATTTACTTAAAAGGTTTAACCTAAGTTTTAACCTGCGTTCTGATAGTAATTCCTATCTTAGTTATTCTATTAAGCTCGTAACACTTATACAATTATCATAACGGCCTTTAACAAACCTAGCGGATCTCCTTTGTACGCGCTCTAATTCTTTTATCATACCTTCCTCGTACGGATCCCATATACTAGCGGCATATTCTAAATGAGGCCTGACAAGTGTAAAATAGCTTCTTTCTCGTACTCTCTCATCGCATTTGCCTAGAACGCTTTTTACGAATCCTAATCTACGGTTTGCTACACTAGTTATTTCCCTGATGTTTTTCCCCCATGACATGTCTTCAGTGATGGTGACGCCTAAGTATTTATTTGAATCTACGTCCTGGTACTTGCTGTTTTTCTCCAGTATGGTCCTTTCCATATTTTCTGTCAGAGGAATTGCTATATCTATGAAGTACAAAGTTTTATTTTATTTGTCTACTAATGTGATGTATGGTCTTATTGTGCTGTGTTCTTCTGTCGGTAATGATAGCTCGGTCAAAATATAGTTTGAAATTTTAGTTTTCAAGTACGGACTCAGGATTATAATTATAATATGGAGGAGATTCCTTATCTACTCGTTGTTTTTGTTTGCCTATTTGTTGATGTGTTATTATTATTATTTCGGATATTTTCATGAACTTCTGGCCCATGAGGCAATTACAAATTACAATTTTAAATCAACACAATAGAAGAGAAAAATAATTACACAAAATAATTACAACTAAAAGGAAAGAAAAAAAGGACTTTTAAAACAAGAGCATTGTGTGCGGACGGTTAACAGATGTAACTAAATAAGGTTATGCGTTGAATTTCATACAGTAAATCGTAACAGTTCATTGGTCAACCAGAAAAATATATGCAGAGCATTACACAATACAAAGAATAGGAAGTTCAATGATACATAAATATTTAAGGACATTGTAAAATCTTGAGCATTAAGTTTTTCTCAATAGTTATTACATCTACATCTACATACTACCCCGCAAGCCACCTCAAAAGGCGTGTGGCGGGGGGTGTTAGGACACCAGCCGTAAAAAAAATAAATAAAGAAATAAATAATAAAAAAAATTTTCCACCTAGCATTTATTAAAGTCCTTAATTGTTCGGGGGAAAAACGAATTCCCATACCTATCCGTTCGGCAAAATATTCCTCTTAATTTATCGATTCTGTCGGACCTGGAAATATAATGTGGTTCTAATATGATGTTCTCCGTGTCGCTCTGAAAGATATCCATTCTCAATTGCTCAAGCAATCTAAGCCTAGCGCGTAGCCTCCGAGTCTCTAGCGGCTCCCACCCTAAATCGTTCAAAATCCGTGTAACGCTTTCTGTTCGGCCGTAGCAGTTTTTGACGAATCGCGCAGCTTTCCTTTGTATTTTATTAAGTTCATGGACTAGGTCTTTCTCCGCCGGATCCCATATGCTCGCTGCATATTCAAGGTGTGGCCGGACGAGTTCGAAATAGCACCTCTCCTTCACTTTCTCATCCGAAAATCTTCCCACAACACGCTTGACAAATCCTAGCTTCTTCAGGGCTTTGCCTCAAATATTTCTTATATGTGTCCCTCACGATAGGTTTGAAGTTATTGTAACTCCCAGGTATTTAACTTCATCTGTCGTATTTATGCTAACGCCATCCACAACATATACATGGGGATAGTTGGACGACCTACGCAAGAAATGAACCGCGGTGCATTTGCTCAGATTAAGTTCTAGTCCCAACTCCTTGCTCCACGCATGAACGTTGTTTAAGTCCAATGACAGAATTTCAAAGTCAGAGTGATTACTAATTTCGCGGTATATGACAGCGTCGTCGGCAAATAAACGTATTTTACTGCTAATTCGGGAGCAAAGGTCATTTATATATATAATGAACAAGATTACGTGAACGATCACCATTTTGCAGCAACTTATATACATTGTTTTTAAATTGATTAAGAGTTTTGGCGTGTCTAATTTGAACAGGTAGCGAATTCCAAACTCGAGAGGCGATTACTACAAACGTTTTATTCAAGTGGGAGGTGCGGCGCTGAGGAACATGGAGGTCAATGACATGGTTTCTGGTGGACATGTTGTGCACCTCTGATTTTCTTACAAACCTGTCATATAGATAGGGTGGTTAGGATGTTGAAAGCCATAGCGTTACCAAAAGTATGACCAAATAGTTTCATCAACCGGTAGGTTCTCTAATGAGTCAAAAGTATTCATACCTGAACGAAAATAGGTAGAGTAAGACAAAGTTACCACCGCCGCCATTACACCACCTAGCAAGCATCCTTGAACTTCGCTGGATTAAGTATCATCTGATGCAGGTTTTAGTTTCTTCAAATTCCATAGTCCCTTCAATACGTGCCGGACCAAACTTGAAATTTCCTTGCATTCGACGTTGTACGGCGACTCATCCGCGTTCCTCGCTGACACGGACCCAACCACGCTCAACTTCGGGTTAAATTCGTGACAGCAGCCGCGGTTATATGATAGCGGTAAATCTTATTTTCAGTTAATACTTCTTTATTAATTAATAATTTTTTTAGTTGAAATAATATGTTTTTTCAACACATTTATTTGTATTCATTGAAACATGATTAATAAACATGGATAAGATACCCTTTTATATTAGGCACTAATTTCTGCTCTTGACAATATTTCCTATGCTCTTAAAACCCAAAGATTCTGGGGGGTATTTTAGCCTTTCCAGAGGAACCTGTTCTTTAATCCAGGGGCCACAATTTTATTTACTCATACTTGTGGACAGTTTTTATATCTATGTCATGTGAATGTTTTAGGTGAAATTTTTCTGACTCAATTCTTGGAGTGTGATGGTCAGCAAGAATCCTAGCTGGCTGTGTAGTTTGCTGCGGCCCGACAAACTGATTAAACCCTCTATCACACTGTGTGACCTGGAGGTAACGTATAGAAGACTTTATTTTTTGTCTCTGATTAGGTTTATTTACGTGTATATGCCTTCGTGACATCAATATTGTGCAGCTTGGCGACGAAAATATCCGTCATTCGTAACTTTTAGTTCCTGATTCTCCCGCAAGTGGGGTAACATTTGAAATGACTGCACATGGTGGACGAAATAATCGGTGTATAGGGGGAATTGTTGGCTCAAATGCCAAACAGAGGGGTTTCACGAAAGTAGCAGTCACTCCAAACTCAAAATACGCGCTAGTTGACTTTCATTTGTTTGTTGTCTCGATTATCGGGCGAAATTCACGATGATACAGTAGTCGAGAGAAAATAATTAAATATCCCGATGTTTCACTCTCCTTAACTTATTAGAAATAAACAACTACTTACCAATTCGTTTCTGTTGAGTAATATAATCATTAATGACAGAAAACACGAACTGTAAGTTACAATAAATGTTATTTACGCTAGCATACGGTATGTTACCTTGGAGTTTCGTTATAATATTACGTTATAACGCCATTAATAATGGTTCAATAATGATAAAACCAACTAAACATGATATCTTGAAATGTAAGGTTTATTAATTATTACCATTTAGAGTCCATCCTATTAGAAATATGTCGAAATAAACGATTATATATCATGATGTTAGGTGAACTCGAAATCTCGTATTCGCTTGGGATCTTTTAAGGTGAGTTGGGACATAAAATTACTTTCCACCACATATTCAATAAGTTGTATTTACCCAAAAACAATGCACTAACATTTGAATTGGAAATATTGCAAGGTGCACGCAAAAAATGTATTATAGTCATCAAGATACGAGTTATATATGGTCTTAATTAGGCCAGCCATCTTTTTTGGACTAGTAGAAGTCTTTGGTTAGGTATATCTGAGTAACCCATCATCCTCCACAACGCGGAAGTAAATCCGAAAGCCTTCATGATACAAGACCACTCTGCGGAAGCTTTCATATAAGATATGAAGGTTGAAGGTAAAAATAAGGGAAGGAAAAGCAAAGGTGAATCAGTAAAAGACATGATTTTATGACGGATACATATGTACAGATGGGGAAAATTGTAGGTAAGAGAGGGAGAAGAAGAGGAATCTAAAGGTGCGTTTACACTGTGTAACATGTTATATACACAAGTTACATATAACATGTTTTACGAAAAAGTTACAAATCCGTGTAACATGTTACATGTAAAATTGTGTTACAAAACAAAAATTCGTGAAATACAACAAGTTTTTGGTTTCCCGCACGAAGTGGGAAAAATGTGTAACATGTTACAGAAAAGAGGTGAGGCGCATGGTGGGGATAGCCAGTTGACGGGTGGGCTAGTTGCCGTGTGGTGTTGAGCTGTTGTGTGTGTGCTATATCGCTTTGAAATAAAGTCTACAATGGTCGAGTGGCGGCAGGCAGAAGTGTTTCGGCTCATCGAGTCATACAGAGAGCAACGGCTGCTGTGGGATCCCTTAGCAGAAGATTACAAGAACAGAAACAAAAAGCACGATGCGTGGGTGAAAATGGTCATTCGAAGAAAGTTCTTAAAATGACCGTCCGTCCTTAGTTCTCCGCATAACAAATCTCGGTCGCCCCGCTCAAGATCATTCAATAGGTCACTGGCGCAGTATTTTTTCCGGGATGCTAAACTTGGCCGCACCCAATACCGCCTTTTAGAGCGCTTTTTCCCCGAGCACAGAACAATAAACGCAGGCACAATGTCATCGTCCGAAGTTGCCATTGCGACTGAATCTGTAACATGTTATTTGTGCATTTTTGGCTCCGCTGGACTCTTGTTATAAAACAAATGTTATATAAAACAAATGTTACAAGTAACTTGTTACATATAACATGTTTATATAACATGTTACACAGTGTAAACGCACCTTAAGGATTGCATAGAGAGAGGTAAAAATTTGGCATGAAGTACATCCTAATAGTTCTTTTTGGGAAAGAAAACAATACATGTGATTACATATATCATAAATAAGACACCATACCAAGTAGCCCTTAATGCAGATCATCAAAAATCATGATTGAAATCATTGAAACAAAGTTTAAAAGGGGATGAAGCTAGGACTTCAATTGAAAGTGAAGCAGTCACGTGACTTGTACCTTGTAGACTTGTAGCTCTGAGAAACAGCCCCCTGATTTAAAATTGTTTGCTCGAATGCCAAACAGAGGGGTTTCACGCGAGTAGCAGTCACTCCGTGGTGATTTACCCGAAATGATATTTACGGAGGGGATCGAGACGCATCCAGCCGATATCCCCGCACCCCAATGTGTCAAGCGCGCCCAATGTCCCTGTGGCTTTGTTCCCGCAGATCCCCGGCGCCCGACACGTGGATCCCGTCCCCTTGACTTGAAAACGCCTCCCCCTCCCCCCAAACTCCCCCTCTTCCTATCATCCCCCAAGTGCTCCTCCCTCTTAAAGCCCCCCTTCTCCCTTCGCCCCAAACACACTCATCCCCAGACACGTCTCCCTCCCATATTTCTCGCGGTGGTCGGACTCGGGCTGACACGGGAGACGAATTGGCCCGCCACGCCACTCGCGGACGGAAAACAAATGCGAATGGCTTTTCTTAACCACGCGTCGCGACCGTAGTTTTCGTTCGGGAATCCCTTTCCGCCAATCCGTCTGCGAGGGACGAAGGGTCTTGATGCCGCCATTAGAGCCTCCATTAGCGATTGGCGGTGGCGCAAAGCTCTCCTCATTCACGGAGGCAAACGTCCCGTGTCTGCTCCACGGCCCTCGGTGCTATTCAATTTGCCAGAGCAAGTCACGCACGTAGTAAACTAGATTGTTAGTTTGTTAGTTGGTGGAGCCTTCGACAGGAGCTCGGGCACCTAGACCTTTTAACCTGCCTGCCACATCAGGCAGCATGGTCGTTCGATATCTCGATTCTTCGCCTCTCGAGCCGAAGTATCGAGATAAGATATCGAGAGAGAGAGAGTATAAGATATCGATGATGCAACATATCGAATAACTCGACCCGGATCAGACAGGGGACAAGAGCGCGCAGGGGTGAAGGCGCCAAGTGAACCCTCGTCCGGGCACAACATTGCTTAACTTCAGTGATATTACGGGAACTGGTGTTTCAATGAGGCGAGGCCCTTGCCCACAAAGTGAGCTATCTGGGACCTCTTTGCACATGTCACAATGATCGCCCCCTCAAACGAGGGGCAGTCTAAACAAAATATAAATCCAAATTGTTGATAGAAGCAGAGGAAATCAGACTCCTAATTTAGATTCCACTTTCTCAGGCGAGATGTTGTAGAACAGCATTTTCAATGATACACAAAAGATATCGCACTGTCTACCTTTTATCACAAAATCGTACTACACGTGTTGTTGTTATGTGAAAGATTAGTCGTGTCTGATTGTGACTGCAAGACAGTCGAAACACATGCTGTACTATTTTGTAATAAAAGGTAGACAGTGCGATATCTTTTGTGTATCATGCCGACTTTAGAGAAAATGGAAGAGATATGAATGATGACTTTGGTCAATCTTTAATTTATATTTACTTGTCAATTGTTCTTTGAATTACTAGGGGCCGTCCATGTACACCGTACTCTGGTCCATGAATACAATAATTCCGAATATTTTCACGTTTTAGGATTTCTCCACACCCCTGCCCATCTTATGTCCGCGTACCATTCGGGACCATAACAGCTGTGATCGTCGTCATGAATAGTTCGAGTATTGACAATAGGCAGGCAGTTAATCTTTCTCATTATATTCTCCTCTTTCTTATTTATGCATGATGTAAATAATGATGTTCTTATTTATGCATGATATTTTGAATCTGTAGTAGTAGTCTTTGTATCCCTTGCATGTTAGAACGATTGGAGATAGAATGTTTCTTGGGTATTAGATTTGTAATTGGCGCTTTGCATGTGTGGTACGCGGGTTTTAATGTAATGTCGGTGTTCTACCATATCATTCATGCATGCCTGGTGCGAAAGCACCCCCTGCCACACACCCTTTGGGTGGCTTGCAGGGTATGACGTAGATGTAGATGTAGATGTATGTCATAATGACTGCTACTCTATGGGATAATCTCGCCTGATGTATTTATGTTGGCTTGACTTTAACTTTGTTGACTTGACTAAGTTTTTTTTATGTTTATATCAGTGTACTGTACGTATTCATTGATCTAAATTTAGGGCTGCAAAATTCATGAAAACTCAAGCGCTTCCTGCGGCCATATTCTGCTTTAAGTCTTCCTGTCCTATTTAAGATGAACACTATAATATTGAATGAGGGAATGTTTTTTAGCATGACTTCTCAATTATATTGTTTCGTGATTATATTCCGAATCTAGTGACTATACTGAAGTTCGGTAGGTCATCGGTCCATGAGAAACATACCATGAGGGTGAATGCATGAACTTTCTTTGTAACAATAGCTTAATAAGCCTCCCAAAATGAGAACCGGTGCCCATCGATGAGGCGATCAACTAGAAATGATTTATTTTTTTCGGTCGTGTGCTCGTGTGGATCTACATTCCGGGCAGGACTCGATGGTGAGTGGCTCGCGCTGTTGTGACGTGGATATTTATGTTTCTCTTCTTCATACGCGTCGTCGGGCTCAGACCAGAATATCTCGACAAGGGAGACTTTCTCGGGAGAGTAACCTTCCACTTTCGCTCACGTCTGTCCTCCCTATTCCTCCCACGCATCGCGGGCGCTTTGCCGAAAGCATTCTCGTTTCGGCTTCCTGGTAAAATGGCGAAAGAGAGAGAGAGAGAGAGAGAGAGAGAGAGAGAGAGAGAGAGAGAGAGAGAGAGAGAGAGACAGTAATAGTTAATCGTCTATTGGTCGGCCATTTGTGAGTAATTCAACGGTCATTCCTCGTGCTTGGCTACGAGACTTCCACCGATGAGGAGGTCGAGTCTACAAATGAGACGGCAAACCGTCTTACTCCGAAAATGACTGAAGCTGACTCTAAAGGCCGTTTTACACGGAGCATGTAATTGCACAAGCTACTGTATGTGCAATCGTGAATTTCAAAATGCACCGTGTAAAGCGGCGAAATTCAAGAACGCATGCACGAATGCATGAATGCGAGAAGTCAGAAATTCGGTGGTCTAATTCGGACTCTAATTCGGTGGTCGCATTCTTGCAATTTGTACGAATAGCACTCCATCTAGCGGTCGCAGAATTAACGACATCCAAGTTCACGGGAATTTGACTGACGAAAAGGTTCGATAACCTGAGCGATGGGTGTTTACAGTTAATCTTTTTGTGGGAGGATATTTGCAGTTACTTATATTGTTATTTATTTAGATAGATATTTTATAGCTCGTTAAATTGTTCCTCTGTCATCCGCATAAAATTGCGGTAGCCATTCCTGTCTTCTACAGCCGGCTCCTGTTGGACCATATTAAGAATGCCCGTTCCCTCCTCTCTCGG
Source organism: Ceriagrion tenellum (assembly GCA_963169105.1). Lineage (NCBI taxonomy): Eukaryota > Metazoa > Arthropoda > Insecta > Odonata > Coenagrionidae > Ceriagrion > Ceriagrion tenellum. The sequence goes on from OY720632.1 coordinate 20,942,641, forward strand.
ATCCCTCTCTCTCGGATCCACTCCCGCATCCAAAGTGCTCTTCTGGCTATTATCCTGTGGTTCCGCCTTTCTATGAGCTCTGCGGCCCCAATCATAATTTTCAATACTGCTAGCTCTGCAGCAATCAATGCAGCCTCCTCCTGATCCATTATTTTTCTCACAGAAAGAGAGAGAGTGACTCAATGTCAATATCACAGAATTCCACAACCTTGCAACCGTGTAAAGCAGTCACGCATTCGTTTTCGCAATAATTATTGCTCGGCAGATTGCGGAATTAATGCAGTGTTACGTTGTGCAATTTCGTGCCCCGTGTAAAACGGCCTTAAGGATGACTATCCGTGGAATACCGTGGATAGTCCTTAAACTGCATTATGATGTTTACTGTTTTGTGTAAGTTTTCAAACAGTATCGATTTTTAGATTTTTACGTGGTTCGAATTCTTAGTTAAAGCATGTTCGCACTATGCTAGTGATTTAGTTGAGTACCGAGTAATTTAGTAACTAAATGTGTCTGAACGACAAAAATTTAGTTGAGTGGATTAGCAAGTTATTTAGTCGAGTCGATCCATTTCGTTCTATTTATGTCGGGCGAGTACCGCCCCCCACCACGCGTCACTGCTCACTCGGTCATCGGCTAAACAAGTCCGAACCTGTCGTTTTCATCGAGTTCATTAGCTTCCGCAAACATGTCGTTTCGCTGGAGCGATGAAACAACTTTAAAATTTGTTTCTAAATATGCACAACATGAATGCTCGTGGAATGTTAAGTCCCTACATTACAGAAGTAAGCAAATGAAGCAATCTGCATACATGGACTTGGAAAATACAATGAACATACCTGGATTTGGTGAGAAGGAAATAAAATTTAAAATTAAAAACATCAGGTTAGGGCATTACTTTTAATATTTTTATCAATCCATTAATCCATATCTCTTCTATTCATCCATTTTCGTACCCATAGCTTTTTTTCTTTATCACACAAATTTCTTCATCCACCTCTTCCAAAATAACCATTTCCATAAGCCTTATCAACTCATTCACTTTATTGCGTTGCAGCCCCTTCATCTTGCAAAACACGACTCACTTTTCAACTGTACGCGACCGTAAAGCGAATGATTTTTGGAGGGTATCGAGTATTTTAGCTACTAAAATGCTCTCCACTAAACTAAATTACTAGTCTAGTGTGAATCAGGCTTTAGCGTCGATTTTTAGGTGACCCGACGGCTATTTTTAGGTGATTTTTGATGATTCCCCGAGCAAGCCGCAGTGTTTCTTTTCCGACCAACCTGCTGTTGCTTATAATTAAGAAGATTTCATGGAGGAATAATCAATCTCCATGACTGGGACTCGAACCAGGATCCCACGATTTCGCTGAATCGAGGAATCCGGGATAGGGTGATTTTTTTTGTCGGTTGAGTTCGCGCTTTTGAACTTGGCGGTCATAGCAAATTAAGGCGGGAATCGGGATCTTTGGGACGTCATGACGCTTCACTTTTAATTAACTTATCGCAGCGAATTCTGTTGCCGCGATAGCCTAATGTAGTTAGAGGTAAAAGTTTTGCGGGGAGGTTAAAGTTTTGAATGCCAAGTATCTGGGCATTCGTAAGTTCCTCCCGGAGAGTCTATTTTGGATGGGGACTCATCCGGAAAAATGAGAAAATACATGTAAAGCCATTGTATTTGGCTCTTGCCATGCGATCCCCATCCACCTGAAGCCTACGAGACATCTCTTTTGCGAGGGGCATAAATCCTCTTTGGGAAAATTCGATACACGACTAAGATCCCTTCATTAATAAAATATATGGATATTAGACATTATTTTTGGCACTTTGCCATGATAAATAACGTAAAAAGGTGTAGTTTTTCCACTGACAGATATAATTTAATGAATTGCCCGGGTTTCGATCTTTCACTGGGTGTCAATGTTCACCTAACAATGATGTATAACATCGAGAACTGGGTCATGCATTTAAGTTTATTTGTCTGTGAAAAATCGCACGCATCCAGGTTACTTATCTGTGTGCCTTCATTGAGTTGACTTGAAAAATCGTTTCCGTTTAACTCTCAAGTCTCTGAATGTTCAATCGCTCGTGGCACCAAGGAAAAGGGAGCACCATTTGGTGCTCCCGTCCCTTTCCACCGAGGGAAAGCGTGAAATTGAAAGGGAAACGAGGGCTTGGGGTAGGGAGTGGCCGGGGCAATGCCATTCCCGAACCGTTGGTTCAGAATAATTTGGTCTCTTCATTGCAACTTTTATGCAAACGAAAATATAATAGACCTTTTTGATTTTTGTTCCTCCTTGGCTGTAATGATTTAGTTTCCTGGGTGACTTTTCCAATAAGCTTATTTTAATTGAACGCTGGTTTAATTATATTTCATTTTCGGTGCAGGAAGATTTAAAGATTCGATTTCGGTGGGAATTTCGACCGAATTGTTCGAAACTCATTGAGATTTGAAATGATTTGGTGATACGAAGTGTCGATAAAAATTGAGAGCCATTAAGTTTCCCCTCTCATGATGTGAATGTTACCAGTGTTCTTTGAGCCCTTTTTTCCTCTTTAATCTCCTCCGACTCATCTGCGCTAATGACATGGTCGTTTGTTCCTTTGCTGCGCCAGCAGCAGCATTTCGGGACTTGTCATTAGTTAAAGGCCTGTACACACGAAGAGATTTTTGTTGCCGGGCATTGCTTACGATACTGTCGGCGACAGATGTCGCCGTGTGTACGCCCACATCGCAAGACATCTGGTGGCATGCAAGGCAATCGCAAGCAAGTTGCCAGCGATAGAGCGTGTACCATTTTCCCTGCCATATCGCTACCTACATCCATAGCAACCACCACTTGAAAAAGTAAACAGCCGCGAGAGAAAGCAAAATACCAGCGATTTTCATTCACCTGAACAAATTATTTACAGCCAGAGAGTGAGTATATGTCTAAATATGCTTTGTAATTTGTCTAAATATACTTATAATTTGGCGGGTTCTCTCGAAAGAGTAACCAATATCGAAACCGGTCGTGAAAGTGCAACTATAAACAGCGAGCAGTCGTGTCGGATCACTAGCACAAGAAGTGTGTGATTTTGTTTAGAAAACTCTTAGCTACCGTATTGGGTTTATGACATTGGTGAAGTATATATAGAAAGGAGCAGAGTAGTAGATTTTGGGTATGATTTTCTGTTTTTGATGAATTATTTGAGTCCGTGTGTCATCCGTGAGTCATGTGTGATTTCATTTCATTTTCGAACGTATGCTTACGTTCAATTGTTTCAACACCGTCTCGTGGCACCGTGTGTACACAGAAGCGAAAGATATTGCTACCATAAATGTCGCCGTCCAATCATACCAGATCTGGCGCCAGGATATGCGCCACAGACCACACAATCTAAGGCGCCGTGTGTACAGACCTTAAAAATGACTTTTTCCCATGCCCATCTTCTTTGTTTCCCATATTTAGGCTACCCCGCCTATATTTCTAGACTGTGTTCCGGTCTCTTAGTTTTATCCCATATTGTCTTTTTCTTAGTCGCTAATTCCTTTATTATTGTGTATTCATTTTCTTCCAGTTTTTTGTAATAATTATTAATTTCTTATTTGATGTCTTCCTTAATGGCCCGAATTCCAGGTATTTTATATAATTTTATATTGCTGGTATTCCAATATCTCAGGGGTAATATTGATCGTACGCACTTTCTTTCAGTAATTTCAATTTTTTCTAATGTGATTTTGTTAACTAGTCCAATCCACGCTGGTACCGCATATAGTAGTCTTGCTAATGACATAGCTGTTCGTGACCTACTTGAAATGACGCCACCACCGAGAGCAAGTATATATATATATGCAAAGGTGCTCGAAAAATTCACATTCTCCGAAGTGACAGGCTTGCCTCCGTCAACGACGCAGAATCCGATTCGAAGTTTTCAGGACAGAATTTTTGTAAGACGCGTGCACGAGAGCACGAGGGATGCTTCCAAAACAAAGACAAGAAATATATTATCGCCAAGCCCTTCATCAACAAAGGTCACCACAGTTGTGTCTCTGTTAAGTTCTGCAATTCAAGGACAAGGGACACAGCTTCGACGGTCTCGAACAAAGGGAGGTGATCCGGAGAGGGAAAAGAGAAACAAATCTAACGAACGAAGTAGAGTTTCAAAGTCATTCCTCCATACCCTCCCTGCTACCGGGAAACCATGGCCACAACCCTTCTTTTTGGTTCCTGATTTCCAAAATGTCTACTACTATGCAGGATCTTTCCCTCCCCTGTTTCTGAATGTTATATACATTTATTTTCACCATACTTTTTTTTACTTTCTATTTTATTTTTTATACATTTACTTTCACCATCATATTTTCACCCCCAACATTGTACCTGATGCAGTGCATTTTTTCTCTCTGAGTGCAGTTTCCTCTGTGACTATGTCGTAATAATTACAGGGAGTTATCAGCAGACTGTGCCCAATGTAAGGAAACAATAAACGCTTTTTGTCTAAGTGTTAAACCTGATATTGGCTATTCTATTATTGGTATATGTCATGTCATTCTGGAAACATATCAATTCACAAAAGAGACTCAATGTAATACCTGTTTCCCAGCCCCTAAACCGTACTGTCACCAGAAACACAGCAGGTACATGCTAGGTCCGCTCATGACTTAGCATTTCCTACAGATATTGCAGAAAATCTGTTTAAAATGCAACACCTTATGGAATGGGCTACAGAGGAGTTAAGTATGAAAAATTTGTTAAGAGGGCTTAAATAATAAAAGATTTAAGTTTCTCATGGTGAATAGTATTAATAAACTCTTCTCGGGCTCTGCACCAGGTGATTGGCTTCATGTTTGCCGACGTTTCGGAAAACGACTTGTTTTCCATTTTCAAGGCGTGTTACTCTGTCCATGTCAGATTGTAAACTGAATTGCATTGACCGTTGGTCGGGCCCAACAATTGAGCTCAGGTGCCATCTGATTGGCTGATGTTTGGATTGAAAACATAAGGAAAAATCAGAAAATAATTCAAGGGCAAATTCCAAACAAATCTTTTTTGCTTCCATAACTCAATGATACTGACTTGGAGATACCCTGTAACGTTGTCGCATTTCGTCGATTCCGGTTCCCTCTCATCGTCAAGTTTTTCGAGTAATTAATATGTCCTTGCGTTACCCGTTGCGCTAAAAATCAGATCGAAAAGGGAATACTTTAAATTAATCTTATCTATAAAAATGAAATTGTGATTGTGCGGTCAGTCATAACTACCAAACCACTGCACGGAATAAAGTAAAACTTTGTAACATGATTGATTATGTCACTCGGAAGGTTTATGGCTGCTTATTGTTTACCTAATGGTCTCCAGTTTGACTCCAGACGAGTAAAAGTGTTTCCATAACTAATACACGTAATGTTCGTTTTTCTGGCATGCAAACCTTTTTTCTATTGCATATTTGTAGTAAAAAATAGCAAGCTCCGTCTTTTTGCCGATGATGCAGTGGTGTATACGGAAATTAGAAATGAAGAGGACATCCAGTCTTTAGCTAAGAATTTAGATGCGATTGATGATTGGTGTGATAGTTGGCAGCTAGAATGAAATTTGAAGAAATGCGCGATAATGAACTTTTGGACAAAGAATGGCTTCCCCGGAATAATAATTGCATCAAAGAAAAGAAAATACCTAACGTAGAATCTATTAAATACTTAGGCGTCACCATCACTGAAGACATGTCATGGGGGAAACGCATCAGGGAAATAACTAGTGTAGCAAACCGTAGATTTGGATTCGTAAAAAGGATTCTACGCAAATGCGATGAGAGAGTACGAGAAAGAAGCTATTTTACACTTGTCAGGCCTCATTTAGAATATGCCGCTATTATATGGGATCCGTACGAGGAAGGTTTGATAAAAGAATTAGAGCGCGTGCAAAGGATATCCGCTAGATTTGTTAAAGGCCGTTGTGATAATTTTATGTGTTACGATTTAATAGAAGAACTAGGATGGGAATTACTATCAGAACGCAGGTTAAAATTTAGGTTAAACCTTTTAAGTAAATTCGAAACCGATTTGTTCACAGATGACGTTAGATATATATTGAGAACCCCTGCGTATTATGCTAGGTTTGATCACATTAACAAGATTAGAGAGATAGATTGTCGTACCGATAGATTTAAAATGTCATTTTTCCCGCGCACCATAAGAGAGAACAATAAGCAACGTAGCAACTGGATAGGTAGGTGAAATATAGTTAGTCTGTAGTGCATGATGTATGTAATAACAACTAATAATCCCTTTCTTATTATGTAGATACTAACCATGTGACCCTATTATCTAGCATGCCTTCATTAAATATCCTAGTTGCATGTCAATAGTGCATGTTTGGTGATCTTCACCCCCTGCCACACACCCTCGTGGTGGCTCGCAGGGTAGTACGTAGATGTAGATGTAGATTTAGATTAAAAATAATGGTTGTCTATAGTCGTGACAAATATCTTTGTAAAGAAAAATAAATAAACATTCTTATTCTTGCAATCGATTTTAGTTTTCCAATTGATTTACTTTAAATTTTGAAAAAAAAAATCATCAAATTGCCGATAATTCATCGTTTTTGGTGCGAGGTCTCGTTGAAGAATGATAGCTGTGTTGAAGCCGAACCTCAAATGATATATGGTGAATATAGGCCCATGAAGTATCAATTGAGATGGAAGAATCCATCGAATCCATAAGAAATTCATTGTTCGCGATATATATCGATGTATTTCGCTTGCTATCATTAGTTAGTACGTTTGTTTTTCACACCCTTTGAATTTTAATGGATACCTTCCACTAGCAATGATATAAAAACAGCACTAAGTTTCTTTTGAGGGCGTGAGATAATCCTGGTCCCTTGAGTCTGCTAGAGAAGCAGTTATCTGGGGATGAAGGGCGGCTAATGAAGCGAAGTGCGGCGTCCTCACTCTTCACAGAGATTCGCCCGGAAGGAGTGGAATTTCCATCTCCCGCTTTTTGGTTCCTCTTTCTGTCCTTCCACCCCATCGGCCACCTCCCTCCCCCTTGCCGTTCTGCCCCTCTCTCCCTCACTCTCCCATCCCGCCCCCCCACCCCCTTCGCCCTCCCTCTCCGCAGAGGCGCCTATAAATATCCTCTCCGCTCTCATCCCGTTCCCGATGATGACACATCGCGTCGAAACCGTCTCCGTAAAATTTCAATCAGTGGCGGACTTGATCTTTTCAGAGGGAGTAATAAAGAGCTCAAGCAATGCATCGCACGACGGAGATGTGCTGGCTAGAGATCCCTTGAGCTCCAAAGGTCGTCAAATATTTCATACGCCAGGGCAAATTCACACTTATCGGCTAAATACGTCATATAATATAATAATAAGTTTTATTACTTCCAATTTAACGTTTGCAGAAATAGTACAAAGATCCTACATACATTTTTTGGGAAGCTTTAGGTATCCTATAATAAAAAAAACTGAGGTGAGGCTACCTTCATAGCAATGCATAGCTGCGCATTTTCTTAAAAACAGTAATATTCGGTACTTTATAAATTCGAAAAAAAAACAAATGTGTGATACATTGCAATACAGTTCTAAATGAGCCAAACAGGGCAGATACAATAACTAGAAGAAATTTTACACAATAATAATAAATAAATAATCAACACTGGGCTGAGTAAGTAGCCATTTCACTGCCATTATAAGAAATTTTGTTTTCATATTGACCTTTATATTCTCTGGTAACAAGTTATACATTTTAGGTCCCATATATATGAATCATTTTTTAAAAGAGTGTTTTGTTAGGTTTAATTAAAGGCACATAGAATTTGCATCTAAGATTGTGGTGCGTTCTTTGCAAAGGTTTATTACCACTTCTCAAATAATATATCCTAAGGACTTTATAAATATATAAATGTCTTAACGGCAACAATTTTAATGAAACAATTAATGAACGAGTGACAGTATTGTGATTTACCTGCAACGATTTTTATTAATATTTTATACGGTTTCAGTCCGCTAGCCCTACTTTATTATGCGTGCTGAAAAATTCGTAAAGTGTGTGTAGCTGAAAGAGCTGGTTATCCGTTATATTGAAATATTTTGGTAAAATTTATTTTGTAAATTTTCACAGCTCATGATGGACGTATTCTGCGATGCTGCGTATGCGATGAGAGAGTACGAGAAAGAAGCTATTTTCCACTTGTCAGGCCTCATTTAGAATATGCCTGTAGTATATGGGATCCGTACGAGGAAGGTTTGACAAAAGAATTAGAGCGCGTGCAAAGGAGATCCGCTTGGTTTGTTAAAGGCCGTTATGATAATTGTATAAGTGTTACAAATTTAATAGAAGAACTAGGATGGGAATTACTATCAGAACGCAGGTTAAAGTTTAGGTTAAACTTATTAAGTAAATTCGAAACCGATTTGTTCACAGATGACGTTAGATATATATTAAGAACCCCTGCATATTATGCTAGGTTTGATCAAATTAACAAGATTAGAGAGATAGATTGTCGTACCGATAGATTTAAAATGTCATTTTTCCCGCTTACCATAAGAGAGAACAATAGGCAGCGTAGCAAAGGGATATGTAGGTGAAATGTAGTTAGAGTAGTCTGTAGTGCATGACGCATGTAATAACAACCAATAATCCCTTTATTTTTATGTAGATACTAACCATCCAGCTGCATGTGACCCTATTATCTAGCATATCTCCCGTAAATATCCTACTTGCATGTCAATAGTGCATGTTTGGTGATCTTCACCCCCTGCCACGCACCCTTGTGGTGGCTCGCAGGGTATTACGTAGAAGTAGATGTATTCTCTTCGGGTTTTCGCCGCGTCGATCCATTTTTGCGGGACAACAGTTTCGCCTGCCTTCCAGCTGGCTTCGTCACGTCCTGACGCCTCCGCACCAGCTCATCATGAGTATCTGGTAATCTTCGGGTTCTGCGAGTATTTTTTGTATTATTTTTGCGACAGTTTCGCCGTGCTCCGCAGCCGGCTTCGTCGGGCCTTATACATGGAAATCACTTCTTTCATTTTTATTTTTATTAATTCTAAATTCATCAACTGCCGAATTAGTTTATTTATAAAAAAGAAGACCATTGTTGTTAATGTAAAAAGCCCGACGAAGCTGGCAGCAGAGCATGGCGAAACTGTCGCAAAAATAATACCAAAAATACTCGTGGAACCCAAAGATTACCAGATATAGCTTAGTAAATATGCGAATGTTTGAATTGGTTCGGTCATGCTCGCACACGCAAATGCCACCCGTTCATATTGCAGTTGCGACGACGACTTCGAAGTACTCGAGTTCGCGCATGTTTTCATGAGCCTTTCTGACAAGCATCTAGTTTGCTTCCGAGGAGAACTCGTACTATGAACGAGTATTTCGAACAATTTTATATTCGATGCTTTGCAAGTTTTTTACGAAATCGCTTAAATAATCCCCAAAGCCGTGCATTTTCATCGGTAATGGTTAAATGAATGCCTTAAAATGTTCGTAGGTAACTTCGTTTGTTCTTCGAATGAGAGTTTGATAACAGCTAAAATATTAATTGCCAGCAAGTGCTACCAACATTAATTGTCTAATGGGAGAAACTAAAATACTTTTTAATATTCCATTGTGATTCATTCTTCCCCGACCGGTTTCAACGCTAGAGAATATATATATATCCTTGAAAATGACGCACTCGGGCTACCTTAAAGAGGAAAGAATCCTCTGTCACGCAGAGTGCTGCGCGTTGCCTTCGGATGGCCCCATGAGAAGTGGGGGAGGGGGGGGGGGGGTAAATGTATAAGACACGCGGTCGTTCACCAAGCACCATTGGCGGATGAGCGTCTTCCGCGCGAGATCCCTTTCGCCGTTCCCGAGCGCGCCTGCGCGCCCTTCCTTCGGCCTCGCTCCCTTGCCTCGCCTCTCCTTTGCTCGCCATGGATTGAGGCACCGACGCCGAGACCGGAATATTCACGCCGGATTTTATTTTTTTAAAGTCTCTTCCTCAAAATTGAGAGGGATATATACAAGAGTGGGAGCAGTAAATCTTGTGCGGTGCAAGATAAGGATAAATTGGAATCCGACCAAATCCTCTCCCTCCCCCTCAATCCTTTTTCCTCCTTTGCGAAGTTCGTTCCCTCCCTCCCTCCCTCCCTTCCTACCCCAAAAATACCGCCCCTCCCGCGCACCGCGACGCGCGGGCCGCTCCACATCGATCCGAGGCCGCGCGCGCGCAACGGCGGCGCCCGCGGCTGAATCGAGGGCCGCGAACCACTCGCCGAGTGACATCCCCCTCAGGGTTGCAGGGTGGGGGGGAGGAGGTCGGAGGAGAAGGGGGAGAGGGGTCGGTGGATGTTGGAGCAACGCGGAGGCGCACAGTGGTCCCAGTATATGGAAAAATTGGACATGGTAAGAAAAATGAAATATTCAGGTAAATCTTTTGTGCGGTACGTTTGGATAGAGTAAGTGATGACGCGTCAGAATCCGAAGATCCTGAACCGGTATCACGCACCTTTACTGTTAGAGGTAATTTAAGAGAACGCTCAGGTGAGGTATGCGTTCTATTAATAATCGAAAGTCAAATGCGCGTTAACTTCGGAGTCGCTTACACAGAAGACTGTTGCATCGATTGTAATTCAAAGAACTCGATTCATCTCCGGAAAGTATGTAGATACTATTTATATATTTAAGTAAAAAGTATTGTTAAGTTAAAATATGATGTCGATTTCAAATTGAAAATCATGAAAATTAGAGAACTTTAATCCGCGAAATATAATTAAAATTAGTAAAAAGTTTACTCGTTCCATTGGATTCCATAAAAAAATCTATTGGAAAGCATAACTAACATCACTAAGTATACAAAAAACTCATAAAAGTCTGCCGACATCTGTCTACATTAATTTTATTTGTTAAATTGAATTAATTTATTTGGTCCTATTGACACAAAATAAAATCTATTCGCACAAATATAGCAAAAAATTAAATCCACAAGTTTTCACATTCACTGGAAAAATTCAATTGTTTTGGCAGCATATTCGTATTCAGTGACCCCGAAAGCCTATATACACCAAATTTCATCTTGATCTGAGAAAATCTTATCATGTCCCAGAAATATATGGGCCGAGGACCACTGTGTAGCGCTCAAGAAACGGGTTTGCGCTCAATGGCGCGTCACCGTACGATACTTAAGATTTAAGGGAGATATGCTGGATAATAGGGTCACATGCAGCTAGATAGTTAGTATCTACGTAATAAGAAAGGGATTATTGGTTGTTATTTCATTCCTCATGCACTACGGACTACTCTAACTATATTTAACGTACCTATCCCTTTTCTGCGCTGCCTATTGTTCTCTCTTATGGTACGCGGAAAAAATGACATTTAAAATATATCGGTACGACAATCTATCTCTCTAATCTTGTTAATCTGATCAAACCTAGCATGATAAGCAGGGGTTCTCAATATATATCTAACGTCCACTGTGAACAAATCGGTTTCGAATTTACTTAAAAGGTTTAACCTAAATTTTAACCTGCGCTCTGATAGTAATTCCCATCCTAGTTCTTCTATTAAATTCGCAACACTTATACAATTATCTTAACGGCCTTTAACAAATCTAGCGGATCTCTTTGCACACGCACTAATTCTTGTATCAAACCTTCCTCGCACGGATCCCATATACTAGCGGCAAACTACATGGAATCCGTGAAAATAGTCAATAGAAACCTTTTTGAAGAGGCTTAAGCTAGAGATTTATTACATTTGCTATATATTTATTACATTTGAATTAACAAGAATAATGGTTTCATTAAGTCCGTACAAAGCAGCGTTCAACTCGATGGCACTGTAACTGATGAGTGTACGACATTCACACAGGCAGCCCTTCGATGGGTGAATACCGAGGAAGCGACTTCATATTAGAGATATTCAGCTGTTAGCAAAGGGACGGCGGTGGAAGGCATGGGAGGAGTGTGGAGAAGGGGCGATAAAAGGAACGGCTGCCTAGCGCTCCAACGACCGCCACCGCCACCTCGCGACGGCGAGAGGCGTCGCATCCTCCGAAGCGGAATGAAGAGCGGCGACCCGTGCCTTGCAACCGACAGCAGCCGGTCTCCTCTCCTCGCAACGACGCATTTCCCAACTGCAATCACTGCAATCCGCCTGCTCCCGTAATTCATCGTCTTGAATGCATCGCGTTCACAATTGCCTGCAACAGGGACTGGCCAGCGGATGTGCTTTCGTATTTACCAGCCCGCTCTTATTTTTGTAATTTTTCGGAGCCGAACTAAAAAATAGACCCGGCTGTTAACACTCCGAATTTCCTAAAATTCGAGTGGAAACTATGCAAAGTTTAGCGTTAGGAAAAAACAAAACAGCATGGTTCAGACATTCCGTTGGACTTAGACGTAGAATTCGACTTTTGGACTGGAAATATTGGTACGAAAATCGCAAAATACCCTCATAGCAGAAGGATGGAGGAGGGGCACCTGGTTGAATCAGTGAGGAGGATGTGAGGTGCAACAGAGCCCCATTTGAGGTCGAGTCCGAAACCCTTTTACAGAAGGTCCTCTGTAAATTATCTCTCTTATTTTATCGATTCTGTCTGACCTAGAGATGTAGTGAGGAGTCATGATAATATTCTCTATGTCGCTCTGAAAAATATCAGTTCTGAATTTCTAAAGAAACCTAAGCCTAGCGTGTAGCCTCAGAGTCTCCAGGGGCTCCCACCTTAATCCATCTAGGAGTTGTGAGACATTATATGTACGCTCGTAACAGTTTTTAACGAAGCGCGCTGCTTTCCTTTGTATTTTATTAATGTTTTTGGTTCAATCTATTTGACCAGGGTCCCAAATGCTCGCGGCGTATTCGAGGTGTGGCCTAACCAGAGCAAAGTAGTATCTCTCTTTGACTTTTTCATCCGAGGACCTTCCTATTATACGTTTAACAAAACCTAGTTTATTAAATGCTACGTCACATATATTCTGTATGTGTAATCCCCATGATTTATCAGAAGTTAAGGTAATTCCTAGATATTTTACTGTATGTGAAGCTTAATTGAAGGGGTCGTAATTATTCATAATGTACTGCATCTCGGATTGAAGTGTGTTTTGCCCGTTCTCAGTTGGTTCTCAAGTAAAATGAGTCGGTAATTCTTTCCATGATTATCGTTTGCTGCGAACGATAATGCTGATGGATAGATTTGAATCAACTTTCCATTCAAGGCGTTGAAGTTGGCGCAGATTGGAACGCATCAGTGCACTTCAGCGTTCTCGAACGACGTCCGGTGGAACGATTGTTCATACGTTGGAGATGAACGTACGGCAACGAGCCGGTAGACACTCGTAGTTTTTTTTGGTGTAGAGCAGTCTCGGTGGATTGTTTTATGAGTAATTATCGAATTCGTTCAAAATTCGTGTTAAATAACGAAAACTTTTATCCGCGATTATTAATAACTATTCCCTCTATATGTTTGACGCCTTAACTGGAAATCAACTCAAAAAACAGCATTCGCGGATGCGATTATCAACGGTCCTTTGTTTACCACCTCACATTAACTCAGCCTCCGATCTGAATTGAAGTGCACCGCCTGGTGTGAATTGAGTATAAGGAAAATTTCCGGTGGTGTTTCTAAGTGATTAGCGCATCAGAGTGAACAGAAAGCCATTTAGGAGTATAAAAACGTATCTCAGAATATTGTGATTTTTATTATAAACTCATGATGGTAATTATTAAAATTTTGGAATTGCCAGTTCTGTTGTATTCGAACTTAAGAATATATACCGCTCATTCATCTACATAAACCGAATGCCGTGCAAGCTACCACTAGGGTGTGTGGCACGGGGTGATTCCACACCAAGCGTGCAGCACTCATCCCAGTTCAAATCAGAACCGCGCACGTTCCTCCGAATGCCAGGCGCAGGCCAAAAGCAGTCAGGACAACGGCACACAGTCAGACCGCAAACCAGGAGAGTGATACGTAGAGGAACATACTACCATGCAGCACACAGCTCATGATATAACTACTGGTTAGTATTATTAATGCGACAAATAAATAGCACCACGAGGTACTAAGACACGCAGTGTATCATGCCGGAGATTGCATGCGAAGTTAGTATCTACAATTCATGTTAAGATATTTAGCACTACTGAAAAAAACTATTTAACCAAGTCAGTATCCTAGAACTGATCTATGAAAACTATTATGGTCCCTTATTGAACTTGGAACAAATGACATCTTAAATCTATCGCTTCTGCAATCTATTTCCTTAATCTTATTCCTGAGATTGTTCCTACCATAGTAGTTTTGCTCTTGCAAAATATTTTGAACATCTGGCAAAAAATAGTCTACATCAAACTTTCGTAAAAGATTTAACTCATTTGTTCATTAGTTGAGAATAACTATCCAACGGTGAGTATTCCCATTCTCCGAACTTAGTCTCCCAGACTTCTTACTCAAGGATCGTGACGTCTCGGACGGAATCAATTCTTCCAGACTCGGCGTCCGATAACGCTTCTCGCGAATCCAGTCGTTGCGGCGAAGGGACGACGCTTTATCGCCGATCGGCAATAAAACAATCGCCTTTGTAGTTTAGAGCGAACGCTTCCGCATCGGTTGCTGATCTTGCTTCCAGTTTTTCTGGGGAATCTGTGTGGGTCAGTATTCATGACGACAGTTTCTCCGTCCGTTACAGGAGGCGTCTTCAGGTCGAAGTCATCACTACGACCTGAAGACGCCTCCTGTAACGGAGGAGAAACTGTCGTCATGAATACTGACCCACACAGCTGCACCAGAAAAACTGGAAGCAAAACCATCGCGTTACTCATCTACATCTACGTCATACCCAGCAAGCCACTCAAAGGGTGTGTGGCAGGGGCTGTTTCCACACCAGGTATGCATGAATTATACGGTAGAGCACCAAAATTACATTGAAACCAGCGTACCACGCATGCAACGCGCCAATTGAAAATCTACTGACCAAGAAACATTCTATCGTCAATCGTTCCAACATGCAAGGGATACAAAGGATACTACTACATATTCAAAACATCATGCATAAATAAGAACATCAATATTTACATCATGTATAATTCAGAACGTAGAGAATATTAAGAGAAATATCTACAACCTAAATAATTTCACTATTCACACTATTCTTGACGACGACCACGGCTGTTATGGTCCCGAATAGTACGCGGAAAAAATGACATTTTATACCTTTCGGTTCTACAATCTATCTCTCTAATTTTATTGGCGTGATCTAATCTGCCGTAGCACGAGGGGGTTAATAGTATGTTTATTACGTCGTCAGAGAAATGTTTTTCCCGAAATTTAGTTAAGAGGTTAAGCCTATAATTTAATCTACGCTGTGATAACAATTCCCATCCCAATTCTTCTAACAATCCAGACACACTACTAAACTTATCGCATTTTACATCTTTTTACAAACCTAGCTCCTCTTCGCTGCACGCGATCTAATTCCGATATCATCCCCGCTTCATATGGATCCCATACACTAACAGCATATTCCAGATGAGGCCTAACGATTGAAAAATAACAACGTTCTTTCACTTTCTCATCACATTTCCCGAGTATTCTCTTGATAAGCCTAGCTTCCTGTATGCTTGACCGCATATTTCCCGAATATGTTTTCCCCAAGATATGTCGTGGGTAATTGTCATCCCTAAGTACTTAACAGACTCGGCGTGAATAATTTCCGTATTATTAATTCTGTAAGCCCTACCTGGCCTATTTTTCTTTTTCTAAAAGCTGACTGCTACGCACTTTTTTGTTCCAACACGCATGTTTAGTTCCATTTGCCACATTTCGCTCCAAGCATGAATAGCAAGTAGGTCGATTGTAAACGAGTCGCTATCTTCGGAATTGTTAATATCCCTATACACTACCGCGTCGTCTGCGAAGAGTCTAAGCTTACTTTTAACGACGTTGCTAATATCATTTATGTATAAGAAAAATAAAAGTGGACCAATGACACTTCCCTGAGGTACACCCGATGTAACGCTGTGTTTGAAATGATACCATCTTTGACAACCCTTTGTTCCCGCCCATGTAAGAAGTGATTAATCCAACTAATAATGTTTCTATCTATTCCATATGCTTCTAGTTTTGAGAGTAACCATCGCCTTACTCGACGCGTTGGGAGCGGCACGGGGCGAGTGGTGCGGCGAGGCCGCTCCGCGCGCGCGCACCCGGAACGCGTGCGGGTGGGTTGCTCGTCCGTCGGTGCTCTGCGCCGCGCTCTACGGAGGACCTCCTTCCACTGCTCTCTCGCGCTATGTCGCGTCGGAAGCACGCAAGCGTCGTGTGCATGTGCGACCCTCCCCTCCGACATACACCCCCCCCCCCCATCCCCGAACGAGAGAGACGGAGAGGACGGAGGAGCTGGGAAACCTGTTCTTCTTCTCCCCTCGAGCGCACATTCTTCCCTTCCCACCTCCCCCCCTTCCAACCACATCGCCTCCGATCTCACCTCCCTTCCCATCCCTCTCCATCTCGCCCCACACCCTTGATTCCCCCCACGGCTCCTCTGGAGAGAGAGAGAAGGGCGAAATCCCATTGGCCCAGCCGCTCGTCGGTGGGAGTGGTTGCGCCCTCATTGTTGCCCCCGTTGTCATGGTGAGCGCGGCCCGGCGGGCGAATGGCCGATCGCCTCTCCACCTACCTCTACCTACCGCTTCCGATTCCCTCCATCTCCCCCCCCCCCTTCTAACACCCAACACCCCGCCCTCCACAACTCCCAAAACCACCCTCCCCCACCCCCGCAAGGTATATCTCCATCCGCTAAGCAAACAGCTTTTCCATACCCTCCGATAGATAACTGCTGCGTCGTAACAAACCCTTTCTGATGCAAATAAACACTCTTTCACGCAATTCACGCCCTCAGACCCCCCTCTTCTTCTCTCCATCTCTCCCACCCCACCCCATCGTCCACCCACCCCCCTCGTGTGTGGATGCATGGTTACTCTGCTGCGCACCCCTCCCCCCGCCCCACGCCTCCCTTCTTTCCGGAGAGCGCTTCGTTCCCCTTTCTTCTTTTAGCACATTCAATTAGAAACCATTCCTATCCGCCGAGTCGGGGCGGCCGCGGCTGTCAAGTGCGAGCTGGGAATCGTTGAATTGATAATCAAGCGATGGAGAGGAGGGGGTGGGTCTGCCTCGTGGGGTGCGTAGCGTGACAGAGAGCAGCGCGTTGCGCGCCCCCACGGGAAGTATTTCATCGATGTGCTCTTGTTTTTCGGTCTCCCTTGAACGGTTGCTCGATTCAGAGCGTTTGATGCAGGTATCTCTCTGCTTTTCGTTAATGTTGCATTACATAAAGCGGGCTGGACTCCGTTTGGAAGTAGGTACGTACGCCTCGCCTATCGGCCGTGCATTGGTGAGCGCGCCGCGTTGAATTCTGTTCGTTATATCTGTTCGTCCCGTTTCTGAGCAGACGTGCTATCGATTCGGCTCCGCGGCTGAAATAGCATTGCGACCGACCGCAATAAGAGACCCAACGCTGTGTTGACAGGGCGGCGCGCGGCCGTCATTGTAGGACTACGGAACAGGTGCTGCGGTCCTCACCGGTTGAAAGCATGATGGAAGATGTGGTGCGTTCTGTTCGCTGGTTGAATGATGAGTGGAGAAATGTGTTCCGATAAAGATATCCCTCCTCAACATGAAAAACCGTGCATCACTCTATTGGTGGGATAAATTATTTGATCTTGATTGTATTTGTATGGGCGACTGTAATACCAGTGAGTCGACCCGAACTTCATTCCTTAGATACGAACTTTCAATACGGTACGCTGACAGCAATTGAATTCGTTCTCCTAAACTCTCCCGTTTTATCTTCGACATCTTCCTTCGCGGCCCCGATTCCATAATTATTAAACTCGTTTTCGTGTATTCTAAGAATGGGTCACATGAAGTGAGTGGAATTACAGAATTATTATTGATTAAGTCTTGGAAATTGCACTTCATGAACTTGAAAATCAATTCACCAAAATTTGTCTGCTGTTTTCTTTCGTCTGCTGCTTCCATTTTAACCATCTCTACAGTCTTCATTGCTCATATGTATGTTTTTTTTTAGTATTTCCACTTGAATAAGACCTTCAGAACCGAATATATTCGTGCAGATTTCGTATTAGCATTTGCGAATTAAATCTCGAATGAAAGAATATAGGTACAAGCAGAGTAAATAGAATGAAGGATAAAATCTCATGCACGTCCACAGCAAGGAATAGAGATTTGAGGGTCGATTTTGGTCCCATGAGTGCTCGGGTTTGGAAATGAAGTTGAGCCCGCATTGAAGCGCAATATCGCCGCCTGCGCTTGTTTTAAACTTGCTTGGGTAAATGCGTAAGTTATATTTGGGTTTTCTTCATAAGCAAAGTTGGCATAAGGAGAAAGCCCTCCTTTGCTGACGATGTCCTGCTACTTCCCGGGAGACCACAAAATTTACAGGTCGCCCGGAGTAAACATGACAGACAAAGCAGTGAATGCACTCATAATGACGGCAAATTAGTCTATGTAATACCCTGCGAGCCACCACGAGGGTGTGTGGCAGGGGGTGAAGATCACCAAAAATGCACTATTGACATGCAACTAGGATATTTAATGGAGGCATGCTAGATAATAGGGTCACATGCAGCTAGATGGTTATTATTATTATTATGTATTCTACCGGTAAAGGTAGGTTTTGTTGAATGTCAGAGAATCCGCTCCCGGCCTTTTACACATTCCGGGGCCTATCTCCCTCTAATATATCCTTTTTCGCCTCTGCATAAGATCTACCCTTCTGCATCCCGTCCATGAAACCTATTCTCTTTCTCCCCTTCCCCGCTTGCCCAATATCCTTCCCTCTATCACACTCTTCAGCAACCCATAACCCTTTATTACCTTCTTCAGCCATGTACCCTGCCTTTCCTGGATTTCATTCAAAAGATTCCTTTCCTCGCCCACCATCACCAGCACTTCCTCATTAGTCTTCCTTTCCGTCCATCTAACCTTCTCCATCCTTCTCCACACCCACATCTCAGATGCCTGCAACCTATTCTCGTCCTCCTTTCTAAGGGTCCACGTTTCTGCCCCATACAACGCTACGCTCCATATCAAACTCTTCACCAGCCTCTTCTTCACATCCTTACCCAGTGTCCCCGTCATCAGCTCCCTTCTATTACTAAACGCCTCCTTAGATAGCGCTATTCTCCTCCGTACGTCTTTACTACTATGTCCATTTTCCTCTAGTGTGCTACCTAAGTAATTAAACTGTTCTACTTGCTCTAGTTTGGGTCCTCCAACTTTAATCACAAGCTTCGCTTTCTTCGTCCTACAGAATCTCATTACTTTTGTTTTCTTATGATATATCTTCATTCCGAATATACTGCACTGCATATCTAAAGCATCTGCCAAAGCTTGTAGTCTCTTCGAAGATCCACTAACCAATGCCTGAATCGAATGCGAATCTAACCGATTTTATAAGATGCCCTCCCACTTTGACTCCAAACTCAACTTCTACCCATGCCTGTCTTACCATTTCCTCAGCATAAATGTTGAAAAGCAACGGCGACAACGGACACCCTTGCCTTACCCCGCGACCTAGAGTTGCCCACCCTGATTCACCATCAGCCACCCTCACCTGCGCCCTTTGCGTCGTATATTAGTTTCGAATTAGTCTCCTGTCTCGCCAATCTATTCCCATTTTCCCTAGTACCTCCGTTAGTTTAATCCAATTTACTCTGTCGATTGCCTTTTCAAAATCAACAAAGCATGCGAAAATGTCCTGATTATACTATATGTTTATTTCTATAAGTGTTCTCATCACCGCTATTGCATCCCGAGTTGACCTTCCCCTCCTGAACCCAAACTGGTCATCGCCTAATCAGTTTTTGGCCTTACTCTCCAACCTTCTATTGATAATTCGAAGTAAAACTTTGGCCGCGTGAGAAATTAAACTAATTGTTCAGTAGTCCTCGCATTCTGATGCATTCTTCTTTTTCGGGATAGGAATCAATACTGTTTTCACAAAGTTTCACACACATCATGCACTACAGACTACTCTAACTATATTTCACCTACCTATCCCTTTGCTACGCTGCCTATTGTTCTCTCTTATAGTACGAGGGAAAAATGACATTTTAAATCTATCCGTACGACAATCTATCTCTCTAATCTTGTCAATATGATCAGACCTAATGAAATGTTTTTCTCTCTAATTTTATTGGCGTGATCTAATCTGCCGTAGTACGAGGGGGTTAATAGTATGTTTTTGACGTCGTCAGAGAAATGATTTTCCTGAAATTTAGTTATGAGGTTAAGCCTATAATTTAATCTACGCTGTGATAGCGATTCCCATCCTAATTCTTCTAACAGTCTAGACACACTAGCCAACTTATCGTAGCATCGTTTCACAAACCTAGCTCCTCTTCGCTGCACGCGATCTAACTATGATATCAACCCCGCTTCGTATGGATCCCATACACTAACAGCATAATCCAGATTAGGCCTAACGATTGAAAAATAACAACGTTCTTTCACTTTCTCATCACATTTTCCGACTACTCTCTTGATAAAGCCTAGCCTTCTGTATGCTTGACCGCATATTTCCCGAATGTTTTCCCCGAGGTATGTCGTGTGACCCCTAAGTACTTAACAGACTCATCATGCATAAATAATAACGTAGAGAATATAAAGAGAAAGATATACAATCTAGCTAATCTCACTATTCGCACTATTCAGTATGATTATCATAACTGTTATGGTCCCGAATGGTACTAAGCCAATGAAAGTCTTGGAATTTATTCCTTTCCAGTCCTTGTTTACTCTCCGACTCTTTGCTGTGGTTTATAGGAATCTTCATTATGCTTTTTTTGCGTTGCCATGCTCGACGTCGTGTTTTGAAATAGGGCCAAACTTTTATGTCTGCATTTCTGGGTTTCCGTGAAAGTCAGTTTTGCTAAAGGTATCATCGATCGAGCGGAATATTGGGTGCCTTCCATTTGCTTTCATGCGCTGATCACTTCGCTACGCTGGAGTGCACCCGCCTCCCATTCGATAGCGAGCCTGCGCACCAGACGAGCGCTCTTCCGAACCGATGTCGAGTAAAGAGGCGCGCTGAACGACATTGGAACGTTGATAATGGCATCCTTGATCATTGCCAATTTGATTTTCATTAAAGTCGTGAAACATGCAAATTGTGAGGCATTTAATTGATCTGTGATGAAAAGCTCACGCTTTTTTTAAATACTTAATTGGAAACGAATTAAATAAATTTACGCAAACCATTCGGACGGGACTGTTGTTTACTTAAAGAATACCACCTACCGACAGATTACAAAACATTTCGCCCGCGCGCATCGTTCCACTAAGCCTCGCTCGTGTGCGCCGTTGTGTTCCGACGAGCGCTAACTCGCACACCTTGCATGGAAAGCTCCCATTGGTGCGCAACTATTGTCGGTGATAATTTTTCAATGGGCCAAATTCTGCACCATAAAAAAATCTTCAAGTCACTCTAAATACGAAAGGATCATAAACAATTTCAGGAGGCCGGTATTCGTAAGAAAAATCTGTGTGGTATTCATCAATGATCCATAATGCTTAACCCTCAAGTTGGAGTATTCTTATTCCTTCAGTAAAATGATCAGAGGGAGGCCGCTAGTGTTCCCTGTCGTTCAACTTAGTCTTTCAGAAAATCGAGTAAAAAGCTGCGTCTTTTCATATGACGGCAATTTAGGTTCATATGTACTATTGTAGTGTACTAATGGACCGTGCCACATGGAGCAATCATTAATACAACTAATCTTCTAAGAAAACACCCGTCAGATTTGTTTCTCTTCCTATTAGATACCATTACGAAGTTAGATATAAGATGTAATGTGGAAGTGAAGAGACTGTATTTTGAAGATGGACATTTGGCAGTGTCAATTCGAGTGAAAAATTTAAGCACGTTGTAGAACAGATTTTTGTGATCTTTCCATACCGATTACATATCACGAGGAAATGGGAGGAAGGGCGAGGGGAAACTCAGCGCCGGCATTGGTCTACTCTCGACGAAAAGTGCTGTTCGGGTCCAGAGTTGATCATCCTATCCCACGGACGGGGTAAGCGTTCAAGTGCTCTCTTCACACCCCCCCAAACAGGGATCGAGATTCAGATGAAAATTGCACGATTCATCCGGGATTCGAGTGACGGTCCTTCGGGGTGGGAAGACAGTGCTCTAGCCGCCACACCGGCGCGATCCACGTCTCCCAATCAATCGGCCGGCCGTTCACCCAGTCGTGACATGCTCTCCCTATCGAGTCTATGCCGTGTGTTTCAGGCCCATTGTGATCAACTCAAGGGAATCCCCTTCCAATTCTCAGCCCTCCTTGGTCTGCATCTACGTGCAACCCTTCGAGTGTTCTTCGGCGAATGTGGCAGGTGGTGATAGGACACAAGCCATGAAAAAGAGAGGGAAAAAAGACGGAATTGGAAGAGGAGTTGGGAAACGTGAGAGTGGATTCCATGTTGACGTAGCGTCTCGCCCTTGCAGTCCCTCGCTTACTCGTTGGCCGTGGAAAGAAGAAAGTTCGGTGCCAATCAGCCTGGTAGTGTTTCTCATTTGCTTTATCCCTGCTGTCACATCCACAGCATACGGCAGGGATAGAACAATATGCTCTGTCACCAGTCACCCTGAAAAACGATTACGCGTGTGGGATTAGAACCGGTAACTTTTCCATCTCCGCTCGTTCATGCAACCTTTTTATTTTTTTTATTTAAACAAATAAAACCACATACAGCTATGGTGCCATTTTATAGTTGCCATGTAAAAATACACAAACTTAAGGACATGTACATGCAAACTTAACAACAAACTCCACTTTCTCAGGCGAGATATCGTAGAACAGCATAATGAATAATGAAGCTCAAAAGATTTCGTACAGTCTACTAATTTTATTTCCACCTCTTGCTACACGTGCTTCGACTGACTAGCAGTCATCATGAGCTCATCATGAGCATGAGCGCATCATGAGCAGTCTTGCCTGATGATGACTGCTAGTCAGTCGAAACACGTGTAGCAAGAGGTGGAAATGAAATTAGTAGACGGTACGAAATCTTTTGAGCTTCATTAAACTTAACAACAGGTTACAATCAGAAAGTTTGGTAATATATATATTAGGATCACTCAAGTGACGAATATATAAACAGTTTGCCAGAGGAAGGCAGACGACAAACACAGGGAAACAAAAAAATGAACACACTTACAAAGTTTCTTGATATTTCGGTGCCACTAGCACCTTGGTCGCAAGAGCGAAGACTAGTCAGACAGTAAAGACAGTCTTCGCTCTTGCGACCAAGGTGCTAGTGGCACCGAAATATCAAGAAACTTTGTAAGTGTGTTCATTTTTTTGTTTCCCTGTGTTTGTCGTCTGCCTTCCTCTGGCAAACTGTTTATATATATATATATATATATATATATATATAATAAGTAGGGGAATAACTACTTAGGTGAAAAATACGAAAGAGAAAGGCTTATAAAGGATTTAGACGAAAGTTCGAAAGGATCGATGTGAGATGGGAGGGAATTTGATAAGAGAGGAGATGCGGAAGAAAAGAGAACGTTTAGTGATCAAAAGTCTGGGTATGGGAAGCATATTCGGAGTAAAGGGTGAGAACGGGTGGGGCGGAATGGAACTTTGAAATTGATCAAGGAGTGCAATTCAGGGCAGTCGATGGTGGAATTTAGAATATTATAAATACATTTTAAGTCTGCTCTGACTCTATGAGTGAGGAGAGTAGGGATGGTGAGATAGGGTCATCACCTCCACGGCTGCGACGCGCGAGAATCCCAGGAGTCTTCGCTCGGAACCGGGTCCTCTGCCATTGTCCGGAGTGACATCGGGATGCCCAGTCTTGTCCGATGTGAGGGAGCAGGAAAGTGCGACCTCACTCGAGCGAGTCAACCTTCCCCGAGGGGGCGCAAGACTCCCGAAAGGGTGCAAGGAGTAGGGATGAGCATCGATAGGAAACCATCGATATATGTCATCGATGGTCCATCGGAGCAGCACCATCGATGTTCAGAAAATATCGATTGTGAACCATCGATCGCTGACTTTCGGTGGTGAAACCATCAATGATATTGAACATTTTATTTGGGAATGGCTTCGAGATCAATGTTATAACAAATAAAAGTCAAAATCATCTACTTTAACACCAAATCTTTATGTAAGTTAACCCTTAAAACGCATCGGTTAGCAAAATTTTAGCAAAACACTCAATGGATAACTCGAGGAAAACATCGATGGCTACCATCGACTAAGACCATCGATTGTGTGATGACTGTCTCATGTGTGAGTCGTTTAGCAACATAGCTGTTTATTTATATCTTGGAAGATTATTGATTCAGTTGTTAATGTAAAACTGAAAGGAAGTAGAAGTCTTACTCTGAACTCAATATCTATTTGCTGTGAACTTCAAGAGAAACACATCCTCATTTAGACTACAAATGCCTTGTCTTGTCGGCCCCGGTGTCGGTGGGGTAAAGTGTTCGCCTTCTAACCTAAGGGTCGAGGGTTCGAGTCCCGCATGGGTATATCATTCACTGCCCAGGACATGGGTGTTTGTGTTCGTCAAATGATATATTAAAACACTTGTAATTGGGGAAAACCTGTTAGTGTTAAAGAAATTATTATTATTATTATTATTACAAATAAAACACTGACATCGAGGGAAAACTATCGATGGGGAAAACATCAACCGTCGGACACTAATAATCGATATTTCTGAATCATCGACCATCGATGCTCATACCTAGCAAGGAGCAACGGCAACGTCGAGGAGCTCTCCGGAAAGTGACAGGGTGAGGTGGGGATGAGAGTCCCCCATCCACGACCACTCGATAAGGAGGGGAGGGCGCGATGCCCTCCCCCCCCCCCCTGGGGTGGTCTAGGGGTTCGGATGCGAGGATTCGGGCGGTAGCGGAGGCCTCCGCGAGTGCCGAGGACCCTCTCTCATCCCCTCATTCTCATTGTGCGGTGGTGGGGAGAGCATAATAGCGCGCGAGGAAAGAAAACGAAGGGCCGCAGGGGAGGACGGTCGAGTGGTAGGACGGGGGGGGAGGGGGCTCACTCTGCGGAGATGGGAAGAAAAATAAAGGGTGGGAATGGTGTGTGTGTGTGCGTCAAGAATAACGCACGGGGGGAATTGAATTGAAGGGGCGAAGGAGGAGGGGCATTGATGGGTGGAGGGGCGATGTGGGGAGAGGGAGGGACGTGAAATGTTGTTGTTGCGTTGTGAAGGGGGGCGGGGGGCTGTCCTCCTCCCCTTATATATATATATATCCTCCCCAATCCCAAAACTACCGCTCGCCCTTCACCGCCAATATCTCTCTTTCTCTCCCTTTGCGGTCACCCGCTGCCCTTCGCCGCCCCTATCCCCGCCCCTCGAACGAACCCCACTGCGGCATGCGCCCCTCGTCCTCACCTCACGGCCACCGACCCCCGCCGCCCCCGTCTCCACCCCCGACCATCGCACGACGACCTGCCCTCACATCTCCGCCCTCCTCACTCTCCCGGAATCACGTGGCACACTTCGCTCTCCCTTCGCCGCGCGGCAAGGTGGGAGCCCCTAGAGACTCGGAGGCTACACGCTAGGCTTAAGTTGCTTGAGATGATATACTCCTGCATGGCTTAGTACCTTGTAGTGTTATTTATTTGTCACATTAATAATACTAACCAGTAGTTATATCATGAGCGGTGTATGGTAGCATGTCCTTCTTCGTATCACTCTCCAAGTTTGTGGTCTGAATGCGTACTGTTGTCCTGAATACTTTTGGCCATCACCAGGCATTCGAAGGAACGCGCACGGTTCTGATTGAAGTGGAATGAGTGCTGAATGCCTGGTGTGGAATCACCCCGTGCCACACATCCTGGTGGTGGCTTGAACGGTATTTCGTAGATGTAGATGCGAAATTCAGACTTGATATTTTTCAGAGTATTACACATACAGAATATATGTGGCGCATTATTAAAGAAACAAGGTTTTGTTAAACGTGTAATACGAAGGTCCTCGGATGAAAAAGTCCAAGAGAGATGCTACTTTGCTCTGGATAGGCTACAACTCGAATACACCGCGAGCATTTGGGAACCTGGTAATAAAGATTTAACCAAAAAAATTAACAAAATACGAAGGAAAGCAGAGCGCTTCGTTAAAAACTACTACGACCGTGCATATAGCGTCTCACAATTTCTAGAGGGATTAAGGTGGGAGTCCCTAGAGACTCGGAGGAAATAGATTTAACCATAAAAATTAATAAAATACAAAGGAAAGCAGCGCGCTTCGTTAAAAACTGCTACGAGCGTACATATAGTGTCTCACAACTTCTAGAAGGGTTAAGGTGGGAGGCCCTAGAGACTCGGAGGAAATAGATTTGAGCAAAGAAATTAATAAAATACAAAGGAAAGCAGTGCGTATCGTTAAAAACTGCTACGAGCGTATATATAGTATCACAACTTCTAGGGAGATTAAGGTGGGAGCCCCTAGAGACTCTGAGGAAATAGATTTGAACAAAAAAATAAATAAAATACAAAGGAAAGCAGTGCGCATCGTTAAAAACTGGTACGAGCGTACATATAATATCTCACAACTTCTAGATGGATAAAGGTGGGAGCCCTAGAGACTCGGAGGCTACACGCTAGGATTAGGTTGCTTGATAAATTCATAAGTAATATTTTTCAGAGCGACATAGAAAATGTTATCATGGCTCCTCACTATATTCTAGGTCGGACAGATGCGGTAAAATAAGAGAGACACACTGCCCGACAGAGATTCAAAAGCTCGTTCTTTCCGCGCACAATAATCGACCACAATAAATTGAGCTCCACTAAATACACTCCTGTAATATATGTCATCATTCCATCTCCAAAAACTTATACCTTTAAACGTCTGGTGACCTAACACCCCCTGCCACACGCCCGTGCGGCGTCTCGCAGGGTATTGTGTAGATGTAGATGTCTGTATCGGGACGCCAGTCTGAGGTCACTTGGATGATTCACTCGGGAGCTTCAGGATGACACGCGGGTTATCACTGAAAACTCCTTTCATTATTCCTGGAAATTATTGAAGCTACAAATTACGAGAGATACATTGTCGATACATTACGATAGCAAAAATATCACAATGAGAGTAGAGCATGAGACTAGACACACCCCACAAACATACAGTTCACCAACTGTATGTTTGCGGGTTGTGTCTAGTCTTGGGGTTGATATCAGAGTAAGATCACGTACAGCGAAGAGGAGCTAGGTTTGTGAAACGATGCTACGATAAGTTGGCTAGTGTGTCTGGAATGTTAGAAGAATTAGGATGGGAATCGCTATCACAGCATGGATTAAATTATAGGCTTAACCTCATAACTAAATTTCAGGAAAATCATTCCTCTGACGACGTGAAAAACATACTATTAACCCCTTCGTACTACGGCAGGTTAGATCGCGCCAATAAAATTAGAGAGCTAGATTGTAGAACCGATAGGTATAAAATGTCATTTTTTCCGCATACCATTCGGGACCATAACAGCTGTGATCGTCGTCATGAATAGTTCGAGACTGTAGATCTTTTTCTTTATATTCTCTACGTTTTTATTTCTGAATGATGTAAATATTGATGTTCTTAATAATGCGTGATATTTTGAATCTGTAATAGTAGTCTTTCTATCCCTTGCATGTTGGAACGATTGACGATAGAATGTTTCTTAGTTAGTAGATTTTTAATTGGCTCTTTGCATGTGTGGTACGCGGGTTTCAATGTAATTTCGGTGTTCTACCGTATCATTCATGTATGCCTGGTGCGGAAGCACCCCCTGCCACACACCCATTGGGTGGCTTGTAGGGTTTGACGTAGATGTAGATGTAGATGTAGTCTCTGTTTGTTTTACTACTGACGTTTCGGAGTCGGAGAAGAAACTTATCCCGGTGGAAGACCCGAGAAGACTTCCTCCATATGCAGTTCACTAATTTCCAATCATTGCATTTGACAAATGATGAGGTACGAAGTCACTCGCACGGGTGCATATACACCAGGGTTTAAATTCGCCATGAAAAAAAATCATTTGACTTGACCGGGATTCGAACCCGGATCTCTCAATTCCGGTCAGGTGTAACTGGCTAACACACATGACCGGCAATTGGGGGATCCGAGTTCGAATCCCGGTCAAGTCAAATGACTTTTTCATGGCGCATTTCAGCCCTGGAATACAGTTCACTTCCGTCCTTCCCCAATTCCTTTTTTTCTATTGCCTCCCGTTTTCATGAGAATGGCCCGACGACTCCGTGCCTCACTCGCTTGTGGAATTTCGTTGGGTAATATGCAGATCTGGGTGCTGTAGGCTTAGCGGCTATTTTTTGTGATGGACTGCCAATGGTATGCAATGCAAATCTATTTTTCTAAGGATTATTCTGAAGCAACCAGTCATGCAATTGACTCCAAATAGGTGTCCCTAACATTATCATAAACAACACTCCCTTATCTAGTCCTTTCGAAATCGATCTTATTAACGACCAGAAAGGATTCACATGGTAAAATTGACATTCAGTTGAACGAAGTTCATTGTCAAAGGGGCTTTTTCTCTCGCAGTCAGAGTCAACTATTGGAGGGACAATGTATTTTAAATTTTACTCGTAGCGTCATATTTTCTTATCGACATGCTCATAATGGCACGTACTACGGCAGATTAGATCGCGCCAATAAAATTAGAGAGCTAGATTGTAGAACCGATAGGTATAAAATGTCATTTTTTCCGCGTACCATTCGGGACCATAACAGCTGTGATCGTCGTCATGAATAGTTCGAGTATTGACAATAGGCAGGCAGTAAATGTTTCTCATTATGTTCTCTACTCACTTATTTATGCATAATGTAAATATAAATGTTCTTATTTATGCATGATATTTTGAATCTGTAGTAGTAGTCTTTGTATCCCTTCATGTTGGAACGATTGAAGATTGAATGTTTCTTGGGTATTAGATTTTTAATTGGCGCTTTGCATGTGTGGTACGCGGGTTTTAATGTAATGTCGGTGCTCTACCATATCATTCATGCATGCCTGGTGCGAAAGCACCCCCTGCCACACACCCTTTGGGTGGCTTGCAGGGTATGACGTAGATGTAGATGTAGATAATAATATATACTTTCTTTATACATAATTTATGAACCCATTTATTTACCCCAATTTTTACCGGGAACTTCTGGTCTAGATCTACATCTACATCTACATAATACCCTGCGAGCCATCACGAGGGTGTGTGGCAGGGGGTGAAGATCACCAAACATGCACTATTGACATGCAAGTAGGATATTTAAGGGAGACATGCTAGAGAACAGGGTAACATGGAGCTAGATGGTTAGTATCGACATAATAAGAAAGGGATTATTGGTTGCTATTACATGCGTCATGCACTACAGACTACTCTAACTATATTTCACCTACATATCCCTTTGCTACGCTGCGTATTGTTCTCTCTTATGGTACGCGGGAAATCATGAAAGAAAGATCATGCTTAGGCATCTCATGTATTTACCCTTACTTCTGCATTTCTTTGCTAAAATTTTAGGATAGTAGGTTCTTACGTGCCGCAGTAAAACTAAAATGATCCAAATTGAATTTGAATACCATTTACCTTCCTGAATAATTTGACCTATATACTTTATTATTGCTTTCAGACTAGTGTTTTATAATTTGAATCTTATAATAAAATTTCACTCGCCTATTCACTTTTGGCACTACTGCATATTGTAGTTTTTACTTTGTATTAATTATTAAAACCAATAGCTTTCCATAAAGTCTCTAATGGCCGACGCGGAGATATTAGAATTAAGTGTTTATTCGACGGATTTGCGGGCCGTGGATCTGCACCCCGCCCCCAGTCTCTCTCTCTCTCTCTCTCATTCGTTGCCTTTACGGTAAAAAAAATAAACTTACCGGTAATAAGAGTGTTCCGTAGGCCAAATGTTCATGCGGTTGCCCACTCTTTTTTCAAGTAGAAATGGATTCTATCAAGGCGAACGGTTAAGCAAACAAATAACTTTCAAATGCTTCCAGTCCGAGGGTTCCGCGATAAGGGTACTTGAAATTAATAAATTCCCTGGATGTTATTGATTCCTCACCTGGCACTGCCTGGAGGAATGTGAGTTTATCGAACTGTGATAAGCGCTTTGACAGTTACTACCAAAATATTTTCAAAATGTCGTTCTCTCATCCGGGTGATTCGCATATATTTGCCAGAAAGGTGCATGCATTCTTTGAAGTTCAGAAAAGGGAACAAGGAGCTAATGATTGATGCATCGACGTTTGGTGGTATGCACTGACGAAGATGGCTGGTAGGGAAATTATTCAATGCGATTGATTTCTACACGGACTCATAGAAATGAACTCTTAGACCGCCAAATTTATAGCGATCCTTTGCATTTGCGAAATATTTGGGTTCTGTCTTTCATCTACGACAACTATTTGAAGAGAGAAAATCCAAGTTTTTTAGTATATTGCATGCTTGAATGGCTAACCCGTGGCTAAGGTGTGCACCAGGTATTCATGACTTCATTCATGACTAGGCTAGTGAAAGAACGTTGTTATTTTTCAATCGTTAAGCCTCATCTGGAATATGCCGCCATTGTATGGGATCCTTATGAAGCGGGGTTGATATCGGAATTAGATCGCGTGCAGCGAAGAGGAGCTAGGTTTGTAAAAAGATGCTACGATAAGTTTAGTTGTGTGTATGGATTGTTAGAAGAATTTGGACGGGAATCGTCATCACAGCGTAGATTAAATTATAGGCTTAATCTCTTAACTAAATTTCGGAAAAAACTTTTCCATTACGACGTAAAAAAAATACTATTAACCCCCTCGTACATCGAAATCTACATCTACCTGCGAGCCACCACGAGGGTGTGTGGCAGGGGGTGAAGACCACCAAACATGCACTATTGCCATGTAAGTAGGATATATAATGTAGACATGCTAGAAAATAGGGTCATAGTAATTCCCATCCTAGTTCTTCTATTAAACTCGTAACACTTATACAATTATCATAACGGCCTTTAGCAAATCTAGCGGATCTCCTTTGCACACGCTCTAATTCTTTTATCATACCTTCCTCGTACGGATCCCATATACTAGCGGCATATTCTAAATGAGGCCTGACAAGTGTAATATAGCTCCTTTCTCGTACTCTCTCATCGCATTTGCCTAGAACCCTTTTTACGAATCCTAATCTACGGTTTGCTACACTAGTTATTTCCCTGATGTGTTTCCCCCATGATATGACTTCAGTGATGGTGACGCCTAAGTATTTAATAGATTACTCGTAACTGAAAGGTATAAAATATCATTTTTTCCGCGTACCATTCGGGGCCATAACAGCTGTGATCGTCGTCATGAATAGTTCGAATTGTGACAATAGGCAGACAGTATATCTTTTTCTTTATATTCTCTACGTTCTTATTTCTGCCTGATGTAAATATTGATGTTCTTAATAATGCGTGATATTTTGAATCTGTAGTAGTAGTCTTTCTATCGCTTACATGTTGGAATGATTGACAATAGAATGCTTCTCGGTTAGTAGATTTTCAATTGGCGCATTGCATGTGTGGTACGCTGGATTTAATGTAATTTCGGTGTTCTGCCGTATAATTCATTCATGTCTGGTGTGGAAGCACCCCCTGCCATAACCGTTTGGGTGGCTGGCAGGGTATGACGTAGATGTAGATGTTGACTTTGAAAATACCTTTGGTACCCATTACATTCACTATGAGGCGGTATTCTGCTGCTCTAATGACGTTAAAATTTCAAGAGACTGTCCCAGCATCGAATAAAGTGTAAAAAGGTGAGTATTGTCCATTTCTACCAGTCCATCCGATGCTGCGTCCCCTCCGACACCTTCCCAGACTCTCTTTACACGATAAGAGCGACGCCTCCCCAGCTCCCGCCTCGCCCCACCCACCCTCTGCCAGACGAGACAATCTCCCTCACGATATGAACCTCTTCGTTCGCTTCGGATATTTCGAGCGTGATGCTTGGCGTGGAAGCACCCCCTGCCACACACCCTTTGGGTGGCTTGCGGGGTATGGCGTAGATGTAGATGTAGACATACCGAGAAAAAGTGATCGAGATATTCTTTCATTACTCCTCGAAAGCCTCCACGGAGAAATGCAAAAAAATATCTCTGAATTTTTGCAGGGACACATGATAATTCTGCGCGGAGAGTGGGTTCGGCGATGTGCGTATGGTGCAACCTCACCTCTCCGTGAGCGTCGCGCACGCACTTCACGCGAATCGCGTCTTTTTTTCACCAAATCTTCAAAGTCATTTCGCGAAATTTCGCGGTCGGGGCGTGCGTGAGGAGGGTCGCTCACGCGCGCGCACGCACTGGGGAAGTGCGTGATCCTAATGAATCGCGCTCCGCGGCGAAAATGACCCCCACCGGGCGCGCGTGTTTACTCAAAAGGACGGCGCGTGCTTCCTCTCCAAACACGTGATTTCGCGAATGGTGACGAATTAGTTGCGCAAGTAATTCTGTTGACGCAGTTTGCACTTGATTGAAGTCGCCAACCGACGTGCGAAAGACTCATCGTGGAGGGCGATGTCGATATTTCCGTGGAGGTGACGGTGTGTTTCTCGGCTCTTAATTGCAGCGAGACATCGCCGCACATCAAAATCGACAAATCTATCCACGTTAGCATGAACAGAGGCGTTATAGTTTGGAATGAACTTTTTACTTCTCCGCATAGTTTATTATCCTCAACCGATTTTCAGGAGGTTCATCATCTTCTGGTGTTCTGCCTGCTGGCAGGTCCCGTACACCGCTGCTGTCTCCATCCGCTTCTGTCCCGAGCTTCTTTCTTTGCTTCATCATAGCTGATGGTCTTCACCTGATCCACCAATTCAATTCTTCTCCTTCCTCTCTTTTTCTTACCTTCAATTGAACCCTCAAGTGCCACAGTTATTACACTTTTCCCTCTCATCACATGGCCCAACCAGTTTCCTTTCCTTTTCCTTATTTTCTTCTTTTACTTTTTTCTTCCTTCTTTTACTTTGCGATCTTCCTTCTTTTACTTTGCTCAAAACCTCTTCATTTCTCATCTTATCTACCATCTTACTTTTTCCATCCTTCTCCACATCCACATTTCATAAGCTTCTATTCTATTCCTTTCCCTCTTACCTAATGTCCACGCTTCACATCCATACATGAAAACGCTCCATGAATAACATTTAGCTAATCTCTTACTCAGCTCCAGATCCAGGCTTTTATTCAAGAGGTTACTAAAGTTTCCGAGTCTGTTAAGTACTTAGGAGTCACAATTAGTCACGACCTATCTTGGGGAAAACATATTAGGGAAATATGCGGTCAAGCATATAGGAAGCTAGGCTTTATCAAGAGAGTACTCGGAAAATGTGATGAGTAAGTGAAAGAACGTTGTTATTTTTCAATCGTTAGGCCTCATCTGGAATATGCTGTTAGTGTATGGGATCCATACGAAACGGGGTTGATATCAGAGTTAGATCGCGTCCAGCGAAGAGGAGCTAGGTTTGTGAAACGATGCTACGATAAGTTGGCTAGTGTGTCTGGACTGTTAGAAGAATTAGGATGGGAATCGCTATCACAGCGTAGATTGAATTATAGGCTTAACCTTCTAACTAAATTTAAAGAAAATCATTTCTCTGACGACGTAAAAAACATACTATTAACCCCTTCGTACTACGGCAGATTAGATCGCGCCAATAAAATTAGAGAGCTAGATTGTAGAACCGATAGGTATAAAATGTCATTTTTTCCGCGTACCATTCGGGA
Source organism: Ceriagrion tenellum (assembly GCA_963169105.1). Taxonomy (NCBI): domain Eukaryota; kingdom Metazoa; phylum Arthropoda; class Insecta; order Odonata; family Coenagrionidae; genus Ceriagrion; species Ceriagrion tenellum. Next base: position 20,976,436 of record OY720632.1, read on the forward strand.
CCATAACAGCTGTGATCGTCGTCATGAATAGTTCGAGTATTGACAATAGGCAGGCAGTTAATCTTTCTCATTATATTCTCCTCTTTCTTATTTATGCATGATGTAAATAATGATGTTCTTATTTATACATGATATTTTGAATCTGTAGTAGTAGTCTTTGTATCCCTTGCATGTTAGAACGATTGGAGATAGAATGTTTCTTGGGTATTATATTTTTAATTGGCGCTTTGCATGTGTGGTACGCGGGTTTTAATGTAATGCGGTGTTCTGCCGTATCATTCATGCATGCCTGGTGCGAAAGCACCCCCTGCCACACACCCTTTGGGTGGCTTGCAGGGTATGACGTAGATGTAGATGTAGATGTAGATGTAAAGTAATGATGAGGATAATCCTAAAGTAACCTCTTGAAAATAACGCTATTGCGTTGTAACCGGTTGAGGATAATAAACCGTGTGGAAAAGTACAAAGTTATTTTACTCCAAACCATGGAACAATTCCACAAAGTAAGCCCGTCAACGATTAATATTAGAGGCGTTATATTTTTACAGATACCAGAATATCAGCCACTCATCGTGAAACTTTCCCCAATATATATAGAAACTTATTTCCATTGGGAATTATGATGTCTGATTGCTTTATGGATATGTTATTTGAAGAAATAAAGACTGCCACAAATATCGCACCCAAAGTGTAATGGTATGTGCTATTTATGACTTATCAATTAATTTTTTAAACACATTTATCTTTCGCACTGATACTTTTAATAAAATGACCTCAAAAGATTCTCGGCGCAGAAGGCATATTTGGCGCACGGCAGGAGCCAGGTAAGTCTTCTTGTTCTTCATGCTCATTAAACATATACTTCTTCGTATCACTCTCCAAGTTTCTGGTCTGACTGCGCACTGTTGTTCTGACTGCTTTTGGCCTGCGCCAGGCATCCGGGGGAACGTGCGCGCTTCTGATTGGAACTGGGATGAGTGCTGCATGCCTGGTGTGGAATCACTTGGTGCCACACACCCTAGTGGTGGCTTTCACGGTATTTCGTAGATGTAGATATGTCAAGCTGAAGCCTCAAGTACGTTCAGGGTTAATCACTAAAATATTTCGACAAAAAAAAAATTTTTGTTCTTACCACCAAGGAGTGATTAAGGTAGTCCGAACGAGATAGTTCCCTAGTCATTATAGATACCATATTCGAATCATACGTTTTAATTTCACCAGCTCTAGGGCACATCAATTAAATATTGTATTATTAATGATGTAATAATATAGTTTTACATGACAGACATTGTAAGTAATTAAATGAAAATATCTAAATATGCCTTTGGCTTGAATCATTTTTTTCACGCGGTACGTTTGAAACTCCTTCAAAACGGAAGGTTTTTTTGGGATACCCAAGAATTTGCAGCGGTAACAATATAATGTATTTTCAAATATATTTGAGAAAACGTACAAGCTACACGCTGTTAGTTTTTTTACGACATATAAGGGTTAGAAATACCTCATATTGTAAATTATGTGTCTTTGGAATGCATATACGCACCATTTCCCATGTAAATGGGCTGGTATATTTTGGCATATATCTCCGGAAGTAATGTGGTAAGGGGTACAATTTATGGTGTTATTAGAAGGGTGAGGTATTTTTCTTGAAATGAGACCAAATTCATTGATATTTAAGTAAAATGATGTTTCGCTCAAACTACATTATTATCACTATATTGTCTTTATACTACTGACGTTTGCCTGGATTGTTAGAGGAATTGTGATGGAAATCGCGATGAGATTAGATCGCGCCAATAAAATTAGAGAGATAGATTGTAGAACCGATAGATATAAAATGTCGTTTTTTCCGCGTACCATTCGGGACCATAACAGCTGTGATCGTCATCGTGAACAGTGCGAATAGTGACATTAGGTAGTCTGTAGATCTTTTTCTTTATATTCACTACTTTCTTATTTATGCATGACGTTCTTATTCATGCATGATATTTTGAATCTGTACTAATAGTCTTTGTATCCTTTGCGTATTGGAACGATTGAAGAGGGAATGTTTCTTGGTTATTAGATTTTTCATTGGCACGTTGCATGTGTGGTACGCTGGTTTCAATGTAGTTTCGGTGTTCTGCCGTATAATTCATGCATGCCTCATGTGGATGCACCCCCCTGCCACACACCGTTTGGGTGGCTTGCAGGGTATGACGTAGATGTAGATGTAGGATTGTGCCGTCGAATGAAATGAGGCTTCGATGCAGGTCCTCTCGCGATGCAAATGCAATCGCATTTGTTTTCCGACGGTCAGTTCGATGGAACGCATCTCTCCCCGGGTGTTGAGTGTTCATCGGCGCCCGTGACCCCGTTCGCCACGAAGCGAGAGCGTTGGTGCGGCCGCGTGGGAGCGGCCGGGTCGACCCGGAGTGCGGGCACGACCGCTCTCGCCCGTGTTCCCGTTCCCCGCGAGTCAAGCGCCGTCTTTTCTGAAGTGGCCACGTTTTCGTCCCACGCTCCCCACACTCTCCCCCAGAGCTACGTTTTCATGCCACTGTTTTTGCGAAGTTTTGCCGCAGCGATGTGCGTCACTCAGGAACACAGTTCGCAGCGAGTGCATCGGATAAAAAAAAGAATCTCGGCGGCCTGAACCACACGATACTTGATCTTGTACAAGCGCGAGGATGCTAGCGAGTACTGGATTTCTAGTGCGAAACCTAGCATGCTTGAAACCTTCCTAGGAGCTATCACACGATACTTGTACTTGTACAAGGTCTGTTTAGTAGATCTATGATCTAGTACAGTCGCGGAAGGAGTTTGACGAGCGAAATGGATGATTTCGAAAGAAGACGACGGATTTTAGCCGCTGCAGCTGCCGTAATAGCAGGAGTAGGGGCAAGAATGCTTCAAAAACGTCCATTAATTATAGATTAAAACCTTAATTGCCTCAAGTACCCAAGCCATTGTGTATTGTTGTGAGGTTTCAGTTGTTTATTTGATCGCGGGAAATGGTAATTGACACGAGGGACTATGGAGGCGCTGGCATCAAAAATTGACGACCGCATGGCAAAGAGCAAAGGTGATTGGTCGGCGGCTACTAGGTCCTACTAGGAGCAAGTACATCTACATCTACATCTACATCTACGTCATACCCCGCAAGCCACCCAAAGGGTGTGTGGCAGGGGGTGCTTTCGCACCAGTCATGCATAAATGATATGGTAGGACACCCACATTACGTTAAAACCCGCGTACCACACATGCAAAGCGCCCATTAAATATCTAATATCCAAGAAACATTCTATCGTCAATCGTTCCAACATGCAAGAGATACAAAGACTACTACTACAGATTCAAAATATCATGCATAAATCAGAACATCAATATTTACATCATGCATATATAAGAGAGTAGAGAATATAATGAGAAAGATTTACTGCCTGCCTATTGTCAATACTCGAACTATTCATGACGACGATCACAGCTGTTATGGTGCCGATTGGTACGCGGAAAAAATGCCATTTTATACCTATCGGTTCTACAATCTAGTTCTCTAATTTTATTGGCGCGATCTAATCTGCCGTAGTACGAAGGGGTTAAAAGTATGTTTTTTACGTCGTCAGTAAAATGATTTTCTGAAATTTATTTAGGAGGTTAAGCCTATAATTTAATCTACGCTGTGATAGCGATTCCCATCCTAATTCTTCTAACAGTCCAGACACTAAGTATAAAACTAGTACCGCACCAATTATGAAAACGAGGATACAAGCTAGTATGCTAGCGATCATGCAGGATTTCCAGTATGCTTGGTCTGTTTCACACGATACTTGACCTTGCACAAGTCCTAGTATGCTAGCTAGCATCCTCGGACTTGTACAAGGTCAAGTATCGTGTGATTCAGGCTTTAGATGGTCCCATATGACTGACTCGGCACTGTGCGGCAACGCAAAACAGACGAGGTGATGCCTGTATGAAGCGGCCGGCGGGGGATGGCTGCGGAGGCTGGTTTTACTGTAAATGAATACGCAGTCCAATGATTGTTTTCACGTGCCACGTAATGATGTGAATGGTTTTTAAATGATTGCAAGAATTTCCGACTCGCACCGCGAGCACTTTTTCATTCCTTACAGGCGATCGCCGCACCGCGAGTACGACATTTTTCGTTCGAGCGATACGCGGAGGGATGGAAGCGTGGCCTCGCATAATTTCCCAAAAATGATTCCGACATCAATGAGATAACGCTTGGCAAACAACGACGGTGGTTTGGAGCGCTTAAATTGACTCAACATTTAATTTCACTGAACTGTACAAACAGCACAAATATTATCGTGAAAATGTTTATCAACAAGCGTTTCGTCAATGATAATATGCAAGGGTTAGGGATTTTTTTACTTGAAGCTACGTGTAAGTGTTCTCAACTGTTCGTAATCCCACACAAATTTCATCTGATGCTGAAGTCATGAATATCTCTGAAACAATTCATGATCGATTTATGCACTGAAACTTATGGAAAAGAGTTAATAGCTTACATTAGAAACAAAGGCCCCTTTATCAACAAATATTCCAGCAAGCTGTAAGCCGTGAGAGAAGAACATTTATTAAAATATTTATGCTGAATAATTCTGCTGGTATTTCTGCCACTGTGGTCAGTCTTTGTTCCTATTTGTTATATAATTCGCATTTAGGAGTTTGGATATGGAGTAAATGATCAAAATCGGCATAATCATTTGCTCTTATATCCACATGATACGTTTCCGAAAATGAAATTAGTAATGTTGAATACGTTTTTACACCTCTTAGTGAAAGTGATTTGATTAACAATTCTTTTTTAAGTGCCTATTGTAGATTTTAAGTTTTTCCTGCAAACGAACTAATAGCCGTGAATAAAAGTTTATCCTGTAATCGACATTCATTCTCATTCACCGTATGAAACTGGAGTGTCTATTTCATTATCAATTTCGGAAGCGAAAGAATACATTTGTGGGCGTCTCAATCTAAAAGATCAATATACATCTACATCTACGTACTACCCTGCGAGCCACCACGAGGGTGTGTGACAGGGGGTGAAGATCATCAAACATGCATTATTGACATGCAACTAGAATATTTAATGAAGGCATGCTAGATAATAGGGTCACATGGTTAGTATCTACATCATAAGAAAGGGATTATTGGTTGTTATTTCATGCATCATACACTACAGACTACTCTAACTATATTTCACCTACCTATCCCTTTGCTACGCTGCCTATTCGCCACGAATGGTACGCGGTCTCTTATGGTACGCGGGAAAAATGACATTTTAAATCTATCGGTACGACAATCTATCTCTCTAATCTCGTTAATATGATCAAACCTAGCATAATACGCAGGGGTTCTCAATACATATCTAACGTCATCTGTGAACAACTCTGTTTCGAATTTACTTAAAAGGTTTAACCTAAATTTTAACCTGCGTTCTGATAGTAATTCCCATCCTAGTTCATCTATTAAACTCGTAAAACTTATACAATTATTATAACGGACTTTAACAAACCTAGCAGATCTCCTATGCACGCGCTTTAATTCTTTAATCATACCTTCCTCGTACGGATCCCATATACTAGCGGCATATTCTAAATGAGGCCTGACAAGTGTAAAATAGCTTCTTTCTCGTACTCTCTCATCGCATTTGCCTAGAACCCTTTTTACGAATCCTAATCTACCGTTTGCTACACAAGTTATTTCCCTGACGTGTTTCCCCCATGACATGTCTTCAGTGATGGTGACGCCAAAGCATTTAATAGATTCTACGTTAGATATACCTTTATAAAGAGACATTCCTTTGGTTCTTTTTGGATTAGTTCTTCGATGATGCTAGAGTTGCGAAATATATTTTGTCGTAGAGGGTAATCCATAACTATTCTTAAGCTTTTGCTGCTGGTTTCTTTACTGAGTGTCGTACTTATCTCGACCCTATCTGGTAATTATTAAATTAGGAGTCTTCTCATTGAAGAGACTCTTCTATCTCTATGTTGTCCCTGTTAAAGATAGGCATCAATAAAAAATGAGATTAGGAGGGGTGAGAATGTTGCAATGAAGTTGCATCATCAGAATGTTAATTATGTTGTACAACACGACTATGACCTCCGAATGCTTCTTCGTACTGACCTGCCTGGCGAATTCCCATTCCAGTGAAATGATTTATTTTCAAACAGGCTGAGTCTTTGGGTTACTTGCGCATTTTATTCTACACTTTGGAGCATTGCAAAAGTTATAGAAGCCCTCTTAAACGAAGAAATGACAACAAAACTGGCCGCGAGTGGAAATGAAATAATGCGTGAATGAAATGTTGCATGGGATTGGCTGTTTTTTTTATTTTGAGCTGACGTTTTGTCGCTGACTGTACCTGAGGGTAATGCATTTGTTTGGTTGGTTGATCATTTGTGGGAGGCGACCGAAAACTGAGGTCGTACGGTCATTGACGGTAGGTTGGTATTAAAGGTGCATTTAGATTGTGGTGAAAGGGCGGAGGAAAACCCTAACTGGGCATTAATCTGCAATTAACGAAAGGCACTGAGGGCTTTGCGTGCTATTCGACCAACGGAGTGCCGTGCTCTCCGCGTAAAAGCCAAGTAGACGTCGGAATTCCACTGCAGAGAAATCTCCCACACTACCGGGGGGTTCGGATCCGGGTCCTCGGGATATGAAGCCGGTACTCTCGCCACCTTATCTACTAGGGAAATAGATTTTCCAACTGCGTAAACATGATAGATATATCGGTACGAAGACTAGCGTGAGGCTAAGGGTAATTTCAGGAAGTTAGCATTTACTGTTGGACTTCTCGAAATGGACTTATCGACTCACCAGTAGTTAAAGAAACAGACGGAAATGAGGTGAAAGTGTTAGAGGTTACAATGGTGAAACCAGATTTAGGACTTTAAGAGTTTTTCTGCGAAGCGGATGAAAATACGGACTACAGCACCGAACTACTTATTTTCGTAATTCGTTTCTGGTACAAGCAACCCGTATTTGGAACACAATACCTATGGAAATTAGGCTCGCCCCTAACGGCAGATTCAGAGAACTGTTCTTGTGCCTTTTACGTGATAAGAATTGTTGAGAATAATATTATAAATTGTACTATAAAATACCGACAAAATGTCTGAATTAAATAATCCATCAGTAAAGTAATGCCTACTGGGGTGGAGGTTGGTGCGATGGAGGTAGGAGACGAGGGTTGTCATTTTTGGAGATATATATATATATTTATATTTATATATATATATATATAGTATATATGTCCACTTGGCGACTACCTTCTAACATTCTGACGAAGGCGGTTGTGTCCGCCGAAATATATCAAAATTTCTGTGAGTTTTACCTTTTTTTGTGCTCTATATGTAACTGCTAGTCACGCCTGTGACCTTTTTTTATATATAGTATATATTATATATATAGCCCAATATTATTATTATTATTATTATCATTATTTGTTTCTATGTAATGTAGCACATGAGAGAGTGAAACTATTATTTTTTATTTTTTTATTTCTTTTTTGCCATTCTGTGGTTTTTTTCATACGGTAGATTATCCACAGTGTTAATGTTCTTAACTTTTTACAATTGTTTTTCTGCAATGCAAAAGTAACTGGGAGAGAGTGTTTATTTCTAAAAATATAATTTTCTGGAACCTAGAGTCCGAAGGACTAGGTTCTTGAAATTAATTCTATTCTATTCTATTCTATTGCTGGGAAATTGAAACGTTCGCTCTAAGATAAAGCCCACATGCGCCTCTTTGGTTGGTCATGCATAATTCTCGTGTTTTTGCGTGCATGTGTGTGTGTATATATACGTTAGTGGATCAAGCTCTGTGCGATCAAGGATATGCCGCGGGCGGATGGCTGCTGCACGACGGGCGAGACTCCCCTCGCCTCCGTCAACCGCCCCCCTCCCCTTCCGTGCATAGACCGCTCTCGAGGACCGCCGCCGGTGCATTCCAGGGTGTCGGGGAAATGGCCCTCGTCCTCTAGACCCCTAAAAGGGCCCTCATTCGCCTCGCGACGGGTCCTCGGAGGGCCTCGGCTCCCTTCCGGCTCCTCTCACTCGCGGCTGTCCGAGGCTGTAGAGGCGGCGAATAATAGAGGCCAATCGTTTTGAAGTTGCACGGGAGGCGAGGGGGGCATTAGCGGCCTCCCGACTGTATTCCGAGAGAGTTATTTAAGAGGGATGGGTTTGAGAAGGGGGGGGGGGAAGGGAGGGAGCGGGCTGGCTTTCAGGGGCGGCTTTGGGTGGTCCCTATCTCGAGTGCTCGAGCCTTTCGTCGCCCGCTCCGAGGATGGAGAGAGACCCCAGTGGCAGCGACTGACAATGGCGTGAGCAATCTTCTCTCGGAAAAAAGACTCCTCCTGCGGGGCTCTTGCGGCCGTTCAAGTTTTAAATGGTAGGATGGGCTTAAGCCGGGATAAGTGAATCGAGCCGGGGGAGCTTCGCCATTAAGTGCGTCCCTAGCAGAATGGAATAGATTTCATTATTACCCGGGGCATGCGGCTCCCTCCGGAATTGACTGGCATGTTCGCAACAATGGGCCGTTTCACAGTTATTTTTTCTCTGGCTTAAGTCCCTTCCCCCCCCTCCCCCTCCTTTCCCGTTTGGGAAGCTACCTTGAAGCATTACACGCATAGAAACATCTGCAATAGGAACATTCAATGAGCACGCTCGCTTTAACTCACGACTTATTTGCTTTCTCTCTCGTGTTTTTTTCTTCTCTGTGCTCATTTGTTTTCTTTGCTATCAATAAAAGTGTGCTTTTTCACTCACACAATCTGATGAAATAAATGGCCTCCAAAGCGTGTCATTATAAGTATTTAATCGACGCAAATGAATAGAAGAGAGTGGTTGTGAAGAAGGCTAAACAATTAAATTATTTGTTTAACTATTAAATTATAACTCTATGAGATTTTTCTCATGCGACTATTTATGGTACTCTGCTGATATTTCTAAATTTAGAATAGATTATTACCCTTTCTTCAGCAATGAAATCACATCTACATATACGTAATACCCTGCGAGCCACCACGAGGGTGTGTGGAAGGGGGTGAAGATCACCAAACATGCACTATTGACATGCAACTAGGATATTTAATGAAGGCATGATAGATAATAGGGTCACATGGTTAGTTTCTACATAATAAGAAAGGGATTAATGGTTGTTATTACTTGCATCATGCACTACAGACTACTCTAACTATATTTCACCTACCTATCCCTTTGCTACGCTGCCTATTGTTCTCTCTTATGGTACGCGAGAAAAATGACATTTTAAATCTATCGGTACGACAATCTATCTCTCTAATCTTGTTAATGTGATCAAACCTAGCATAATACGCAGGGGTTCTCAATATATATCTAACGTCATCTGTGAACAAATCGGTTTCGAATTTACTTAAAAGGTTTAACCTAAATTTTAACCTGCGTTCTGATAGTAATTCCCATCCTAGTTCTTCTATTAAATCGTAACACATAAAATTATCACAACGGCCTTTAACAAATCTAGCGGATATCCTTTGCACGCGCTCTAATTCTTTTATCAAACCTTCCTCGTACGGATCCCATATAATAGCGGCATATTCTAAATGAGGCCTGACAAGTGGAAAATAGCTTCTTTCTCGTACTCTCTCATCGCATTTGCCTAGAATCCTTTTTACGAATCCAAATCTACGGTTTGCTACACTAGTTATTTCCCTGATGCGTTTCCCCCATGACATGTCTTCAGTGATGGTGACGCCTAAGTATTTAATAGATTGTATGCTACATATTTTGTTTTCTTTGATGCAATAATTATTCCGGAGAAAGCCATTCTTTTTCCAAAAGTTCATTATCGCGCATTTCTTCAAATTTTATTTTAGCTGCCAACTATCACACCAATCATGAATCGCTTCTAAATCCTTAGCTAAAGACTGACTGTCCTCTTCATTTCTAATTTTCTTATACACTACTACATAAGATACGTACCGTATTTACTCGTGTAAGCCGCGCACTTTTTTTCCGGAAATGTCGGTGAAAAAATGGGGGTGCGCGGCTTACACGTATCCTCCAGATTTTCATGTAAGCCGCGCATCATTTTACCTCAAATTCCTGTCGTCAGTTTCCTCAAAGTCGTTTGTTTCTCCAAAGTGAATATATCGATGTGAATTGGTAAGTATGGTATGGTAGTAAACCCGTAAAATATTTTGAATTAATTAGAAATAAAAATCATCGTTTATCAAAGTCTGAGCGTACAAAGCGTACGTAGCTACGTACGTACAGAGCGTACGATACTTGAAGAAAGGCTATATCAGAAACGCCACGTGACAAAGCACGTACCGTGTATAGATTTTACGTAAGATAACATATTTTAGGGCTGATATGTATTCAAATCTGTATCTACATTGTATCCTGTAAGCTGCCGCAAGGGGGTGTGGCGCCTTTAAGTCTTTTCAAAATCGTAATCGGAGTTTGTTTCGGTATCACGTATCTGTAGCAGCATTTCTCGCGTAATAGATAGCCACTTTTGCATACACATTAAAGCTATGTTGTAAAAACACGACAAAGTATTGTTACGTAGTTGCAAGACTCGTATGCTCAAAGATTATACCTTCTTACTATACGTGCTTTTCTGTCCGTGCTATCCGCTCCATGCGTGAGAGGAGTAAACGAGTTCGAGTCATTTGGCATTTTAAAATACTATGCAGTTACCTCCCTAAAAATGAATTCTGAAGCGGAGTTGCGATCGTATCCTGTGCGTACAAAACTACATATTATAAGCGATGCCGAAAAAATAGGAAATCGAGCTGCAGGAAGGAAATATGGTGTATCTGAATCGTGCATCAGAGACTGGACGAAGATGAAGGAAAAACTGCAATCTGCAAAAAAAGGTATGAGAGCTTTTAGGGGTAAAAGTGCAAAATATCCTGAACTAGAAAAGTGACTGGCTTCATACATCTTTGATCTACAAGAGTATGCGTATGCAGTGTCAACAGAAATGTGCCAGGTGAAAGCAAGAGAAATAGCGAGAGAATTAGTTGTTGCTCCGGCAGAATTTAAGGCGAGCAGAGGATGGATACAACAATTTTTTATCAGAAACAGACTATCAATTAGGAGGACGACGATTTCCCAGCGCTTACCTGATGCACATGAAGATATGCTGGAGAGCTTTCGGAGGTATATAATTCAGCTGATGAAAAAACATTGCTACTTATTGGGACCAATTGGAAATGCAGACCAAACACCGTTGTACTTCGAGATGCCTTCAGAAACAACTGCGAATGAAATTGGCCAGAAGTCTGTGCAAGTACGAAGCGGTGGTTATGAAAAACAGCGTTGAACAGTGATGTTGACAGTAATGGCAGATGGGAAACAACTCCCACTTTATGTTATTTTTAAACGACATACTCCACCCTAGACAGTGACATTTCCAGCCGGTATAATAGTAAGGGCGCAAGAAAATGGTTGGATGGACAGTAACATGGTCTTAGATTTGATTAAATGTGTGTGGGAATCTCGTCCTGGTGCCTTACTACGGCTGCGGAACATGTTAGTACTCGACAGTTTTCTTGGACATCTTAAAGTACCTGTAAAACAAAGGCTGCAAGAGGGAAATACTGACCTGGTGACAATTCCAGCACTATACACGAAGAAACTCCCACGGGAAAAATAAAAACAAACAGAGTTGACGCAGATTTCTCAATGGATTTTGGAATCATGGAAGATGATTTAGTCGTAAAAAGCATTGAGAAATGTCGCATTTCGAATGACATGGACGGCAACGAAGGCAGTGAGGTGTGGGACAGTGAAAGTGAGGACGTGATTTTCTCAGACCTTAGTAGCAGTGACGAAAACTAAAAATGAGAACTATTATGATATAAATATTCATTAGTGATTCACGATTCTATTTCTACGAATATGTTTTTCTTTAGTTTTATAAAAATAATAACTGCTATTACATTGAGTTTAGATTTTCCGTGTGTTTCCAAGATGTTTCGGTGTTGTTAAATCGTCCCAGCCCACAGCTACTGCGCAGAAAGCAGACGAGACCACCGCTATCAGGCATCTATCAGGTACGGACGGCATTCTGCTTTTATTTGTTGATTCGCAGACGGATTTCCGTAATCGAATGATCACGGGTTGAAATTGTATATAGTTCTGCAATTATTCTAGTTGGATATTTCATTTCGAAAAGACGCCATTTTGATAACTGGATGATGTGATTGTATACAACTGTGATTACTGCGTGATGTTAGGAGAAAAAGGTGCACAATAAAACGGGCTGTGCATCGTGACGATATTGAAACGTAACGCAATAAATTCATGAGAAAGAGGTACATCAACACTTAACTTAGGCACAGAATTTCTATTAAAGAACGAGCATTCATGTTATGACTAAATGATGCAGGCTCAAGGGCAAAAAATTGATTTTCAATAAAAATATTTTTGTTTCCTCACGAGCCTGCCCGAAAATGGGGGTTCGCGGCTTACACGAGTCAATACGGTAATTTGCCGAGGAACTTTTTCCGGTCTTGAAACCATTTCGATCGCTGGTGTTTCTAAAGGCCATGTAACACGGCACGATTTCCTTGCGATCCCGCCGAGCGCGATGTAGATCTCGACAACATCGACTATGTGTTGTTTGGTGTTTCATACCCCTCGACGCTGTCTCGACTAGCGGTCGATGACCATGAGACGCGTCGAGTGAAGTTGAGAGAGCCTCTACTTTCACTCGACCATTGAGTGCAAGTCACCAATCACATAGCCTCGATCCGTCACGTGACCGTGCGCTGAAAACCTGGATGTACGGAAAACCTGAAAAGGCAATTATTCACAAAGATGGCGTCTAGTCCTCGCGTTGTGAAGTGGTCACAGGAAGAGGAAATTAAGTATATTTAAAGAATACAAAACTTGACTACCGAAAGAATAAAAAAGAAAATTACTTTGTACAAAGCCCTAACCTTAAATTCTTAACCCTATATAAAAAAAACTTGAAACTATTTCTACTAATTAAAGAAACTACGCTTGAAATCAATGAATGACTAAATTAAGACTATGAATCTAAATTGTAAAATAAGAAAGCTATCATAAACAAGGTAAAATACGAAAATCGCCAGCAAATTTCAACGTGGTCACACGGTCACACAATCGCCATCAACTGAGTACCTGTTTTTTCAACTGAAGAGCGAAAATGACGAAGAAATACCATTGGCTGAAAAATTGACGGAGAAAATCATTGGCTGAGGAAGTCGTGACGTGTTTTGGTCGGACACGACAAGAACCTCGTCGAGGCGACCCTGTCGAGGGGTGGTTGTGATTCATGGGTCGCCGTCGATTTGTGAGTGAGGGTCGTAAGATCGCGCTCGGCGGGATCGCATGGAAATCGCGCCGTGCTACAAGGCCTTAAGGAAACGTACTACTTCAGATGTCGTTTGAATGTATTGAGAAAATGAATTTAAACTTTCGATTCGGAGTCATAAATGCTCGTGCTGCTTAGGAAAGAGGCCTAATAAAAGATATAGCATGGCTTTTCGTGGGAAAGCAATCTTGCAATCAGCTGGAAAAATCTTTTTTGTTATGGGGAAATATTTTCTCTATATTTTCTCCGTGCTAGCTCCAAATTCCGAGTAACGTCCTGACATTTCTCTTTCTCCAAATTTCTCGCTTCCGCTACGCTCACTTATTTTATAGTCATGATGTTTACTTGAGTTCTTACGTCAGGAGTAAATAAACATGAAGTGTCATCAGAATCAATTTAAGCCCCTGAGCGAAAAGAATACAACGTCCTCGTTGCACAAACAATACGTTGTGGAGATCGAGTGAATGCCTTCATTTCATTTTTTAGTCATTCATCGGTCGAAGACCGCATCATCAACACAGTGGCTCTGGTAATATAATAACAAATAATACGGAGCGATTATAATTACTTACTGTACGCTAGATGTCTCGCAACCGAATCGGATTTACTTTCCAAGATTAATTCGCTCTACTTTCCGCTGCTCTTTCTCTGCAATGAGTGAGGAGTACACGCGAGCTTATGACTTGATTTTTTCTTGATTCTAGATTCATTTAGAGTCTTTTCAGTTGAAGCATGTCGAGAATTATCTTTCAATCTAATAGCATCGTATCCATTTGGTTTCATTTTACCTGATTTTAAGATATCATGGATAAAAAACGACTTAAAGGCAATCTTATTTCCCGGAGCTGTTTTGTTGGTAATTGAAAAAGTTCGGTTCATCTCCCGAAAGTATGTATCACTTTGATAGCAGATATATGCTCTGAGTAATTATAGGGAGGTAATACCGATGGCATCGATTTTTAATTTCGTGGATATGGTATAGTTTCGTGGATATGGTATAGTAGTAGATGTAGTTTCACTTTCAAAGAGCAATTTGACATGGGCTGCATTCCAGCAATGTGGTGATGCCCGCTGTGCCTCCCGATTAGCAAATGATAACTCGGTTTTCTTATACATCTACGTCATACCCTGCAAGCCACCCAAAGGGTGTGTGGCAGGGGGTGCTTCCACACCAGGCATACATGAATTAAACGGTAGAGCACCAAAATTACATTGAAACCAGTGTACCACACATGCAAAGCGCCAATTAAAAATCTAATAACCAAGAAACAGTCTATCGTCAATCGTTCCAACATGCAAGGGATACAAAGACTACTACGACAGATTCAAAATATCATGCATAAATAAGAACATCAATATTTACATCATGCATAAATAAGAGAGTAGAGAATATAATGAGAAAGATTTACTGTCTGCCTATTGTCAATACTCGAACTGTTCATGACGACGATCACAGCTGTTATGGTCCCGAATGGTACGCGGAAAAAATAACATTTTATACCTATCGGTTCTACAATCTAGCTCTCTAATTTTATTGGCGCGATCTAATCTGCCGTAGTACGAGGGGGTTAATAGTATGTTTTTTACGTCGTCAGTAAAATGATTTTCCTGAAATTTATTTAGGAGGTTAAGTCTATAATTTAATCTAATAAAGGGACGTCGTCTGATGTCTGCTCAAGTATTTTTCAGGTACCTCCTTCTTGCTCTGACATTTGTTGGATAATTCTGTTGTGATTTTCGCATTGACCAACTGCGATTTTTTTCTTTTTTTAGTAAACAAACACGGTCCCTCTAAGCCATAAGGCTTGTCAGAAGGATCCGACACATATACATACAATGCGGCAAATAAAAAAAATGGTGTATAAAAAAAACAAAAAAAACAAGTTACAACAATTTATAATATTACAACTTGAGAACACATAACATAGCCAGATTTAGGTATTCCACATTTTTAAATATACAGGTATTCATGCCAAATATATAGAACGTAACCAATCAAAAATGTTTAAAATGTGATTGCATTATCATTTCGTAGATGTAGATGTAGCCGTGGGTTCACAATGCATAGGGATAACCCAGTTTAATTTTCGTCGATAACGTACCCATTTTCATAGCGTATGATTGAGATTTGTACCCTTCCTGCATCATTTGAACTCAGCAACAGGAATAAGACCGCCAACTCTGAATTGCGGCAATCCGCCCCTATTTATTAATGCTCGAACGGGATCGTGTCAGCCGTCCATAATCGTGTTTCGTTCTCGCAGAATCTATTTTCTGATCCGCAACGGATAAATTTTGGTGCTAACGGTTGAAAAATCACACTAGAAGAATGGCCTTAAAAGGTAAAAAAGCAGACGAATCCGGTTTTATGAGGTCGATATAAATATAACGGCGGGAAAACCTTTGAACAATTTTACAAACGATTGTACAAAATTGTGGTTTTTAAAAATTTGTTTTCGATACCAAATTGGCATCACTGACCAAGTAGCATCAAGCACCATAGATATGGAATAACCCCCTGGAGGGTTGTGTTTTAATCCCTCAAGATGATCCCGATCACGTAACTAAGGAGTCACGTGGAACAACAACGAATGGTTGGAGATTTTCATGAATTTTAAGTACTCGAATGGCTATATTTAGCGTATCATAAGTCGTTCATTGTGTCTAAAATCATACATACCCATCACACCGTTCCCTTCCGGGGTAGGCACAGTCACAAAGTTTCACTCATAAATACATTTTGTACGCCTAGATCTGCTTCAATAATTTCCTCCATACCTACCTATCCTTGCAAACCTCTTGTGCTTCATTTACCCCCATACACTGCTTCATACGCGCCCTCCTGTTTTTAAGACTCCTAATATTTCTCCTCTTAAGAATTTCCTCAACCACATTCAGCCGCAACTTTCTCGGCCTACCTCTACCTCTCACACCATTCATTCTACTCCTATTTACATATCTGATTCGTTATTCGACTCTCATCCATTCTCTCAACATGGCCAAATCAACGAAGCGCACTCCTTTCATATATGTCCATTACTGGAGCATCTAACCCAAATTCATTTATTACCCACTCATTCCTGACTCTATTCATCCTACTCTTGCCGCAAACACTCCTCAGATAACTCATACCCACGGCGTTTAGTCTACTCTTCTGTTTATCCTGACATACCCATGTTTCACTACCATGGGATATAAAAGTCCATTTATAATATTACCGTGAGAAAATCTCGATCGGGAAGGTTAATTGACATTTATACGGGTGTTCATGAATACAGCAAAATCTTAACCCCTTCGTGATTGTACCACGTGACCCCTTAGTTACGTGGTCGAGATTATCTCGAGCGGTTCAAACAGCCACCCTGGGTCGCACCCATGCGTGGGTGAGACCCAGGGTCATGGTCACTGTTTCTGCCTGCGTAGCGGCAGATGTGCGCCTTATCAGCCGCGTTGGGCCCTCGATATCCCGGCCGATGAGTGGCGTGGGAAGGAGGAAAAGGGACGGGACGGCGAGTGATAACCGTCCAGCAACCGCTGCCTCCCACCCGCCTCCCTCCCCCCTCAGTTTGAATACTCCCATGCGCCCAGCCGAAGGACACTGTCCTAATGAGCGAGCGAGGGAGCGCCTGCCTCATTCCTGGTCGTATTCAACGAACCGCAGGACGAAACCATTTCAAACAAGTCATCAAAATGGACCCGTCTGAGGGACGAAAATCATTTTGAATGCTTTATTTAAGTAACTTCAAATTTTCAATGGAGAAAATAAGAGAAAGTTCGTGCCGCATGGATTGGATTGGATGTTTGGGGAGGCGATCGACGGCTAATGTTGTTTGCGCCATGGGGGATAGGTAAGGGAGGAAGAGTGGATAGAAACCCGGCGTCGTCATTAGCCTGCTCTTAACGAAAGGGTCCACGGTTTAACGTCTCACCCGACAGACGGAGTACTGTACTGTAAGTGCCCTCCACAAGACAAAGTTGGGATCGAGTACCTTGTGAAAAACGTCCTCCTCTGCAGGGATTTGAACCCTGGCCGCCCGTGTGGTAGGCGAGTACTCTAGCCACCACACCAACCCGATCCCCGTGCCGCATGGAATGACAAGTCATTTTGTTTACGTTTTGGTCCAAAACGCGAAGATGACATGCATCGATCGGTGCATTCGAGTTAGGGGGAGTGAATGCGAGAGATAACTGTGGCACATGAATTCTGCTGCGGTGGATTCAGAGCTCTTAAAGGAGTGGAGCGGCGGTCTCTCTCGCATTCATCGGCAAATCAAACTTTTGTGGCGCTAAAAATAACACCGCGCCGAAGTTTCCAGTCACTTATCCTCCGCGGATCCGGAACGCATTGTGTCAACTCAAAAGCCTGCAACCCTCCACCCCCTGCCAAACATCTCTCCCCCCCCCCTCCATCCCGCTTCCACTCCCCTCCCGCGGCTCTCCCCTCTTTTCGACGCCCCTCCTCTCACGCAGAGCGGCAACCTCTCCGTATGATCACCGAAAATCTACATCATCTACATCTACGTGATACCCTGCGAGCCACCACGAGGGTGTGTGGCAGGGGGTGAAGATCACCAACCATGCACTATTGACGTGCAAGTAGGATATTTAAAGGAGATATGCTAGATAATAGGGTCACATGCAGCTACATGGTTAGTATCTACATAATGTGAAATGGATTGTTGGTTGTTATTACATGCATCATGCACTACAGACTACTCTAACTATATTTCACCTACCTATCCCTTTGCTACGCTGCCTATTGTTCTCTCTTGTTGTACGCGGGAAAAATGACATTTTAAATCTATCGGTACGACAATCTATCTCTCTAATCTTGTTAATGTGATCAAACCTAGCATAATACGCAGGGGTCCTCAATATATATCTAACGTCATCTGTGAACAACTCTGTTTCGAATTTACTTAAAAGGTTTAACCTAAATTTTAACCTGCGTTCTGATAGTAATTCCCATCCTAGTTCTTCTATTAACCTCGTATCACTAATACAATTATCATAACGGCCTTTAACAAACCTAGCAGATCTCCTTTGCACGCGCTCTAATTCTTTTATCATACCTTCCTCGTACGGATCCCATATACTAGCGGCATATTCTAAATGAGGCTGACAAGTGTAAAATGATGGGCGCTCCAATTCATTTCAGTCCTCGAACGCTTTTCTCATTAAATAGTACATCAGAAGTGTTGTACAGAGCAATTTCTCTTACTTTAAGTGCAATGTAATCGTTTGTATTTTTTTATTTTTTTTTGTTATTCCATTGTGTTTATTTTTCTTTCTTAACGTATTGTTGAAGTTGTTGATTGATTTATTCCTTTAAGAAGGACGTTCTCCATCTTGTTTCTGATTAAGTATTATTAAAATTGATCAACTTGAATATCCTGTCGTCTTAATAAACCTAAGAAAATCAACAAGAAGTATTCACTTTAGGTAGTTTGAGCGAAATATCATTTCACTTAGAAATCAATGAATCTGGTCTCGTTTTAAAGAAAAACATCTCACCTATCCATTGACACCAAAAACTCTACCCCGAACCACATTACCTTCGGAGAAAGTTGCCTGACAATACAAGCCTTTTTACATGGGAAATGGTAAGTGCATGCACTCCAGAGAGACAATATTTATAGTATGAGGTATTTCTAACACTTAGATGTCGTACAAATCTAACAGCGTGTAGTTTGTATGTTTTCTAAACTATTTTTGAAAATTAATCATATTGTCAACGCATTAGGTTCTTGGGTATCACAAAAAACCTTCCTCTTTGAATGAGTTTCAAACGCACCGCGCGAACAAAATGAGTCAAATTAAAGACTTATTTTGATATTTCCATTTAATCAATTTCTGCCATATAAAACTATGTTATTGCACCATTAATAATGCAATATTTAATTGATGTGTCCTACAGCTGGTGGAATTATAACGTATAATTCGAATATGGTCTCTATTATGACAAGGGAACTATCTCGCTCGGACTACCTTAACTTTTTTTATCAAGATATTAGTTTAGATGGAGCTTAGTATTATACAGTTTTGATTAGATTATTCCGATTTGCGGCACGACAGCAGAGAGTTGTTCGCAAGTAAGTGATAGTTGAGTTTGCGGATGGGGAGTATAACGATGAAGCAAATTATTGAGTACATAAATATGTTTTGCGAGTATTTTTGTGCCATCTACAGTGGAAAAGTTAGTGGCCTCTAAAGTACTACTTTGGAGTAAGATTCCTACACAAATATTTTTATTCTGCCAAACAAGATTTTTCTTCCATGTATATTTTTTTCATTTTTTAGTCGGCTCCAGCAATTAAGGGGTTATGATTATTTGTGCTTCTTTTACGCCAGGTCGAGGGATAGTGTATTTCGGACCAATTACCCGAACACTATAACTGAGGAACTTTCCGAGTGAGAAATATTAAATGACTATCCTGCAGACGTTTCGACCAATCTATTGTACTTTTACATACATACATATCAATCACGCCGTTTCCTTCTGGAGGAGTAGGCAGAGTCACTAAGTTTCACTCATAAATACATTTTGTACGCCTAGATCTGCTTCAATAATTTCCTCCATACCCACCTATCCTTGCAAACCTCTTTTGCCTCATTTACCCTCATACACTGCTTCTTTCACGCCCTCTTGGTATTTCCTCAACCACAGTTAACCACAACTTTTTCGGCCTATTAATTGTACTTTTGGCTCGGTTAAATGATCTATGGTCAGATGTTTTCTGAGCATGAAAACCTATAGTGCTACATTCTCATGGTAATGGTTGACTAACCGAGAGTCTGATGTGGTACACAAAACATAAACTCTCAATTAACATCTAATCAACGTAAAGGCTACATCAATATTCGATTGCAGCCCACCAGCCAAACTTAAAACGGGCATTAACATCTCATAGTCATTAGCAGCAGCAGCATCAATTCGAAAATGTGTTTGCTGTTGCTCTCTTCTCAATTTTGAAGCGTTCCGTCAGCTAACCGTGCATCCCAAAAAATAAATCAGTGAAAATCTTGGTGTAAATTTTGTACCAAATAAAATTTTATGAATATGGTTGATAGTTAGAGTTATTGTACAGGTGTATGAATTGTGGATTACAGCTCCACTAGGAATCAATTTTCTTTCTAGTTCATACCTATGCGTCGCCATCACTGAAGACATGTCATGGGGGAAACACATCAGGGAAATAACTAGAGTAGCAAACCGTCGATTAGGATTCGTAAAAAGGGTTCTAGGCAAATGCGATGAGAGAGTACGAGAAAGAAGCTATTTTACATTTGTCAGGCCTCATTTAGAATATGCCGCTAGTATATGGGATACGTACGAGGAAGGTATGATTAAAGAATTAGAGCGCGTGCAAAGGAGAATTGCTAGGTTTGTTAAAGGCCGTAATGATAATTGTATAAGTGTTACGAGTTTAATAGGTGAACTCGGATGGGAATTACTATCAGAACGCAGGTTAAAATTTAGGTTAAACCTTTTAAGTAAATTCGAAACCGATTTGTTCACAGATGACGTTAGATATATACTGAGAACCCCTGCGTATTATGCTAGGTTTGATCATATTACCGATAGATTTAAAATGTCATTTTTCCCCCGTACTATAAGAGAGACCAATAGGCAGCGTAGCAAAGGGATAGGTAGGTGAAATATAGTTAGAGTAGTCTGTAGTGCATGATGCATGTAATAAAAGCCAATAATCCCTTTCTTATTTTGTAGATACTAACTATCTAGCTACATTTGACTCTGTTATCTAGCATATCTCCCTTAAATATCCTAGTTGCATGTCAATAGTGCATGTTTGGTGATCTTCACCCCCTGCCACACACCCCCGTGGTGGCTCGCAGGGTATTTCGTAGATGTACCTAGTTACGTTTTAAATTACAAAGCTTAATTTCATTTTTTATGATAAGCCTACTGAAAATTAAAGTGTCGAAGTGAATACAGTGGCATTGGACACCCCTTTTCAGATATTTTAGCAAATCATATATTTAGGTAGTTAGCAATTTTTTACCGTTTGCTGCATGAATTCATTTCGGCGGTCATGGATAGTATTTTAGTTACTGTTATCTATAAATTTTTACATTATTTGTAGTGTTATTACATTTGAAAGCTAATATGTAAGCTGATCATTATAAGCGCACTGAAGAACTTTATTCAATAACGCGGTTGCATTAACCATTAATCCTCTTCTTCTTCTTCCTTCTCCAGAGTTAGGCTTTCACCCTTTTCCGACTTCACATCACCTTCTCAACCTTGGCCTCCCAACACTCCTTTTCCCTAATGGCTTATATTCCTAAAGCCTGCTAAGGAAACCTCTCTTAAAGCAATCGCTATACATGCTCTTTCCACTTATTTTTGTATTCCACCAACCTATCTGATATTCCAATGGTACTCAAAAGATATCGTTCTGTCTACCAATTTGTTAAAAAAAAACTCTTACAACACGTGTTCCAACTGTCTTGCGGTCATCATCAGGTAAGACTAACCCACTAACTAACTAATCGGGTAAGTATTACCTGATGATGACTGCAAGACAGTTGAAACAGGTGTTGTAAGATTTTTTAATAAATTGAAAGACAGTACGATATCTTTTGAGTATCATTAGAAAAATGCTGTTCTACAATATCTCGGCCCCGGTGGCGGCGGGGTAAAGTCCTCGCCTGCTAATCCTAGGGTCGCGGGTTCGAGTCCCGCCTGGGTAAAATATTATCTGCCCAGGACATGGGTGTTTGTGTCTCGTCCGTTGTTACTGTTATTCACCCGACGTAAATTGGCACATCGTGCTGTATTCGGGGTAGTGAAGATAAAATAAATAAATAAATAAATAAATAAATCTCGCCGGAGAAAGTGGAATCTATCTGATATTGCCCGAACACCTAGTTCCTCTCTCATAGTTGTACTCCTTAATTTATCACCTCCTGTACACTACTTCACTGCTCGGAGAAATTTCATTTCAGATGACTCTATTTGTTTAAGATCTTTTTGTTTTGTTGTCCAACATTCTGACCCAATTGACCATTAATATACTATATTGACCATTAATATAGGGTGAAATTTGAGAGAAGTTTTTTTTTGCGTTTTTTTAGCAAGTTGTCGCATAAAACTCTTTATCGAACACGCCTTCGTACGGCACTATGGACGCCGATATCCATCGATTATAATACATCTACATCTACATCTACGTAATACCCTGCGAGCCACCACGAGGGTGTGTGGCAGGGGGTGAAGATCACCAAACATGCACCATTGCCATGCAAGTAGGATATATAATGTAGACATGCTAGAAGATAGGGTCATAGTTTATTAGTTACTACAGTAGATTATTAGTTATTGCAAGTAATTGCAGTAGTTATTACAATAGAATATTAGTTACTACGGTATAGTACAGGTTAAAATCTACATAATAAGGAAGGGATTATTGGTAGTTATTACATGCATCATGCACTACAGACTATTCTAACTATACTTCACCTACCTATCCCTTTTGCTACGTTGCCTATTGTTCTCTCTTATGGTACGCGGGAAAAATGACATTTTAAATCTATCGGTACGACAATCTATCTTTCTAATTTTGTCAATATGGTCAAACCTAGCATAATACGCAGGGGTTCTTAATATATATCTAACGTCATCTGTGAACAAATCGGTTTCGAATTTACTTAAAAGGTTTAACATAAATTTTAACTTGCGTTCTTATAGTAATTCCCATCCTAGTTCTTCTATTAAACTCGTAACACTAATACAATTATCATAACGACATTTAACAAACCTAGCAGATCTCCTTAGCACGCGCTCTAATTCTTTTATCATACCTTCCTCGTAGGGATGAATAATACGGTGAATGTTTGTGAAAGTACCTCTGTGACTGTCCGTGTACTTTTCATTCCGCCCTCGAATATCTCCTCGGGAGTTTGCCAGAGACTCTACCCCGGCCCCTCTTCCCTCAGCCCCTCCCCCTCTTGCCCGCCCGACCAACAATTGCTACATAAATGCCTCGGATAATCCCAACTCCCTCCCGACAAATCCGCCGTCCGTGAATGAGCGGCGGCCCCTCGTACCCTAGGGTTAGCAGGAAAAACACGCAAGGATGGCCCGCCATTGCCTTACTTCCCAATCCGCCACCCATGAGAGGGGGCTTATGCCCCCGTTGCTGCTCAGCGGTGCGGCCCACCGGGAGCGGTGGTGCGGCCCCGATTCGGACCGCCGCCGTGGCGAAGCGTGTGCACCGCCCATTCTTTCCTTCCCATCGGCCGCTCCCGCCGCCCCGGAGAACCCACAGAGCCGTGCGTGTTTTTTATATCCACCCTCCACACACCACCCCCTCTTCTTTCTCTGTTTCCATCCCCCCCTCCCCCCTCCGGTCCGCCTCCTCCGCGGAAAAATGTTTGCGCTGGCCGAATGCACGCTCGCGTTAGTGTGCTTGCGCCCGCCGCCTGCCCAGCGCCCTCTCCTCCCCCACAGCCCCCGAGAGCCGGACCCCACACGACAGAGTGCCCCCTCCTCCTTTGCCCCTCTCGCACCCATTTGCCCCCTTCCCCGCCCCCCCCCCCAGATGCGAGGTTGC
The DNA here is from genome assembly GCA_963169105.1 of Ceriagrion tenellum. Classification (NCBI taxonomy): domain Eukaryota; kingdom Metazoa; phylum Arthropoda; class Insecta; order Odonata; family Coenagrionidae; genus Ceriagrion; species Ceriagrion tenellum. The sequence goes on from OY720632.1 coordinate 21,000,357, forward strand.
TGCGTGCCATTCGTGAAACCGAGGATTACGAGGGCACCGAGGAAGGCCAGGAATTTTCCCCTTATTCACTTCTCGTCGCGGCTTTTGACCGCTCTTACCTAATGGAGTGGCGGAACGGCTTATGCATGTTGGATGGTGTGGGCACCCTTAACATTCCCTCCACCCCACCCCACTCGACGTGATGTTTGCGCCCTCTTTGCGTCGTCGAGTGAAATTCCCACAGCGGGAATTGAAAAAATATTATTTCTCCGACCATAAAGTTGATCGGTCCGGCTCCACTCCATTGTCTTATTTTTTTTACCGAGTTGTTCTATTTTGCGCGAACTGCTTAAACTCCCCGCGCGCCATCGTCGTGCGTCCAAATCGATTGGTTGTGAGTGATGTGCTCGTAGATGTCCATTACGTCCTAAAAAATTCCGAAACTCCTAAAACAATGGTTCCCAAAAGTGGGCGCCACCACCTCCTGGGGGGCGGTGCTTTATTCATTGGGCGCAGGGGGAGAAACAAGGGGGCAGTAGGGGTAGCTAGACGCTGGGCCCTGACCGAACGTTATCATACATGTCCCAGGATGAATAAACTACATCTTGGATTTGTGGTGATCATCTTATCTATTATTTCTCAAAGGATTTTTTTGTCGCAACGCCATAACTCCCATAATTCTTCATCAAAATTAATGTTTCAAACATCGTTTTAAAGCTTGTGTTTTCCGCAAGGAGTATAGACTACTCTATACTTGGCTCCCCGCTATTAACAAAAAATAGACAAATGATTGATGATAAAAGATTTTTTTTAAATGATCAAAAATTATCAGTGCCATCTGTTGACAATATAATCGAATATTATGTTGGCAATAGTTACGTGCTTAAAAGACTGTAGGGGGCGCCATCTATTAACATATCGTTTAGTTAGTTTTTTTACATTCTACATGCAATCAGTGTGACCGTTTACGCTATGTATCTTTAATACAAACATAAATAACATATAATTGTCCATGGGAAGAGAAAGGTAAAAAAACGGGAAGAAAGAAGGAAGAAGCTGCATACTGTGCGAAATATATTCGACAGGCAGAAGAACAGAAAGAAAGAAGGAAGAAACAGGAAGAAGCTGCACACTGTGCGAAATATTCGACAGGCAGAAGAACAGGAAGAAAGGAAAAAACAGGAAGAAGCCGCATACTATGCGAAATATTCGCACCGGTCAGCTAGTTAGTTTTTATTATTAAATATTCTTTATTATAAAAATGATACACAAACAACTGTCATAATATTCATAAATATGATAATCACAAATGAATTTATATATTTACCTTTAAACAAAAAATTACTTTTTTTACATGCAGGACAAATATGCCTCACGAGCAAGTATTTCTTCAATAACACATTAAAAAAAATTATTTCTAGCCTTAAAAATGATAACTTTTCAGTCTGATCCTGCTAAGCTAATGCTTATCAGCAGGTTCCAAAATAACAATATTGAGGTGTAATCACATATCCGTTTATCATAGTTACAGGAGTAAGTAAGTATTTATAAATATAAAATTGTATATTTAGGCAATTGATAGTTTTTTTCACAAATTCAGTTTCTGTATATATTTATGTTTCTGAATATATAAGTAATTATACATATTAATATTTTGCTATTATTATTTTCAATATTTAAGAATTTCCCGAGCGTAAAAACGAGTTTATTAAAAAATAAATAAATGAAATTGTACATACAATAGATATAGATTTGCTAAAATATAAATTTCCCATTAAAATACATAATTATACATACATACATTACGACAGACCAGCGTTTAAAGGTAAAACTTACGGCTCAGTTTAGAAACAATTACTTTGACATTAGTTTTGTTATCTTCCTAATTTGGTCATATAGTCTAAGTTTTTAATGCTGACGTTTGGTAGCATTCGGATGGAGATTTGTGAAATAAGGGGGAGTGGCACAAAAAAGTATGAGAAACACTGCTCTCAAGTGTCAAGTATTGTCGGCTATGACCAACCTGCTTCTTTTACATAAGAATACCATTCAGTGACCGATGCAAAAAGTACACATGTGGACAAATCGCACGATGAATATAAATATTGTTTACCCTTTACAGTTGCAGAGAGAAGTGAGACGAAATCTCGAATTAATTTCGAGGCAAAACGCTACAACTTCTGTTTTTAGCAATTATGTAATTGGAGGAGGGAAGGAATATTTATGTCACTGAACGTTATCAGCCAAGAATAGAGCTTAAATCATATCATTAGCTAACCCTTTTCCCTGAACTGATGGTTAGACAGGAGGTGAAACAGGAATAATTTCACAAAACTTTCGAGAAAAATGTATTTCCAATTCGACTCACGCAATTCGCTTCAGTTCCCATTCAGTGGAATTCAGGGAAATACGGCCGCGAGCGAACGCGGACTGCGGAGCAGCGGATGGTTTAACCAGATGCAGCCAGAGACTAAGAGGCTCCACGCAAAGCTAAAATTACTTGAAATTCTTTGATCACGCTGGTTTCAATATGGTACGTAGCATATGATGTTAACCCTGCACTTTATCTCTTGAACTAAAGAAGCGGCGAAACAAGAGAGATACACGGCCAAACTGGTTAATACATTCTACACTCTTTCTACCCATTCACCATCATTAGGAACGAACTAAACAGGACGAGGTACTTCGAGTCAGTTTTATAACCTCAGAATATTTTCTCGACACGCAAACCGTTGTTAATACTTTATCCCAAGGACAAAGCACTCGTTAACTGTTTTCTTACATGCTCAAACTCTCAGTTAACATCATGCTACCATGAAGGCTACGTAGTACTGTTGGTTCAACCAAGCTTAAGACACTCCGTTTAACGTTACAGTCCACTTTTTCCTCATTTTAGCTTTCTCTTGTTTCGTCAATTCTTCATGGCTGGTGTTCCGAAATCCTTCTGCCACACGTTCCTTCGGCGGTTACCGAAGTTATGAGTAGTTGTAGGAACGAGCAAAACAGGACGAGATACTTCGAGTCAGTTTTATAACCTCCGAATGTTTTCTCGACACGCAAACCGTTGTTAATACTTTATCCCAAGGACAAAGCACTCGTTAACTGTTTTCTTACATGCTCAAACTCTCATTCAACATCATGCTACCATTTAAGCTACGTCATACTATTGATTATGCATGATATTTTGAATCTGTAGTAGTAGTCTTTGTATCCCTTGCATGTTAGAACGATTGGAGATAGAATGTTTCTTGGGTATTAGATTTGTAATTGGCGCTTTGCATGTGTGGTACGCGGGTTTTTAATGTAATGTCGGTGTTCTACCATATCATTCATGCATGCCTGGTGCGAAAGCACCCCCTGCCACACACCCTTTGGGTGGCTTGCAGGGTATGACGTAGATGTAGATGTAGATGTAGATTAAGCCAAGCTTTAGACACTCCGTTCAACGTTACACTCCAGTATTTCCTCATTTTAAGGCTTTCTCTCGTTCCTTCAATTCTTCACGGCTGGAGTCCGAAATCCTTCTGCCGCACGATCCTTCGGCAGTTGCCGAAGTTATGTGTAGTTGTAGAAAGAGTTTGCTCTGCAAGGGCGCTCGCTGCCGCTATCTATTGGCCCGCATCCGAAGCTCCTTCTTCCCGAGAAATCAATTGGCGGCTGCGGAGGCCGTCGCGTCGCCCGCGCCTCCTATCCACCCTCGCACCCCTCCTCCCGCTTACCCCACCTCCCCCCACCGTCCACCCCTTCGCATCCGAGAGAGGTACTCAGCCCCATCGCGCTTTCATCGACCTGGTTTCGGAGCTCATGCAGCAAGAGCGTGCATGCCTCCAACTGAATGATTCCTCTTCGCTCGAATGTGAAAATTATCTTCCTTTCCCAAAATCTCGAAGGGATATTTTCCCCAGGCATAAATACATCTTGTTCATCCGACTGTTTCTTTTTTCCTCTCTTGTATTTTTGTAATATTGAGCGTTGACCATTGCGTAAAACATAGATATAATCGTGCCATTATTTTTCCTATTATATTACCCTCGTACTACGGCAGATTAGATCGTACCAACAAAATTAGAGATGGATTGAAGAACCGATACGTATAAAATGTCATTTTTTCCGGGTACCATTCGGCACCATAACAGCTGTGATCTTCGTCATGAATAGTGCTATTAGTGACATTAGCTAGACTGTAGATCTTTTTCTTTATATTCTCTACGTTCTTATTTCTGCATGGTGTAAATATTAATGTGCTTACTTATGCATGATATTTTGAATCTGTAGAAGTATTCTATGTATCACTTGCATGTGGGAACGATTGACGATGAAATTTTCTTGATTAGTAGATTTTAATTGGCGCGTTGCATGTGTGGTACGCTGCTTTCAATGTAGTTTCAGTGTTCTGTCGTATAATTCATGCATGCCTGGTGTGAGAGCACCCCATGCCACACACCCTTTGGGTGACTTGCAGGGTATGACGTAGATGTAGATATTATAAATACTTGAGAGCGTCAATCAGCATCCTCTATAATTTATCCCCATTTATATCTCTAATATACCATCTAGGAACTCTTTCTAAGAACTTTTGGTCCCCTTCCTATTTACAAAACGACTAATTCTATTTAATTTCCAGATATATCCATCACACAGGCGTTCTCTAACTTTGGTTAGGCAGATTTCGGTTTTTTATGTGTAAACACATGTATTCATACTCCTTGCAAAGCAACTTCGTGAAGTAGTTTTGATTCCCTCCTCAAGAGTGATATACCCTCTTCTGTTCGGCCTCTGACATTGTCTTCAAGGAACTGATTTTCTCAGTGGCATTACATTCCAAACACCTAACCTTTTATGTATAAATCATATTTTCTTTTGCAATTTTAATATCTCATGTAATTTTTTTCGATGTACCTGCATACCATAAGCGAGCAGTTGAGTATTTGACGGGCTTGGATGCGTTCAGCGGTGTGACGGAGCAGGCTCCAGCGGTTTTCAATCTGGTCTAACTCCGCACCTCCTTTCTATTGTAATGCAATATCTCATTTTCGGGTTTTCAGACATCGTGAAGTGAAATTAATTCGCTGCGTAACCATCCGGCGAGAATGAAAAAAATAATAAATCTCTCTCGTGAAAATTCTGTGCAAATAGTTCCGCGGAACTTACGGAATTGTACGTAAATTGTCGTGCTTCCCGTAGGACCAATTCATTTTTTGCGGTAGTCTCGGCTGCATAGAGGAAACTTTGAGAAACCACGAAAGCTTGCCCGGAATTCCTAAGCAACTCATCTCTCTTTGTGAGGAGTTTAACAAAGGCATTATATATTGTCATTTGCTGATGATCTATTGAGAACTTCACAATGATTAACTCGATAATAATAGTTTTGAAGGGAGTGACTAACTTCTGACAAAGAATGTGAATTTTCCTAAATCATTCAGAACATTTTCAGGAATTCATATGAAATATAATAAAGACTTTCTAGCAAAGAAAACTTAAAGATATTCCATAAAAAGTGCCTCAATATTTTTGAGAAAGTATGGAAAATACGCAAGGTAATATGAAAAATATATTTTGTAAAAAAAGTGCCCATGATCCTTCAGTAGGGTCCTTATCCAAAATAAATTAAAAAGGAAGAAGTAAATTGAGACATGAATGACACTTATTTATAATGTGTTTCCTTTATAGGGTGAATGTATGCAGTAAACATGTTAATTTTCATGATTACTTTCTATTCGCCTTTGTTTGGAGAGGAGGTAATAGGATTAATGCTGATTGTGCAAAACTGATACAGTAATTTACTCAGGCCCTATACTATTTGCTGGTTATGTCACTTCGGTCCATGCTACCCTAGCTACCCTGCATATCTATAAAATCTGTATCCTATGTAATGTATTTCATGTCATACTTATATTGTTTACTCTTGATGGATCGTGGTATTATTCCAAATTTTACGCAGAAAAGATCCAAGATTCTCTTGCATCCAAGATCCGCACAAATTCGAGGCAGTAGATTTATCTATAATCTCCGCCAAGACATTATGTACGTGAGACAGCGTACATGCCACACTGGTTATTTTCTTAATGTTTTATTTGTCAAAACAGTGTAGAATTTGTGGCAGGTCACATGTGTCACAACTCTTGTGATCTCTTCTCAATCTTCATAATTCATATCTTTGAACCGATTTTTTCCCTCTTTTTAACATATTGTATGAATTTTTTCTCAAAAAACAAATATTTTATAATTCTAACAGACTATCGCCCTATTTTCAGATGAAGCGAGCTTAAGAAAATGGTGCTGTTGTCAGACGTAGTGGTGCTGAGATCACATAACGTAGCTAGTTTTTGGAAAGATATTTTAAAAGTCGTTACGATAGTTCATTAGTGTTACAAGCCTTCTGCAGCAACTAAAACGGGAGATGCTCTCTGAATGACGGTCAAAATTTGTCTTGATCTTATATGCAAATATCAAGACGATATATTCTCTGATAACGTTAAAAGCATTTTAAGAACCCCGACATATTACAGTAGATCATATCATGAGAGGATAATTAGAAGATAGACAGCAGAACAGACAGGTTTCATTCATTTTTTCATTTTTCAAATTCATTTTTCCCGCGAACGAAAAGAGGTAACAAGAGGCACATGAAGGAAAAATTAGTGAAAGACGGAACTGATATTTAAAGTTGTAAAGGCAAGCAAACAGTAACGCTGCGGTGATGGCTGGTCTGCATACTGGTGTTCAGAAACCCATCAAGGAAATTAATCAAAAAGTAGAATTTGTTCCTTGTACATACAAGTCTTTCGCTGAATTTGGCAGGTATTTATGCATCTTCTGTTGGTATGAATTCAATTACCTTTTTTGGATGTGTGGAACGTTTGTATGTATTTTTTTCATCAATGCATCGCTGGGAAGTTCAAACTTCAGTCACTGGTCAAAGTGTTAAGTGCATTATAGAAACTTGGTGGAGTGCGAGGGGAGAAGCTGTAAGTTTTGTAAAGAAACATTTCTCAAGCATCTTAAGTGCCCTAGAAATGTTAACCAGTGAAGACGGAAATATAGCTACTAGGGCAGATGCTAGTGTTCTACTTGGAGCGTTGTAATCATTTTGCTTTTTGTGCTTTCTTGTACTGTGGGACCCGTCCTTCTAGAAAGTAACGTCACACAGACTTATCTCCAAACCAAAGTATTGAATAGACAAAAATGCGATATAAAACTCAGGGAATTAAAAATATTTCTCGCTGAAAATAGTGAAAAGCTAGTGAGTGATGGTGTAAACTAGGCCAAAGAACTTTGCAATGATCTGGGGATAGTCATAGAGCGTCAGCGTCGACCCAAAAAGAAGAAACAAATGTTTGGTGAAGGATCACTGGACGCTAAATTGCCATACGACATTGAACTCAGGAACAAAATGTTTTCTTCACTGGACAGAGTGATCCAAGTATTAACTTTGAGATTTCAACAGCTTCTTGCAGACGCTGAGAAATATGCCTTTCTTACCCCGTTGAATCTTTTGGATAATAAATATAAGTGTCAAATAGATCGTGATCACGACGACATTGATAAAGAGGAGTTCCTCCTTGTGTAAAAAAAGGCTTCAGAGTTTTATTGCTGTTGCTGATAGTGTAGAAGGAATAAAGATGAGGAAAGAAGGTCCCCTAGAACTTTTGCAGTTTATTAAAAAGTATAATCTTGGGAACTCGGTACCAAATATAGTAATAATGCTGCGAATTTTACACACAATTGCTGTTAGTGTTCAAACCTGTAAGAGGAGTTTTCGAAAGTATAACTGATCAAGAATTACCTGAAACCTACCGATAGCACCTTGCGTTTGAGAAATCTTGCCATACAGTCTAATGAGAAACAATTGACGGATGAACTTAATTTCGACAATATTATCGCAGAATTTGTCATCAAAAAGGCAAGAAAAGCTACTTAGTGGAAAGCTGTAGTTATCATTTCAGAAATTAAAGTTAATTTTTTCCGCCTTTTTACTATTTTCCTCTATATGTTATTTTTTCTCTTATTGCTAAACACTGTTACTTATAAACTGTGAGTATTTTTGGTGTGAATTTAAAGCATACTATGTTTGAGCACGTGAAAGCAATATCATATTGGTACAAAAACTAGTTAACATATGTGTATCAAACTTTAAGAGTGTGTCACCGTGCAAAAAGTATTTTTTGTGGGACCGGGAGCGCCAAACTGAAGGGCCGCTCCAGCAGTGCACACTCTAGATAAGCCATTGTTTCTATCCGTACTTCTTCAAGTGTACTGCAAGAATTATTTAGTTGTCTCAGCCAATTTTCATCTAAAGATTTTGTAGGTATCCTCTAACTTTGGTTGGGCTGTTTTTTAACGTGTAAATGTTTGTATCATTTCATCAAGCAAAACAGCTCGGTTGCTCAGTTTTGGCCCCCTTCTCGAGTGTATTGTACCCTAAGATAAATAAAATAAAGTTAGAGTAGTCTGTAGTGCATGATGCATGTAATAACAACCAATAATCCCTTTCTTATTATGTAGATACTAACCATCTAGCTCCATGTGACCCTATTATCAAGCATGTCTCCTTTAAATATCCTAGTTGCATGGCAACAGTGCATGTTTGGTGATCTTCACCCCCTGCCACACACCTTCGTGGTGGCTCGCAGGGTATCACGTAGATGTAGATGTAGATGTAAGATCTGTTTAAGCAGACAGAATCTGCCAGCAGAGGTAAGGCATTGATTCGCTTGAGCATAGAATATTAATAGAATTGAGCTATTCTTAAATATTGACTTACATGTCGAAGAAAACATATTTCTTAATGCTCATTTTTTTTCTTCGTTTAGCTCGAATGGCTCAGTGCTCGGCTACAAGGCTTCAAATTGCATGGGAATGGATACATACACAGTTTTCCCCGACTCCTACATGACTGGTGTTGCTCGCCGTCGGGCTAAGCATCCGCTTAGGGGTTTGTATTGAGCGTCGATAAAGTTATAATATTATGGTGCAGCACATTACGCGAGTGAAGGAATTTAGTGAGGGAATAATCCCAGTTGAAATGTATATCCATATACATCTACATAAAATCCCGCGAGCCGCCGCATGGGCGTGTGGCAGGGGGTGGTAGGTCACCAGCCAACCAGTAAAGATGTAAAATTTTTGGAGATGAAACGGTGACATGTATTATAGGAGTGTATTTAGAGGAGCTCAATTTTTATTGTGGTCGCTTATTCTGAGCGGAAAGAACGAGTTTTAATACTTATCTGTTCGGTAGAATATCTCTCTTCATCTACATCTACATTTACGTCATACCCTGCAAGCCACCCAAAAGGTGTGTGGCAGGAGGTGCTTCCACACCAGGCATGCATGAATGATACGGTAGAACACCGAAATTACATTGAAACCGGCGTACCACACATGCAAAGCGCCAATTAAAAATCTAATAACCAACAAACATTCTATCGTCAATCGTTCCAACATGCAAGGGATACAAAGACTAATACTACATATTCAAAATATCATGCATAAATAAGAACATCAATATTTACATCATGCATAAATAATAGAGTAGAGAATATAATGAGAAAGATTTACTGTCTGCCTATTGTCACAATTCGAACTATTCATGACGACGATCACAGCTGTTATGGTCCCGAATGGTACGCGGAAAACATGACATTTTATACCTATCGGTTCTACAATCTAGCTCTCTAATTTTATTGGCGCGATCTAATCTCCCGTCTCTTATTTTATCGCATCTGTCAGTAGAAATGTAGAGAGGCGTCATGATAATATTCTCTATTTTGCTCTGAAACACACCAGTTTTGAATAATCTACAGCAGCCTAAGCCTAGCATTCCAATTCCAATAATTCATTCCAATCAATTATATGCATTTGGTAGTATCTGGGGTAACTTGGTGGGATCTGTTAACATTGAAATGATAACACTTAACTTTGTTTTTCCACATATTTTTATCTGCTACGATCCGGGTTTCGACGTTCGACGTTATCGTCAGGTCCTGAAGATGACGTCGAACGTCGAAACCCGGATCGTTATCATTACAGTTTTATGCAGTTCAGTTCAATCAAGTGTCCCAGAGAACATTATGTTGCGAGAGGATGTTACGAGTAAACCCGCACATATATACCTCATTGCCGTTGAGGAATACAAAACCCTCGGTTGGCAGCCTCGTCCTACTCTCATCTCCACCCCATCCTCCACTCACCCCCTGCCATTCCCCCCCAACAGGCGGACCACACATGCCGCGCCGCCGCCTCGCCGAGGGAGGCGCCATCTGTCCGTACTCTCTAACAACACGCCATAAAACGACATTTTTTGAGGGACTCCAATAAGATACTCCAGGAGCAGTAATATCCGCCTAAGCGCCTTTTTTTTGCGTGTGCCTCCTCTCTTCCATGGCGCCCCCCGCCCCTTCCCGCCCCACCCCCACGACCCTTTGTGATCTCCTCGCCCCCCCCCCCGCTACCACAAGTGCGTGAATCCTCAAACGGCGGGCGCCCCGTCGTCGCTGCGGCGGCCCGCGGGCCTCGTCTCCGACGATGCCTCTTGCCTCGCTAATAGGGCTGCCAACTCGTAAAGAGTTGACTCAAGGTTTGTCCGAATGTTTTGGATGAGCTTTAGCGAAAAGCATTAACTGCAACTATCGCGGAATTTCATCTTCAATCTAATGCAGAATTGATTTGCTATTTGAGCAAAATACTGCCTGAATATATAATTATGCTCAGTTTATTTTACACAACTCTGGATTATGCAGTGAAAAACGTAGGTTTATCGAGGCCAGTTTAATGAGCAAGCTTCTAACAGAAAACAACATTTGACGGTCAATGCAGACATGAACGTCTCGGCAAGTCCGCTAGAGAAAAGGTCTTTACAAAGTTTCGGCAGTTCGTTTGCAAAAGCTTACTATTGACAGGGTAAACAATGAACTAAACTGCCAACACAGCCTTGTGAAAAATATCTCGCCTCTTTAAAAGCCTCATTCGGGAGAAAATCGCGAAAGTAAATTGCACTGTGAACTCTCCTTTACAAATGAATTGATGCATGGTGCTATATGGTGCAGCCTATTACGCGAGTGAGGTTTGGCCCGAGGACTTCGTGAAAACAGTCCCGATTCCTATCCCGAAGAAGAAGAAAGCGTCAGGATGTGCGGACTACAGAACAATCGGTTTGATTTTACACGCCGACAAAGTTTTACTCAGAATAATTAATGAAAGGTTGAAGAATAAGGCCAATTACTACTTGGGCAATGACCAGTTTGGGTTCCGGAAGAAAGGGTCAACTCGGGATGCAATTGCGGTGATGAGAAAACTTATAGAGAGGAAAGAAACAACATAGATTAACCAGGACGTTTTCGCTTGCCTTGTGGATTGCGAAAAGGAATTTGTCGGAGTAAATTGGGAAAAGCTAACGGCGATACTAGGGAAAATGAGAATAGATTGGCGAGGCAGGAGACTGATCTGAAACTTATATATGGCCCAAATAGCACAGGTAAGGGTGATGGGTGGTGAATCAGTGTGGGCAACTTTAGGTCGTGGGGTAAAACTAAGGTGCCCGTTGTTGCCTTTGCTCCTTAACCTTTTTGTAGAAGAAATTGTAGGAGAGGCATGGAAAGAACTCGATTTGGGAATTCACGAGGATGATTGATAAATTCGGTTTGAATCGCTGACGATAAGGAGTTGGTGGGACGATCTTCAAAGGAGCTACAAACTTTAGTCGATGCTTTAGAAATGCACTGCGGGTAATTCGGAATGAAGATAATTCATAAGAAAACACAAGTAATGAGATTACTTAGGACAGTGAAAGCGATGTTGGTGATTTAAGTTCCAGTGCATAAACTTGAGCAAGTAGAGCTTTTTAATTACTTAGGCAGCGGATTCGGGCATCTACTCCCGCGGGGTAACTACCTCCGCCTCGGCAGGAAGCTTTCGCTTATATCCGAGCGTGGGTGGTCGTGGGAAAAAGGGGAAAGGGAAGGGAAGGGAAAGTTAGCGAGTCACAACCTCTTCCAGGCCGACACCAATGAGGCGGATTGAGGTCAAAAGGACCTCAATTGGGCCCCCGCCTCCCCGAAGTTCTCGTATTAGTTTGGTTACCCAAACAACTGAGACGAGTAGCCGTCGGTCTCGATTTCGCGAAAAACCTACTGCACATCGTTGAGAAACGGAAGAGCCCGTTGCCCAAAGATTTGGTATTAGGTGTCTCCCTGGCTCGCTTTCTGGGTAGACGCCGTGCGGTCTGCCAGAGTACGTCCTCGAGTCGGGGACCACCCATGGAGGGTCAATTCGGACAAATTCTGGTCAAAGCGTGGGTACATCCCTAATCTCAGTAGTCCTCGTCTACCCGTAATTACTTGGGCAGTACGCTTGAAGAAAATGGGCATAGCAGCAAAGAGGTTCGTAAGAGAAGAACGATTACTAAGGAGGCGTTTAGTATTAGAAGGGAGCTGATGGCTGGGACATTGGGTTAGCATGTGATAAAGAGGCTTATGTAGCGTAGCGTTGTATGGTGCAGAAACGTGTACCCTCTGAAAGGAGGACGAGAATAGGCTGCAGGCATTCGAGATGTGGGTGTGGAGAAGGATGGAGAAGGTGAAGTGGACGGAGAGAAAGACTAACGAGGAGGTGCTTAAGATAATGGGCGAGGAAAGAAAACTTTTGAATGAAATTCGAGATCGGCAGAGTAGGTGGCTGGAGGATGTAATTACGGGCGATGGGTTTGCTGAAGATTGTGATTGAGGGAAGGATGTTTGGCAAGCGGGGAAGATGAAGAAGGCGGATGGGTTTTATAGACGGGATGAAGAAGAGTAGATGGTATGCTGAGGTAAAAAAAAATACCAGTGGTAAATATGATCTTGAATGTGTAGGAAACCGAGAGGAGATTTTCTGACATTCAACAAAACCTATCTTAACCGGTAGAATATTAAAAAAAAGAAATCTCCCGCTCATCATGAATTATTTGCTTCTTGCCTATTTTACTCCCTAGATATTGGAATGTTTTATTTTTATTTCCTTTCTCATTTGACTGAAAATCTGCGAGTATATTCAATTTAAAAAATCGCGTCTTCTGCGCAGTGATTGTATTTTTAGATGTCAAACTCGTGATTCTTCGGGACATCGCACGGAGATTTTCCCGGCCTCCCTTTAGTCCAAGCGATCCGAAATGCTGAAATCACTCCTCCTCCTGTAAAGTTTCCCGAAGGCAATGGCTCCCACTCCGTTCTCGCTTAGCCATTTGGAGGCTAGATGACGACGGCTAGCGAAAAATAGCTCATCTAGCGTATGGAGTATAGACAGCAGCTATTTGCTGACGTACTACCACTAGATATTGAGAATGTATTTCGGTATGGAATTTTATTGCTTGTAGTCCCGCGGAGAATCAAAATTTCATTATCATTATTGCTCATTAGTTACCTAAGTTTCACGTTGCTAATTCGTATTTAAGGTAGTCCGAGCGAGATAGTTCCCTAGTCATAATAGAGACCATATTCGAATTATACGTTTTAATTTCACAAGCCGTAGGACACATTAATTAAAAATTGCGTTATTTGGTGCAATAATATGGTTTCATATGACAGAAATTACAAGTAATTAAATGAAAATATCTAAATAAGTCTTTAACTTGACTCATTTTTTTCTCGCGGTGCGTTTGAAACTCCTTCAAAACTGAACGTTTTTTGTGATACCCAAGAACCTACCATGGTGACATTATGATTAATTTTCAAATATAGTTGAGAAAACACACAAATTATACACTGTTAGTTTTTTTAAGACATATAAGTGTTGGTTATACCTCATATTGCAAATAATGCCTCTCTGGAGTGCATACACGTACCATTTCCCATGTGAAAGGGCTGGTATATTTTGGCAAATATCTCCCAAAGTAATGTGGTAAGGGGTAGAATATTTGTTGACATGAGAAGGGTGAGATATTTTTCTTTTAAATTATACCAAATTCATTGATTTCTATGTAAAATGATATTTCGCTCGAACTACCTTATATAAAATAAATTAGATATTTAAATTTGATGGGCTTATGCTTTAATTTTCAGGTCGATCCTCGTTTATGGGAAAACTGGGAATCAGTGATGAGATTCGCCAGCCATCGCCACTAACTTGATAATATTATTAACTTAATTCTCGGCAGTAGTTTTCTTTCTCAAATTTCTCCCTATTATTTCATTTTTTTTAAAGTCAAATTTTCTCCCGTGGCGTTTCTAAAATGGTAGTTGTCCACCAGATCGTGGCTGATTCGAAGGTATTGATGAGGACACGATGGTCCGCGTACGAATTGGACCGAAATGTCTTCGTATCCCGGCCTCGGCATTGCGGGCTCCGCGAAGTCTTCCTGCCTCGAAGGGAACGGCGTAGAGGGGCTTGCGAATCGCTTTGGAGTGGAGCCAGGTGAAATGTGACGGCATTGGGGGAAGGTGCGAAGAGGTTGAGATAGATGGGGCTTCTTGGTCTAGAGGAGGTGCATCACATGATGCGGCGGCTAATCGTCCTCTTCCCCTCTTTGTCATCCATCTTTGCTTCGCCACGCACTGCCTTTCTTACTTTCTTCTTTCATCCTGATCGCTGATTAGTTTATTTGGGAAATGTACTAATGATTATTTTTGTCATTTGCGTTTTTAGGACGGTTAGGTCCGTTGGTAAGGGAAGGATTATCTGGAGATAGGAGGATGGATGGAAATGATCCCGTCGTCGGGCTTCAGCCTGCTTTCAACGTAAGACGTCAAGGTGTCCACACTTTTACGCCACTTTCGACGGAGTGAGTGTTTCGTTTGTAATGTCCTCCATTAGGCCTCCAAGTAGGCATTCTATCTGCTTAGAAATCTTCTTCATTTATTTAGTTACAGAATGGCTGGTGAATTAAGTTTTCTACCCACTATTGCACACATCATGATTAAGTCATTTTATCAAGAACTTCAGAAAGATAAATATTACCCTAGTAACCAGAATAAGCAACAAGAAAAAACTGTCCATCTCTCTTGATAACGGCCAAGAATATATATTATGGATTGTTAACTCGTCGCCAAAAACTGTTATCTAGAGCTCCGTAAACAAACAACTTTTTGGAAACTGGTGCCGCCTAGTGATGTAAGACGGAAGTTCAAATGTAAATGCAGTCGATAGTTTGTAAATAAACACGTCGTACTAGTTTAACCATGAATATACATGGGTTTTACTTACAATTAATCATAATGCAGCGGATAAAAAATGTAGTACTACACGCTGGACGTAATTACACACTTTTTTTATATCGTCCGGTCTACAGATATATTGAATTCCTCTCCAAAATTTAAGAAAATGAATGCACAATTAACTTCTTAGTACTTCGTGAATATCGCTCTACAGAAATTTAATAATAATAGCGAGGTGACTCCATGAGTATTCCCAATGGCCATCATTGTAGTGTAGGTAAAAAATAATGCACTTACCGCCGCCTTGAACAGATTATTATTTTTCAATCCAAGTCTCCTATTTTGGGTCCTCGTGGCGCATACCCTGCTTTGCAGCCTGGTAAGAAGCAAGTTCTGTTTAAACAAAGCATTCTAAATTTTTTATTTAAACCAAACGGGCTTAATGCATTCAAATAATAATCAGAGTCCGGTAAACATCGTAGTCGGCACACGAGGGACGTTTCATAAACCTCTTACACATTTCCAGTAATAGATATTTCCTCTGTAGTATTTACAAATTAACTTTTAGATCACAAAAATAGCAATATATTATTAAAAGAATCAAGTAATTCATATCTCCTCGATCGTTATTGAATATTCACCACAGTCTCACGTTAGCAACAATTAACTACGTCTATTTACGATAGAACTGAGACGACTCTAATCAAGGTGGCGCCAAGGACTGGGTGAACTAAAAGTGCAAAATTAGGCAACACGTTGCCTAGGCAACAACTCCAAACATCTAAATCTATAATATTTGTTCATGATAACCGCAGACATAAATTCTATCTATAAAATCTATCGTAAGCCAACCCAAACTGAACTGCGTATTCCCGGCATGAACTGCGTACTCACAGAAGCTCATGGCATTTCATTCATACGCTCGCCGCCTCCTGAATGTTCTCCTTTCCCGCGAAAATTACCAAAACGAACTAAATATCATTAAGAAAATTGCCGTTGCTAACGGCTATTGGTTGGAAGTCATCGACCAGTTGGTTTCTAAATAATATAACCAACAAGCTTTCGAACATTTACCATTAGGCAATAACTCACGTCACAACAAAAACATGTGGCGTTCCATCAGATTTCTGGGCATATTAACAAATTGAATAGCAAATAAGTTTCCAAAAGAAAATCTCCGAGTTTCTTTCAAATCCACTATAAGTTTATAATCCCTCCCCACGAAGTGCAAAGACAAATTGGAATCCGACAAGAGAAGTGGCATTTATGCACTACAGTGTGGTGACTGTGCCGGTAAATATGTTGGTCAAACTTCAAGGAATTTTGAACTGCGGACAAAAGAACACTTAAGTGCATTCAAAAATCGGTCGGAAGACAAAAGTAACTTTTCATAGCATCTGACAGCATCAGGACACCGGATGGATTTTACAGTCAAAATTGTAGCCTTCAGTGACCACAGACGTAAGATATGATGGACGACTCAAAATTTTAAAAAGCTTTTATGACCCTAGTTGTTCTATCCTAGATGAAAGTTTTTTTCTTGCTTCTTCCTCAATCCTCAAAACCTCGAGCCAGCTTCACTCCACAAAGTAGTCCTCCCTCTACCCCAGCCGAACATCCCGCAATAGGCCTCGATGGCTATGTTTCCACCCCTCTTCCTCCCTCCCTTCTACGATTACTTCCTAAAGCTTAATTTAATTTGCAGTTATGTATGCATGATTATTATTAAATAAATTATTATAAAATTATTGTTAAATTATAAAATTATTATATTTTTATAAAATAATTTTTATTAATGTATGTTTGATATCTGTAGGTGCACCTGTTCCACATGCTTAATGAATAACCATATTTGTAAACTGTAGTGTCCTGAAAAATTGTTTTTTTCCATAGAATTTCTTTTGATAAACTGTTATATTTTCCAAAAGGTGCGAAGTCCTTAAACAATAAATATATTATTATTATTAAAGCTCTCCCACCCCGTTTTCTCCCCCACCCATCCACCTTCCATTACTATATAAACCCTCGTAATACCTCATTTACTTGTCAGTGAGCACCTGAAGATGACGCCAGGCATTGAAATCCGGATTGTGCAATAAATTATTTACCTATGAACTGACCAGAGGAGTTTAAAGGATACTTTTTCTAATCAAACAGACTAAAAATAAATTTTTTTCTAATCATTTTTCGATATGACTGCGTTTAAACGAGAAACCGCGACGACTTTCGCTAATCTCGCAGCGTCCCACCGGAGGGACATCGATTGTCTCGACACTGGGTTAGAAGTATTTGGTCGTAAAATTGCTGCAGCGCGCGCGGAATCAACACGCAAAATCGCGCGATCGTCTTAACTTTAGACCACATCCTACGAAACAAAGGAAATGCGACTTTCGATGTGGTGAATGGTTGGATTGCTATAAATAGCGACGCACAAAAAGATGCACTGATGTGAAATACGGTCCAAGAATTTTTTCAACTGACTTATAAAACATTAAAAAGTCCACAAAATGACCCACGATTATCGTTCCCACCACTTTACATATCAGTGTCTCTGAGTATTACATAGGTGCATTTAAACTTATGATCAAAATGAAGACATTTTTTTGTCTGTGCCTGAAGCTGGTAAATCCCGGCCAATCGACAAAGTGGTCGGAGCGAATTTTGTCACCGTACCGATTTGCGTGATACTTTGCATACTAGTTATACATCTGTAGATGGAAGGGGGAAAATATACATCGCACCGATTTGGTTTATCGGAGATTCATTTCTCGTTTAACACGTAGCCTTATGGCACATGGCATACGAATCGTAATATTAAGCTTAATTGCGTTCAGATTTATTTATTACATGTAATAACAAATTCTAAATATTATAGCTGTTGCTAAGAAACATCAGGAGGCATCATGGAATGAAAAATTCGAAAACAACATATTTCTAGGCAATATTATTTACATGTTGAATATTACCCCGAAAACTCAAGTCATAAAATATGTTGACACGGGAGAAAACTAAAAACATATCTTTTGGATCATGTCAGAAGAGCAGGAGAAAGCAGAAGCTTTATGAGGAACCTAAAAACAGGAAGAGCAAATATGGTAGGATACACTCTCAGACATAATGGCCTGCTAGCAAGAGTCATCGAAGCGATGATGGAAGGGAGAAACACTAGAGGAAGACCACCACTTGCATACATCACACAGATAATGACAGACACTAACACAACTTCATATTACGAACTGAAGAGGATGGCAGAGAATAGACAAGAATGGCGAGTTGCTGCAAACCAGCACCAGGGCTGCTAACGAAAGAAGAAGAAGATTATGAATTTTTGGAAAAAGAATGGCTTTCCCCGGAATACTTATTCCATAAAAAAAACAAAATATCTAACGTAGAATCTATTGAATACTTAGGCGTCACCATCACTGAAGACATGTCATGGGGGAAACACATCAGGGAAATAACTAGTGTAGCAAACCGTAGATTAGGATTCGTAAAAAGGGTTCTAGGCAAATGCGATGAGAGAGTACGAGAAAGAAGCTATTTTACACTTGTCAGGCCTCATTTAATATAAGCCGCTAGTATATGGGATCCGTACGAGGAAGGTTTGATAAAAGAATTAGAGCGTGTGCATAGGAGATCCGCTAGATTTGTTAAAGGCCGTTATGATAGATGTGTAAGTGTTACGAGCTTAATAGAAGAACTAGAATGGGAATTACTATCAGAACGCAGGTTAAAATTTAGGTTATACCTTTTAAGTAAATTCGAAACCTAGTTGTTCACAGATGACGTTAGATATATATTGAGAGCCCCTGCGTATTATACTAGGTTTGATCATATTAACAAGATTAGAGAGATAGATTGTCGTACCGATAGATTTAAAATGTCATTTTTCCCTCGTACTATAAGAGAGAACAATAGGCAGCGTAGCAAAGGGTGAAATATAGTTAGAGTAGTCTGTAGGGCATGATGCATGTAATATCAACTAATAATCCCTTCCTTATTATGTAGATACTGACCATCTAGCTCCATGTGACCCTATTATCTAGCATATCTTCCTTAAATATCCTACTTGCATGGCAATAGTGTATGTTTGTTGATCTTCACCCCCTGCCACACACCCTCGTGGTGGCTCGCAGGGTATAACGTAGATATAGATGTAGATGTAGATGAAGAGGATGGCGGAGAATAGACAAGAATGGCGAGTTGCTGCAAACCAGCCCCAGGGCTGCTAACGAAAGAAGAAGAATCATGTCCATCCCTGCGTGCATGGTGAATTCCAAAGAATAATCAGATTTACTCAGTGAAACGTGGTTCAAGGATTTTTTTTCGACTCTAATAGTTACTCAAACGTGCACTCAATGACTCACCATTACTTACTCCAGTCATTATCTAAAATTACGAATGATGACTCGTGCACGTCTCTTCATCCTCGCAGTTCGCGTGAGGAGCGGGTTAAGGTTTAACGAGTTGTGCTCTCGTCATCTCCCGCCGAGTCGACCGGGGTGACGTTTCGGAGCCACATAACTGGTGGATGGGGGGGGGAGGGCGGGAAACCCAGCGCCTCCCTCTGCATCCACTCCTCGAATGCAGAAGGTTTTTTTTTTTCGTTCCCATTAATTCAGGAGGGTGGCTTGTTCGTCCTATCCATGTTTTCCCAGCGGTGTCGTCCCCTCGCTAAATCTTCGCTGCGCGAAATTTTGAATAGATATCCGTGCGATTGTGTTGGAGAGCCGGTTCCATTGTCGGAGCACGGGGCGGCGTCATCCATTGTTGAGAGTGTGGGGCGAGGGTGCGAAAGAGGAGTGAACGGTCGATGATAAAATTCTGTTTAAAATTTTTAAAATTAGGATTGGTGGCGCCGGACGAGGCGGAAAAAAAACATCATTCTCAATGAAATCTCATTGCACTATATGGAGTCCCATTAAGTTATTTAACTGCGAGTGATTCATAATGGACTTAAAAATAGGCGCCATTTCATCAATGCAGATCAGTGATTCATGGGGCTGTTGGGAGATACCAACTGCGCCGCACGAAGGCGGGCAAAAGCAAAACAATACGCCAGCCATTGATCGTGTTGTGGCTTAGAATAAATTAGCGATATGAATCCAGTGCCTCCGGGAAAGAAAATTCCCTGGCTGGTGAAATGTTTCACGCCCGTGGCATTCTGCTCCGTGTCTCGGAACCTCTTTGCCACGGGTTTGCGGCTTCCGCTGATTTTTTCGACACACTCCCTCCATCACGCCTCCACCTCGATAGCGCTTCAATAGGTGTGCTAGTCGGCTACCTCTTTGAAAAAAAAACACGGAATGTGTATTTATGATTGAGGAGTTACCTGATTCTTCGTGGACTAATTTCGCCTTGTTTTGGGAGTAATGGAGAATGACCGCACAATGTGGCACTAGAGATGTAAGAGGGTGTCAAACCAGGTGCTTTTTTTTCTGTACATACATGAAAATGGTGGGAATTTTGATGATATTTGTTGTATAATTTATTTTAATTTTAATTTTTATTGTTTTTTTGATTGTGATCTATTTTGCGTACTCATAAGTATATGATTCACAATTTATTACAACCTTATCTTAGTAGTGTTTGTATCCCTTGCTTGTTGGAACGATAGAATGTTTTTTGGTTAGCAGATATTTAATTGGCGCGTTGCACGTGTGGTACGCTGGTTTCAATGTAATTTCGGTGTTCTGCCGTATAATTCATGCATGCCTGGTGTGGAAGCATCCCCTGCCACGCACACTTTGGGTGGCTTGCAGGGTATGACGTAGATGTATCTATAACGATGTTAGACAAAGACGGCCTTATTCATAGATTCCTTAGTGAGCTACTATCGGCTTAGTAGCGCACTAACTAGTCGCCAACTAACAAAATCGTATTCATAGACTGCGGCTAAGCTCAGCAGTGCCAAGTAAGCCACTATTTTAGTACCTGATTCTTAAGCACTCTCTCGCCTTGTTTAGAGGCGCTACTAAATATGGCGGTCTGACACAAGTGACTCACCTCGAGTGATAACCTGAAGCCATCACGGAGATTTTAGGCGAAAATACCAAAGATACTGGTGGAATTGGTTTTCTCAAGGCTGGAGGATGCGACGTGTTGTACCGTTGCTGGAACAAACTGAGCATTTTTATTATTTGTTTATAGTCTACGACACCGTGCTGTGGTAGGTAGTCTGAAGTGCTTCATGAGTGTTTTATTCAACGAAAAAGGAAGAGTTAGTGAGATGATTACTGTGGTTTCGATCGTCGTAAGGTGGTTGTCATCTCTTCTTCATCTCGTTTCGTCCGTGCTACGCCTCACAGCTTTATAAAGAGTATAAATCATTGTGTGTGTCTTGACTGTTTTTGAGGGTAACAATTGCATTTTAAAATTATTCTGGCATTAGTGCTTTTCATTTGTGGTTTTAGATTATTGCTCTACGAGAATACAGCCCATTTTAAAGAATGTGTCCAAGAGGAAGCCTCGTCAACAATTTACAAGTGTAAATTAGTTTATACTGACTAGTGCATCAAGTGAGTTGCTTCAGAGTAATTAACTTGAGCATATTACGGTTAAATTGTCGTAGAAATATGTTATACACTGATATAAAGAACAATTGTTATCTTAATGAATTGTAATGATTGCGTACAGGTAATATTTGTAATTGTGATTCTGTTTACATCATAGAGCTGGTCTGTTTACATTCTGCCGTAAATTTCTATTTTGTTTCGTTTTTGTTTTGGTAGCAGAACGTTGTTAAAACTCACACAGTGATAGAAAATTCTTCTAGTGCTTCAGAAGTTTATCGCATCATATTTTATGTTTTATCTTCAAAGTGGATAAGTGAAATCAGTTTCGTTTTATTTAATGCTCAAAAAGGATTCATGAAGGGACAAATAGGTATTCAGATTAAATAGTGATAATGTCCGCTGTACCGTGTGTATGTTCGTTTTTCGTTTACAAAATAATGGTTAGTGTGTGAATGTGAGTACTGTTACATTTTCTATGTAAATATTAGTTATTATCCATTAACTAAAGGAAAAAATTTTCTATTTTGAGTGTTTTTATTTTGATGGAACGGTGGATACCTCAAGAAAGTCATCTGTTGGTCTGAATATAACTGATACCTTAATTTGGTATGATTGGATGGACTTAGTTCAACTTTGATGTGGTGATGCTCCAGTGTGTCCAAATGATTTTATGAACGATCTGTGCAAGTTTGTTGTGTATTACTATTGTGGTAAAAAATAAAGTTTATGACAAGCATGTGATCCCGATTTTTCTATACAATAACAATCAAATTTTATGGAAGATTTGTCGGAACTATGATGGTAATGCTAAAATATAAGGAAATTAGAGTATTTAACGATGGCTTCATTGTAACAATATTGATGTATGACATACGAATTCACGTACAATGAAGCCAGTGGCAGTGTTGCCAAGCGTTGCTTCATTGTTTCTAGGGCAGTCGCTACCGACAATTATGCACTCCGCTACGATAGTGGCGATAGTAGCATACTAAGTTAGTAGCTCCTAGTAGCTCACTGGAAAGGATTTATGAATATCGTTTTTTTAGTATGCGACTAAGTGCTGTTAGTAGCTGACTAAGTTAGTCACCTACTAGCACCATTTAGCTGAAATCTATGAATACGGCCGAGAGGAACTTGTCCCTCAGAAAGTTCCTTCTTGAGGTGGAAGGAGGCTGTAATGCCGCGCTCCTTTCCGCCGTACTAATTTCCTTGAGTTACTGTTTGTTTAATGTGTTTTAAATGTTTAACAAGTTTTTTGTGTGTTTTGTTTTATCTTGTATCTGGTTTTTGTGTTACCGCATCGCGTTAGGCAGACAGAACGTTGGCCGCGCAGCTAATGAATATTTCAAAGAGGGTAATTACATGTTTTAATTATTAAATTAACTTTAAGTAAGAGGCATGAAATTTGATTTATATTATTTTATAAAAGATTATAAGAGTTTCTTTAATTACGTGCAGCATGGAGATTCCCCACTATACTGAACGAAATGGTGGATTGTGTAATTTTATAATGCTGAGGCATGGCAAATTTTGCACCAACACTATTCTTTTGCAAAATGCGTTATTTCGAACTTTATCGTGCATTGAAGGATCAAAGATATTTTGGAAGAATTACGTGGAATACCAAAATAAGGACATATGAACGGAAGGAGGCTGGGAAGAGAAGTGAGTGGACAGTTGCGACTGACAAATCTTCGGATTTGCGACCACAAATAAACCCATGCTAAAGCGGTTCAATTTTATATACGAACACATATCCATGGACGTCATCATTAACTTAGTTATCAATCCGAATACACGGCCTCTACTCGTTCTGTTTTCTTGCCTTCATTGCAAATCACTTGAATGCGACTTAGACAACTGCCGCACAATCCCTCCCACTGCACTGTTCGTGCCACTCCCACAATTCCCTCCAATTCCCTCCACACAGAGCTCTATTCTATTTCGCGCCACATTTGACCATTTTTCATCCTTCTTCTGCCTCCCAATCTTGCTCTAAATTCTAACGTTCTCTATAAATTTGGTCGCACGTTTAGCGTTCGATAACCTCCGAGCACGTCGCCTATTTTCACTCACCCCATAGACCACTTCCTCTAGTCTACTATTATTACCCACCTGGCCGGAAATTGGGAGATCCGTGTTCGAATCCCGGTCAAGTCAAATGATTTTTTTCATAGCAAATTTCAACCCTTGTGCCTAATTATAAAGTTGAGTCAGCCAGAGAATAAACCCGAGTAAGATACTGTTGATACAACTAAGAAAATTAAGACAAAAGCATTAGGAAGGTAATGAAGTGATTAGCTGATCTAGTTTACAATAGTGTTAAGTCTCGTTAGTAGCCATTTTCGTCCTTTATCGTTCGCGGAAAAAATGGCATTTTCGACCTGTCCGTATTCCACCGCGTATACTTATCTGCCTAGTGTGATGCCCATGATATAACCAACCGTAGTGCATGGGTGGTCTTGAATTCCTTTTGTGAAACGATGCTACGATAAGTTGGCTAGTGTGTCTGGACTGTTAGAAGAATTAGGATGGGAATCGCTATCACAGCGTAGATTAAATTATAGGCTTAACCTCCTAAATAAATTTCAGGAAAATCATTTTACTGACGACGTCAAAAACATACTATTAACCCCCTCGTACTACGGCAGATTAGATCGCGCCGATAAAATTAGAGAGCTATATTGTAGAACCGATAGGTATAAAATGTCATTTTTTCCGCGTACCATTCGGGACCATAACAGCTGTGATCGTCGTCATGAATAGTTCGAGTATTGACAATAGGCAGGCAGTTAATCTTTCTCATTATATTCTCTACTCTCTTATTTATGCATGATGTAAATATTGATTTCCTTATTTATGCATGATATTTTGAATCTGTAGTAGTAGTCTTTGTATCCCTTGCATGTTGGAACGATTGAAGATTGAATGTTTCTTGGGTATTATATATTTAATTGGCGCTTTGCATGTGTGGTACGCGGGTTTTAACGTAATGCCGGTGTTCTACCATATCATTCATGCATGCCTGGTGCGGAAGCACCCCCTGCCACACACCCTTTGGGTGGCTTGCAGAGTATGACGTAGATGTAGATGTAGATTACTATTCCAACGCTCAACTCTATGGTCCATAATGACCGTAAAATATCTAACCATCTTTTCTGGCTAAATTATTGGGTCGATAACTTCAAAAATGGGAGTTGTTTCGCGTATCCTTATTCTAGCACTACCTGCAAGCCAACTTTTGTCAAAATCAGAGACCCGGCTCTGGATACTCACGTTGTCATAGCACCTGTCTCATGTTTCGTCCTCTTGGTAAATGCGTCATTTTGTGATGCAACTCTTATTCCTTATACGTTCAATGGTATCAGGCTCAACTATGTGGAAGTTGATATTCACAAATGAAAAAACGACTTCGTTTTTCTCACCAACGCGGTCTTCCTAAGGGTTTTCCCTAATTCTCACCATTTCCGCCACCCCTCACCTCTCTCCGGGTTTCCCCCTCCCCCCCCCTCCTAACACCCATTCTTCCACCCCTCTCCAACCTCCCCCAAGACCCTCCCAGGTATATATTTGCTTGAATTTTAAAATTTTTTGTACTTGAAAATGACCTCTATGTGTCGAAACATGTCGTACCAAAAAAATAAATCAGTGGAAGAAAACGAAGTCGTTTTTTCATTTGTGTCTTATTCCTTAGTTCACATAAATTCCACTTATTTCGTTCCAACCACTACCCAAGTATGCAAACCTCTACTAAATAATGTCACAGACGTCGACTTTATATGTACTCTTTTTAGCTGTTCTCCTTCTCGAGTTCTTAATTAGTTTCCTTTCAATATCCTGTCCATCATCTCACGGTAATCCTGTATCGCACTTTATATTTACTGCGGCGGGATGGCAACATTCTTATTTATCGATCATATGAAAATTCGCAGACTTGTGCCCTGTCTTCTCTGTGTGCTGATGCTCACAGTTATAGGTAAAGGAAATCTTTGGCAGCCGATTGTCTGTGACATCGCACTGCAATGCTCTCTCTTGGCTGACTAATTGAAGCTCTATCCTTAGAGACGGACGCTGGTTTCATTTCATCCTCCCACCAAGCATATCTCGTTAATTATGCGTTGATTTCCCCCTCATTCCTCCCCATAATTTTCCCAAGTTTGCCCCAGTGTATGCTTGAGTATTTTGTGATTCAATAGGCGATATGGCGAGGCATCAAACACCTTACCGTTAAGCTTATGGTGCCCATTCTTCATCTGCAAATCACGCTTGAGTTGTATGGATCACACTAATTTTGAATCGGGAGTCTGTCTCTCCAACGAAAAGCCATTCTCTGAAATACATCATTAATTTCGTGTACTAAAGGTGAGAGTTGCCGATTAAAGATATATGTAGGAGGTCGTCAACATAGTTTTTCAAGTGCCAATGCTGCAACTGCTATTGGACCGGTGCTTATCATTTGTTTAAAAAAGTTCTAAACCGATCTATTTTCAGACGATGTCAAAAAGGAATTCAAGACCATCCATGCACTACGGTTGGTTATATCATGAGCATCACATTAGGCAGATAAGTATACGCGGTGGAATACGGACAGGTCAAAAATGCAATTCTTTCCGCGAACGATATAGGACCAAAATGGCTACTAACGAGACTTAACACTATTGTAAACTAGACTAGCTAATCACTTCATTACCTTCCTAATGCTTTTGTCTTCATTTTCTTAGTTGTATCAACAGTATCTTACTCCGGTTTATTTTCTGGCTGATTCAACTTTATAATTAGGCACCAGGGTTGAAACTCGCTATGAAAAAATCATTTGACTTGATCGGGATTCGAACCCGTATCTCCCCATTTCCGGTCAGGTGGGTTAGCCAGTTACACCACCAAGCAATCTTCCTTCAAGGCGAATTTCGAGGGGGGTTTATGCGAACTAGATGTTCAGGCCTCAAGTCTACATTGTAGCACATGAGACGAAGTCGTGCTTACAAAGCCACTGTCGCGGTGGATAAACCCAACATTGTCGTTATTAAAACGACGAAATTGACAAATTTCCAAACATTGCATTTAACAAATGATGTGGTACGAAGTCACTCGCACGGGTGCATACACACCAATTTATAATTAGGGTTTTCGATAGGTATGCGGGCAGATTAGTTGACTTAATTTCCAATGCTTCTGTTTAATTTGCTATATAGTACCGACAGTGCGACTCACAAGCTTACAGAATGACTCTTGTATCCCGATTCACTTGTTGCAGTTTCAAATTGCACCAGTTCTCGTCACCATTAATATTTGTTATGATGCAGCGCATATTGGTGATATCTCACGCCCTAGAAATGGCTTACAGGGTACTCGGCATTTGTAGGTTTACCTACATGTACTCTAAAAACTTCATGTGAAATGCAAAATTTCTACAAAATGATACTTGAAATACAAAATCCAAATGCATTCATTTAAAATAACTCATATACGTTGAAATCAGAATAAAAATCTAAAAGAGGTCACTGTGAAACTATTGTTAATCAGAAAACAATATTAACCATTTGAGCGCGGCATGACGTGATATCACGTCACGGTTGTCTTTACGCTGGTGCTGATGACGTGATATCACGTCATGGGTACCGTGTGTGTACCAGCTTTCACTAGGGGGCCAAGTGAAGGTTCCCTAGGGAAAATTGGAACACTCACAGTACCCTTGACGTGATATAACGTCATCAGCACCAGCGTAAAAACAATCATGACGAGATTTCACGTCATGTCGCACTCAAAGGGTTAAAAAGTGAACTAGTAAAACTTTATTGAATAAATATATTAAAATTTAAATTGCATGTTCATGAGCTAAATAAGATATAAAATTTAATAAAATTAAAATTATTAAAATTAAATTAAATTAATTAATTAAATTAAATAATTAAAATTATTAAATTTAAAAAAAATAAATTTAAAAAAATAAAAAAAAGTTAAAAAATAAGATATTGGCTGGCTCTATCTGAAACAAATTATTTTCAGGAAGCATTAAGGGGATTTTATTCACGTCATTCAATACGAGACCTGAATTCCTCCGCTTGGGATAAACATTCTCAAGCGCCTCCAATGGAACTACTTCGGGAACTTGCTCATCAAACCCCTCTCGTTTTGAGTTCAATAAAGATTTGGTGTAAAATGAGTCAAGTCCGTAAGTAATAGTATTTCATAACAATGGGCAATCACCCAGTGTACTCAGGCTGAGTCTTGTACTCTGTTTTTTACGAAATACCTCAAATCCTAGAATCACCAGCTGCCTCAATATATGATCAATGTGTATGGTAGCCTGGACGAAAATTATCCACCATGCATTTTTGATGGTAAATCAGGCGCTATTTAAGCAAATGTCAATTTTTACCTACTTTAAATGGCAATAAAACGTACTTGGCCACCTATTATATCACTGGATATACATGAAAATACGTTGATATATCATGTTTTTCATGGTTATCTTGATTTAATTATGGTGTTCCGGATGCCTGTATTCACTTGTTTTTGATTTGAATGTTTTAAGATTCTTTTTTGTTCCCATGTTTTTCACTAGTGTTCTTCCTGTATATTAACATGGCGGTGGTGTATTAAATTAATTCATGATAAATCGGTGTCCATCACAGTTATTGGACGACTCGAGTGCCATGGATTTGCGAATCCAACAGATTATGGGCCCAGGGCGCTAAATGATTCCATTAGCATTGTGGTTGGACGTAAATTTTCCGAATTAATAGTGGAATGCAGACCGCATGGCAATGCCGGTTAAGTTTTTTATGTTCGTTAGTGCTTCATAATGTCGTAGTAGTTTGCGTTGAGTGAATTCACTTCGTCTTCACCCCCTGCCACACAACCTCGTGGTGGCTCGCAGGGTATTACGTAGATGATGTAGTCTATAATTAGAATATCCGACACTCTTTACAAGAAGTATTTCACCGCGGACATTGTAGGGCGTCGAAAATGGCGAATGTACAGTCAGCATCGCAGTCATCAATGCAAGGAGTAGGAATGATGCCTACCATCAAAAGTTGATCGGGAGAAGCAATTATATCAACTGGAAGAATGGAATGGAGATGTTCCTGATCGCAGAAGACTTATGGCCCGTCGTAGAAGGTAGCGAAAATAGCGACTCGTTAACAATCGACCTACTTATGCTTGGTGCGAAAAGTGACAGATGGAACTAAACATAAAAAAGTGTATAGCAGTCAGCTTTTGGAAAAAGAAAAATAGGCCAGTTAGGGCTTACAGAATTAAAAATACGGAAATTATTCACGCCGAGTCAGTTAAGTACTTAGGGGTCACAATTACTCTCGACATATCTTGGGGAAAACATACTCGGGAAATATGCGGTCAAGCATATAGGAAGCTAGGCTTTATCAAGTGAGTACTCGGAAAATGTGATGAGAAAGTGAAAGACCGTTGATATTTTTCAATCGTTAGGCCTCATCTGGAATATGCTGCCAGTGTATGGGATCCTTATGAAGCGGGGTTGATATCGGAATTAGATCGCGTGCAGCGAAGAGAAGCTAGGTTTGTAAAAAGATGGTACGATAAGTTTAGTAGTGTGTCTGGATTGTTAGAAGAATTGGGATGGGAATCGCTATCACAGCGTAGATTAAATTATAGGCTTAACCTCCTAAATAAATTTCTGGAAAATCATTTCTCTGACGGCGTAAAAAACATACTATTAACCCCCCCGTACTACGGCAGATTAGATCGCGCCAATAAAATTAGAGAGCTACATTGTAGAACCGATAGGTATAAAATGCCATTTTTTCCGCGTGCCATTCGGAACCATAACAGCTGTGATCGTCGTCATGAATAGTGCAAATAGTGGCAATAGCTAGACAGTAGGTCTTTCTCTTTATATTCTCTGCGTTCTTATTTATGCATGATGTAAATATTGATGTTCTTATTTATGCATGATATTTTGAATCTGTGGTAGTAGTCTTTGTATTCCTTGCATGTTGGAACGATTGACGATAGAATTTTTCTTGGTTAGTAGATTATTAATTGGCACATTGCATGTGTGGCACGCTGGTTTCAATGTAATTTCGGTGTTCTGCCGTATCATTCATGCATGCCTGGTGTGGAAGCACCCCCTGCCACACACCCTTTGGGTGGCTTGCTGGGTTTGACGTAGATGTGAATGTACGGAGACGGGTGCAAAGAAGGACGCGATAGCGAGGTCGAAGATATGTTTAATGGTTGATGAATCTTTATACCCAATGGTTAAGGGTGGTTGTACGGCAAAGGAAGTGTGGGAAAAGCTTTAGAATAGGTACGAAGACCAAGGACTTACCAGAAGGCTTAGTCTGCTGAGAAAACTCTTCAGAAACGAGCTAAGTGATTGCTGTTTGATGGAATAGTTTTAAAATGAAATTTGGTCACTAACTTAGAAGCTGGACGCTATCGATACAGGAATGGACGATGAGTTTATTGGAGTGATAATGTTAAATGGCTTAAGCGACGACTACGACCCAATGATAATGGCGATGGAAAGTTCTGGTGTGAAATCAGTGGTGACTATGTGCGGTCAATGCCGCTTCAACAGGATGCAAAGCATAAGGGATCCGATGATGTAGCGAAGGAAACTGCATTCGCGATTAAGTCAAAGGGGAAGAAATTCCCTCCTAAGCGTATCGTTTGCTGTAAGTGCAATAGGGAAGGATACAAGTCATTTCAGTGCCCAAATGGAGACACTAAAGACAATGGGAATGTGCTATGGGCGAATGATAAGCAAGGGAGGACAGAGCATCGAGCAAAAAAGGCTTCGGTTTTTCTTGCTGCCTTATCAACTCCACGACTAACTACGGCGATTGGGCCATTGATTCCGGATCTACGTCACATATGACGATGAGGAAGGATTAGATGGAAGAAGAACGCCCAAGTGTCCTGGAAGTGACTGTCGCTAGCAATAACACAATGTATACGGAGGGCAGGGAGGTATAGTGAAAGTTTCGAAACTACTGGTATTATAGATGTTTTATATGTTCCTGACCTGAGTAAAAACTTGCTATCTGTCAGTAATATGGTAGAAAAGGGACTGGTTGTTACTTTTGGCGCTGACGGGTGCAAGGTATACGAAAAAGACAGTTGTGTCATTGAAGGTGAAGTTCAGTTCACTGGGAGTAATGCAGGCGGCATCTACAAGTTGGATTTACTCCCTGAAAAAAAGGTGAATGTCACGTCCGCACCTTCTGGAAACAAAAGATTGTGGCACAGGAGATTGGGAGACACGTGCCAAAAGTCTATGGAACTTTTAGCCAAGGTTCTTGCCGTTGGAGAGGAATTCACGGGGGAGGGATGACGAGCCTTTCTTTCCGTGCATGGAAGGAAAGCATTCACGAGTGCCTTTCCATGATATTGAGACAAGGACATCCCAAAAGCTGCAACTGCAAAGGGTCTATTCTACATCTACATCTACATAATGCCCTGCGAGCTGCCGCATGGGGCATGTGGCAGTGGGTGTTAGGTCACCAGCCGTGTAAAGGTGTAAGTTTTTGGAGATGGAATGGTGACATATATTATAGGAGTCTATTGGACCCTACCGAAGGATAATGGTTATTTTAGTGATTTAGTCTGTCTTAAATTTATATTTACTGTTTTCATTAACTGTTCTTTTAAAGTTTATGATATAGTCATTATTTCGTCAAAAAGTTGCATATATTTCACCTACATTAATTTTTGTGCATCTTTAACTTTTCAAGAAAAATTTTTTCTAATAATTGTTAGACTTTGGGAAAAGATAATTATTTTATTAATGAAAAATTTTTTTTAAATTGAGTTATTAGAACAATTTTATTATAACCATAAGCCTGCAATATTTTACTACATTTTATTTTAATGACTTAGTTCTCATCATTCTCCTCATTTACTGCAGCGCTTCGAGTTTGGTCAGAATCGTTACAGTCTACACAAAGAGACATCGCGTGTTCTTGGCAATGTATCGATTACATTTGAAACAAAAGCTTTTAGTTTTTCTGTCTTTTGCTGGTTTGCACAGTTAACAACGTGATCGGGTACCTGGGTGCTTTTGTTGCAACTCATTTTGATTCACTCTTGTTTTGAAAAATGTATGTACAATATATTGAATTTCGCATGACATAGTGGAAATTTTAGTGCGCCCATCAATATGTTGCTGCATAAGAGCAAATGACAGTTCTTTTAGAAAAAATCTTTCGATCTCTATATTACAGCGGGGAACTTTTTGTGGACAATAAAATAAGGCGAGCATTAATTGCAGCCACGTACATTAAGGAATAGAATATCACCAAAGGCCATCTTCAAAAATTTACTACGAAAGTAAAGATTCATAATCACATAAAATAATATGACATTCTAATCGACCTTCTGACTGCATCTCAAGCAAGTAGTTTGTAAGTAATGAAACTAACAGTAGGGAGGAATACATTGACTGTTATAGGTTGCATTTTATGGACTCAAATTTTTTTCCCATCTCTGGTCATTGAAAACCCTTACTGTGAGTTGGCGAGAATCCATTTAAAGAAGCCTTATTTGTGATCAGCTTTTAATGTCAAAAATCGGAGAAGCCATAACCTGTTTAGGATTTTATATCCAAGTTATTTTAACTACGTATTTTTTTAGCGTTTGTTTACCTCTGTGTTCCAAAGTAGTTCAAGTAACATCGAGATTCAGGAGAGGAGATATCTTCTCTTTGAAGATCTCGTCTTTGAAATGCACAGATATTACAAAATAAATGGAAACTTTATAGATATGGAACGCCTCTTACCGTTGAACCAGGAAATCATTCAGAGTATTAAACTTCTCATTGGCCCCGAATACAAACTCCACCAAATTTTTTCCCACGCAGTGAACGAATGTAGGACGTCAACCTCACTCAATCAATTCGGAATTCATTACGAGACTTGATGCTCATTTTACAGTCAGAGAGAGTCTTAACTTAGCTATAAAACCCTTCGGAAGGTTGACTAAAAGGAAATATTTCCACAAAAGTGGACCACAAACTAATGAATGCAATATTGTTTGTTATGTATGGTATATGTAAAATTACTATTGATTTGTGCTATTGTAGGGAATTTAAATGTGGTGAACTGTTCTCTTTGTATTTGACATGTGACAACACCTTTGTTAGGTGTCTAGAGGACATATAAAATAATTGCCCCCATAACTTAAGGAATGAGGTAAGCCTACTCATAACCTGTAGTGAACGTAACTAAGCTGGCTACCAGCGGGTCTCGCATGAGAGGCTATGAAATGAGAACGGGCAATCAGTCGAGGGCTGAATTTTAGGCCATTTGCTCTCAATTTGGAATTTTGGCTCAATCATCAGGTGAAATGTGCCGAATATTTTCTTCCAGTTATTTTAATTTTAAAATATCAACCCATGTTATTATCCCATATTTCTATGCTAACCATACCAATTTATCTATGTAATGAAAATATGCGATAAATCAACTCTATCTCCTAAGAAGTTACAGGTAGCGTACAGGTAGACGCAGCGTTTCTCGACTTTAGAAAAGCGTTTGACAAGGTTCCCTACTGTAAGTTACTCGCGAAGGTATCATCATACGGGATAGACAGTAATATAGTAGTCTGGATAGGAGACGTCTTACATGAACGCGTTCAAAGGGTGGTATTAGATGGTGTCAGCTCAGGCGAAGTAAAAGTTACATCGGGTGTTCCCCAGGGAAGCGTGATAGGTCCAATTTTATTTCTTCTCTACGTAAATGACTTGAATACAGTAGCAAAAAATAGCAAGCTCCGTCTTTTTGCCGATGATGCAGTAGTGTATAAGGAAATTAGAAATGAAGAGGATAATCAGTCTTTAGCTAAGGATTTAGATGCGATTGATGATTGGTGTGATAGTTGGTAGCTAGAATTAAATTTGAAGAAATGCGCGATAATGAACTTTTGGAAAAAGAATGGCTTTCCCCGGAATAATTATAGCATCAAAGAAAATAAAATATCTAACGTAGAATCTATTAAATACTTAGGCGTCACTATCACTGAAGACATGCCATGGGGGAAACACATCAGGGAAATAACTAGTGTAGCAAAAGGTAGATTAGGATTCGTAAAAAGGGTTCTAGGCAAATGCGATGAGAGAGTACGAGAAAGAAGCTATTTTACACTTATCAGGCCTCATTTAGAATATGCCGCTAGTATATGGGATCCGTACGAGGAAGGTTTGATAAAAGAATTAGAGCGTGTGCAAAGGAGATCCGCTAGATTTGTTTAAGGCCGTTATGATAATTGTAAAAGTGTTACGAATTTAATAGAAGAACTAGGATGGGAATTACTATCAGAACGCAGGTTAAAATTTAGGTTAAACCTTTTAAGTAAATTCGAAACAGAGTTGTTCACGGATGACGTTAGATATATATTGAGAACCCCTGCATATTATGCTAGGTTTGATCATATTAACAAGATTAGAGAGATAGATTGTCGTACCGATAGATTTAAAATGTCATTTTTCCCGCGTACCATAAGAGAGAACAATAGGCAGCGTAGCTAAGGGATAGGTATGTGAAATATAGTTAGTCTGTAGTGCATGATGCATGTAATAACTACCAGTAAATCTTTTCTTATAATGTAGATACTAACCATCCAGCTCCGTGTGTCCCTATTATCTAGCATGTCTCCGTTAAATATCCTACTTGCATGCCAATAGTGCATGTTTGTTGATCTTCACTCCCTACCACACACCCTCGAGGTGGCTCGCAGGGTATTACGTAGATGTAGATGAAGTTTGAGGACCTCCCTGATGCTCTAAGAAAATTCAAAAACTTCTCAGCACTTTAGCAAAGTGATGAATGAAACAAAGTAAGTACTTTCATATTATTTAATTTTAAAAATTTTTATCGTATTATAGTATTTCAAAGTGTTTATTTTCAGAGAAAGTGTCGTCAGGGCAATAAATGTTATGCTTCAAAAGTTATGCTACTTCGCTCTGGTTAGGCCACATTTCGAATACTCCGCGAGCATTTGGGACCCTGGTCAAATAGATTTAACCAAAAACATTAACAAAATACAAAGAAAAGCAGCGCTCTTCGTTAAAAAATGCTACGAGCGAACATGTAGTGTTACACAACTGTGAGAGGGATTAAGGTGGGAGCCCCTAGTGGCTCGGAGGCTGCACGCTAGGCTTAGGCTGCTTGAGATATTCAGAGCGAGCTGATTTTTTTAGAGCGACATAGAGAATATTATCAGTACGCCTCACTACATCTCTAGGTCTGACAGATGCGATAAAATAAGAGAGATACACTGCCGAATAGATAGATACAAACACTCGTTCTTTCCGCGCACAATAAGCGACCACAATAAAAACTGAGCTCCTCTGAATACACTCCCATAATACATGTCACCTTTTCACGTCCAAAGTTTTTAAATATTTACACGGCTGTTGACCTATCACCCCCTGCCACACGCCCATGCGCCGGCGGCGGGTACTATGTAGATGTAGATAAAAAGTATTTTCCCCGACACTTTAGTACTGTCACACCTTCGTTCTGGGTGTTTTCCGAATAATCCACGGGAGACAAGGGAAGGGTGAGCAGAGCTCTCTCTCCGCTCGACGCAAACCTCAGAATCTCCGAAATACAACCTGCATTGGGAGGGAGGGAGGGGGAGGGAAGTAGAGGAGGGGGGTGGGGGCTCTCAGGACTGGCGCTCAGAGACGCCGGAGAGGAGGGGCAGAGGGGGTGGAGGCGCGAGCGAGCGAGCGAGTGAGTGAGTGAAAGGGGGGGGGATGGGGGAGGGAGAGATTTAATGCGAGTTAAAATAAGGGACACACGCTCCCCGAGAGACACGAGACAGATGGCACGAAAGAAGAAGACGGATGCCCCGGAGCATTTGTCTTGATTCCTCCTTCGCCGCGTTGGAGAAGAGTTGGGGTTAAGGGAGGGGTGGGGTGCAAACCATTCTCGCATTCCTTTCCCTCCACCTCGCACCTCCACCTCTCCCAACCCCTCCACGGAATTTATTCCAACCCCCCCCGTTGCGACGCCAGCATTGGTCGATTCATGAGGGAAGAAGGCGCATTTGGGACAATAGTTAAATAAATATCTCCCTCCGCTGAATGGAGCACTTCATGACTACACGCGAAAACTGCTACGAGCGTACATATAGTGTCTCGCAACTTTTAGAGGGATTAAGAATGGAGCCCCTAGATTCTCGAAGGCTACACGCTAGGCTAGGTTGCTTGAGAAATTCAGAACTGATATTTTTCAGAGCGACAAGGAGAATATTATCATGACGCCTCACAACATCTCTAGGTCTGACAGATGCGATAAAATAAAAGAGATACACTGCCGAACAGATAAAAAATCTTGTTCTGTCCGCGAACAATAAGCGACCACAATACAAATTAAGCTCCACTAAATACACTCCAATAATTCATGTCACAATTTCATCTCCGAAAAAAAACTTACACCTTTATACGGCTGGTGACCTAACACCCCCTGCCACACGCCCATGTGGCGCCTCGCGGGGCATTGTGTAGATGTAGATGAAGATGATTAGGTCATTGCGCTACACTGAAGTAGGGATCGGGATGTCCACGCGTAATAGAGACTTAGTTTTCCTGGATAAGAGCCCTGGGTTTCTGGGTGGGAAGCCAATCCCCTAGTCACCACACCAACACCATCTTCAGACTGCATCCTTCTTTTTGGCTTTCCATCGGAGAAGGGTTGGGTATTCAGTTGTCGATATTATGTCATTCCTCCTTCATCGGATAAGTTATTAGCAAATACTTCATTCAATTTTATCTCTCTCTCCGATGGCGATACAGCCATAGTTGAGCCTTGGCCTCGTCAATTTTCCTTCTCCATCCATCTCGGTCTCTTGACTGTTCTCTCCAGTTCCCGATTCTTAGTAGGTCTCTTGCATCGTTGTTTATATCATCTTCCCATCTTGTCCTTGGTTTGCCCACTGGTCTCTTTCCTCCCATACTCTCCAAGAAGACTTTTTTTTGCCACCCTAGTCTCTGGCGTCCACTGGACATGTGCTGCCCATCGGAGCCTCATTAGCTTAATGTGTGTGGAAAGTTTGGGTTCTTCGTACAGTTCATATATTTCTTGGTTCCAACGAATTCTCCATATCCCTTCACTGTTTACTGGCCCATAGATTCTCCTCAGCATCCTTCTTTTTAGGCTATCCAGTAGTTCAGCAGATTTGGCCGTCATTGTCCATGTTTCACTTCCGTATGTCAGAACTGTCCGTATAAGGGTTTTATAGATTTTGACCTTTGTTTCCCTGTACACATTTCTAGACATAGAGACAGAAAGTAGAGAGTAGAAGGTACATCAACATCTACATCTACGTCATACCCTGCAAGCCACCCAAAGGGTGTGTGGCAGGGGGTGCTTCCACACATGTGTTTTCTTCGTGAATCATATTACGAGCGTACATCTACATCTACGTGATACCCTGCGAGCCACCACGAGGGTGTGTGG
Organism: Ceriagrion tenellum; assembly: GCA_963169105.1. Taxonomy (NCBI): domain Eukaryota; kingdom Metazoa; phylum Arthropoda; class Insecta; order Odonata; family Coenagrionidae; genus Ceriagrion; species Ceriagrion tenellum. Next base: position 21,037,425 of record OY720632.1, read on the forward strand.
CAGGGGGTGAAGATCACCAAACATGCACTATTGACATGCAAGTAGGATATTTAAGGGAGATATGCTAGATAATAGGGTCACATGGAGCTAGATGGTTAGTATCTACATAATAAGGAAGGAATTATTGGTTGTTTTTACATGCATCATGCACTACAGACTAACTATATTTCACCTACCTATACTTTGCTACGCTGCCTATTGTTCTCTCTTATAGTACGTGGGAAAAATGAGATTTAAAATCTATCGGTACGACAATCTATCTCTCTAATCTTGTTAATATGATCAAACCTAGCATAATATGCAGGGGTTCTCAATATATATCTAACGTCATCTGTGAACAAAACGGTTTCGAATTTACTTAAAAGGTTTAACCTAAATTTTAACCTGCGTTCTGATAGTAATTCCCATCCTAGTTCTTCTATTAAACTCGTAACACTTATACAATTATCATAACGGCCTTTAGCAAACCTAGCAGATCTCCTTTGCACGCGCTCTAATTCTTTAATCATACCTTCCTCGTACGGATCCCATATACTAGCGGCATTGCGGCGTAGTCTCTATTGACAGCGTAGGTAACATTAGAGTGACCTGTTGCATTTCAAAATTTATTTATTTGATAAGTTTATAGTTCACTCAACATAAAAACATAATACAAGGGTAAACTATTACACAGTTCAATACACAACACAATAACAACAGTCAAGTCTGGCTGAACATTACATAATAGTCTTGATAACATGAGTGATCGTTTTCCATAGGACAGATTTTACACTTTTGATAACAATTACTGTATATCCTTCCTAAAATTTTCTTTTGACATGATAGTATTCAGTTCTTTACAAAAGGTACTGTAGGTAATACATATTTTATTCAATTGTGCAGTCTTACAATAATTTGTATTTACATCTCTTACATAAAAAGTTCTTTTAAGTCTCCCTTTCTTTGCTGGGACTATAATATTTAATTTACCAACTAATTCCATACCTTTGTTAGTAATATCATACAAAAATAGTAAGTCATTTATAATTCTTCTTTCACTAAGACTCTGAAATTTAAACTAGTAGCATATCTTTGTTAATGGATACTATATTACTTTAAATCCAGTTAAGTATTTGATGGGGTATACAGTGACAATTGTATGATAAAAAGATTCTAACATGGGGAGTTAATTGACGTTTTCTTATAATCTGAGAGCCTTTTCATGACTCCAATAGGGACATCCAAGTACTTCGTAAGACCTTTTGGAGAGCGCTGTGATTGGGCTCTTCTTCCATTGTCTCACGTGCGGGACTGGGAGTCCGAAGTCATCTTACGTGAGTTTTGCTTACTCGTGAGGTCATATTTGTATCACTTTTATTTAAATTTCCTGAAGAAAAACCGTAGTTTTTGATACTATAAACAGCACGTAGTTTCCCCTTAAGGATTTGTTTGTGATGATTTTTTTGGATGCCATGAGAAAATCAGTAAAACAAACAGCAATCTTTGCTGTGTCAAGGTTCGCCTACAGCTTGAATTCTGGCTTGCCGAAGGTGGTTTTTGGTAGGTAACCCCTCTAGCAAAAAGTTAAAAGGTTCACTCTTGTACTTTTCGTCGTAATGGTGTAAATAGCATATATTTCTAATAAAGTCATTAAAAACCTGTACAAACTGAAAAGTTTTCGTAACCTGATGTCTTTGCCACTGAGACTCAAATTAGCTAAAACATTACTTATCTCTCATATTGATTACTGTTCGTTGGTAATGTCCATTATTTCAAAATCTCAGATATCCAAACTGCAAAAAAATACAAAACTGTGTAATGCGTTGTGTGCGATGTAGCATTTAATGAGCATATCACACCGTATTACTATGAATTAAAAATTCTAAAAATTGAACAAAGAAGAAAATTGCAAATGGGTGTGTTTATGCACAAATTATTGAAAACTGAAACTCCTTCTTACATTTATCAGCCATATGAAGATAATTTGGTCAAAAACATAAAAAAAAACCAGGAATAATAACGAATTAATTGTACCCTGGCACAGAACGTCTATGTATCATAACTCTTTTTATGTAAATTCATGCATTGTATGGAATTCTATTCCGCAAACGCTGAAAAATATTAAGTCAAACGAAAGATTTTAAAAATGCTTGCTGTCTTATTATCTCAGTGATAGTTAATATTTTGTTAAATATCTTGGATTAAATTCATGAATATGCTACCATTGTGATTGCTACAATGCATTGAGCATGGAATTGTAATATTTGTTGTGGGCAAGTGCTGTGATTTGATAAGATTCTTGTAAATAGTGACATGTTTTCTATGTGATTGTTATTATTTTTTGCCTGAGTTGTAATTACTTATGCCTGCTCCAAAGGAATTCTTTCCTAGAGCCGATAAATCTTATCTTATCTTATCTAAACACTAACAAAACACAACTGTATTGCCTGGCGTATACTCCGCTTTCCCAGAGTGTTCAAAATTAGATTTTTTCATGTTCATATTTTTCAGCTTATTTCAAAACCGCGAAAAGACGAAATGTTACTATCCTCAGGCGCGTCAGTGTCGTGAATCGTGAGTTGTTCGTATTCTCTCTGCCGCAGAAATTGTTTCGTACCAGCAGACCTCAAATGCCGTTTAATACATTTAAAACGTTAAAATCGTTATCGTTAAAATTAAGTGAAATATAAAAAATCGTTAAAAACGGCATAAAACGTCGTTTTATTCGCGTACAATTCGGTACCATAACAGCTATGATCGTCGTCATGAATAGTGCGAATCGTGACATTAAATAGACTAGATCTTTCTCTTTATATTCTCTACGTTCTTATTCATGCATGCTATAAATATTAATGTTGTTATTTATGCATGATATTTTGAATCTGTATTACTAGTCCTTGTATCCCTTGCATGTCGTAACATTTACATCTACATCTACGTAATACCCTGCGAGCCACCACGAGGGTGTGTGGCAGGGGGTGAAGATCACCAAACATGCACTATTGCCATGTAAGTAGGATATATAATGTAGACATGCTAGAAAATAGGGTCATAGTTTATTAGTTACTACAGTAGATTATTAGTTATTGCAAGTAATTGCAGTAGTTATTACAATAGAATATTAGTTACTACGGTTTAGTACAGGTTAAAATCTACATATTAAGGAAGGGATTATTGGTAGTTATTACATGCATCATGCACTACAGACTATTCTAACTATGCTTCACCTACCTATCCCTTTTGCTACGTTGCCTATTGTTCTCTCTTATGGTACGCGGGAAAAATGACATTTTAAATCTATCGGTACGACAATCTATCTCTCTAATTTTGTTAATATGATCAAACCTAGCATAATACGCAGGGGTTCTTAATATATATCTAACGTCATCTGTGAACAAATCGGTTTCGAATTTACCTAAAAGGTTTAACCTAAATTTTAACCTGCGTTCTGATAGTAATTCCCATCCTAGTTCTTCTATTAAACTCGTAACACTAATACAAATATCATAACGACATTTAACAAATCTAGCGGATCTCCTTTGCACGCGCTCTAATTCTTTTATCATACCTTCCTCGTAGGGATCCCATATACTAGCGGCATATTCTAAATGAGGCCTGACAAGTGTAAAATAGCTTCTTTCTCGGACTCTCTCATCGCATTTGCCTAGAACCCTTTTTACGAATCCTAATCTACGGTTTGATACACTAGTTATTTCCCTGATTGACGATAGAATGTTTCTTGGTTAGTAGATTTTTAATCGGCGCGTTGCTTGTGTGGTACGCTGGTTTCAATGTAGTTTCGGTGTTCTGCCATATAATTCATGCATTCCTGGTGTGGAAGCACCCTCTACGACACACCCTTGAGGTGGCTTGCAGGATATGACGTAGATGTGGATGTAGATGGCGTTGTATCATTGCCATACCAGCTACGTCTTGTGTTCAGTAGGTACATGGGTAGTCTTCAATGCTAAAATAATCGTTCAGCGAAAATTTAGCATATTCGCTTGCTTCCAAATATTAAGGACAACCAACGTGTAAAGAATTGGAATGAGGAAAGACGGGAAAAGCATGAAAACGTACCTACTTGTGCATTGAGAGAATGGCTAATGGAGAGTTAATGAAGTGTTCAAAAACGTCTCACGCAATACTTGAGTAATAATAATAATACGTAATACTTTAACCCCAAGAAGAACAATTGAACGATAATCTCAAGGAATTTTGGTCGTATGTTCGGTACACTCAAGGAAATAAATCAACAGTACACACGCTTAAGAATATCAAAGGGAAAGTGAAAGAACGTTGTTATTTTTCAATCGTTAGGCCTCATCTGGAATATGCTGCCAGAGTATGGGATCCATACGAAACGGGGTTGATATCAGAGTTAGATCGCGTTAAGCGAACAGGACCTAGGTTTGTAAAAGGATGCTACGATAATTTTACTAGTGTGTCTGGACTGTTAGAAGAATTAGGATGGGAATCGCTATCACAGCGTAGATTAAATTATAGGCTTAACCTCCTAAAGAAATTTCAGGAAAATCATTTTACTGACGACGTAAAAAGCATACTATTAACCCCTTCGTACTACGGCAGATTAGATCGCGCCAATAAAATTAGAGAGCTAGATTGGAGAACCGATAGGTATAAAATGTCATTTTTTCCGCGTACCATTCGGGACCATAACAGCTGTGATCGTCGTCATGAATAGTTCGAGTATTGACAATAGGCAGGCAGTAAATCTTTCTCATTATATTCTCCTCTTTCTTATTTATGCATGATGTATATATTGATGTTCTTATTTATGCATAATATTTGGAATATGTAGTAGTAGTCCTTGTACCCCTTACATGTTGGAACGATTGACGATAGACTGTTTGTTGGTTATTAGATTTTTAATTGGCGCTTGGCATGTGTGGTAAGCGGGTTTCAATGTAATTTCGGTGTTCTACCGTATCATTCATGCATGCCTGGTGTGGAAGCACCCCCTGCCACACACCCTTTGGGTGTCTTGCAGGGTATGACGTAGATGTAGATGAACCCCAAGGGGTTTAGGCTCATCTCTTTCCCCTTTTCTCTCGTGTACGACTTTAGAGCTAATTCATCCAGAGCTTATATGTACTTTTGATCCTGCAAACGGCACCAAGGACCAGTCACGGAGGGCGCTGATTACCCGGCAGTGAAAAATTAAAAAAAAAAAGAGGAGAGGGAAATTCACGCTCGTGACTAGCAGTTGTCGAACGGCGAGTATTACAAGTTTTTCTACAAGCGCTATCAATTTTTTCAATGGATATATTAAACTTTGTTATTCCACAGTGAATTTAATGACTTACGACCATGGTTTTGACGATTAACGTCATCGTCACCTGATGTCGACGGAAATCGTCGAAACCATGGTCTTAAGTCATTAAATTCATTCTCAAAAAAATAAGTTTATTCTATTCATTCAAAATGTTTAGCAAATTCCATAAAGTATCGCCGGAAACCACCAACTTTAAGCGCTATCAAGGTTAAAATTAGAAATCAGTGGTATCCTTGAGCATTAGGACTTAGTCGAGACTCAGGAAATCCGTGTCCCTCCAAAATAATCCGAATGGTGCACTCCAGGCAGGTTTTTGGGATCCTCCACGTCATCTACCAATGAGAATGACTTCCGCTTTCTTTGCTATCTGGCAAGATTTATTGCCGAAGAAAAGATATTTCACGGCACTCCGACAAAACTTTCCCGCTGCTTATGCTATTAGTTGGAGGATGGGGAATGAAAGGTTATAATTAATGAAAGTGAGGAAGAAACACGAGTTATTTCATCATGTGGACCCCTGAAGATGATTCATTGGTATACCTTGGGCCTGGGAACCCGAGGAAGGGCCCCCTCGAATCCGGCCCAGATTCTGATGAGTTTAACACCCCGGCGACGAAGTGTGAAATCTGCAACTCGAGTTAGGAAGAGGCCGTACTTCCGGTTTGCTCCCGTCCGCCCTCTCCCCCCATCCCTCCGTACCAGGGCACCTCGACGCCCAAGATTGACGACGCCGGTGACGAGTAGGGGGGGGGGGGGCGGACGGTAGGAGGAGGAGGAGGAGAGGGAAGGGGAAAAGGTGTCGGTGGGAGATTTCCGCGATTCCCATTCCACGGCGAGCGTGCGCTGAAGTGCACCCTTCAGGTACGTTTTTATGAACGCGTTGCAGACCACGAGACGCGAAAGCGAGATCCTCAGCCAATCAGAAGCCCGGATTTCTTCGCAATGAGTTCGCGTATGCTCGCGTAGAGTCGCGTCGCCCGAGTTGAAATATTTTCAACTTTCGACGCGAGGAACGCGTAGAATCACAAACATGGCTGACCAGCGAAGTGTAGGTTCTAAGGATGAATTAATCATCTTTAAAATAATACAATATAATAATAATCAATAATAATAATAATAAGAGGGCAGCGGACGAAACAGGTATGGACTTTGACCCGAAATCAAACGGTAGCGTCGACGGCAAGTCCCTCTTGTCGTTGAAGGCAGACGTCCTTAAGCTCGAAATTAAAAAAGCCGAGCAGAACGCCTTGCTCAAGGCACATACCTTTCTGTCCAATCCTTTTCACACATGCACAATCCTTTTCTGTCGTGGTAGTAAATTGCCGTAGCTTAAGGAATAAAGTAGCTGACTTCTACCATCTAATTGAAACTACTGACGCAGACTTAATTATAGGGACGGAAAGTTGGTTGTGTAACGAAATCGCAGATAATGAAGTATTCCCAAAAAATTTCACAGTTTATAGAAAAGATAGAGTGGAAAGGACCGGGGGAGGAGTTTTTATTGCAGTGAAGGATTGTTATATTAGTAGGAGGGAGTCATTTTCCGACGACCAGGTAGAAAGCGTATGGTGCTCCATTCAAAATCCTAAAGCAAAAACAATCTATGTGTGCGCATATTACAGACCACCAGATACCCATATAACCTCAATATTAGAACTAGAAAGTCAACTCAGTAAATTAACCACTCAAAAAAACGACTGTCATATTATAATCGGTGGGGATTTCAATCTTCCGTCCATAGACTGGGACACGTACAGTTTTATCACTGGGGGGAAAGACAAAGACCTTTGTGAGTCACTCCTGTATACATTCACATCTCACTCACTACATCAATTAGTCACTGCTCCAACTAGAGGGAAAAATACACTTGATCTTTTAGCGACAAATATTCCACACATGGTTGTAAACATAGGTACGGATAAGGGAATAAGCGACCACAAGATAGTTAAAGCTAATTTTTCCGTGAGCATGATCAAGAAACATAATCCACAAAGAAAAATCTACTTATATAATAAGGCTGACTACGAAGGTATGAAACGAGAGTTCCAAAAGTCATTTACTAATTTTCAAAAAATAAGTATCAACAGTAATACTGAGGTTTTGTGGAATACTTTCCTGAACGTTACACGATCAGTAGTTAGCAAATACATACCAAGTAAATGGAAAAGAGCCAATTCAGAGCCTAGGTGGTATAACGCGGAGGTTAGAAAAACATTAAAGCACCAAAGAACATGTCATGCTAGGTTAAAAAGGGCAAAAATTAACAAATCCTCCGAAGAACTATACACAGTCACCGAAAATTACAAAATATCTAAACTCTTAGCAAAAAAAGCGTGCCGAAGGGCGTTAGCTGATTTCAAAAGTAAATTACTGGGAGAACAATTGAACGATAATCCCAAGGCATTTTGGTCGTATGTTAGGGACACTCAAGGAAATAAATCAACAGTACACACGCTTAAGAATATCAAAGGGGAAAAGATAACCAACAGTCTACAAAAAGCCAATTCGTTAAACTCATTCTTCAAAAGCATTTTCAGTACTTATACACCACATCTTTTCGATCCGCAGCCAGTTCGTTCCCAAACATGTATGCCTGAAATTATTATAAATTGTCGCGGCATAGAACAGCAGCTAAAAAATATTAACCCCAACAAATCCCCCGGTCCAGATCAAATACCTGCTCGCGTATATAAAACAATGGCATCAGACATAGCGCCTTACTTAGAATTAATATTTACAAAATCTTTAGTAGATCATGTAGTGCCTAAGGACTGGAGAGTAGCAAATGTCACACCTATATTCAAAAGCGGCGACAGGGAAGACCCTAGTAACTATAGGCCTATTTCTCTCACATCCATTTCCTGTAAGGTATTTGAACACATAATCGTAAGCTCCATTATGAGTCATTTAGATAGGGAGGAATTGTTAATAAATAACCAACACGGATTTCGAAAGGGTAGATCTTGCGAAACCCAATTGGCCCTCTTCGTTCATGACATCTTGCTCTCGGGTGAAAATAATCTACATCTACATCTACATCTACGTCATACCCTGCAAGCCACCCAAAGGGTGTGTGGCAGGGGGTGCTTTCGCACCAGGCATGCATGAATGATATGGTAGAACACCGACATTACATTAAAAACCCGCGTACCACACATGCAAAGCGCCAATTACAAATCTAATACCCAAGAAACATTGTATCTCCAATCGTTCTAACATGCAAGGGATACAAAGACTACTACTACAGATTCAAAATATCATGCATAAATAAGAACATCATTATTTACATCATGCATAAATAAGAAAGAGGAGAATATAATGAGAAAGATTAACTGCCTGCCTATTGTCAATACTCGAACTATTCATGACGACGATCACAGCTGTTATGGTCCCGAATGGTACGCGGAAAAAATGACATTTTATACCTATCGGTTCTACAATCTAGCTCTCTAATTTTATTGGCGCGATCTAATCTGCCGTAGTACGAGGGGGTTAATAGTATGTTTTTTACGTCGTCAGTAAAATGATTTTCCTGAAATTTATTTAGGAGGTTAAGCCTATAATTTAATCTACGCTGTGATAGCGATTCCCATCCTAATTCTTCCAACAGTCCAGACACACTAGCCAACTTATCGTAGCATCGTTTCACAAACCTAGCTCCTCTTCGCTGTACGCGATCTAACTCTGATATCAAGCCCGTTTCGTATGGATCCCATACACTAACAGCATATTCCAGATGAGGCCTAACGATTGAAAAATAACAACGTTCTTTCACTTTCTCATTACATTTTCCGAGTACTCTCTTGATAAAGCCTAGCTTCCTATATGCTTGACCGCATATTTCCCTAATATGTTTTCCCCAAGATAGGTCGTGACTAATTGTGACTCCTAAGTACTTAACAGACTCGGCGTGAATAATTTCTGTATTTTTAATTCTGTATGCCCTAAATGGCCAATTTTTCTTTTTCCAAAAGCTGACTGCTACGCACTTTTTTATGTTTAGTTCCATCTGCCACTTTTCGCACCAAGCATGAATAGCAAGTAGGTCGATTGTTAACGAGTCGCTATCTTCGGAATTGTTAATATCCCTATACACAACCGCGTCGTCTGCGAAGAGTCTAAGCTTACTTTTAACGACGTTACTAATATCATTAATGTACAAGAGAAATAAAAGTGGACCAATTACACTTCCCTGAGGAACACCCGATGTAACGCTAGCTGTGTTTGACATGATACCGTCTATGACAACCCTTTGTTCCCGCCCATGTAAGAATTGATTAATCCAACTAATAATGTTTTTATCTATTCCATATGCTTCTAGTTTTGAGAGCAACTTAACATGAGGTACCTTATCAAAAGCTTTCCTAAAATCGAGGAATATCGCGTCAACTTGGACATTATTTTCACCCGAGAGCAAGATGTCATGAACGAAGAGGGCCAATTGGGTTTCGCAAGATCTACCCTTTCGAAATCCGTGTTGGTTATTTATTAACAATTCCTCCCTATCTAAATGACTCATAATGGAGCTTACGATTATGTGTTCAAATACCTTACAGGAAATGGATGTGAGAGAAATAGGCCTATAGTTACTAGGGTCTTCCCTGTCGCCGCTTTTGAATATAGGTGTGACATTTGCTACTCTCCAGTCCTTAGGCACTACATGATCTACTAAAGATTTTGTAAATATTAATTCTAAGTAAGGCGCTATGTCTGATGCCATTGTTTTATATACGCGAGCAGGTATTTGATCTGGACCGGGGGATTTGTTGGGGTTAATATTTTTTAGCTGCTGTTCTATGCCGCGACAATTTATAATAATTTCAGGCATACATGTTTGGGAACGAACTGGCTGCGGATCGAAAAGATGTGGTGTATAAGTACTGAAAATGCTTTTGAAGAATGAGTTTAACGAATTGGCTTTTTGTAGACTGTTGGTTATCTTTTCCCCTTTGATATTCTTAAGCGTGTGTACTGTTGATTTATTTCCTTGAGTGTCCCTAACATACGACCAAAATGCCTTGGGATTATCGTTCAATTGTTCTCCCAGTAATTTACTTTTGAAATCAGCTAACGCCCTTCGGCACGCTTTTTTTGCTAAGAGTTTAGATATTTTGTAATTTTCGGTGACTGTGTATAGTTCTTCGGAGGATTTGTTAATTTTTGCCCTTTTTAACCTAGCATGACATGTTCTTTGGTGCTTTAATGTTTTTCTAACCTCCGCGTTATACCACCTAGGCTCTGAATTGGCTCTTTTCCATTTACTTGGTATGTATTTGCTAACTACTGATCGTGTAACGTTCAGGAAAGTATTCCACAAAACCTCAGTATTACTGTTGATACTTATTTTTTGAAAATTAGTAAATGACTTTTGGAACTCTCGTTTCATACCTTCGTAGTCAGCCTTATTATATAAGTAGATTTTTCTTTGTGGATTATGTTTCTTGATCATGCTCACGGAAAAATTAGCTTTAACTATCTTGTGGTCGCTTATTCCCTTATCCGTACCTATGTTTACAACCATGTGTGGAATATTTGTCGCTAAAAGATCAAGTGTATTTTTCCCTCTAGTTGGAGCAGTGACTAATTGATGTAGTGAGTGAGATGTGAATGTATACAGGAGTGACTCACAAAGGTCTTTGTCTTTCCCCCCAGTGATAAAACTGTACGTGTCCCAGTCTATGGACGGAAGATTGAAATCCCCACCGATTATAATATGACAGTCGTTTTTTTGAGTGGTTAATTTACTGAGTTGACTTTCTAGTTCTAATATTGAGGTTATATGGGTATCTGGTGGTCTGTAATATGCGCACACATAGATTGTTTTTGCTTTAGGATTTTGAATGGAGCACCATACGCTTTCTACCTGGTCGTCGGAAAATGACTCCCTCCTACTAATATAACAATCCTTCACTGCAATAAAAACTCCTCCCCCGGTCCTTTCCACTCTATCTTTTCTATAAACTGTGAAATTTTTTGGGAATACTTCATTATCTGCGATTTCGTTACACAACCAACTTTCCGTCCCTATAATTAAGTCTGCGTCAGTAGTTTCAATTAGATGGTAGAAGTCAGCTACTTTATTCCTTAAGCTACGGCAATTTACTACCACGACAGAAAAGGATTTATCAGTGAGCGTATTCCCGGAATGTGTATTCTCATTAGAACTCGCTTTCTTAGGTATATTCAAAGTTACATTACTGCTATTTTTTGAAACTGGCCTCTTACTGTTCTCTTTAGACTTAACACTTTCTTGGATATTTTTTCTATTAAATATTGTTCGCGATGGTACCTGATTCGACCCATTAGCTGACCTACACTCTGCCCTACCCTCTATCCTAAAAAAGGTCTACAGTGATCGAGTATGCTACTCGCTACACAGCTAGCTGCCTCGGCCGTGTAATGGACACCAGAACGGTTCAGAGGGGTCCGACACGATCGGATTGCCGGCCGAAGGTCGACGAAGGAGGCTCCAATGTCCGTGCAGAAGCGACGCAACCTCTGGTTTATGCCCTCCACTCGGCTCCAAACCAGGGGTCCACGATCGATCCTCGGGACAAGAGTACAAATTTCAAGCGTCATGTCAACCCCTTCGTCGCGACTTACCCGCTTCACTTCAGAGTCCAGTTCCCTGAAGGAACGCAGGATCTCCTCGGATCCACGGTCCATGGCGTCGTTAACGCCGACATGGGCCACAATCTGCAGACTTGAGCACTTCGTGCCCCGGACCGCTGCACCAACCGCCTGCGTCACCTGCGGAACACCGCCACTTGGAATGCACCATGACGTTACACGGTGGCTTATACCCTCATGGCCTGCCCTTTCCCGCAAAGGGACCATAACACGGCGGACGTTACTACTACCTATCACTACAATCCCCCCCTTCCCACTCTGACGACTCTTCCTAGGTGCCGGTCTCGGAGTAGGAGTAGGCACGTCAGGCACCTCGGAATTTCCATCCGAAAGCAACTGGTACCTGTTCGAAACGGGAATGGGAGGTGCCAAAGCATCTCCTGAACCACGCTTCAGAGTGACCTTACCTCCACTCCTCCGAGACACGACCCTCCAGACCTCCTGTTTACGGAGTTGTACTGCCCCTTCATCGGAAGACGGACCTTCAGGCAAACTCTCGATCGTCCAGCCACTGTTAGCAATCGAGCGAACTCGTGCAGCCCGTAGGGCGCGGCGAACTTTCGAAGAGCGACCCAAATTTCCATCCACCTTCGGGACGCATACCACTCTTTCAACCTTAGACTGGAGTTCCCGCAGGATTCTCTCCAACTCGGCGATGCGGGCTCGGAGAACCGCACACTCGCCGGCGTTTTTGATCATCCCAACAGGTGACCTATTCGAAGACATCCTAGCACTACTCGCAATGAACTCCCAAGGAAAAAAGCTTAACTACAAAAAGATGGCTATACTCAAAAGAACTGAGCGATCCTAAGCTCGGTCACAATGGGCAAAGTAACAACAATACTTCTACGAAATAACTTTAACACAGACCTCACACCTGGCAAAGAGCTAACTAAAATACGAGATAAATAAGAACACAAACTCTCTAGCACAAAAGGTAACTGACTTTCACTTTTAGGACGCTAAAGATAGGGGAGGAAGGACAGGTGATGTCACGCAAGTGAGCTATGAGGGGTTGAAGCACTGACGAAGCACGCGAGAAAGATCTGTGTTTTTGGATTCAACCTAACTAAATGATATTATATTAAATAAGTGCAAAAGTAGTAATTAAAGAGGCTTTAACTGGCTATATGTATAAATTAGAATATCAGTCGATGGTTTTACAAACGGTCTTAGGTAAAGGTTTTATAATAACGTTATATATACTATATAAAAAAGGGAGATGGAGAGTAAACTATTTAACGACTAGAAAAAAAAAACTATCAATCAACAAGAAAAGAAATGTAGTTAACTATTCAGTATCAGTAGACTAGACGTAAAACTAAAAGTTCAAAACAAAAGTTCTAAACTACTAAAGTTAAAACAACTTCACAACTAAAATAAACAAAGAGTTTTCAATAACGATGATAAAAAGAATATTATAGACTCAGTAATAAAATATATGTACTTAAGTAAGAGTTAGGTTATAATAAGTTCTATTCTAATAAGATTCTTTTACTACCCGAACACCAGAATCATAAACTAACGATATGCAATAACAATTTACGTACAATAGTATGAAAATATACGTGAGGATAAACAACAGAGATAACAAACTACAAAATGAAGATATGATAATAATTTGGCTTCTACTTATCACTACCAGCAAGCACTCTCGACAGACACACTCAGCGCACGAACCGGGATAACACGGCAGTGAAGAGATTCACTCACACACACAACTCACTCTTAACTAACACTAACAGAAGACCTACTATATAACGACCGAATAAGTGAAAAACGATACGATACGTGAATAACTTGGAATATATAACTAGGAGAAATAGAATTCACTACGGCTAATATATATATCACTACACTAAGGTTGCAGCTTAAAGGTACTGAGCAGCAGGTGCACAGCGAGCAGGTAGGCAGCCGGGAACCGGATTAGGGAGCGCTCCGAGAACACGTCCGTACCCTTCAAGAGCAGGCGAGCGAATCCAATAACTATAAAATAAGGCGAGCGAAACCAAATAATACAATAATGTCCAAGTTGACGCGATATTCCTCGATTTTAGGAAAGCTTTTGATAAGGTACCTCACGTTAAGTTGCTCTCAAAACTAGAAGCATATGGAATAGATAAAAACATTATTAGTTGGATTAATCAATTCTTACATGGGCGGGAACAAAGTGTTGTCATAGACGGTATCATGTCAAACACAGCTAGCGTTACATCGGGTGTTCCTCAGGGAAGTGTAATTGGTCCACTTTTATTTCTCTTGTACATTAATGATATTAGTAACGTCGTTAAAAGTAAGCTTAGACTCTTCGCAGACGACGCGGTTGTGTATAGGGATATTAACAATTCCGAAGATAGCGACTCGTTAACAATCGACCTACTTGCTATTCATGCTTGGTGCGAAAAGTGGCAGATGGAACTAAACATAAAAAAGTGCGTAGCAGTCAGCTTTTGGAAAAAGAAAAATTGGCCAGTTAGGGCTTACAGAATTAAAAATACAGAAATTATTCACGCCGAGTCTGTTAAGTACTTAGGAGTCACAATTAGTCACGACCTATCTTGGGGAAAACATATTAGGGAAATATGCGGTCAAGCATATAGGAAGCTAGGCTTTATCAAGAGAGTACTCGGAAAATGTTGTTATTTTTCAATCGTTAGGCCTCATCTGGAATATGCTGTTAGTGTATGGGATCCATACGAAACGGGATTGATAACAGAGTTAGATCGCGTACAGCGAAGAGGAGCTAGGTTTGTGAAACGATGCTACGATAAGTTGGCTAGTGTGTCTGGACTGTTAGAAGAATTAGGATGGGAATCGCTATCACAGCGTAGACTAAATTATAAGCTTAACCTCATAACTAAATTTCAGGAAAATCATTTCTCTGACGTCGTAAAAAACATACTATTAACCCCTTCGTACTACGGCAGATTAGATCGCGCCAATAAAATTAGAGAGCTAGATTGTAGAACCGATAGGTATAAAATGTCATTTTTTTCCGCGTACCATTCGGGACCATAACAGCTGTGATCGTCGTCATGAATAGTTCGAGTATTGACATAGGCAGGCAGTAAATCTTTCTCATTGTATATTCTGCTCTCTTATTTAGGCATGATGTAAATATTGGTGTTCTTATTTATGCATGATATTTTGAATCTGTAGTAGTAGTCTTTGTATCCCTTGCATGTTGGAACGATTGAAGATTGAATGTTTCTTGGGTATTAGATTTTTAATTGGCGCTTTGCATGTGTGGTACGCGGGTTTTAATGTAATGTCGGTGTTTTACCATATCATTCATGCATGCCTGGTGCGAAAGCACTCCCTGCCACACACCCTTCGGGTGGCTTGCAGGGTATGACGTAGATGTAGATGTAGATACCGAGAAGGCCATGCATGGATGTTTCTATCGAAACAGGGAGGCATGGGCTATCGAAGGAGCTGACGTTTGCCTTCCTCCGCTCCACTGGTCTTAAGTCAGAGACCGAGGGTTTCGTCCTCGCATGCCAGGATGGTGTCATTAACACACCCGTGTACCGCCGCATTATATTCAAGACGGAGGTTGCGGACACGAGATGCAGGGCGTGCCGAGCCCAGTCGGAGACTTTGAGCCACCTCCTCTCCGGCTGTAGCTAATACGACAAGTCCGCGTACATTGCTAGGCACAATGCGGCCCTGCGGGTGTTATATTTCCATCTTCGACACCATTTTGGCATCGACGATACTCCTGTGATGCCGTATGCCCCTGGAGATATTGAGTCCGTCGTGGAGAACGATAAATGCACCATCTGGTGGAATTACTCCTTTTCTACCACCAGGCAGCTGGAGGCGACCAAGCCTGATATCGTTCTCCTAGACCACCTCTCACGCTCCATGTTCGTGATAGAGTTTTCGGCCCCGGCTGAAACCAGCATGGATGCAAAGGAGGCGGAGAAACGGACGAAATATCAAGACCTGCTTTTTGAGCTTCGGCAAATGTACCCAGGACACTGTTAAACTGGTAGTCCTTATCATAGGTGTGCTCGTTGGAGGGCGCGTTGGCTCGCTGCTGGAGAGCATCAGGTGCATTCCGTCCTGCGTGGCACAGGTGGAGTCACTTGCAGCTCGAATTCAGAAGGCCGTAATACTTGGGTCCCTCCGTCTACTCCGCACGCACGACCCAACCGCAGCGTAGCCACCAACCCGATGGGCGTCGGACGTGGTTGCGATAACTGCCAAACCCCTCTGGAGTCCTCGGCAATTATGACGGCAATGAAACCCGATGCTTGCCGAGGACTCGGAGGGGAATGTTACGAAAGTAACTTTAACAATATAATAATAATATTTATTACATTAGGTAGCCTAAAAGGAGGACTTGCATTAAGACCACCATCATTTGGTCAATAGCTATGCGTTAGTCTTTCACATAATTGAACATGGAAATAGATACACAAAATTACATGAGGTTATCAGTACTTCGAGCGGAATTATCAAGTTTATCACATTCAATTATAACAAGGTATCCTCTATTCTTTCTAGAGTAAATAACCAAGATTTTATATTTTTCAATACCGTATTAATATTCGAGAGAAGTACACGTTCCTGTACAATTATAAGGACTATCGATACAGGGATAGAAACCTTCGGCAGAAGGCGTGGAGGGAAAAGGGATTCAATGGTGCCACTGCATCCGTTTCTTTCTTTTAAAAACTGCACGTTAATGAGTTCTCAGCAAGTTGGCGTGCGGTTGAGAGGAATTAAGTTGTAGAGGAAATAAAAGAACAATAGCTATTGCACTTGGATGGAGCTAGATAACTATCAACACACAATTATCAACAATAGGTTTTAGAGCGATAAGCACACACGGCCGCCACGCTTCTTTTTTAAACCATTTCTTCTCTGCTAGGCGCGTAGGTATTTATAACAAACTAGCAAAGGGTTCAGAAAGGGACGGTCTTGCGAGATGTACGTAAATGTGTAAACGTATGGTGTACGTAAATGACTTGAATACAGTAGTAAAAAAAAGCAAGCTCCGTCTTTTTGCCGATGATGCAGTAGTGTATAAGGAAATTAGAAATGAAGAGGACATCCAGTCTTTTGCTAAGGATATAGATGCGATTGATGATTGGTGTGATAGTTGGCAGCTAGAATTAAATTTGAAGAAATGCGCGATTATGAATTTTTGGAAAAAGAATGGCTTTCCCCGGAATAATTATTGCATCAAAGAAAACAAAATATGTAACGTAGATTCAATTAAATACTTAGGCGTCACCATCAGTGAAGACATGTCATGGGGGAAACACATCAGGGAAATAACTAGTGTAGCAAACCGTAGATTAGGATTCGTAAAAAGGGTTCTAAGCAAATTCGATGAGAGAGTACGTGAAAGAAGCTATCTTACACTTGTTAGGCCTCATTTAGAATATGCCGCTAGTATATGGGATCCCTACGAGAAAGGCATGATAAAAGAATTAGAGCGCGTGCAAAGGCGATCTGCTAGGTTTGTTAAATGCCGTTATGATAATTGTATTAGTGTTACGAGGTTAATAGAAGAACTAGATTGGGAATTACTATCAGAACGCAGGTTAAAATTTAGGTTAAACCTTTTTAGTAAATTTGAAACCGATTTGTTCACAGATGACGTTAGATACATGTATATTGAGAACCCCTGCGTATTATGCTAGGTTTGATCAGATAAACAAGATTAGAGAGATAGATTGTCGTACCGATAGATTTAAAATGTCATTTTTCCCGCGTACCATAAGAGAGAACAATAGGCAGCTTAGCAAAGGGATAGGTAGGTGAAATATAGTTAGAGTAGTTTGTAGTGCATGATGCATGTAATAACAACCATTAATCCCTTTCTTATTATGTAGATACCAACCATGTGACCCTATTATCTAGCATGCCTTCATTAAATATCCTAGTTGCATGTCAATAGTGCATGTTTGGTGATCTTCACCTCCTGCCACACACCCTCGTGGTGGCTCGCAGGGTATTACGTAGATGTAGATGTAGGTGCCTCCTACGCGTAGGTTCGCCTACGCGTAGGTTTGCTTGCATGCGAACGGTTCACGCGAAGAAATGACGCGTCTCGTCGCGCGCGTGCGCGTCTGACGCGTCCATGGAAACGTAGCTTCCAAGTTGGCAAACCGATAGAGAACCTAATTGATGTCCTAAACCAATTTAATTTCAATGCGCGAAATTACACGGAGGAGAAATCATTCGCTTGGACCGGGTCTCAGGCCCGAGTACCATGATTCCGCGCCGTGTGCTCTAGCCTGTTTAGGTAACGAGACTTCCCTTAGAAGCGCATAATTGAGTTCGATGGGAACAACTATTTCAGATACTCGGGAAAATGGGTATAGATTGTCGAGACCCAAAACTTTACACAAGGCCCATAGGGCACAGATTAAGGTTACGGACGGTGATTCGAGGTGGGCAGCTAGAGGTCGCGGGGTAAGACAAGGGTGTCTGTTGTTGCCTTCGCTTTTCAACATCTGTGCCTAGGAAATTGTAAGAGAGGCATAGGAAGAACTAGGCGTGGGGTTCAAAGTAGGAAGGCACCCGATAAAGTCGATTAGATTCGCGGACGATGAGGCTCTGATCAGTCGGTCTCCGAAGGTATTTCAAGCTTCAGTAGATTTTTGAATTTCTGAGCGGAAAACACGGAATGAAGATAAATCATAAGAAAACAAAAGTAATGAGATTCGGTAGGACAAAAAAGCGAGGCTGATGATAGGTAGGTAAAAGTAGGACTCAAACTGGAGGAAGTGGAGCATTTCAATGACTTGGGTAGTTCTGGAGAAGAAATTGTGCATAGTAGCAAAGGCAAAAGGAATGGCTTTGGATAAGGAGGCGTTCAATAATAGATGAGGGCTGATGACGGAGACCTTGAGTAAGGGTGTGAAGTAGAGGCTGGTGAAGAGCTTGTAAAATATTAACAATGCAACCCGACAGCCCCACGTTGTGGGTCAGAAATGGAAACAATCTCTATTATCGTTAACTCAAAATGCCCACGTGGTGAGTATCAAAAATGGAAAATAAATGTAAGATAAATTAACCACGGTCTCCTACCTTTTTCAATTGCCCCAGCCTTCTCTGCGGTAGATAACATGAGAAACACAAAACAACATGCGATACGTGATAACTAGCAATTTAATTGATCAGACAAAATCATATCATTGAATCAAGACACACAAAAACAAAGTATGTAATATCTTTACCTTTAACTTAAGGTCATGACCCAGACAATTGTAATATTCTGCACCTCATACAGTTACTTCAAATGATTTACTTATCTTTAAACATTTTATAATAATCAACTTCTTTGAATTAAGCCATATATCTTCTTTAAACATTCATTACTCCAATGTAAATAAAACAAAACTAGCATCAACCTCTAATCCGGGTTGTACCCAACTGGGTTGTATGGCTTATTTAAAATACAGAATTAAAGTCCATATTTACGCTCTTGTTGACAATACAGGTTGATACGTGGCTGGTGTCACTCTAGCTTTACAGCCTCCGGAACCCGTAGTCCTGGCGTAATGTGATCACAACATCTGCACGAATGGTAGTCCTGTATCAGGGTCTCTCTCTCTCTCTGGCCCCAGTATCGCGGCTGAATGTCCGCTTCCTCCGGAATATGGCACAGAACCCCCACCACACGTCCGTTCCCTTCAAGAACTCTCCTGTCCATCCCCCGCTCGTGCTTTTCTATTCGTCCCCTTACCCAATTCATCATTGTCGGCTTTGGCTCTGCCCTCCGTTTCCCTATTGTTTCACCGCGAAAAGTTAAACATGGTGGGTGTTTAATTGTTATTTCTCCCACGCGGTGGGAAAAGAATATGGAGGCCCGCGTTGTGTTACAAGCTTGATATGGAGAATAGCGTTGTGTGGAAAAGTGTACCCTGAGAAAGGAGGACGTGAAAAAGCTGCAAGCATTTGAGATGTGGATGTGGAGAAGGCGTGGTGGACGGAGATGAAGACAATCGAGGAAGTGCTTGGTATGGTGGGCGAGAAAAAGGAAACTGCCGAATGAGATCCGGGATAGGCAGGGTTGATGGCTGCGGAGGATGTAATAATGGGGTTGCACAAGATCGTGATAGAAGGAAGGATGCTGGGCAAGCAAGGAATGGGAAGGAAAAGAATGGGATTTATGGACGGAATGAAGAAGAGTAATTCTAATGCTGAGGTGAAAAAGGAAATACTATTGGTTGATAGGGCCCTGAAAGTGTAGAGAATCTGGTTTGGGGAATTTCTTTGAATTTCAACAAAACCTACATGGTACCTGTGGAATACTTAAAAATAAAACATAAACTTAGTATAATTCCACGTTTTCTTCTTTGAAATCTACATTCAGAATAGCCTCCACACCATCGTAACATTCTCTAGCTGGCTGTTAAATGGAAGAGACGATTGAAAACGAAGTCTTTAGCCCTGTTTATTAGAATGGTTAGAGAAGGGATGTGAGATGAAGACACTCGACATCGGCACTGGTTAATTCTCACCATTGGTCTTAATAATATTAATACCTTAAAAGACTCACGGTTTCATGTTACATTCCATGAACAGAGCACGGGGAATCGTGTCTTCTACGCAACATTAAAATAGACTTCGAGATTCCACTGAATAATCTTCTCGTTTGATCGGACTCTAACCCAAGCCCTTGGAATCTAAAGACAACCCTCTTCCCTTCTTACCACCAAATGCACAAGTAGTATGTTATGAAATGGAAGTTGCATGTAATATTTCACAATTTTGTCGTTAGGATCTAATAACAATAAGGCGTCTTTATTGGGGCGAGACTGAGACTAAAGGCTGGGACACAATCAACGTGTACGTGTGACGCGAGACGTTAACGGGACAACGGGAGACGGGGAACGCAAGTCAGCGGACACAATCGACGTTAACACGGCCCGGAGTAACAATTGACTAACGCAGGCGCAGCTAAGAGATCAGGTGTAAACAACTGTGAAAGTAAATAAGTTGTCTCTGCCAAGAGCAATCTTCAACAGTTGGATGTATCTGTCGACAGATGGCTCCCATTCCCGGATTCTCGGGACTATTCTGATTGGTTTTCCGCGTACGGGACACGGGAAGAGATGGAAGTTGCCCATCTCTCGCGTACACGTACTCCCCGTACACGTTGATTGTGTCCGTTCGCTATACTTTCCCATTCAGCCATCTTTTCGCGTATTCCCGTTAACGGCTCACGTTACACGTACACGTTGATTGTGTCCCAGCCTTAAAGCAGTCCCTTCTCCCATCTAACCCTTCGTCAGATAAGTACATGAAATAAGCGTGAAGAAAGATTTGTGGGAAAAACGTAAGGAAGTAAAGAAGAGGATATCCTTGACGAAAAAACTCACTGCGGGAAAACACCCACACATGAAGGGGAGCGTGAAAAACCTGCGAAAACCTTCATACAGATTAAGCTAATGTGACACAAACGAAACAAAAAAATCCATGAAATACACATGAATGATAATATTAATGGAAAGGGTAATTTATACATAACTACAAAGTTAAATATAACTAAATAAGCAATGAGGGAATAAAAATAAATAAATTATAAGAAAGTCGTAATAATTTAAAAAATTATGCAAATGAACCAGTAAAGATCAATAAAAAATAAAACAAAGATCAATACATAAAAAAACATCTAAGATGCATTTCACTATGTTAAAATTTAATTTGAGGATTAATTCCAAAACCTTTCTGCGAGGCAAGCTGGATCACATAAAGAATGACTAAATAATAACAACCGCCATGTTGTCGCAATACTGGAATATGCCCAGAAATACAAGAATTACGGTAAAGGACTAGAATTGAATGCTTCTCCGAAGGAATGGGGAAA
This sequence comes from Ceriagrion tenellum, assembly GCA_963169105.1. Lineage (NCBI taxonomy): Eukaryota > Metazoa > Arthropoda > Insecta > Odonata > Coenagrionidae > Ceriagrion > Ceriagrion tenellum. The sequence goes on from OY720632.1 coordinate 21,059,165, forward strand.
GGTGGACGAGGCCCATGGCGGAGAACCAAACTTAAACTCCCGTGGCTTAAAAATCCGAAGTTCAAGAGTGTCACAGAAATCCAATCAGAAAACACAAAATCGAGGGTCACCGAGTGGAGTGAGTGCGACCTCGGACATTCCCGTAAGCAACCTGAAGACAAGAAAAATGAATAGAGACGGCATTTAGTTCCACCGCAAGCACTAAATGTTTCCTCTCAGCGGAGGAATTCAAAGCGAATATATCAATCAGTGTCTGTCACTCAGGCGGGAGGCCAGAAGGCTGGGGTACGGGTGAGGCACGGAGGGAGGGATTGGGATGGGGGGGGAGGGGAGGGCTGTAGGAGGGGTGAAGGAGGGTTGGAGTCATTGAAGAATGACCCCAACAGACATTCTCTCCTGAAACACACACTCCGTAAAGCTTAAGGTATAATGATGGAACACGTGGTGGAGTGGGACCAAGTCGAGGACGTAGGAACCCTACGTCATAATTCCAAAACGAGTGTGAGGAGAAAATACGAAGAAATCTGGGCCGCGACTATACCCAGCTGAGTGGAAACAACGGCCACGGACTGAATTGAGGTGACGGACATGATGAAACAACGGAAATGAGACGCCTTATCAGGTCAAAGATAGTTCTACCTCTCACTACAACCCCTGAATCAATCAAAAATTCTAATTGGCTGATGGCAAGGAAAAAAAGTCGATTAGACTTCGATTTATTGCAATCGATAGTTTTACATGGGATTATATGGGAAAAATGAAAAATTTTAGTGCGGACCTTTTTTCTTTCGTTCATTAAATTATGAAATAATTGAGCTACAAGACTGATTATTTCACTTATATGAGGCTGAATGTTTGGAGGATCTTATTCTTGCAATCGATTCTTTCCTAACTACCGTTAAACTGATATTTTTAAACTTTTATTTGGGATTTTAGAAATTTTTTCACTTTCGTTGCTATGGATATATTTCTCCATTGTCGCCGGGCCGAGTGTCGATTCGAGATTTGGAACTATGCGAGGCGGGCCGGTTTCAGGGGAGGGTTAGATTTATGTGTCGATTTGGGGTAAAATCGTAAAAGTTAAAAAAGTCGATAAGGCTTCGAGATGTTGCAATCGATAGCTCCACATATATAAGTTAGGTATCCTAAGTGTATGTTATTTAGTCTTCTTTATACCATTTTTCGCACTGCTAAGTACTGGGTATAATTTCTTCAACTTTTTCCTGGCCTCTAACGTAGCTTTGATGACCAATTTCAACCAACCAAGCTTCATGATATTGTAGTTTCTTCAGTACAAAAACATGCAGTCCATGTAGAAGATTGGAAGAGAAAAATTGAATATGAAAATCAGTAAATTAAGTCTCGATTCCGATCGAATTTATGTAGTAAAATTCTTCATGTGAGTTATTAAGTATGCTATACTGAAATATACTGTACTGTGATGAGAAAGTGAAAGAACGTTGTTATTTTTCAATCGTTAGGCCTCATCTGGAATATGCTGTTAGTGTATGGGATCCATACGAAACGGGATTGATAACAGAGTTAGATCGCGTACAGCGAAGAGGAGCTAGGTTTGTGAAACGATGCTACGATAAGTTGGCTAGTGTGTCTGGACTGTTAGAAGAATTAGGATGGGAATCGCTATCACAGCGTAGATTATATTAGAGGTTTAACATCCTAAATAAATTTCAGGAAAATCATTTCACTGACGACGTAAAAAGAATACTATTAACCCCCGCGTACTACGGCAGATTAGATCGCGCCAATAAAATTAGAGAGCTAGATTGTAGAACCGATAGATATAAAATGTAATTTTTTCCGCGTACCATTCGGGACCATAACAGCTGTGATCGTCGTCATGAATAGTTCGAGTATTGACAATAGGCAGGCAGTAAATCTTTCTCAATATATATTCTACTCTCTTATTTATGCATGTTGTAAATATTGATGTTCTTATTTATGCATGATATTTTGAATCTGTAGTAGTAGTCTTTGTATCCCTTGCATGTTGGAACGATTGACGATAGAATGTTTGTTGGTTATTAGATTTGTAATTGGCGCTTTGCATGTGTGGTACGCTGGTTTCAATGTAATTTTGGTGTTCTACCGTATCATTCATGCATGTCTGGTGTGGAAGCACCCCCTGCCACACACCCTTTGGGTGGCTTGCAGGGTATGACGTAGATGTAGATGAAATGAAATATCTAACGTAGAAGAGCGTCTAATATGTCGTCAAATGAGGTTATGATGATCACCAAGAGGTTCCACGTTCGTTTCGGTATACTGATTATAGTATTTTGAAAATTCGTTAATATCCGGATGACATACGATATAAGTTTGTACTAGAACTGTCTGGTATCCATACCTCATGGGGCACGTATTTCATTTTCGAGAATTATGCTTTTCTTTGCTAGCATGTGGCACGCAGACTTGAGAACTTTCATTGTTTATTTTCCTTATTTAAAGAGTATCATCCCCTGCTTGCAAATTGCAAGCTCCCATTTACTCGTTTATATATGTATAAAGCTACAAAACTGACTGACTGACTGACTCACAAAACTCCTGGGCATTTCTAAACGAGCTAGGTGGGTGAAATTTTCAGGGTAGAGTTAAAACCATGTGTCGAGTTGGGTAAAAATCGGAAAAGTTAAAAAAGTCGCTTAGGCTTCGATTTATTGCAATCGATAGTTTTACATGGGAAAATATGGGAAAAATGAAAAATTTTAGTGCGGACCTTTTTTCTTTCGTTCATTAAAATATGAAATAATTGAGCTACAAGACTGATTCTTTCACAAATATGAGGCTGAATGTTTGAAAAATCTTATTCTTGCAATCGATTCTTTCCTACCTACCGTAAAACTGATATTTTTAAACTTTTATCTGGGATTTTAGAAATTTTTTGATTTTCGTTGCTATGGATATATTTCTCCATTGTCGCCGGGCCGAGTTTCGATTCGAGGTTTGGAACTCAGCGAGGCGGGCCAGTTTCAGGGGAGGGTTAGATTTATGTCGAAAATTTTGTAAAAGTTAAAAAAATCCATTAGGCCTTGAGTTATTGCAATTGATAGCTGTACATATATGAGTTAGGTATCCTAAGTGCATGTTATTTAGTCTTCTTTATACAATTTTTTGCGCTGCTAAGTACTGCGTATAATTTCTTCAACTTTTTCCTAACCTCTACCGTAGCTTTGATGGCCAATGTCAACCAACCAAGTTTCATGATATTGTAGTTTTCATCAAAATAACATGCAGTCCATTTAGAATATTGGAAGAGAAAAATTGAATATGAAAATTAGTATATTAAAATATCTCGATTCCGATCGAATTTATATAGTAAAATTCTTCATGTGAGCTCTTATTAAGTATGCTGTACTGAAATGAAACATCTAACGTAGAAGAGCGTCTTATATGCCGTCAAATGAGGTTATGATGATCTTCCACTGGTTAATGTATACTTTTTGTATGTTCTTAGTCGACCAAGTGGTCCAAGAACAATAAATATTTATCTTTACATGCATGTTTGTGCGACCTTAGCCTCTGTTTTAACGTCCCATTTGGTATTTATAGGGTGGTTGGAGCAAGCACATCAATTCACATAAATGATTTTCGATGAATTTGAACATGTCGTGATGATAAATTTCTCACATTTCCAATGACAACAAAATAACCGCAGTCAATCACCAATCAACCAATTATCGCATTAATTCTCACCAAAGCGCAAAAAAATCTTCGGTTGGTGAGGCATTTTCAGCAAACAGCTTGCGAAAAAATACCAAAATACTTTATACCTGTATATTTAGCGAATTTCTGAGAAATTTGACAATTGTAAACAAAGTTTTAGTCACTTATGTTACTATGATTACTTAATGCGCCATACAGTTGCTTAATGTTTAAAAAATGTATTTTGAATTTTTTATTTTATATCTCTAACTCCCTTACTTAAGCTCACTCCAACCCCCTTAACCCATTAATGTGAATCTTCGATAGTGCCACGAATTCACAACAAACCAATTATGTCACATTCATGAATATATAATACGGATTTAAATGTTTGGAATTATTGCCTATGCTACGTTTTGCCTAATTTTCGACTTTTAGTTCACCCAGTCCTTGGCGCCACTTCGAAAAAAGTCTTCGTAGTTGAACCTTAAATAGACGTAGTTAATTGTTGTTAACGTGAGACTGTGGTGAATATTCAATGACGATCGAGGAGATATGAATTACTTGATGCTTTGAATGATACCTTGCTATTTTTCTGACCTAAAAGTTAATTTGTAAATGCTAGAGAGGAAATATCTACTATAGGAAATGTTTAAGAGGTTTATGAAACGTCCGTCGTGTGCCGACGACGATATTTGCCCGACTCTGATTCTAATTTGAATGCATCAAGCCCGTTCGGCTTAAATTAAGAATTTAGAATGCCTTGTTTAAACAGAACTTGCTTCGTACCAGGCTGCAAAACAGGGTGGTATGCATTGGTACCAGTAAGACGTGTTTATTTACAAACTATTGACTGTATTTACATTTGAACTTCCGTCTTTCATCACTAGGCGGCACCACATTCCAAAAAGTTGTTTGTTTACGGAATTCTAGACAACAGTTTTTGGCGACGAGATAACAATCCATAACATATATCCATGGTCACATTCCTGCACAAGTTTATAAGGTTTAAATGGAGGACTTCCATTGTTGCCATGAATATATATTATTGATTGGAATGTTTGGCATTGTTGACTAGGTTACGTGTTGCCTAAATTTCCACTTTTAGTTCACTCAGTCCTTGGCGCCACTTCGATCTGTGTCTTTTCTGTTGTTATTGTAAATAGACGTAGTTAATTGTTGCTAACGTGACACACTGGTGAAAATATTTAATAACGATCGAGGAGATATGAATTAATTGACTGTTAGAATATATCTAGCTATTTTTGCTATCTAAAATTTACTTTTGAAATGCTAGAAAGGAAATATCTATTACAGGAAATCAGTAAGAGGTTTATGAAACATTCATCGTGTGCCGACTACGTTTTTTGTCAGAATCCGATTATAATTGGAATGCATTAACCCTGTTTTGCCTAAATAAAGAATTCCGAATGCCTTGTTTGAACAGACCTTACTTCGCACAAGGCTGCAAAACAGGGTATGCGTCTACGAGGATCCAAAACAGGAGACTTGGATTGAAAAATAAGAATCTGTTCATGGCGGCGGTAAGTGCATTCCTTTAACCTACACTGTAATGATGGCCATTGGGAATACTCATGAAGTCACCTCGCATTAGTATTAAATTTCCGTGTAGCGATATTCACGAAGTGCTAAGAAGTTGCGCATTTGTGTACTTAAATTTGGAGAGGTTAAATATATCTGTAGAGCGGACGATATTAAAAACGTGTATAATTACGTCCCGCGTGCAGTACTACATTTTTTATCCACTACATTATGATTACTTGTAAGTTAAAAACCAATTCATCCAAATAATAATTTGGGAAATTTGAAATTCATAGCAAAACCGGTGAGACGTGTTTATTTACAATTTGTCGACTGTATTTACATTTGAACTTCCGTTTTCATCACTAGGCGGCACCACTTTCCAAAAAGTTATTTGTTTACGGAATTCTAGACAACAGTTTTTGGCAACGAGATCCCAATTATTTAAATTATTTACAAATAGTTTACATTCTGTAATTTCCCTTTGGATGGGTCACAATAAATTTACAACAACAAGGAATATTTGTACTTATTTTTGGTCATAAATCATTCATAAATATAATAATCACAAATAAAAATATATATTTACCTTCAAACAAAGATTACTTTTTTATATTATAATATAATAATAATTTAATTCCTTTTCAGGAATTACAGAGTAGTAGCACCATAGATAGCCCCTAAGGAATAACTTGTGTTGGGGCTACTGACAAATAAATAAACCATGCAAAAAACGATAGCAAAAAACAAAATGGTTTACAATTTTCGATAAAACGTTTACAATACAGTGAAGAAACTAATTTAAAATAGAAAAGACTCAGAGATATACATAATTAAATAGTGGTTACAAAAAAGAGACACATAAATACAAGATCGGGAGAACTTACTTCAACAATGATATTACAATATCACTTAATTCATTACATTTAATTCGATAAATATTTCATGTAAATTACGAAACAAAATCTCGATATTTTTTATAAGTAATAACCAAGTTTTTACTTTCTTAAGAAATTTTCTTATGTTTTTTCCTTCCTTAATGTGGTTTTGAAGGACGTTAAATATTTTTCGGGATATATACACAAAGCATCTTTGAAACACAGTCAAATTAGGCTTGGGTAGAGAAATCGTATTTCTTTCTCGCAAGGTCAGGACTTGAGTCCTGGGTAACAGATTTGCTTCGTCGCCACTTCTTAGATAGAAATTCTTTAACACTTTATAAAAATACATGTACCTGATAGGCAATAAGTTCAGTTCTAAAAAGAGTGGGAATGCATGAGATAAACGGTTTTTGTGCATTATCACACGTACTATCCTCTGTTGCAGAAATAGTACGGGGTTTATTGTATTTCTGTAAGCTCCTCCCCAGCCATTAAATTAAACCATAACTTAATTTTGACTGAACCAGTGCCAAGTAGATAACTTTTAGAAAATACAATGGACATTTTTTTCGTACGAAGTATAAATTTGAGATACAATGCCGTAGTGTTTTAGTTAGGCAATTTACATGGTGTTTCCATTTTAATGTTATGTTAAAATTCATAATATATATTCATGATTGTTGCAAAGGAAATGGAAATTTGGATAGAAAGCGCCGTGAACAAGACGTGGAAATACTCGAGGTGATGACGGCCTTCTGGGAATGGAGATATATCGAATATGCATTCGAAAGCACAGCGCCCGGAGGACGTTGGTGGAATGCATAACCTCGTTGCGCCGAATCCTTGCTTAAACCAAGTGAGACCTAGTAGGTCACCACCCTTATGAGTGGAGGCGTGAAAGTTAAGGTAATTTGAATGAAATATCATTTTGCCTTGAAATCAGTGAATTTAATCTCAATTTAAAGAAAAACATCTCTCCCTTCCACAGATACCAAAATATCAGCCCCTTACCGAACTACTCTCTGAGATTTTTGACGAAAAATACCAGCCATTTTAAGTGGGAAATAGTACGTGTATGCACTCCAGAGAGAGCATATTTAAAATAATGAGGAATTTGTAACTCCCAGATCTCGTCCAAAAATTAACAGTATGCAGTTTGTATGTTTTCTCAACTATTGATGAGAAATAATCACAATGTCACCGTAGTAATTTCTTCGGGATCACAAAAAAAAACCTTCCATTTTGAAGGAGTTTAAATACGTCACGCGTGAAATAAATGAGTGAAGTGAAAGATCTTTATGGATATTTTTATTTAATCATTTAGAATTTTATTCATATTAAAGTATATATTGCGCCATTAACAGTGCAATATTTAATTCATGTTCCCCTACAGCTGGTGAAATTAAAACGTATAATTCGAATATGATCTCCATTATGACTTGGGAACTATCTCGGTCAAACTACATTAAAATAGCCGAGAATACAGAAAATTTGTCAGCAAAAGTTTCAGGGTTCGGAGTGACGTTTTTTGAGATGTTATCGAATTACAAATTTAGGAGAGGTTCCGTCATAAATGCCACTTCTCTTTCACATAGTCACAGTTATGGTTTGAGTCTCATCACATCATTATATATTATATTTTGTCACAATATCCTAATTTTTCTATTCACGATAAAAACCCAAAAAAATAAGAACTCCTAGAACTGATGTTCTGCCTCCAGTGAACTTAATTTTTTTAAGGAAAAAAGCAGCGCTCTAAGGAGAAAAATTGCCCGGACACACTGCCGAATAGCTAGTTTTTAGAAAAATGGAGACATTTTCATGGGTGACAATTCCAAACTAAATATGAAAAAAATTATTAACGCAAAAATTCACGGCAGGAGAAGTGTAAATATGGTTATTATTTTGTCTTAGTCTATCTAGCATTGATGGGATGGTAAGGAACTCATTAATTATGAACATGTCATGGGGGAAACACATCAGGGAAATAACTAGTGTAGCAAACCGTAGATTAGGATTCGTAAAAAGGGTTCTAGGCAAATGCGATGAGAGAGTACGAGATTGAAGCTATTTTACACTTGTCAGGCCTCATTTAGAATATGCCGCTAGTATATGGGATCCGTACGAGGAAGATTTGATAAAAGAATTAGAGCGTGTGTAAAGGTGAACCGCTAGATTTGTTAAAGGCCGTTGTGATAATTGTATAAGTGTTACGAATTTAATAGAAGAACTAGGATGGGAATCACTATCAGAACGCAGGTTAAAATTTAGGTTAAACCTTTTAAGTAAATTCGAAACCGATTTGTTCACAGATGACGTTAGATATATATTGAGAACCCCTGCGTATTATGCTAGGTTTGATCACATTAACAAGATTAGAGAGATAGATTGTCGTACCGATAGATTTAAAATGTCATTTTTCCCGCGTACTATAAGAGAGAACAATAGGCAGCGTAGCAAAGGGATAGGTAGGTGAAATATAGATAGAGTAGTCTGTAGTGCATCATGCATGTAATAATAGCCAATAATCCCTTTCTTATTATGTAGATACTAACCATGTGACCCTATTATCTAGCATGCCTTCATTAAATATCCTAGTTGCATGTCAATAGTGCATGTTTGGTACCCTTCACCCCCTGCCACACACCCTAGTGTTGGCTCTCAGGGTAGTACGTAGATGTAGATGAACTATATTTTAGATAATGCTCCAATATTGATGAAAAATATAATAATTTCTCTCGTGATACGTTACGCCCAACTTATCAAACTTCCATCAACTAGCTTAGGAGTTGAACTTGAAATCTCCCGGAAAACCGTCGTTTAAAAATTTAATCGAATGAAGAGCGGAAAGCGTCCACAGCGGGGTTAAAATTGAGTAGCGTGCGGATTGTGAAGAATCCGATCCCAGTTTACGATAATGAGGAGATCAAAAGGCGATATTGACGTGGAGTCGGCGCACCTTCGAAAGACATCACTACCACGAACAAACTTTGAGAACGGGAAAGCAGTAAATACCATGGTCTACGTCTACGTGATACCCTGCGAGCCACCACGAGGGTGTGTGGCAGGGGGTGAAGATCACCAAACAACCATTGACATGCAAGTAGGATATTTAAGGGAGACATGCTAGATAATAGGGTCACATGGAGCTAGATGGTTAGTATCTACATAATAAGGAAGGGATTATTGGTTGTTATTACATGCATCATGCACTACAGACTACTCTAACTTTATTTCACCTACCTATCCCTTTGCCACGCTGCCTATTGTTCTCTCTTAAGTACGAGGGAAAAATGACATTTTAAATCTATCGGTACGACAATCTATCTCTCTAATCTTGTTAAGATGATCAAACCTAGCATAATACGCAGGGGTTCTTAATATATATCTAACGTCATCTGTGAACAACTCTGTTTCGAATTTACTTAAAAGGTTTAACCTAAATTTTAACCTGCGTTCTGATAGTAATTCCCATCCTAGTTCTTCTATACCATCTAGTTCTACTAGACCATCATTGCGGGAAAAGTAGGTGAAAGTACGGTAGAGCCAAACGGCCAATATCGGAAGAAAATTTGGAAGAGATCAATGCTAAGTGTTACACGAAGGGCGAGACTTTAAACTCCGTGACTCCGGTTCAAATTTCACAATACATTTCATCGTACATGAAAATTGTGAAGAAATTGATGAATCACTGCATATATGGTAGTATTGTAGATTAGTGCGTGACTGAACAAGATTATTCGTCGGTTGGCTTGCATTGTACTGTGGTACTCTTTCTGATGGCATGGTCAAGGTAATTATCTTTCCAGAGATGCAACAGTCGACGGAATTTAGAGAAATTTATGAAGTAATATGAGCGTTTTTTTAAGACTGCATTGTTAAGTTTATTTTTCCAAACCGTCATCCTACCAGCTGGAGTTCCCAGATTTGCATGCAAGGTTGTGTATCATCTGTACCTGTTCATACGAAAACAAAGAGCCTGAGCTATATGAACATTTCATTAGCTATAAATGACTTGATAATTTACACATTGATACAAAATTTGTCTAGGCCAGGAGAGTGAAAAGAAATCCATCACTCTCTGAACTTTGACTTAGGCGTTAGCGGTGATCAACCTGTCTTCATAAATGAATCCCTAACTCCAAACAACCGGAAGCTATTCAATTCAGCGAAAGAACTTAAACGAAACAAGAAAATTAAATATTTGTGGGTACGAGGCTGTTTGTACGTAAGAAAGAGTGATGGCGGTATGAAATATATCATCCAAAGTAAGAGTGATATTGAGAAAATCAAGTGAGATAAGGAATTCTGTTTAATAAACAAATGTGAGATCAATGTTTTAATAGTCAAAGGAAGGAAAAGTTTAACTGTTTATTACCAAAATGTGAGGGGGATGAGGAGTAAATTGAATACATTTAATACGTCCTTGTATGAATCAGACCTTGATATCATCTGTCTAAGTGAAATCTGGCTATCGGATAATATTCTACATCTACGTGATACCCTGCGAGCCACCACGAGGGTGTGTGGCAGGGGGTGAAGATCACCAAACATGCACTATTGACATGCGAGTAGGATATTTAAGGGAGACATGCTAGAAAATAGGGTCACATGGAGCTAGATGGTTAGTATCTACATAATAAGGAATTATTGGTTGTTATTACATGCATCATGCACTACAGACTACTCTAACTATATTTCACCTACCTATCCCTTTGCCACGCTGCCTATTGTTCTCTCTTATAGTACGAGGGAAAAATGACATTTTAAATCTATCGGTACGACAATCTATCTCTATAATCTTGTTAATATGATCAAACCTAGCATAATACGCAGGAATAATATTAGCAATACTGAAGTGTGTGTGAGTGGTCAGTACCAATTTTTTAGGAAAGACAGAGATACGGTTACAACTGGAAAAAAATTGGACGTGGTGTGTTGGTATCGGTCAGGAATGTACACTGGTCAATTAGACTGCCAGACTTGGAAACAAGTGACGAAAATATTTGGATAAAAATCGGTGTAAATACTAAGATTTTAACTGTCCGAAGTTAATGGTATTAGAAAACGCAAATGATATACTTTGTACTGAATTTAAGATGTTAAGAACATAATGGGTCTGAAACAGAAAAATGACATTATTAATCGGTATGGGATCCATACGAAGCGGGGTTGATATCAGAGTTAGATCGCGTGCTGCGAAGAGGAGCTAGGTTTGTGAAACGATGCTACGATAAGTTGGCTAGTGTGTCTGGACTGATAGAAGAATTAGGATGGGAATCGCTATCACAGCGTAGATTAAATTATAAGCTTAACCTCATAACTAAATTTCAGGAAAATCATTTCTCTGACGTCGTAAAAAACATACTATTAACCCCTTCGTACTACGGCAGATTAGATCGCGCCAATAAAATTAGAGAGCTAGATTGTAGAACCGATAGGTATAAAATGTCATTTTTTTCCGCGTACCATTCGGGACCATAACAGCTGTGATCGTCGTCATGAATAGTGCGAAGTGTGACAATTGGCAGACATTAGATCTTTCTCTTTATATTCTCTACGTCCTTATTTATGCATGATATAAATATTGATGTTCTTATTTATGCATGATATTTTGAATATGTAGTAGTAGTCCTTGTATCCCTTGCATGTTGGAACAATTGACGATAGAATGTTTCTTGGGTATTAGATTTTTAATTGGCGCTTTGCATGTGTGGTACGCGGGTTTCAATGTAATTTCGGTATTCTACCGTATCATTTATTCATGTCTGGTGTGGAAGCACCCCCTGCCACACACCCTTTGGGTGGCTTGCAGGGTCTGATGCCAATGTTTTACATACGCGAGCAGGTATTTGATCTGGACCGGGGGATTTGTTGCGGTTGTTATTTTTTAGCTAATGTTCTATGCCGCGACAATTTATAATAATTTCAGACATGCATGTTTGGGAACGAACTGACTGCGGATCGAAAAGATGTGGTAGTATTGAAAATGCTTTTGAAGAATGACTTTAACGAATTGTCTTTTTGTAGACTGTTGGTTAGCTTTTCCCCTTTGATATTCTTAAGCGTGTGTACTGTTGATTTATTTCCTTGAGTGTCCCTAACATACGACCAAAATGCCTTGGGATTATCGTTCAATTGTTCTCCTAGTAATTTACTTTTGAAATCAGCTAATGCCCTTCGGCACGCTTTTTTTTGCTAAGAGTTAAGATATTTTTTAATTTTCGGTGACTGTGTATAGTTCTTCGGAGGATTTGTTAATTTTTGCCCTTTTTAACCTAGCATGACATGTTCCCTGGTGCTTTAATGTTTTCCTAACCTCCGAGTTATACCACCTAGGCTCTGCATTGGCTCTTTTCCATTTGCTTGGTATGTATTTGCTAACTACTGATCGTGTAACGTTGAGGAAAATATTCCAAAAAAACTCAGTATTACTGTTGATACTTATTTTTTGAAAATTAGTAAATGAATTTTGCAACTCTCGTGTCATACCTTCGTAGTCAGCCTTATTAAACAAGTAGATTTTTCTTTGTGGATTATGTTTTTTGGTTATGCTCACGGAAAAATTAGCTTTAATTATCTTGTTGTCGCTTATTCCCTTATCCGTACCTATGTTTACAACCATGTGTGGAATATTTGTCGCTAAAAGATCAAGTGTATTTTTCCCCCTAGTTGGAGCAGTGACTAATTGATGCAGTGAGTGAGATGTGAATGTATACAGAAGTGACTCACAAAGGTCTTTGTCTTTTCCCCCAGTGATAAAACTGTACATGTCCCAGTCTATGGACGGAAGATTGAAATCCTCACCGATTATAATATGACAGTCGTTTTTTGGAGTGGTTAATTTACTGAGTTGACTTTCTAGTTCTAATATTGAGGTTATATGGGTATCTGGTGGTCTACAATATGCGCACACATAGATTGTTTTTGCTTTAGGATTTTGAATGGAGCACCATACGCTTTCTACATGGTCGTCGCAAGATGACTCCCTCCTACTAATATAACAATCCTTCATTGCAATAAAAACTCCTCCCCCCGTTCTTTCGACTCTATCTTTTCTATAAACTGTGAAATTTTTCAGGAATACTTCATTATCTGCGATTTCGTTACACTAAAAATGTGTAATACTTCACGATTTTGCGTGTCATCCTTGCGCAGGGGCCATGCTAATCTTCTCCGTATCGTTCCAATTTTAGTATATGTACCGCCGAAGCGAGCACAAAAAGTTCGCAGTCGCTAGGATTCGAACCTACGCTCCCAGAAGGAATTTGATTCCTAGTCAGACGCCTTATCCACTCGGCCACGTCTGCCTGGTAGAAAAGCAATCGAAGCACAATAAGGAGTAGTACATTTAAGGTTATATACATCACTTTTGTTCACAGGTGTCACTTCGTCCTTTGAGTTGAACAACAATTTGACCAAAGTTTTTGGAGTGTAAAATCTTTGGGAAGGCGTCAATTAATTTATAAGATATGTCCCCCAGAAAGGGAAGTTTACATCATCGTTTGAGTAGCTCGTCTTGTTTTGTATATATACCACTATCCGAGCCCAACTTCCAATCCGAGTTGAACATAATCAAATTGATCGCTTTCAATAATGGATATAAGGCAGAATTAATTGACGAAATATAAAAACGATTAACTAAGAAAGAAACTATTAAATTAATCACTTCACTCAGTTTTTACAAAGTTTTTCCCTCCCACTCGCCCCTATTATCCATACCTTTTCCCCCACCACCTCCCGCTGACCATGACGCACGTCTCTGACGTCAACAAACTACTTCTTCCCCCACCTCTCCCCCTCCCCAGATCTATATATTAACTCGCATACCATGTATAATGTACCTTTGAAAATGATTGCAAGGCAGTCGAAACCTGGGTCGGGAATTAAAGTTTTAAGTGTGGAAAATACTAAGAGTTCTCTCTTTTTAGTCATGTCAGTAGAGTCATTCCACAAAGTTGCGCCTTCAACCATTAAGTTTACTGTTGGCACAAATTGCAAAATCGTAAATTGTAAATGATAATGTATATGTATTTTATTGGCCAGCTTGGCTCCTTGTCTTTATAGAAATTATATTTATATGTTGGGTGAACGTTAAACTCAATAAATTCAATTCAATTCAATTTCATAAAACCTGAATTATCAGAATATTTTAAAAGGCATTTTCAATGTATGTATATCGCATTTTCAACAAAATACAGAAGCAAACACAAAGCAAAGAAGCAGCAGTTTGGAGTCCCAGGGTAATTAGGGTACCAACTCATACTTTTGAGATATTCGGACGCATTATGGCGCAAAACGCTTAATATATTCAAATGTGTGCGACATCCAAGTTAAACCTCATAATACGAACAATCACCTGAAGGCCCTGGGTGGTTTTGGAATCGTTCTTACGTGGCCTGTCCTCTCCACGGCTCAGCCATCTAATTTATCTACCTACCCCTCAACATTTCAGGATATTCGGTACGCCCATTTTTTGCGATGAGGCAACCAGAAGACTATTTTACCATCAAATTTATAAATTAGTGGACCTGAATACATTACCCGAAGGCCCTGGGTGGTTCTGGAATCTTTCTTACGTAGCCTGCCCTCTTCAGGACTCAGCCATCAAATTTATCCACCTACCCCTCAACGTTTCAAGATACTCGGTACACCTTTTTTCATGCGATGAGGTAACCAACACACAATTTTACCATCAAATTTATAAATTAGTGGACCTGAATACAATACCTGAAGGCCCTGGGTGATTCTGGAATCTTTCTTACGTAGCCTGCCCTCTTCAGGACTCAGCCATCAAATTTATCTACCTACCCCTCAACGTTTCAAGATACTCGGTACACCTTTTTTCATGCGATGAGGTAACCAACGGACAATTTTACCATCAAATTTATAAATTAGTGGGATGGAATGAGCCTCTGGCGTCAATTTTCGAATCGATTCTCCATGGCGACGAGCTTAATAGAGAGGGGGGGAACCCGAAAGGATAAAGTTCGCAATTCCCTGTGCATGAACGCGGCCTCAATTACGCGCGTCCACCTCTCTATACACCAAAAAAATGTTGCGCCCCCTCCCCCTCTGCCCCCAACTCCCACTCCATTCCACCAACAAACCATTAGTGGCCTACCCCTCCTCCTCCTGCTTATTTTCACACCCCCAGTCCCTTCCCCCCGCCTCCACCCCCACCCCACCGCCTCCTCTCCGCACACACACACATCTTCCCACTCTCCCGCCCCCTTCCGCGCGACACTATTTTCGAAGCCCCCGGCGGCGGAGAGTGGGGGTGGTGGAGAGAGGCCGGGGGCCAGCGGACGGGGGAGGTGGGGGCTAATGAAGTGACGAGGCGGAGGCGAGGCGTGAAATGGACGCTCCGATATTTGATGGACGACGTGCATCCCAACGCCTCCTCCTCGCCTCCCCTCGCCTCTCCATCGCCCAAATATTCCAATCGAACTAAAGAGAGAGGCTGCCGGCCGGCCGGGGTGCGAGTGGCAGGGGCTGTTGCTGTTGTTGGTGGTGCGGCCCCCTCGCACGTGCGTGTGTACGTGTCGTATATCGCCACGTGTGCGTGTTGTGTGAGGGGGCAAGGGGAGCAATGCCATCCCCTCCATGCCGGGGGCGAGTACGTGCCATCGCGGGGCGCTGAGGTATGCGTTCGCTTTCATTAGGGACCCTGAGAAAATACATTTAACCAAAAAAATTGATAAAATACAAAGGAAAGCAGCGCGATTCGTTAAAAACTGCTACGAGCGTACATATACCTAGTGTCTCACAACATTTAGAGGGGTTGAGGTGGGAGCCCCTAGAGACTCGGAGGAAATAGATTTAACCAAAAAAAAATTGATAAAATACAAAAGAAAGCAGCACGCTTCGTTAAAAACTGCTACGAGCGTACATATATGTAGTGTTTCACAACTTTTAGAGGGATTGAGGGGGGAGCCCCTAGAGACTCGGAGGAAATAGATTTGACCCAAAAAATTAATAAAATACAAGGAAAAGCAGCGCGATTCGTTAAAAACTGCTACGAGCGTACAGATAGTGTCTCACAACATTTAGAGGGGTTGAGGTGGGAGCCCCTAGAGACTCGGAGGAAATAGATTTAACCAAAAAAAAATTGATAAAATACAAAAGAAAGCAGCACGCTTCGTTAAAAACTGCTACGAGCGTACATATATGTAGTGTTTCACAACTTTTAGAGGGATTGAGGGGGGAGCCCCTAGAGACTCGGAGGAAATAGATTTGACCCAAAAAATTAATAAAATACAAGGAAAAGCAGCGCGCTTCGTTAAAAACTGCTACGAGCGTACAGATAGTGTCTCACAACATTTAGAGGGGTTGAGGTGGGAGCCCCTAGAGACTCGGAGGAAATAGATTTAACCAAAAAAAAATTGATAAAATACAAAAGAAAGCAGCACGCTTCGTTAAAAACTGCTACGAGCGTACATATATGTAGTGTTTCACAACTTTTAGAGGGATTGAGGGGGGAGCCCCTAGAGACTCGGAGGAAATAGATTTGACCCAAAAAATTAATAAAATACAAGGAAAAGCAGCGCGCTTCGTTAAAAACTGCTACGAGCGTACAGATAGTGTCTCACAACATTTAGAGGGGTTGAGGTGGGAGCCCCTAGAGACTCGGAGGAAATAGATTTAACCAAAAAAAAATTGATAAAATACAAAAGAAAGCAGCACGCTTCGTTAAAAACTGCTACGAGCGTACATATATGTAGTGTTTCACAACTTTTAGAGGGATTGAGGGGGGAGCCCCTAGAGACTCGGAGGAAATAGATTTGACCCAAAAAATTAATAAAATACAAGGAAAAGCAGCGCGCTTCGTTAAAAAAACTGCTACTAGCGTACATATAGTGTCTCACAACATTAACGAAGATTATTACGATAAATCGATTTATCGCTTAATCGCATACCAGAGGGGTTGAGGTGGGAGCCCCTAGAGACTCGGAGGAAATAGATTCAACCCAAAAAATTAATAAAATACAAGGAAAAGCAGCGAGCTTTGTTAAAAAAACTGCTACGAGCGTGCATATAGTGTCTCACAACTTTTAGAGGGATTGAGGTGGGAGCCCCTAGAGACTCGGAGGAAATAGATTCAACCCAAAAAAATTAATAAAATACAGAGGAAAGCAGCTCGCTACATTTAAAAACTGCTACGAGCGTACATCACGCCGGGTGATACTCCACCATTAAAGCGATCTCAAAGTTGAATCTGCTCTCATTCAGTAAGTTTTAAACCAATACAAGAACACTGAACGTTCTTCTTATTTCGCGTGTTTTCAAATGAAGACACCAAAAGGAGATTTTGCAAAATTAGAGGCTTACTTGACATGTGATGCCATCCTCTAGGATGGGTAAACCTTTTTGCTGAAAAATTCATTCAGTATGAAGAAGCTTGAATCAATGCAATATTCGGTATCGCATACTCATGGTTTTAAGCGAAGCCACTTTCCAAATCATAAGACATCGTACCATTTGCTTCTATGTGGCACAGCATTAAAGAAACTAGGTTTTGTTAAACGTATAATAGGAAGGTCCTCGGATGAAAGAGTCCAAGAGAGAGTGATGCTACTTCGCTCTGGTTAGGCCACATCTCGAATACGCCGCGAGCATTTCCGGACCCCAGTCAAATACATTTCACCAAAAAAATTAACAAAATACGAAGGAAAGCAGCGCGCTTTGTTCAAACCTGCTACGAGCGTACATATAGTGTCTCACTTTTTTAGAGGGATTAAGGTGGGAGCCCCTAGAGACTCGGAGGCTACACGCTAGGTTTAGGTTGCTTGATAAATTCAGAACTAATTTTTTTCAGAGCGACATAGAGAATATAATCATGACTCCTCACTACATCTCTAGGTCTGACAGATGCGATAAAATAAGAGAGATACACTGCCGAGCAGATACGTACTAAAACTCGTTCTTTCCGGGAACAATAAGCAACCACAATAAAATTTTAGCTCCACTTAATACACTCCTATAATACATGTCACCATTCTATCCCCAAAAACTTACACCTTTACACGGCTGGTGACCTAACACCCCCTACCACACGCTCATGCGACGGCTCGTAGGGTATTATGTAGATGTAGATTCGGTGGGTTGTTCCACTATTAAAATACGTATATAATTTCATTTATATTCTGGCGACCTGAACAAAAACGTGTCCTCTGCCATCTGCAAACAAAGAAGCGAAACTTACCGCGCTATTTTTCTCACAAATTGAAACTGTAGGAGTTTCGGAGAAAGACGGGGAAAATATACTTTTTCATACACTAATGCAATTTTCGTGAAAGTGAAGATTGTAGGACAGGAAAAAAACCCCCCGAAATCTAATAAAAAGGACATGTAGGAAACTTACTGACCTATTTATGTATTTACAAATTACGGATTTTTTTCGCCTTACGAGAAGAAATATCTTATGGAGTGCATTCACGTAAAGGTTGTAGTTCTAGGGAAAATGGGAAAGTAAATGTAAAAAGAAAACATAATTATGCCAATTTAGTGTTCGCATCTGCATAGCCGTCCCTTAATCCGTTGTTTGAGGTGGACGTGGTATAAAAGTGCATTGATCGAGAATGATCGAGGAATGTAGGAGAGGACTTAGTAGCCTTCCCATCCCAGAATGATGTCTCGCGATTACCCCCTTATAATATGACCAGACAAAAGCCTCTTAAAGTTCCAATTCTTGAAACATATCGAGGAATAATGACTTGATTGGGGCGCTGGCTCGCATCATGAGAGTAAGCCTACGTGGGTCATATTAGTCCCGAGGCGAAGATGAGCCACGTGCGTCTTTGAGTATTATGAATCGATTCCTTTTTCGGGTCGATATCCTTAAATGTACTAATAATAAAAAATGATATTTACAACAAAAATAGTAAAATATTTTGCTCTTGTAAGATACAAACCATAGTTTGCTGACTTTTAAAGAGAGAGTGATCCAGGGGTAAAAAAAAAAAGTCGACTAATAATCCAATGGTGCTTGGTTCAAGCACCAGGTTTGGGATTTACCTATTTTTCTGCCGTTTTGTTATTTGACCTATTCCAACCGTTAATATTTTTATTTGTTCATCCTCTAAACGTTAAAAAATATTGCTATCATCACAGTCAGGAAGGCCTTCAATCTTTGACGCCGCAAGATCCTCTCACTCATTTATCATGGCCAATTTCAAATAATCTTTTAATAGTTGATGAAATATGCTGCTTCAATCTTTTATCGACGAAAAAATAACCCACGGCAAGAAAGATGCATTCCAAAGTCGCTAGTGTTATTTGCAGAAAAACTTAGAGAAACCTTTCTCTTCGGCAGCCCTCTGCGCTTTCATGTATATCAAAAAATTTTTCGACCTCCAACCCTTTCCACCTGAGGTCGTACATTTGAAATAAAGGGATACGGTTGCTGAATATTGGAAAGAAAAGATAATTCTTCCTTATAAAATTATTTTATGTGCGTTAATCTGCTATTAAAACTGTATAATGTATTTTTTGCATCTATAACTGTTACTGCATCTGACTCCTGAGTCAATAACAAACGAAACTATTTCAGGCGTTACTTTGTGGAAGTTTTGTATATTCATAATGAAATGATAAAAACTTGGCAAACTCCATACTAATTTATTAAATTAAAACCGACCCGGGTTTCTGTAGCTGGGTGCCATTTTCAAAGTACTATAAGTCTATGGGTTAAAATAGCGCTATATTGCCAATGTTCCAAATCTATACATGCCATTAATCAGTACACGTTTCCCAAGTTTCATAAAAATCAGTACGCAATGAGAATCGCTCCCATCTCTTGAGTTGCCTTGAGAGGAATCGCTTCTTGAGTGGCAGTGTATATATACGGATAAAAGGATTGGATATTTGGGGAGGCGACCGACAGCTAAGGTCATTACTACTGCTCTTCTCTGTTTACTAATCTCGGCGAAGAAATTAACAACAAATTGCAAGTGACAATGAACTCTTCAATGCGCTACATATATGACCTCAATAAAAGGGATAGGATATCTGACACTTATGTGCAATTACGCTGGTTGAAACTAAAACAGCGTCGTTTATACCATGTTATTCTGCTTACTTATAAAATTTTATCCACTCGCAATCCCCTTTACCTATCTGCTATATTTACCTGGAAAAAAGATCTACATACAGTACCCACTAGGAATCATCCCGTAGACCTTCACATCCCTCAACATAGCACACTTCACGTTACTAAATCCTTCACCGTAACCGCTTCTAGAGTATGGAACTCTATACCATCTAAAGTTAGAAATATTAAATCCATCCATGCTTTCAAGTCCAAGGTGTATGGTATCCTAATAAAATAATCCTAAAATGTTGTCTGTCTAAAATTGAAACGAAGTAAAATTAAACAAATGTTAAATTGGATGCCTTATGCATATTGAAGAAGAATCAATCTATTAAACATGAACGTATTCAACTTTATCCTTGTAATTATTACTGTTATCATTAATTACCTTTTTCCTCACGGTTTATATGCTAAATCATGTATTTAAATGTTATCCTAGTAGTGCTCTCTGCAGTAATATGTACGGCTGTATTACGAATTCAAAGCTTACAATGATTTTTTTTATTTTTTGTTTTGCCTGTCACAATTGTATAATTAATTCGTTTTTGTATATTGAGTTTCATTACTGTATTATTAATCTAATTTTTGAATTTCAAAATTGTATTAATTTGAAAAATTATTACTTCATTATCTCAGGGGCTAAGATAAGCCCACGATAATAAACGTTGTTATTATTATTATTATTATTTTCGCCATAGGGGATAGGTAAGGTAGTAGGGGTGGATAGAAACCCGGCGTCGTCATTAGCCTGATCTTAACGAGAGATGCCAAGGAGACCAGGGTGTTACGTCGTTACGTTACCGACAGACGGAGTGCTGTGCTTGAAGTGCCCTCCACAAGACATTCAAGTAGGGATCGGATTTCCGCTGAAAAACATCCTCCACTGCAGGGATTTGAACCCTGGCCGCCCGTATGGTTTGCCAGTACTCTAGCCACCACACCAACCCGATCCCCTATACGGGTAAAAGATTGTTTACTCATCCCGAGTAAATAATCGCTAACTGTCGAACGGTATTTGTCATAATAGCCATGGTAATAATATATATTCGGTCGCTATCATTTATGCGTGTCGATGAATCGCCCGAGATCTTCGCATCCATCTCCATTCTCTTGGTTGGAGAAATTTCATTGCCAGAGTATCAAGTTCAATCGTCACAAATGATTGTCCGGTGGTAAGC
Source organism: Ceriagrion tenellum (assembly GCA_963169105.1). Taxonomy (NCBI): domain Eukaryota; kingdom Metazoa; phylum Arthropoda; class Insecta; order Odonata; family Coenagrionidae; genus Ceriagrion; species Ceriagrion tenellum. Next base: position 21,080,518 of record OY720632.1, read on the forward strand.
CAAATGCCAATTTACAAGTAAATATGCACATTGATTCATCTTTTTCATGCTTCTATCATGGACCTAAACGATTTAATGCGCATACTTGTCTAATGAACCATTACGTCAACCATTTTAAGGCATTTAATTATTTTAATATTTGTATGGTCTGAGCATAAATTTATGTCTGATGCGGAACCATTACTTCTGTCCTTCCGCGTCATGCTGCCTATGTCGTATAATCACGATTTTAAAATCTAAATATGCGAGATATATCTTAAGTTCATTTCGTTTTGTATCTAGCATTAGCCCAGTGCAATTAATTTCGCTTGTATCCTTCCCTTGAAAATGGCTTGTAAGAGCTCATCCGAATGAGCTTCACTGTTGTTCGGAGGGATTGCAATCTACGGTGTTTCTCGACGGGTGAGCTAGTTTTGCTTTGCCACTCGAGTTAATTGGAGCAAAGCTGGGACAATGTGAAGGTGGGAGGAATCCGGGGCATTTTTGTCGTTATCTGCGGCGAGGTTTGCATTTAAGTGCACCCATTTATCCGACGTTGAGCTGCGTCGGAGCCGAATGTTCTCCTCACACAAACTCACAAATAGAGGCTGGGAAAACACTTCTAAAGCGATTTTCCATTATCGAGAACCGAATCTGAGTCCCCCATCAATCCCCGCGTCGGTAATGTCCTGTAATGGCCGCGCGCCAATCACGAAGCCGTGGATCACACCGTCTCCGCCTCCTCCTCCTCCCCCAAATCTAATTGAAACATAATGGAATGACAACAGCACCTACTTGTCACACGCGCATAAATGCTCTCTTTTTTTCCGGTTGCGTGTCTCTCGCAATCCTCCCGAAGTGAAATACGCTCCGTCGACATGCAGCTTGCGCACCTTCCCCGAGACGCAACACGTACTTTATACAGCAGTTCTACGAAAAGCGCGGGAAATGCATCTGCTTTGATTTTCTCACGGCGAGGTTCCAAAAGTTGTTGTTGTTGAGCAAAAAAAGTTGAGCTGCTACTGCTAACCACTTTTGAGGTCAACTTTACTTAAATTAACAACAGATATGCATTTGGGAAAGCATTAGCTCCAAGGCATTTTAGGCAATTATAAGGAAAACGTTTCATAAATCATAAAAAACTGCCTGTTCTCCACTTTCTAGATCGATAAATACCCACTGAAACCAGATTAGATGTAATAAAAAACAGTCAGACACAAAATTAGTGAAAGAGATGATGAGCACTTTGGTTTCTCATTCCCATGTAATCTAAGAGTTTCGGAATGGGTAAAACTGGATGATCGGGTTGGTGTGGTGGCTGGAGTACTGGCTAACCATACGGACGGCCAGAGTTCAAATCCCTGCAGATGGGGATGTTTTTCAGAGGAAACCCAAACCATACTTGAGTGTCTTGTGGGAGGCACTTCAAGTAGAGTATTCCGTCTATCGGATGAGGCATTAAACCGTGGTCCTCTTGGAGCCTATCGTTAAGAGCAGGCTAATGCCGACGCCGGAATTCTATCCATCCTTCCTCCCTTGCCTATCGCCTATGGCGCAAATGACCTTAGCCGTCGGTCGCCACCCCAAATATCCAATCCAATCCAAGGAGATAAAACTTCTTGGTCGAAAACGTTGGTCGATTGCTACTGATTATTCGGTAAGTTATTCAATACAGTCGCGGTTATCCGAGTCCCGAATAACCGAGTGTCTGACAAACCAGGGTGCGTGCTTCTAAAATATAATTGAAGAACATATAAAAACAGCCACGTGGCGAACGATTTGCCAGGCATCGGTTATAGGCCGCATGTGGGGCGAGCAGAGGGCAAGGCGACGGGGCAAGAACAGAGTTTCCAGCACTATGCAGAAGTAAACATTATGGAACAAGCTCATCATTATACTCCAATACTCAAGCCTTTATTCGATTGGATTGGATACTTGGGAAGGCGACCGACTGCTAAGGTCATTTGCGCAGAATCTAAAGAAGCTATTTTACAATTGTCAGGCCTCATTTAGAATATGCCGCTAGTATATGGGATCCCTACGAGGAAGGTATGATTAAAGAATTAGAGCGCATGCAAAGGAGATCTGCTAGGTTTGTTAAAGGCCGTTATGATAATTGTATAAGTGTTACGAGTTTAATAAAAGAACTAGGATGGGAATTACTATCAGAACGCAGGTTAAAATTTAGGTTAAACCTTTTAAGTAAATTCGAAACAAAGTTGTTCACAGATGACGTTAGATATATATTGAAAAGCCCTGCGTATTATGCTAGGTTTGATCATATTAACAAGATTAGAGAGATAGATTGTCGTACCGATAGATTTAAATGTCATTTTTCCCGCGTAGTATAAGAGAGAACAATAGGCAGCGCAGCAAAGGGATATGTAGGTGAAATATAGTCAGAGTAGTCTGTAGTGTATGATACATGTAATAACAACCAATAATCCCTTCCTTATTATGTAGATACTAACCATCTAGCTCCATGTGACCCTATTATCTAGCATATCTCCCTTAAATATCCTACTTGCATGTCAATAGTGCATGTTTGGTGATCTTCATCCCCTGCCACACACCCTCGTGGTGGCTCGCAGGGTATCACGTAGATGTAGATGTAGATAGGGGATAGGTAAGGGAGGAAGGGTGGATAGAAACCCGGCGTCGGCATTACCCTGCTCTTAACGATAGGCACCAAGGGGACCACGGTTTAACGTCTCATCCGACAGACGGAGTACTGTACTGGAGGTGTCCTCCACAAGACACTCAAGTAGGGATCGGGTTTCCTCTGAAAAACATCCCCATCTGCAGGGATTTGAACCCTGGCCGTCCGTATGGTTAGCCAGTACTCTAGCCACTACGCCAACCCGATCCCCGCCTTTATTCAAAATTGTACCGTACGTACAGTATTGCACTGCCTAGAAAGTACGCATTATCCGATCTTTCAGTTATCCGAGGTCACTCGTGCTGTCGCCGTGATAATGGAGGCTCCATTATATACATCTGCCAACGACTCCCTCCGCATCACAACTGAACACCGCTTTCATGATGCGCCAGAAACTAATTGTATTAGAGGCATAAAATCCAGATAAGTTGCAAAGAAATACTTTATTCAGAATATGCGTCCTCAGTCTTCGTGTCCTCGAATTGTATTTTACGGCGTATTACAGCGTTTTAAGAATTTCAGTTGCTGTCGGTGATGATTCGTTATCTAATCAAACCGCTGCCGGAGCAGGCACTTTTTAAGATCTCTTGATGGATCGAGGGACGCAACTTCTGACCAGTAGTCTATAGCCCTCCTTCGGACCAAACTACGTGACCCCTAGAAAACACTCATGAACGAAATAGTATTGTGCTAAAGAGTCATGCTACTAGTTTTAGAAACAAGGCCTAAAATGACCAAAAATATGGTTTAACGACATCAGTGATCTGCGCGAGTTTTTCCATATCCAGTTAACTTCTGAGCTGGTGAGTTTTTATCTTACTCTGAATCAAAACTACTTGATATTCATATTATACGGAACGATTCGATCGATCGCTCAAAGGCTCTTTTAATTGATCGTTATATATTAAGAGTTAACAATAAACGAAAAGTGGTTGTTTGCCTCATTAATGTAAAACGCATTTTCTCTTCTGTAGTGAAATTACTGAGTTTTTCGTGTTACAGAAAAGCGCCTTTTCCACAAAATATCCATTTTATTTACGTACGTACGTTTTTTCAAATTGCAATTGGATTTGTTGATAATTCGTGCCCGTTCTTATCATTTGAGTGGGTGGCATGACCTGGTGAATGAATGTATTCTACTTATTGACTCGCATAGCTTTAGTGGGGCTGATGATCGAGTCGCATGGGGTTGTGGATGTGTAACTAAGTGAATGCGCCCCTGTTTAGAACGATTTCTTATTTCTAAGTTCGTGGTGTGCGTTGTCGACAAAAGATGGATGCATGCTTAATTATTCACTCGTGCTTCTACGTTGTACAATAATTGAGGTAATTCACGATGGGGTAATTTTTCAGGTGAGGGTAGATCAGCTGGTCTGTGGGCACAAAGCTGCTGTATAAATTCACGCTTTCAATTGGTATGAGTAGATGGCAAAGTCAACGTCCTCCAACTCGTTGCCTTCGCTTTCCCGGTGAGTTCTCAGTTCGTCGCTCATTTTTTTACGCTCAAATGGAGTTATCTGCCAGGATTCGAACCCCAGGCTGTGAGTTCCGTCGCCGAAGATCCGGCTAGTTGGAATGCCACGTCAATCTGAGCATGAAACCGCTACATATTGCATTGACGCGCCAACGAATTGCCTCCGAAGGCCGGGAAAAACCTGGTACCTGACGTAATTTGTGGATGCGATGAGTTTTGAGATTCGATTCGCGCGGGGGGAGGGCTGCGTTGGAGTGTAAAAACGCAACGTCACGATCGTGCCTGTCATCCGGGAAAAGTTACCTTGGAGTTGACACGATTTTTCGGCGTTTCCTTTGAGGCCATTTAAGGCCATTTGACGCTGCGCTGCGTGTGAAAGCATTAATCAAAACAAATCATTAAAAGCGAGCGCAGCAACTTTGACTCTATCGTCCCATAGTAATTTCCAGAATTTCCCATCTCAAGAAAAGTAATTTTTAGTGTCTCACCCTCACCTTTTTCTCTTGCTGAAAGTGATTTTTTATGTTCGTCTGGGAAATTGAGCTTCTCCGAGGACTTACATATTTATTAGTTTTCATGAGCAGTGATCATTCCGAAGGTTGGTTTGCTGCAGCTATCCAACTTCACGTAATTTCAAGGATTTTCGCTTCATTCTTTCATAGTTCCTCATTTCGGTGTCCTTCATAATTTTATGCATGTATCTAATTCTTGGTCTTCCAGGATAATACTTTCCTTTCAATGTTTGTTTGATTATAATTTTCCGGAAGCCGATATGTCTCTGTATTTTACGTAAAATTTTGTCCTCCTCAACCTAGCAGAGTTATCACGAAGATTTTTTCTCCTCGGTCATAAGTCTAGCTTTTTCATTGGTGACTGCCTCCTTCCTGTCAATTTCGGTCATTTGTTGACATCGCCACTAATCCATTGCCGCTAAGTCACTTTATCGTCGTCCACCTCGGTATGCTTCGAATTTTCTCGTAGCGTGTCAATTATTTGACAATAGTTATCAATAGTTCATTTTGCCATTTACTTCATGCCACTCACCGCTGCTGAGATTAAGGATAAGATTCTAAATTGGTCTCTCCTGTGGATAGGGAAAAAAATCCCGCTCAACCCTCTTTAATGCACCTTGAGAGTGTGGACTGGAAGCCAACTTCCCCACGATTCATTCTGCCTCAATCCGTCCCCTCGGGAGCGAAGGCTCCCTCTCCCTCTCTCTCTCTCGATACGCGGCTCCTCCTCTCATCCTCCATCCCCTGCTCCTCCCCTTCCCGTGAGCCACCGCGCAAGAAGCTTCACACCCCTCTCTCCCCCCCTCCCCTCCTCCCCCACCCACCCAGCATCCCCCATGCATCATTCCCTTCAGAACGGGGGCTCGTTAATCAAACGCTCTCCTCGCGCAGTCACCCCCAATCAATTCCCCACTGACTTCCAAGCGCCGCTTTTGAACTCTTCCCCATTCCGAATTTCCCTCTTTTTTTCCTCCTCCGCCCCTTCCTCATTTTTTTGCGGACTCGACTGGGGCGAAGGAAGGGGGCGGTTTCCTCCTCCTCCTCCTCTGGCGGCGATCGGGAAAAGGGGCGAGGAGGCGTCGGAGGAGGGGGCGAGTCCGCGACGGATTCCCGCGGTGAATAATCGAAGGGTTTTAAAGGATTTCAAAGCAACTTCCCTCGACTCGTGAATGTCCATTGCTCATCAAGTGCCACCGCCTTTATAATATTGTTTAGCTCCATTAGCAGGTAGCTTTCCTTTGTAACCGTACGGTTCTTGTATTAGTAAAAATGTCCAATTTTAGATTCCAACCTATTACTACAATTTCGTCCCAAGCAGCATGAAATCTTCTTAAGTCAATTTGCCCTATTTTAAGGGCCATAATCAATACGATCAATTTCAATTTGTAGAGCTCTAGTACAGGATGGACATTTTTTTACCCCCTGTCTTGTGATTATTTTCTCGTTTTGCTATAGTGCAGTTGGCGCATTTTGGAGCATCATTTGCGTTTTGGCAGTCTTCGTACTTATGTTCTTTTGTACAGTGTGAGCAAACTTCCACGGGGTTATTACAATATTTGGCTACATGACCATACTTTTAACATTTGAAACATCGGCGCACGGTTTGATAGACCTTAACGCGAGAGACCTCTCAGTTTATGTAAAGTCTTTCTTTGACTCGAAGGAGGTTCCGTATTTGTGCGTTCGTCTCAACAATCAAATGCACATATTTACTTGATTTTTTACTTTCTATCGCATGTACTATGTTGAAACTTAGTTTAAATCCTTCTTCACTTATATCTAAATCCTGTATGTTTCGTCGAAATAGGTCTCGCATAACTTCTTGATCTTAGTAATCTTTTTTTCACATCATAAATAATAATTTGAGGTTTCCTTTTTTGGATTTTTTTTGTTATGAGACCTTTCTGTTTCGATGCTTCACTTTCTCTCTCTCTCTCCCTTTGAGCCACTCTCGTTGAACTTCCTAGCAAAGACGAAGAGACACTGCAATGCACGCGGGATAGTGTTTAAAAATGAATGCGATGCGAGGGAAATCTTCAAGGGACGATGGAAAATCTTACCGTCGCCGGCGAGTACAAGTAGATTAACAGTTTCCCTGTAATCACTCCTTCGGGACCCCTTAATGCGCGGTCCTTTAAGTTTGTTTCATGCTTGTTAAGTAAGGAGTAGACTTGAGGAAGTCGTGGGATATTGCCGAGTGATTGGGCGAACGATGAATTCATAATACGGATAGCTAAAGTGTTCCAGCGGTGAATTTGTACATTTCACTTTTCCTTTACTTTTAGAGAAAAAATTTGAGGATGAGATGGAAATATCATATACTATCAAATATATCATATACTAGTCAAAATCCCGACATTAACCCTTCGGCTACCAAGGTATTTTTTCACCTTACCTCTCCCAAGGGGGGAAACTCGGTTACCCCACAGTATTTTTTCGTTTATTCGCTTAATTTAAACAAAAAATGGATTCTGTGTGACATAAATCTTAAATAAAAACAATTATACAAAATTAGAATAAATATGATTTATATTTAATCAAATAACACATATATATATATAATTGTAGGCTCCGATTGGAGCATGAAATTATCTAATGGGATGTCCTGTCTAGGTCTAATCGGATGTCCTGATATTTCACAAAATTTGGCTTTTCATTTGCTGCTCTTTCCATACATGCAAAGAAGTCAAGGAACTCGAACAAATTAATCAGGTGTCATGTACATTTCACGGCGCAGACGGCGCAGCGCCGCGCCCCGTCGGATTGAAGGCGCCGTGATGACCACGATTGCCGTCCACGGCGCGGTTTGATACATCTGAAGGCACACATAGAATCCCATTGCTATTTTAAATCTCGGTAAACTGTGCTGTGAACGGTGCACAGATCCTCAGGAAGCGGGCTGGTGAATCTGAGACGAACTATCCCAAAAGGGGTAACACAGTAACCCCAACGAGTTTTTCAGAAATTTGAAGAAAAAAAACAATCAATGAATGAAGATTTCACATGGAATCGTATTGTAAGATTTTTAAAAACAAACTCATGGAAGCATAAAAATATCAGAAAATAATTGTAAATAAAAACAGTAAAAATGTGGCGTTTGGGGTAACTGAGTTACCCCCCTTGGTAGCCGAAGGGTTAAACGCTAACCCTCTGAAGACTTTGTTTTTGCTGCATCGCTGCTCACCGGACAGACGAATGGAAATGAAGCAGTAAGACGATGTGAACAGTTGACAACAACTTCCCTTTGGGGTCCACATTTGTTGATGGCGTTCACACCCGAGTTTCATAACTTTTCCCACTGCTCCTCAATGATTTACGGTAGGTATTAATGCTATCTGCTTGTGCTAGCCGTCTCTTCTGGATCGCACCCTAATTCCATGGGAAATACCTCCTATATCCCCGATATTAGTAAGATATTGAGTTTAATTAAAGAAAGAAAAAAAGAAGAAAGAAAGATATTTATTGTTCTAGGACTCTTGTCCTCTAAGAACAAATACAATTTACTTATACAAATTCTTAGAGTAGATTTAAACATGGAATTGATTAAACATAAAATCATGAAATCAACTCAACTTACACATTGTGAGCGATAAACTAACAGGAAAATATAACAAAAGAGTTCCATTTTACAAAGAAATCATATCATCACTACACTACTACAACAAAAACAACATTATACAAAGAAAAGCATATGATACACAACGTTCCAGTGACAAATCACAGAACCAACGAGGAAGAAGTTTTAGGAATAGCAATAAGTAACATGATGAGAAGAACAAACAACCAAAGAAATATAAGAGATACACATTTTTCTTCAATTAACCAATAAGTTATTATGGGGCAGTAAGTAATAAGTTATAGACTTTTGCCTTGAACGATTTCAAAAACCGAGTATTTTTAACATCATCTGGTAGATTATTCCAGAGATTGGATGCTACAACCTGGAATGACTTCTGCAAAGAAGTTGTGCGATGAGCGGGATAGTAGATTAAGTTAGCATCTGATCTTGTAGTCATAATAGTATTTTTAGGCTTAGTTTTAAAAAGGTTGTGTAAATATTCTGGATTTTTATAAAGAAACAATACGTAAAGGAACGCAGCGAGGAAATATTTTCGTCGTTTTTTAGTGGAAAGCCATCCGATTTCATTGAGGTATGGCGATATATGTACATCTCTTCGAAGGTTGAACACAAATCTTACACAGGAAGACACAGACCAATTGCTGTGAATCATATGGTGATATTATTTTCACTTGGTCAATCCAGGCACATAATTAAGAGATTTGTTTGGAAACCTTACTTTTTTGTTATGTTCACTCAGGGCTAGAGTGGTGCAACGGTTCCACTTCCGTGAGCCTAGTAGTTGGAAGATTCTTCCTCGCACCAGCTAAACCCCTGGTCCCCTCTCACCCCCTTACCAGGGTCGTGTGATTTAAGTTTGAATCTCCAAAGTAATTTTCGGGCAACCTGCCCAGTCCTCATCCTCGCTTATGGCTATCCTCATCCCACTGTACCTTACAAAGTTCTTTGAAGCATATGAGTTTGTCACTTCTTTTTCATAGTGAATCCATTCTGCTTTTCTCGTCCCCAGACTATCCTCATCTGTATTTCCTTTTCTTCAGTTTCAGCACGCTAAAAGGCAGGGAAGTTTGTAGGTCCATCTGCAACTACATCTACAAAATACCGTGCAAGCCACCACTAGTGTGTGTGGCACGGGGTCCACACCAGGCATGCAGCACTCATCCCGGTTGAAACCAGAACCGCACACCTCCTCCCGGCCAATAGACACAGACCAATAAGCAGTTAGAATAACAATACACGGTCAGACCAGGAACTTGGAGTGTGCCACGTAAACTAATATGCTACCATGAAGTGCACTATTTATGGTACAACTAGTTTAGTATTACAAATGCGACTGATAATTAGTACTACGAGGTACTAAATCAAGCAAGGGCTATGTCATGCAAGACACTTCATGCGGGGTGAGTTGTTGATAATGATGTTATGATATTTAGCATATGTGCAAAACCTACTATATTCGGGATTCGTAAAAAGGGTTCTAGGCAAATGCGATGAGAGAGTACGAGAAAGAAGCTATTTTTCACTTGTCAGGCCTCATTTAGAATATGCCGCTAGTATATGGGATCCGTACGAGGAAGGTATGATAAAAGAATTAGAGCGCGTGCAAAGGAGATCCGCTAGGTTTGTTAAAGGCCGTTATGATAATTGTATTAATGTTACGAGTTTAATAGAAGAACTAGGATGAGAGTTACTATCAGAACGCAGGTTAAAATTTAGGTTAAACCTTTTAAGTAAATTCGAAACAGAGTTGTTCACAGATGACGTTAGATATATATTAAGAACCCCTGCGTATTATGCTAGGTTTGATCAGATTAACAAGATTAGAGAGATAGATTGTCGTACCGATAGATTTAAAATGTCATTTTTCCCGCGTACTATAAGAGAGAAAAATAGGCAGCGTAGCAAAGGGATAGATAGGTGAAATATAGTTAGTGTAGTCTGTAGTGCATGATTCATATAATAACAACCAATAATCCCTTCCTTACTATGTAGATACTAACCATCTAGCTCCATGTGACCCTATTTTCTACCATGTCTCATTTAAAGATATTATTTGCATGTCAATCGTGCATGTTTGGTGATCTTCACCCCCTGCCACACACCCTCGTGGTGGCTCGCAGGGTATTACGTAGATGTAGATGTGCTATACCTTTTGCGGGTCAAATTATCTTAGAACTGATCTATTGCAACTACTATGGTCCCTAATTGTACGTGGAAAAAAATGATATTTTTAAATCTATCGGCTCTAAAGTTTTGTCCTTGATTTTATGCCTGTGACCATTTCTACCATAATTCATAGTTAGGCTCTGGCTGAATATCTTGAACGTCAGGCCAAAAATTGTCTACGTTAAACTTTCGAAAATGATTTAATCTATATTATTACCTTCTATAATATAAAGGTTCCCATCCTGAATCCCTCATCAATTCAGTAGCACGACTATGCTTATCGTAACTGTTTTTCACAAATATTGCTGCTCTCCGCTGTATTCGATAAATATCTGATACTTGTCCTTGAATAATAAAAGATTTAAGTTTCTCCTGGTGAATAGTATTAATAAACTCTTCTCGGGCTCTGCACCAGGTGATAGGCTTCATGTTTGCCGACGTTTCGGAAAACGACTTGTTTTCCATTTTCAAGGCGTGTTACTCTGTCCGTGTCAGATTGTAAACTGAATTGAATTGACCGTTGGTCGGGCCCAGCAATTGAGCTCAGGTGCCATCTGATTGGCTGATGTTTGGATTTTGCCCTTGAATTATTTTCTGATTTTTCCTTTCCTTGCGCTAATCTAAACTGCCTTCGGTGTTCTTTCAGCCGGGATTGAGACGAGGCTGAAAGAACACCGAAGGCACTTTAGATTAGCGCAACCACAGAAGTCGGCAGTGGCGGAACACAGCATCAATGAAGATCATGCCATTCAATGGGGAGATGCAAAAATTCTTTGCCGCTCAGCGCGCTACTGGGACCGCATAATTAAGGAAGCCATTGAAATACGCCTTAATCCAATAAATTTCAATCGTGACTCTGGCTTTCATCTGAGCAATACATGGACACCTGTAATAAATTTCATTAAAGACATAAGGAAAAATCAGAAAATAATTCAAGGGCAAAATCCAAACATCAGCCAATCAGATGGCACCTGAGCTCAATTGTTGGGCCCGACCAACGGTCAATTCAATTCAGTTTACAGTCTGACACGGACAGAGTAACACGCCTTGAAAATGGAAAACAAGTCGTTTTCCGAAACGTCGGCAAACATGAAGCCAATCACCTGGTGCAGAGCCCGAGAAGATTTGATTGTTCTTGAATCTTGATTAATTAAGTACGTTTCGTTGGATTAGTTTTTCTCTTTCCAAAAATTCATAACAACGCACTTTTTAAAATGTAATTCTTCTCGCCAAGTATTGCACCCTAAATCAATGTAATTTCGACTCGTGGCTCTGGACCAGTGCTTTCCGGTCAGCCAGCCGAGGAATTAGTCAGTGTTGGATGCGTTGTAGGATTGTAAGCGTGAGGTGTGGTACGGAAATTAATCATTGAAAGATTGTATTCGCGCTTTTAGAGGGAAAATGGCCTCAATAACCGCAAAATGCATGTATGATTCGGTACACGCGCCCGCTCATGGGTCAAAGTTAAATGGATAGCACGTGCGTTCAGTAAGAAGAAGGTCTGATTGATGTTGAAATTTTGGTGGCTTTGGATAAAATTGGTGGAAGAAATTACTTACCAGTGAGACTGAGCACTTTATTACCGGCGTGATGAGTGGAATTACGTAAGCTAAAGAGAACATTCATCAACTGGAGAACAATGGTGGCAGCTATCCTCAGTTTAGATTTAAGAAAAGGTTTCCAATGTGTTTGACGCGACCGCCTTGCCAAGGGTGACTTGGTGTGGCGGTAAGATTCTATTATTAAATGAGATTATTCCAAGTTTAACAAATTGTCTACAAAAGGGACACTCCAATATACTCTGATGTCACATCGCCATCTAAGATGTGTAAGTAGAGCGTGCAGTTCTTTTTCTCAATCTCTTCTATCCTCAGGGCCTATCTTTTCATTGAAGTTCTTTTGAAGACAGAAGAAGATATTCCAGGTATGCGAAGCGTGGAGATTCATTTATAAATATTAGTTTAAATCGAGGGCATAGGTCAGGTTTAAAATGATAGTTTCACCTTTCCGACGAGTTAGAACACACTTTATTCCCTCGTCAGGGCTAGAATATTAACACAGGGCACGAGAGTCATTCTTTAATATTTTCATTTACGTACCAATTATCCATCACATATATCCCGCGCCTCAATTACCCAGGAATAGAATATTTACCCAATTTGTTTCAATTTTGTGATCTCTTTCAATGAGGATGCTACAATTTCACTTATACTTGACAGAACCCTGCATACATTTTTGTTTGATTTCAAATAACAATAACTCCGCTGTCTATGGGTACATGCAGACACAAAAAAGCATGAACAGATTCAATCGACGTATCTCTAACTGTGATAAGTTTAATAAATTGCCTTAATTTTTGCTTAGTTTTGATTCGTCAATTTTTTATTGTTATTACAGGAGTATATGGGTACATATCTTACTATTATCACGAGGGTAACCGAAGATAGTAAGCGCCTCCGACATTTTCATCTCTGTCTGTAAATACCCCAGCGTATAGGTCCGCTTCCGTTTCACCAGCAAAAAAAAACGGTTTTGTGAGAAATTCCCGTAACTCACGAAAAATATTGTGGCACCATCGCGTAGTGTAATAAATTTGCATTTTTAAAAAATGTAATAAAATCTTACCTCTATCACCGGAGACTTTTGAGATATTTGCGTTCGAAATTGGCGAATTTAGTGATTGTTTTTTCGCGCAAAGTCGACGCCATTTTTTAGTGTAACCGAAGCTACGCTAGAGGGACACTTACTAAATTCACCTCTAAAATACGCCCGTTTTTCTCCAGCCAGCAAGGTTGCCGGCCTGAGGAGTGAAACGGGTGCTGGGGTGGGAAGGTACCTGGGCCCAAAATGGCTATTTGAAATAGTGAATCTGTTGTTGACAAGAACTGAAAAGCCCTTTTCACTATTTTAGAAATTTGAGAGGGAGGAAAGGGAATTTCTGAGTGTACGCGAAGTTTTAAGTTGATGCATTTACAGTATTTAAGGATAAGGAACCACGATTCCAGAATTGCTTCTTCTAACTGCTTTTATCATCGTTTACTACTACTGTTCACTACCAGTCTATCGATATTGTTCGTGATATACAGGGTGTCCCATAAATGCCACGCCATAGTGACACTGGAGGTAGGGCAGCCTAAGAGGAAGAGAACCAGCCTAATATGACCTCAGTAAAAGTTTCACGGTTTTCGAGATATTGCCAAATTAAAGCTTTTTCAAAAATTTCACTTTTTTTACATTTCTAGTCCCAGAATTTACTTGAATAGCTCTCAAATTAAGTTTTTTTTTCATTGTACGATGTCATCAATCGGTTATTAAGCTGATAAAAGGGTTATTTTATTGATAACGAATGTAAAAAGAGGAAAAATACTGCATTAATCTTGACTTAACTTAGCAGCAAAAAAAAAGACTTCGACTTTAACCGCCTACCGTGAAAAAAATACTAGAAAGTAAATAAGATAGTAACTTCAAAAACTTGCGTATGTTATGCCAATTTTAAAATGGTATGAGTAGGAAAAGTAGCGTGATTTTCTTTAGTAAGAAACATGTATCATACCATTTTAAAATTGGCATAACATACGCAAGTTTTTGAAGTTACTATCTCATTTACTTTCTAGTATTTTTTTTCACGGCAGGCGGTTAAAGTCGAAGTTGTTTTTTTTGCTGCTAAGTTAAGTCAAGATTAATGCAGTATTTTTCCTCATTTTACATTAGTTATCAATAAAATAACCCTTTTGTCAGCTTAATAACCGAGTGATGACATCGTACATTAAAAAAAAACTTAATTTGAGAGCTATTCAAATGAATTCTGGGACTAGAAATGTAATAAAAGTGAAATTTTTGAAAAAGCTTTAATTTGGCAATATCTCGAAAACCGTGCAACATTTACTGAGGTCATATTAGGCTGGTTCTCTTCCTCTTAGGCTGCCCTACCTCCAGTGTCACTATGGCGTGACATTTATGGGACACCCTGTAGGTATTTATAAGCATCAATGAACTTTGAAATGCTTCATTTCTCTTACTCAAAACATGTGATAGAGGAAATAGACTTCCTTAAATTCCCGAAATGCATCATAAATTCTCAGATTGTACATAAAAACGCGACTATGATAGCTAAATACTTCGAGGTTTCACTTACACAGAACACTTTCACGAGGCAAAAATCGGATTTTTGGAAATCTTCGAAAATGACTGTACCAACCCCAGCAACCAGCACTTATTTACTATTTACAGAGACCATGCGGCCATTTAAAATAAGTCGAGTACTTGGTACTTTTTCACGATCTCTACATATTATTGTCAATTCAAGCGAATATTTTAAATAACTTACCCTAACAAATCCCTACAGATGCTGCTGATAAAGATACAAATGAAAATAAATGAATGATAAACCAGTCAAATTCTTCTTCTTTGCATACCGTCGCCTTGAACAGATCCTTCTTGTTCAACTTGGAATTTCCGCTCCTCGTTTGCCGGTACCCTGTATTTCAGCCTGGTACTAAACAATTCCCATTAAGAGAATGCATTGCAAAATCTTGAATACTACAGAGCACGCTGAAGTGTGACTCTTGGTCTGACAATCGTCAAAGTGGGCTCACGTTAGAAGTTAATATGTCTCACGCTCACTTCCTATAGCGGTCCTTTCTTCCCCAACATCCACAAAGTTACCATGTGATGCAAAAAATAATCAGCTGTAATTTAAAACTTCACGCTGTTCATATCGCTTCAACAGTAAAGTAATAACCATCTCCGGCTCACGATAACGCCTACTAACAGCGGCCATTCACGAGTCAACAGAACAGAAGTATTCGATGGCTACGCCAACGTCTGGGCGAACTTAATGCGGAAAATGAGGTAATGCGTTGCCTAGGCAACGAGGCTTCAGATTTAAATCCATATCCATGGCCTCAAATCAAGCGACATACCATCTCCAATGAGAGGTCAACAATGAAAGTATCGAAGGGGAGGTGGGTCGCGTCATTTCTCCTTAAAGCTCTCTGGTGGGTGCACGCCATGAATTTTGGAGCTTGCCCTTACAGACAGTGATACCTTCATTGGTTGTTCCTTTTAAACCCTCCGATTATTCAAGAACAGTCGTTCGACGTTGCTGGGCGTTCGAGGAAAACCGTTCTCCTCCGAGCTCGCAATTTATCACACAATGGATAGTTTTTGCTTCGGAAAGCTGCTCCCTCCCAAATAAAAGAGCGTAAAAAATCTGTAATCGGAGGAATTAACGGTTTTAAATGTGGAAGGAGGAAAAGTAGCTTAAAGTTCCAGTGAAATAAACGGAGGTGAATTTGTGGAAATTATTGGAACGCGTAGTCATTGGGGGATATTTTATATTCAAGGCAGAAATATTGTGCCTGGGTTGGAGGTGATTTGTGTATATACGCCACCGGTTGATTGCTCGCCACTTGGGGGACAGACGGCGAAACGGTGCAATGGCACACTTCACTGGTTTAGATGCTTCCCATTTATAGTAGAATCAAGTTATTGGCAGAGTAACAATATTGAAAAAAATCACAAGTTTGGCATTGAATGTGACGTAAATACCGTGGCGATGTGTTCACTGTAAGTGGGCGAAAAAAGTTTTTTTCTCTGGCTATCTGTAAATACCCCGTCTTTTACTTTTCGTATGTAAGTGGAATGCATAGATTTTCGGACACTGGTGTTCTTCTTTCTGTGTCCTGCGATATTCCCATTCGGAACTCGTGCGATGAAAATTTTCGCCTCAGATGGAGGCATATAAGTGAAAAAGATAACGAAGCCATTTTCGAAACGAAAAGTTTCACCTCAGTACCTAGAAGAGGCTCTGTGATATTAAGGGATTCTTCTTCCAGTTCAATGGTCAATTATTAGGTTTTTCTTCCTTTCGCCACATGACCTTTTGCTGCAGATGTTGTTTAATATTTCCTAAACGATAACGGTCTTTTCGGAAGAATATCAAACGTAAAATGGGAGGACGAGGCAGGATGAAGCAGGTTTGATAGAGTTCGAATTGAGTATTTGAGGAACTCGATATTCCTTGTCGATACGCTATTGCTGGAAATCCATAAATAATAGGATCTAAATACAACTTTCAAGAAATACTGGACACTCGTATGATTTCTTTTTAGAATTGCAATGACAATCACAATCCATTATAGCATCAAATTTCATAAATTGTGAAAGTGATATGATGAAACTATTCGAGAAGTCTTGGTGGAAGAAAATTATAGTAGTAAATTCTAAATGTACCCGGCGAAGCTCTCATCCTCTGCTCACAATACACGTGTCCTTAACAGGTTTGTTATTGACATGACTAAAAAGAGAAAACTCTTAGTATTTTCCACACTTAAAAATTTAATTCCCGACCCAGGTTTCGACTGCCTTGCAATCATTTTCAAAGTTTTAAGTGTGGAAAATACTAAGAGTTCTCTCTTTTTAGTCATGTCAGTAGTGTCATTCCACAAAGTTGCGCCTTCAACCATTAAGTTTATAGGTTTGTTATTCATTATAATTCTGCTGCCGCTATGTCCGTCGCATAAACAAACAAGAGAGTTGACTGTAATATCAACGAAAATTGGGAATAATGTAGCATCATTTTTCTTTTTCCTTTAATGTTCTATTTCAGGAGAGTATCATATTTTCCATTCTTTAATAAGTCTCTGTGACAGTATTTTCAAATACCCTTTTAATCGTAGAGAAAAAAACCTCTTCTAGTGTTGCTGCACATAATTGGTTACCGGAAAAAGGTAGAAGATTTGATGAGTACCTACTTTAAAACCTTGGAAATCACCTAGCTTTCTGGAGGGTGACATTCATCATGCGTAGATAGATAGGGGTTTCGCCAGTCAGAGGAGTCAGATATAATTTGAGAGGAGGAAATCTAAAATCAGTACGAGCTTCAAAAATAGGAATAGTAATGATAAAATGAATGGAAGAGACCCGGATATCTTCGGTATAATGTACATTCATAATTGAAGAAATTGATCACATCTTACTCACTCAAAAATTTGAAAACCTCATTAAAAATTAAATTTCATCTACATCTACGAAATACCCTGCGAGCCACCACGAGGGTGTGTGGCAGGGGGTGAAGATCACCAAACATGCACTATTGACATGCAAGTAGGATATTACATGAATGCATGCTAGATAATAGGGTCACATTGTTAGTATCTACATAATAAGAAAGGGATTATTGGTTGTTATTACATGCATCATGCACTACAGACTACTCTATCTATATTTCACCTACCTATCCCTTTGCTACGCTGCCTATTGTTCTCTCTTATGGTACGCGGGAAAAATGACATTTTAAATCTATCGGTACGACAATCTATCTCTCTAATCTTGTTAAGATGATCAAACCTAGCATAATACGCAGGGGTTCTCAATATATATATCTAACGTCATCTGTGAACAATTGGTTTCGAATTTACTTAAAAGGTTTAACCCAAATTTTAACCCGCGTTCCGATAGTAATTCACCATCCTAGTTCTTCTATTAAGCTCGGAACACTTATACAATTATCACAACGGCCTTTAACAAACCCAACAGATCTCCTTGCACGCGCTCTAATTCTTTCATCGAACCTTCCTCGTTCGGATCCCATATACTAGTGGCACATTCCAAATGAGGCCCGGCAAGTGTAAAATAGCTTCTTTCTCGTACTCTCTCATCGCCTAGCCTATTTGCCTAGAACCCTATCAATGATATAGAAACTATTTATTTATGATGCAACTATGCAAGCGAGATACAAGAGTCATGCAGGAATCATTCGAAACGCGATGTAAATACTACGTGGCAGATTAAGAAACAAGCGTTAGGGAGCAAATCCTAAACAGCTAGACTACTTGTCGACTAACCTACTTCTGAGTCTCATTGGCGTCTATTATACTCTCTTATCCAGGGATGGCCAACCCGCGGCCCGCCTTGAACATTTTTCCGGCCCGCGAGATTCATCACATTTTAATACAATAACTATAACACAATAATAATAACTCATTATGATTCAATTTTTGACCCCAAAATAATGACTATAGTGGGTCTATATGGGGATATATAATTTCATATGCGGCCCGCGGAGTCATGATGATTAAATTTATGGTTTGCCTTGAGATCTGTCTTATGGATGCATGTACCTCAATGAATTCAGTGTACCAACTCAACAGCTCACACGAACCTACGCGGGTTCATGAAATACATTGGCCTCAAGACCATAAAAATGAAGCTTGGAAAGCATTTGACATTTAATTCCCGTGTTAGTCAATGAGGATAGGGAATAAAATGTACTCTTTCGGTGGAAATGCAATTAGATTCAATCTTTGAATCACGGAATATATCGCTGGCACTGTCTGAAGTATCCATGTAAGTACGTTGAAGTTATCTGTATGAGTCAATATATACACGTCAAATTGAGGATTGGATATTTGTGGAGGCGACCGACAGCTAAGGTCATTTGCGCCATAGGCGATAGGTAAGGGAGGAAGGGTGGATAGAAACCCGGCGTCGGCATTAGCCTGCTCTTAATGAAAGGTGCCAAGGGGACCACGGTTTAACGTCTCATCCGACAAACGGAGTACTGTACTTGAAGTGCCCTCCACGAGACACTCAAGTAGGGATCGGATTTCCTCTGAAAAACATCCCCATCTGCAGGGATTTGAACCCTGGCCGTCCGCGTTATCCAGTTTCCAGTACTATCGTGCTATCCAGGTTATCCAGTACTCTAGCCACCACACCAACCCGATCCCCATCAAACGGAGTTTCATGGTTTATGTCAACCAGTGATGTAGCTATGTCATCCCTCGTGCTGATCAGATACGGGGATGGATCGCAGACCGATTCTGTGGTGAGGAAAATTGTTTCCTTCTCTGTGCATCCGCTTCTTCTTTCCGGTAGCCGATTGACCTGACGTAAACACGTGTGTAGTTTTCGGCTTTGTATCGAAAAACAGGACGCAGTTGTAATCGGATTAGATTTCGTAAATTCGTATAGAATTGATTGGAAGAAAGTTACCAAATTGCATAATGCGGACACGAATATGATTCGGGTATCGGTTACCTCTTTATCTCTTCGATCGACTGTTACGTAGTCTTAATTGCTACCTTGAAAACGATCGGTACAAATATTACAAACGCCCCTCCGATATTCGTTAGAATCTCTAGCCCTCCGGAACTCGCGCCTGTTATTGGAACACGAATGCTCGCACTGAGCCTGTCATGCTTATTCCTAATTTTGAGATCACAGCTAGGCAAAACTGATATCATTTATTGGTTTTTGGTGTTTTTTAATAGAATAACATTACTTAAAGGGTTCAAAGCATGTAAATAAACTCATAAGCGTTAATTCAACAATTTCCTTGGGGTGGCACTATCGTGGGGATCACTGGTTACGGGGGGGAGGGGGGGGGGAGCAACTCGTCTTTATGTGGTTCTGGGGAATATTGGGGTGGCGACTGCCACCCCGTGCTCCCCCCCCAATTTACGCCTATGAACAAACTAAAAGTTTCCATTGGTCCTCACTGCTTTCAATTTCCTGTTCAATCTCAGAGCTGCCTTCCCTTTTCTTGACGTTATCCTCCTCATTTTCCAATTCCGCATCAGACGACTCCGATTCAGATGATTCTAAACATTGAGTAAGTAGCCGCGTGACCTCTTCAACGTCTGATGGCTTATTTGGATCGTACTTCATTTGCTTTGCCATTACTGAAAGATGAAAAAATGCCTAAATACTCTTGGTAGCGCGTTGAAACTGGTAAAATTTTACAACAAGGACAATAATATATGCAAAAAATGATACTTTTCTATGTACAAGTATGATTGATCAATGAGTGCCATACATGAAATGATACTTACGGTTTTTCGGCGGAAACTCTGACGCGGTTGAAATTATAGGGGAGAGTGGACGTCTGACTTCTGCAAACACACTCCAGTCTGATTGATCGTGTCCGTCGAAATATTAGGCAGAGTTGTGAGGAGAATACAAAGGCCTTTAAAACTGGCTACAATGACATACATTGTGTCAACAAACACAATAAACGTAAAATAAAATTCTAAGAAAGCGAATCTTAAAAGTAATGCGAGCACTCGCGTCGAGCCTGAGGGGCTCGGACCGCGCGCATGTGAAACAAAATATCTTCTTCCAGCCTGGCGAGTGAGTGAACGAGACACATTGTAAATGTAAAACGTTACTAAAGGTGTAAGGAAAAGGCACAGAAAATCTCAGCGTCTTAGTGACCTATCACAGGAAAATATTACGGTAATAAACACTAGGTGAGCCCAGGAGGATCGGCGGGGGGTTGTGTTTGAATCGCTCGAGTTTATCTCGACCACGTAACTAAGGGTTAGTTACTGCCAACCCGAGGGTCGCGGGTTCGAGTCCCGCCTGGGTAAAATATTTTCTGCCCAGGACATGGGTGTTTGTGTCTCGTCCGTTGTTACTGTTATTCACCCGACGTAAATTGGCCCTTTGTGCTGTATTCGGGGTAGTGAGGATTAAATAAAAATAAAAATAAATAAATAAGGAGACACGTGGTTCAACAACAAACCGTTCGAGATCTATGTGAGTTTCACTTACTCAGATTGATATCTCAAGGGTCTGGAACGTGATGTATTGTGTCTCTAATCGGGATATAATCATCCATTAACAATTTTACCTCGAGAAAATCTCGGTTTAGAATTCTGCGTGAGATTTTTACGAGTGGTTCAAATACACATTGATCTCGAACCGTTCGTTGTTGTACCACGTGACTCCTTAGTTACGCGGTCGAGATTTACTCGAGCGATTCAAACACACCCCCCAGGGCTAGCAATGTATTTGATACCAATTCGTGTCGCCTAATCTTTTCCGTGAACTGTCCAGCGTGTTGAGGGCTTCCTCTTCGTCACTATTCCTGTCGCTCTGGACACCCCTAGCCGCCACTCTGCCCCGGGAACCACTCTCCCTTGACTCCATCGTTCCACCACCCCTGGGGGATAGGGAGCGGGGTAGCCGAAACGGCTGAGGCCTCCCTCCCCACCAAGCACACAAGCGGCTCACAATCCACCCCGCCCGCACCCCGAGGCTCCCTCGCGCCCCCGTGGTGCGGACGTTTGCTCTTCCCGTGGTGGCCGTGAAAACACGAGCACCCGTGCATAGCAGAGCAGGGGGGAGGAAGCGGTGGTCGGCACCACGCCCTGGGCACACACTCTGAGGACGGGGCGCGGTGCATTCCCACCCGCCGCGGCCGTCCACCGCATCTGTGTGTGTGTGTGTGTGTGCACGGGGGTTGGGCAAACAGGGGCTCGCATGGGCGGCAAACATTGAGAAATTGACCAGGCGTTTGGTGAAAGCCCACCCCCCCCACCCCACATTTCGACGTGGGTCATTCGAGCTAGATTTTCTCCAGTCACAACAGAGACGTCATTGGAATTTTAAGTTTAAAACGAAAGCAGTCGTTCAAAAAAACTAAAGCATTTACGCCGTTAATGCTACATTTAAAGATAGTCATTTTTTGTGTCTGAACTCATCAGTTTATTGACTGAATTTTTGGCATATTGTGGCATTACTCTGTTGCATATTTGTAACTTTTCTGGCATGTTTCACGCCGCACGCCGTTAATGCTACATTTAAAGATAATTATTTTTGTGTATGAACTCGTCAGTTTATTGACTGAATTTTTGGCATATTGTGGCATTATTCTGTGGCATATTTTGTAACTTTTCTGGCATGTTTCACGCCGCACGTCGTGAAACATGCCAGAAAAGTCATCGAAAACGACATCAGAAACGACATGACCGATGATTTTTTCGAGAGCTCACGAATGATATTGCACTAGAGCTGTGACCTTCGCATTGTTACATTTTTTCGTGGTTTTATGTCGTAACTATCTCATTAGCTCAAAGAATTACTTTATGGAATGCTCAACCACCCAATATCCTTATGTAAAACGACTATTAAGAAATTATCCCGAAAAATCGCGCGATAAATGGGCGATGTCTTACTATCATTGGAGATATGAGATATTATCGCTAAGAATGCGGTCAAATTCACGTAACTTTTAGTGTAGTGACACCTCACTCATACTACTCACATTAGAATGATGCTACTCAAAAATGAAGGAAATGTAGAATTCTTCACACTCTTTCATGTTTCCATCAAATCAATCGCGACCTTTATCTTTCTTCGTCTCCAAAATACTCTCGTACCTCATTTTATCAGAAATATTTTATCAAGCTTGAAGGAAAAAATGGTGAAGCAGTTGAAAAATGATTTTCCCGTCATATGAATGGTATTTTTATTTAATACGGATGTTTGTGACAATTTACAAAATACAAACAACATGAGGTGATTCTGAATTTTGACAAATTATTAAAAAATGGCTATTCTTAACATGAATTGTAGATACTAACCTCGCATGCAATCTCCGGCATGATTTACTCCTGCATGTCTCAGTACCTTGTAGTGCTATTTGTTTGTCGCATTAATAATACTAACCAGTAGTTATATCTTGAGTAGTGTGCTGCATGGTAGCACGTTCTTCTTCCTATCAGTCTCCTAGTTTGTGGTCTGACTGCGTATAGTTGTCCTGTCTGCTTTGGCCTGCTCCTGGCATTCGGAGGAACGCGCGCGGTTCTGATTGAACTGAGATGAGTGCTGCATGCCTGGTGTGGATTCACCCCGTGCCACATACCCTAGTGGTGGCTTACACGGTATTCGGTAGATGTAGATGTCGTAGATGTAGATTTTAGTCAAAACACGCTCGTTCAACGCTGCTCTGCAGTCGGCTTCTCGTGTTTGAAAACGTAGTGATTCGAAATATATTTATATATTTGCGGCCCAATTTCCTACAATCTACTTAAATTTCTATAACCCAACTTATACTTGTCAACGCATGAGACAGACCATCAGTCAAAGTTATGTCTATTATCTGACATATTGGTGGGAACGCTGAATTTCTTATTCCTTTTGACTGGAGCAGTGACGATGGAGCTTCTTTAAGGTAGTTTGAGCGAAATATCATTTTGCTTAGAAATCAATGGATTTGGTCTCATTTTAAAGAAAAATATCTCACCTATCCAATGACACCAAAAATTCAACCCCTTGCCCCATTGCTTTCGGAGATATTTGCCAAAATATACCAGCCCTTTTACATGGGAAATGGTACGTGTATGTATTCCAGAGAGATATTATTTACGAAATGAGATATTTCTAACACTTAGATGTCGTAAAAAAACTAACAGTGTGTATAACTCAATGAATAAACTTGATTGTTCCGCTATTTTATTTGCCTTCCACTACCTAGGTTTCGACACTCAGGTCATCATCAGTCATCAGGAAAATAAAATTGTGTAAAAATCAGGTTCATTCATTGATTTATAATGAATCGTTTCCACCATGTAACGACCTACAACACCAACTATAACAGTGTGTAGTTTGTATATTTGCTCAACTATATTTGAAAATTAATCATATTGTCACCGCAGTAGGTTCTTGGGTATCACAAAAAACCTTCCTTTTTGAAGGAGTTTCAAACGCACCACGCACGAAAAAAATGAGTCAAGTTAAAGACTTATTTAGATATTTTCATTTGATTACTTACAATTTCTGTCATATAAAACTACATTATTGCACCATTAATAATGCAATATTTAATGCATGTGTCCTACAGATGGTGAAATTAAAACTTATACTTCGAATATGGTCTCTATTATGACTATGGAACTATCTCGCTCGGACTACCTTAAGCCGTGGGTTGGCCCTCGTTTCCAAGGGGAAGCGGGAAGGGGGGGGGGGAGGAGGTAGGGTTGGGCGGGAAGGGAATGTGTTTAGGGAGCGGAGCGCCTGCATTCTCCATCTGGTCGGGGGAGGGTCTGGTCGGAGCGAGCAGACTGCTTGGCGCCCCCCGGCGGAGGCGGTGGTACTCCCCTCCGCCCCCCGTGGGAGAAGGGTAGGGGGCGAGAGGAGTTATGGGGGCGGCGGCGAGAGGGTGTTTGTGTGTTTTTCGGATTGTGGGGGCGTGGGGCGGAGATGGGGGTGGCGGAGGTGGAGGAGGGGGCAAGGGGAGGGGGAGAAGGACGGGGGAGCAAGCGAGCAGGAAGAGGGCGATTATGGGGTGGAAGAGATGGCGGTCGACGACTTGGGGGTGGGGGAAGGGTGCGGGAGATTACGGCGCGGCAGGCCGTAATCGCCGTGCAGCACCTCGAGCCTTGCCCGCGAGTGTGTTGGAAGTGGAATTCGGGTACAATGCAGCTCTTCACGGATTAAAAGGAGCTTGCTTCGTGTGACGTCAGGCGGATGGATACTCACCCGATCGTCTGCTGCTGTATTCCTCCACCTTTGACGTCACGATATCATGAGGAACTATTTTGTATGCTTTCTTTTCCGTTTGTGAGCAATGTCGCCACAGCAGACGTTGACCAGAAGTATGGTACAACGTGTGATCAGGCGATCTCGCATTTTTTTGTGAAAATATAGAGATTATCTTCAACTACTTTGAATTCTTCTTCCTGCCTGAGAAATCCGTTGTAATCCGAAATAACAAGTGCTGCTGAGGTGCTCCTTGCCTCGAAATGTGTTTTTCAGAGCGACATAGAGAATATTATCATGACTCCTCACTACATTTCTAGGTCTGACAGATGCGATATAATAAGAGAAATACTCTGCCGAACAGATAGGTGCAAAAACTCATTCTTTCCGCGCACAATACCATGGTCAAATAGATTTAAACAAAAAATTTAATAAAATATAAAGGGAAGCAGCACGCTTCGTAAAACACTGCTGGGTACGAGCGTACATGTAGTGTCTCTCAACTTTTAGAGGGATTAAGGTGGGAGCCCCTAGAGACTTGGAGGCTACACGCAAGGCTTAGTTTGTTTGATACATTCAGAACTGATATTTTTCAGAGCGACACAGAGAATATTATCATGAATCCTCACTGCATCTCTAGGTCTGACAGATGCGATAAAATCAGAGAGATACTCTGCCAAACAGATAGGTACAAGAACTCGTTCTTTCCGCGAACAGTAAGTGACCACATTTAAAATTGATCTCCACTAAATACACTCCTAAAATACACGTCACCATTCCATCTCCTAAAACTTACACCTTTACACAGCTGGATGACCTAACACCCCCTGCCACACGCCCATGCGGCGGCTCGCAGGGTATTATGTAGATGTAGAAAGGAGGGAATGCCCTCGAGTGGTCCATTCAAGAGGAGAACGCCTTCCTCGCCCGCCTCATCTTGACGGGAAATCGATACGGATTGGGAAACACCAACGGCGCGCGGCAACGAAATGAAGGGCTTATGCACTTATTCTTCAAGGAAATTTTAATGCATTTAACACCATTACTAAATGATGAAAACTTCAGCTCCAGGTACATACATCATTTTCTCTTTAGTCTTAAAATGTTACCTCTTCGAGTTATGATATTTTAGGCGCAAAGTGATGATTTGAAAATTCTGAAATGGCTCGGTTGAAATGAAATAACGAATTCCCTTATTCATTTGATGTTGAAAATCAGCGTGTTCAATTCTCGATGACTCACGTGGCCACAGTCGGTGGATATTCGAGAAACCACACCGTTTAGTGTTTCTAGATTGTTGACGAGTTTTGAAGAATGAAGGAAATGGAAGCAAGAAGGAATTATAGAATTGTTTAAAGTAGAGCTGTGCGAATGCTTCGAAATCGATTCGAATCGACTTAAGCCGGTCTAATCGACTCGAATCAGGCTTAATCTCGAATCGCCTGCGAATCGAGTTGCTTCAAAACCGAATGCTTCGAAATATTCGAATCTGATAGAAGCGTCCTTGAATTGTTGCATGAATTCAAACATGGCACTTATTCTAAAAATGGTGCGCCGTCCGTTTAGGCGATGTTTTCCTCACGGGAAACGAAATTTTAAACGACCACTTGTTATTCTGTGCTATTCTTTGTACTACTATGTATATATATAAGCTAATGTAAGGCCCTGAAATATTGTGAAAATGTTTATTAATTTAACTGCGCATAAGCTCTTGCGTTTTATTTAGATTCGAATTCGATTCGCAAGGGAATTTTTATTGTGATTCGATTCGCTACCAAAATTTTAAAAAAAAGTTCGTTTCGATTCGATTCGAAATATCTTTTTGGAGATTCGATTTGAAATGAAAATCCCTGATTCGCACAGCATTAATTTAAAGTTTGAAATAATTAAAGATTGAAGCAGGAGGATTCATGAGTCGATGATCCCACCACGAGTGGAGTGGGGAATATTGCCAGGGTTGAATGAGGATCTTCAGCGTTGCTGATGGCAGAAGCGTGAGGAGGATTGAAGAGAGGGCCAGAAGTGTCCTACTGCTACCCATGAGGCTGTGAGGCGACTCTAATGGAAGCGAAGTGCAAAATATGAAAGTCCTCGGCTTTCTTACGGTGGTTGGAGTCATTGAGTGCACATTAAAATTAACTCTTCTTGCAAGTCGAAAAAAATTTGGTTCAAATTTCACCTAAGTACATCTAATACATACATACATACATATCCAAATCCTGTTCCACTCAGCGTGGGTCTAGGAGTTCACAAAGCCTCGCCATTGCCCTCTATTGTTCCATATCTCTTATCGGACAACTTCATCCCATCGGACAACCTCAATGTATCCAAATCTCTTGCCTCCACGTCCCTACTCACTTCGTCAATCCAACGTCTCATCGGCCTTCCTCTTGGTCTTTTACCTTCCTCTATTGTTCTTAGCATTACTTTTGGCATTATTGTTTCTTCCACTCTTTTACCATGTCCTTACCATCTAATCCTATTGTCTACTATTTTTTGTCTAATACTTTTTATATTTAATTGCTCCCTTATGTTGGTATTTCTCACTCTGTCTAGTTTGGTCTTCCCCAGCGTTGATCCCAAAAACTTCATTTCTCCTGCTGTTACCCTACTCCACTGTCTTTCCGTCATTGTCCAAGTTTCAGCTCCATATAAAACCATTGGTAGATAGTACGTCTTGACTATGGTCATTTTTTCCCGTTGTGATATCTTCCTATCCCATACTAGATACTTATTGCAGTACCTGGTATGAAAAATTATCCACTTCTTTCACTGGTAGACCATCTATTGTTATATTTACTGGGGTGTTATCATCTCTGCCGACAACCGTCATTACATTTTTTTCAGTACTTATTTTAAGTCTACGAAGCTTTATTTGCCTATTCCAGTCATCTAGTTTGTCCTGTACTTCATTCATATCCTCGCCCCAAATCATTAGATCATCTACAAATATCATGCTTTTTATATTTCCATGAAACTTCTTTTCCACCTCCCTTGTGATAAATTCCATAGTAACATTAAACATCTAATTATACGTTGAAATTAATCATGCATGTTGTAATATAAATTATTCAAGAGTCATGTTTCATAATTTTTGTCTAATAGCATTTTTATGATTTGGGTTTAAGGCGTGAAATTCTGAATTTCGGTGAAAATCGTCTGTAAATACGCATTTTTTAGTCGGCATGATGCCTTGATGTTCATGTAGAACCATTTAAATAATGAGAAACGTATAACTTCGCGTTTAGGATAAATCTGAACACATCCCATCGAATAGTTTCGGAATATATTTCAAGTGCCTACGTGTTTTACGTATTTACAAATAGCATTGAAGTTCTCAGCAACCACATCGGTAACATACGTTTTTTCGTATTTATTTATTATACTATACTAATATAATTATTATCTACTATGGTTATCATTCACTCGCATTTATCATATCCTTCGAACGCAATTCACTCATGCACCAAACCATAGCCTTACCAAACCTCGCGGATCTGGCATCGCCTCGCTCGCTCTCGGTCGTACCAAGTCGCTACACTTTCAAATGATGTTTACCGTCATCTGTGACGTATAAAGCTGTTTTCAGCCCCCAGGAAATCATACGATTGAAATACGAACCAATGAAAATGAAATTCCATTACACTCCAAAAATGTTGAAAACATTACAACATTTGAACAGGTTCTCTGAAAAATATCCCATTTGTATCGCCAAATTCCGATTCGCCTAAATGTCATATGAATAATTCTTTCATAACCCGGCAGTGTCCGCAGAAGGATATGTGACGGGAGTGCCCGCAGTATATCTTTCAGATATTGGTGCATTTTTAGACCATTTACTGGAATTATTTTTAAGTTCTTTTGAGTTTGTGACCTTTTTTGCATTCTACATGCTAAAGCTTAATTTTCCCGCGTTAAAAACTTGGAACAATTAATTTTCACAAGACTATTTTCTTAAGAAAGTAATAACTATGCTCACAAACACGTGTCGTCAAGGTTTTTTTTAAATCAACACTTATCTTCCCCTCGCAAATCAATTCTTTGGACATATTTTTTATGATTTGTAGGTGGTTTATAATTTTGATACTTAAAAAGGCCAAATTTTCTTTTTTTTTAAATCATACACAATTTTGACAGACAATTTCTGCGTGTTGCGAGCAAAGATGAATTTTGCACTTTCTTGCAGTGGTATTTTGAGAGCCGAGACTTCTTCTGCTTCCCATCGTTGCAGGGTTGGCAGTGCTTTCGCTTTCTTCCGCTGGGTTGCTCTTCTTTTTCAGAATCATTCCGAGGACGGAAATCACTCAATATCTCCAACAATAAGAGAAAAAAATTGCCCTCACGTAATTCATAAGTGAATTCAACATGAAAGAATCAACGAATGACTTACTTGAAGCGAGGTTTGTATACCTCTTGACTTTACTGCTCGCCTCTGCAGTTCATCTAGCGCGAGACAATGTATTAGCTTCTTCAAAAAACCTCTTCTGTTTCTCACTTTGGGGCCGTTTCCCAAGTACACAACCTGCGCATTTATTGCTGCTATGTTGAGCACACTATAATAAATGACCATAGGCCATCTCCTTGTGTTTCTCGCCACACTGTAAGTTTCAATCATCTCTTCTGATGTGTCGACGCTACCTTTGTGTGCATTGTAATGCGTAATAATTTCTGGTTTCTTAGCCTGCCCACTTGCCTCGGCTATCGAGCTTTCGTAATGCACGCTGGAGACTAAAACTACGCATTTGCTTTTTTTAGGGATGTAGGATAGAAGCGTTCCGCAATCGTTGAATCTAAAAATAGAACTACATACTTGTCTATCTTTTCCAGATATGAACTTAGGAGGAATCTCTCTTTTATTTTTTTTCATAGTTCCTACGTATGAAAACTTTCTCTTTTTTTAGATTTTGAACTAATGGAATACTTGAGAACCAATTGTCGGCTACTACATTTCTTCCAGTTCCGCAAATTGCTTCCGATAGTCGTAAAACTACATCAGCAGGAGTGTTACTTTTACAGTGAGGCCCAACTGGCTGCGTTCCTACGTATATTTCAGTGTTACTTAGGTAATGCGTTCTGGAATCTGCCATAGCGAACAGTTTTATGCCATACCGAGATGGCTTGGATGGTATGTATCGCCGGAAACTACATCTTCCGCGAAATTTGGGTAGCATCTCGTCAATCGTAACATTCTGACCAACAGAGTATGGGCCTTTGCACTGCTGAACAAAGTAATCGAAAAATACCCGTATGGCGGCAAGTTTGTCAGTTCTCTTCCTTTCTACGCGAGTAGCTTTATTATCAAATCTAATGTAGCGCAGAAGAAAACCAAAACGATTTTTTGTCATCACCAACCTAAAAAATTCAACCCCCATTCCATCGGTGGACCACAAATCTTGCACATTTAGCCTGTTGGACTCAAGCAATCCGGCCATGTAGGCAAGCCTAAGAATGCTTTGATTTCCACAATTTCTGTGTTATTAGCATCCCTTTCTCGAGCGAATGATTCACGCACCGCCTCTATATGCCTATTTGTTTCTTCAACTATAAGTTCCAGCATATTGTCCGTAAAAAAATAACTTCCAGCATTCTATTCCTGTTTTGCAATCTTTTGCAGTTACCCTAACACCAGGCAGACAATTAACAATATTATGAGGTTTTCTTTTAGAAAACTTAGTCGAAACATTTTTGGACCACTTTGTCGGAACGTCTTTTTACCTGCGGAAATCAGATGGGAAATGTGGTTTTACGCTTGAATACGAAGAAATAAATAGAAATTATAAAATTTTTAATATTTGTAAAAATAGCTCACCTAAGTAAAAATCATCTAATGAAGGGATCACCTCACTCTCTTCCGTACTCTCGTCAGTATATGAGTCGAGAATTCTAACTTCCACGCGATCCTCCGAATCCGTCTCCGATGAATCACACGCTTCGTCACTATCACAATCATTTCTCAAAATAATATTTCAAATGATTTCGGTGTCATTAGGATCACTCACAATGAACTCACACCTTGAACACCAGGGTTGAAATTCGCTATGAAAAAATCATTTGACTTGACCGGGATTCGAACCCGGATCTCCCGAAATCCGCCTTGAAGGAAGATGGCTTGGTGGTGTAACTGGCTAACACACCTGACCGGCAATTGGGAGATCCGGGTTCGAATCCCGGTCAAGTCAAATGATTTTTTCATAGCGAATTTCAACCCTGGTGTAAATGCACCCGTGCGAGTGACTTCGTACCACATCATTTGTTACATGCAATGTTTGGAAATTTCACACCTTGAAGTTGAAGATTCCGTCTCACGTGTGGACACAAAAAGAACTGACGTGAAAGCCCGCAATGTATCTCTCAGATGCCAGACGCGGACTCGACAGGTCTCACCCTGCTCAAAGGTGACAGTTTGGCGTCATCTGAGTGATTGTCACAAAATATTACTCTCAATGAAACGCTCTCAGGATACAAAGAAGCTCAGCCCGGAAGATTGAGTCAACATTGTAAGAATTCGCATTTCGGGCCAGAATTATCTAACAGATACATTGCGAGCACTGCCGGGATAAGAATTAATTAATTTATGGATGGCAGCAAATGGATGCATTACTTAAATTTTTAGCCATCTTAAATAGTGGTAAATAATTCTAATCGGAGTTTATAAGGGGAGTTGTATTTAGTGTTGCCGCGAGACGCGGTTTCCATGCTTTCGCATTGTCAATTCTGCCCGTGAGAACAATTTTTCCGCTGGAACAGATTTAGCGGGAATGCTATATATGCGGTTCATTTGCCTTCAACCAAGTAAATGTTACTAGGGAATCTCGGCTGTTGAAGAAACTCTTTAAGTTCTTTCCTCCATTCTTCATACTGTGATAACTGACTAGGAACAAGTTTAGTAAAAACACTAACTGATAACAAAAAAGGGGCGAAAACTCGATTGAAAATACAAAATACTTAAATAAAAGTTCAAAGATTATTTCAATTTTTTTACCTGTATGGTCAGCCCAAAATCTCCCGCGCCCTCCTTCATTGATTTTGTCTTACCTCTGGTCCAATATCTCTTCTCTCAGACCCAATTTCTCCTGTACGGATTGCAAGTGTCTCTGGGCGATACTTTACACCATATGCAGGTGTATATCATGATATTTTGGTCGTCGAAGTGAGGGATGAAAATAACTGTTTTTGAAAATAGCACATTTTTAGCTGGATTAGTTTTCTTAGGTATTCATAGTTGGTAATAAGGAAAAGTAATAAGTCAATAACACTGCCTTACTTGGCTCCAGAAGCCCAGAATTGCTAATTTATCGAAAAGTTTTCATTAAATTATATTGAAAGTTTAATACTTTATGAAAATATGACATTTACTTGGTATTATTAGAACGTAGTTTAAGGGACAATGTTACAATTT
The DNA here is from genome assembly GCA_963169105.1 of Ceriagrion tenellum. Taxonomy (NCBI): domain Eukaryota; kingdom Metazoa; phylum Arthropoda; class Insecta; order Odonata; family Coenagrionidae; genus Ceriagrion; species Ceriagrion tenellum. The sequence goes on from OY720632.1 coordinate 21,112,555, forward strand.
TCATTAAATCGAATATCTTTGTATTTCGAGATTTTCAACAGTCTTGTGGAAGTGGTATCGTCTCGTCTCATCAGAAAGCGGTCTCGTCTGGAGTCTCGTCTCGAATTCTCCACTGCGGTATCGAGTCTCGCGGCAACACTAGTTGTTTTTGATCTTTCAAAACCATAGAGCTGGTTGCACTTTGTGCTATTTATTCCTCACATCTCTTGTGCTAGACATGCGGAGACGCCAGCTGAGTTTGAAATATGCACTATCGCTGGGCGCCCGCCGTTGGAGTGGTATCATCGCATTTTTTTTAAAATGCGCAGTAAAAATCTATTAGGTACAGAAAAGATCATTTGAAATACAAGCTAAATGATATGCTGAAAACGCTTCTACTGCATAATTCATGGACTTAAAATAAGTGCTGATAGATTGCATTCACTTCAATACCTGCATTTGAAGTTGTGAGTCCCTGTGAAATTATGTCAACTGCTTTTATTTTTAAATTTATAATTATGATCATAAATGCCATCGCGAACTTGAGTAAACGTCTCGCAGTAAAGTAGGAATTTTCAATGAATCGCAAGAGGCAGAAGGTTCTTAATAATTAAGAAATTTTTATACCCCAGCTTACCGTGCGCACTACACTGCATATATGTAGCTGAGTGTGGACAGGAATTATTTGCCGCCATTGCGAAGTATAAATGACGTCATTTATTTCGCAGCCGTTCACTGAGTGTGTGATGGGATTTGTTGGGACAAGTTAACGAACGTTAACGAATAATGTGTTGGGCGTGGCCTGGTTACCAGGGGCAGCCGATTTATTTAAAAAAATTATTTTTACAGTCTTTCGCAAATGTCCATGGCATTTTTACGAGGATTTTAGCACTTTAAATGTGCATAATATGAGTGTGCCATTTACAGGGGAATTTTTTCTTCTTGCAAAATATATGCATGCATTTTTTTCGTCCTTCAAAATTGTGAATTTAGCACCACTAAGGTTTAGACTTGCAGGACCCCAAATTACGTTTACCTTATGTTTACATATAAAGGAAAACATCTGAGTTTCATAACCTTAAAAGTTTGACTCTGACGTTTTTGCCCACGCTACTACTATTTAGGCCTATGAGCTTCACATACGAGCATCTTTCAAAAATAATGCTTGCTCTGAATTGCAACGCTCTTTATCAGTAGGATACAACAGTAATGTTTGGTGTATTTAACACTTATGCGTAGTTCTATCTCTAAAGTGTTGCTCAATCGTTTTGTATCGAAATGAGAAAACTAGAAAAAACGAAACGTATAATTTTGGCATACTTTCGACGGATAATTTTTCCACTTTAAATTTTATTTTATTGATTCACAAATGCGGTGAAGTTGTCACAACTTCAATTACCAAGCCACAAATTTTCTTCTAGGAAGGGAACAATATGGCTCGTTGGTTAATCAAATACAGTCATGATTTCAGCCGGTACATTTCGTGCATGGGGCGATTTAGGCTCTGCAAATATCATTAGCTCCTACAGAATTGAGTTATGTTGAACCTATGCTGGCAAACGAATTTGTCAGTAGTGAAAATGGGTGGATAACCTCACCCAGGTTTTATTTTCTCTCTACACACATGGTGGCTGTTTGGCATTCCTTAATCCCTCTGTAATAAGGCATTCATAGCGAAGCTCACTATTTATTAGAACACTAATCTCTGAGTGCACCTTGAAATATGTGTCGGCCGTAGGATTGAGTGCAGACATGAGGAAGCGCATCTTCTCAGTGAATAGGCGGAATAATTTCGCCATATTATTATTTTCTATAGACTTCGGTATTGGTGGATAACAGCGATGCGACTTGAAAATCAAGTACTGCTATGAGCGTACGTATAGTTTCCCACAACTTAAAGAGGGATTAATGTGGGAACCCCAAGAGACTCGGAGGCTACACGCAGGGCTTAGGTTGCTTGATAAATTCAGAACGGATTTTTTTCAGAGCGGCATAGAGAATATTACTCCTCACTACATATCTAGATCTGACAGACGCGATAAAATAAGAGAGATAGATACTCTGCCGAACAGATAGATACAAGAACTCGTTCTTTCCGCGACCAATAAGCGACCACAATAAAAATTGAGCTCCACTAGGTACACTCCTATAATACATGTCACCATTCCATCTCCAACAAACCTTTACACGGCTGGTGACCTAACATCCCCTGCCACGCCCCCATGCGGCGACTCGCGGGGTATTATGTCGATATAGATGTAGATGTTAAGTGCCGTTGTGTGAAACCACGTTGATCTCGTTGCGCTCTTTACAGAGCGTCGAGGGGCGTGATTTCCGCCTCGAGAGGATTGTGCTGTGAATCGCGGCCTGTCGGTTGTCGCGTCTCGACCTCCCTTTCCAACAAGGGTTTCCAACTACTGAATAGTGGGTTTCAAGGGCAGAGCATTCCAAAAGTAATATATTTCAGGATGCGTTGTAAAAGCATGTTAAAAATTGCCGTGGAATGTGAACTCTCAATCGATGAGCGGATAAAGTTGATCGTTGGCTATTTTTCCGAACAAGTTTAAGGGCTTCGCCAACTTCACCGCATTTGTGAATCAATAGAATAAAAATTGGAGTAGAAAAAATTATCCGTCGAAAGTTTGCCAATCGCAACGTTTTTTCTTGTTTTCTCGTTTCGATACGAAAATGATCAAGCAACACTATAGAGATTCAACTTACGCATAAGCGCTTTATAGACCAAATATTACTGGTGTATCCTACTGATCAAGAGCGTTGCAATTCAGAGCAAGCATTATTTTTAAAAGATGCTCGTGTGTGTGAAGCTAAAAAAGGTCTAAATACTAGTAGTGTGGGTTAAAATGTCAGAGTCCAACTTCCCCTGAATTTTTCGTGGAAAGAAAACTTTGAAAAAAAAAACATAAGTAACAGAAAACAATAATAAGAATATGAATATTTTATATTTTAGCATTTAAACTTTAGCGGGATGAACGTGTTTCAACCTGGAAAACGGGGTACATATATGTTTCACAGACGATTTTCCACTTTCTGGAGAGTCTCGGAGAATCCTGGAGAGTTGGCAGCCCGCGGTTGCAACGGGGGAGGGATATTTATGTGGTTCGCAGGATCGATGTCGGGGGAAGCATCTCTCTCTCTTCAAAGCGGCCCGCCGGCGTCCCCTTCCACGATGCGGCCCTCGAAAGATGCGCCGCCCGCCCTCACCCGTAAATCTCTCCGCCCGGCCCTTGCGATCGCCTTCCCTCGCTCTCTCTCTCATCGCCGCCGGCCCTGCCCCGCCTCTCCGCTCCCCACTCCCTTTGCCTCCCTTCCTATCCCCTCATCCGACGCCGGCTGCCGAGAGCGAGATCAACCAAAGTCACGCGCCCTCCCACATCCCCTAAAAACAGCCCTTTCCTACCCCCAACCCTTCCATCCCCACCCACCTCCACACTCCCTTCCTCGCGGTCCAAAGCAGAGCATCCGCTTCCGCTGCTGCACTTCAGTGAAGAACTTGGGATTATCAATCGTAATGCCTAACGCAATGGCTATAGAAAGAAATAATTCACCAGGGTTGAAATTCGCCGTGATAAAAATCATTTGACTTGACCGGGATTCGAACCCGGATCCCCCAATTGCCCGTCAGGTGTGTTGGCCAGTTACACCACCAAGCGTTTTGACCTGTTTTTGTGACTTTATCTGACCCAGTTTTCCACACCCATTTTTCCAACGATCACAATACCTTTACTCTCATTTTCGTTAAACGAACAATACTCTTTCAATATTTTCATTTTCTTTCGATTATTCGTGTCTCTACTCCGAAGACCGCTCGGGATGGGGAATAGGGTGCCTCGTTTTGCCACTTTTTTCTATGAGCGAATCGTAATACCCGGCAAAAGTTGCGTACCCGGATGGGTATTACAAATATGATTTTTTTTCCAAATCGGTTAATATCTTCTGTTCGCATTTTTGCCTTAAAATTTCGAAATTTTTTACGAAAAATGTAAAAAGTGTAAATTATTTAAATTTGTTTTGAGCGAGCACCCTTTTTTTGCAATGGGGTATGACTTAGGACTTCAATTGATATTTTAGACCAAATATGTCAGCTATATTGCTTTTAATTATCGAGAAAATGACCTTTTATGGTGTCCCCGAAAGCCCTTTTGTGGGGTAGGCAACCCGCAACACGCCGCCTCATTTTACGCTATGCATGCAATAAATGACGCGAAAAAGAGATTTTTTCAGTCCAAAACGTGGAAATCATTTCGGAAAACGTCAAGGGTAGTCACAAAGATGGGAGCACGCTATTTTATGCCATCGCCGACTATATTGACTTTATTTTCGGGAAAGAAGATATCACTGAGAATGGAAACTATCATTCGGGATTCAATATGCCGGTTATATGTCCCTCAAGGGTCAAATTTACCTCCTCTGCAGTCGGAAAAGGGGTTTATTTTTAGTATGAACAAGCAAATGTGCAGCTCCTCGCTCACCTAGCCAGCGAAGCTAGCCAAGCGACCTAGAGCCCACCACGTGGAGGTGGCTGCACCTTGGGCTCCTCCGCCTCCTCTACCCAACCAACCAACCATAGTAATGCAGGCCAGTTTATTTAATCTGAATCGTCACCGTTCGGAAATATTGTCAAAAATTGAGATTTTGATTGAAATTTTGGCAGAACTTGCCGTGAAATCAAAGTGGATCTGATGACGCTATCCCTAGCGTCACTGCCGCATACACGGGAGGCTGCTTCGGTGACTAACTTCACTGACCGTTCCACTGCCTCTGTGTTGCAGGGTAATACGGTGAATGACCATTCTGGTGTAGTATTTTCAGGAAGAGACAGTTTATTAACGAGTTCTTCATTTGAAATATTCCTCACAACTGGTGGCACGGTAATAGACACATCGGTGCTTTCCCAATGAATCATTTCTCCGTAATCCATGGCTTCAAAATTCAAATGGGGAACAATGTTGCATCTAATGCAATGATGTAAATTATCTGCTTCGTCTTCTCTAGCACTAAGAATTTTATTTAGTGCCTCCTGACGGACAGTAAGTCGACGATCAGTCATCATTGCAAGAAGAATATTTTCTGGGAGTGCGAAGAACGCATTTGTTTGGATGGATGAATAAACTACTGCTTGGTATTTCCTTGGCAAGTATCTACATCTACGAATGGTCTCAAAGACGTGACGAGCACCATCGGCGATGGAAGAATGTGTCCTGATCCTGCATTGCATCACTACATAGACTTTTAGTATGAATGTCACTATTTCGATGAATTTCTTGGTAGGTTTCTTAGTCGAAATATATAACCTAAGAATTCTGTTAGCTGTGGTCAACCAACGGGCTTTATTTAGTTTTCCAGGCATCATAGTGACTAGCCCTTCTGCACATGTTCCAGACGCAATGGCTCAGGATATCTTGAGTAAGTACTTCAGGTCCTTATTAAGGTTTGAGATTTCATCTGGGCTGTGGTTTGGCAAGTCACAATTTATGGGATGAAATGACACCACTGGGAGCTTTTCACATTCTGGCAGTTTTGAACCTATAACACCTGTGTATGAATACGGGCTTGAACAAGCGCCGTCAATGTGGGTGAAGAGAGCTCGGAACGGCAACTCGATGAAATGCAAAAGGCAAATAGCCCATTGCATAGGTTTTCCCGACATTTCTTCTAATTTTCGCAGGACGCCGCCCTTCCAACCCGTATTGGTGTTCGTCCCGTCACAGCCAAGAACATCAATTTCATCGAATCCACCACTGAGTTGACTGATGATGAACTCGAAAATCGATGTCGGGGGAAGCATCTCTCTCTCTTCAAAGCGGCCCGCCGGCGTCCCCTTCCACGATGCGGCCCTCGAAAGATGCGCCGCCCGCCCTCACCCGTAAATCTCTCCGCCCGGCCCTTGCGATCGCCTTCCCTCGCTCTCTCTCTCATCGCCGCCGGCCCTGCCCCGCCTCTCCGCTCCCCACTCCCTTTGCCTCCCTTCCTATCCCCTCATCCGACGCCGGCTGCCGAGAGCGAGATCAACCAAAGTCACGCGCCCTCCCACATCCCCTAAAAACAGCCCTTTCCTACCCCCAACCCTTCCATCCCCACCCACCTCCACACTCCCTTCCTCGCGGTCCAAAGCAGAGCATCCGCTTCCGCTGCTGCACTTCAGTGAAGAACTTGGGATTATCAATCGTAATGCCTAACGCAATGGCTATAGAAAGAAATAATTCACCAGGGTTGAAATTCGCCGTGATAAAAATCATTTGACTTGACCGGGATTCGAACCCGGATCCCCCAATTGCCCGTCAGGTGTGTTGGCCAGTTACACCACCAAGCGTTTTGACCTGTTTTTGTGACTTTATCTGACCCAGTTTTCCACACCCATTTTTCCAACGATCACAATACCTTTACTCTCATTTTCGTTAAACGAACAATACTCTTTCAATATTTTCATTTTCTTTCGATTATTCGTGTCTCTACTCCGAAGACCGCTCGGGATGGGGAATAGGGTGCCTCGTTTTGCCACTTTTTTCTATGAGCGAATCGTAATACCCGGCAAAAGTTGCGTACCCGGATGGGTATTACAAATATGATTTTTTTTCCAAATCGGTTAATATCTTCTGTTCGCATTTTTGCCTTAAAATTTCGAAATTTTTTACGAAAAATGTAAAAAGTGTAAATTATTTAAATTTGTTTTGAGCGAGCACCCTTTTTTTGCAATGGGGTATGACTTAGGACTTCAATTGATATTTTAGACCAAATATGTCAGCTATATTGCTTTTAATTATCGAGAAAATGACCTTTTATGGTGTCCCCGAAAGCCCTTTTGTGGGGTAGGCAACCCGCAACACGCCGCCTCATTTTACGCTATGCATGCAATAAATGACGCGAAAAAGAGATTTTTTCAGTCCAAAACGTGGAAATCATTTCGGAAAACGTCAAGGGTAGTCACAAAGATGGGAGCACGCTATTTTATGCCATCGCCGACTATATTGACTTTATTTTCGGGAAAGAAGATATCACTGAGAATGGAAACTATCATTCGGGATTCAATATGCCGGTTATATGTCCCTCAAGGGTCAAATTTACCTCCTCTGCAGTCGGAAAAGGGGTTTATTTTTAGTATGAACAAGCAAATGTGCAGCTCCTCGCTCACCTAGCCAGCGAAGCTAGCCAAGCGACCTAGAGCCCACCACGTGGAGGTGGCTGCACCTTGGGCTCCTCCGCCTCCTCTACCCAACCAACCAACCATAGTAATGCAGGCCAGTTTATTTAATCTGAATCGTCACCGTTCGGAAATATTGTCAAAAATTGAGATTTTGATTGAAATTTTGGCAGAACTTGCCGTGAAATCAAAGTGGATCTGATGACGCTATCCCTAGCGTCACTGCCGCATACACGGGAGGCTGCTTCGGTGACTAACTTCACTGACCGTTCCACTGCCTCTGTGTTGCAGGGTAATACGGTGAATGACCATTCTGGTGTAGTATTTTCAGGAAGAGACAGTTTATTAACGAGTTCTTCATTTGAAATATTCCTCACAACTGGTGGCACGGTAATAGACACATCGGTGCTTTCCCAATGAATCATTTCTCCGTAATCCATGGCTTCAAAATTCAAATGGGGAACAATGTTGCATCTAATGCAATGATGTAAATTATCTGCTTCGTCTTCTCTAGCACTAAGAATTTTATTTAGTGCCTCCTGACGGACAGTAAGTCGACGATCAGTCATCATTGCAAGAAGAATATTTTCTGGGAGTGCGAAGAACGCATTTGTTTGGATGGATGAATAAACTACTGCTTGGTATTTCCTTGGCAAGTATCTACATCTACGAATGGTCTCAAAGACGTGACGAGCACCATCGGCGATGGAAGAATGTGTCCTGATCCTGCATTGCATCACTACATAGACTTTTAGTATGAATGTCACTATTTCGATGAATTTCTTGGTAGGTTTCTTAGTCGAAATATATAACCTAAGAATTCTGTTAGCTGTGGTCAACCAACGGGCTTTATTTAGTTTTCCAGGCATCATAGTGACTAGCCCTTCTGCACATGTTCCAGACGCAATGGCTCAGGATATCTTGAGTAAGTACTTCAGGTCCTTATTAAGGTTTGAGATTTCATCTGGGCTGTGGTTTGGCAAGTCACAATTTATGGGATGAAATGACACCACTGGGAGCTTTTCACATTCTGGCAGTTTTGAACCTATAACACCTGTGTATGAATACGGGCTTGAACAAGCGCCGTCAATGTGGGTGAAGAGAGCTCGGAACGGCAACTCGATGAAATGCAAAAGGCAAATAGCCCATTGCATAGGTTTTCCCGACATTTCTTCTAATTTTCGCAGGACGCCGCCCTTCCAACCCGTATTGGTGTTCGTCCCGTCACAGCCAAGAACATCAATTTCATCGAATCCACCACTGAGTTGACTGATGATGAACTCGAAAATTGCTGTAGCCTCATCGTGTGCAGAGCCGGAAGATGGAGCGACGTGGCCTACGCATTGCGCATTAGGTTCAGCCACAAGTGATATATGCTCTTCCCTGACGGTGCCTGTGGGTGTTTTTGTCTCGTCAAGACGGCCATCAAAGTACAGGCTTTTGATCGGATCATCATCCGTAGAACAGCGCTTCAAATATCGAGAAATTTTAAGTTTAGCACGCCGAATTTTGCTCTTGTCTATAACCAATGCAGAAGTTATATCACTAGATTGCTCTTGAGATATAATTCCAGCTTTTAAAGCTGCGTGAAGCACAGTGGATGTAATGTGTGCAGCAGCCCTCTCACTTACGCTGTATCTCTGAGAAATTATGGCAGTCTCAGTTAAGTCTAATTTGACTTTGGACTTCCTTTCTCTTGGTTTGGTGAATGCCACATCCTTAACGCAACATTCCTCGTGATTTTCCTCATCAACTTGAGTATCCTCAAAGTGTTGACTGTCATTCAAAAACGACATTGGGGAAACTGTTGATTCAGATGGTCCAAGTTTAAGCCTCTTATTTATATGACTACGTTCAGCCCTTTCTCGCAATTTTTTTGACACAGGTAAGTCAATAGATCCAATTCGGCCAATTTTTGGACCTCTCTGATCCACAAGAAACTGGTGCTCTAGAATAGGAACCTTTTTTTCCTTGGGGCAGACACATTTAGGAAAGTTGGCACATTTGCAGAAGGCTATATCAAATAGTTTCGTTGCCTCCTCAGTAAAAGACTTCAACAAGTCATCCTTTGTTTTTTGAACCACCGTTTTACTCTCCAAGATTTTCTTTGTCCTAATGTATTCATCATGGCAGCGTGAGATGAGTTGAATTACTCTGGTTTGCGTAACTGCTGGAATAGACGCTTTTTTCCAAATGGCACATACCACGACAGAAACTTGACGGGCAATGGAAGAATAGGGTGGCTCGTTGTTACTCCGTGACTCTATTCCAATTTGCCGCCGAACTTCTTGACAACAAAGTAGAACATCCTTCTTTGTCGGGAGTTTAGTTTCATCAAAATCCTTGGGGTTTTCATTAAAAATCGGGCAAACGTTTGCACCACGTAGAACGAACTTCGAAAGAGACATGCTGCAGACTGAATGAAAATATGCGCAAAACCAGAGCACACAGGACGGATATGCAGTAAAATATTTGGAAATAAAAAGATGAGCGAGTCAAATATCACTTGTAACTAGAATAGAAGCACACCAGAACATCCACTAAAACAGGCACACTGAAGAAGCGAAATGAGTTGCAAGCGAACTGTAGTGATAAATGTGAATGGGTAAATCAAGAACTTCAATCGCTCAGCTCGTCTCACAATGCAAGGCTGACTGAGAAAATTGGGGAAGGGCGAAACTTGCAGTGTGTAGGTGGATGATTCAGGGGTCGGTAAACTTTAAATGCAATATTGCTGTGAGCTGAAGACATTGTATGTCCCGCTACTGTTACGACCCACCAGGCGAAGGAAAAGACAAGAATGGCAAGAGCTACAAAACTATTACACTAAATTTACCATTTTTGCTGCCCTCGAGGAGACAATGTATGGCATACTTAGGGAACCTCCTACCATTGTGACTACCCTTGATATTTTCAGGCATGATTTCCACGTTTTGGACTAAAAAAATCTCTTTTTCGCGTCATTTATTACATGCATAGCGTAAAATGAGGCGGCGTGTTGCGGGTTGCCTACCCCACAAAAGGGCTTTCGGGGACACCATAAAAGGTCATTTTCTCGATAATTAAAAGCAATATAGATAACATATTTGGTCTAAAATATCAATTGAAGTCCTAAGTCATACCCCATTGCAAAAAAAGGGTGCTCGCTCAAAACAAATTTAAATAATTTACACTTTTTACATTTTTCGTAAAAAATTTCGAAATTTTAAGGCAAAAATGCGAACAGAAGATATTAACCGATTTGGAAAAAAAATCATATTTGTAATACCCATCCGGGTACGCAACTTTTGCCGGGTATTACGATTCGCTCCTAGAAAAAAGTGGCAAAACGAGGCACCCTAATGGGGAAGGATGGTAGTTTTACGTGACAACTGCACCTAGGAAACTGATAAATCTTTCTGTGACAGATATCACGCGAGGATTGCCATATTTCGACCTCAGGATAGCCTCCCATAGATTTAATTGCTGATTTCCCGTATGGTTACATGCATATAGTTTGTTTCATTGTAGTTTGAAACAGGGGCGGATACAGACTGACATTTTGGGGGGTGGGGGGGGTCACAACTTAAGTGTTGGAAAAAAATTTATTCGACTTTATTCTATAAATGGGACTTTTAAGATTTAAAAAATCATCGGGACTAATTTCGACAAAGAGAGCATTTTTACTTAATTTTTGGGGGCTTTTCCGGATCTTTTTGACACAGCGCCCTCCCCATCCCCTAAAAACCGCCCTTCCCACCCCTCCCCCACCTACCCTCCCAAACTCCTTTCCTCGCGGTACACAGCAGAGCACTGCATCCGCTTCCGCTGCTGCACTTCTGTGAAGAACTTAGGATTATCAACCGTATTGCCTAACGCAATGGCTAGATAAAGGAACTAATTGATAGGCTTTTGTTTCGGCACTAACCAAAATAAAAAGACATAAATGATGTAAACGCAACGCTTCGTTAAAAACTGCTACGAACGAACATATAGTGTTACACGACTGTTAGATGGACTAAGGTGGGAGCCCCTAGAGATTTGGAGGCTGCACGCTAGGCCTCGGCTGCTTGAGATATTCAGAACTGGTGTGTTTCAGAGCGAAACAGAAAATATTATCATGAAGCTTCACTACATCTCTAGGTCTGACAGATGCGATAAAATAAGAGAGATACACTGCCAAACAGATAGGTATAAAAACTCGTTCTTTCCGCGAACAATAAGTGACCACATTTGAAATTGAGCTCCACTAAATACACTCCAATAATACATGGCACCATTCCATCTCCTAAAACTTACACCTTTACACGGCTGGATGACCTAACACCCCCTGCCACACGCCCATGCGGCGGCTCGCGGGGTAGTATGTAGATTTAGATGTAGATGAAGACGACGCTTGATGGTTATTTATGGCTAAGAAATGTGGTTTGAATGGAAAGAACCAGAAACGTTATTTTTTCTCGAGACAAGTCACTGTGTCAAATATGTCCGGAAAAGCTCCCAAAAATGAAATAAAAATGCTCTTTTTATCGATATTAGTCTCGATTTTTTAAATCTCAAAAGTCCCATTTCTAGAATAAAGTCGAATAAATATTTTTCCAATACTTAAGTTGTGACCCTCCCTAAATGTTAGTGTGTATCCGCCCCAGTTTTTTAACTACAACGACGCAAACCATGTGCATGTAACCATACGGTAAATCAGCATATACTGTTTTGGGAGGCTATTCTGAGGTCGAAATATGGCAATCTTTGCGAGATATCTGTCACAGAAAGATTTATCAGTTCCCTAGGTGCAGTTGTCGTGCAAAAATACCCATCCTTCCCAACCCCGAGCTGTCCGCGGAGTAAAGTGACGAAGAGAAAATATTGAAAGAGGATTGTTTGTCTAACGAAAATGAGAGTACTGTGGCCGTTGGAAAACTGGGTGAGAAAACTGAGAAAAAGGTGCGTATTTGAGCATATAACAGCTTTCAAGCAGAGGGTACTCATTCGTCCGAAATATATGTAATGGTAGTTTGAACGGTACGTGAGAGAGTTTGAAAGAAACTCTCATAATATGCGCAGAAGGGCATGCGGGGAAGGTGCTTTTTTTAGGGAATAGGAGAGAAAATGCATGTTAAGATGAAGGAGTGGAAATTGTGACGAGTTTAAAAAAAAAAAGATTGCCCATAGGAGGTGATTGCAGCCAACTCTAAGGAAGAATGAAAGAAGGCACGTGATAAATACAGAGAGAAAAACGTGTAATGCAAATATGTACTAGGTGTGTTCAAAAAATACCCGGAATGTTTAAATTTCGCGCGTTTGGAGAGTCCGATTGTCAAAAAAAAATTTTTATTGTGTTGTTATACATGCCCCTGAAGTATGACACAATTTTCAGCTGTATTCATTGTTTACTTTATCTGTGGCAACCGCTAAGGTTAGACGTGTTTTCATGAGCTCGGCGATTTTCGATTGTTAAAAAAAATGGATCAAAGAATTTGTATTAAGTTTTGCGTAAAAAATGAAATAAAGTGTAACAAAGTTTCGTCACCTGTTATAACTCTTTTGAGCAAATCTGAGTCGACGTTGACTTCATTTACAAGGGGAGTGTCAGATAGCCGGGTCTCAGATTTTATTCAAACTTAGTAGTTGTACAGACTGCTGTATGTGGTTCATGAATCATCCCACGTATAGGGTTATATAACCAATAGTTTAAACAAAAAAGGCCTTTGAAGATTTCAAAATTCCCTTCAGACGGGCCACCCACATAACTGACAAGCTGGACGGGTGGCTGACGTGCTCGTCTCCGGTCTAGAGACACGGGTTCGATTCCAATACGGGGTATGTTTCTTCCGCTGTTTTTTAATTTTTCTTATACGGCATCCTAAAATGCACTCAAGATTTTTTTATTTTTACTCGAAATATTATTTTTGCGCGAGGCAAATTTTTCATTTGCATACACGACATCAGGCTTAGTCTCTTTTTTCGGTCGAAGGCAGCCTTATAATTATGTCACTTCCTTATCTTTTCACGACGTATTTTCATTATTCCTTCATGCATATGATTTCCATTTTCTATAAATATTTTATAATATTGTCTTCATATTTTTACTATTCAAGCATAATTCTTAATAATATTCAAATTGCTCGTAGCTTGTCAGTTATGTGGGTGGCCCGTCTGAAGGGAATTTTGAAATTTTTAAAGGACTTTTTCGTTTAAACTATTGGTTATATAACCCTCTATGTGGGGTGATTCATGAACCACATACAGCAGTCTGTACAACTACTAACTTTGAATAAAATCTGAGACCCGGCTATCTGACACTCCCCTTGTTAGTGATTCCTGAGCAACTTCCATTCTCCGCTGTTTTTGTTCAAAATTCAACAATTTTGGGACAAATTTTGCTGCCACGCGTTTCATACCCAAAGTGTTCGCAAAAATGTCATGGCATGAGCCAATCGATATGCCAACATCATCAGCGACTTCTCTGATTGTGATTCGGCGATCATTCATAACCACTGCTTTCACTTTTTCCACGTTTTCATCGGTTGTTGATGTGCTGGGGCGTCCGGGGCGTTCGTCATCTTCAACGTCTTCACGGCCATCTTGGAAACGCTTAAACCACTCGTAAACACTTGTTTTTTTCATAGCAGACTCACCATAGGCCTTTGTTAACATTTCGCACACTTTGTTACACTTTATTTCATTTTTTACGCAAAACTTAATACAAATTCTTTGATCCATTTTTTTTAACAATCGAAAATCGCCGAGCTCATGAAAACACGTCTAACCTTAGCGGTTGCCACAGATAAAGTAAACAATGAATACAGCTGAAAATTGTGTCATACTTCAGGGGCATGTATACCAACACAATAAATTTTTTTTTTGACAATCGGACTCTCCAAACGCGCGAAGTTTAAACATTCCGGGTATTTTTTGAACACACCTCGTATATGTGTAAAAGAGAGCAAGTAAAAAAATGAGTGCGGGTGAAGTTGGTAAAACTTAGAAGTATTAGTTAGAACTTAGTTAGAACTTAGAGTTATTATAAAGGAGATAAAGAGTTATTTTGGAAATGGGAAATGAGGGCAGAGAAAGTTGAGGCCAATGGAATGAACGCAGTACAAATCAAAGGAGGTGAGATCGTGAGGAATGAGAGTTATTTCATGGAATATTGGAGGTAGTATCTGAGGATTTTGCAGTACCGAGAGTTATTGTATCGGTGGGGTTAGATTAGTTATTATATCGGAGCCCAGACAAATCCTAAAAAAAATAAGAATTATTCCGAAGAGAAGATCCAAATATTTTAATAACTATTGGATTTTTTGGGAGGCGACCGACTACTAAGTTCTTTTGCGCCATAGGTTTTCCTAATTTTTGGGCTTAAGGCTGGGACACAATCAACGTGTACGTGTAACGTGAGCCGTTAACGGGAATACGTGGAAAGATGGCTGACGGGAAAGTATAGCGAACGGACACAATCAACGTGTACGGGGGAGTACGTGTACGCGAGAGATGGGCAACTTTCATCTCTTCCCGTGTCCCGTACACGGAAAACCAATCAGAATAGTCCCGAGAATCCGGGAATGGGAGCCATCTGTCGACAGATACATCCAACTGTTGAAGATTGCTCTTGGCAGAGACAACTTATTTACTTCCACATTTATTTACACCTGATCTCTTAGCAGCGCCTGCGTTAGTCAATTGTTACTCCGGGCCGCGTTAACGTCGATTGTGACCGCTGACTTGCGTTCCCCGTCTCCTGTTGTTCCGTTAACGTCTCGCGTCACACGTACACGTTGATTGTGTCCCAGCCTTTAGGTGAATGCCCAATGAAATGCTGAAGTGTGGGTGTAAGCCACTCAGCATTCCCCTGCGTGATTTGTGTTTCAAAAGCTTCAGTTGTTTCAATGTATCGGAAGAATGCGACAGTAGTTCAATTGTACCTACAAATGGAAAGACGAAAAAAGAATGGGAAAAATGCTTTTGATAGAATCTGTGGTCTGTTGAAAGTATGTTGAAAGGGATAGAGCATTGAGGTATCTAGAGAGGGCACGGCGTCATCAAACTGTAGCGTGGCAACAGGAATAACAACCATATTGCTAATCTCTGCTCTTTCCTTACTTTCCTTCGGATATCACGAGGGAGAGGACGAATTCGCTAATGTATAGCAAGAATAGTAACCATCCAGAAGGTTCGGGATAGCCAGCATACAAGAACGGCAAAAATCGACCAATCAGCGGAGATCTGAACTCTCGGCGGGGTATATACTAGGGTGGTTCGAAAAAGGGATTTTCTCGCAAATCGTTTCCTGAGGGGTGCCAAACCTAAACTTTAGCTATAATTAGGAAGTACGTACAAGAGTATTGCGCAGAGTTGAGGGGATCCACTTTAACCTGAGAAAAAAATGAGTTTTTACGCACATTTTCAGGAATTATCGACCTTTTAAGGGTTTTCCTCGATATTTCCTGAAATAATTTTTTAAAAATTTTGATTCTCACTAGGATTAATGTAAAATAGTTCATTTAACACATTTAAGTTGATATTTAGGGAATATATTACGTAAAATATTTATTTCAGTGTATTTAAGGTTAATTTTTGAATAATTTTTAAACATTTTTCATGAGTTTTCGAAATTCTGACAAAATTTTGTTTTTTATCGAAAGACAGTCTACTATCTCTCGATCGTTCTCTTTAAAATCAGCTCTTCCATAATGAAGTTGGACCATTTAAATCTATGGATTGGGAAAAAAACGTCAATAGGAAATGTAAGGCCACTTTTTCGTTAATGGTTAAATTCATTAAATGCCCGCGCATACTTGTATGGTCATGTACTGGATCGTACCAGTCGATCATCAAACTAACCTTAAGTACCAACAGCAATCAGCTGTATAAATTCAAAGCAGAATTAAATTCAAAAGTTTCATGAATTTGTAAAAATTCGTCAACGGCGATTAGTGCGATTGCGTGGAACTACGCACCGTGCGCAGCTATGGTGAATATTTAAGAGCTCAATTTCGACATTTTTCACACTTTTATGTGTTTGGTGAAAGCTCCACTTATTCGTGGCCCGTGTGCATGCAAGAAGGAATCGGTCGCCTAAAGTAAATAACCCCCGATAAGTCCCCAGCTCTATTGTGTTTCCTTAACCTTCCCGAAGGATGAAATGCCGGAGGATATTTTTCTTCTCAGTTGGTATCACTTTCCTTATTCTCGTAAGTCAGCAGTCAGCCAGTGTCAGACCACATGAACCCTTTGAGCGTAAGGTTGGAGGAAAACAGCAGAGGGAAAGCTGAGATATTCAGTACTAGACGACGGGGGACTCATTCCACTCGCAGGCATAACTATGTATATATCCACAGTTAAGTCCTCTCTCTCTTCTTTTGAGACGCATTTCATCATCATGCGTCAAAACTTAACTCAGAGTAGGAGCAATAAGATTTACCTCAGTCAAGTGGATTAATAGAAATTTACCCAGCTGTAACTTGTCAGGAGAATGTTAGGAATAATAATTATTCCTATTTGGAAATCATAAATAATTGTGGACCCCAGAAGTCAAGGGGTCTAAGTGACATTTTTGAAAAAAATAAGTTAGGTACAGGAATGGGATGTGAAAATATTAATCTTTTAGGCGGTAAAGGTAAATTGTCGATGTAGTTTGACTCCCTCATCCGATATCCATTTGTGGGCATATTGTTATTTATCAATTTTTATTATGACGCGCCCGCGAGTAGCCAACCCTCTGTCCACATCGTCGGAGCGCCAGTGATCTGAAATATCCCAGGCCATGTTCGATTACAATTCGTGAAATTAATTATTAAAACGTAGGTGAAGCTCATGCGGTCGATGATCCATACGACCGTGGCAAACCTGTCGATGTTTAAATCATTGCTACCACCTTAAAATATATGTGGACCCCAGAAGTCAAGGGGCCTAAGTGAAATTTTTGAAAAAATAAGTTAGGTACCGGAATGGGATGTGAAAATATTAATCTTTTAGGTGGTAAAGGGATCCAAGTGATTTTCTTGACAGGTGCTGCTATCTAGGGTAATGCCTCTTAACTTCTTAGTGGGTTGTACCAAACATTTTCAACTTTGACTTAAGTTTTCTCCAAACAATGGTTTTGTTACTTAGACCCCTTGACTTCTGGGGTCCTCAATTAATGTTAGAAAGCTTTTGCGTAGAAGCCAGTGACCTGTTTTGTTCGTATCTCAAGAAAGCGATTATGTTCAGGAAGTCGCATGGCTCAGGAGTAACTATTCCGCACTGTATGAAGACTGTATGTAGATGAGAAGAGAGATTCCGTACTATATGAGTGGACCTGAGAAATCAAATCAATATCTTGCTCTCAGTACCTATGCGCTGAGCCGCGCGTTCATCGTCGAGATGGGCCGGAAGTTCGACGAAAGTGTATAATAGATTCGGGCGGCGGCGGATTACACGACATCGATTATGAGCAGAAGGTCAACATATTATTTAAATGTGTGTGGTCGACTTCGAATGAGTCAAAATTTACAGATGTTTAATCTTTTTTTTCGAACTTAATGGGTCTTGAATCTGAGATATTTTTCCTTTTGGTGCGAAGTTCACGTATACAAAATTTGGAGTCAATCTACTCCTGGCAACTCGTGCCACAGGGTATTAACAGTCCATCACTCGCGCCTCTTTTCGTGACAAGACTGCTCGTGTGTTGGATTCTGTCCAACAGCAGAGTTCAATAATTTTTACCTATACTTTAAGGAAAACAATTTTTCTAGAACAATATTAAACCCTATTTTATGTTAAGAAAAACATGAATGTGTTTTATTTATTAACACAGTATTTATTAACAATTGGAAAATCAAAAAATGTCACATTAAATAAAAATGGAAATAGATGAAATATTAAAACTGACAGCAAACTTTTATCGCAATCAATATCGCACTGAAATAAAATATTGAGCACATATCATTTTCTACTTGTTTTTAAATTAAAATCAAGGAATCAACAAAAAAAGGTAAATAAATTTAAAAAACGAATTCATCTTTTTTTTTAAATTACACATTATTTTCGTGCTGTGTCTGAAAGCATCTTCCACGAAAAACATTGGAATGAACTTTACAGGTAAAATTTCCACATCTACAACATGTTATAGTGGTGTTACTATTTTTCTGTCGTCTACATTCAACGCAGGTTCCCTTTGTCTTCTTCTTATCTGGCTCTCTTTCTGTGTCCCCTTCACCTTCTATTGCACTGCAGTTTCGTTTTTCCAAAAAGCATTAGATGTCTGACGGGAGTGCAGGTATAGATGCTCTTACAATGAGGTGCTCATTCATCAGTTAGATTCCTAGATTATGCAGAAAAATTCTTTTTAAACGTGGAGCGTTCCCTGGAGAATTCATTTGCAGTAAAATCAGAGCGTTTATTCCAGTAGTATTCAATACTGCAAAGAATATGGCCATTGGCCATCTTGTCACGCGGAATACTGAGTACGCAGCGCAAATTTTATCGCCTATGTCAACCCCAAATTTCGTCGCATTATAGTCAGCAATGATTTCCGGCTTTCCTGTCTCTTTATCAATTTCATCAGCATCATGCATGGTCGAAAATAAAATGACAGCCTTATTTTTCTTCGGCGTAAAACTCACGAGAGATAAATTGTATTGAAAGCCATACTGGAATTTTCCCGGAATTTTCCTTTTATTTGGTAGAAATTATAAAGGAATCTCCCTTTTATTTTTTCTAAGGGTACCTGTTGTCGTGATTTTATTTTCTAGTAGATATTTTGAAAGTGGAATGCTGGAATACCAGTTATTCTTTGTCAAATGTTTATTGCTTTTCTCTATTGGTATCACCAGTCATTTCACTATTTTCGTTGCAATGTTGCACCTCTCAAAAGGAGGATATTTATCGTCCTGTAGTTTAAAGCTTATAAAAATAAAACGTACTTCTTACTTTGAAAAATAATGTTGTTTGAAATTTATTGGAGGCATATTAAGCAGTAAACAACAAATTGTGCGTAAAACATACTTTTATTTGAAAAAATCACTCGGAAAATCAACTTGAGGAAAGAAGTATCTTACCTTATTCACCTATCTGTTGTAGTCTTTGTCTCATCGTGAGCACTTCGACGTTGAGGAGACGAAAAATAAGAAGGATATAAATTATTCCAATGCACAAAAATAAAACTAAGCGTAAAATGCGCGTTTACAACTCATAACGCAATGCCGCTCCTTCTGCGAGAGTTAGCGGAATGTGCGCGCACCACTGCTCGCGTGCTGGATTCTGTCAAACAGACTCGACGGTATCGCTTCCGAATCGTCCGGTGAACTAGTAAGCTAAGTTACTGGGAATAAACCATTTTGAAAATCTTCTACAAACTCCACTCGTCGAATAGAAACAATGCTTTACATTTCACAGAGCCCGAGGTTGATTTCCTACTTACAAACTAACTGCTGTTGGTTTGTGTCCAACGGCGCGAGTGACGGAGTGTTAAGAGAAAGAATTGTTTTTTTTTCTTTCTAATCCAAGGAAAATGGTAAATGACTATATTTTCTCTGAAATATGTTTATGATTCCTCTTTGGAGATTTTTCGAGACAAAAACATTGATAAATTACCGCTTTAATACCTAAATAATGGCTATAAAAATTGGTGGGGGGCCTGGAGGATAGGCAACACACCTTGCCGCTTACGTGTTCTTAAACTTTCGGCGCTATTCCCCAACTTCCTCATTATCCTTCGGGTTTTACCTTCTTGTAAATAAACATTAAAACTGAGTTCAATTGAGAATCACATACACACCGAATATTTAAATTACTCATAACATTTTCCGTATAATAAACATTAACGAAATAAAAAGCACAAGAAAGGAACTCTATAGATTTCACCGTAGATTTGTTGGTATTACGGTGTATTATCTGTGATTCATGTAACCAGACTGTAGTAATGCTTTTATTAATGGTATAGAATTGTGTTTAACAAGTACGAGGAGGGGACGACCGCTCTTTCAACTACATCATTTCCGCGGTCAAAGGTTTGAAAACCTAACGTTCTCGCTTCTATTCCTGGATGTCACCCCAGAGAGTTCTTGTTTCTCTACTTTTATTCCAAATTTTAAAACTCCTCTGAGAGAATGGAGTAAAAATCTCCGAAGAATATTTCTGAGATGACAGGCAAGCCAGCTTGAAGTCCAATTTTCTGCATGAATTTACGCTGTCGTGAAAGGTGGCTACAATTTTTTCTTTTAAATTCTACTGCTTCTCATAAGTAATAGAGTAAAAATTGTAATTTTGCCTCCATGATATAATGATAACAATTAAATGTATTGACGGGTCCAAATAACCTCGAATTATGATAGTTCTATTCAAAGAATATCCTATGCAATTTCAAGTCTTGCGTTGGATAAATAGTGTTGCCGCGGGACGAGACTTGATCCAGTCTCGTCTCAGTCTTGTTTTATGAACTCGGGTATCTTCTCGAGTCTTGTCTTGTGAACTCCAGTCCCATTTTGGTCTCGAGTCTCATCTCATTTCCTCCTTAAAATGAAGTACCATAAAAAGCCCAGTTTTCTTTACGAACGTAATCCCAGATTCGGTACACTCGAAATAGTAATGATATTTATATGAATTTAAAATATAGGTATATTAAATTAGACACCGAATACATCAAACTGAATGAACAATTAATGATTTTATTGATACGTAATGAAAAAATTTAGAGATATGAAACATAAAATTGTTAAAGAATGGTTTTTTAGTCACAACGCTAGTACAGAGAAATCAACAGAAGGTTAAAATAATATAACAAAAAATAATGTGAATTGTTTAAGAAAGAATGAGCGTTTCTTCTGCTAAAAGTAGTCCAAATAATTTTAAGGTTTAAAATTGTTGTATTAAGATACTTTTTTAATTTGACTGGCCAAATTGTACGTCACCTACAAATTCACAAAGAGTAAACTTCTGGTGGACTCGTGGCTCACACGGATTCTATGCTTTTTCATTGTCAATTATGCACGTGAGAACAATCTTTCCGCTCGAGCGGATGTGTCGGGAATGCTAAGGAAGTCTCTGGCCATTTTTTCCAGCACTGGAAAAGTTAGCTCATTTATCTTCCACCAAGTCAATTAGTTTAAATTTCTAGGGGATCTTGGCTGTTGAAGGCAGTCTTCAAGTTCTTTCCTCAATTCTTCATACTGGGATGACTGACTAAGAGTAAATTTAGCAAAGCCATCAATTGATATCAAAATCGGAGCGAAAACTCTATTGCAAATTCAAAAAACTCAAATCAAATTTCAGAGATAATTTCAATTTTTCTGGTCCTCATAGTCAAAATAGTTAAGGTTCGTGAACTTAATCGACAAGAGGTAAATTAAGCGAGAAATTAAGTCGAAAAAACATGTCTCTTAGTACTGGGTTTAGCCTGCTTATGCAGAGTATGTAAATCTGGCAGGTCGTCCTCATCACTCGATACCAAAGCAGACCTCTCAAGATTTTCTTGATCCCTTGACTTGATCACTTTATACCAGAGCAGACCATTCAAGATTATCTTGATCCATTGACTGAGCGGACTGCATTCGAATGAAATAATTATCACGACAGACTTTAAACATTTCTTCAAATTTCGATAGGGAATTCTCCTGCATCTCCTTCCCCCATGATGACATGGAGAACTTCCACATTTATGACGACTATCTTGTAACACACACAATCAAAATCAAAACGCGTGCACCAATTTCAGTATTAAGTTCATAAGAATATATTCAATTTAAAAAGTTATTGGGCCCAATTTACTTACCACTATGCATACATGTATACACATATAACCCAAGGTCAACTCTAATACTTGTTCAGCGTGCACCAAGCTTCATGCAGTCCCATTAACCAAAGTTTTCTTTCACTTATCCCACACTGCGCCAAGGTCACCCTCCTCTCTCTCAAGCTCGCGGCATTCCGGATCTCTGGCCTCTCGTCCTTCCTCTCGTTCACGCGAATCTCTCCTTGCTCATGGCGGCCCACAAATTATAAGGTCCTCTGCTTCCGCAGCAACAGTTCGCTCCTCAAAGGCAAATCCCTCCTTACTCGCGGTACGGGATATAATAACTCTCTTTTCCTCTCGCACACGCCGCGTGCGTCCGCTCCCAACGGCAGGTTCCTTCTAACTCCATTTTCTTATTGTTAACCCCGTACCTTCCATTGGCGTCCCTAGCGACGGCCCTTGTTACCTTCTCGCGTCCCGCTTTTCCCTATTTTTAATTGTTTACATTGGATTGGCGTCCCTAGCGACGGCCCTCCATGTCGATATTGTTATGACCCAGAGTTGACCTTGAGTCTATATTTACAACGTTACAATCTAATATCAATACCACGCAAAATGAATCTAATATAAATCCAGCTCGTCAGGAGGTGGTGCTTTAACGTCTTGTCCCGAGCAGCTTGATAGGCTAGCAACAGTTTTTCATCACCTTCATTTCTTTCAGGCTTGTTGTCCTGTATTTCCTCTATTTTTCTAGCTTTTTCAGCATCAAGTTAAATGGAATGGTAACTATTGGAAGGGTATCATAATATTCTCCTCCTAATTTATTCATAAGAACTTAAAAGTCTTTTAAAACTTTTGTGCACATTTTCAAGCAGTGCCCATTCCGATCCACTGATTATAAGTCGTTTCGGGTCACTGATACTATCGCGAAGTATTGAAATACCTCTCTTCGCGTTAAGTGCTGTTTTAATTATATCGTCCGTTGAATTTCACCAAATTGGGACAACTGTTACGGGATTCAGTGGTGGTTCCCCTGCATCTCTGTAAGCACTACGGAATTTATTTCGCAACTGCTAACTTTTTTTTTTTTTAAGAAATAAAGATCATATTTTGACCATTGAAGTTATGTTTTCTACTGGGGTCATTCCACGTCAGATCAGCAGTGAGTTGACCCTTTGTTGTCTCCGATTCGGACCAAAATTTTTTTGTGGGTTCCATCTGGCGTTGAATGAAAAAGCGCAGAAGAGTTTTTAGAAAAATTGTTTTTGGCAGATCTAGAGACGATAAAAGTTTCGACCATTTTGCGCTTAGACCTTTTTTCTTTTTGCTATCTCTCCTAAATGAAAAAGGCTAGAGAGACGATTGATGTCTTATTTTGTTTGCAAAAGAATATAAAGCAACAGTGTTTTATCAGTTTTGTAAATATACTATATTTTATTGAAAGAGTATTAAATTTTAAATGTTTAAATTTTAACAACCAAAATTCAGCCATTTTCAAATTGGAATTTTTATTCCAGTTTGACACGTTAGTCTTTTGTTTTGCCTCATAAATAGGTTTGGTCGTAGGCAGTGCATAAACAAGGGAAATATTTAACTTCAAAGACTCAACGCGTTCGCCGCGAGGGCCGGCGTTAAAATGGGGTGCCGCTGTACTTTGAGAATTCATATCTTGGTCCGTGTAAATGCTAGTGCAATACTTTATACATCACTTTTAAGATAATTTTATTTTCATTCATTCATATTTTTTATATAATATAGCAAAAAATTGAGACACGTTACTGCAATAATCGACACCGCACTACCCAAACTGAGCAGTTTTGTCAGCTTCATGAATTTTGTAACTCAGCCTAGGAAAAACTGCGAAATCTACAGCATTGGCTCCTCACCAAAGGTTGCGAGAGTTTATACAGATACAAAATGGCGAGCGATTTTTAAAAAAATGCATATTTTGTTGTTAATTAATGAAAATGTTTAAACACTATCCAGTCCTACAATTTGCACAGAATCAAAAAATTAAAGCCAAGGAAATACTTATTAATTTATTTGTAATTTTTATAAGGAACGAAAATACATGATTTATGCGTAGTAAAAAATCGTACTAGATAATTCCAGAAATATGTAGGAGTGAACGATTGCTGCGTTGTCACTTCTTGCGCGCGCAACTTAAAACGGATATTTGGACGAGCGGGGTGTACTGCGACTGAATCATTTTCGATCGAGCTTTAGAAACTGATGGTATGTTAAATAAGTCCCTTTCTTCAGTCAGTCAATCATAAAGACGTACGTATCATGTTAATTCATTTATTATTCTTGGAAAAAGGCCCTCCATTTATCAGTTTAAGAATTTCGCTCGTCAATTTTTCTGGACCCAGGAAGGAGAGTGAATGTAAACGACGACTGAAAATCAATCTTTTAAATTACGTGGGCAGCCTAGAAATGCTATCTCGTGCCTGTCTTCGAATCCATGTGCACAGGTTTGATGATTCAGACCCATGAACCCCATCCATGCCCCCCGCCTCGCGTCCCAAGCCTCCCAAGGTGTGTACGAGTTTAGCGCAGGCCCTAAAACACTATGTGCGCGGACTACATGAGCAAAATTTTCCTAAAAAGATTCAAGAAAGGTTGTAAATACCATATATTACCTCTATTCAAACCCCTACCCAAGGCTTTGATGATACGGTCTCATTAAACCCTCCTGAGAGCCGCTCATCTCGCGTCCCTAGACGCCCCAGGTGTGGGTTTCGTATGTTCCACTCTGCGGTGCCCACATGTGTTCGTGCTTCTTTGACGTTTCAAACCGAGAACTTTAATTTTTGAATTTCCAACCATCTTTATAATCTCTTGCCTTTTTCTCTCACAATAAGTGTATACCAAACTGTCGCCGAGGAAAAGATGTTTCCGTTGTCGTTTACTCCTTCAGTTCAGCTCAAAATTCCATTCGAGCAAGATGTCTCCGACGAAAAAAAGTGCCCTTATATCGCAATATCCAAGATCGGAAAGTTATGAGGAAGAAAATCGTGCAAGAAGGAGACCCAAGACTTTGAGAAGACGCGATGAGGATATCATCACCAATATTAAGGAGTCCTTTGACAGTAAAGAGGCAGATGATTTGGTTATTGACATCAATAAAGTTGTGTAAACTACAGAAATCTGTGCGCGCGTGAGTGAGAAAACTGTCCTTAACATCACTAAAGAAAGGAGAGAAATTGCCGATAGTGAGGCGTCTTCTTCGAAAAAAAAGTCACGGAAGGTCTCGCACTGCGCGCATGTCTCGCGCGCAAAAAAAATAAGCCGGTTCTATTGGATAATCCGCGAGTGCCTAATCAACGAGAAGTTTTCCTGCGAACAATTGAAAAAATGCGAGCGTCACGCTGGAAGGTATTTTACTGCGATGAAACTTGGTGTGGCGCTAACCATACAGTAAATACGCATATATAGGAAAAAGTTAACGACGGGAACAGAGGAACTGACATCGACTATGGAATAATTCAAGAGGTAAAGAGTTACTATTTTGACATAAGACATGCTTTTTTTGTTACTATTTTGACATAAGTTTACTCTTTGTGAATTCGTAGGTGACGTACAATTTGGCCAGTCAAATTAAAAAAGTATCTTGATATAACAATTTTAAACCTTAAAATTATTTGGACTACTTTTAGCAGAAAAAACGCTCATTCTTTCTTAAACAATTCACATTATTTTTAGTTGTATTATTTTAACCTTCTGTTGATTTCTCTGTACTAGCGTTGTGACTAAAAAACCATTCTTTAAAATTTTTAGTTTCATATCTCTAAATTTTTTCATTACGTATCAATAATTAATCATTAATTGTACATGCATTTTGATGTATGCGGTGTCTAATTTTATATACCTATATTTTAAATTCATATAAATATCATTACTATTTCGAGTGTACCGATTCTGGGATTACGTGCGTAAAGAAAACCGGGCTTTTTATGGTATTTAATTTTAAGGAGGAAATGAGATGAGACTCGAGACCAAAACGGGACTGGAGTTCACAAGACAAGGCTCGAGAAGATACCCGAGTACATAAAACAAGACTGAGACGAGACTGGATCAAGTCTCGTCTCGCGGAAGCACTATTTATCCAACGTCGGACTTGAAATTGCATAGGACATTCTTTGAATAGAACTATCATAATTCGAGGTTATTTGGACTCGTCAATACATTTAATAGTCATCATTATATCATGGAGGAAAAATTACACATTTTTACTCGATTATTTATGAGAAGCAGTAGAATTGAAAAGAAAAAAATTGTAGCCACCTTTCACGACAGCGTAAATTCATGCAGAAAGAGGCCATTGGACTTCAGGCTGGCTTGCCTGTCATCTCAGAAATATTCTTCGGTGATTTTTACTCCATTCCCTCAGAGGAGTTTTAAATTTTGGAATAAAAGTAGAGAAACAAGAACTCTCTGGGGTGACATCCAGGAATAGAAGCGAGAACGTTAGGTTTTCAAACCTTTGACTGCAGAAATGATGTAGATGAAAGAGCGGTCGTCCTCTATTCATGCTTGAATAGTACATGCTTGAGTAATACATGATATTCTCTATCATTAATAAAAGCAGTACTACCGTCTGGTTAATGCTACACTTTAATGATCGGAGAATACCACTGATATTTTGAATATGTTGGTAGTATACATTATTCAATTTAATTTAGCTTAATAGTCTATTTAAAAGAAGGAAGACCCGAAGGAAGGAAGAAAGTTTGGGAATAGCGGCGATAAAAGAAATAACACGTAATCAGTCATGCACGTAGCATATCCACAAGGGTACACCCAATTCTTCATAACCATTATTTAGGCAATATAGAAGGTAATTTATCGATGTTTTAGATGCGCAAAATGTTCTTAAGGAAGAATATACCTATTACTGAGAAAATATAGAGACATTTACCATTTTTATCGGATTAGAAGGTAAAAAAAAACAAATTGAGTAAAGATTTCTAGGGTTTCACACCTAGTGATGTTAAATCTTCCAACATTTCGACGGTAGACTCATCCATCATTATCAGGAGAATGATGACGATGGATGAGTCTACCGTCGAAATGATGGCAGTAATTTATTTATAAAATATTTAACAAAATCACTTGGTGTGAAACCTGAGAAATCTTTACGGAAATTAGGTCCTGGGAAAACCTTAAATCATTTATAAAAATTTATTCTAACCCTTAACAATTGAAAGTTGGCACCCAGTGGCACGGGTTGCCGGGGATTATTTTCCTCCAAATTTTGTATATGTTAAGTTTGCATTTAATACAAATTAAGCTTCAAGACCTCAAATTTTCGACACTTATAAACTTTGGCCCACCCTATGTTTTTCGCGTCACCTTTCATTCATCACCCGGACCATGTCATGCTCAAATAAATACTTTTTGTAATGGAATATGTAAACTTTTGCGCATCGAGAACACTTTGGTGATTATGACACCCAATTATGCATCGGTTCACTCTATGATAAAATTCACAATACAATCAGTCCTTCAAAATGCCTTAATTTCCTAATGAGGGGTCACTTACATTAGATAATGCTGCGAGCCTATAAAGTACGTCGAGCAAGATGAACTTGAATAATTGCAATATATTCTCCCATTATTATTATTAAAATATCAGTTTTCTATGCAAGATTTGTGACTTTTCCCGCAAATTCTTATGATGCTGAGCACTTGAGTTTCCAGCGGATCGACACTGGGAAGGTGAGGTTGGTGGCTTGAGATATCACGTATAAATGACAAACCCTGATGGACCTTAGGGTCTATCATCAGGTGACCCCTTCTTTGTTACATCAAAATGAACCAACTGATTAACTAATTACGTGACTTGAATTTTGAATAGTGGTGGACATTAGCAGTAGGTAGGACATGGTCCATATAAGAAGAGCTCTTTTGCACAGAGGGATATGAAGTGGGTGAATTACTCTTGGCCTAGTATTTTTCATAAGGTTGAATATTTTAGTATTTAATCATTTCAGGAGTAAAAGGTTCAAGAGCTCAGCTGTGAGGGTGAAGCCTGACTAGCTCAGTGTACAGAACTGTGTTCTCCTTTATGTGTTACAATATCATGGGTAAATTAATGTGCCGATTACAATGAACATTTGCAAAATAGCAGTTATTTGGGCGAGGGAGTACATGGATACATACGGATGCCTAAAGAAAGGAACAAGAGTTATTTGCTTTAAAGGGCCATTTTTTTTTAAGCTATTGGCACTTTTATCCTGAAGCAGTGCTGTCGCTATTTGCTCATTCTCGCACTCTATCAGAGCAGCCCGTGCTGAGAAATCCAAAGCATGTATCCAATGCCAGTTACAGTACATAAAATCCTCATTCATAGTGCTTAAATAATAAATGCCATGTCCTTTCCTATCACCTGCCTTTCTGAGAAATTGCGAGAATCCAGAAGTAAGAACTGCAAAAGGTATAGAGTTTCACACTCGGAATATGCACCTGGAGCTAACATTGGAAGACCTCCCCATCTTCCTTCAATCTTCAGGTCCGTTTGTATTTAACCTTCGCAAGCTGCCTATGAAGAAAAAAACTTACCCCTAAATAAACATAAAGACTTCTGCTTCCTCTGTACATGGAACTGGTCAAGGATTTTAAATCAAATGACGAGGAGGACCGGGAGTAAATTATGCCTTCAGTTATGCAGTGATCAATTGAAGAATTGTGTCTTTTTATGAAGTATAATATTAGCCACCGACTACTATTACTGTAAAAACGTAAAGAACCAGCAGAAAACCATTAATTAGCAATCACAGCATGTTCCTCTCTTCGTTAAAACCTGTTCGTATATAGCTTTTTGCAGGGAAAAATTAAAATTAATGGTGGAAGTGAATATATTTGCGACAAATCTGTTCATAAGCAGCACAGTGCCATTGAGACACACACATTGAGGAAGTTGCAATGAGCAGGTAGTCGACAATATATGTTAGCATAGCAAACATCTAAATTACCACTTTAGCAAATATAACCAGAAATAGCCTCTAAAACTTAGTACTCAAAGTGGACTAACAAGGATTCCATCTCGGCCGCAAGTATTTTTTAAAGGTCCAAAAGGGATCTTTGAAATCCAAAGGTCCATATTCACCATTGTTGCCTCCTTACTTTACTATCAGTGATTAAAGAAACAAACCCTGGATGACACTTGTCCTCTGGCACACCAGGTTTGTCTACTTTCTCCCTGATAGCACGTAACGTCCATTACCATGCCATTGCTTTGACAGGACTTGAACTGGAAATTGAAGTCCCTCGCTGATGTGCCTGTCAGCTTTACAGGGTTGATACCCCTGCCTTAAGCCCTGAGGAATATTTCAAGCAGGCAGTATTTATTCCTTTCTTGGACACCTTCCAAGTTCAGATGGATGAAAGACTGCTGGCACATCGCAATCTCTTGACTTGCTTCAGGTGTCTTTTACCTGATAAGGAGGAAGGGCTTTAACTCTGATGCCTGGAAGCAGGAAAAAAATCCTTTTGCAATGAATTTTGATTATCTTAATTTGTAGAAGACAAGCTTTTTGTGAAATAACACTATTTTAATCGGTATTTGTCGAAATTAGCAGACCCACCAAGAATGCTTTAGATGCCCTCAAGGCACTTATCTTTTCTGAGAGCATATCATTACATATTTCATAAGCAATAGCGATTTCGTTAAAATTTTTGTTCATTGGCTTTTGTCATATTTATTTAACGTCCCTTCGTTGGCCGACTGTATGTTAATTTTGTGTTCTTTCTGGCTTTCGGTTCTTTGGTTCTGTAGGTTTGTCCAAAAGATATCTTCCCAATGGTTCGACGGATACTGGAGATTTTGTGTGTCCTGCCAGTAATAACTGCAACAGCAGAATGGATTTTCAACTCTTGAAGAAATATTTAAAAAACTTACTGTGCACAGAACAGACTTAGTGGTCTTACTCAACTGTACATTCACTCTGACATCCCTCGTACACCTGACATGGTCCTCAAAGTGTATGCCACAAAAATAAGGCGCCTCCGTCTTAAAATTGAAATATAAAAAAATATTGCATTCATTTATGACTAACTGCAGCGTCGCCTCTTCCTTTTCTATCTTGTTTCTATTCATTGGGAAATTCTCACCATTCATCTTCTGAATGAAATCAGACGAATTCAACTATTCCCTGGTGGGTAGGCAACCGTCAAAACATTATCTCTCTGGAAAACCCCCCCTGAAATCAAAGTCTGTCTACGTGCCTGAATTTTGCTGCAGAGAAATTGTTAAGGTAGAAATGATCTCTGGCATAAGAATAAGGAAAAAGACTGCAGAACTAATATTTGAAATGCCTTTTTCTCTAGCTCAGTAAGGGACCATAAGAGTTGTGTTAGATCAATTTCATGAAAAACTGACCCTCACTTGGTAGAGTAGACTTTGTTCTCGTGCTAAACTACTTACCATAATTGACCCTCTTAGTGCTGACCCCTGCCAGCGGTTCTAGTGAGAAATGCGGAGGGTAACTAGAATGAAATGTATCACTCTAGGAAAATAAATATTATAAAGTTATTGTTTAAAATATCCATATGCAGTTTTTCTTATTGCGTATGCATTGAATTTGGTAATAATAAAAAAACACTTATACTTCGTTCAAAAAATAATTGTAATTATATTTGTGTGCAAAAGTTAAACAATATTTTGCCTATGAGCCGATATATCGGCCTGCCGCACTTTTTGCCTGAGATGCCAAAGCCGGTATATCGGCCCGCCGCACTAAAAGGGTTAATAATTACTAACCCCTCTTGAAATGTCCAGCATGATTTAGCCTTTTACATGATTTACATCTACATCTGTGTATAACCCTGTAAGCCACCTCAAGGATGTTTGGCAGGGGTTGAATTATGATATCATGTACTATAATATACTTATAACTTTCACCATCCACTTGGAATACACTGCCAGTATTTGGGACTCTCATGAGGTAGACTTATAAACAGAGTTACCGCACATGCAGAGAAGATGAGCAAGATAAGTACAAGGGCATAATAATGGTCTTGTTAGTTTTTCTGGCCTCTTAGAACAACTGGGATGGGATTAGATTAGATATTAGTGAGGCGACTGATGGCTAAGGCCAGTTGCACCATAGGGGATAGGTAAGGAAGGAAGGGTGGATAGAAACTTAGTGTCCGCATTAGCCTGCTGTTAACGATAGATGCTATAAGGACCATGGTTTAACGTCTCATCCGACAGACGGAATACTGCACTTGAAGTGCCCTCCACAAGACACTCAAACAGGGATCGGATTTCCTCTGAAAAACATCCTCCTCTGCAGGGATTTGAACCCTGGCCCCCTGTATGGTCAGCCAGTACTCTAGCCACCACACCAACCCGATCCCCAACTGGGATGGGATTCACTTTGAGACTGATGGTTAAAAATTAGACTTATCCTCCTATGTAAATTCACAACCAATTTATTTTCAGACAAAATTATTGACATCTTATGAGCTCAAACGTTCTACCATAGATCAGATCATGAGAATTAAATTAGGGAAACAGACTGCAGGGGAGACAGGTTTAAAATGCTTTTTTTCCTGCAATCAATAAGAGATCATAATGGCTGCTATTAAGACTTAGAAGTGGATTAGTTGACAGGTAGTGTAGCTGATTAGCTCCCTAATGCTTATTTCTTAATCAGCAACGTTGAATGAACATCAAGTTACACACATTAGAACATCACATATGTTTCCTGCATGACTCTTGTATCACTGCCGTTTATGTATTTGCAAAATACCATTCCTATAGTGAACAGCATGTTGATGAAATTAATTTTTAGCATCAAATAATATTACCACTGGTTTCAGTTGACCCTTATTTCCACTCAAGAAGCTGGGGAGGGTAGGAAAAAGGCAAAGTGTCCAACATTGATGGGTCAGGATCAGGAATCACTTATCCACATATATTTGCAGTAACATTTGCTTTTCTCATTCTTTCATGAAATTTGACATTAAATTTTTCTACTCGCACTTATTTCCCTTCAAGCTGCCACAAGAGCCTAAGGCAGGTTGGGGCTCTAACAATGAAAAATAGAGATATAAGGAATTTGACGAGAGGAAGGATAAATTTTAACTGAAAACTTATTGTGTCAGGCAGGAAATGATAATTTTTCAGTGTAATGCTGTTCACTCAGTCATGGGTGCAGAGTGACCATGCTCTGTTAGGCCCTTGGCTTATTAATTATTATAGTTAAGGTGACACCCAGTTGGATGCTGCATTGTCTTGCTTAAAGAAGTAACTGACTGATGTCAGATGAGATGATAAATCATAAAAGCATCATTTCCAGCAGAGTGGTAATATGCAGGAAGCAGAGACTGTTGCAGGGTCCGTAATATTCAACTGGTCTCGTGCCCAAATGGCTATGCTCTTATGTCCCTGCTCCCAAACGGCTCATGCCCAAACGTCCCTGCACAAAAATGGCTTGCGCCCAAATGGCCGTGCCAAAAGATCTCGTTCCCCCATTATGAGCCCCAACTTCACCACTCAGCTTTCGGAACTTAAAATGGCTTTGAACGTTTAACATATACAGTGTACAGCAGCATAATTTTCTGATTTGAATTTGCCTCCGGCAAGTGAGATTCAGATACGAATCTGTGATGAAACAAGTTTGCCTGACATATTCACCTTAACATGCACAGCTCTTAAATGCTTGAAATGTATGTGGTTGAATATGGAGAAAAATAATGACAATGATACCAATAACATCATTCGTTTCATTGACCCTTCAAATCAGCAAATTATGCTCTCACACCATTTTTGCCGACACCTATACTCACTCCTATATTGCCGACAGTGATGATCATTAGATTATTAAAATTGTGGAGTGCATATTTGCTTTAAATACACAAACTTACCTTAGGTCTCCCCATGAATGGGGATTTTGGCACTAAAATTTTAAAATTGTATAAGAATAACACATTGGGTTGATGTGATTCATGACAACGATGGTATCATCATACAATGAGCAATAAAAAGGTTCAGCTGTAGAAGATTTTGAAAAGGTTCAATGGTATGTGAGCCCTGTAAAAAATATAATGAGGAAAACCACAAAGATGTGCTTCCTTCAATATTTCTAAATTCCTTTGACTCCTTTCCATCTTCAGCATAGGTACCAGAGGGATTTAACTTCAAATTCTTTCCAATGTAATCATTTATGCCTGTTCTGTGTGCTGGGTACCAGAGAGACTGATAAATTCCTTATCTACTTTTTGAGACATGTTAAAATATATTGAGGAAGAGCACAAAGATGAATTTCCCCTAAATATTCCTTGAATTCTTTGACTCCATCCTGTATGTGGTGTACCTGAGGAATTGATGTCTTATTCCTCATTTATATTGATGTGAACCTATAGGTTCTAGTAACCTATAGTAAAACTATTAGTTCATTATAATGAACTAATAGTTTTCTTAGTCGATAGATAATTTGCATGATTGTGTAATATATAAAATTACATAACAATTTGAATATGTAATAAAGTCATTATAGACTGGAAAATATTTTAAATAAATTTTCAACTGAAAATTAAAATATTGTTACCATGAATGAATGTTTTATTTATCATATTTTTACTGTTGATAGTTATTTTTAAAGAATAGTTTATTAGCCACAGGAAATTAGGATACTTTGGTAATGAGGACCATATTTTCTGGTTAAGGAGTAACTGTTCTTTGAATATTGATGAAATGAAAAATTAAGGGCCTATTCAGTATTTTTTCAGCCCACAGGACCTTAACTGGCAATTTACATGTACTTTCTATATGTCACTTAACTCCATGAGGTGTTTTGTACTTGTACTGATGAATTGAAGAAAATGAATGCTCTGGTTGTAGAGTGTTGGTGCTTATCTGACAACATTATGTGTACTGATTGTTGTATGGTAATTGTTTAGTGTTTATATTTGTAGTGTGTACTTTTTGTCACATGTGTCTCTGCTGCATGGGTTTTTCTTTTGTACACTTCCAGTTCTTAAGCTGTTCCGGACACATGTGACCGAACGGTGTTTCATTCAACATGTGCATTAAATATCCACGTATTATTTGCTAATCCTATCGAACCTCAACATAGAGTAATTGTACTTTAAATATTATAGAAATGAAAAATTAATGGTCAACAAAGGGACATGGTCTTCTAATTGACTATTTTGAGTCTCTGACTTATGTTCAAAAGCAGCCTCCGAAGTTAACGTCACATCAAAGCAAAGAGTGCTGCAGTTCTGTCTTTAAATCAAATTAGTACTGGTACAGTCAATTCTTAAATGGCATTGAGAGTCTTGTTGACATTGCAAGGGAATCCAAAAAAACAGATCTCTCCATACCTTCTTCCCCATCAGTCTATCTATCATTCTCACCAGGTGGAATATTACTTGATGACACATCTTTGCTGTTTTACATACTTCTCTTCATGAAAAAACTGTATAGTATTCATACAAATATGCAGTTGGTCACAGAAGTAAAGATTTTGCCTAAACATTTTCAGAACTAATTGCAGACAGAAAATTATTTAACATCCTTATTCTCTCAGATTGCCTCTGAATTCCTCAACATGATGTAAATCGATTAAAAGACAGAGGTGAAGAGTTTTACAGAAGGCATACTATGAGGAAGTAGGAAGGAATGGTGTCCATGGGGTGATAGTCCTGGAGCACTACACAAGCTTCCTTTGTGGAGTTAGCCTTAAGGACAAAATACCAACCACTAAACATGGATGAGAGGAAAATGATGGCTGTCGCTTCTCTCAGAATTGAAAAATAAATCCTTAGATTGAACAAGATGCACTATCAAACTCACATTCTCATCATCAGAATCGCATACCAACAATTAGCCCAGCCTTTCCAAATGAAAATATGAGAGGAACTCTAGAGTAGGAGCTTTGAAGAGTGGATGATGGGCAAAGGGTCACTTATGGCTGTAATAGAGATGATGATGCTGAGTAAGTTGGGAGGTGGAAGACAGAAAGCAGGTTTTGAAGAGATGAAGAGTGGCAGAACATATGCTGAGATGGCAAAAGTTATTTTGTTCATTAATGGGCCTACAATATTAAAAATCAGGAAGGATTTTACTAATTTTTTATTAAGTCTGCCTTAGGCAGATAATTAGGTACCCAAAAATAAATTGTAATAAAAAAGACCACTAAATTAAAGGGACGACGCATTTCAAAAAAGAAAGAAAAGGTAAAAGAAAACTACCTTTGAGATGGATTTTAACCCTCTTAGTGCTGACCCCTGCCAGCAGTTCTAGTGAGAAATGCGGAGGGTAACTAGAATGAAATGTATCACTCTAGGAAAATAAATATTATAAAGTTATTGTTTAAAATATCCATATGCAGTTTTTCTTATTGTGTATGCATTGAATTAGGTAATAATAAAAAAACACTTATACTTCGTACAAAACATATTTGTAATTATATTTGTGTGCAAAAGTTAAACAATATTTTGCCTATGAGCCGATATATCTGCCCTCTGCACTTTATGCCTGAGATGCCAAAGCCGATATACCTGCCCGCCGCACTAAAAGGGTTAAAATAAAAGAGAAATCATACCTGTTTAAAAAATGTAGTGTTCAAATACAACCAAAGTGTGACTTGTGAAATCCTTGTTTTGTGCTACTACAAAATATGGTGTTCACATACTTATATGTTCCATGACATATTTATGTTTAAATTTTAACAAACATTAGAAAGACCTAAGTTTAATTATATTTTATCATAAGTACCTATGTATCAAATTAGAGAATTGTTGAACTACATCAAATGCTGTCAGATAGACCCAATGAAACCATACATAGCCTCATCTGTTTATCATGTGCTGCTGGTTACAAATGTTATTAAGGCATAATGCCTGCATTTGGCCAAAAGTTTGAATAATTACATGTACATTTCATTTTTTTATATGCTTATATATGTATTGATGTATTGATGATAATATGTATTGATGAAAAAATACTTCAGAAAATTACAAAGAAAAAATTTTCATTTTTTTTCAGAAAAAGGTTTAAGTTACCATCAATTAATTTTTCGCATGGCAATGATATTTTACTTTTGATATTGATTGGTAATAGGTCAAAGAATGGTTTGTTATATACCTGGGGAAGGAGCAGCTAGAGTATATATGTACAGGAAATGAAGGATCAGGTTAAAGTATTCTCCTGGTTATGGTAGGTTTTGCTGAATATCAGAGAATCTTCTCCCAGTCCTCTACCCATTCAGGGGATCATCCCCCTCCAGTATATCCTTTTTTGCCTCAGCATTTGATCTACCTATTTCATACAGCCCAGAAACCTATTCTCTTCCTTCCCCTTCCCAGCTTTCCCAACATCCTTCCCTCTATCACACTCTTCAGCAACCCATCACCCTTTATTACATCCTTCAGCCATCTACCCTGCCTATTCCAGATTTCATTCAGAAGTTTCCTTTCCTTGACCACCATCTCAAGAACTTCCTCGATAGTCTTCTTTTCCATCCACCT
Organism: Ceriagrion tenellum; assembly: GCA_963169105.1. Classification (NCBI taxonomy): domain Eukaryota; kingdom Metazoa; phylum Arthropoda; class Insecta; order Odonata; family Coenagrionidae; genus Ceriagrion; species Ceriagrion tenellum. The sequence goes on from OY720632.1 coordinate 21,148,869, forward strand.
CACCTTCTCCATCCTTCTCCACACCCACATCTCAAATGCCTGCAACCTATTCTCGTCCTCCTTTCTGAGGGACCCACATTTCTGCTCCATATCAAGCTCTTCATCAGCCTCTTCTTCGCATCCATACCTAATGTCCCTGTCATCAGCTCCCTTCTATTACCAAACAACTCCTTTACTAGCACTATTCTCTTATGAATGTCTTTCCTACTATGTCCATTTTCCTCTAGCGTACTACCTAAGTAATTAAATTGCTCTACTTCCTCGAGTTTGCGTCCTCCAACTTTAATCACAAGTCTAGTTTTCTTTGTCCTAGAGAACCTCATTACTTTTGTTTTCTCATGATTTATCTTCATTCCGAATATCCTGCACTGCATTTCTAAAGCATCTGCCAAAGCTTGCAGTCCCTTTGAAGATCCTCTAACCAATGTCTGGTCGTCTGCAAATCTGACTTTATCAGATTCCAATCTCTAGTTCTTCATCAAAGAAGCTAGCAAAAACGTCCTGGTTATACTCCATGTTTCTTTCTATAAGTGTCCTCATCACCACAATCGCATCCCGAGTTGACCTTCCCTTCTGGAACCCAAACTGGTCATTGCCTAAGTAGTTTCTGGCCATACTATCCAACCTTCTATTGATTATTCGAAGCAAACCTTTGGCTGCATGTGGAATCAAACTGATTGTTCTAAGTTCTCGCATTTTGATGCATTCTTCTTTTTCCGGATAGGAATGAAGACTGTTTTCACAAAGTCCTCTGGTCATACTCCTTCCTTGTTGATCCTACATATAAGTTTGAAAAAAGCTTGCCTACCTTTATTTCCTAAACTCTTTAGCAGCTCTGATGGTATGTTGTCCACTTCTACAGCTTTTCATCTCTTTAAATGTTTTCTCTATTTCACTGTCAAGAATCATTGGCCCGAGGTTATCTTCCTCTAGTGTTCCCTCATCCTCTTTACCTAAATTAACTGTTCTACCATCACTGCCACATAGCTCCTCCACATATTCTTGTCATCTTTCCAGGATATCTTCCTGCTCGGTTAACATTCTACCTCTCTTGTTCTTAATCTTTGGTACCATTTCCCCTCACTTACCTCCCGATAGCAAATTTACCCTAGCGTATTACACACCCACTTTCCCTTCTTTTTGCAGTTTCTCCATTTCCTCATGCTGCCTTTTCCACTAATTTTCCTTTGCCTGATTGGTTACTCGCCTCAGTTGATTATTTAGCTCCATGTATTTCGCCTTACCTAAGTCGGTATTGACGTTTTTCCAATTCCTTCTCTCCTCTATTTTCCTAATCATTTCTTCTGTAACCCACTGCTTCTTCACCCTCCTCATTTCCATTGCTTCCTTCGTTTTCTCCGCTGCTCTTACAATGTCTGTTCTAATATTCTCCCATTTTTCGTTGATTGTACCTATTTCCTTCGCTTTGCCTATGTTCCTCTCCACTATCTCTTGGTATTTCCTCCATTTTTTCCTTTTCAACGCTTCAAAGTTCCACCTCTTTATTTTCCTACATTAACTAAGCTTTTATACTCTAATATCACAATTCATAATAACTAAATTATGATCCGAGTCTACATCAGCCCCCAGTTAGCTCCGTTAGTTCTTCACACTGTTCCTGAATATTTGCCTAACCATGATATAGTCAATTTGACATCTCCCAGTGTCTCCCAGTATTTTCCATGTGTACTTCCTCCTATGATGGTGTTTAAGCCAAGTGTTTGTTACTACTAATTTATTTCTCCTACAAAATTCTCCTGCCTTCTCTCTGTGATCATTTCTTCTCATTCCTAACCCAAACTCTCCCACTTCACACCTCTCTCCCTTCCCCCACTACAGTAAGTTCTCGATTTACATCGGAGATGCTTGGTGAAGAAGAGCAACGTTAGTCGAAACAACGTAGAAAGGGTCTCCTTTAATCCCAAGATAAATCAAGGCACTTAGTTCAAAATCCATTTTTTACCTTCATCTAGGAAAAAATAGATATTTCAGTAAGGACGATTACGTCTCAGTTATCAAAAAACGCATCTATATGCACATTCGTTCTATTTCATTAGAATTAAACAGGGAAAAATTTTCCAACTACCCTTGTCAGCATGGACGTAACATTGCATCAGACAAAGCAAAACAACACATACCGAGGAATTACTGTACAGCATTCCAGTCGCCTACATATTAGGTTTATCTTGCCCAAGACTACTCTGATTATCTCCTCTATTTGTTCATATACCTCATCCACATCCTCCTCCCTATGATTGCTTGTAGTCATGTACACCTGAACGAAAACAAAATTAGTAGGGCTTGCTTTTATTTCTAACATGAGTACCCTGTCACTCACCTGCTCAATATTTACTACCCTCATTCCCAATTTTGTGTTCAATACTATAGCTACCCCTTGTTGACTCTCCAACTCACCATTATAGATTACCCGGTTACTATCACTCCAGAAGTCCCCGCTATCCTTTCATCTCACCTCCCACAGCTGTAAGGCATCTACATTCCCTCTATCCATTTCCCGTTTAATATTCTCCAGCTTCCCTGCCCTCATCGTGGTCCTAATGTTTCAAGTCCCTATTTTTATCGGTACTTTCCTTCTCCCCTTCTTTTTCTTCTTGTCTTCCTTTGTCCTTGTACCCTGTGATTGCCCTGTTGTGCAAGGATTTCGTGAGATGATGACCTCGGGGGCCTTGCCTCCCCTGATGCAGGACTCAACACCCGCCCCAGTGAGCAGCATCCTGTAGTTACCAGGATTCATTTCTCTTTGATGGCCATTCATTTTTCAGGGTAGTAAAATAGTTGGGAGGGATAGAGATTTTGCGATAGAGATTTTGAATGCACTGCAATTACTGTCATTTTGGATTGCAATAATTTTAACATCCTTCTCGTCTGTCGAGCCCCTTCTGATTGCTTTGTCTCTTTTTTGTATAAACTGGACAATGTTCTGTTTGACCTTTACTGCAATCCTAAAAAATCAAATAATATCATCCTTGGTGATTTTAAATGCAATTTGTTGCTTAGCGGCTCAATGCAGAAAGAACTCTTGCAACTAGCTAATTTGTATAACTTGACGCAAACTGTTTAACTGCCTACAAGAGTCACAAACTATTCAAAAACTCCTTGATATTATAATTACTGATTTGGATCTTTACAGGGTTGAGACTGAGGTGTTTGATCCACTAATTTTGGATAATTGTTTAATACTGTCAAAATTTAACTTGGATGGCATCTCATATCCTCAACTTCAACTTGGAAAGCATTATTTCAATGACAACATTATTGAATCCTTCTGTGCTGATTTAGGATTGCAAGATTGTCATGACAAGTACTCATCTGATAATTTCAACTCTTGTTTCTATAATTTCTACTCACAAAAAAATCCAAAAAGTTGTATACAGCGTAGGTGGTAAAATGTCCTCTGGCCTGGATGAGAAATCCAGGTGCAGTCATAAGGTCATGTTCAGGGGAGATTTTGCATCAACTTTTTTGCCTCATCAATGAATCTTTGTCCAATGGAGCGTTTCCCGAAGCTTTAAAAACCTCCATGGCCATACCTGCACAAGAGAAAAATTGCGACTCTCAAAATCCTACAAGCTATAGGCCTATTCCTCTCCTGTCGCAGATCTCCCAGATCTTTAAACATATTTTTTGTGCTCATTTAACTGAATTCCTTGAGAGACTACTGCTATCACTTTCCCAATTTGGCTTTCACTAAGGCAAATCTTCTGAGAAAGCTTTTTATTATTCTGTTAACTATATTACAAATACACTAAACAGTAAATTCAATTTGTTAGGAGTGTTTTTTGACCTTAGCAAATCCTTCACCTTAGTCAACCATGAAATTCTCATTAAATCAAATGCCATAGCTTGTGTATAAGGGGGAAAGCCCTATCATGGATTGAAACTTATCTTTCTTATCAATTCCAGACCATTTGAATCAAAAGTAAAAATGGCAAATCTGTCCCCTTGCCTGTCACCAGTGGAGTACCACAAGGCTCAGTTCTTGGACCTATTTTATCCTTAATTTTTATGTATGATTTTTCCAATATCTAAATCCTGCACAGTGATGTATGTGGATGATAATAGTGTTTTGCTTTCTAAATCCTCAATACCTGATCTAATTTCCAATGGTACCGATGTAATCTCTGAAGTTTCAGAATGGTACTTAAAAAACAAACAGTCATTAAACATTGAGAAAACTCAGGCCATCTTTTTCAAGAATATTTGCCCCTCTATAGAGAGTCTCTCCCTGATTTTTGATGGCTATAAATATCTTTCATCCTGTGGTCTTATATTTTTAGGGCTTTACATTTACCCATCATTTACCTGGAGTGTTCATATTGACTACCTCTTGGCCAAAATTAATTCTATTTTCTACTTATTTTCTGTTTTGAAATGTTCAGTCAGCTCTTCTGTCCTATTAAACATGTACCATGGATATTTATACTCTAGAGCAGTGGTTCCCAAAGTTCCAGTTCTGCCCCCTGAAGGGTAGTGCCTTCATCTTGGAGGGCTGAAAGGATGCACAGGAGGCTAGGCCCATACCAAATAAACATATCCAGGGATGAGTAAACTATCTCTCAATTGGATTTGAAATAAATAATAGTTTAAATGTAATTGTTTGAGCTTTATTTTCATAAATATCTTGCTTTGTTCATGTAATCCATGACTTTGCTTATGCTTAGATTATGGTTGGGGGCGCTGGGAAATGATTTGTGGAAAAAAGGGGGCGGTGGCTCGAAAAAGTTTGGATTGCACTGCTCTAGAGTGTCTAATGGTATCCTACTATGGGGTTCCTTTCCAAGGCTAATTGAAATTTTTACGGCACAAAAAAGAATCGTGAGAATTATAGCCAATGCCCCCTACAGACAATCTTGCAAGTCCCTTTTCAAAAAATAAAGTATCCTACCTGTGTCATGCATTTATCTGTATTGCTTGCCGTTATTTGTCAAATCTAACCTTTCAGACTTCAGGCTAAACGAAGCATTCCACCAACATAATGCTAGGAGGAAAAGGGATATTCATGTGGAGAGATCCTGACTCAATATTGCACAATACAGGGAGCAAAAATATGGAAATTAATGCCTACAATAAGCTCCCTAACTGTATCCAAGAAATTTGAAAGCTGTCAATGTTTAAGAACAAATTATTTTAATATCTGCTTGACAACTGTTTTTATTCTGTTCAGGAATACCTTAGTACCTTGTATATTAGATTTTGTTAATCTCTTGACCTGTCCTATGCATATTTTTTAATACATCTCTGGATTTATAAAATATTATTATTATTATGATTACATACATGAATTTTTCGACAAAATAACCTCACAATTTTTAAAACAAGTTTATGTTAGTAGTATCAAGACCAGGTACCATTTAAAAAAATGCTCCAGATGTTATTACATAAGTAGTGAAATCTTAAATTAGCCAATAAAAAATATATCTTCTGTCTGCGCCTCTGGTCGAACAGTTAAAGTATTTCATGAAAAAATGCATGACTAATACTGATCTCTTCCTACAAGGCACATTTTGTCAAAGATTTCAGCATTTTTCTTGTCCCACCACAGTTCCTTTCCTGATATCTTCTGATACATGATACCATCTGCTTTCTATGACTACATCCAGTAATGTGCAACTCTTCTAATTGAACTGACTCTGGATGCCCATGATGTTGATATTTTTCACAATCGGCTACAATGTATTATCAGTGTTTCTGATGATGTACAGACTTTCTATAATGACAATAATTATTTTGTTATGTATATTATTTTACAGGGTAAACGTTTCTCAGCATTATTTTCACAACGTTAAGGTAACTTTTAAGACATTCCTATTTTTGATTGGATAAATCTAGGTTTTTTCATCCCATTCTGCTATGTATTCAGTAGGTACACTTTTACCTGAGGGGTATCAGATATGGAATTTAGGTGAGTTTTTAGGGAGGTATGGCAGGAGCTTAAGATTCGAATGAGAGTGTAGAGAGGAGGAGAAATGATCAGTGTATAAAATTTTACTAATATTTAGTAAGCTTGTAGCCTAATGATTCCAATCATTGCTGATAATTTGAAGAAATTGCCATAATAATAAATCAACTTGGACCATGGAGAGAACCAAAAACCTTTGGCTTATGGTAATTTGAAGAGAATTTGAGGTAATTAGTGTTTATGACCTCATGGTTCATCAAGGATGGATATGTAGGGGAAAACAGATTCAAAGAAGCCACAACCTGAGAGGCTGATTGTGAATCTAAAGGTAGGCCATTCTGAAATTGCCATGGTAATTTTTGAAAATTACCGTAGTAGTTTATGTAATTTACCGCTGCTCCTTAAAATTACCATAATTTTCAATAATATTCACTTTTGTCTCAGATATTCTTCATACCAACATATTACATACATAATATTTTAAGTCAAGTCCATATACATTTAACCCTTTAGTCGGCACGTGGGCCACAGGGGTGGCTCACAGTGTTTCATTAGTGTGCCGTTTCTCATAGGATGGTGTAATATACACGTACGTTGCAGTAGCTGCACATTATTATGTCTTCTAAAGCCTCACATGGTCCTTTATTACAAATTGTAGCAGGTTTAGTATTAAAAAGAGTGCAAAAGTAAGCCAGCCTGACTGGGTCACAAGTGTGGCCCACAGGCCAAACTGTGTAACTTCCTTTTGTCAGCAGCACTTATTACATTGACAAGCAAACAATGTTCGGAACATTTATGTTACTTTTTTGGATACCTCGGCAAGAGGCTGGCTCTGCAGGGGACGGAGGCAGAGGTGCAAATGACCAAGTTCAACCCTTCTCCCCACGGTCTAGTAACAAAGAGCCTCCCTCCTGCGCTCAAAAGGGGATTCCCAGTGATTCCGTTTGTCGAGGGTACAGTGATCCTTCTTTAGGGTTCCTTTTTTCTCAGCTTGGCCGACGAATGGGTATTCACATACAGTGTATGTCACTTGCAGGGAGTGTTTAGAGTGTTTAGACGTGAATGAATCGTCCTCTTTGTGGACTCGCAAAATAGTCAACGGAAGTGGAAGTTCCTTATTCATTTTCTGTAATAGTCTGAAAATAAGCTCTTTTGCAAGTGCAATTGTTGTTTTTTTCTTATATTTGTTGAATTTGTAAAGAAAACTTCAAATATAATTTACAAAATATTCCAAAATACTTCGATTTTTTCCGTAGAGCTGAATTATCTCTTGGAAATGATTCTTAGTATTGTTACACTAAAAAATTACAGCGAGACTATGTTCAGGATAACGACATATATAGATGGATAGATGAGGAATCAATGGACTTGGAAATTGGATCAGGGGAGGAAAAAGACCCAGACGAGCTTGAAGAAGACATTATTCATGATAGTAAAAATGACTCTTCCTCAGAGCAAGAGGCTAGTGAACATAAAGTCATCCAAGGAGAAGATATGGCGAGCAATGAAGAATCAGTTTACTTCACCTTATAGGGGTCTTGAGGAGCTCATGGCAATATGTTACCCAATTATGGGGCAATTCACAAGGAAGTGGTATTGAAGCTTGCTATCTGGTCATGAGCAAAAAGGGATTTCGATTTCTTTTGAGGTGCTTAAAATTTGATGATGTCAAAAATTGGGATCAACAGAAAGTGATTGATAAAATGGCATCAATTTGGGAAGTTTTTGAAGTACTAGAAGGTAACTTTCTAGAGGTTTAACTAGAAGTTTTTTGGTGCGAGTGAGTTCCTTACTGTGGAGGAGGCAACTTCAGGATTTTCGTGGGCATTGTTGCTTCAGGCAGTACCTTCCAAATAACCCAGCAAAATATGGCATAAAGGAGTTTGTATTAGTTGATGCCTGCACTTTGAATATCAAAATATATGCTGGATCACAGCCAAAAGGACCGTACTAAAGTATTAATTCTGCTGAAGATATTGTTGTTTGGTTAGTTGAACCAGTTATGGGTACTAACAGAAATATCACTGGTAATAACTGGTTCACAATTGTCCCGCTGGCCAAAAAATTGCCGGAAGAAAAAAGGCATACATGTATTGGCTCAATAAGAAGAAATAAGAGAGAAATTCTGAGAGAATTTTTACCCAGCAAGATCCGAGCAGTGAAATTATCACTCTGGTTTCCACGAGAATTCTATGATAAAAAATACATCTGTTCTGGTTCTCTCCACAATGCTCCAGAAAGTGGTGACCAAAAGAAACCTGATATGATCGCATTCTACAATAGAACTACAATTGGTGGTGATCTATTGGGCCCACTCTGTGTAAAATATTATTGGCGTGTAAAACAAGAATAAAGTGTTTATTAATGATTTATTTAACATTGCTGGTGACAATGGCCTTAGCATTTTCAAGGTTATTTCAAAATCTTCTCAAGTTATAAAACCTGATTCTCTATAGAAGATAGCCAGGGAAATGATAAAACTGCAAATGATAAAATGGATTGGAACTATTACTCTCCCAATGCAAGTAAGAACACGGGCTTGTGCATCCCTTGGAATATGTGACCCCACTGACCCTCCAATTAAAGTACACAGTTCTTATGGACAGTGCAATGCCTGTGGAAGAAGGCCTGATAGAACAACTAGACAGTGGTGCATCAAATATGGGAAACGCACATGCAAAGATCACTTTCGAGACATTTGAGTGAACTATATTTAAATTTTTTTTTTCAAATGCTTAGACCTTTCCCTCCTAAACTTGATGAAAAATTTATGATTAAAAATATGATAGGAAATCATAAATTTTATAATGCCTTTTGTGACCCATTTATTCTACACTTTGATCAAAGGTGCTTTTTTTTCTGTAGTGAATCTGATAATTTTATTTCTCTTTGTAAATTGTTTTTCATTTGAAACTTTAACAGAAAATGACAAGATTTGGAAAAAATTTTTATCATAACATTTTTATCAGATTTTGTCTTACATTCAGTAAATTATAATAGTTGCATTTTTTATATAAAATTTGTCATAAGGCTCAAAACAGTTCATGACTTTTCAAGGACTTGGTGTTTTGTTTCTCTAATAACTATAAATATGTCCCATAGTGAAAAAACTTAATTAAACGTTAAATATTAATCTCAATTTACTATTTGTAAAAATATATTTTTTTTTAATTAAAAATTTTAGGCAAGAAAAAAAATTGAATTTGGGCCACCGGTGTGGCCCGGGTGCCCAATCGTGTAACAAAATTTCACGTGCCCACTGAAGGGTTAATACACTCTTGATTATTGATAAAGGAATGTCAACCTCATTTGTGGAATTTTTTTTTTTCATGGAATATTTGTGGATATATCATTTACAATGGTTGGAATGAAAATTTTTCATGCCAAAAAAAGAACGCTGAATTGTGTGTGGATGTTTTTAAACTTTCTTTATTTCTAATGCATTAAGGTAGCAATAACAATGGTTTAAATGCCTTTAACCCCTTGCTATTGCTACTGGCTTTCATATTTAATCCTTTGACATCCTTTAATCACAGAAAATTAAAAATTACTGCAAAATTATAGTAATTTTAAAAATTATCGTAATTTACCATGGTAATTTACCGCAAATAAATATTATTGTCATTTACCCATCTCTAGCTGAATCTTGCTGAACCCTGGCAATGGTAGGCTTTATAAATATGGTCCTTCACTCCTGCTAAAAATGCAGCAATGAAATGAGAAGAAATTTTTTTGTGGGGCTTTCTGCTTTGAGAGCTTCTTATTGGCATCATTTCTGAGGAAACGTATTATAATTCTTATATGCTTGATATAGTGTATACCACTATTAGATAACCACCCCAAAAATGAAAGTTACGCAAAAGAAACTTACTGGTATTCCATCACTATGGTAAGGGAAAGTTACCATACACAAAAAAAAACTCCTCACACCAATATGTGACCCAGGATTTAAGAAGTACTTCCACCAAATTCAGCCAAGAAAAATATAAACTAACCTCTGCTATCTCACCTTCATATGTCTATGTTTAGAGTGGAACTAAATGTGAAAGCCTTGGTCAGTGGGTTAGAGAAACACTGGCAAAAGTGAAGAGGTGCACTTTCACAGGCAGATGTATGGTTTCAGTTGACCCTTGTTCCCACTCAAGAAGCAGTGGAGGGGAGAAAAAGGGTTAAGTGTCCAATATTGATAGGCCAGGATCGGGAATCACTTATCCACATATATTTGCAGTAACATTTGCTTTTCTCATTCTTTCATGAAATTTGACATTAAATCTCTCTACACGTACTTATTTTCCTGTAAGCTGCCACAAGAGCCTAAGCAAGGTTGGGGCTCTAGCAATGAAAAATAGATATACAGTGAAGCCCACTTATAACGAACCCGCTTATAACAAAGTCCCGCTTTTAATGAAGTGAAAGCCGTTCCCCGTCAAAAAAGGCACTTTCGCCATGTAAAAAAATCCCACTTTAAAGAAAGGCATACTGAAATGAGTCCCACTTATAACAAAGTTAGTCACGCGGCAAGATATCCTTTATAGATTAAACCTCTTCTCGGCTGTTGCAAAACATTATGGCAATATCACCTTTGTATTAAAACCTCGAGAGCTCTATCAACATCCAATTATTTACGTGCATGAATGCTCATCCAGAAATCTACCCTAAGCTCCTGAACTCCTCTTCTCAGACTAGAAGAACATGCCAACTCCCACCCCTGTTGTGCGCTGAGCAAAACCCACCCCTGTCATGCCCCAGGCAACTCCCACCCCCTCTCGCTAATCACCCCTGCCCTTCTCTGCCGTCGGCTCCTCCCGTGCTCGTCGGTTAGTTTCTGGTGGTTTGCTGCTGCATCTAGTTACACTTATTTGCACAATTGTATAGACGGTCTTGTGACATTGATCACTATGGAGAGCGATAAAATAAGAGGAAAAGTGTTAAGTTTTAATACTAAATTAGAAATTTTTAAGGTCATAGCTGACAAAATGACTAAGACCAATGTCGCACAAAAGTACGATATTTCACTCAGTACTTTGTCAATAATAACAAAAAATCGGGAGAAAATTGAAAAATCTAGTGAGCGTGAGACTTTTGGAGTTCATTGCAAAAACATCCGCTGCTCTAAATATGTGGATAATGAGGATGTTGTGTTTAAATGGTTCGGTGTGGTCCGTGCTCAAAATGTTCCAGTTAGTGGCCCACTGCTGAAAGCCCAAGCGTGGAGGTTTACAGTCACCTTAGGTAAGGACTTCCAGCCAGGGCATTGGTGGTTGGACCACTTTAACCCTCTATCATGCTGTGTGACCTGGAGGTAATATAGAGAAGAGTTCATTTTTTTGTCTCTGATTAGGTTTATTTACATCTATATGCCTTCGTGGCATCAATTTTACAGCTTGGCAACAAAAGTATATCTCTCATTCAAAACTTTTAATTCCTGATTCTCCTACGAGTGAGGTAACGTGTGGAATGACAACACGTGGGGACAAAAAATCAGTGTATAGAGGGTTAAAAAGAGGCATAACATTGCATACCACTTCATTAGTGGCGAAAGCAGTTCAGTGGATGAAGCTACCTTTCCACAGTGGTTAAACCAAAGCAAAAGCTTAATCCAAAGTAATGCCCCCAGTGATGTGTATAATGTGGATGAAACCGAGCTGTTTTATCGATTTATACCCAATAAAACAATGCATTTTTGGGGTGAGCCTCACCATGGAGGCAAACTCAGCAAGGTGCATGTAACTATTCTGTGCTGTACTAATATGGACGGAAGCGACAGGTGGCGACTGCTTGTCATAGGAAAGTCTCAAAAGCCACGGTGCTTGAAAGTCGTTCAGAATATGCCAGTTGCTTCCAAGAGTAACAAGAAGGCGTGGGTTACTAAAGGCTAGTTTTCAGAGTGGCTGCTTGTCAAATTGGACAATGATATGCAGTAACAAAATCACAGAATTTTACTTCTCATGGACAACTGCCCTGCCCACTGCATGACTCTTAACTTGAAGGCAGTTATAGTGAAATTTCTCCCTGCAAACACAACTGCTAAATGACAGCCATCAGATCAGGGAATAATTCACACCTTGAATATTCTGTATAGGTGTCGATTGGTTGAATGAATATTGGCAAATATTCAAGTGGAACAATCTACTGCTATTAGCCTCTGGGATGCTATCCAGATGATAAATGCTGCGTGGAAATGTTTATCACCAACGACTATCATCAACTGCTGGAAACACGCAGGTTTTTTCTTTGATAGCGAGGATGATGCATCAATAGTATCCAGCGATTCTAGTTCCAACGATGATATCGGCACTGCAGAAATGGTCACTGATGAGGACACTCAACAGGAAGTTGAAAGTTTATGGAGTCAAATTCCCAAGAAGGAAGGCAGTTTTATGGATTTTGTCGCTGTAGATGACCAGCTTACTACATGTGAGTCTGAAAATGAAGAGTCAATTGTAGAAAGTATCCGTAAAGTCAGTGCAATTGGTGAAAAGTTGGAGAGCAGTGATTTGAGTGAGGCAGAAAATATTCAAGATCCAATACCAAGTCAAAAAGAAGCATTGGATTCTTTGGACATTGTGCTGTGAAGGGTATGGGCTAAATGTGGAAGCACTATCACTAAGGGAAATTGAGAAATCAATCTTGGCCAACAGAGCAGGGAAATCTAAGCAAATCAAAGTGACAGACTTTTTTAAACAGTGAACATTAACAGTTCTTAAGCATGAGATCCGAATGTTTTGGTCTTCTCTGTGATTTACTTTTTGTTGTAATTTATTCTGAGTTTAGGCTATCACTTTTTATCAGCAAAGTTATAGGTTCTCAATAAAAAACTCCCAAAGAACAACCAAACTCTCCCTTCCCTTTTCCTAGCCTCTGCTTGGTGTTGTGTTTCCTGAAATCCGCTGCCTTTGTCTACCTTTCCATTCAGCCCAATCCCTTCCCCTCCCGTTTTGTGTTTCACTTCCCTCTTGTTCCATGTTTCACTCCCCTTCAGTCAAACCCCCTTCTTCCCCTCCTTCACCTCTTGGGATCCTTTCCCCCCCCCCCCCTTGGAATCCCCTCCTTCTCCTCTCGGAATCGAATTGCACACTTATCATTATTTCTGAAATACAAATGTAATATTGCATAGTAAAGATATTTAGCATGGATAATAAAATTTTCCTATGTTTTGAGAGATTTTTGCATATTTTACTAAAAGGAGCTTCACTTATTCCCTTCAGCAGATATTAGCATCATTAGGTAATTAATGATATATATATATATATATCAATATGAGACTGAATCATATTGCGCATTCATGATAAGTCAGCAAGTCAGTCTCCACGGGTGACCACAATTTCAACAGGATATATATGGTAGCTTGGCCCAAGCAGAAAGACATCCACACCTCTCTAAACAGTGGCTTATCCCTGAAAATTTTTCTGATGCATATTCTGAGGCTGGGTGAAAATTTTGTAATGTTAATAGGTGAATTTCGTGAATACAAGGTGATAAAATAACCCCTCCTCTGTTTACTATCTTTACTGTGCGAAAGATAGTTGAATTAGTATGTTCATTTTAGCGTCTCTGATAAAACGTTCTTTAGAAGTTGGCGAAGGTGACAGGCTCTTAAATGGAGAAAAAAAAGCAGTTTTTCTGGTCGATTCAGATGGTAGCCGTTTTCCTAAATGCTTTTGCTTCCTAGATACTTCTTTTCCTTTCCTGTGTGAGGTTATTAAATAATAGCTGTGCTATTACAGCAGTTTGCTTGGTTCAAAGGTCAATTCTAAGTTCACAAGAGCGGGCCCACATATAACGAAGTTCAGATGTAACGAAGTAATCTGCCAGCCCCCTCAACTTTGTTATAAATGGGCTCCACTGTATATGGCATCTATGCCATTTCACAATGTGTCACACAGATTCTATCTTGATCCCAACAGCATCACTTTTACACATGATACATAGACAATCGCACATAAATATTTAAAGTCCAAGTTTGTATTACAAATCGAAGCCCTTCTCAAAATAAATTATTCTTTTACCAGTCACAGCTAAGGCATGATGAAAGTAATGTAGCTCTGTTGAAAATAATGCGGACATTCAGAATATATTTGTTGGTGAGAATCAAGTTTTATCTTATGTAGAATGGCATGAGAAAAGCTGGCAATTAGAGCAGTGTGTGCTGTAGTTTCTCCGTAAATGCAGAAACGTTCAGGAAATCAGGAAATCAGGAAAAGGAAAACCAACAGGAAATCAGAAAATGTGTTCCATCTGTATGTGTTCGTTCCATCTATCATCTCTGCCATCTTTGAACTCTGACTAGGCTCATGATGGCAGGAGGATTACTAAAGTCACACACTCATGTTGATTACTCTTAGATTCATGCAAGCTGAGATAGTTAAGCTACCGCATTTGAAAGAATTTGGAAATGGTCAGTCCTCCAAAAAATGAAGAAATGAGGGAAATATAAGAGAAAAGATGTCATATCTCTGGAATTTCCTTATGCATCAGAAAAGCATATCCCCTGTGCATGCTGGGCCAAAAGAAATTCTAATTTTAACTTGCAATAACTCCATCAATAATAATGCAAAAAGTATAAAGATCCATCTCCAATATTTTAGCATACTTGACTATTTTAACCCTTTCGCTGCTGTGAACATAGTAGCTACGTTTGCCTGGTTGACTGCTGTGAACGTAGCTCCTATGTTCCATTGGCAAGTGGTTGTTCCTACCCATGCTACTGAACTTTCTCTTTTTCAGTGAATGCCATTCACCAAGTTCATTGTTATACACTGTACTAATCCCATCCGGGGAGCTTGAGTGACTATTGAGGTGCAGGTGCAACGAGAGGCATACTTTCTGTGACAACTTAGGTTAGCGTTCACTTTATCGCCGCACAGGGGCTGAAATATTTCTGCAGTTTGACCGCAGCGAAAGGGTTAATTGCACAATTTCAAACACCTAGTATGGTCCATTGATTAGCAAATCTCATATGATGGTCACAACTTTTGAAAAAGGTAAAATTAGGGTGTTTTTAGCCATTTTTTTGTGAAAAATTATCTACTAGGAAGTCACTAAATTTATCTCATTAGAAAGAGTATTTTTTAAAGTATCAAAAAATTTTTTTAATTTACTAATGCAAGGACAACATAGCAAGGTGCAAGGACATCCATGGGTGATGAACAACCAACAAATATCTCTGCAATCATCATTCTCTGCTACAAATTTTACCCTTCCAATTTCCAATTTTCTTTAAGGATTTTATTCTAAAATAAGATTTACCCTAAGATGTTAAATTGACCATGTTTTTGTAATGTAACTCCTTAAAATATCCATCGCTTTCAAGATGAATTAGAATTTAAGTTACCAATAAAGTTTTCATTCTCTGCTCATTGCTTCTTCCAGTTTATTTGATAAAGTGCAATTTTTTGGGGTGGAAAATAATGTTTATCAATGGACCTGTCTCCTCCATATTCTCCATTTCAAGGTAAAGGGAGAGACAACGGTAAAAAGGGAGGGAAAATTTTCAGGAATGAAACCATTTAAAACTTAATGGCTATACATTTCAAAAGCTGGAACAATTTTTAAAATTTTGTAAAAATTTAGCATAATAACTTAGTCACAATAATTTAAAATAGAAGGATTAAAACTTGAGGAATAACTCACCTATGCAGATGATTAACAAAAACAGAACAACCATCATGATTGAATATATTTATTACAATTCTGCCATTCACATCTTGAATTCGGCCCATGACACACCAAATTTCTACAATGAGAATGGAGTAGGCAGGAAAAAAGTAATGAACAAAGTATTAATAAAGCAATATTTCCATGGCTCTTTCTAATTTACCCCTGAAATAATCTGCCATAAAATGGGAATAATAATAATCAAGGTGACTAGAGATGATAATAACATACATAGTTATTTCAATAACATTGCTGAAGTAGAGACAGAAAACCTGCAAGCATCCTTGATCATGGAGGATCTGGTACAAGAAATATCCATTATGACAATGGCAGAAAATGAAAAAAAAGTGCTTGAAAAAGTGGAATCCCTCACCCAACTTGTAAACTGCATTAAATGAATGGAAAAATTATGATACACATCAAGAGGAGTTGAGCTCAATAAAAGGATGCATTCTCGACCAAACAAACGACACATTCTCGACAAAAACAGCTGCTAAATTAAAATAAGGAAGCAGTTCCTGAAAATATTTTGAGTAATGTTGCACTACATTACTCAGAGACATGAATCATTGGAAAGCAGGGATGAGATAGAATAGCTGTTTTCAAAACATTGCACTGGAATTGGATTCTGAGTATCAAATGAACTTAGGGTCAGAAATGAGGTGGTGGGCAGAAGAATATGTGAAGAGAAAACCATAAGGAGCATTATCAGGAAGACAAGGTCTAGATGGATATGTACCCTAATCATTGTTCTTAAGTCCAAAACTTCCTAGTTTTGCCCCTGCATTCCTCTTATGTTTCTTTTTCATCTCTCTCATTCTTGTTGCCCTTACATTTGATGTTGGTAATGCTGCGCAAGATTTCGTGAGATGAGGATCACATGTCGTGAGATGAAGACTTGCATCCCCAACTGCCTGGAATAACACCTGCTTTAGTGGTTGCATTCCTGTAGTGTTAATGACTCAATTCTCTGTTGTTGACTTTTGTCACATATCAAATCAAATTTTTTCATTATAAAATAGTGATTGAAAACAATGTAAACTGCTCTGAATCTTTTTGTGGCTCTCACCATGTCATATACTAATTAGTATACTATTTTTTCTGTCATTTGTGGCAGAGGGCTGGCATGTCCACATAATCGAGGCATTTTTAAGCTCCTGAGGTTTATTTTTAGTACCAAAAATAGACCTCAAAAGTATGATTTTGCATCACAAAATGTAGATGGGCAGCCAAAAAAGAATTTTGTGACTTGATTTGGAGAGGATGGATACTTAAAAAAATTTCAATTTAGATGAAGCAATGACAGTCAATACATAAGAATGGTAAATAAGAATTTTTACCTTTTAGTAAAATGAATTTGCAATGATGAATTAATATCCTCTGAGCATTATCTGTGTCACCATTAAGGTACAATATCTCATGATCTTTTAAGAAGGGCATTGAAAATACTGTCTGTTTTTCTGCTTTTTCTTGTAATTTTCTGCTTTCATGGGTGTTCTGTCCATTGTAGAGCAATGGTTATATTGTTTTCTTACCATGTATATCAGCCACGTGAGAATCATTACTCAGAATCCTTTATATTAGTGATTTACAAGTGCAAAACTGAATTGTTGATCCACCTTCCTATCGATTACATAGCCATAATGGCTAATTTTGGAAATACAAAACATTATGCATATTGCCATTGGCCAAATGAATATCTAACAGATAAACATAGCATCTAGCCTTAACTAATAACCTCAGCATATCAAAGAATTCCTTGAAGTGTAAAAACTTCTTTTGAGATTCAACTTGATTTCAAACAGTTATCACAGTCATAGCTTACTTTGTTTTGTGCAACACCTACAATTCACAGTTTACTCACAAACTCTCAGAGCCAATTTAAGTACCATACAACACATTTTATTTAAAATATTTGGCCGATATGTTGCCAAGTAACCATTGCTGCAACATCCTGGTATGTAGGCAATCTCTCCATCACTCCCTGCGGTTTGCCAATATGGCGCTATGAGGTTGACACGTTTCCAATGCTAAACCAGCACTCTGTGCTCTGGTGTTATGTCTTTCTATAGAGATGGTTCAATTGTATGCACTATCACTTTGTGACATTTATTGGAAATAAAATTTCATATTTATTATTAGCAGTAATGTGATGTTTAAAGAGTGAAAATTCTAATATGTACATTAAGTTTTGAGGAGGAAGATAAGTGCGAGTGTTGTTGAAAATGCATTGCCCTGGTGAAAATATTTTGAGACACTCACCCCTGTAACTGTTGATTATATTGTTTGTAATCATTCAAAATCACCTGATGCAGAGAAAATATTATTGCAGGTGCTGTATATGGTTTAACAGACAATTGTTTTCAGAGATCTTAGATGATAATTACTAAACTTCAAATGCTTGGAGATCAAAATATTTTTCTGAGTAAACAACTCAAAGATAGCCTCAGATGTCTATTGCTGGATGTAACTTCTTCTTCTTTATCTCTGCCTTATCCCGTGTAAGTGGGGTCGGTGTTTTCCATCCAGAGTCTTCTCCTCCATTCAGCACAGTCCAAGGGATCTTCTTTCCTCCTCCCTCATTCCTTTAGTTCTTCATTTACTTTATCTTTCCATTTCAGCTTTGGTCTTCCTCTTTTCCTCTTCCCTGCCACGCTTCCTTTAGCTATCTTCTTCCCAGCATAATCCTCATCTTTTCTTTCAACATGCCCAAACCTTCTCAATTTTTACTCTTGTCATTTTTTACCAATAGGTCCCCCCTTTACTGCTCCTCTGATGTGATCATTCCATCTTGTCCATTTTAACTCCATCCATCCTCATTTGGTACTTCACTCACCCACCTCAACATTCACACTTCAGCCTTTTCCTGTTTCCTCTCTTTTGCTCGTGTGAATGACCATGTCTTTGTATCATACAGTACTGCTGGTCTCACGAATGTCTTAAACATCTTCCCATTCATCTTACAGCACACCTTTTTGTCACACACTACTCCACTATGGGGAGAAGCTCACAAAGGAATTGACTCATTTTATTGTTGGATGTACGTTCCCCATTATTTTATTTTAAAATCTCATGTGTTTGTTTTCATTGTTTCTGTTTTTCATTTCTTTCTTTTTTGAATGAATAAAGTTGTTCTTTTTTTTTCGAGTCATTACCGGAAATATCTAAAAATGGTGTGGTTCATTGAAGTTTACCTTGCAACCAATATCATTATTTTTGGAGTGTATCCCGACATTTATTGAGGAGAAGAGCCTTCAATGAGCAAGCAGCTGCTCGTATGACTTCCTTGTGGTTCCCGATGGTAACAGAGTCACTTGCTCCTCCTGCAAGTGGTGGGAGTCGCTTGCTCCAAGGAACCAACTGACCCGTTTGGCAGGGGGTGACCTGAGGAAATGATCTTCTTTCGCTGTTCGTATGAGGGGGGTGTAAATAGCTGCTGCTGCATGTACAAAGGCACAGACTACCGTGTATGGGGCTAGGAACTGCTTTCACTTATTAAGTGGACTCTGGGCTTCAATTGCCAATAAGTACAAACCAGGTTTCATGGTTCATTACACAGTCAACGTAATTGTGACCAGGTTTTGGACTTTCCCTACCTAGACCCTTCCTAGTAACCCTTCCTTCCCTTTCCCTAACTGGTTCGAGGCCATTCCCTTCCTTTACCAATGGCTTATCTCATGGGATTAAATGCTCTGTGTAGGTGCCCGGGGATTCATCTGGTAATTTCCCACCAATGAACACTACTCCACTATCAGGTGAAGTTTGTATAAGAATCAACTCAATTCATTGAGGAGAGGAGCCTTTGATAAACAAGAAGCCATTCGTACTACCTCCTCGTGGAACCCGATGGTAACAGAGTCACTTGCGCCTCCTGTGAGTGATTGGAGTTGCTTGCTCCAAGGATCCAACTCACCCGAGTGGTGGGGGATGACCCAAGGAAAAAACCCGCTTTTGCTGTTCGTATGAGAGGGGCGTGAATGGCTGCTGGCGAATGTATGAAGGCACTTACACAGGCAGATGAGACTCAGAACTGCCTTCTTTTATAAAGCGGACTTAGGGCTTTAGTTGCCAAAAAGCAAATATGTACCAGGTTTCAGAGTTCATTACGCAGTCAAACTAATTGTGACTGGGTTTTGGACTGACCCTTCCCTGACCCTTTCTCGTTCCTCCTCCTTCCCTGTTCCTAAAATGGTTTGAAGCCATCCCTTCCTTTACCAATGGGCTATCTCACTGAATTAAACTCTCTACATAGGTGCCTAGGGAATCGCCCAGTAAAATCCTTTCCCACCATCGCTACCCACCTGGTGAAGTTCGTAAAAGAATTGTTTCACTGATGTGAAGAGAGGAGCTCTTGATGGACAAGTGACCTCTCATACCTCTCTTCATGGTACCTGGAGGTATGGTAGTGGAGTCATTTGTGCCTCTTGCAAGTGGCGGGAGTCACTTGCTTCAAGGATCCAATTGACGTGTGTGGCAGGGTGGTGACCCAAGGAAACATGCCTCTTTCATTGTTTGTATGAGGGGGACACGAATGGCTGCTGGCAAACGTACGGTAACGCACACAAATACGGTGCTTTCTTCCATGAAATAGAATTCGGGCTTCTGTTGCCAAAAAGTAAAGACCAGGTTTCTTGGTTCACTATGCAGTCAAATTAATTGTGACTGGATTTAGAATCTACCCTTTCCTAAAACCCAGTCCTTACCCTTTCCCTATTGGTTTGGAGCCACTCCTTTCGTCCATGGACTGCCCCACGTGATAAAATGCAAAGTGTAGGTGCCCAGGGATTTGTCCGGTGAATCCTTCCCCATTAACTAACAAACACTACTCCTCTAATCTTTCTCTAATTCCCCTATCCATACTGGATTCTATGCTGCATTCGATGATTATTAAATTACTTTTCTGAGTATTTTAATTCTATATAGTATATATTGTATATACTATTGCTCATCATGATGTGTTGCTAATTATTTTTTTAAATAGTTTTATTCTTATACTTGCTATTGTTTGTCTTAATGTGTCGAGGGAGGGGTATCTCACTTTTCTCTGGTGTTGTGCAATCTTCTAATTCTTCATCACCACTATCATTAATTGACTGCATTTGTCAAGACCAAGGAAGAAGGAAGTGGCCTCTGGCCTCAAATCACTGTCAAGAAATGTTCATGTGTTGACAATAAAGTTTTGGGGTCTTTGAATATTGTCCTTTCCATAGTTCCTTGATCTTAAAGACTTATTGACAGTCCAAAACATTTCAAAAGTGAATAATTCCTAGAATATATGAAAGGAAATGTACAACACTCTGGCAACATGCTCCTTTTGATGACAACCATGATATTCAGATTGGACCAAATAATTATGCTGGGGCTTGTTGAACACTTTTCTTAGTGATAAACCCTTTAACAAACTGTATTCCCTCTCTGTCTTTATTTTCATTTCTTCTTCTCTAAGGATAGGTATTGTGCTCATCATACATAGCTTCAAATCCCTGGTGATAATTTTAACTCACAATCAGTCTTTGTATTCTTCCGAAAGCCCAATGGTATAATGAGGGCAATGGTTGTAACCAAGTAGGTCACAAGTCCAGTTTAAGATAGTTTACTGGTGAATGGGTGGCTACCACTTTGTTAATACATTTATACACTGGAAATTTGTCATCCTTCTCCATTCTCATTCAAGATTTCATCATAACAAGTTGTTAGTTTTCATTTCTCACCACATAAGCAATCATCAAAATGTCCCAATTCGGCACTCTTCAGCCAGCCAATTCTTTCAAAATGAATGCCCTCCAAACTTCTCTTGAGGAATGTAATGGATTTCTCGTTCACATTTTTCTCTGGTCTTGCACAATCTTCCAGTTTTGCATCAACCATTGCGACAACTTCCTTCTTATGTAGTTCGTTAATTATTTTTCCATTATTGCAATCCATTCGTAGTGTTTCCAGCAGTCTGAACATCTCACTCTACTGAACATCACTGAAGGCTTTCTCCAGGTCCACAAATATGACATACAATGACTTGTTCACATGAATTGTTTTCTCTACCATTACTCTTAAGCAGAGTATGCCTCCCAGGTACCTCTGTTCTTTTTATGTCAAAATTGGTTTCTGAAGAGGCTGTCTTCAATTTTCTATTCCATCCTTTGGCTTATCATTCATGAGTATTTTTGATGCATGAGGCACTGGAGGCAAGGTTCAGGGCTCCTAACATCTCTCAGTCCACGCATTCTTTTGTATTGCAATCATTACACTCCTTTGAAAGTCCTCTGGTAGTCTTCCCCTTTGGTGGCTATCTTTGATTACTTCATACTGGTTGTTCCTGGCTTTAATTCCGAGTGCTTTGATGATTTCTCCATTGACGTTTTCTGCTCCAGGGGCTATGTTATTCTCATTTTCTCTTCTC
Organism: Ceriagrion tenellum; assembly: GCA_963169105.1. Lineage (NCBI taxonomy): Eukaryota > Metazoa > Arthropoda > Insecta > Odonata > Coenagrionidae > Ceriagrion > Ceriagrion tenellum. The sequence continues at coordinate 21,170,843 of OY720632.1, forward strand.
CTTCTCATGGTCCCTTTTCTTGGTACTCAATTGTAAATAGATTCTCACTTCCAAGTTGCTGTACTAGCCCTTTCTAGCACTTTGCTAAATGTTTCAAGTATTATGCATTCACAATTATTTCAAGTATTTGTTCCTACTTTTAACTTTGATTGAAATCTGGCCTTTGTGAGTGTAATATTTCTGTGGTTCTGTGTACTGATTTCATTAAATATATTGTTATCATGCCTAAGCACAAAACTGCAACTGAGCAAGTTTCAAGTATTGTAACCCCATTGCTGACTTCTAAATTAATTCATTCAATTCTGATTATATTTTAATTTATCCCTAAAAGGCTTTCACCTCTGCTGCTTACTAGGGCATTGTCTTTCAGTCACTTTAAACTGCTCAAACTTTAACACTCGACTCCTAGCGCTCTTATTTGCAACGTGAGTGATCGCATGAGTATCCCACTACTTCTATTTCACATAAATAGTTTAAAAATTTCTAAATTCTTATCTCAAGGGTTAAGTTACCATTCAAAACACTATTTGTTAAATAAATGCTACAAAATCATTATTTTCACATATATAGTAGTTCACAATCACAATCGCATCTTGAATAGTCACTCTTCTATACTTTCTGTTCCCCAGTCATCTGATGACCATATTTAATCGAAGTGCGCTTGTTGATTTAGAGAAGGCATATGACAGAGTAAATAGAAAGAAGTTGTGGAAGGTTTTGAGAGACTTAGGAGTGAATGGGCAGTTATTGAATGTTATGATGTTGATGTATGACAATAGTAAGGCAAGTGTAAGATTTAACGGGGTTCTGAGTGATTGGTTTATAATAAAACGGGGTGTAAAGCAAGGATGCATAATGTCTTCATGGCTGTTTAATGTATTTATGGATAAATGTGTTAGAGACGCATGTAGTGAAAACGACGGTGTTTTGATTGGAAATGTAAATGTGCGAGTTCTTCTATATGCGGATGATGCTGTTTTGATCTCAGACAGTCAACAGGGATTACAGAAGCTCCTAGATAAGTTTTGTGAATCAACGGACAGAATGGAATTGAAGGTAAATGCATGCAAGACTAAATTAGTAGTTTTTGATAAGTAGAATGAGGAGAATAACTGTAGGATGAGGGCGAATGGTGAAATAATTGAATAGGTGGATGATTTTGTGTACTTAGGTAAGATGTATGTGAAAGATGGACGATAGTTGAGGAGATAAAGAGACGTGCGAATGCTGGAAGGAAAGTGGTAGGTAGCATGTGGAGCATATCAAGGAATGAGTGCCTGTCTAAGGAAGTGAAAATCGCCATGTACAAAAGTGTACCTCTCTCCACTTTGTTGTATGGTAGTGAAACATGGGTATGTCAGGATACACATAAGAGTAGACTAAATGCCGTGGGTATGAGTTATATGAAGAGTATTTGTGGCAAAAGTAGGATGGATAGGGTCAGGAATGAGTGGGTCATGAATGAATGAGGGTTAAATGCTCCAGCAATGGACGTGTATGAAAGGAGTGTGCTTCATTGGTTTGGCCATGTTGAGAGAATGGATGAGAGTCGAATAACGAAACAGATATATGAGAGTAGAATGAATGGTGTGAGAGGTAGAGGTAGACCGAGAAAGTTGTGGTTGAAAGTGGTTGAGGAAATTCTTAGGAGGAGGAATATTAGGACTTTTAAAAACAGGAGGGCGTTTATGAAATGGTGTATGGCGGTAAATGAGGCAAAAGAGATTTGCAAGGATAGGTCAGTATGGAGGAAATTATTGAAGCAGAGTTAGGTGAACAATTATGTATTAATGAGTGAATCATTTTGACTGTGCCTACCCCAGAAGGGAACGGTGTGATGGGCATGTATGTATGTATGTATGTAAAAACTAGTAAATCTGATATAAAATCTATCGAATCAACAAAAGAATGCTATGCACTAACCTGGCAATAATGACGAGTTAATCTTGGTGTTGTAAGAGATCAGTGACAATATATTGCGTTTAGCACTCAGGTACTGCTATGTGTTTATTATGAGATAACTGTTAGAACCAAAGGAATATAATTAGATAAATATTGAAAAGATATCAATAATTGATGGCCTATAAAATTGCCAAAAGTAATCATCTGGGAGAACAACAATTCACAGCAAACTTGACTAATACCAACTGATGAAAAAGCTTCATGTTGTCTGTTCAAAACTGTTATACTCAGGTGGGATACTCAGGAGACACTAACAGTATATCTAATCGTAATCACAAATCCAATGTCTCTTGCATATAATTTAATACTAAGATAGGTAAGGATCATAGATTTTTATATTGTAAGTTCATATCCAGCCCTATGACCTTTTCTCTTTGACGTGATGACGGATGTGTTAGTCGCAGTTGTAAAGAATTGGGCACCATGGAGTATACTGTTTGCTGATGGCAATGCGATCTGCAAACACAGATCAGAGAAAAATTAGAAATTAGGGCTGAGGGTGAAGCTTTAAGAAGAAATTTTATGAGGATTATTGAACTTGAAGTATAATTATTCGATGGTGAAGATGGAAGGGTTGTGCAGATATTTTCATGGAAATCAAATGGCCAGTCTTCTCATCAAACAATGTTCCCAATATCATATCCTGAGCCAGTAAATGCTTTCGGCACGCCAAAAATATGATGACATAACCTTAGTTGCGAAAGCATTCACAACTGAAATTGTCAAATGAAAATATTAAATCCTTGTCTCAATGAATTCATAGTGAACACTAGTGATTCATCTTTAATAGTTTGGAATGCTAAGTTGACATGATTAATGAGTTGACACTTCCGCTGAGTTCACTGGTGGAACTGGAGTGGAAAAATCACATGGAGGAGTTGCAACTCTGATTTCACCACGGTTCAACTCAGGTGGAAAAATCACCTTGCCATGCAGAGGAGTTGCAACCCTCATCCACCCCATTTCCATTCTTCATACTTTGGTGTCCATCCCTTTGCAGCACAGTGGTAAACCAGATTCACACAGGATTTGGCCTGTACAGTCCAAGGTAATCCTAGTTCCACCCCAGTTACAGAAGGGAAATTTTTGCCTGGGTGTTTATACCATTCTGCCTTTCTGGAAAAGAATCTCTAGGTACAACAGACATATTGTCTTATGAGCTGTAGCCCTTGAAAATTAAGATGATATTTTCCTTAATAAAACCATGAAGAATTCCTTGTACCTACCAAGTGTGGTATTGTCAGGGTGGTTTATCCTTCTCTCTCTTCTTGGGTCTCCGAGGCATTTATTTTCAAAGATAATTACAAGTGCTATTATTTTATTCAAATAATTTATCTCTGCACTATAGAAGAATACAATATGTAATGACTATTTTTGAAATTTAAATACAGTTGTTTATTTTCAAAATCGTAGGAAATAGAGTACCTTTTAATGATATACCTTTATAACTCAAACACAGTATCAGTTTTTACGATAAAATTTTGGAGAAAACATACATTATTCAGGAAAAAAGTAAATTTAATTTTCTTAAATTCAATATTTGCCAGGATGATTGCAGATGTTAAAATGTTTTTCAAATTAATTATCTACACTCAAGAGAAGAATGCAATATAAGCATGATCTTTTTTCAATAACAATACAGTTTTTTCTTTTTCAATCACGAAGAAACATTTCACCTTTAACAATTTATAATTTAAACTCATGCGAAATATCAAATATTAAGATTATATTCCGAGAAGGCATAAATTTTCTTCATATTTTTCAATTTAATAAAAAAAATTTACACATTCAGTGGCGTGTTTTTGCTTTATTGTGAATATTTCAAGGATAAATGCATGTATACAAATTTTTTCCAAATAATTTATTTCTGCCCCGTAGTAGTATGCAATATGGAAATAATTATTGCAATAAAAAAACTTTTTCTTTTCTAGACACGTGGCAATAGTTTCACCTATATCAACCTTGACTAATGGAGTGTTTTTTTCTGTAATTAATTACATAACAAAGATAATTGCAAGCGTTATTTTTTTCTAAAATAATGTTCCTATCCACGGAGAATGGAATTTACCTTAAGGCTCTTTATCAATATTAAAATAGGTTTTTCTTCTAATTAAACGGATATGCTTTCACTTATACCGGGATATAATTTAAATTTGAGCGCAGCGAAGGTTATGTTAGGATAATATTCCGAGAAAAAAACTTTCCTTCCAACCTCACAATTGAATATAAAAGTTCACATATTCATTAGCGTGCTTTTATTATAAGGCATTGAATTTCGAGGGCGACTTTAAGTGATAATTTGTATTTCAAATGAACTTCTAAGCCCCGTAAAATAATGCAATAGGTATATAAATGATCTTTTTGCAATAAATATATAGTTTTTTATTTTTCGATCATGAGGAAAAAATTTCGATTTAGCTAATTAAAATATAAACTCTAACGCAAGCTTAAGTTGTTAAAATAATACTCCGAGAAAGTCTATTCTTTAAATTCAACGACTGAACCCAGAATGTTAATGTATGAAGTAGCGTATTTTTGTTTGGATGAAAATTCAAACTTTTGAAATTCTATCCTAAAAAGCTTGTGTTAAAATCGTAAATTGTGATGGGTGAAACAGTTGCTTTGAAATGTAGAATAGAAAAAACGAATATTTTTGGCAAAAAATTCCCATAATATAGTGTAATCAACTGCTAGGGAGAGATATATTATATGAGAAAATAATAAAACTCGAAATCATCTTGAAACATAAATCCTTTCCAGTAAACAAAGTCCTTTTAATATGTGAAATATAGTTATTTGTTGATGAAATTGACAGAAAAATTATGTTATCTTTAATATTTTTCCTAAAAAACATCGCGCTTGAGTTAAAAGAATTGGTGATTGCAGAAACTGTAACTTGTAAAAAAAGGAAAGGCTGATTTTCGGGAAAAATTCAATTTCTTATTTTATGCAACTACGGGGATACATTTTATTTAAAAAATGATAAAAGTCGAAGTTATTTTCATCATAAATGCTTTTCACACAAGAAGGCCACTAGATATGCGAAACATATTTATTAAATGATGAAATTAGTAAAAAAAGTTAGGTTTCTTGAAATATTGTCCAAAAATCTAGTCACGCTTGAGTAAAAATGATATTTGTGAAGGGTGAAAATATTACTTTGTAATAATGAAAAGAAAAACTGAATGTAATAATTCCCCTAACATGTTACATTCTACTTCGGGGAAGAGTTAATATAAAAGAAAAAATATTTAAACTTGAAAAGGTCCCAAAAATTAATGCTTTTTAATAAAAATAGGTAATAGAATATATGAAACATATCCATTCAATAGTGGAATTAGTAGAAACATTAGGTTTTTTTTTAAATATAGTCGAAAATATCATGTTACGCTTAGGTAAAAATGGTGGTTTGTGAAAGGTGACACTACATCAAAATAAATAAAAGAAATAATACTAAATTTTTTGGAAAAAAATACAATTATATATTAAATTCAACGATGGGGATGAGTTAAATTATATAAAGAAATAAATAAACTCGTAATACCTTGAAAAATATGCCTACTATCATAAAGAGGCCATGGAATATGTGAAAATTATCTTTTCGATGATGAAATTAGTGTGAAAATTAAGATTTCTTAAAGTTTTATCAGAAAAATAATATTCCGCTCGAGTTAATTCGTATTTTGCGAAAGGTGAAGCTGTTGGTTCATCCTAAAGAAAAGAAAATAAAACAATTTAAAGGAAAAACATCCTATTACATGATGTATTAAATTGCAGGGAAGAGTAATAATGTAAAAGATAATAAAACTCGATATCTTCTTCGGGAAAAATCCTTACAGCAATTGAAGGTATAGAAAGTGTGAAAAATATATATTGAATGATGGAATAGGAAGAAAAGGAAATTTGTTTTAGATCGTATTTTTTAGGAAAAAAATTACAAGTTGTGTTAAATTGGTATTTTGTATTAGTAAAAATGTTAACTTGAAATAATGAATACAAAAAGATAAAATTTTGGAAATTAAACTCCTGACATATTGTATTCAACCTTGGGGCAGATTCAAATTATATGAAGAAAAAAAACTATAACATTTTACAATGCATTGAAGGAAAATCAGGTTATTAAATATATGAAACACATTTGTTCAAAATGAAGCTAAAAGAAAAATTAATTTTTCTGAAAATATCCTAAAATATAATGGTGCGTTAGGTTTTATTGGTATTTTCATAAAGTAAAACTGTTGCTTCAAAATAAATTAAAGAAATGACAAAATATTTGATAAATTATTCTCATTTCATATTTTTATCGTTACATTCAAAATTCTCATCGTTTTCAATGAATCAGGCTACATATAAGTTAAAATGAGATTTTTAAAAATGTTAAATATTACATCGAAAATATTAAACGATTTTACTTTTCAATTACTAATACATGTTATAATCAACTATTAGGAAGAGCTGTATTATGTGTAACAAAACTCGTAATTATTTCAAAAACAAATGTATTTAGCAAACATTAGTCATGGGTTACATATAATGTGTACCTATTCAATGATTTTACTGGACGAAAATATTATGTTTTCTTTGAATATTATCATTTGTATAATATTACACGAAATCGTCTTCAAACATAAATGCTTTCTAGCGAAAAACACGCCATCGAATGTGTCAAATATATTACAACAAACGAATTATTATTTATATAAATAATAATAAGATACAATAAAAAAAGATTTTTTTCTTCAAAAAAAGAAAATAAGATACTGATTTTTTAAAAATCATAGTCATTTAATTAAATGTTAAACCACGGAAAAGAGTTTAATTATATGCAAAAATAAGAAACTAGAAATATCTAAAAAATGAATGTTTTTAAATAAAACTGGCTATTGAAAATGTGAAACATAATTATTAGTTAATGATATTGTTGGAAAAATATTTTCCTTAAAAATATTGTCCTGAAATAATATATTTGCCTATTGTAAATATGATATTGTGTGAAAGGTACTGTTACTTCGAAATTAAAGAAAGATAAACTGATTTTTTTTAAATTCTCATTGATGTTCATATCCAACAACAGGAAGAGTAAAATTATGTTTAAAAATAATATTGAAATAAGTGCCATTTAGCAAAAACTGACCACTAAATATGTGAATCATAAATTTACAAAATTTGAAAGTTTATTATCAATCTTACGATTCAATCCAATCATTTCTTATCGTTCAAGAGTGAGGTAGAAAAAATAAAAATTTCTTAAACTATAATTCTAAAAAAACTCATTACGCCTATGGTAATAAGGCTCTTTGAGAAGGGTGAATCCTCTACATCGATAAAAACAAATACTCCTTTTTTGTTAAAAATTATTAAAACATTTTTATAACTACGGTGATATGATAAATTTTATTTGAAAATTATTTCCTTGAAAATAACATAAGAATAAGAGAATTTTAGAAAAAACATACTTTGAATGAGCGAAACAATTATATTGAACTATGAAGTTGACTAAAAACTTGTTATATATATTATATAATTAGGAAAAGTTTATTGACAGATAATAATAACCTCATCCTGAAAAATCAAGATAAGCTTTTGTTTAAATAGTCTTATAGGAAAGGTGAAACTATTACCTTGAAATAAAGTAAAGAAAACAAACTTTTCTTTTGGAAATTATCACATTGCATAATGAATTCAAATATGGAGAAGCCTTTAATTATATGATAAAATATAAACCTTGAAATAATCTCAAAAATAAATGCTTAGTTGTAAAATGGAGCCATTGAATATGCGAAACGTATCTATTCAATCGTCAATTTGGAAGAAAAATTATGTTTACTAAAAATATTTCCTGAAAAAATCATATAACGATTGAATTTTAATGTTTTTTATTTATTATTATAAGTATATTGTGTATTTTGTCGAATTTAAAAGTCTTGCTTTATATAACGAAAATTAATCAATGATTTTTTTGGAAAAATATTGCAATTTCACAATTTATTCGATTGCAGTGAAGGGTGAAATTAAATGAAAAATAAGGAGACTATTTTATATATGAAACCAAATACTATGATGAAATACGTAGACAAATATGATTCCTTAAAATATGAACGTAATAAATTATGGTAAGAAAGAACAAAAATGGTGAGTTGTGAAAGTTGTAAGTGTAACATAGAAATTAAGTAAAGAAAAATCTGTTCTTTTTTGTAATAAACCCCATGTGCATCTTGAATTGGAGGATTAGGGGGAGATAAACTATGTAAAAAAACTACTTAAAAATGGAAACCATCTTCAAAAATATCATCATTTGGCAAAATATTAACATAGAACATGTCAAACATATCCATTCATTAATGAGTATGGAGAAAAATTGTTTTTGAAAATGTAATCCTAGAAGTTCATGTTTAGCTCTAATTAAAATAAAATTTTGAGATTTTATAATATAACTTAAAATATTGAAATGAAAATGGCTGATTATATATTATGAAGGAATTTCCATGATAAATTTTGATTAACTTGGGGAAGAGATAATATATTTTTTTTAAATGACAAAATTAGAAATTATCTTCTAAAATAAATTATTTCTTGTACAAATCATTGATTTTGAAAAAATCACTTAAAGGATGAAATGGGAGGAGAAAGACTTTTTTAAATTTGTTATTCTAAAAAATGAGATAACGCTTTGATACAAATGGTATTTTGTAAATGTTAACCAGTATATTCGAAAAAAGGAAAAAAAACATACTTTTTTAAATAATTATCCCATTGCATATTGTTTTTATCACGATGAAGAGAGAACATATATGAGAAATTAGAAAAACACAATCATCATCAAAAAATGAAAGCTTTACCACAAAACCATGCCATTTTTTATTATAGTCTAAATAATTCGTTGATGAAATTGTTAGAAATATTTTGCTTAAAAAATTTAATCCTAAAAAAACATATGAAGCCTGAATAAGAATGGAAATCTTAAATTTTAAAACTGTAACATGAAATATAGAAAAGAAATAAACCGATTTTTGGCAGAATATCAATTAAAAACTATATACTACTTCGGGGAAAAGATGAAATATATGAAAAAATCGTACAATTCAAAAACATCATCCATCATAAATACTGTCAGTAAAAACCTATCATGAATTGAGTAAAAAATCTATCCGATGATAAAAAAGCTGGAAAAAGTTTTCTTAAAATGATAAAAAAGGAGGGTACACTGTAATAAAACGGTGTTTCGTGATAGTGAATCTAATACATCGAAAATGCAAAAAAAGAAACTAATTTTTTGGAAATCATTCCCAAAGTGTATTGTATTTAACCACGGGGAAGAGATAAATTATATGAATAAATTAAACTAGAAATCTTTTGTAAGAAATGCTCTCCAGAAAAATAGGCAATTGAATATGTGAAACATTTGTACTAATCGATGAAGATGGTAATTATTTTTTTCCCTAATTGTTAGATACCTATAATCATATAAATATCATGTTACGCTAGTGTTAAATTGGTATTTTTAGAAAGGTGTAACTGTTGCGTTGACATAAAAAAAGAAAAAAATGGATGTTCAAAAAGTTCCCACTACCAATTGTCATCTAGAACGGTGAAGAGATAATTTTTAAAAATATATAAATTCGAAATCATCTTTTTAAAATTAATTTTTAGTAAACACTGACCATTGAATATGTAATATTTATCCACTCAATAAAGAAATTTTCCCATACATTTTTCCTGAAAATCGTATTACGCTTACGTTAAAATAATAAAATGTGAATGTTGAAGCTGCTAAATGGAAATAAAGAAAAAACTAATTTCTTTCGGAAAAGTTTCACAATACATATTGCATTAACTACGGCTGAGAGATAAATTATATGAAAAAAAAATTCAGCCAAAATCATAATGTAAAATTAATGCTTTCCAAATAAAACAGGCCTCTAAATATGCGTAAAATATCTATGACATGAGTAAATGGAAAAAAGTGGTTTTTCAAAATATTAACTTCAACATCATATTTCTCATTATCAGAAATCATATTTTGTGCAAGGTGAAACTATTATCTCGAGAAAGTAAAGAAGAAACTGTTACTTTCGAAGAATATTCTAATTAGGTACCTACATATTCTATCCAATTATGGGACAGAGAAAAAAGAATAAAACTCAAAATATCTTTAAAAATAAAGGCTTTTTTGAACACACAGGACAATGATTAAATGAAAAAATTAATGGATGAAATTGTTACATTCTATGAAAAAATTATTAAATTTTTCAAAAATAAATGTTTATCTTTTCTGATGTTTTACTTATATCCCATAGTTGAATAAAATATGTAAAGAAAAAAAACAGAATTTTCTCCTCAGAAATTCAAAGACACATTACACCTTCCACAAAGCAACAATTTATGTCAAGCGTAACATGACTTTTAGGATAATATTTCAAGTAGACATATATTTTATTAAAATTCAATGTTGATGGATATTTTTCATATATTCATTCACCGGAGTTGGCTGAAAAGCATTTATATTTGAAGATGTTTCCGAATTTTTTTAACTGTTCATTTTTATTTTTTCCTCGCATTAAAATATAATATGTAACGGTTAATAAAAAAACAGCTTTTTCATATTTTTTTCAAAAATTTATTTTCACATTTCATAAAATCCCAATTTTACTAAAGTGTTACATGATTTTTATTCATATCAAACATAATTATTCTTCCAAATACATCATTAGAAAGAATTATTTCACAAATTGCAAGTCCCCTTCGAATAAAATCTTTAAATCAATCAAGTATAAAGAGAGATAAAAAGAATTTCATTGCATATGGAATAAAAGTAGGAAGAAGAAATTAATTATGTGAATGAATAATAAAACTCCAAATCATTTTGAAATAATTCTTTCCATCAAAAAGGGGAGATTGAATATGTGAATTATGTCTATATTAGGATAATATTCAAAGACGACTAAGTGTTTCTTAAAGAAAAATCCAAAAAATCCTGTTATGCTTTGGTGTACAATGTTATCTGTGATAGTAGAAACTATTACTTAGGATAAAAGAAAACATTGTTACATTTTCCAAATATATTTTATTTTACTGCAAGTAGGGAATGACTAATATAATCAAATATTTGTATTCGAAATCAAATTTAAAGAATTAACGGTTTCTAAAATACCAGGCATTGAACATGGGAATTATCAATTTCAATGAAGAAATTAGCAAAAAATTTATAGCAAATTTAAATATTATTTATAATAAATCTTGTAAAGTTTGCGGTAGAATGATTATTTTTTATATGTATTGGTAGGTGTATGAAATATTAATAAATGATTTTTGATATAGTACACGAAATTAGGAGGAAGTTATCTGATTATTTTTAGATTATCTCTACAATTGCATGCCGCAATGGGGATCAGAAAAATTTATGAAAACATAATAGAACTCTCTCCCAAATATATATACATTTTTAGCACAAATATGCCATTGATTATGTAAATTATATCAATTAGGGATTAAATTGGAATCGAAATATTCTATTTTGAAAAAAATTCTAATTACACATCGTATTCAATTGCGGGGCAGAGTATATTTATATGAAAAAGTATTACACTCAAAATGATCTAAAAATATAATTGCCTTCCAGTAAAAATACGCCTATTTAAATGGGAAACTTAACTACTAAAAAATAAATTTTTTTAAATAATCTTTTCTTAAACATCTGCCTAAAAATCATGTTAAGCAAGAGTAATAATCATTTTTGTGAAAGGTGAAACAGTAACTTCAAAAAAAAGAACAATAAGGATTAAAAAATGTATTCCCTAAGAAATCATATTTCAAGAGTAAGAGTCATTTTTTGTAAAAGGTGAAACAATTACTTCAAAAAAAGAAAAAGAAGGATTGAAAAAATATATTTCAAAAGAAATCATGTATCCTTTACGTTAAGTTGGTAATTAGTGAAAGTGAAACTATTACTTGCAATTTGAAAAAAATAAAAATATCTCGGAAAAACATATGACATACTGTTTTCTACTCTGGGGAAGAGAAAAATTATGTAAAAATATAGAAAAACTCAAAATAAATTCAATAATAATTGCTTTTCAGCAAAAACCAGGTATATAATTTGTAAAACTTATCTATTCAATGATGAAATAAGGAGAAAAATGAAGAATTCTGAAAATATCATCCTAAAATATTATATTATGCTTAATTTATAATGGCAATTTAATTCATAATAGATAGCTGAAATTATTTGAAAAAAAAATGTAAAATACTTTTTTTCCGGAAAAAATACTTACCTATTTTATATTGTATTGAAATACGAGGGATAAAAAATAATAAAAAAAAGAAAAAAAACTCGAAATCATCTTCAGAAATACACGCTTTCAGGGTTACACTGGTCAATGATCAAGTGAAACAATTTAATTCAGATATAAAATTAGGAAAAAATTAGGTTTTCTCAAAATATTTGATGTAAAAACAGGTTATGATTGAGAAAAAAATTGTATTTTGTGTAAGGTGAAGCAGTATCTTCGGAAAAATTCCATTTAAATAAGGAAAAATTTACTAAGAAAAGACTTACTATTCAAAATATAATACAACTCGAAGTAATCATACAATATCAATGATTTCAACAATATAAGACCTTTTATTTTGAAAAATGTCTATTCAATGTTATTAATGGTGGAAAATTATTTTTCCTAAAAAAAGACTGAAAATCATGTTTAGCTTGAGGAATATGACCTGTATTTTGTGGTTGGGAAAACTATTACCTTCGAAAAAACTAAAAGAAAACCGATATTTTCGGATAATATTCCCGTAACAAATTGTATTTAGCTAGGAGTTAGATATAAATTTTATGAAAAAATAATATAAATAGATAACATCCAAAAAAGATTATTTTAGCTGAAACAGGCAATGAATGTCTTAAAAATATCTATTTTACATTTAAATTAGAAAACAAACTACGTTTATTCAAAATATTACTATAAAATGTATTACTTAGGTTAAAATGGCATTAAGTAATGATATAGAATCCGTTATTTCGAAATATAAGAAATGATTAATTTTTTGGAGAAAATGTTGTGCTTCAAATTTTGTATTAAACGACGTGGAAGAGACGAATTATGTGAAAATTAATGTCCAAATCATCTTAAATTATAATTCCTATTGCCAAAGTGTTATTAACCTGAATACCGCATTTGGCGAATATGTATTACTAAATTTAATTTAATGAAAAACGCTCGAGAAAAATGATGACGACCACAAAGATTCACTTCTGAAAATGCAATGAAAACTATCAAATATGAAAAAGTTAAAAACATTGCCATTATGTAACCGAACAATGCATTGTAGAACGTTGCATACCGATAAAAAGTATTAAGCCGAAGCTATGACGGCAACGAAACTGCTGTCGCCATAAGAGTGACTTGAGTCCCCTGACCGGGCTATTAAGAATGGCTTGAGCTTGGACGTCCAGGAACGTCCTCTGACAACCGATTGCACCCACACGACGTTCCAAAACGTCCTTCAGCGTTGAACGTGTTAAAAGAAGTCACAATATATAAGTTAAATTAGAAATTTACAATATGACGTACGTGTATATGCAATCCTTACATTTATCCAGTGAAAAGAAATAAAATATACCAAATGATTTTGAAATAAGAAAGATTTTGTATTTTAGATAAAATCAAAACAAAGATTCCTTATGAATTGTTTGATATGCCGCGGTAGTCGAATTCTTAAATGGCTATAAGATTTTGGATATCATGTACAGTTTATTTTTAAGAGATGAAAGTGGGAAGGATAAGCAATAATTGATGTTCAATTTGAAACTGAAGCATTATTCACTACGAACAAATTTTCGCGGCCATCATACTCTAATCTGTATATTTAAAAATATAAATTTAGCAATTAAAACTTACAAACAATATTATTATTTTGTTAAATTCAATTGATTCAAAGTAGATGAGGCAGAAAGAAAAAAAGATTTATGACATTTTCACTTGTCTTGGATATATTTGTACTTTTTTAGAGTTTATAAGATATGAGGTACATATTTATGCTATGCTTACATTTATTCAGAAAATAAAAAAATATGCTAAATGACTTTGGAATAGAATAGAATTTGTATTCGAGATAAAATGAAAGTAGACTTTCCTAATGAATTGTTTGATATGCGGCGGTACTCGGAGTTAATTCTGAAATGATTATCAGATTTTCGATTTCACGTACAGTTCCTTTTTATAAATATAAAATTGGAAGGATGAGCAATAATTGCAGTTGGTTATGAAATTGAAGAGAAATTCATTACGGATAATTAAATCATGCCATCATACTCTAATTTGTACGTTTAAAAATATGAATTAAGCAATTAATATTAATAAACATTGTGACTATTTTGTTGAATGCTTTTGATTCGAAGTAGATGAGGACGAAATATAAAAAGTTTAACGATATTTTCACTGGTCTTGGTCTCTTCACATTTATTACAGAAAAAATAAAATACGCTGAATGCCTTTGAAGTATCATGGATTTCCTTATAGAGCTAAAATCAAAGTAGAGATTCCTAATGAATTGTTTGATATACGGCGTACTCGGAGTACTTTGGAGTACTGAAATAGATATCAGATTTTCGATTTCATGTAAAATTACTTTTTAGGAGATAATAATGGAAAGGATAAGAAAAAATGGCGGTTCATTTTGAAATTTAAGCGATATTCGACACGGAAGATTTTACGCTGCCATCTAATTTGTACGTGCAAAAATATGAATATTGCAATAAATACTGTTCAACAATATTAATAATTTGTTGAATGCTTTTGATTCGAAGTAGGCGAGGAAGAATGATAAAAAGGTTACGATATTTTCACTTGTCTTTGATATTTTTTCTTTTTTAAAGTTTAAAAGATATGACGTAAATGTTAATGCAATCCTTACATTTATTCAGTGAAATATAATTAAATATGCTTATTGACTTAGAAATGTGGCAGTATTCGTCTTAGAAAAAAAAGCAAATTAGAGATTCCTAATGAATTGTGTGATATATCGCGGCACTCGGAGAAATTCTGAGATGGTAAACAGAGTTTTTATTTCATGTGCAGTTTCTTTTTAGGAGATGGAAATGGGAAGGATAAGGAATAATTGTGGTTCATTTTGAGAATTAAGCAATGTTCATTACGGAAAATAGTTTGCAGCCATCATACACTAATTTGTACGTTAAAAATTTGAATAAAGAAATTAAAACTAATAAAGAATATATACATTGTTTTGAATGGAGAAAGATAAAATGGGTACGATATTTTCGCTTGTCTTGGATATTGTTACTTTTTTAGAGTTTATAAAATATATATGACATGGAGATAATTGCTATCCTTACATTTATACAGTTGAAATTATTAAAATATGCTACGTACATGATTTTGAAATAAAATAGATTTAGTATTGAGATAATATCGAATGTAGAAATTCATCATGAATATTTTGATAATCCGATGTACTCTGAGAAATTCTAGAATGGCTATCAGATTTTCCATTTCATGGACATGGATTTCTTTTTAAGGAGATGAAAATGGGAAGAATAAGCTATATTTGCGGTTAATTTTTAAAATGAAGCGATATTCATTCCGGAATATTGAACGCAGTCATCATACTCAAATTTATTCATTTAAAAATTTGATATAGTAATTAACCCTAATTAACAATATTACTCATTTGTTGAATGCTTTCGATATGAAGTAGATGAGGACGAAAGATGAAAGGTTTACGATATTTTTACTTGTCATGGATATGGTTACTTTTTTGAGTTTATATGATATGACCAACATGTTAATACATTCCTTACATTTATTCCTTGAAATAAAATATAATATACTAAATGTCTTAAAGGATAGGTAACGAATTAAAAATACAATAAAAAAAGCGATTCCCAAAGAATTTTTTCAAATGCGGTGAAATTCGGAGTAATTCTGAAATGGTAATCAATTTTTCGATTTAGACATCTGATAGCCATTTTAGAATTTCTCCGAGTACCACGTTATATCTAAGAATTAATGAGGAATCTCTACTTTGATTTTTTTCTCTAAGGCGAAATCAACACCATTTCTAAGTCAATAAGCATATTTGATTTTATTTTACTGAATAAATGTAAGGATTGCATTAACATGTACGTCATATCATATAAATTCAAAAAAAAGAGAATATTCAAGACCAGTGAAAAAAATGTTAACCTTTTTATATTATGTCCTCTACCACTTCGAATGAGATGTATTCTGCAATATTGTCATATTGTTTATTAATTTTATTTGCTATATCCATATTTTTAGATGGGTAAATTAGAGTGTGATGGCAGCGTTCAATATTCCGTAAAGTTTTTGATAATTAACTTCAATTTCATAATGAAACGCAATTATTGCTCATCCTTCCAATTTTATATTTCTAAAAAGAAACTACATGAAATCAAAAATCTGATAACCATTTCAGAATAACTTCGAGAACCGCCGCATATCAAACAATTCATTAGGTTTCTCTACTTTGATTTTATCTGGAACACGAAAGGTATCCTATGTTAAAGTCGATTAGCATATTTTATTTTATTTCATGAATTAAATGTTAGGATTGCTTTAAAACGTACATCATAACTTATAAACTCGTAATAAGAAAAAATAACCAAGACATGTGAAAATATCGAAAATATTTTATCTTTCGGCCTAATCTACTATATCGAATCAAAAGCATTCACCCGAATAATAATATTGTTTTTTTAGTTATAATTGCTATATTTATATTTTTAAATGTACAAATTAGAGTATGATGGCAGCGAAAATATTTTCGTTCTGGATATCGCCTAATTTTCAAAATGAACCGGAAATTCCTTATCCTTCTCATATTCATCTCCTAAAAATAAACTGTGCATGAAATCGAAAATCTGATTGCTATTTCAGAATTTCTCCGAGTACCGCGGCTTATCAAACAATTCATTATGAATCTACACTTTGATTTCATCTCGAAAACGAAATCTATCCCATTTCAAAGTCATTTAGCATATTTTATTTTATTTCATGAAATAAATGTAAGGATTGCTGTAACATGAATGTCATATCTTATAAACCCCAAAAAAAGAAACAATACCAAGGACAATTTAAACTATCGCAAAACTTTTATCTCTCGTCCTCATCTACTTCGAATCAAAAGCATTCACAAAATAAAAATATATTGTTTATTAGTTTTAATTGCTATATTCATACTTTAAAATTTCAAATTGGAGTATGATGGCAGCCAACATTTATCCGTAATGAATCCTTCATTTTCAAAATGAACCGCAAATATTGCTTAACATTCACATTTTCGTCTTCTAAAAAGAAACTAAACATGAAATCGAAAATCTGATAAGCATTTCAGAATTTCTCCGAATACCAGTTCTCACCAAATAATTCACTTTCTACTTTGATTTCATCTCTAATACGAATTATATCCTATTGTAAAGTGATTTAGCATATTTTATTTATTGAATAAATATAAGGATTGCTTTAAGATAGACGACATATCTTATAAACTCTTAAAAAGGAAAAATGTCGGAGACAAGTGAAAATATCGAAAATCTTTTATCTTTCGGCCTCATCTACTTCGAATCAAAAGCATTCAACAAAATAGGGATATTGTTTATTAGTATTACGAGCTACATTTTACTTTTTAAATGTAAAAATTAGAGTATGATGGCAGCGAACAATTTTCCGTAATGAATATCGCAAAAATTAACCGCACTTATTGCTTACCCTTCCCATTTTATCTCCTACAAATAAACTGTACATAAAATTGAAAAGCTCAAAACCATTTTAGAATAACTCCAAGTACCGCCACATATGAAACAATTCATTAGGAATCTCTACTTTGAATATATCTCGAATACGAAATCTATCCATTTTTACGTCATTTAGCATATTTTTTTTTTTACACTGAAAAAATGATAGGATTGCATTAACATGCACGTCATATATCATAAACTATAAAAAAGTATTTTAAAAAAACCAAGACAAGTGAAAATATGGTGAACCTTTTATCTTTCGTCCTCATCAACTTAGATCATAAGCATTCAGCAAAATAATCGTATTTTTTATTTATATTAATTGCTATATTTATATTTTTTAATGTGCAATTTAGAGTTTGATGGCAGCGAAAACTTTTCCGTAATAAATATCGCTTCTTTTTCAAAATGATGAATCGCAATTATTTCTTATGCTTCCCATATTCATCTCTTTAAAAACACACGGTACATGAAATAAAAAATCTGAAAACCATTTCAGAATTTCTCCAAGTACTGCCGCATATTAAAGAATTCATTAGGAATCTCTGCTTTGATTTTATCTTGAATACGAAATCTATGCAAGTTCAATGTCATCTAGCATTTGATGTCAATGAATTGCAGCAGGATTGCATTAACATGCTAGTCATATCTTATAAACTCTAAAAAAGTATAAGTATCCAAGACAAGTGAAAATATCGTTAAGCTTTTCTTTTATTTCCTCATCTACAATGAATAAAAAGCATGCAAAAAAATAGTATTATTGTTTATTAGTATTTATTGCTATATTCATATTTTTAAATGTACAAATTAGAGTATGATGGCAGCGAGCAATCTTACGTAACTATTATCGCTTCATTTTCAAAATGAACCGAAGTTTATGCTTATCCTTCCCTTTTTCATCTTCTTAAAAAGGCACTGTAGATAAAATCAAAAATCTGATAACCATATCAGAATAACTCCGCGTACCGTCGCATATCAAACAAAACTTTAGGATTCTCTACTTTGATTTTGTCTGGAATACGAAAGCTATCCTATTTCAAAGTCATTTACCATATTTTATTTTATTAAATGGAATAAATATAAGGATTTCATTAACATGCACGTCATATCTTATAAACTCTAAAAAGGAAAAATATCCAAGACAAGAGAAAATATCGCAAACCTTTACTTTTTTCTCTTTATCTACTCGGAATGAAAAGCATTGAACAAAATACTTATATTGTTAATTATTATTCATTGCTGTATTCATATTTTTCAATGTACAAGTTAGAGTATGATGGCAGCGAATACTTTTCCGTAATGAATATCGCTCCATATTCAAAAAGAACAGCAATTATTGCTTATCATTCCCATATTCATATAAAAAAATAAGCTCTACATGAAATCGAAAATCTGATAGCCATGTCAGAATTTCTCCGAGTACCGCGGCATATCAAACAATTCATGAGGATACTCTACCTTGATTTTATCTGAAATACGAAATCTATCCTATATCAAAGTTATTGAGCATATTTTATTTTATTTTATTTTATGGAATAAATGTAAGGTTGCACTAACATGTACGTCAAATCGTTTACACTCTAAAAAGGTAAAAATATCCAAGACAAGAGAATATATCGTAAACGATTTATCTTTCGAATCTAAAGCATTCAACAATATGGTTTTTTTGACTTAATTGATATATTCATATTTTTAAATGTACAATCTGGAGTATCATATCAGCGTACAATCTTCCTTAATGAATATCGCTTTACTTTCAAAATGAACGGCAATTATTACTCATCATTCCCATTTCCATATCCTCAAAAGAAACCGTATATGAAATCGAAAATGTGATAACAATTTCGGAATTTCTCCGAGTACCGCCGCATATCAAACAATTCATTAGGAATCTCTAAAATGATGTTATCTCTAATACGATATCTATTCTATTTCAAAGTCATTTGGCATATTTTTTATTTAATGGAATAAATGTACGGATTGCATTAAGACGTACTTCATACTGTAATCTCTTAAAAGTTATAGTGTCCAAGGCAAGTGTAAACCTCGTAAATCATTTCTCTTACCTCCCCATCTTCTTCGAATCAAAAACATTCGACGAAAGAGTTATATTGTTTATTAGTATTATTTGCTATATTATTATTTTTCCATATACAAATTAGAGTATTTGGAAGCGTACAATCTTTCGTCGACAAAATTGCTTCATTTTCAAAATGAACTGCAATTGTTGCTTATACCTCCCATTTTCTCCTCCTAGAAAAGAAAATATGATGAAACCGAAAATATGATGACTATTGCAGAATTACTAAGAATTCCACCGTATTTCAAACCATCCATTAGGAATCTCAACTTTGAATTTGTCCCGAATACGAAATATATCCTATCTGATCCAAGCTGATTTTTGCCTCGCCTACAAGTTGCCTTCGTACCCAGTTTTCTCGCATCATTGGCCACATGGTCATCACATTTGTCATACTCTTGGTCATTCCTCTTGGTCATACTCATTGTTGAATGCTTTTCATTCGAAGTAGATGGGGAAAACAGAGAAAATGTATACGAGGTTTACACTTTTCTTAGATAACTTACCTCTACTCAGTAAAAATAAATAAAATATGCTCTATGATTTTGAAATAAGATAGATTTCGCATTCGAGATAAAATAAAAAAATAGATTCCTAATGAAATGTTTTTTGTGCGGCGGTACTCGGAGTTATTCTGAAATAGTTATCAGATTTTCGATTTCATGTACAGTTTCTTTTAGGAGATGTAAATGGGAAGGGTAAGCAATATTTGCGGTTCATTTTGAAACTGAAGCGATATTCATCAAGGAAGATTGTACCGCGCCATCATACTCTAATTTGTATATGCAAACATATGTATATAGCAATTAATACTAATAAACATAATTACCATTTTGTTGAATGCTTTTGATTGGAAGTAGATAAGGGCGAAAGGTAATAGTTATACGATATTTTCACTTGTCTCGGATATTTTTACTTTTTTAGAGTTTATAATATACAAAGTACGAGTAATTGCAATCCTTACTTTTATTTAGTAAAATAAAATTACATATGATATTAGATTTTTAAATAGGATAGATTTTGTATTCGAGATAAAATCAAAGTAGAGATTCCAAATGAATTGAAGGGGTTGGAGGGATGTAGTCTCTCCAACAATAAACAATATGCCACAATTTTTCCAAAATTGAGTTTTACATTCTACGACATGCTTCTAGCTAGTTCTCGGCTCACTACTTTTCAGATTCTCCTCGACTGGCTTCTCCCCTCCGAGACCTGAGTGGAATGGGAAAGTCCTAATCTTCTTGTCGAGGGGGGGAGTAGTTAGAGGAGGGGGTGACGGCAGAGGAGGTGGGGGCAGTCGGCCATATGCCGTGACTAGATCGCGAAAAAACACGAAACATGCGTTAGCATTTTAAAGTCTGAGGCCTTATAGTGACAAGCATAATAAAGTAGATGACACCAAATTAAATACCAAAGACCATTATGTGATCTTACTACGTGATATGTTTCTTTTAGTGAATAAAAAGGGCAATGAAGAGGTCTGAAAAATGACTGAAAAAGGTCACTGAAAACACTAACTATCATTAATATGTCTAGTGAAGTGAACAATGTATCTCAATGAAAGCTCAGATACATTCTTTCCTAAGAAAAATGTGAAAACTTAAACTTCCTACACAAAAAAATAATAGGGTGACAATTAAAATAAAAGTGGTCTGCAGAGGCAATTTTAGCTGAGGTAGTGAGCCCCCTTAACGATGCCATCTTCATATTCTATTGAAAAATTTTCTGTTTTCTGCTGCAGATGGCGAGATATAACACAGTGCAGTTTTACACTCTGCCATCTGGTGACATTTCCAGAAGATACATAGTCACAAGCCACACCAAAATGGCAGTTTGTTCAGGTTCATGTGAAGCTTCTTCTCAAGTTTAACTAATATTAGAGAGTGACAGAAAGGGAAATGAAGAGTCTGATCCTTTTGACACTGATAGTGATGAATCTTGGTATCCAACAAGCTACAGTACCAGCTCAGATGATGTTTCAGTAAGTATATAAAAGTGTTTATTACTGGTAACCGTGGTTCAGTGGCTTGTAACTTTGTTTCTCTTAACTTTACTCACACATTTTATCACCGTCTTTTGTGTTAATGAGAATACTTTATGGGCATATTTCAATGACTGCTAAATGCTGTAGTGATACAGTTTTAATGGCTTCAGACTTGTAAAAATATGTCTTTCATAAATGCCACTTTGACAGCATTTAATTTTTTGTGTGGCTTATGACTATATCTCACGCACGTTCTGAGACTATTTTTCTCTTCATATTTCAGCTTGAAATAAGTAGAGTTAATGAAGAATCGCCCCATAAACGTAAATCTGCAAGAAAAAGGTAGCAATACACTGATCAATGGAAAAAAATAAGACCAAACGTCGACGTAATGCTGGTCGACAGTACGTGTCTTCCAAAACCAACGAGACTGCACAGGCAGCCTCTTTAGGAAGTCCCAGTACTTGCGAGAATTGGTGCCACACAAAACTGCAGTATATCAAATAAGGGTGCAAAAACTTGTGGAGGGGTTCAGAAACTAACAATAGCTTGGGGAAGAAGAAAAAAGTTTTCATTCTTTCTGGGACTTAGAAAACTTTAACCCTTCGGCTACCAAGGTATTTTTTCACCTTACCTCTCCCAAGGGGGGTAACTCGGTTACCCCACAGTATTTTTTTGTTTATTCGCATAATTAATACAAAAAATGGATTCTGTGTGACACAAATGTCAAATAAAAACAATTATACAAAATTATAATGAATATGATTTGTATTTAATCAAATGACATATCAATATAATTGTCGGCTCCGATTGGAGCATACAATTATCAAATCGGATGTCCTGTCTAGGTCTAATCGGATGTCCTGATATTTCACAACATTTGGCTTTTCATTTGCTTCTCTTTCCATATATGCACAGAAGTCAAGGAACTCGAACAAGTAAATCAGGTGTCATGAACATTTCACGGCGCAGACGGCGCAGCGCCGCGCCCCGTCGGATTGAAGGTGCCGTGATGACCACGATTGCCGTCCACGGCGCGGTTTGATACATCTGAAGGCACACATAGAATCCTATTGTTATTTTAAATCTCGGTATTTTGCTGTGAATGTTGCACAGATCCTCAGAAAGCGGGCTGGTGAATCTGAGACGAACTATCCCAAAAGGGGTTACTGAGTTACCCCCCTTGGTAGCCGAAGGCTACCATGTCCATAATTCTCACCTGATGAGCTGCATAACAATGGTACCGAAAAAGCGGAGGTATGTTTCACTTTTTAAACACGAACGGACAAATATTTCATAAATTTATTTTATTCTACTTTATATTACTTTCTCCCATAGCTATCCAAAAAAGACTACCAGGAAAACGTCATCTAGGGCAGTTCTGTTTTCATATAACGTGAAGGTAAATCGAGTGGAAGCCATGATTTGCAAGGAAGCATTCCTAAGGGTTCATGGGTACATGCAAGGGTACGTGCAAGAAGAGTGAGGAATTTACAACAGCAAATAAAAATGGGTTTCTCGGTTCCAAAAGAAGATGTTAGAGGTTTGAATACTTCACTATACTACGAGTTACCCATTTGCGCCAAATAGAATAGTGTTGAAATATTTGTATTAGGGACAAAAATATAAAGTGAAATGATTTTTTTTCTTTCAGGCTAACTTGGGAACTACTCTCATAAATTTCCAGATGAAGCTGTACAAGGTGTAAAATATTTTCTCAACGCTTTACCAAAATATAACAGTCATTACAGCAGTCAACAGAACCCCAACAAAGTGTATTTTGAATGTGATCTAACAATTGCGTCCTTATTTCGGGATAAATACTTGGAATACGGCAAAGAAAACCAAGTTCCTACTGTATCTGAAAGTAAATTCAGAGAAATTTTTGTATCCGAATTTAACATTGGCTTCAAAATGCCAAAAAGCGACACTTGTTCAAAAAGTGATGCGTTTCTAATAGAAATGAATAACCCAAAATTGCGTGCAGCAGAAGTTACAGAAAGGAAACACCATTTTATGAACTACATCTGAGAAAGGCTGACAGTGGGCAAAATATGATTGCGTCTTCAGCAGCTCTGGCAGAAGAGAATCCGAAAGAGCATCATGTAATAGCAATGGAAATGCAACAAACATTCCCCACGCCTAAACTGACATTTGGACGAGGATTTTACAAGAGGAAAATATGGACATATAACTATGGTATCCACGACTGTGGATCAAATAAGGGATATATGTTTCTGTGGAGTGAGAAAGATGGAGGAAGGGGTTCAGATGAAGTTGGGAGCTGCTTGATGAAATATTTGGAGGTAACTAATCCTAAAACAAAACACATCCACATAATTACAAATAACAGCAAGGGACATGCAAAGAATTGGGCTTTAGTTGCTTTGGAAAGGTCTCTTGTTGCTACCAAAAGATTGGAATCTGTCCGGCATTACTTCCCTGTCGTAGGTCACACTAGACTCCCTTGCGATCGTGATTTTGGTCGCATTGCAGTGTATTGCAAGAACAGACGTACAATAGTATACTCACCAGATGAATTGGCAGAAGTAGTCAAATCTGCGAATCCAAAGAATTTTATTGTGACCAAGATGGAAAGAGAAGACTTCAAAAGTTTGGATTAACTTAGGACATTAATTTCGAAACATACATTATTCACATCTGGAGATCCTATTCGTTTCAGTGAAGCTACTCAATTTAAATTAGAATCTAAAGATACCTTCAAGCTAAGTATAAAGCACTGCTATTCAGATATAGGAGCCCTCGCATCAGTGGATATTCGTATTAAGAGGAAAGGAAGGATTGTTGAACCAGATCCATTTCAGCTGCCAACGAAGTACAGAAAGCCTCTTCCAAACCAGAAAAAAAGTTGATGGCCTACAGTCTCTCAAGACTGCAGCTGCAGCATATCAACACTTCTTTCGATCAAGTACTGGAAATAATGTGGACAATGATGAGATAGAGGAACTTATTTGATGTGTTGATCACGGTCTAATACAATTTATTTCATTGAATGTTACATATCCATATATATACATATATATACATAAATGTGTAAAAATTATAGATACTAGTCACCGTTTAAGTATAGTTCAAAAAAATTCCTTATAAATCCGTATTTTTTGTACTAAATTATTTTCTGGGAGATACAGTCATAAGCCATTATTGACTACATCTTAATTAGAATGACTCTAAAATTAATGTAACATAGGACAATGAGAGTTGAGAATTTCCTCTACGCTTTGCAAGGCATTAAACTGTCCTTTACCGCACAAGGCAGTTGTCCATTTTCTATTAAATACTTATAGATTTGTATAATACTTTAAACTTGCTATACCTTACATCTAGTTACATGTGGTTTATGACTATATCTCTCATACATTCGGAGTAATTTTAAAATAGAAATCAGATTTTCGATTTCAAGTACAGATTTTTTCTATGAGAAGAATAGTATAGGTAATGCCATAATTGCCGTGCATTTCGAAAATGAAGTGATATTGATTACGGAAATTTGTACGCTGCCAAAATACTCTTATTTGTACGTGAAAAAATAAAAATATAGCAAATAATACCAATAAGCAATATTAATCTTTTGTTGAATGCTTTTGATTCGAAGTAGATGAGGAAAACAGAGAAAAGGTTAAGGAGGTTTACACTTGTCTTGGATATTTTTCCTTTTATAGAGTTTATAAGATATATAAGGCATGCTAATGCAATCCTTACATTTATTCCATTAAAATGAAATAAAATATGCTAAATGACTTTGAAATAGGATATAATTCGTATTCGAGATAAAATCAAAGTACGGATTCCTAATGAATTATTTGATGTACGGCGGTACTCGGAGAAATTTTGCAGTAGTTATCAGATTTTCGATTTCATGTACAATTTCTATTTAGGATATGAAATAGGGAAGGATAAGCTATAATTACGATTCATTTTGAAAATGAAGCGATATTCATTACGGAATATTGTTCGCTGGTACATACTCCATTTTGTACGTTTAAAAATATGAATATAGCAATTATTCAAATTTAAATAAACAATATTACTATTTTGTTGAATGATTTTGCTTCGAAGTAAATGAGGACGAAAGTTTTACGATAGGTTTTAGAAAGATTTTAGAATTTTTTTTTAGAATTAGATTAAGATTTTAGAAAGGAAAGGTTTACGATATATTCACTTGTCTTGCATATTTTATTTTTTCGTGTTTTTAAGGTACGATGTACCTGTTAATGCATTCCTTATATTTATTCAGTAAGATAAAATAAAATATGCTAAATGACCTTGAAATAGGATAGATTTTGTATTCGAGATGAAATCAAAGTAGAGGTGTCTAATGAATTGTTTGATTTGCGGCGGTATTCGGAGATTTTCTGAAATGGTAATCAGATTTTCGATTTCATGTAAAGTTTCTTTTTAGGTTATGGAATAAGGAAGGATAAACTGTGATTGCAATTCTTTTTAAAATGAAGCGATATTCATATCGGAAAGTGATCGCTGCCATCAACTCTAATTTGTACATTTAAAAATTGAATTTAGCAATAAATAGTAATAGACAATATTACTATTTTGTAGAATGACTTTGATTCGAAGTAGATGAGGACGAATGATAAAAGTTTTACGATATTTTCTCGTGACTTGGATATTTTTACTTTTTAGAGTGTATGAGATATGTTGTACATTTTAATGCAATCCTTAGATTTATTCCATGAAATAAAATAAAATATGCTGAATGACTATGAAATAGAATAGGTTTTGTATTCGAGATAAAATCAAAGGAGAGTTTCCTAATTTATTTTTTGATATACGGTGGAGTTCGTAGTAATTCTCAAATTGTTACCAGGCATTCGATTTCATGTACAGTTTTGTTTCTCGGAGAAGAAAATTGTAAGGATAAGCAATTATTGCGGGTCATTTTTAATACTTAGCGGTATTGATTGCCGAAGATTTTACGCTGCTAACATACTCTAATTTGTACTTGGAAATATATTTATATAGCAATAAATACTAATTGGCAATATTACTATTTTCTTGAATGCTTTTGATTCGAAGTAGATGGGGACAAAAAAGAAAATATCACACGAAGTTTATATAAGTCTTGTATATTTTAAATTTTTAGAGTGTATAAGATATGGTACGGAGTCTTCCGCGGTGATTAATTAAGTTCAGTTTATTCGGGTTTTTCCCGCGTTGGTTCATTTTAAAGGACAACAGTTTCGCCAACGTTACAGCTAGCGTCGTCAGGTCCTAAATGAGCTGCAGAGATTCAATTTTATATATATATATATACATATATATACCTATATATATACATATATATATATATATATATATATATATATATATATATATATATATATATATATATATATATATATATATATAACTCCTGGGCTAGTCGGGCGCACGTTGACTGAAAGATAACAATGACCCCACGAGAGATCAACGACCCCATTAGAGGTCAATGACGATAACCCAACAAGAGGTAATTCACCCAACCAGAGGTCATATATTCCATCAGATGCCAATTACAACACCAGAGGTCAATCGCCACACCAGAGTTCAATTGCCACACCAGAGGTCATTGACTGCATGTAAGGTCAGTGACCCCACCATAGGTCAATGACCCCAGAACCCAAAAAAGGTCAATGACTCATTCTGAGGTCAATGACGACACCAATAGTCAATGACCCGCAACAGAGGTCAATGACCCCTTAAGATATCAATGACCCCACGTGAGATCAACGACCCAACTAGAGGTCAATGACCACTCCAGGTGTCAATAGCCCCACCAGAGATCAATGACCCGCAACGGAGATCCATGACCCCTTCACATCTCAATGACACCACTAGAGGTCAATGACCCCATCAGAGGTCAGTCACCCCAACCAGAATTGTATAAACCCACCGAGGATCAATAACCCCGTAAGAGGTCAATGACACACTAGAGAGGTCAATAACCCCACCAGAGGTGAATGACCCAACCAAAAATCAATGACTCCCTAAAGAGGTCAATGACCCTTTCAGAGGTCAATTGACCCTATAAGGTCAGCGAAATCGGTAAAGGTCAATTACCGAACCAGGTCAACGATCGTGCCAGCGGTCTATGTCCGCACAAGAGGTCAATGACCCCTGCCCCACAGTTCAATGATCCCTCAAGAAGTCTAATTTTCAAAATGATTTTCTACCATTATTTCAATTTCTGTGAGAGAAAACGAAAAATTGCCCTCACGTCTGAAAAATGATTATTATTTGTGGGAGAAAAAACATTCTAGACTTCCAAAATTGATTTAAGCAACGGGAATTAAATAAGAATATATCGCGTTTCGAAGTGATTTTCTCTAAGTATTTCAAATCCTTTGAGAGAAACAATAGTATTTGCTTGCGTTATAAAAACATTTATTTAATTCTCGATAAAAGTCATTTCATAAATGCACATTTATTTATTACGATAACTTGATTTAAATAACAACATTGGGCTTTTATAAATGATTTTCTATCTTTAATGCATATCCTTTCAAAGAATGTGAATAATTGCGCTCACCGCTGAAAAAAGAATATAATTTGTTGAAGAAAAGACATCAAGACATGCAAAAATTGATTGTAGCAACTGGAATTAAATAAAAATATATTGCGTTTTAAGGAATTTTCTTTAAGTGTTTCGACTCAATTGAGAGAAACAATGGTATTTGCTATCGTTAGAAAACCATTTATTAAATTATGCAAAAAAGTCGTTCTATAAATGCAAATTAATTTTTATTACGATAACTGGATTTAAAAACAACATTGGGCTCTTCTAATTGATTTTCCAACTTAGTTTAATTCCTTTGAGAGACAACGAATAAATGCGCTCCCGTCTGAAATATGTGTTGGACTAAAGACATTCTTAAAATGCAAATATTGATTTTAGAATCTGAAATTAAGCAAGAATATTTTGCGTTTCGAAATGATTTTCACTGAGTGCTTCAAATCCTGTGAAAGAAACAATTGTATTTGCTTACGTTATAAAAACATTCATTTAATTCTGGAGAAATGTCATTCTATAAATGCAAATATATTTATTACGATAACTGGATTTAAATTAGAATATTGGGCTTATCTAATTGGTTTTCCATCTCTAATGCAATTCCTTAAAGAGAAAACGAATCAATGCGCATACCTCTGAAAAACGATTATTATTAGTTGCAGAAAAGATATTCTAGACATGCAAAAGTTTGTTTAAGCAACTGGAATTAAATAAGATTATTTGGTTTAACGAAGTGATTTTCACAGAGTATATGAATTCAGTGAGGGAAATAATAGAATTTGCTTACGTTGGAAAAACAATTATTTAATTCTGTAGAAAAGTCATTATATAAATGCAAAGTTATTCATTACTATAACTGGATTTAAATGACAATATTTGGCTTTACTAAATGATTTTCCATCTTTTATGCAATTCCTTTGAGATAAAAAGAATAAGAAGGGTCACGTATGAAAAATTTGTTGGAGAGAAGATTGTAGCAAATGGAAATAAATAAGATTATTTGACGTTTAAAAGTGATTTTCCCTGAGTAATTGTAATCCTGTGAGAGAAAACGAAAATATGCCCATACATAGGCAAAGCATTTATTTTGGTCTGGAGATTAGTATATCTATGAATGCAAATTGATTATTTATATATCTAGAATTTTAAATGAACATTGAGCTTTTCTAAATGATTTTCAAACATTAATTCAATTCCTGTGAGAAAATAGGAATATATGGGCTCACATGTGAAAAACGATTATTACTTGTTGGAGAAGAGACATTCTAGGCATGGATAAATTGACTTTAGAAGTGGAATTAAATAACGATATTTGGCGTTTTGAAGTGATTTCCCCTGAGTATTTGAAATCCTGTAAGAGAAAAATTAAATATTCCCATACGCTAGAAAAACATTTTTTTTTAATTTGGAGATAAGTCATTCTATAAATGCAAATTGCTTGATTATACATATGGAATTCAAAAGAACACTGTGCTTTTCTAAATAATTTACACACATTAATTCAATTCTGTGAGAAAATGGGAATATATGAGCTCACGTGTGAAAAACTATTAATATTTGTTTGAGAGGAGATATTCTAGGTACGCAAAAATTAATTTTAGGCACTGGAATTAAATAACAATATTTGACTCTGAAAGTTATTTTCCCTGTGTATTTGTAGTCCTGAGAGAGAAAACGAAAATATGCCCTTACGTTAGCAAACTATTTATTTTATCTTGAGAAAAGTCAGACTATAAATGCAAAGTGATTGATTACATATCTGGTATTTCAAAATTACATTGGGCTTTTCTAAATGTTTTCTCATCGTTAATTTAATTCCTGTGAGAAAAAAGGAATATATGCTCTCAAGTCTAAATATTGATTATTATGTAATAGAGAAAAGACAGTTTAGACATGAAAAAATTGATTTTGCTACTGAACTTCTGGCTTTTCTAAATGATTTCTCATCATTAATGCAATTCCTGTGAGTAAAAGGAATAAATATGCTCACTTGTGAAAAACGATTATTATTTGTTGGAGAAAAGACATTCTAGACATGGAAATATTGTTTTTTACAACTGGAATTAAATAAAAATATTTGGCATTTGGAAGTGATTTTCCCTGAGTGTTTGTAGTACTGTGTCAGACTATAAATGCAAAGTGATTGGTTATATATCTGGAATTTCAAAAGAACATTGGGCTTATCTAAATTAATTCCCACATTAATTCAATTCCTGGGAGAATAAACAAATACATGCGTTCACGTTGAATAATGATTATTATTTGTTGGAGAAAAGACATTATAGACATGCATAAATTTATTTTAGCAAATGAGATTAAATAACAGTATTTGCCTCTGGAAATGATTTTCCATGAATATTTGCAGTTCTGTGAGAGAAAACGAAAATTTGCCTTACATTAGGAAACATTTATTTTATCAGGAGAGAAGCAAGTCTATAAATGCAAAGTGATTGGTTATATATCTGGAATTTCAAAAGAACATTGGGCTTATCTAAATTAATTCCCACATTAATTCAATTCCTGGGAGAATAAACAAATACATGCGTTCACGTTGAATAATGATTATTATTTGTTGGAGAAAAGACATTATAGACATGCATAAATTTATTTTAGCAAATGAGATTAAATAACAGTATTTGCCTCTGGAAATGATTTTCCATGAATATTTGCAGTTCTGTGAGAGAAAACGAAAATTTGCCTTACATTAGGAAACATTTATTTTATCAGGAGAGAAGCAAGTCTATAAATGCAAAGTGATTGGTTATATATCTGGAATTTCAAAAGAACATTGGGCTTATCTAAATTAATTCCCACATTAATTCAATTCCTGGGAGAATAAACAAATACATGCGTTCACGTTGAATAATGATTATTATTTGTTGGAGAAAAGACATTATAGACATGCATAAATTTATTTTAGCAAATGAGATTAAATAACAGTATTTGCCTCTGGAAATGATTTTCCATGAATATTTGCAGTTCTGTGAGAGAAAACGAAAATTTGCCTTACATTAGGAAACATTTATTTTATCAGGAGAGAAGCAAGTCTATAAATGCAAAGTGATTGGTTATATATCTGGAATTTCAAAAGAACATTGGGCTTATCTAAATTAATTCCCACATTAATTCAATTCCTGGGAGAATAAACAAATACATGCGTTCACGTTGAATAATGATTATTATTTGTTGGAGAAAAGACATTAAAGACATGCATAAATTTATTTTAGCAAATGAGATTAAATAACAGTATTTGCCTCTGGAAATGATTTTCCATGAATATTTGCAGTTCTGTGAGAGAAAACGAAAATTTGCCTTACATTAGGAAACATTTATTTTATCAGGAGAGAAGCAAGTCTATAAATGCAAAGTGATTGGTTATATATCTGGAATTTCAAAAGAACATTAGGCTTATCTAAATGATTTCCCATCATTAACTCAATTCCTGGGAGAAAGAAACAGATATAGGCGCTCACGTCTGAATAAAGATTATTATTTTTTGGAGAAAAGAGAGTCTAGACATGGTAAATTGTTTCTAGCAACTGGAATTAAAAAACAATATTATATATGCCCTTACGTTAGCAATATTTTTATATTAATCTGGAGTAAATTCTATTTATAAATGCAAATTGATTAATCATATATCTGGAATTTCAAAAGAACATTGTACTATTTTCAATGATTTCTCAAAATTAATTCAGTTCCTGTGAGAAAAAAGGAATCAATGTGGTCTGAAAAATATTTATAATTATATGGAGTAAAGATATTTTAGACAAGCAAAATTTATTTGTAGCAACTGGAATTAAATTAGAATATATGGCGTTTTGACGTGATTTTTTCTGAGTATTTCAAATCCTGTGAGATTAACAATAGTATTTGCTTAAGTTAGCGAAACATTTAATTTAATCTCGTGAATAGTCATTCTATAAATTGAATGATATTAACCTCAGGAATTTCCAAAGAACTTTGGGATTTTCTAAAAGATTTCTCATTTAAATTCATATCCTGTGAGAAAAAGGATTATATGTGCTCACGTGTGAAAAACGATTTATATTTGTTGGAGAGAAGACATTCTAGACATGAAAATTTTTTTTTAGCACTGGAATTAAATAACAAATATTGGCTTTTCGAAGTGATTTTCTCTGAGTATAGATAATCCTGTAAGAGAAAACGAAACTATGCCCATACGTTAGCAAACCAATTATTTCATCTGGAGAAATGTAAGTCTATAAATGCAAAGTGATTGATTTTATATCTGGAATGTCAAAAGAACATTGGGCTTTTCTAAATGATTTCTCATAATAATTCAATTGCTGGGAGAAAAAATGAATATATGCGCTCACGTCTGAAAAATGATTATTATTTGTTGGAGAATAGAAAATCTAGACAGGCAAAAATTGGTTATAGTAACTGGATATGTACATCAATATTTGACTTTTCTAAGTGCTTTTTTCTGAGCATTTGTAATTCTATGAGATAACACGAAAATATGCCAATACATTAGCAAAACCTTTGTTTTAATCTGGAGATAATTCATTTTATAAATGTAAATTCATTGATCATATATCTGAAAATTCAAAAGAACATTGGGATTTTCTAAATGATTTCCCATCATTAATTCAGTTCCTGTTAGAAAAAAGGAATATATGCGCTAAAGTCTGTAAAATGATTTTCATTTTTTGGAGAAAAAATATTCTAGACATGGAAAATTTTATTGTAGCAACTGGAATTAAATAAGAATATTTGGCGTTTTGACGTGATTTCAAATCCTGTGAGAGTAACAATAGTATTTGCTTACGTTAGCGAAACATTTATTTTTAACTCGAGAGTAGTTATTCTATGATTGCAAATTGATTGATATTGACATCTGGAATTTCCTAAGAACTTTGGGCTTTTCTTAATGATTTCTCATTTTAATTCATATCCTGTCAGAAAAAACGAATAAATGCTCTCACGTCTGAATAATAATTATTATTTGTTGGAGTACATTCATTCTAGACATGTAAAAATTGATTATAGCAACTGGAATTAAATAAGAATGTTATATAGCTACTGGTCATTGACCTCAGCGAGGTCAAAAATCTGAGGTCAGTGACCCCACAAGAGGTCAATGACCCCTACAGAGTATAATGACTCCACCAGAGGTCAATTACCCCACAAGATGTCAATGACCCCATCAGAGGTCAATGATGACACCTTGGGTCAATAACCCCACAAGGTCAATAACACACCACAGAGGTCAATGACCCCGCCAAAGGTCTACGACCCCCCTGAGGCCAATGACCACTGAAGAGGTCAATGACACTGCAAGAGGTCAATGTCCCAATTAGAGGTCAATTACTATCATAATCCATGACAACACCAGAAGTCAATGACCCCCTGTAAAGGTCTATTGCCTCATCAGAGGTCCCAAGACGCATCGCAGAAGACCCAACAGAGGTGAACGACATCGTCAGAGGTCAATGACTTCCCAGTGGTCTTTGACCTAAAAAAGGTCAATTACACCACGAGAGGTCTTTAACCCCAAAAGAGGTCGATGACCCCACAAGAGATCGATGACTCCACAAGAGGTCGGTGACCCCACTTGATCATAAGGACTTTTGGAGGGCAATGACCCCACCATAGGTCAATAACCCCTCCAGAGGACAACGACCCCACAAGAGGTCAATGACCCCATCAAGGGTCAAAGACTATATGTGAGTTCGAAAACCGAACTAGGGGTAATTCACCGAACCAGAGGTCATACATTCTATCGGATGCCAATTACAACACCAGAAGTCAATCGCCACACCAGAGTTCAATTGCCACACCAGAGGTCATTGACCGCACGTAAGGTCAGTGACCACACCAGTCGTCAACGACCCCACCATAGGTCAATGACCCCAGACCCCAAAAAAGGTCAATGACCGATTATGAGGCCAATGACGACACCAATTGTCAATGACCCGCAACAGAGGTCAATGGCCCCTTTAGATATCAATGACCCCACGAGAGATCAACGACCCCACTAGAGGTCAATGATCACTCCAGGTGTCAATAGCCCCACCAGAGGTCATTGACCCGCAACGGAGATCCCTTCACACCTCAATGACACCACTAGAGGTCAATGACCCCATCAGAGGTCAGTCACCCCAACCAGAATTGTATAAACCCACCGAGGATCAATAACCCCGCAAGAGGTCAATGACACACTAGAGAGGTCAATAACCCCACCAGAGGTCAATGACCCAATCAAAAATCAATGACTCCCTAAAGAGGTCAATGACCCTTTCAGAGGTCAATTGACCCTAATAAGGACACCGACATCGGTAGAGGTCAATTACTTAACCAAGCTCAACGATCGCGCCAGCGGTTACTTCCGAACCAGAGGTCAATGACCCCTGCCCCACAGTTCAATGATCCCTCATGAAGTCAAATTTTCAAAAGGATTTTCTACCATTATTTCAATTCCTATAGGAGAAAACGAAAAAATGCTCACGTCTGAAAAATGATTATGATTTGATTGAGAAAAGACATTCTAGACTTGCAAAATTGCTTTAAGCAACTGGAATTAAATAAGAATATATTGCGTTTTTAAGTGATTTTCTCTAAGTATTTCAAATCCTTTGAGAGAAACATTGTATTTGCTTACGTTATAAAAAATTTATTTAATTCTCTACAAAACTCATTCTATAAATGTACATATATTAATTACGGTAACTGGATTTAAATAACTACTTTGGTCTTTTATAAATGATTTTCTATTTTTAATGCATATCCTTTCAAAGAATGTGAATAATTGTGCTCACCTCTGAAAAAATATTATAATTTGTTGAAGAAAAGATATTCCAGACATGCAAAAATTGATCGGAGCAACTGGAATTAAATAATTATAAATGTCGTTTCAAGGTATTTTCTCTAAGTGCTTCAAATCCTTTGAGAGAAATTATAGTATTTGTTAACGTTAGAAAACCTTTTATTTAAATCTGAAGGAAAGTCGTTCTGTAAATGCAAATTAATTTTTTTACGATAACTGGATTATAAAAACATAATCGGGCTTTTCTAAAAGTTTTTCCACCTTAGTTTAATTCCTTTGAGAGAAAAGGAAAAAATGAGCTCCCGTCTGAAATAAGTGTTGGATTATAGACATTCTTGAAATGCAAATATTAATTTTAGAAACTGAAATTAAATAAGAATATTTTGCGTTTCCAAATGATTTTCACTGAGTGCTTCAATAGTATTTGCTTACGTTATAAAAACATTTACTTTAATCTGGAGATAAGGCATTCCATAAATGCAAATACATTATTACGATAAATGGATTTAAAACAACATTGGGCTTTTCTAAATGATTTTCCAACTTAGTTTAATTCCTGTCAAGAAAAACGAATAAATGCACTCATGTCTGAAAAATGTGTTGCATTAAAGACATTCTAGACGATCAAAAATTGATTTAAGCAACTGAAATTAAATACGATTATTTGGTTTAACGAAGTGATTTTCACTGAGTGCTTCAAATCCTGTGAGGGAAACAATAGTATTTGCTTATGTTGCAAAAACAATTATTTATTTATGGAGAAAATTCATTCTATAAATGCAAATTATTTTATTACTATAACTGGATTTAAATAACAAGATTGAGCTTTGTGAGAATTATAGAATGACTTTTCTTCAGTAAGAAAAAACGTTTTGCTAACGAAAGGGCATAATTTCGTTTCCTCTCACAGGATTAAAAATACTCAGGGAAAATCACTTCGAAACGACAAATATTGTTTTATAATTCCAGTTGCTAAAATCAAATTTTCCATGTCTAGGCTGTATTTTCTCCAATATATAATAATCATTTTTCAGACTTGAGAGCATAGTTACCTTTTTTCTACATGAATTAAATTAATGATGGTGATTCATTTTGAATAGTCTAATGTTCTTTTGAAATTCTGGATATATGATTAATCAATTTACATTTATAGAATGAATTTTCTCCAGATTAAAATAAAAGTATTGCTAACGTAAGGGTATATTTTCGTTTTCTCTCACATTACTACAAGTACTCAGGGAAAATCTTTTCCAAAGCCAAATATTGTTATTTAATTCCAGTTGCTAAAATCAATTTATCGTACCATGTCTATAATCTCTTCTCTCCGACAAATAATAATTATGATTCACACGTGAGCGCATATATTTGTTTATCCTCCCAGAAATTGAATTTATGATGGGAAATCATTTAGATAAACCAAAAGTTCTATTGAAATTCCAGATATATAACCAATCACTTTGTATTTATACACTGACTTTTGTCCAGATTAAATAAATGTTTTGCTAATGTAAGGGCATATTTTCCTTTTCTCTCACAGGACTACAAATATTTAGGCAAAATCACTTCGAAACGACAAATATTGTTTTTTAATTACAGTTACTAAAATCAATTTTTCCATGTCTTGACTGTCTTTTCTCCAATAGATATTACCATTTTTCAGACTTGAGCGCATATTTTCATTTTATTCCACAGGAATCAAATTAATGATGGGATATCATTTAGAATAATCCAATGTTGTTTTGAAATTCCAGATATATGATTAATCAATTTGCATTTATAGAATGAATTTTCTCCAGATTAAAATAAAAGTTTTGCTAACGTAAGGGCATATTTTCATTTCTCTCACAGGACTACTATTACTCAGGGACAATCTTTTCCAAAAGCCAAAAATTCTTATTTAATTCCAGTTGCTACAATCAATTTCTAATGCATAGAATCTCTTTTCTCCAACAAATAATAATCATTATTCATGCATGAGCATATATTCGTTTATTCTCCCAGGAATTGTAATTAATGATGGAAAATCATTAAGAATAGTCCAATGTTCTTTTGAAATTCCAGATAAATGATTAATCAAGTTGCATTTATAGAATGCATTTTCTCCAGATAAAAATAAAAGTTTTGCTAACGTAAGGGCATATTTTCGTTTTTCTTTCATGACTACAAATACTCAGGGAAAATATTTTCCAGAGCCAAATATTGTCATTAAATTACAGTGGCTAAAATTAATTTTTCCATGCCTAGAAAGTCTCTTCTACAACAATTAATAATCGTTTTACACACGCGAGCCCATATATTCCTTTTTTCTCACAGGAATTGTATTAATGATTGTAAAACATTTAGAAAAACACTGTGTTCTTAAGAAATTCCGTATATATAATCAAACAATTTACATTTATAGAATGACCTTTCCTTAGATCAAAATAATTTTTTTGTTAGCGTATGGGCATAATTATGTTTTCTCTCACATGATTACAAATACTCAGGGAAAATCACTTCAAAACGCCAAATATCGTTATTCAATTCCAGTTGCTAAAATCAATTTTTCCATGTCTAGAATATCTTTTCTCCAGCAAATAATAATCATATTTCACACGTGACCACATATATTCCTTTTTTCTCACCGGAATCGAATTAATGATTGAAAATCATTTTTAAAAGCTCAATGTTCTTTTGAAATTCTAGATATATAAATATACAATTTGCATTCACAGAAATACTTTTCTCCAGATCAAAATAAATGCTTTGCCTATATTTAAGCATATTTTCGTTTTCTCTCACAGGATTACAATTACTCAGGGAAAATCACTTCGAAAACCCAAATAATGTTATATAATTACCGTTCCTAAAATCAATTTTTGCCTGGTTAGACAATCTATTCTCCAAAACATAATAGTCATTTTGCAGACGTGAGTGCATATATTCGTTTTTTCTCCCAGGAATTGAATTAGAATAATTGTTTAGCTAATGTATGGGCATATTTTCGTTTTTTCTCAATGGATTACAATTACTCAGGAAAAATCACTTCGAAACGCTAAAATCGTTACTTAATTCCAGTTCCTAAAACCAATTATTTCATATCTAGAATGTCTTCACTCCAACAAATAATAATTATATTTCACACGTGAGTGCATATATTCCTTTTTTTCACAGGAATTGGATTTATAATAGGAAATCATTTAGAAAAGCCCAATGTTATTTTGAAATTTTAGGTATATGATCCATCAATTTGCATTTGTAGAATGACTTTTCTCCAGATCAAAATAAATGTTTTGCTAACGTAAGCAAATACTACTGTTTCTCTCACAGGATTTCAAATACTTCGATAAAATCACTTCGAAACGCCAAATATTCTTATTTGTTTCCAGTTGCTGCAATCAATTTTTGCATGTCTAGAATATCTTCTCTGTAACAAATTTTTCAGACGTGAGCCTCTTATTTGTTTTATTTTCAAAGGAATTGCATTATTAATGGAAAATCATTTAGAAAAGCTCATTGTACTAATTTAAATCCAATTATCGTAATAAATAAATGTGCATTTATAGATTGATTTTAATCGAGAATTAAATAAATGTTTTGATAACGTAAGCAAATACTATTGTTTCTCTGGATGGATTTGAAATACTTAGAGAAAATCACTCCGAAACGCAATATATTCTTATTTAA
Source organism: Ceriagrion tenellum (assembly GCA_963169105.1). Lineage (NCBI taxonomy): Eukaryota > Metazoa > Arthropoda > Insecta > Odonata > Coenagrionidae > Ceriagrion > Ceriagrion tenellum. The sequence continues at coordinate 21,209,632 of OY720632.1, forward strand.
TTCCAGTTGCTTAAATCAATTTTGGAAGTCTAGAACGTCTTTTCTCAATCAAATCATAATTATTTTTCAGACGTGTGAGCATTTTTTTCTTTTTCTCTCACAGGAATTGAAATCATCAAAAATCATTTCGAAAATGACTTCTTAAAGTATCATTGAACTGTGGGGCAGGGGTCATTGACCTCTGGTGCGGACATAGACCTCTTGCGCGATCGTTGACGTTGGTTCGGTAATTGCCTTCTACCGATGTCGGTGGCCTTATCAGGGTCTGAATGGGTCATTGACCTCTTTAGGGAGTCATTGATTTTTGGTTGGGTCATTGACCTCTGGTGGGGTTATTGATCCTTGGTGGTTTTATACAATTCTGGTTGTGGTGACTGACCTCTGATGGGGTCTTTTACCTCTAGTGGGATCATTGAGCTGTGAAGGGGTCATGTATCTCCGTTGCGGGTCTTTGACCTCTGGTGGGGCTATCGACACCTGGAGAGGTCATTGACCTCTAGTGGGGTTGTTGCTCTCTCGTGGGGTCATTGATATCTGAAGGGGCCATTGACCTTTGTTGCGGGCCATTGACAATTGGTGTCGTCATTGGCCTCAGAATGGGTTATTGACCTTTTTTGGGTTCTGGGGTCATTGACCTATGGTGGGGTCGTTAACGTCTGGTGGTATCATTGACCTTTTGTGGAGTCATTGACCTCAGATTTTTTTACCTCAGCGAGGTCAATGTCCTCTGGTCATTGAGCTTTAGATTATATTTTTTTGCAGAAATGTCTTTCTAGTAATGCCTAATTGATGATGATATCTGGAATCTAATGTTGACATTATGATTTTCACTGTGTTATCCAAATCCGGTGACAGAAAACGAAAACTTCCGCGTACGTCTGCCATATTATTATTTATTTTTTGAGAAACATCTTTCTAGCAATGCTTATATTTATATTTATAACTGGAATTAAGTTAGAACATTTTGCTCCAAATAACGTCAACAGTAAAGCTGGATATTTCTAGGTCTCTACTTCTTTTGAACGGATTTTCAACTATCCAACGCCGTTCGACTCCCCAGAAAATCAGATCTCTCCGAACTATACCCCAGCGGACATTTATCCGATCAGAGTCATATATATTGTTGCAGACAATTCTCTTGTTCATTTCGACCCGATGAAGCCGACTGGAATGCCGACGAAATGGTTGTCTTTAAGAATGGTGCAACGCGAAAATATCCGAAATATCCACAGTTAGTTCACCCAATTCTTCACGCTGCCTCTGAAATTTTCTCTTCCGTCGACTCGTAAATGGCCCTTGTGATTTTCGTTATCGTCAAATATTTTTTAAAAATTCAGAAATGAAACATTAAGCCATTATTCCATAACTATCAAAGAAAAATAATTTTCGACCATAAGCCTTTTGTTGTTTACTACTGCTGTTGACTAATGCTCAAACATTGTTGTTCATAATATTTATGTATTTGCTAGCAATAAATACCTTTTGAAATGTTTAATTTATTATCATTCAAAATACATGATATGGATAATAGTCGTCCATAAATTATAAAAATTTATTTTACATTCTCAAATTGTTCATACAAAGGCGTTACTATGTGAAGTAAATACTATAAGTTTACACTATCACAGTGGAACGGCCTAGGCGGCAAATTACGTTTTCTGTCACAGGAATTCGATAACACAGTGAAAAACACATCGAAAAGACAACATTTATTCCAGATATCATCATCAATTATGCATTAATAGAAAGACATTTCTCCATCAAATTATAATCGAGAGGTCAATGACACCATCTGAGGTCAATGACCCCACAAGAGGACAATGACTCCTACAGAGGTTAATGACTCCACCAGAGGTCCATGACAATACAAGAGATATTTGATCACACAAGGGGTCAATAAACCTCAGCAGAGGTCAATGACTCTATGTGAGTTCAATGACCCAACAAGAGGTCATTCACCCAACCAGAGGTCATATATTCTATCAGACGCCAATTTCAACACCAGAGGTCAATCGCCACACCAGAGTTCAATTGCCACACCAGAGGTCATTGACCGCACGTAAGGTCAGTGACCCCACCAGACGTCAACGACCCCACCATAGGTCAATGACCCCAGAGCCCTAAAAAGGTCAATGACCCATTCTGATGTCAATGACGATACCAATAATCAATGACCCGGTACAAATGTCAATGACCCCTTCAGATATCAATGACCCCACGAGAGATCAACGACCCCACTAGAGGTCTATGACCACTCCAGGTGTCAATATCCCCACCAGAGGTCAATGACCCGCAACGGAGATGCATGACCCCTTCACAGCTCAATGACACCACTAGAGGTCAATGACCCCATCAGAGGTCAGTTACCCCAACCAGAATTGTATAAACCCACCGAGGATCAATAACCCCGCAAGAGGTCAATGACACACTAGATAGGTCAATAACCAGACCAGAGTCGAATGACCCAATCAAAAATCAATGACTCCCTAAAGAGGTCAATGACCCTTTCGGAAATCAATTGACCCTAATAAGGCTACCGACATCGGTAGAGGTCAATTACCGAACCAGGGTTACGACCGCGCCAGCGATCTATGTCCTCACCAGTGGTCGATGATCCCTGCCCCACAGTTCAATGATCCCTCAAGAAGTCAAATTTTCAAAATGATTTTTACCATGATTTCAATTCCTGTGAGAGAAAAGGAAAAAATGCCCCCAAGTCTGAAAAATGATTATTATTTGTTGGAGAAAAGACATTCTAGACATCCAAAATTGATTTAAGCAATTGGAATTAAATAAGAATATATCGTGTTTCGAATTGATTTTCTTTAAGTATTTCAAATCCTTTGAGAGAAACAAAAGTATTTGATTACGTTATAAAAACATTTATTTAAATCTCAATAAAAGTCATTCTATAAATGCAGATTTAGTTATTACGATAACTGGATTTAAATAACAACATTCGGCTTTTATAAATGATTTTCTATCTTTAATGCATATCTTTTCAAAGAATGTGAATAATTTCGCTCACCTCTGAAAAAAAATTACAATTGATTGAAGAAAAGACATTCTATACATGCAAAAAATGATCGTAGGAACTGAAATAAAATGTCTATATTGCAATTCAAGGTATTTTCTCTAAGTATTTCAAATCCTTCGAGATAAACAATAGTATAAGCTTATGTTAGAAAGCCTATTCTATAAATGAAAATTAATTTTTATTACGATAACTGGATTTAAAAACAACATTGGTCTTCTAAATGATTTTCCAACTTAGTTAAATTCCTTTGAAAGAAAACGAATAAATGCGATCCCGTCTAAAAAATTTGTTCGACTAAAGACATTCTTGACATACAAATATTGATTTTAGAAACTGAATTAAATAACAATGTTTTGCGTTTCGAAATGATTTTCACTGCTGGCATAAAATCCTTCGAGAGGAACAATAGTATTTGCTTACGTTATAAAAACATTAATATAATTCAGGACAAAATTATTCTATAAATGCACTTTTATTTTTTACGATAACTGGATTTAAATAACAACATTGGGCTATTCTAAATGACTTTCTATTTCAAATGCAATTCCTTTGAGAGTAAACGAAGCAATGCGCTAACCTCTGAAAAATGATTATTAATTGTTGGAGAAATAACATTCTATACAACAAAAATTGATTAAGGCAACTAGAATTAAATAAGATTATTAGGCTTAACGAAGTGATATTCACTGAGTATTTGAAATCCTGTGAGAGAAACAACATTATTTGCTTACGTTGGAAAAACAATTATTTAATTCTGTAGAAAAGTCATTCTATAAATATAAATTTATTTATTACTATAACTGAAATAAAATAACAAGTTTGAGCTTTTCTAAATGATTTTCCATCCTGTATGCAATCCCTTTCAGAGAAAAAGAATAAGATGGCTCACGTCTGAAAAATTTGTTGGAGAGAAGATAAACTAGACATGAAAAAATTGATAGTAGCAACTGGAATTAAAGAACAATATTTGGCTTTTCAAAGTGATTTTTGTCTGAACATTTGTAATCCTGTGAGAGAAAATGAAAATATGTCCATACTTTAGCAAATCAATTATTTTAAGGAGAGATATAAGTCTATAAATGCAAAGTGATTGGTTACATATCTGGAATTTCAAAAGAACATTGGGCTTTTCTAAATGATTTCTCATAACAATTCAATTCCTGGGAGGAAAAACGAATATATGCGCTCATTTATAAAAACTAATCATTATTATTTGTTGGATAATAGACAGTCCAGAGAGGAAAAATTGATTTTAGGAACAGGATATATGTAACGATAGTTGGCTTTTCGAAGTGATTTTTCCTGAGTATTTGTATTCCTGTGATAGAAATTATTATTATTATTATTATTTTTTTTTTTACTTCTGTAACTTTCCCCTCCGAGTCCCCGGCTAACATCGGGTTTCGTTGCCGTCATAATGGCCGAGAACTCGAGAGGGGAGGTGCAGAGTTCGTAGCCGCTTCCGATTAACCCATCGGATCAGTGGCTACGCTGCGTTCGGGTCGTGCGCACGGAGCAGACGGAGCGACCCCAAGAGGACGGCCTTCTGCATGCGGGCTGCAAGTGATTCCGCCTGTGCCACGCAAGCAGGAATACACTTGATGCTCTATATCAGCGAGCCCTTGATTCCACCTTATTATTATTATTATTATTATAAATTATGCCCATACGCTAGAAAAACATTTATTTTGATCTGGAGAAAAGTCATTCTATAAATGCGAATTGTTTGTTTGAAAAAATTAATGGAATTTCTAAAGAACACTGTGCTTTTCTAAATGACGTCAACTCATTAATTAAATTCCTGTGAGAAAAAAGGAATATATGGCCTCACGTGTGAAAAACGATTATTATTATTTGGAGATTACACATTCTAGACATGGAAAATTTCATTTTAGCTACTAGAATTAAATAACAATATTAGGCTCTGGAAGTTATTTTTCTTGAGTATTTATAGTCCTGTGAGAGTAAACGAATATAGGCCCTTAGGTTAGAAAAACAATAATTTAATCCGGAGAAATGTCAGTCTATAAATGCACGATGATTGATTATATATCTGGTATTTCAAAAGAAAATTGGGCTTTTAAAAATGATTTCCCATCATAAATTCTATTCCTGGGAGAAAAAATTAATATATGCGCCTACGTCTGAAAAATGATTATTTGCCGAAGGAAAAAAGACATTCTAGACATGTAAAAATGAATTTTAGGAACTGGATATGTATAATAAAATTTGGATTTTCCAAGAGTTTTCACGTGAGTACTTGTAGTCCTGTGAGACAAACGAAAATATGCCCTTACGTTAGCAAAACATTAATTTTAATCTGGAGAAAATTCATTTTATAAATGTAAATTGTTTAACCAGAAATGTGTAATTTCAAAAGAACATTGGAATATCCTAAATGATTTCCCATCATTAATTTAATTCCTGTAATAAAAATGGAATATATGCCCTTAATTCTGAAAAATTATTATTATCTATTGGAGAAAAGACAGTCTAGACATGGAAAAATTGATTGTAAGTACTGGAATTAAATAACAATATTTGGCGTTTCGAAGTGATATTCCCTGAGTATTTGTGATCCTGTGTGAGAAAACGAAAGTATGCCATTATGTTAGGAAAACGTTAATATTAATAGGGAGAAAAGTCATTCTATAAATGCAAAGTGAATGATTATATATCTGAAATTTCAAAAGAACATTGGGCTTATCTAAATGATTTCCCATCATTCATTCAAATTCTGGGAGAATAAACGAATAAATGCGCTCACATCTGAAAATGATTATTATTTGTTGGAGTAATGAAGGAGTCTAGACATGGTAAATTAGCTTTAGCAACTGGAATAAAATAACGATATTTGGCATTTCGAAGTGATTTTGCCTGATTATTTGTACTCGCGTGAGAGAAAAAGAAATTATGCCACTAAGTTAGGAAAACGTTAATATTAATATGGAGAAATGTCATTCTATAAATGCAAAGTGATTGGTTATATATCTGGAAATTCAAAGACCATTGGGCTTATCTGAATGATTTCCCATAATTAATTCAATTCCTGGGAGAATAAACGAATAAATGCGCTGCCGTCTGTTAATGATTATTATTTGTTGGAGTAAAGTGAGAGTCTAGACATGGTAAGTTGATTTTTTCAACTGGAATTAAAAACAATATTTGGCTTTTGGAAATGATTTTCCCTGAGCACTTGTAGTCCTGTGAGACAAAACGAAAATATGCCCTTACGTTAGCAATACTTTTATTTTAATCCGGAGAAAATTCATTCTATAAATGCAAATAGATTTATCATATATCTGGAATTTCAAAAGAACATTGGACTATTCTAAATGATTCTCCAATGAATCCTGTGGGAGAAAACAAATTATATCTGGAGAAAAGTCATTCTATAATTGCGAATTGATTAATATTATATCTGGAATTTCAAAAGATCATTGGGCTTATGTAAATGATTTCCCCTAATTAATTTAATTCCTGGGAAAATAAACGAATTAACGCGCTGCCGTCTGAATGATGATAATTATTTGTTGGAGTAAAGAGTGTGTCTAGACATGGTAAATTGATTTTTTTCAACTGGCATTAAAAAACAATATTTGGCTGTTTGAAAAGATTTATATCAGTACTTGTAGTCCTGTGAGAGAAACGAAAATATGCCCTTACGTAAGCAAAACTTTTATTTTAAGCTGGAGGAAAGTCATTCTATAAATGCAATAGAATTAATCATATATCTGTAAATTCAAAAGAACATTGGACTTTTCTATATGATTTTCCAAGTTAGTTTAATTCCTTTGAGAGAAAACGAATAAATGCGTTCCCGTCTGAAAAATGTGTTGGACTAAAGACATTCTTGACATGCAAATATTTACTTTTGAAACAGAAATTAAATAAGAATATTTTGCGTTGCGAAATGATTTTCACTGAGTGCTTCAAATTTTGTGAGAGAAACAATAGTATTGCCTAACGTTATAAAAATATTTATTACGATAACTGGATTTAAATACCAACATTGAGCTTTTCTAAATGATTTTCCATCTCTAATGCATTTTCTTTGAGAGAAATCGAATCAATGCGCTCACGTCTGAAAAATGATTAGTATTTGTTGGAGAAAAGAGAGTCTAGATATGGAAAATAGATTTTAGCAACTGGAATTAAAAACAGTATTTGGCTTTTGGAAAAATTTTCCCTGACTACTTGTAGTCCTGTGAGACAACACGAAAATATGCCCTTACGTTAGCAATACTTTTATTTTTATCTGGAGAAAATTCATTCTATAAATGCCAATAGATTTATCATATATCTGGAATTTCAAAAGAACATTGGACTATTCTAAATGATTTCCCAACAATAATTTAATTCCTGTGAGAGAAAAGGAATATATGCGCTCAAGTGTGAAAAATAATTATTTGGAGAAAATATTGGTATTTGTAACTGGAATTGAAAAAAAATATTTTCGTTTCGAAGTGATATTCCCTAAGTATTTGTAATCCTGTGAGAGAAAACGAAAATATGCCCTTACTTTAGCAAAATATTTATTTTTTTTTATATAGAGAAAAGTCATTCTATAATTGCGAATTGATTAATATTATACATTTAATTTCAAAAGATCATTGGGTTTATCTAAATGATTTCTTATAATTAATTCCATTCCTGGGAGAATAATCGAATAAATGCGCTGCAGTCTGAATAATGATTATTATATGTTGGAGTAAAGTGAGAGTCTAAACATGGTAAATTGATTTTTCAACTGGATTTAAAAGCAATATTTGGTTTTAGGAAAAGATTTTCCCTGAGTACTAGTAATCCTGTGAGAGAAACGAAAATATGCCGTTACGTTAGCAAAACTTTTATTTTAATCAGGAGAAAAGTCATTCTATAAATGGAATGTGATTGCTTATATATCTGGGATTTCAAAAGACCATTGGGCTTATCTGAATGATTTCCCATCATTAATTCAATTCCTGGGAGAATAAACGAATAAATCCGCTCACTCTGAAAATAATAATTATTTGTTGGAGTAAAGAGAGAGTCTAGACATGGTAAATTAATTTTATCAACAGGAATTAAAAAACAATATTTGGCGTTTGGAAATGATTTTCCCTGAGTACTTGTAATCCTGTGAGAGAAAGCAAATTATGCCCTTCACGTTAGCAAATCGTTTATTTATATCTGGAGAAAAGTCATTCTATAATTGCGAATTGTTTAATATTATAATTGGAATTTCAAAAGATCATTGGGCTTATCTAAATGATTTCCCCTAATTAATTCAATGCCTGAGAAAAAAAACGAATAAATGCGCTGCCGTCTGAATAATGATTATTATTTGTTGAAGTAAAATGAGAGTCTAGACATGGTAAATTGATTTTTTCAATGGGAATTAAAAAGCAATATTTGGGTTTTGGAAAAGATTTTCCCTGAGCACTTGTACTCTTGTGAGAGAAACGATAATATGCCCTTACGTTAGCAAAACTTTTATTTTAATCTGGAGAAAATTCATTTTATAAATGCAAATTGTTTATCCATACATCTGTATATTCAAAAGAACATTGGACTATTCTAAATGATTTCCTATCATTAATTCAATTCACGTGAGAAAAATGGAGTATATGCCCTTAATTCTGAAAAATTATTATTATGTCTTAGAGAATAAGGTGTCTAGACATGGAAAAATTGATTGTCGGGACTGGAATTAAATAACAATATTTGGCGTTTCGAAGTGATATTCAATGAGTATTTGTAATCCTGTGAGTGAAAAGGAAAATATGCCCTTACTTTAGCAAAATATTTATTTTTTTTGCATGGAGAAAAGTCATTCTATAATTTCGAATTGTTTAATATTATATCTGGATTTCAAAGGATATTTGGGGTTATCTAAATGATTTCCCATAATTAATTCAATTCCTGGGAGAATAAACGAATAAATCCGCTCACGTCTAATAATGATAATTATTTGTTGGAGTAAAGAGAAAGTCTAGTCATGGTAAATTTATTTTAGGAACTGGAATTAAAAAACAATATTTGGCTTTTGGAAATGATTTTCCCTGAGTACTTGTAATCCTGTGAGAGAAAACAAATTATGCCCTTACGTTACCAAATCGTTTATTTATATCTGGAGAAAAGTCATTCTATAATTACGAATTGTTTAATATTATATCAGGAATTTCAAAAGATCATTTGGCTTATCTAAATGATTTCCCATGATTAATTCAATTCCTGGGAAAATAAACGAACAAATACGATGCCGTTTGAATAATGATTATTATTTGTTGAAGTAATGAGAGAGTCTAGACTTGGTAAATTAATTATAGCAACTGGATTTAAATAACGATATTAGGCATTTCGAAGTGATTTTTCCTGAGTATTTGTACTCGCGTGTGAGAAAAAGAAAATATGCTTGTAAGTTTGGAAATCGTAAATATTAATATGAAGTAAAGTCATTCTATAAATGGAAAGTGATTGCTTATATATCTGGAATTTATAAGACCAATGGGCTAATCTGAATGATTTCCCATCATTAATTCAATTCCTGGGAGAATAAAGAATATATGCGCCTATATCTGAAAATAATAATGATTTGTTGGAGTAGAGAGAGAGTCTAGACATGGTAAATTGGTTTTAGCAACTGGAATTAAAAAACAATATTTGGCTTTTGGAAAAGATTTTCCCTGAGTACTTGTAATCCTGTGAGAGAAAACAAATTATGCCCTTACGTTAGCAAATCGTTTATTTATATCTGGAGAAAAGTCATTCTATAATTGCGAATTGTTTAATATTATGTCTGAAATTACAAAAGATCATTGGGCTTATCTAAATGATTTCCCATCATTAATTTAATTCATGTGAGAAAAAAGGAATATATGCCCTTAATTCTGAAAAATTATTACTATCTATTGGAGAAAAGACACTCTAGTCATGGAAAAATTGATTGTAGGTACTGGAATTAAATAACAATATTTTGGTTTGGAAGTGATATTCCCTGAGTATTTGTTATCCTGTATGAGAAAACGAAAGTATGGCATTACGTTAGGAAAACGTTAATATTAATTAGGAGAAAAATCATTCTATAAATGCGAAGTGAATAATTATATATCTGAAATTTCAAAAGGACATTACTTTTGATTTGGATTGATTTGTATTGATTGGGCGTGCATAAATGATTTCCCATTGTTAATTCAATTCCTGGGAGAATAAACGAATAATTGCGCTCACGTCTGAAAATGATTATTATTTGTTGAAGTAATATGAAAGTGTAGACATGGTAAGTTGATTTTTTCAACTGGAATTAAATAACGATATTTGGACTTTCGAAGTGATTTTCCCTGAGTACTTGTAGTCCTGTGAGAGAAACGAAAATATGCCCTTACGTTAGCAAAACATTTACTTTAATCTGGAGAAAATTCATTTTATAAATGCAAATTGTTTAACCATATATCTGTTATTTCAAAAGAACATTGGACCTTTCTAAATGATTTAGCATCATTAAATTAATTTCTGTGCGAAAAATGGAATATATGCCCTAATTCTGAAAAATTATTATTATCTATTGGAGAAAAGACAGTCTAGACATGGAAAAATTGATTGTAGGTACTGGAATTAAATAACAATATTTGGCGTTTCGAAGTGATATTTCCCGAGTATTTGTAATCCTGTGTGAGAAAACTAAAGTATGCCATTACTTTAGGAAAACGTTAATGTTATTAGGAGAAAAGTCATTCTATAATTGCAAATTGAGTTATATTATATCTGGAATTTCAAAAGATCATTGGGCTCATCTAGATGATTTCCCATCATTAATTCAATTACTGGGAGAATAAACGAATAAATGCGCTCACGTCTGAAAATGATTATTATTTGTTGGAGTAAAGAGAGAGTCTAGACATGGTAAATTAATTTTAGCAACTGGGAATAAATAACCTTATTTGGACTTTTGAAGTGATTTTGCCTGAGTCTTTGTACTCGCGTGTTAGAAAAAGAAAATATGGCACTAAGTTAGCAAAACGTTAATATTAATATGGAGAAAAGTCATTCTATAAATGGAAAGTGATTGCTTATATATCTGTAATTTCAAAATACCAATGGGGTTAATCTGAATGATTTGCCATCATTAATTCAATTCCTGGGAGAATAAACGAATAAATGCGCTGCCGTCTGAATAATTAATATTATTTGTTGGAGAAAATAGTGTGTCTCTACATGGTAAATTGATTTTAGCAACTGGAATTAAATAACAATACTTGGCTTTTGGAAAAGATTTTTTCTGAGTACTTGTAGTCCTGTGAGAGAAATGAAAATATGCCCTTACGTTAGCAAAACTTTTATTTTATTCTGGAGAAAATTCATTTTATAAATGTAAATTGATTAATCAGATATCTGGAATTTCAAAAGAACATGGGACTATTCTTAATGGTTTCCCATCATAAATTTAATTCGTTTGAGAAAAATGGAATATATGCGCTCAAGTCTGAAAAATTATTATTACCTATTGGAAAAAAGCCAGTCAAGAATTGAAAAATTTGATTTTAGTAACTGGAATTAAATGAAAATATTTGGCGTATCGAAGTGATATTCCCTGAGTATTTGTTATCCTGTGCGAGAAAACGAAAATATGCCTTTACGTTAGCAAAACGTTTATATTAATATCTAGAAAAATCATTCTATAAATGCAAAGTGAATGGATATCTGTCTGGAATTTTAAAAGGACATTGGGCTTAACTTAATAATGTCCCATCATTAATGCAAATCCTGGGAGAATAAACGAATATATGCGCTCACGTCTGAATGATGATTTTTATTTTTTGGAGTGAAGAGAGAGTCTAGACATGGTAAATTGATTTTAGCAACTGGAATTATGTAACAATTTTTGGCTTTTGGAAAAGATTTTCCTTGAGAACTTGTACTCCTTTGATAGAACCCCAAATATGCCCTTACGTTAGCAAAGCTTTTATTTTAATCTGGAGAAAATTCATTTTATAAATGCAAATTTATTAATTATATATATGTAATTTTAAAAGAACATTGGACTACTGTAAATTATTTCTCCTGCATAATTCAGTACCTGTGAAGTACATGGAATATATGCGCTCAAGTCTGAAAATGATTATTTTATATTGGAGAAAAGACAGTCCCGACATGGAAAAATTGATTGTAGCAACTGGAATTAAAAACAATAATTGGCGTTTCGAAGTAATAAACCCTGAGTATTTGTAATCCTGTGAGAAAAACGAAATTATGCCCTTACGTTAGCAAAATGTTTATCTTAATCTGGAGAAAAGTCATTCTATAAAGACAAATTGATTAATATTATTTCTGGAATTTCAAAAGATCATTGGGCTTTTATAAATGACTTCCCTTCATTAATTCAATTCCTGTGAGAAAAAAAGAATACATGTGCTCACGTATGAAGAAAGTTTAATATTTGTTGGAGAAAAGTCATTTTAGACTTAGAAAAATTGATTTTAGCAAATGGAATTTAATAACAGGAGTGTGTGTGCTTTAACAGGATATTTAATAACAGGAATAATTCGAGCGCTTATATTCGTTTTTTCTCCCAGGAATTGAATTAGAGATATGAAATCATTTAAAATAGCCTAATTTTTTTTTTGAAATACCAGATATATAATCAATCATTTTGCATTTTCCGAATGACTTTTCTCCAGATAAAATAAATGTTTAGTTAACATAAGGGCATATTTTCGCTTCTCTCACAAGATTACAAATACTCCGGGAAAAACACATCCAAAAACCAAATATTTTTACTTAATTCCAGTTGCTAAAATTAATTTTTGCATGTCTAAAATGTCTTTTCTCTAACATATAAAAATGGTTTTCGCACGTGAGCACATATCTTCCTATTTTCTCTTAAGAATTGAATTAATGATGGAAAAAAATTTATAAAAGCCCAATGTTCATATGAAATTCTACAGCAATATTCAATACATGTGCATTTATAGGATGACATTTCTCCAGATCAGAATAAATGTTTTGCTAACGTAAGCAATTACTTATGTTTATCTAACAGGATTTCATATTCACAGTGAAAATCACTTCGAAACGCCATATATTCTTATTTAATTCCAGTTGCTACAGTCAATTTTTGCATGTCTAGAATGTCTTCTCTCCAACAAATAAAAATCATTTTTCACACATTAGCGCATATATTCTTTTTTCTCACAGGAATTAAATTTATAATAGGAAATCATGTACAAAAGCCCAATGTCATTTTAAATTTCCAGATATATGAATAATAATTTGCATTTATAAAATGACTTTTCTCCAGATAAAAATAAAAGTATTGCTAACGTAAGGGCATATTTCCGTTTTCTCACACAGGACTACAAATACTCAGGTAAATTCACTTCCAAAAGCCAAATATTGTTAATTAATTCCAGTTGCTAAAATCAATTTTTGCGTGTCTAAAATGTCTTATCTCCAACAAATAATAGTCGTTATTCACACGTGAGCACATATCTTCATTTTGTCTCACGCGATTTGAATTAACGATGGATAATCATTTAGAAATTCCCAATGTTCTTTTGAAATTCCAGATATATAATAAATCAAATTGCATTTATAGAATGAATTTTCTCCAGATCAAAATAAATGCTTTTCTAATATATTGGCATATGTTCGTTTTTTTCTCACAGGATTACAATTCCTCAGGGGAAATCACTTCAAAACGCCACATATCGTTATTTTTTCCAGTTGCTAAAATTATTTTTTATATGTATAAAATGTCTTTTCTCCAACAAATAATAATCATTTTTCAGACGTGAGCGCATTTATTCGTTTTTCCTATAGGATTTGAATTTAAATGAGAAAGATTTAGAAAAGCCCAAAGTTCTTAGGAAATTCCAGATGTCAATATCAATCAGTTGGCATTTATGGAATGACTATTCTCGAGATGAAAATAAATTTTTCGCTAACGTAGGAAAATACTATTGTTAATCTCACAGGATAGGAAATACTCAGAAAAAATCATGTCAAAACGCCAAATATTCTTATTTAATTCCAGTTGCTACAATTAAATTTTGCATGTCTAGAATATCTTCTCTCCAAAAAATGAAATACATTTTTCATTCGTGAGCGTATATATTCGTTGTGCTAATAGGAATTGAAATAAAGATGGAAAATAATTTTAAAAATTTTACCTATTAAGGGTCATTGGACACTGGGACAGGGGTCAATGACCTGTGGTGTGGATATAGACCGCTCGTGCGGACATTGACATTCTTACGGTAATTGACTTCTGGGTAGATTAATAACCTCTGGTGATGTCAATGACCTCCGGTGATGTCAATGACCTCTGGTGGGGTATTGACCTCTGGTGGTTCATTTACCTCTGGGAGGTCATTGACCTCTGGCGATGTCGTTGACCTATGAAGGAGTCATTGACCTCTGAATGGGTCATTGACCTCTCTATGGGTCTCTGATTGGGCCAAATACCATTTGTAGGGTCATTGACCTTTGAAGCGATCATTGACCTCTCTATGGATCTCTGATAGGGTCATATACCATTTGTAGGGTCAATGACTTATGAAGCGATCATTGACCTTTGTTTCGGGTCATTGATCTCTGGTGGTGTCATTGACCTCTAAAGGGGTCATTGACCTCTGTTGTGGGTCATTGACCTCTGATGGTGTCAATAGGTTGACACCATCGGTCATTGATTTCTGGTGGGTTCGTTCATCTCTGGTTGGGTCATTGACCTCTGAAGGGGTTATTTACATCCGTTACGTGTCATTGACCTCAGGTGGGGTCATTGACCCCTTGTGGGGCCATTGACCTCTAGTGGTATCTTTGACCTTTGGTGGGGTCATTGACATTTGTGGGGTAATGGACCTCCGGTGTGGTCATTATAGTAATAGATTAATTGACCTCTGGTGGGGTCAATGACATTTAGTTGGATCAATGACCTCTGATAGAGTCATTGACCTTGGGTAAGGTCATTGACCTCTTGTGGGACCCTGGCCTCTGGAGAGGTCATTGATCTCTGTGGGGTCATTGACCTCTGAAAGAGTCATTGACCTCCTTTGCGGTTCATTGGCCTCTGGTGGTGTCATTGACCTCTAGTGTGGTCATTGGACTCTGATAGTCATTGAGATCTGGTGGGGACATTCACCTCTTGTAGGGTAAGTGACTTCAGGTGGGGTCATTGACCCCTTGTGTGGTCATTGTCCTATGGTGGGAACGTTGACCTCTGGTGGGGTCAATGACCTTTTGTGGGGTCATTGGCTTCTGGTGGTGTCATTGACCTCTGGTGTGGTCAATACCTCTTGTGGGTATTGATCTTTGAATTGAAGAAAACTTCCCGAAAACGGAGAAGATCAGATTCCGACTTATGTATCTCTCTATCGCAAACGTGGAGGTCTGAAATAGACGTGTGCGCAAGAAGAACATAGCCCAGCCCAGGAGTAGGTTAACCTCTGTTTTGAGCTGTGTCGGATGGAGGCATTTTTAAGCAAATTATTGGCCATGGCCATTAAATGCCCGGATAAAATGTTTCAATGAAACAGAAAATTAGCGATACTTCAGGTGAAGAAAGATTGAGTTTTATGCCTTTTAACTATTTTAATCTATGTCTCTGAATAGTTTCCCCAAGGGAGAATATAACTCAGTGTGATTCAAAGGGTTTCGTAAAAGACACGACAAATTTTCAAACACAGTTGCTTCGGCAAATTTCGCATGAAATTGACGGAATATCAGAGGTGGGAAATATGAAGATAAATGAGATATTACACTCATATTTTGGAAATGTGAACATATTTACAAACTTGCAAAATAATTATAATTGCATCGTGCATTATTCTGTCTTCTATATTCACTATTTTACAAGAAGCTTGGGGATCGTCGAATCCTGTGAAACCGAATCCGTGTAAGTTGAAGGAGCATCCTAGCATATCCGGAATGGAGAGGGATAGTGAACCTACTGGAAATACACCGCGGTTGGTGGTATACAAGAAGTTTACGTAAGACGCGAAACGCATGGCTGGCGGTAGCCGAACGGACAGCGGCTTCACAGTTAGAAGTCTCTCCCTCTAAAAGTATTGTTAGTAAGTGGCTCAAAATTTACCAAAAAACTTGGTTGTATATTAAGGATCATTTCCATTGCTGATATTACCTCTATTTTTCCCATAGGACGGGACTTGTCAGCATACTGAAAATTCCGGCTCCTGATCTCAAAGTTTTCGAAAGCGTTTCTCTTAAAATGAGGCAAACAAACTTTTATGAATATGATTTTTAATAATATTTTCTTCATAAACAAATTTCAGGGCACAATTCCTACAAATATTGTTTTACTTGGCTAAAAATAAAAAAGCGGTTTAAACTCTAAGTTTTAACCCCGTCAACAACTCATTTTTCATTTGTTTCTTAATTTTTAAGAAAATCTGACATATTCATGGGAAAAAATTTGTACAGTGAATTCGGCAATTTTTGGTCAATCCAAAAATGTTGTTGTAAAATTTAGACCGACTTCAAATTTTGCTTCCTTGGACTCCTGGCCCGCGTAAGCGACAGAGGTCGCAAGACACTCTCATAAGACCGCAGAAGGGACGTAGGCCGACAGAGGAATTCCTCCATTCTGCCTCTTCTGCGCTCCCATTCATAAATATTGGTTACATAAACTGTCCTGTGCTAGGCTGCGTTCTTCCTGCGGCAGGCCTTAGGGTTGCTAGGCCAGAGAGCTATCGAGCTGCATACTTAGGCTGGTCAATCATGATCTCTATGCTCAAGGACTCGGTCGGGTAATATTGTAAGCATGTATATCCTTGGCGTCATGCTTGATTTCGGTCATTGTTCCCGAAGCGAAGGTTGCTTGGATAGTAAACTGGCGCTAGGCGTCGACGAATGCCGCGAGAGGACTAGAGTTTCGTTCTGAAGCCCCACTTCTGAGTCGTCAACGAATTTGCCCATCCTGACCGACTGATAACGGTGCGATTGGACCTCTCTCGCTAGGCTACTGTTGCGGAAGACAGTCACTCTTTTTAAAGTCGGGTCAGCACAGAATGAACAAAATTGAGGAGTTCCGCGCACCACGGATCGAGTACCTCACACGCAGCCAAACTCTCCGAATTTCAGAATTGTCTTCAGAAGTCTCTGGACGTCTGACATAGCGGCCTCCCCTCATTTCTTACCCATCCATTTCCCCTACCTTCCCCATTCCCTCGCGTATGTGTATTAAATCGGAGGAAAGGTTTCTTACGGCCTTCAAGGGGCGGAGCTTCGAAACGGCACTATCACCCTCTACGCGGCGGCGAAGTCAACTATGTCGCTCTGAACGGCTTGTCCGCAGAGACATCTCTGGAGAAAAGGTTGCGACCAGCTTCCTCTCCAGCACGCTCTTAAACGACTAGATCGATGTGAGTTGAAGGTAGGTGGCGTCGCGATTTTTATCGGCAACGCAAGCAAACTCAAATTTAAATCAAACTCAAAATAATAAATCAAAAATAAATAAATAATAAATAATAAGTAAGTAATAAATAAATAATAAATAATAAGTTAGTAATAAATAAATAATAAATAAATAATAAATACATAATAAATAAATAATAAATAAATAATAAATAAATAATAAATAAATAATAAATAAATAATAAATAAATAATAAATAAATAATAAATAAATAATAAATAAATAATAAATAAATAATAAATAAATAATAAATAAATAATAAATAAATAATAAATAAATAAATAATAAATAATAAATAAATAATAAATAAATAATAAATAAATAATAAATAAATAATAAATAAATAATAAATAAATAATAAATAAATAATAAATAAATAATAAATAAATAATAAATAAATAATAAATAAATAATATATAATAAATAAATAATACATAAATAATACATAAATAATAAATAAATAATACATAAATAATAAATAAATAATAAATAAATAATTAATAAATAATAAATAAATTATAAATAAATTATAAATAAATTATAAATAAATTATAAATAAATTATTAATAAATTATGAATAAATAATGAATAAACAATTAATAAATCATGAATAAATCATAAATAAATCATAAATAAATTATTAATGAATAATTAATAAATTATTAATAAATTATAAGTAAATTATAAATAAATACTAAATAAATAATGAATAAATTATGAATAAATAATGAATAAATAATTAATAAATCATGAATAAATCATAAATAAATTATAAATAAATAATAAATAAATAATAAATAAATAATAAATAAATAATAAATAAATAATAAATAAATAATAAATAAATAATAAATAAATTATAAATAAATTATAAATAAATTATAAATAAATTATAAATAAATAATTAATAAATTATAAATAAATTATCAATAAATAATTAATAAATTATCAATAAATAATGAATAAATAATTAATAAATCATGAATAAATCATAAATAAATACAAAATAAATAATGAATAAATAATGAATAAATAATTAATAAATATTAATAAATTATAAGTAAATTATAAATAAATACTAAATAAATAATGAATAAATAATGAATAAATCATGAATAAATCATAAATAAATCATAAATAAATAATAAATAAATCATAAATAAATCATAAATAAATTATAAATAAATTATAAATAATATTCAATAATAACTTAATAATAAATAAATTATAAATAATAAACAAATAATAAATCAATAGTAAAATAAATAATAAATAAATAGTTAAATAAATAATAAAAATAAAAATCAAACTCAAATATTAGATCTAATTTCTCTACGCAGCCATCACGTGCCTGATGGAATTAATTTGCCATTTTATCCGATATTGCACATAAAACAGTGCTCTTATCCTAAAAGAATACTTCTGAAAAAACTCAAGAATGAAATGTTTCTCCCGGCAGATTTTAACGTCCTTCCCACAACACTCCTGAAAGAATCGGAAGGATTCGGCATCCCACTCTCTAATTCGCTGTCCTATCGCCACTGTTTCCCTCGTATCCACGTTTATTTTTCTCGCCCTTTTATTTCGAACCACTCACATTGGCTGAGTTTCCTTCCGTTCCGATGATCCACATTCTGGTTAGGGATGAGTCATGAGCGAGTCTCATTGCACACATACATACATACATACAAACCCATCACGCCGTTCCCTTTCGGGGTAGGCACAGTGAAAATGTTTCACTCATTAATACACCTAACTCTGCTTTTTATAATTTCCTCCATACTGACCTATCCTTGCAAACCTCTTTTGCCTTATACGCCCATATATTTGCCTCTTTGCCTTATACCCCCAATACACTGTTTCATACACTCCCTCCTGTTTTTAAGACTCCTAATATTCCTCCTCCTAAGAATTCCCTCAACCACATTCAGCCACACTTTTCTCGGCCTACCTCCCCCACTCGCACCATTCATTCTACTCTCATATATCTGTTTCGTTACATTGTACACATAAACCTTGTATATAACACTGCTCACATTGGTTTTATTAAATATTTCGGAAACCTGTGAGACTTGATACCACCGTAGTGATCCCTGCTCAGCGAAGGGGGAAAAGAGACGAATTGATCATCATATTACAGTCGACCTCCATTTGGAAATTTATTGGCTCTATTTTGGGTTGGCCATTAACGCATGGGAGAGACTCAGCTCCTCTTAAAGACTGGGCATGTGAGCTCCGGCCTCGTGTTCGGTCTACTCCACGCCAACCGTGGTTTTTTTTCGAGAATGTAAGTGTTGCGACCATTAATATAGAAGGTTAACGGAAACAATATGTAAAATACTTATCTTGTGAAATCTTTTGGTATCAGCGATGATTGTTTTTAAGAGCAACAGTTTCGCCGTGCTATTATTTGCTTTGGCTTTGTCAGGCTTATTGTTTCTTTGCCGTTAGTGATTGGGCATTTATAGGTCCGAACAACAACGGTCTTCTTTAAAATTTGAAATTTCGGCTGTTAAATTTTTTAAAGGCTCAACTTGACCGTTTTTTTCTTTTCCAAAAGTCTCTTCCACGCTAATGGAAGTTTATACCCATCATCGGTGTTCAGGTTATTAGGTCTTTTTTCAATGTCAATAGCTTCTCTGATGAGCCGTGGATAAT
Organism: Ceriagrion tenellum; assembly: GCA_963169105.1. NCBI lineage: Eukaryota > Metazoa > Arthropoda > Insecta > Odonata > Coenagrionidae > Ceriagrion > Ceriagrion tenellum. The sequence goes on from OY720632.1 coordinate 21,229,739, forward strand.
AGCTGCTTTCTTTTGATGGAATTTTCGCGAACTTGATGTCCATGGTATGACCCTCTTCCATTCATGTATGATCAGCTTAAGGCAGAGTGATACCAGTCCTTCTTAGATATTGCCCTTTCATGTTCTCGAAGTCTATAGCTTTCCAAAGGCAAAGAAATAATAAGCGAAACTGTTGCTCTTAAAAAAAATCATCGCAGATACCAAAAGATTTCACGAGATTAAATCATGACCTGCGAAAATTTACGATAAAATTCTTATTTCGAGAATTCTCTAAAACACTCGGAAAATACGAATTCCCACTCTGCATTTCCGAAGAGTCCATATTGTTGGGCATTTCTAGCCCTATGAGCTATATTGGAAGCTGGAATCATAATTTATCAATTTTTTTCTTAAGAAATAGAATAGCCTGAATAGAAAACTTTTTGCAAGCAGACAAAATTTGTTGCAGACCAATCACGTTTTTTTGCGATTTGTTGCAGACCAATCACGCTAAGCGATCTTCACTTATCACTTCCATAACGTGCAACACTCCGCGCGCTTACTATGTTGTTCAAACACCATTTAAGTTGTATGACCGTTCTTTGAGGACAGATTTTACCTTGAAAACATGCTCCGCATTGGCCATCATGTATCAACTATAAAATTCAGGGTCTTGCACGTATTCGAGTATGTTACGGCTTAATCTAATAGTTCAACTTGCAAATTATAAAAAATCATACCCTAGAGCATTAAATGGTTTGATTCGTTCACTCGAGTGAAAAGTTCATTTTTAATCTTTCATCCTTATCGAAACGATAATGACTGATCTCGAGTATCGACTGGGAACTTATACATCGATATTTCTAGCCCCACAACCCGCCAAAGAACGCCTGCCACGAGTTAGGGCTTTATAAGCATCAAAGCATAAGATGCGAATGGAAAATGGAGTTAAGTCATTTAATTACCCATGTAAATGGTAGGTTAGAGCGCTCACATGGTTGTAGAGAGATGACCATCAAGGCATAAATTTCGCTTCCGGTTATTAAGACCTTCGTACGAAAAGAAAGATTTTTTTTTTAATTTTAGACTTGAAATTTTATTTGTCACTGAAATTAAAATTGTACAAAAACGACATGAATACACAGATAATAGAAACATAAAATAGAGATATAGATCATAGTAGTATATCACATTAAAACAGGTCATATAGTTGATTGAAAATTAAAGAAAAATGCATCAATTCAAATATGATATGCAATTGAATGCATTAAAGTAGTGGAAAAGATTTTACATAAATGTAAAATATATAATCACAGCTGACTATAACGTTTTGGTCCTGCTGAGCCAATATAATAGGCTTGTCAGCAGGATCAAAATGTTAAATATTAATCACAAAATTCAAATGTCACATTTAAAATGACAACAATTAAACAGTTGATTTAAAAGTAATCTCCATAAGTTACCCTGAAGATAAGAGGGTTCAAGATTCAATTTTCTACGAACAAATGAAATCGTTTTGGTTGTTATAGGGCCTGATTAGACTTTTTTAATGGAGGACTTAGTGCGTTGAATCTCCGTGAAATGCTTTTATTTCATCAAAATTCCAACGACTTTGTCGCTAGCCAGTAGTGCATTTAAAAATACTTTAAAATCTCTGCCTTCGTGCCTGTGCTAACCAAATTGACTCAATTAAACTTCATATTAGAATCCAAAATATTCAAGACATGCATTACTGCGCTTGTTCAGTAATAACCGACCCGAATTATTTGAGAAAGACAATGATTCATCATTGCAAATTTCACACAGTCATATGCAGGTGCATCTCAAAGCGGGCGACGTCCGCTAATGTTTAACTGCTTTGATTAATTCTTATCACTTCCATTAACGTCGGGTAAAACGTTATGTTTGCGTCTGCACGTTCGCACAGAGAAGGGGAGGGAGAGAGAGAAAATATTCTATTTCATATTTACAATACAATTTTTTAACAAAATGGAAAATATACTCTGAGGCCAAAGTCTCATATGAGAATTCAATAAATTAACATAAGCATAATCGTCCGCATAGTGTATACATTTATAAAATTAAGCAAGTATTTATATTTTAGTAAATAATAGTTTTTTAACGGTAATGAAAACATTTAAAAGATGTTATATAAGCAACTCATTATGAAAACACGACGATGCATATATTAATACAAAACGAAAATATGTACAAATATGTGACAATTTCGTAGTGTATTTTAACAATTTATAGGATTTTTATTATTACAAGAGTGAAAACGTAAATAGTTCGTATAATATTTACAGATAGTTCCACTCAATTTCAGAGAGAGAGGGAGAGAGAGCATGTGACGATCCAAATTAATTCCTTTCTCATTGGAAATGAATATTTTGACGCGATGCATTGAGGTAAGTTTTGTTGCCGAAATTGATACAACTTTCACCAATGCACATTCCATCACTAAGTTATGATCAAGGATCTTTGAGGATATCCGCAGCTTATCTCTAAGAATAACTGTTGCAAATGGTCCATTAAGAGAGGCAAGAGATTTTCTCGGATTTTCCACCGAGTCAAAGACTCCCGGCAGGCCGACACGACGTTTCGATACGCAAATAGGACTTCGTCATCATGGCAGTTGAATGTCGAGAAGTAAGTTTTAACGTCTTACATACTCTGCCCATCCCGGTCAGGTTTCAGGGATCCCGATTTTTTAATATAATAATAATAATAATATAATGTTTATTGCTCCAAAATACAGAAAAATATGTAATACAGAAAATACAGAATAAATACAGAAATAAATACAGAAAAAATACAAAGATTACAATATTAAGATATTTAGTGGAGCTTTAAGTAACCTACAAGGCGAACCTGAGTATAGGTTACCATCAATTTGAAACACGACCATACATTGTTACATATAGAGTAAGAAAAAATATACATTCCCACATTTCAAAAATAATTCCTATAAACAAGTCTGTTTACAAAAATAAATAATTTTATTTAGAAAAATATATCTTCGATGTTTTCATAGGTAAATAGCCAGTTTTCAACTTCTATTACGAAATAAGCAAGATTATATGCACTTTTGTACTCAGAAGGTAATATGTTACACATTTTTGGCCCAATATATATAAAAGTTCGCCTGTACGGAGACAATTTGGGCCTTGGCAAAGGTGTCAATATACTGCGAAAATTCCTTAAACCTGGCCTATTTGAGACAGGAATTTTAGCACCACTCCTCAGTAAAAACAGTCTAAGTACTTTGTACACGCACAAATGCCTAAGTGGGAGGAATTTCAAATGTTGATTTCAAATGAAAAAGCGGAAAAGATGGCTCGTGATGATTCTTATTCCTTATTTTCTTTGAACAATACCTGGATACCCGTATTTACCAAAATACGCCAAAAGCTGTAATCGTCAACGAAGACAATAGAAAAGCAAAACTCATTCCCTTCCCGATAAACAATTACCCAAAATATCGCCAGGATGGGCTGAGTATACGGTGCCAGAGGGTGCTCGTAGATGCTGCCGCGCCGGCTGCTACGATGAACAGCTTAGGTGACGAATGCCATTACTTTACGATGGTTATGGCGGTTTAACATTTTTACGTTTCAAAAGTTACATTATTTTAATTTTAAATTAATTTCCAATTTCAATAGAGAAAAAATAAAGTCATGCCCTCAACTATCTCTTTGTTTCCAATGGACCGATTTCACAACGAACTTTTAAGGGATACGTCACTAGCCAAGCAATAATTGTCATGCATCATTGCTTCGGATTAGATTCATTGCAATCCGATTGGGAATCAGGAACACCGTTTCGGCGATAGAGAGGCGCTGTAATTCTATCTGAATAATTTTTACGAAGTCACTATTTTCTCCGTTTAACAAGCTTATCAGTGAAGCGAAGTCTGCCGAAACAAGGAAGCTAGGTATGTTTGTTGTTTCTTTGCACAACTTATTGTTATATGATTTTCCAGTAAGTAATACTTGTTTATTTACGAAAGTGTCCTGTTTATTTTTTCCTTGATGCATTCGAGAGCTCTAAAACGTGCGGGTGCTTATTTACGCCCAATTTAAGGAAGCCGTAATTTCATCCTGTCAAGGAACCCATCTCAATATGGAAGGACCATTTTTCAGTGGAAAAACGGCGGTGGTTGCCCAACACGTTTCACTGTAAACACGTGATTGAAAACGTCGAAACAGTCGTTCGGCCGCACAAAATACCCCTCGAAAGAAGACAAGGTCAGACGCTAGCAAAGAGTGATTTAAAAAAATCACCAGAAGAAAATAGCTCCACCATGCCTATGGAACCATTTACAGCCACCGTAGCTGAGTGATCGATGTCATATTTGATGCGCGCTCTGATTTTTACGTTCAAACAGCGTTTAAGCAGTTTTCCATTCAACATAAATTGATCAATCCGCCAGAAATCTTAAATGGAAGAGCCGCCATATGACGAATTTAAAATTAATAATAATAATAATAAATTTATTCCACGACAACAAGTTATACGTGGGTTATTACACAACAAAATTGCCTGGAATATAGGTACCCCATTCTGAATTCCCGCTTTGGAGTTACCAATTCGATCATCTATTAAGTTGTCATCTTTTCGATGGCGTATTGACACGTTAAAAAGAAGAAAAGAAATTTTTGCATGTTGACTCCCCAGCTGGCAATACTACGTGATTACATTTATGTCTTACAGTGAAAGAAAACTAACATTTTGACAAAAATATTGGCGATTATATGCTCAAAAGGTATAAGTATCATTGTTACATATGCACACCTGTTTCATAAAATAAATGAATCACATCCTCAGTATCAAATAACAATTTTTTCAGCATCTGACAAAATTTAGCTTCACTTGTCGATGTTACAATAACTTTTGGCAATGCGGATAAAATTTTGGGCCCCAAGAAAAGATAACTTCGTCAAAAATTTTTCATTTCTTAGTCTTGGTGTTGCGACATTCACGCGACCACGGAGCTCATGTGCTCGCGGTGCCTTCATTTCACCGCAACGATTGAAATAAATCTTTAGTACCTTGTACACAAATAAATTAAATAACCTTAGAGGTAAAATTTTCAATTCTATAAAAAGAGGGATTAATGCCGGTTCATCTCAAATTTTTTGGACGCGCATCGATACATAACGCATTTAACTCATTCTTTTCAATGGGCGAAGAGCGGAGTTTGCTTTCAAGAGTTGGTAGTGGCGAGATGGGGAAGGGAGATACGGGAAAGACGGAAGCGCTCTGGGGTTAGGGTGAAATGACTCCGAGGGTGGTCCGTTTTAAGCGACGAAAAGCGAGATAAAGTGGGAGATTCCGCTCAAAGTATAAGAAAAACTTCCGTGGGATTTGTATTTCTCATTGTTGCGCAGCGTTTTGTTCACAACTTTTTTCAAGATGACTTCAGACGACTCAACGTGTAAAGTGGAGTGGAACAATTGAGAGAGTTCAGAAAAGGTTTTTGAGGTTTTGTTTATTACATTCGATACAACGTTTACCCCACTTTTGAAAAGCATGTTTCATATGAAGAATTATTGTCAATGTTTAATTTAAATAAGCTTAGTGATGGAAGAATACTAAATGATTTTTTTGTTCCTACATGATGTTAATAATAATGTTGAGAGCTCTAACTTGTTGAACATACAAACTAAATATTCTTGCTCTAAATAATAAATGTAGGCACGAAAGGACATTTTACATAATGAATGTAAATAGTAACTATTGTAAATATGCTCCCATGAATAGAATGGTTGCTACGAAAGGACATTTTACATAATGAATGTAAATAGTAACTATTGTAAATATGCTCCCATGAATAGAATGGTTGCTACGAAAGGACATTTTACATAATGAATGTAAATAGTAACTATTGTAAACATGCTCCCATGAATAGAATGGTTGCTACGAAAGGATATTTTACATAATGAATGTAGATAGTAACTATTGTAAACATGCTCCCATGAATAGAATGGTTGCTACATTTTATACACTGTGTAATGACTTGGATTTATTTGAGGAGAAGAAAACCTACTACAGAAAAGCGTGTAATTAGTTGACGGCACAAATTGTAAAATCGTAAATTGTAAATGCAAATGCATATATTTATAATGTATTTTATAGGCCAGCTTGACTCCTTGTATTTATAGAAGTTTTCAATATTTGTATTTGTTATTGTTAACCCTATAATTATAGTTATATGTTGGATGAACGTTAAACTCAACAAATTCAATTCAATTCAACAAGATTTCTTGAACAGAATAATACAAATTACTACGAAGACCTTTCAAATGCAATGATCGGAAGATCGTCAAGGAACGCCGGGCACATCTCAGTGTTCGTCGCTACACAAAACAGCTCCGTAGCGAACTAACCACCCAACTAGCACGCCATTCGGAAGACGATCGACTCTTTGACCAGAGCGGGAGGAAATCGTCTCCATTCGGAAGAAAACATGTTTTGCGGATTATCCTCCCGACAGTTTTTTAAGCTATCCGGGACTATAGCCACAGAGTTCCACTATTTCGGAGTCACCCGCAATGCACAATTGTGCGAAATTCCACAGAGATAAAGATCATCCGTCTTGACAGGGATGCGAACCCGAATCCCTCGATTTCCGGCCGCGTGCTTTAGCCTAAGATTTTTCACACTTTGAGCGGAATCTCCCACATTATCTCGCTTTTCATCGCTTAAAACATTTGGAGTCACTTCACCCTAACCCCATGGCGCCTCCTCTTCCCCTGGGGATTTTAGTGACCTTTACGGGAACAGATCACTAAAGGTCACTAAAATCCACAGGGGAAGAGGACGCCTCGGTAGGTTAACTGGCTAAAAGACTCGGCCGGAAATCGAGCGATCCGGGTTCGAATCCCGGTCGAATCGGATGATTTTTTTCTCTGCGGAGTTTCGCACAATTATCCTCCCGAATTAGGGAACTTGCCAGATTTTCCGGGAGTATTGGCAGTGATATCCATTGGGGATTGGTTGAGAGGATGACTTGAGAACACTAACAATAAGAGGAGGGTGAGGATTTGAATGGGGAGGAACGAGAAGGGGGGCGCCGCAGTGCAGTGGCGCCGCCTGGGCTATCGTCCTGAGCGAGAGGGGAGGGTTAACATGTGGAGCTCGCGGGAGGAGCTGGGATATGGGGGCGGGGGAGCGGGGGCGGTATGAGGCGGGGGGGGGGGAAGGCGACGAGTGAGTGAGAAAGGCAAAGGAAGGAAGGAGGCGGGGGAGTGCGGTCATAGGGAATGGGTGGGAGAGAGTCTTGTCGCAATCGCCCGTGAGAAAGGGCAGACGCCCTCCTCCCCGGGGGCGGGAGGAGTGGCGAGGGGGGATCCGAGGGGCTCCCGGAGGCATTCCTCGTCGTCCGCCGGGAGCTGATGGTCGGGCGAGGGAGATGGGAGGGAGGGCGGGAGGAAGGCAAAGGGTTGAAGGCGCGAGTGATTTAGCGCGGGTGGGCTGGGACGGGGATGGGGGAGGCAGACCTATTTACACTAGGCCGACACCCCCCTCCACCCACCCTCCTCCTACCAGGAAAGAGAGAAGATGGGTGGGTGGGGGAGGGATGGGTGAGGCAGGAATGAGGGGGAAGGGGGATAGGAGAAGGGGGAAAAAACCCTTTTTTCTCAGAAAGAGAGATGGGAGAGGGAGTTGGGATGCGCTGCTTCGCCTCTGTCCTCGCCTCGGCATCCACCCTCCGCACCCTTCCTTCCCGCGCGCCGTCACCCCTCACTCGTGCACCACCCCCTTCCCCTACACGCACGCACCCTAGGGGGAGGGGGATCGGGTTGGTGTGCCCTGCTAAAAAATTCTGTATAGTTTCCTTATAAATATTTCTACATAATTTCTTAAAAAGTTCTGCAGATATTCCCTTTAAAGTATTGAAACGCCATTTTACGGAATTCCATACGACGTTCGGCAGAATACCTTAGGATGTTCTGTAGAATAACTTAGGACATTCTGCAGAATTCCTTAGGACGTTCTGTGGAGTTCCCTACGAATTCAATACGGATTCATTACGGGTTAACGGAAACCTGAAATATTTCCGTAGAGTTGCTGAAGTTCTACAGAACAGCTTGGAAGGAGTTATTTAGCTCTGCAGAAAATAACTCTACAGTACATGTGTTCTATAGAGTCAGGCTCTCATGTTCCGTACAGATCCTAAGAAAAGGAGCTAGTTCCGAAGATAAAGATTCAATTTCTGCAGAATTCCATAAGTTCTACAGAGCGGCTTCTAAAGAATTTTTTTAGCAGGGTGGTGGATAGAGTACTCGCCTACCACACGGGCGGCCAGGGTTCAAATCCCAGCAGTGGAGGATGTTTTCAGAGGAAACCCGATCCCTACTTGATTGTCTTGTGGAGGGCAATTCAAGTACAGTACTCCGTCTGTCGGATGAGGCATTAAACCGTGGTTCCCTTGGCTTCTTACGTTAAGAGCAGGATAATGCCGACGCCGGGTTTCTATCCACCCTTCCTCCCTCACCTATCCCCTATGGCGCAAATGACCTTAGCCGTCGGTCGCTTCCCCAAATATCCAATCCAATCGAAGCTGAAGGGAGTAATAAGCAAGGCAAGGAGTGAAAGGAAAGCAAAAATGAATAGAAAGAACGCGTTTCAGAAGAAGAGGCGCGAAGGTGAGATTTTCAGCCAATCAGAAGCCCGGCATTCTTCGCGTGAGTTCGCGTATATTCGCGTCGAGTCGCGTCGCCCGAGTAGAAATATTTTCAACTTTCGACGCGTGGAACGCGTAGAATCAGAAACATGGCTGACCGGAGAAGTGTAGGCTCCATGAATGAAATGATCATCTTCGAAATTCGAGAGGAGTACTCGTACCTGTACAATTATAAGGACTATCGATACAGGGATAGAAACCTGAGGGAGAAGGCGCGGAGGGAGATAGGAGTATCCATTGGAGTGGAAGGTAAGAACAACTTTTATTTCCGATGATTCTCAAAGCTTACATGTGTTGATGCATTTTTGGTAATATCATTGTGTTTTACAGCAAAAACATGTGTCGGCTAGGTGGACAGCCCTCCGGGATAAGCATGTGAAGTACAAAAAGAAGCCCATAAATTTTTTTTTCAATTTCTTCTCTGCTGTAGATAGCGCGTATGTACCTCCTACGTGTAAGTTCGCGCATGCGCAGGTTCGCTTGCATGCGAACGGTTCACGCGAAGAAATGACGCGTCTCGTCGCGCGCGTGCGCGTCTGACGCGTCCATTAAAACGTAGCTTCACTCCATGTGACGCGTGTCCATCGAGGAGGACGGAGAAAAGGGAGGTTGCAACATACCGACCTCCTCGATGAAGAGGACATGATGTCACGATGCGATGTCCTTCCATTCACTCCAATGCGCTCATCACTTGGCAGCACAACAGCGCGCTCTCCTTCAGTTCGTACAACAGACATTCTGCAGTAGGTAGCGCACTTCCAAACAGATCGGGAGAAAAGTTAATGAGCGCTAAACGACAAAAGAACGTTGATGTTGGCATCCGTGATGGCTGTGAAGTTTGCAGAATTCTTTGTAGGCCATTGCTCTGGGGTAAAAAGCTTTCGTTTTTAAATACTTATTTCGAGCGATTTCAACAATTTTACGCTAAAATTCGTCCGTGGCCGTCGTTCACCAACAAAATTCTTCCTATTGGTAGTTTATAACTCATTTTTCCAGCGATCATGAGTCTATTCAACGTCGTTCGTTCGTGCTAAACGGCGCTGATGTGTTCCAATGTGCATAACTTCAATGGCATGAATGAAAATCTTCGAAATTGCATGAAAGCACCGTCCGCCACACTGACTATTGACGTTCCCAGAAACTGGGAATCTGACTTAATGTCGAGTTGCACGTATAACCGTTTCAACTCGCCGTATCTTGGCGAAAGCAAAAGGAGCAGATTTAGCCCGCTGCTGTGTTTTATAGCTAACATAATACGGCGACTCATTTCAAAGAAAAAAGCGTCACTTTTCCGCTACTGTAGATGGTTAACCATTTGAAAAATTAATATTAAGTCTTTTTTTTGCATAGAGAGCGGTTCATTGCTTTTGAGCGTAGATCAAGAGACCTAAACCTGCAGCAGCATTAAAATAAAAAATACGCCCGTAATAAGAGAGAAAATCAATGACTCTTGTTTCCCTGCCCGACGCCATTTCCTATAACATGCGAGTATTAAGTTTTAAAGAGAGGTTGTCAGTTTATATGTTGTTTCAATATTGGGACGCTATGAAATAATTCAATCAAAAATAATTACTAGGACCACAGACTTTAATGTTTTTAGGCATCAGCATGGCAGTGATGAAGTTACTCCTTGCGCACTTCCTTCGGGGTGAAGAGGACACCAGGTTTCATTAGTTTAATACCAATCCCTCCAAATTCCACCCAATGAAGAGAGGTGATATGCCAATTAGACAGATAAGCAGGCGTATAGAACCAGATTAACATCAGCGCTCTTCTTTAAAAGAACGTCGATGAACCAAAACAAAAACATTGACCAAATACTAAAACTTAATTTCATCAAAAAACAATAGAAATCCATAGTTGAGGATTAATTTTTTATTCATTAAGGTGCAGGAGGTTATTGCAAGGTCGTAAGCTTCTTGAAACATCTCTTACTTTTAATAACTTTAAATCAACGTAAATAAACCATTGGGTTTCTCTTAATTTTAAGATATGATTGCGAACGTTATGTCAGGTCGTTAGTATTGACCATAGTTCCGTTGTTTGTCATATGGGTTATCAGCTCTTCATTAAACTTTTAGTTAAAATGCTCTCAAATTTATCTACGAATGCTGTAACTGCGAATGCGAAATCTGTTGCAGGTAACCCTAGTCCATCAACTTTAGCTTATTGGCAGAATTAACGATCTGTTTTACATCCTATATATAAATCTTTGTAAAAATAAGATGTCACCGGTAATATTTCCTTTCATGTATTCTCCATGTCTCCATGTGGGTTAGATGCTCCAGTAATGGACATGATATATGAAGCAGTGTATAAGGGTAAATGAGGCAAAAGAGGTTCGCAAGGATAGGTCAGTATGGAGGAAATTATTGAAGCAGAGTTAGGTGTGCAAATATGTATTTATGAATGAAACTTTGTGACTGTGCCCACTCCGGAAGGGAACGGCGTGATAGCTCTATATGTATGTCTTCTCCAGCAACAATCTCTAATGTTTCGCTGCGTAAAACATTCAAATGAAACTCGTAAAATCCTCCCGGACATCATATGTCACCTTCCAGTGCAACCTTCAGCAACTTTCTCCATCCAGCTTTCTGCCTATTCTCGCACAATTCTGGGCAGTTCCGTGAAATTCATGGCTTTCGGCTTTTGCCCTGTCCTCAGCTCTCCCTGGCTTTATGTCCTCTCTCCCCCTTCCACCTTCTTCTTCCGTCCTCTCCCTCCCCCAACTAACTCGGAAGCCCCTCCCACCTTAGGAAATATCGCCCCTTGTGCGATCCGGGAAGCCAAACACTCCACAAAGCAAAGCTCCCGCTACCCTCTGTGCGCCTTCTTCCAGCCTCTTCTTTCATTTAATTCTCTCGTCGCGCGAGCAGCAGTCATCGGTCCGAAGACTGACACTCCACAGCAGCAGCATCCGAGCTAGTTCCCTCCCTTTCCACCCTCCCTTTCCACCCTCCCCCGCCTTCATCCCCGTTCTCCGTCCTTTCCTTGGCCGCCACCGTAATAGCCTTCCGTTTTCCTCTCTTGACCCCAACAAGAATACACCCCTCCATCACTCGTCCTCCCACTCCATGGCTATCCCCAGTATCCCCTTCAAATCGTTTTTTCAAATCTCTTTCATCTCTCTTCAGGTGGGTCTATGGCGTTTAACGAATAACATTAAGGCTAGGCTGTCCTTCAAGAATCCCTCAAATCATGAAAATTTCACCCAATAAGAAGCTCGCAATGCAAAGCACTTGAAACGGTTGCCTGAGCAACAGTGTGATGGACCTTCCCATGAATATATATTATAGATTTAAATATATGTAATCGATAAATTCCACTTTCTCAGGCGAGATTTTGTAGAACAGCATTTTCAATGATACAAAAAAATATATCGTACTGCCTACCTTTTATTACATAATCGTACTACACGTGTTTCGACTGTCTTTCAGTCATCCTCAGGTACGACTAATCTTTCACATAACCAGACTTGTGCACATATATTGAGAGGTACATTGGCCAAAACACAGTAGTTGGGGGGGGGGTTGTGGTGGGGGTAAGGAGGAAGGATAGGAGGGGAAGGCTAAAAATTGGAATCGTTGGCTGGGTAACGTGCTTCCTCAGTTTCCACATTTAGTTCCCTCAGTCCTTGGCGCTACTTAGAAAAAGTCTCCTCAGTCGAATCGTAAATAGCCGTTGTTAATTGTTGTTAACGTGAAAATGTGGTGAATATTCAATAACGATTGAGGAGATATGAACTACTTGACGCTGTGAATAATAGCAGACAATTTTTGAGACCTAATAGCTACTTTGTAAATGCTGGAGAGGAAATATCTACCACAGGAAGTGAGTTAGAAGCATATGAAACTTCCATCGTGAGTCTTTTTTCTGCCGTGTGAATCTTTTACTGTGAATTTACATCTACATTGTTTTGGTTTATTACCTGTTGAGAGCCTTGGAAATCAGAAGGTATGATCTAGATAGATTGATGTGGGTGTTAATGTGTAACCTATTATTCATGTGTGGCCTCGGAGTAGGTTCAACAATCTCTCCTTTGATAAAAGATCGTAGGCTTTCCCGGCGAATACTATAGATAAATATTTCTCGGGTCCTTTCCAAGGCTTTCAACCATGAGACCCCCTAAACCAACGAAAGAAGATCACGAAAAGCCGTTAGGAAGATCCTGCATTCCCTATGTTTCCACCGTCTCGGGGAAAATAGGAAGAATTTTACATAGGCACAACCCACAGGTGATCCATAGACCTCCAAAGAAAATTCGAGATGGGCTCGTAAGAGTTAAGGACGAACTTGGCCTCAGAGTGCCTGGAGTGTATAACATCCCTTGTGAGTGTGGCCTTGCCTACGTTGGAGAGACATCACGTACGGTAGAAGCCAGAATTATGGAGCACAGGAGGCACATAAGACTTTTTCAACCCGAAAAATCGGCCTTAGCTGAGCATAGCCTCGATATGGCGCACTCCATCAATTTTAACGGCGCCAAAATCCTATGCCGATCTTATGGATACTGGGATCGATTAGTAAAAGAGGCAATAGAAATACGTCTCGAGGAGAAAAAGCTTAACCGAGACTCTGGGCAGAGCATCAGCCAAATATGGAGTCCGTTGATTGATAAAATAAAACGGTCGCGGATAAAATTCAAATTCCAACCGCCCTGAGCCAAATTTGAATCGGCTGGTCAACAATGGGCCTCAACCGTCCATTGGCTATCTTAGTATAAAAACCCGGCGTGGACCAAACTCGGCAGTCAGTCTTAGCCCTGATGACGATGAGTGAGTTTCTCATCGAAACGTAGGCCTTAAACAGCCTTACCCGGTGCCAAACCCAAGAAATATTTAACTAATCTCTCCTTTATTTGTTATTAAAATGCTAGTTATCGGCGCAATTTCTCATCCATAGATGATATTGACGGATCTTGGTTTTGAAATCCTTATAGTGCTTGTATCCGTCTTCTAATTCATTCCACTTTTTTCACCTCTTATTATAATAAAATTGCCGTAGCACGATATTCACGAAGTGCTAAGAAGTTAACTGTGCATTTGTGTAATTAAATTTGGAGAGGAATTAAATATATCTGTAGACCGGACAATATTTAAAAAGTGTGTGATTACGTCCCGCGTGTAGTACTACATTTTTTATCAACTTCATTATGATTACTGGCAAATAAAACCGGTAACACGTGATTATTTACGATCTGTACTGTATTTAAAGTCGAACAGCCGTCATTCATCATTAGACGGCGACTCAATGGAAAAAGGTGTTTGTTTACGAAATGCTAGGCAACAGTTTTTTGTCGACGAGTCGAGAATCCATAACTTATATTCATGAACCTTCCAAATAAATGGCGTCGCCTACAATGGGACGCGTGACTAGGCAGCTCATCACCATCTCCTCGGACCGTCCGATCCCTGTTGCAGCCGTGTGTCACGTCTCAACGGCATTGTAGGAGATTAGGCCTACTGTTATGCTGTGGTGGAGAAATTGAACGGTGGTCACAAGCGAATAATTTAATAAAACAGAAAAAAACAGTATATTAATGATCTGAGCCTCTTGAGGAGCAATTCGTGGCGGTCGACGCCGTTTCTGCGTCGACTTGCTGCACAGCTTTGGGCTAGGGATGAGCATCGATGGTCGATGATTCAGAAATATCGATGATTGGGGTCCGATTGTCGATGTTTTCCCCATCGATAGTTTTCCCTCTATGTTATAACACTATCGATGGTCTTAGTCGATGGTAATCATCTATGTTTTCCTCGAGTGTATCCATTGAGTGTTTTGCTAAAACTTTGCGAAACGATGTGTTAAAATGGTTAACTTACATAATAATTTGTTTGTGTGAAAGTAGATGATTTTGACTTTTATTTGTAACATTGACCTCGAAGCCATTTCGTAATAAAATGTTCAATATCATTGATGGTTTCACCACTGATAGTCAGCCATCGATGGTTCATAATCGATAATTTCTCAACATCGATGGTGCCGCTGCGATGGACAATCGATGGCATATATCGATGGTTTCCTATCGATTCTCATTCCTACTTTGGGCTGACGGCCGACCGGTGACCTACGGTCGCGGTGGGAGTAAAAAGAAGGGGAGGTGGCCGATGGGACGTTTTGCTGATAACGCAAAGGAATGACTACAGAACCGCTGGTATTCACTGATGGAAGTGAGCTGGCGTTGAAGGCGCGAACAGCCATGGTTTTCTACCTTCGTTTAAATCTCAAAGCAGCCCTAATAAGCTCAGTAAATTGTTTGTCATATTACAAAATATCAAAAAGCGGAGGCTAGGTGATAACATTCACCTTAAATATTCTCACGATTAATAAATAGTGATAACATTCACCATTAATAGTGTTAAGCCCTGGTTGCACGATACATTAACCCGTACGAGTTTATGTACGAATGCATGAAAGCGTGAATGAACGCGAAAATTCATCGTGTAACCACACCAACTTGCACGAATGCTTGAACGCGTGGACAGGGAAATAGAACCTGTTGTATTTGGTTCATGAACGCGTACAGGTTTTTCTATCGTGTAACCATGCCTTTACACTCAATTAAATAGAAATAATTTTCACCGTATATAGGCTCATACTTAATAAATAGTCAAAGCCGTGATCGCTTCTCTATGTCTACCTTGATAATAAAAAGATAATCCTGTACTCCTGGAGATATGTATTTTTTCTTGACCCTGTAGAGTTTTCAAATCAACATAACGAGAAGATTCTTTTTAAAAAAAACAGCAAATTTAGACAAATAAAATGTTTCTTCTGATTCTTTGTTTTTCAGGGGCCTAAAGTAAAAGTGCTCTTTCTTCGAGATTTCAATTGCGGAACGCAGTCGTCCCTCCTTGGGGTCGGTCGCGCGGCTGCTCGGCGCGGGGTCACTCACCGAGGGACATGACCAATGACACGGGCCGTGAGAGCAGAGTTGGTGACGCACCCGCGATTGGAAATCCGAGCCCTGTGATTCCAAGAACTTCAGTTTCTACAGGGAGACGAAAAAAATGATGGTTGGAGCGATTTTCGTTTATGTATTCATAGATTTGTGCTAAATTTTGCTTTTGAGCACTCAATAGGTAAGCCGTGGTTGAAATTCGCCATGAAAAAAATCATTTGACTTCACCGGGATTTGAACCCGGATCTCCCAGTTGCCGGTCAGGTGTGCTATTCGCTTTGAAGGAAGATGGCTTGCGTGTGTAACTGGCTAACCCACCTGACCGGCGATTGGGAGATCTGGGTTCGAATCCCGGTCAAGTCAAATAATTTTTCATGGCGAATTTCAACCCTGGTGTATATACACCCGTGCGAGTGACTTCGTACCACATTATTTGTTAAATGAAATGATTGGAAATTTGTCCTATAGGTAAGAGTGAAAAAAAATTTCATCATACCGGTTTGATTTTTTGAAAATTCAACGGGACTCCAATCCGTAGCCTTAAGGAACTTGACAATTAATTCGTGATTATCTAATTAAACACGTACAGGTTTTCTTCTAAACGCGTAATGAAGAATGTCTCATTACTGTTATCGTTCCAAACAAATAGCAAAGTTTCACTCCTGGTACTATCGAAAAGAAAACACATTTTAGTGTGACTGCGTCGAAATTTCAGGTACCGAAACTCTAGTCATAATTTAATTAGGGAAAAAAATTCAAAATATAATTCTGGATTCAATTCCATTACTGCATGTACGATGATTTTCAACGCATAAAGAGATTCACTTAGAATGAATCGTGGTTCAAGATTTTTGTTGACATACATGATCGTTCTTAAAATTGTGCATACATTGATCCACGTTTGCGGCTCTTGCCATCTTAAGAGGATCGTTCTGAAAGACCAGAGCATCTCCAAATAATAACGCGCGGCAAGAAATATCACATTTGGGAAATAACTTCTTGATCAGGAGCGGCCGGATAACATTTTCCCCACATTTGTAATGCAAGTCCCACGGTAATTCTTCATTATTTCTTCGGCGAATAAACTATCGTATACTGTCAGACCACACGTCATTAAGAATATAGATTTTCTTTCTTTGCCCAAGAATCATACCCGTCGTTGATCATTATAATCATGAAAATACATATGGATTGTTGACTCGTCGTCAAAAACTGTTACCTTGAATTCCGTAAACAAACACCTTTTTCGATTGAGTCGACTTCTAGTGATGAAAGACGGCAGTTCAAATGTAAGTAGAGTCTACCGTTAATAAATAATCACGTACTACCGGTTTTACTTGCCAGTAATCATAATGCAGTGGATAAAAAAGTAATAGTACACGCGGGACGTAATCACACTCTTTTTAAATACTGTCCGGTCTACACAGATATATTTAATTCCTCTCCAAATTTAATTACACAAATGCATAGTTAACTTCTTAGCACTTCGTGAATATCGTTCTACGGCAATAATACGAGGTGAAAAAGTGGAATGAATTAGAAGACGGATACAAGTTCTATAAGGATTTGAAAACCAAGATCCGACAATATCATCTATGGATTATAAATAGCGCCAATGACTATCATTTTAATAACAAATAAAGGAGAGATCGTTGACCCTACTCCGAGGCCACACATGAACAGTAGGTTACACATCAATCTATCTAGATCGTACCCTCTAACTCCTAAGGCTCTCAACAGGTAATAAACCAAAAAATGTAAGTGTAAATTAATAGTAATAGATCCACACAACAGAGAAAATTCTCACGATGGAAGTTTCATATACCTCTTACGCACTTCCTGTAGTAGATATTTCCTCTCTAGCATTTACCAACTAACTATTAGGTCCCAAAAATAGTCAGCTATTATTCACAGCATCAAGTAGTTGATATCTATTCAATCGTTATTGAATATACACCACACGTCTCACGTTAACAACAATCAACAACGGCCATTTACGATTCAACTGAGAAGAATTTTTCTAAGTTGCGCCAAGGACTGGGTGAACTAAAAGCGGAAATTTAGGCAACATATTGCCTAGGAAACGATTCCAAACATTTGAATCCATTAAGCATATTCATGATTGTAATAATGCCATATTATTCACCAATAGTTTATCTTGAGAAAAGTACTCATTTTAGTGACTTCTTTTGGTTTTACGATTCATCCTCGTGTTCACGGGTTGAAAGAGAATTGGCTGCTCTCTGACACCATATCCACTTCCCTTTGGTCCCCTGGGGCTCATCGCGGCATCCATTTCCGCGTTTAGAAGAGGACGCGGCGCTATTTTGAGCCCCAAGTGCCTGTGGGCGGCATTACAACGAAATGGCGTCCGTCTTAAGGCTCTCCCGATATCTACGAGGGATCGGAGTGAGTACATATTGTGTTACAGAGTGAGATCGCGAGAGCCAAAAGTACAGGATGTAAATGAGAGTTGATATAACTCTAATATTTATTTATTTACACAGATCAGTACGAATAGACAAAGGTCAGGCGGAACTGTAAGGTTACGTCAAAATATACCATGATGTGAGGCAAAATATAAACAAAATCATAGATAATTAAAATATCGTGAAACGTAAACAGATATTTATATCACCAATCAAATTGCATAAATGGTGAACATCATGGTCTTGGCATGCATTTAAAATATTTCTTTATGAATGCCTGTATGTTAGAAGGTAAGGGTTTAAACAACTCTCCAGGTAACTGGTTCCATTCAATAATTGTCCTGTTGAGGAATGAGAATTTTTTAACATTTGTTTTTTGGGATTTCTGTTTTACTTTGAGCATATGATCATTCTTCCTGATGAAGGATGGCTCTTCGAGTTCTGTTCTTAGCTCTCCCCAAGCTGTTTCGTTCTTAATTATTCTATACAACCCGCAAATTCTACTTCTTTTCCACCTGCTCTGTCGACTCTCCCTCAGAATATGTGCTTTGTCGTCCGATACTAATAATTTCATGATCAACGGATGCTCCTAATAGCCCGATTCCCTCTCTCTCTCTCTCACGAGCACTTGCGCTCTCCAAGCCGCCGATCGATGTACCCGTGAATCCGAAGGACCAAATTACACAAAGGAATGATGACGACTACTCGGACAGACAATGGGAATTTCGGGAAAGAGGACAGCCGAATTTTCGAGGTTGCCCCTTTACCATATGGCTCAATGAACGAGCAGTTATAATCAAGGAACGGTTACACGTTGATTTTGTCGTGTGGCTTGGAATTTTACGTCTGAGTATTAATCATGTTGTCATCATTACTATGAGCACAAAATACGATCATAAGTTTTCTATACCATTTCCAGAAAAACATGATAAAAAATATTTGAACATTTAGTCCACATGAGTATCGATATTGTAAAGTAATACTGCACTGAAAATTGATCAACTGCACTGGTCAGTGACTAGTGTAGTTGATTATTAAAGTTTTTCATAAATAAAATCTTAATATTCGTCAAAATTTCTAAGTTTATGACAACTCATATCTGAGTTCAAGAGGTAATGAATAGACTCTAATTATCCTGAACGGAGGGGGAAGGATCGACATACCATGCGCCTGTACGGGGAGGGGAAAGAGAGGTCGGGTCTCGGAGGGGAAGGGAATAGTGCAGGCTATTCCTCAGTGATGCAGTGGTGCTGGGAAGCACCCTTTGGGAGTGGCTCGAACTGCACAGGACCATAAATGCTGAAATATGGACGAAAACCGAAAAAATAGGGGATCGGGTTGGTGTGGTGGCTGGAGTACTGGCTAACCATACTGGCGGCCAGGGTTCATATCCCTGCAGAGGACGATGTTTGTCAGAAGAAACCCGATCCCTACTCGAATATCTTGTGAAGGGCCCTTCAAGTACAGCACTCCGTCTGTCGGATGAGACGTTAAACCGTGGTCCCCTTGGTGCCCATCGTTAAGAGCAGGTTAATGCCGACGCCGGGTTTCTATCCACCCTTCCTCCCTTACCTATCCCTTATGGCGCGAATGGCCTTGGCCGTCGGTCGCCTCCCCAAATATCCAATCCATCCGAAAAAGATCTGGAGGTCTTTACCATTGCTAAATGCATAGGAAAAGCGCTTTCCCGCTCAAAAAAGGCATATTTAGTTTCGAAGTATTTTGGGCCCTTGGGGCACGGGTTCCCGATCACTAAGAGTGGCGAAACTATAGCACGAGAATTTACGCTCCACGACGACCATTTTAGGGGTGGAAAACATTACTTTTCGGAATTCTGAAAAAAAGGAGCCACCCTACTGGTCAATCATGGTGGGGAATATGAAGAAGTGGGGAGGGTAGGGGTTCTGCATGAAGAGGCGGGGGGTGGAGTGTGGCAGGGGGATCACCGCTCTCCGTCCGGTATCTATTTATGTATTTATTTGTGCGCGCCGCTACTCCCGCCATCGCTACGGAATCTCGCCACAGTTGTCCATCTGCCATTTGAGCGACGGTTAGTAAATGTCTCAGATAACCTCGAAGAAATACACCCGGAAAGAATTCTCCGACCATTCCTACGACTGAGAGGAGCTTGTAGCCGACGAAAGACGCTCGCACAGAAATAAGGAACGGGGCTCTATAGTGTTGTTGTTGGGCTCTAGTGTTGTTCGGCTGACGGGCCACGCTCACGACTCCGACGCGCGATGACCTCACTCTGACGAAGCAGGAAAAGTGCATCGCGTCTAATCAAATAGATTTATTGCTATTCCTCCTTCTTCAAGTTTTTAGCGTATCATAAATTGGTTTGTGGACAAGCTTGGTAAATAATAGGGGTGTAGTTAGAACAACAGTGTCGTCATCTGGTACTGAAACTAGGAATATTGCGGATATCGTAGGAAAGATATTATGAGGAAAGAACTGCCGATGATTTGTTATTGCATTTATAGTTTAATATTTCCGCCAAGTGTATACGGTGTTCCATCGATAGTGTTCTTGACAACAAACTGACACTGTCATATTTATTAAAATATCTGCCCTTTCCATGCATAGCACGTCAAATTTACACCAATTAATGACAAATGCTAATCAGGTATAATAAAAAAGTGGCGATCGTCTGGGAAAACCCGGAATTGTCTGGGATGTTTATATTTCTGTAAAAGCTCGGGAATTCTCGTAGCAGTCTAGGAGAAAATAGGATATGTGCTATAATATATTTTATTATTCACTTCTTTATACTTGACGACTTGCCAAATTTTTGAAAAGCAACGACAAAACAAATTAACGATTAGTGTCAGTTTGTTGTCAAGAACACTATCGATGGAACACCGTATTCACTTGGCGGAAATATTAAACTATAAATGCAATAACAAATCATCGGCAGTTCTTTCCTCATAATATCTTTCCTACGATATCCGCAATATTCCTAGTTTCAGTACCAGATGACGACACTGTTGTTCTAACTACAGCCCTATTATTTACCAAGCTTGTCCACAAACCAATTTATGATACGCTAAAAACTCGAAGAAGGAGGAAATAGCAATAAATCTATCTGATTAGACGCGATGCACTTTTCCTGCTTCGTCAGAGTGAGGTCATCGCGGGTCCGAGTCGTGAGCGTGGCCCGTCAGCCGAACAACACTAGAGTCCAACAACAACACTATAGAGTCCCGTTCCTTATTTCTGTGCGAGCGTCTTTCGTCGGCTACAAGCTCCTCTCAGTCGTAGGAATGGTCGGAGAATTCTTTCCGGGTGTATTTCTTCGAGGTTATCTGAGACATTTACTAACCGTCGCTCAAATGGCAGATGGACAACTGTGGCGAGATTTCGTAGCGATGGCGGGAGTAGCGGCGCGCACAAATAAATACATAAATAGATACCGGACGGAGAGCGGTGATCCCCCTGCCACACTCCACCCCCCCGCCTCTTCATGTACGCCCTCTCCCCTCCACACTTCATCATATTCCCCACCTCTCATCATCGAACCACGCCTCCTCGACACGAATTTGGGCTTAGTTGCTGCCGCGGGGAACGAGTTAGTGCGATGGCAGGGTTGGATTGGATATTTGGGGAGGCGACCGACGGCTAAGGTCATTTGCGCCATAGGGGATAGGTAAGGGAGGAAGGGTGGATGGAAACTCGGCGTCGGAATTAGCCTGCTATTAACGAAAGGCGCCGATGGGACCGCGGCTTAACGTCTCGTCCGACAGACGGAGTACTGTACTTGAAGTGCCCTCTACAAGACAATCAAGTAGGGATCGGGTTCCCTTCGAAAAACATCCGCCTCTGCAGGGATTTGAACCCTGGCCGTCAGTGTGGTAGGCGGGTGCGATGGCTGGCGTAATGACGTCCCATCTCGATTGTCCGGGTTCGAGTCCCGAAATTTGAGGGTATGTACTATGAGAATACCGATTACAATCACTGAATAGAAGAAGGATCCCTTCATGCCAGGAAAAATAAAGGCTTCTTTTTTTTCTGGCATGTATTTCTTGAGCTAAGTTACGCTCACAGAAAAAAGAGAAATGATACGTAGTGATGATAACTTGAACGCAGGCTCTGTTAATAGCGGTGTATTAAATTGATTTATGCAAAATTAGCTTCTTATTGGATAGCAAAAGTCTTAATAACAGCATTGGAAGACGATAATAATAATTATTTATTGTTCAAGGACTACATATCCTCTGGAACAAAGTACAGTTTAACTGAAAAAACTCTGTGGCAAAAATAGTATTTTTTCAGGACACTACAGTTTACAAATATGAACATTCAATAAGCATAGGACATTCAGTAATACAATATTTACAATTACTATAGTTCAAGCTAATAAAATATATAAACAATTAGTTAGGATGAGAGAGAGAGTTTTTTATAGAAATTAACATAAAAAGAATTTTACAATGAAATTCACACTGCGCTACAATAATATTTTTGTACAAAAAAGATAACATTTCCGATTTTAACTTAT
Organism: Ceriagrion tenellum; assembly: GCA_963169105.1. Lineage (NCBI taxonomy): Eukaryota > Metazoa > Arthropoda > Insecta > Odonata > Coenagrionidae > Ceriagrion > Ceriagrion tenellum. Next base: position 21,252,235 of record OY720632.1, read on the forward strand.
ATACATTGTTTGATTTTATAATATTGTCAGGAATACCATTCCATATTCTTAGGCCAGAATTTATTGTGGATAACTGATACATATTAGTTCTACACCTTGGAATTTTAAATCGTCTTCTTCCTCTTACTTGTCCGCCTGGAGCAATTTGGTTTCTAGTAATATAAATTATACAGATAATCAGGGGTTTTAGTTGATAATATTTTGTAGATGAACACAAGTAATTTAAATATTTTTCTGTTCCAATTTCATCCACTTCAATTTAACATAGTAAGGAGTTACATGTTCGTAAATATTCGTATTACATATATATCTTACTCCGGCATTAAACAAGATTTGTAATTTATTTTGTAACTCCTTAGTTAAATCAACAAATACAAGGAGACAATAATCGATATGAGGAATTAAAAGATGATTAATGAGTTTTTTACGCAGTTCAAATGGAATTAAATGTTTAAATTGTTTCATCTGCGCTAATGTCTTGTACACTGTTGTTTGCATGCGCCTTCTAAGTAAGTGTATTATTAATATTAACTCCTAAGTTTACAACCTTATTTTTATAATCAATTTCAGTACCATTTACTATGATTTTAGATAAAATACCATAATTAACTTTATTTATAAATTTGGCTGTACCAATTATTATAGATTTTGTTTTAACTGGATTAATTTTCAACATATTATGTTCAACCCACTAGCACATCTTCAATTATCTTCTCGATGGCGCTATGGATTTCAGATGGATGACAATCTAGATAAACTTGCAAATTGTCAGCATACAATTGATATTTTGAGTGAGTGATCGAGCTGGGTAAATCAAGAATAAACATAGAGAAAAGTAGTGGCCCAAGGAGAGAGCCCTGAGGCACACTACATGTCACTGCGGAATAACTGGACAATTCATCCTCATATCCTTTTACTGCTTGAATTCTCTGGAGTAAATAAGATCGGAACCATTGAATAACTGGGAAAGAAAATCCAAGTTTCCCCATTTTACATAGTAGGAGGTCGTGATTTACTCAGTCGAAAGCCTTTGTAAAATCAAATAGTACAAGAATGGTCACTTTCTGATTATCTATAGAGTAGCGAATATCTTCCGTTACTCAAATGAGGGCAGTTTCGGTACTATGTCCTTTCCGGAATCCTGACTGGTATTTATCTAGAAGGTTATTAGTTGCTATAAGGTCTACTACCGAGTTGTATACAAATCTCTCAAGCGGTTTAGACAAGGTACATAGCAATGAAATGAGACGATAATGTGATGGCTCGGTCGGATTCTGAATTTTCTGAATAGGTTTAATTATTGCGGTCTTCCAAGAGACAGGAAAGACTGAATAATTCAATGAGCAGTTATAAATGTCAAGCAGCACAGAAAATATAGTTGGAATAATTATGTTTAATGTATTTCTATTTATTCCATCAATTCCGCCAGCATTAGACTTTATACTACGGAGATACGTCAACATCAGTTCAGGGGTTAGATAGGGAAAATATAATACGTTGTTACTAAATTCTTTTCTGTTAGACAATTTAACTTCACTTCCAGCATCATTACCTGATTGTGACTCATCCATCAAACTGGAAGTTACATTGACGAATGAGCTGGTAAAACATTCATTTTGGTCATCGACAGAGGCATTAGAATTAAAGTGATCATTTCGAGGTTTAACAAGTCCTATTCGTCGAACCTCGTTCCATATAGTTAGTTTTAGAGTCCCATTTTTCGGAAAAACAATCATTATAATAATTTTCTTTGGCTTTTTTCATTAACCTTTGTGTTTCATTCCTTAATCTTTTATATTCATGGAAAAGGTATTGAGATCTGATCCTTTGGTATTTTCGACGTGTTACATCTCTTTTTTTAATCAGTAGTTTCATTTCAGGAGTAACTTATACTGAGAAATGCTGATGGGAATGTGTGAAAAAAACTTATAGCGTAGGCAGTGCGGAATGAAGGGAAGAAGTTTCTTCGTTGAGGATAAACCATTTACTCGAGTATTCCTAATACAGACTGCCGTGAATGGCAAGAGAAGCGGCATATTTACAGGCATGAAATCGTCGAGATCGCCACTCCAGAACTCCAGAGAACATTCTAGAAATATTCCAGAGAAAACCAGAAAAATAACATGAAATTAATTAACAGAAAAATATTCACCGGCACTGAGGCTCGAATACCCGGCCCGCTTGCGATCGGCTTGCTAGCGCCGATCGGCTGAGCCAACGCGGCAGGTGCAAGCGGCAGGCAGGCCAAAAACTGATTGCGTTGTTACGTCTGCATAAAAAATGTCAGTTACGGCCGTGATTCACCTGAAATTTGAGCATCAAGCGTGTGCTGTGCTGTGATCGTCAATTGGCGTACCCAGGTGATTTTCACGCCCGCACGGCCTGGCGATGAATGGGAGGGGTCAGTAACCTCGGGGGCGGGGGACGAGGACGAGGGAGTGGGGTAGAGGAAAGGAATAGGGTGGGATTGAAGTCCACGCTCTGTTCGGTAAACACAGCGGTGGAGAGCACTGCGCTACTGCTTTTGTTGTCATCGTAGGTAGGCCTTCAACAGCGCACACCACTGTGCTGGCCAAAAAGAGTCGTCATAAAGTCAACACCTGGCTGTAAACTATTGATAACATCTTAGACAAAATGTCCAACATTAGCTGATGAGAGCATCATTGTTCCACCTCGCCCGAGCAACCGCTACTTAGAAAAAGTTGTTTTAAAAATACAACAGCATTTTTCCTAACCAAAGAAAATGTATGAGACTGAAATAATAGTTAAAAATAACAACTGGTGGGGTGGTTTGGGTAATGGGGGAAAGGGTTTTTCTTTCTAAGAAAACAATTCGCATAACCCGCGCAATAACAACCTCGGGGAAACGAAAAATATTAACCCGCAATCATGATGTGTCTCCTCGCTCTACGCTCAGATGTGAAATTTACACAACCGCTCTGCCATCTGAGGTCCATTTCCAAGAACCACCCGAAAATGCAAGATGGCCGCCTCCGAAATCCACGTCTCCTGAATGTGACTCCTTCTTAGATTCGTCATTTAAAGATTAGTTAAGACTTTGTTCACCAAGAAACTTGCATTTTAAGCAATTTCATTTCTCGGATTTTAGGCCTAAAACAGCAATATTTAGGGATTGAAAAAAATTTAGCAATGGACCTGTTTCATATTTACCGACGTGTTTAATCACTGCAAAGTGGCTGATAACTAAAAGGTCCAACACTTTATTTTTCTGATAGGTGTGCTAACTTTATGAGTTGTATAGAAGTTTGAGAGTGTATTTAATAAAGTCTCGTTTATATCACGCTTTTTTGAAACTGTTTCTTACTATAGAATACCCAATTTAGAGCCGGGACGTTGAAATCTCCCTCGATAATTGTCACGTTTTGTTATCTCTAGAGGTAAACGGTGATATTTGAGTTTCTTATTTAAACAAAGCGTCAATTTTGAATTCTAATGGTATATATGTATATTTATTTTATTTTTCTGTTTAATAGTACACCATACGCTCTCCGTTTAATTGTCGTCTAATTTGTGTGCGGTATGTACAGTCGGATTCAAATGTATTGCAAAGAATCGAGCGGCGCAATTACGCTTCTCAAGAAAATCGAGTTTCACTTACGGCGCTGTTATTCTTTGCTATGCATCGCTGTCTATTCAGCTGTTTATTTGCACGTATTTAAATTGTAACAGTTGAGCAATTGCTTGTTTTGTGCTAACTTGTTATTCCATAATAAGATCAGCTCGAATAACAATGACATGCTGCGACGTATTGATTAATTTAAATTCCAAACTTTATTATTAAACACAGATCGTTCCTGGCACACAATATACTTACGGCAAATACTACGTAATGTATCATTTAGTGTAACAGTTGTGATTAATAAATAATAATTATCCATGCTCAAATCGTAAATCCAAACCAAAACGAAAGTGTAATAACAAATGAGCACAATATAGGAAATTGGTCAACTATTACCATTTGAATACGTGAAAATAAACAGATGAATAGATGGCGTTGCGTAGCAAAGAATAACAGCGCCGTAAGTGAAACTCAATTTCCTTGAGAAGCGTAAGAGAGTAAGCTTTAAGCGTAAGTAAGCTCGATTCTTTGCAATACATTTGAATCCGACCGTACATATGATGTATTTGTACATACAATGTATTTATAATTATTATCGTACCGGCCTTCCACAATACACATACCTTGTCGATCTTTGCTGCGCGAAATCCAACTCGGTGTTTCATTCGACATTATTAGGGCCCCAAAGTACAGGTAATGTGTGCCAATTGAAGTAAAATGGCGGAGAGGAACTTAAGTTCCCTAATTTTATCGTCACTCTTCGCCTAGAAACCTGTCAACGTATCCCAACTTAGGATTAGAATAGGTGTATAAATGGATTTCCTCCTCGACCTCTCCGTAAGTTTCCCAGTGTTATGCCATGGTTTTTATGTGTAAAAAAAAGTGGCTCTGGCATTATGGTCACTTATTTCAGAACACTTGAAAACTTGAATGAAGCATCTTTGTATGAACGTCTTATAAACAGAGTTAAAATTAAAATAGTGTTTCCTGGCCAATTCTACTGTAATTCGGATTCGAAAGCAGGGATTTTCACGTGATCTCTCATGGAGATTTCACAGGTTTCAGCAGAAAAAACACGCATTTGAACAAGAAAGTATATTTATTCCTTTAGATAAAACTGTTTATAGAAAGCAAAAAGGTCTTGGGAAATTGATTGGAAATAATATGTAGGCGTCTTAGCGTCTATTTTTTTTTTTTTAAGTTGCTGGTGAATTACTGCCGTAACTTAAGTCTGACTGCGGCACTTTTATGCGAATGGAGCTGCAGTCGGCCCCAATTGCAAGAGAAACGTGGTCGTTAAAAATATATTCGTGGAATAATCTGCGTATTTTGTACCTTAATATTGGTTTTCCACAGGTAACCCATCTCATAAGCGGAAGTGGAATTTTTTTTACTTGAAAAATAAAAATGTGTAGGTTCCCTAGCATTTGTCTCGACCGTCAAATGGTGAGTCCAGAGCCACCTTAAAGCTAGCGCAGGAGGCTCTTCGTTGATGTTTTCATTGCGTCCGCCGCTGAGAGGTGTGAGACTGGCGGGTGACTCGCCTGCATGCTCGGACGATCGATTTTTTCGCGTATTGTGTAGAAACACAGTCCCTGGTACGGTCGGATTCAAATGTATTGCAAAGAATCGAGCTTTCGCTTCTCAAGGAAATTGAGTTTCACTTACGGCGCTGTTATTCTTTGCTACGCAACGCCATCTATTCATCTGTTTATTTTCACGTATTCAAATGGTAATAGTTGACCAATTTCCTATATTGTGCTCATTTGTTATTACACTTTCGTTTTGGTTTGGATTTACGATTTGAGCATGGATAATTATTATTTATTAATCACAACTGTTACACTAAATGATACATTACGTAGTATTTGCCGTAAGTATATTGTGTGCCAGGAACGATCTGTGTTTAATAATAAAGTTTGGAATTTAAATTAATCAATACGTCGCAGCATGTCATTGTTATTCGAGCTGATCTTATTATGGAATAACAAGTTAGCACAAAACAAGCAATTGCTCAACTGTTACAATTTAAATACGTGCAAATAAACAGCTGAATAGACAGCGATGCATAGCAAAGAATAACAGCGCCGTAAGTGAAACTCGATTTCCTTGAGAAGCGTAAGTGGCGCCGCTCGATTCTTTGCAATACATTTGAATCCGACTGTACCTACTATAAAAATTTGAATCAACTGCTGAGATCACCCCGCCCCCAGTCCCATCCGGTAAATCATGTCTATAGATTTTATATACCTACTGTGGAAAATCTTTACTATCGCTAATATCCTCCGGAAGTCAGCACTCTATTCTAATTACAATATCTGCGTTCTCAATGTATGCTAAACTTCGAAATATTTTTTCTTTACGCTACAAAAGTTTCCTATCACTAAATTCATATCGAATTTAGTTTGATGCTTGTCGGCTCGCCGTTTTCTATGATTCTGAATGTTATCTCTTCGGCCTCCTCTAGAATTACTGAGAAACAAGATTTTCTCTAGAGTTTTTCCGCTCTTTAGAGAGCGCGTTTCGGAGTGGTGTTCGCTATTTGAATTACCATTATTTATTTGTGTATCCCCCAAGTTTTTCAGAAACGCAGATCTAATACAAAACATATAGCAGCAGAGCACCACGGACTTGGTAAAAGTGGGATATGCTCACATCAACGGAAAAAAATGGCTTGTTTGTGTAACAGAAAATCTTTATTGAATATCCAATAATTTACTGAAAATACCAGTAGCCAATATCGACTTGAATACATTCGCGGGGATCGGGTTGGTGTGGTGGCTAGAGTACTCGCCTACCACACGGGCGGCCAGGGTTCAAATCCCTGCAGAGGACGATGTTTTTCAGAGGAAACCCGATCCCTACTTGAGTGCCTTGTGGAGGTTACTTCAAGTACAGTACTCCGTCTGTCGGATGAGACGTTAAACCGTGGTCTCCTTGGCACCTGTCGTTAAGAGCAGGCTAATGCCGACGCCGTGTTTCTATCCACCCTTCCTCCCTTACCTATCCCCTATGTCGCTAATGACCTTAGCTGTCGGTCGCCTCCCCAAAAATCCAATCCAAACAATCCAGTACACTCGCCAACGATGCCGCTCACTGAGTGTTCACACCACCAGCGCACGGTACGTATTTTGTAACACTAAAGAGGGGGGTTTGCCCTGAGGAGACCACTCGTCAACGTGGTTGTCTGGTGAAGTATCGAAAGGGCGCGAAAGGTGACGTCGAGCGACGTGCCAACCCCCTTCACTTCAAACCCCACCCCCCCTTCCGCTCGGGCAATGGACACGTCGGGAACGGGCGGGTCCATTCTTATCCTTAGCTTCTCTCCCCTCGACCCCACCCGCATCCTGCCACCTCATCGAAACCGCGAGTGGTTAAAGCAGTTCGAGCGAGATAGTTCCCTAGTCATATTGGAGACCATATTCGAATTAAACGTTTTAATTTCGCCAGCTGTAGGACACATCAAATAAATATTGCGATATTAATGGTGCAATAATATAGCTTTATATGACAGAAATGGAAAGTAATTAAATGAAAATATTTAAACAAGTCTTTGCCCTGACTAATTTTTTTCGCGCGGTGCGTTTGAAAATCTTTCACAACGAAAGGTTTTATGTGATACCCAAGAACCTACTGCGATGACAATATGAATAATTTTCAAATATAGTTGAGAAAACATGCAAACTCCACGCTATTAGTTTTTTTACGACATCTAAGTGTTAGAAATAGCTCATTTTGTAAATAATGTCTCTCTGTAGTGCATACACGTACCATTTCCCATGTAAAAGGGTTGGCATTTTTTGGCAAATATCTCCGAAAGGTCAGGTGAAGAATTTTTGGTGTCATTAGAAGGGTGATATATTTTTCTTTAAAATGAGACCAAATTCATTGGTTTCAAATTAAAATGTTTTTTCGCTCAAACTGCCTTAAAAGGGCCCGTTGTCATCAGCCAGCCTTCCCGCGAACACTTCACGCTCGATTCCTTAAGTGGGCACGACTTTCCCGCCGAGTGAAACAATTGAACGCCTTTAAGCTCGTCTTGCTCCCGCCGAATCATTCAGTCAGAGGGAGAACTCGAGCTAGCGAGGCAGCCGCGCTCTTCCTCAAACGTTGTCCGTCTGCGAAACGATATCTGGTCGGAATGGAGACGAATCCGAAGACTCTCACGCAAAAAAGGAACAGGGAGACGAAAGCATTTTTCTCGTAAGTTCTATGCAATTGATGGAATGGACTGGGGCTTCAACGCGGGAGAGACTTAAGGTACGTTTTCATGAACGCGTTTCAGACGAAGAGACGCGGAGGCGAGATCTTCAGCCAATCAGAAGCCCGGATTTCTTCGCGTGAGTTCGCGTACATTCGCGTAGAGTCGCGGCACCCGGGTTGAAAGAAATATTTTCAACTTTCGACGCGTGGAATGCGCAGAATCACGAACATGGCCGACCGACGAAGTGTAGGTTCCATGAATGAAATAGTCATCAACGAAATTCGAGAGAAGTACACGTACCTGTACAATTATAAGGACTATCGATACAGGGATAGAAACCTAAGGGAGAAGGCGTGGAGGGAGATAGGAGTATCCACTGGAGTGGAAGGAAAGAACAACTTTTATTTCCGATGATTCTCAAAGCTTATATGTTTTGATGCGTTGGTGGTATTATCAGTGTGTTTTACAGCAAAATTATGTGTCGGCTTGGTGGAAATCCCTCCGGGATAAGTATGTCAGGGACAAAAAGAAGCGCAGAAGTGGCTCAGGTTAAGCTCCCATGCGTAGGTTTGCCTACGCGTAAGTTCGCATGCATGTGAACGGTTCATGCGAAAAAATGATGCGTCTCGTTGCGCGCGTGCGTGTCGGCTGCGTCCATGAAAACGTAGCTTTTGAGTCGACGCGAGCGCGCATTGCTGGAATGAGACGGATGAGCGGCTTTCTGTGGAACAATATAAGAGCGGGAAGTGGATTACCAATCGGCGGCCATGGATCCACAAACAATCCTACTTACGAGATGAGTGTGGAGGCATTTCTTTTGATCATTTTTACTTTGGTACATAACTCTACCCAGAGATAAATCAGTCTGAGAAAAATCAAAAATCGATGACGTATGTTCCTTTATTTTGAAATTGAAAAACAATACTTCAAAGTTGGGTGCCATAAATTATTATATAGAACTCGCACCTATGATGATAATATGCGTTGGTTACATTGATAATTTCGACAAGCGCGACATTAAATATATGAGTGAATATAATTATGATTTTTTTAAACAATCATTGTGCAACATAACGTATTCACCTATGAAACGAAGTGAGGAGTTAAATGGATCGAATGAGGAAGGATAAGACATTTCTCGTAAATCACCTCCAAAGAGGACTTTATGTGGAAGTCCACTAACCCGCATGATCTTAAGTTAAACTCAATTAAGTTATTACTAAGAAACTGCTGAATTTCAAAGGGCGATCGATGAATAAGCATCGAAACAAATGAATCATTTGCATCACTTCAGCATTTTCTCGTCAAAGATAAAAGCATGACGTCTACCTTGACCTGAATATTCGTATGCCTCGATAAACTGAGCAGACTTATGTCATCCGGCGATTATGGCGACACGGCTGACAGATTAATGAAAAAATAAACTGAAAAATTTCATACTCTCCTCTCGGATTCCCATTATGTTCTGATCTAATCGAAAGCATTCACTCGCAGGAGAGGGCATTTTTCACTCCGGGTCATCGACGAGTCAGAAATTCGTGAGGCATAGTGAATTCCGAATCGCAATCGAGTGTTTATCCTGAGCACGGAGCAACCCGCGTGATACGCTTCCTCTCTTCGCTCAAGGATTCATTTTCAAGTTGGATCTCATTCGCGAATGCGAAGGACTGCGGTCGTATTTGGTACAGGCATATTGAAAGACACGGAACTTACGCATGGGCTAATTACTTGATATGAAATAACCACCGAAAAAAGGGTGATTCATGCTGTAATTTATACAATTATGAAATAATTCGTATCGTTTCCGCTATTCATTGTTCATAAGCTTAAGTAAAGCCTTAGTTACACGATACATTAACCCGTACGAGTAAATGTACGAATTCATGAAAGCGTGAATGAACGCGAAAATTCACCGTGTAACCACACCAACTTGTATGAATGTATGAACGCGTGAACAGGTAAATAGAACCTGCTCAATTTGGTTCATGCATTCGTACATGAACACGTACAAGCTAATGTATCGTGTAACCAGGCCTTAACAGTGTCGCTTCCGATATCCGAGCCGATCTTGAAGGGGCGGAGAATGACTGAAGAGAAACATGGCATATGCCTCCCCTTAACGACTGGCGCAAAAGAGGCCACTGTTCAATGCCTCATACTACGGACCGAGTAAATCAATGGGAATGCTCTCCACCGATCTCCTGAGCAGGCACCGGGGGCTTCCCTGAAAAACTTCTGCCACTGCCAGGACTCGAGCTCCGGTTGTTTGGTAAGGGAAGCCATGACTCTACCCGATCAACTCGAACCAACAAAAATCCCTAACAATCAGAATAATGAATAAATTAATCCGTTTCACCTGATATTTTGATGACTTTGCATGTCTCACATCTGAAGGGTTTTAAAAAATTATCCACACATGAAGTATCTCACTGAACTACAAGATTTCAATCCATGAACAATCCGACTGTTACGTGAGCAACAAAAGGTAAAGCCCTCTTTCCATTAGCATTAAAGAAAAGTATCCAATGAATCTGTCTAATGCATACCAAGACGAATAATTTTTCAAATAATTCGTATTTAATATAATAAACTAAAAAAATTTGATGAGATTTCGATTAATACTGCCATTCCATAAGCTGTCTCTATCTGGGCAAGTCAAAAAACCAAATGTTACTTGGGGCCTCTAAAAATGATATATTTTATGTAAAACTGCCACTTAAGTTAAAATAACCACTACATTCCCTCCAATTTGAGTCAAAATCCAATATGGAGCACCAATGTTACCAATTTGTGTGCATATTTTAAATAAAACCAAAGGAAAACTTATGTAGATTACATTTGATAACGTCATGATAAAGTTCATTTAGCTAATATTACTGTACCACGTTGAAGCGTAAGGTTATTTGCATGAGAAAATGCTTAAAAATAAAATTATCGAGTAAAAATATCATTTTAGATGGTATTTACATGCATAGTGCAACCCGTTTTGAGAAATCAGTTTTCATTCACTTTAGTCAGTCTCACTTGGTGGTATTCCATCATTAAAACATATAAGATGACAACTTTTACTAAAACCACTAGATTTATTAAAAAACGACCGAGGTTTCGACGTGCATTCACATCATGTTCAGGTCAAGACCTGAAGATTTCTTACCACTAGAGTTATTAAAAAACGACCCAGGTTTCGATGTACATTCACATCATCTTCAGGTCAAGACCTGAAGATGATGTGAATGCACATCAAAACCTGGGTCGTTTTTTAATAAATCTAGTGATTTTAGTAAAAGTTGTCATCTTATATTTTTTTAATTTTTGAAATCAGTTTTCTTCTTTGGATCACTACATGAATATTCTAATTAGGCTTTCAGAGTAATGAATTTTAGTCAACTGAATGAAATTGATACGAGTAAGTAGATGACTTTTTCCATTATATAATGCGATTTTGTGGGCATAATGCACCAGATATTGCATTTTGCAATTGCTTTTTTGAGAGATTTTTCGACCAAATACTGGTTCTTGATTTATATTCATCATACTGTTGCTTTTTTCAAGCTGTAGCGATAGTCTATTATTTCGCATTTTGTTTTCTATTCAAGTAAATTACTTTGGATAAAAAGCATCCACTCCCGTGGTAAGACTCGAGCATCCCGAATATGGGTGTGCAGCCACCGTGACAATCATGCACCATTGAGGTGGCGAGCTAAAAAGCACTAGCTGAGTAGCCCGAGAAAGACGCTCCAAAGTGTATCCCACCCACTATTTAAGGAGATACATGGGAGTTTAGTTGGTGTTCTTGTTAGGCACGCGGTCGTCAGCATCATCAACGGTCAATATTCTCTTGATTTCACTCGATAAATTTTCCATAAACGCGAAGCCTTTGGTATGGGTGATATAGAGGACGTCCAGCGGTATCATCAAAACTGATCCCCTGAGAAGTAGTCGCGTACTATTTCAAGATATGCAATTTCGAAAGGTAATTTAATTTATTTCCATCAGCATAAATGAAGATTATTTCATCATTTTATCTAGTTTCATGGATAGAAAGCTAAGTTTTTCATTCGCAAAGAAATATTAACAAATTAAAACCCAAAGAGATCAAGGAATGAGTGCCTGTCTAAGGAAGCAAAAATTGCCGTGTGCAAAAGTGCGCTTCTCCCCACTCTGTTCTATGGTAGTGAAACATGGGTATGTCAGAATATATTTAGAGTACAAAATAAGAGTAGACTAAACGCTGTGGGTATGAGTTATCTGAGGAGTGTTTGCGGGAAAAGTAGGATGGACAGGGTCAGGAATGAGTGGGTAATAAATGAATGTGGGTTTGATGCTCCAATAATGGACATATATGAAAGGAGTGTGCTTCGTTGGTTTGGCCATGTTGAGAGAATGGATGAGAGTCCAATAACGAAAAAGATATGTAAGAGTGAAATGAATGGTGCGATAGGTAGGCCGAGAAAGTTGCGGTTGAATGTGGTTGAGGAAATCCTTAGGAGGAGGAATATTAGGAGTCTTGAAAACAGGAGGGCGTGCATGAAGCAGTGTATGGGGGTAAATGAGGCAAAAGAGGTTTGCAAGAATGGGTCAATATGGAGGAAATTATTGAAGCAGAGTTAGGTATACAAATGTGTGTCTTTGAGTGAAACTTTGTGACTGTGCCTATCCCGGAAGGGAACGGCGTGATTGGTATGTATGAATGTATGTAAAACCCAAAGAGTGAACTCAATGATGGAAAGTATATCAATACGGAATTTCTTTTCATAACACTGTATGTGTCTCTTTCAACGCACACCATAGTATGTAAATCGCAAGTCCAAATTTCAAGCTTAAATTGACACAAAACCACTGGCTCCAATCACCCACAACTGGGAGAGTCTCGCGCAACGCACGGAAACGCAAGGACATTTTTACTTTTCAGGTTCTGACGGATAAAGTTCTTCAATACATTCTCAACTATGACATTAGCGGGTATTGAGACAAATTATATCGTCAGGTATGTGATAAGAAATGTTCATGGGAAAAATATTAGATTCAAGAGACGATTTTCTTGCTTCGAAAGATACGAACAAAATGAGTCAATTGCAGTTATTTTTGTTCAGTGCATAACGTGTGAGTGAGCCGCGTTTGATAATCTCTGCGCTAAAAATACCGAATCCCATTGTCATTAGATCAATCGCTCCGCTCACTAGCTTAGAAGTATAAAGCATCGCGCGGCAAGTGGCGTGGTCGTCGCTTGCTCTGAAAAAAATCAAAATTTTCAGTTGACGGGTGTGGACCTACGGAGGTGTTGATTGATTCGCATGAATAAATTATGAGCAGTGCTATGATCAGCATTTCACGTGGAATATACTGTTGGAAATATAGTTACCTAACATTAATTATCTCCGGGAAAACCTCGGATTGGCAGACATCTTTTCCATACCTCGGAAAGTATCATTCCAATTACCTATTTACCAAATTTAATCTTGGCGTAAGATTAGCAGATGCCTAATTCAATGCGCTTCCAGGTCAAATTATCAACAAATGTATTGAAGTGGTCAGCAGATCAGTCAGCAGCAGATTTCCTTACCACTGCAAAAATAAATCGACCCGCGCGTCAGCGTCCTGCTTCGATCGCTTAACCTGCTTTCGCTAAACGCTGTCGGCCCCGGTGGCGGCGGAGCTAAGTCCTCGCCTGCTAACCCGTGGGTCGCGGGTTCGAGTCCCGCCTGGGTAGAATATTATCTGCTCAGGACATGGGTGTTTGTGTCTCGTCCGTTGTTACTGTTTTTCACCCGACGTAAATTGGCCCATTGTGCTGTATTCGGGATAGTGAAGAAGATAAATTAACTTTGCGGTGTTGAAAAATCTCAACTGGACTGATTGATAATATCGTTCTTTTGTACGCCATGATTTATTTTGTTTTTTAATGTATAGTATGTATATTGTCGTTCAAATTGCTCACGATTTAGCAAAAAAGGCGTCCGCTGGCAACACATCCATCGGCGCAAAGTTCCGCATCGACAGGCCGGGCGGAGAAAAGGGTGGCTCCTGCGGTTCCTTCGTAGAATATGGACCGTGAGAGGATGGGAGGGGAGATGTTAGAAAAGGAAAGGGGAGGGAAGTGGGCGGCACCTGAGGAGAGGGGTGGAGTCAAACGCGTAGGCCACGCCCAACAATACGCCGCGCATGCGTCCTTCCCCTCCTGCTCCGCAGAAATACTCACCCCACGTTCCTACAAGCTGACGAGGCGATTTAAAATAATTAACCCCATAATTAATTTTTAAAGTATGTGCGGTGTCGCATTGAAAAACTGTGGCGTCTCAAGACCTTCGCTCCCATTACACCTTGTTGGCTTTAAAAGTCATGTATGAGCTGCTCACGATAGCCTTCGCAAACAATAGGAAACATTATACACCGAAGAGGATAGATATAGGTATACTTTCTAATAAGAGTAAAGCTGTTATTACTGGTATTTTTAGGAGGAATACCAAAGGAAGTGAGATAATGAACTCATGGCAGCATTACAAGTCTTAAAAAGACGAAAATAGTTTTCTACACTGATTCGACACTAAGTAGAAGATGAAGCATCGGAAACGGAAAACGAAGCAGCTGCCGAAGAAGTTAGGCAGCCTATGGAAATAAATCATAAGATGCAATTGCCAGTCAACGTCATTTGGGCACGATTTTGGGAAAATAGTTTGTCAAATTACGTTTTCCTTTTATAACCTAAATGCGGCATGAAATCGCCAAATAATTAAGTGTCTGGAAGTGACCGTCTATAGGTGTTTGTTGTAATGCCTGGATTTCTTGTATACCTGTGAATGAATATTAGTACGATAAGTGAATATTGAGTATAAGTTTTTATTTTTTCCTTGATATCTCAAAAAACCTGATTGTAATATCCGCTAGGTTCGGTTACCAGGTGATTATGTATGATACGGTTCATTATAAGTACAATATGGTAAGATTTTACCATGCTGGATTCTTTACTTAAAACTTAAGATTCCGTTTAATAGTTTGTAGCAAGAGAAATGTTAATTATTAAGAGGAAATCAAATGAACGCGGGGTTTTTCGGAAGCTGGAGCTGCGTTTCAAACTACGCGCCCATATTTGACCGTTAACCTTCTAGCTCACGTGTGGCGCTGCTGCGAAATTTTTACGCATCGGGCTCACGGGGCCGTCGCCCGCCTGGATAAGCTCTTACTGCACGAACAAACACAATCAGAGGCAAATGCACAATTTTTCACCCTCACTGTAGAACGTACCTGCGTTACTATTGAACACGAACACGTCTGAGCAAATTACATCCCAGCACTCCTCCTTTATCCTGCCCCGGATTGACCATAAGGCAGACAAGGCACTAGCCTAGAGTGCAAAATTTTTAGGACGGCTTTTCTAGATTTTTATCAGCTAGCAAACGTGCTGAGTCATTACTTTTTAAAGATGTAAAACTTTACTCGATTTGTATCAGCTAACAAACGTGCTTAGTTGTTACTTTTTAAAGATGTAAAACTTTACGGGCCTGGTCGGGATAGTCAGTTTTCCATTACGAATGGAAATGAGGAGCAGAGTTGGCGGGAAATGGGAGGAGGTGATGGCGCCGCGATGATTAGTGCCTTTGTCGGCTTCAAAAAGTAAATCCAGGCCCGCTTTCAACCTCCCGACGGCGGCATACCCCCAACTCCCGAGGCGTGCCAAGCCCAAACTCCACTGGCTTTCCGGATTGCGTCTCCCATGGCATCCCTCCCGAGGACCGCCTCACCGACTCCTCTCAAACCATCCTCGCCTCTCCGCGACGCTCCGGTTGATTCTCCCACGGCGTCTCCCTTGTCTTCGACGTCCGCCGCACCAGACATATCAACCCTCGCGAAATCCACTACAGGATTTGGCCTGCATTCCGGTCGGGCCCCTAGACGGGTGAAATCGCGGAAGGCTGGACATTTAATGTGACGAATGGCACGCCGAGGCGCCAGTCGGAGAAAGAGGGAGACCAATGGCGGGGGAGTGAGACGTTTTAATGATAAGACTTCGGAGGGGAAGACGGTACGAGTGGCGATTCAGCGTGGGAATTGTGGCCGGCCGTTATTACATTTGGCCAATTGGCACAGAAGGCAAGAAATGATTACGGAAGCGCACTCTCAATTTCCAACACAACTTTGATCAATAAAAAATATTAGTGGACATTTACTTGAAAGTGTTTGATTTCCGATATGGAGAGGTTCCACAAAGTGAAGCCTGAATTTATTAGTCACAACTTTGATGCTTGATACCTCGGCACACCATTGGCCAAATGCAGTAACGGCCGGCCACAATTCCCACGCTGAATCGCCACCCGTTCCGTCTTCCCCTCCGAAGTCTTATCATCAAAACGTCTCACTCCCCCGCCATTGGTCTCCCTCTTTCTCCGACTGGCGCCGCGGTTTTCCTTCCCCCACGGCGCCTGGAGTCTAAAAGACTAGACACGCCGCGGCGTGCCATTCGTCACATTAAATGTCCAGTCTTTTTAGATTCCAGACACTCCAGTCATTATTGAGAGGGTGCGGAATGTATTCTCCGTATTTTAATCATTTTATCTTGTAATTACCTTAATTCAGATATATCGAGGAGAACATACATACAAAACATATGCCGCAGAGCGTTAAAGAAACTAGGTTTTGTTAAGCGTAAAATAGGAAGGTCCTCGGATGAAAAAGTCAAAGAGAGATGCTACTTCCCTCTGGTTAGGCCACACCTCGAATACGCCGCGGGCATTTGGGACCCTGGTAATAAAGATTTAACCAAAAAAATTAACAAAATACAAAGAAAAGCAGTGCGCTTCGTTCAAAACTGCTACGAACGAACATATAGGGTCTCATAACTGTTAGAGGGATTATAGTGGGAGCCACTAGAGACTCGGGGGCTGCACGCTAGGCTTAGGCTGCTTGATAAATTCAGAACTGGTGTATTTCAGAGCAACACAGAGAATATAATATTGACGCCCCACTACATTTCTAGGTCTGACAGATGCTATACAATAAGAGAGATACTCTGCCGAACAGTTAGGTACAAAAACTCGTTCTTACTGCGCACAATAAGCTACCACAATTAAAACTAAGCTCCTCTAAATACACTATAGTACATGTCACCATTTCACCTCCAAAAATTTTACATCTTTACTCGGCTGGTGACCTACCACCCCCTGCCACACGCCCATGCGGCGGCTCGCGGGGTAGTATGTAGATGTAGATATTGTTCAGTGTGATTTCTCTTAGTGCTAAGGAGATTGATCATTTCCAAAAAAAATTAGCCGGAAACTCGTTCCTAAGCTCTCATGAGCTTCGTTCTATCCGTCAAGCTTATTATCAAAATCCTAGAAGCGAATAAAAAAATTCGTAAAGGTCATTTTCATTGCTCTGTCTATTTTTTTGCGTTTCTTGTGCTATCATAGTCGAGTCTTTTACCGTGGCCAGTGACTCTGACAATCATGCACTTCTTCGTGATGGAGACCCAACACTTTTCTGCGCTAGCATCGAACAGTCACGAATTCAAAACAGCCCATCACCAGTGGTTTTCTATTTTCCCTTGAAATATCAATAATTATTAGGATCTAGTTACGAATCCCTTTTCCGTCCACAATGCACATTATTCTTCATCTCTTTCGCCTTTCATCGTTTCGGAGCGCATTATATTCCTCTTTAACGCAACTTTTCCACTGTGTGTTTTTGGGTTTGAATTTAGAATTTTCTCTTTATGCACAGGCATATATTTTACTCCCTCACTTTCATTTCCTTCCCTTGAAATAAAAAAAACTTGTGGTGAGTCTCCTGATTTTCAATCGCTAAGACGCTGACATTGGAAACAGTTGTTCTCTGAAAGATTCTCTGAAACTAATGACGTTATCGATTATAAAATATCCCGTAAAATTGAGACTTTTAAAAAAGGCACCACGCGAGACTCGTGGATTGTACCTAATTGAGATTTTCAGAAATTTAATCAATCCGATTAGCGTACCTTTTGCAATCCTTTTTGCAATCCTTAATCAATCCTTTAGCGTATCCGTTTTTGGGGGCGGCAGTTTCGCCTGCCTTCTGGCTGGCTTCGTCGGGTCCTAAGTCCAGTTCATCAGGTCCTAAATTTGGGACCTGACGAACCAGTCAGTGTCAGTACACTGCATATACCTCCTAGTGGTGGGTCGCGGGCAACGGTATGCTGGCTCTCAAGGTTGTTCTTGCAGAAGGGATCCTAGCTTGAGTAGAATAGTGAAAGCGGGCCTAGGGTATTACTATGCTTTGGTTTCTCTTGTGGTATACTGGCGAAAATGTGCTAAAACTGACCAGTAGAGCGCCGTAACCGTAAGCAGGGAAAGCTGCACGTGGTACGGGCACTGCAAAGGCTGGTAACCTTGCATACTCTCTTACAACTTTCTCATAACAGTCACGAAGTAGCCTCGGACAGCCGAAGCCACGATGGGCGGCGGAAGCCGAATAAGGTTGGAAATCCATCCATGAGCAATTCAGGGTGTCAGGGAGGCGGATGGAACAAATGCGACGAGCGTCGATTGGAGTGGAGGCGGGGGAGCGATCGGATATCGAATTGATGCGAACACCCCCTGGGTGTGGGTGTGGGGGGCGCGGGGAGTGTGATGAGGTGCTGTGGGCGCCCGATCGAGGCAGCCAATCGCGGCTCTCCCTCCTCTTTACCTTCTCTTCCCTTCCTCCGCATCGCTCTCATTTTCGCTTTTCATTTCTGCCCGTCCCACGGTGTCTTTTCCCGTCGTCTACTTCATTCGTTCACTTAGCCTTTGCTTTGAGAGTTACAACCCCTTATTTTGTCGCATCAATTGATTCTTCCTTACTTGAGATTCATCCCCACAGGCAGTCGAACTTCTTCGGATAAACCTTCATTTTACTTCCATTAAAGCTCCATCACACTTTTAATTTCTCATCCGGGGGTCTTCTCATTCATCATCATTCATCATTGTGATTCTGTCCTTGGACAGGTTTCAACGGTACTGCCTCCACAGCACTCTGTCCTGGGCCTCTCTCTTCATCTCTTCATAGCTCCTTCCTTTTTTGATGTCTGTCAGCATTCCGTGCCTCCTCCTTCCTCTTCCTCTCTTCCCTTCTATTTTCCTTTCTATAATTAATTTCTTAACACTATTCCTCCTTAAAATGTGCCCAATCCAATTATAGTCTTCCTCTTTTTCATTTCTCTCAAGATACTCCTTTCTTCTCCAATCTTCCTCAGCACCTCATCATTCTCATGAAACGCACCTTGAGAATGACATTAAGTGTCGAAACCATGGTCGGTACTTTTTAAACAGTGTGGAAATTTACTATCGTCTTTTTATTCTTACCAGCATGGACCTCATCATTCCCAACACTATCTTCCCACCCAATTCTCTCCATTCTTCGCCACAGCCACATCCCAAAGCTTTCCAAGTACTTTTCTTCTCTCTTCTTCAAGGTCAATGTTTCGCACCCGTAGAGTAAAATGCTCCATATGAAGCATTTTGCGAATCTTTTCCTTATATCTGTCCTGACCTTCCTCGATGTCACCTGTTCCTTAATCTTGCCAAATGTTCTTCCCTTCTATTTTCCCTTCTATAATTAATTTCATAACACTATTCCTCCTTAAAATATGCCCAATCCAATTATAGTCTTCCTCTTTTTCACTTCTCTCAAGATACTCCTTTCTTCTCCAATCTTCCTCAGCACCTCATCATTACCGTCTTTCCCTTGCGCAATTCTGCTTTTAATTTCCTCTCATTATACTCTTGACAAATCCTAGTTTCTTCACTTCTGTGCCGCATACGTTTCGTATGTGTGTTCCCCACGACATACCTTAAGTTAGGGTTATACCTTTATCTAAAGACTTTCTGTTTACTCCGCGCCAAGTGAAGATACGGTGTTGGCGTGGTGACTTCCACGAGAGGTGTTATGGGGTGAATTTACTAAGATTTAGTCTTAGCTTCCACCTCTGGCACCATGTCGCTTAGGTCCAATGATACAACATCTGAAGCCACATTTAAGTGGATTTCGCGGTAGATGGCCGCATCGTCAACAAAAAATCTTAGTTTATTACCAACTCGAGAACTTAAATCATTGATATAAATTATGAATAAAAATGGGGAACCGGAGATTTGATGAGGTTCTAAGAACCGAATGGGATTGACCAATCACTGGTCGAAATTAATATTATTTTGAAGGTTATGACATCTACCAAAACTCATCCCCGGAGGATATCGCCGAAACACAAACCATAAGCATACTAGTCTACTTGGCAGTGGTAAAAGGAAGAAATAATCGCACCCAGGTGAATCAGAGTTTGCCAGTACAATAGAGGGTGCCAGAAAGAATGGCAAGCTCAGAGTTTTAGTAGATTTCAAGGTTCTAAATAAACGGGTCGTGAAGGAGCATTAATGGTACCGTTGATCGAAGATATACGAGTTTAAAAAATATATACTCTGATCATCCTCATACAAGGGTTAAGGTAAGAAACTCTAACCTCCATTCATCTTATTTCAGTTGTTGAATTCTTATTCAGCAAGCAAGATTAGTATATTAGAAACAAAATAATGGATGAAATTTCATTTCTCTTCTGAGGATTTCTAGCGATCTTCGCGTTGAAAATATTGATGATGGAACCGCAGGACCACGAAGGACCGTCTCTTCCACAGACCATATCAAATATTGAGAGGGCTTCGTGGGGCCTTTCTGCTCGGAGACAGCGGCGTTGACACCGAGGGCGACGGACTGACAAATCGTCCGAGTGAGGGAGGAGGCGGACGACCTTCGCCAGGGCCGACAGGGTGACAAGGGCCTCTTGTCTGTGAAAAGGGACGCGCAGCCCCGAGAGCGAAGGACGAGGAAGACCGTTGGTGGGGAAGGGAGACAGAAGTTTTGGTGATAAGGCTTCGGAGGAGAAGAGAGAAGCGACTCGCGTGGGAGTTGTGTCCGGGCGGCCGATTCGTCATTTGGTCAGTGGTGTGCCGAGACTAACTACGTCCCATTTGGAATTGTGCGCTCTCACATTCATTTCTCGGGTCCCGGGCAGTCCCCCACTCTACCAAGCACGGTTTCTCGTCGAAATAGCATTCGGTGATCACAACGGAGTGGAAATTTTACTACTGTGTTATCTCAGCACTTCTCAGCAGCTGGTGTGTGCTCAGTGGAATACTGGAGTCGCCCGGAGGAATACGTCGGCCGCAAAACCAGTATGCGACATACATTTCCATCTTGAGACTGAATAGGAGTTACTAGACGGGAGAAGTTGTTCGTATTCCTTCTACTTCTCGTGCTTTTCAACATATCTACAGATGAAGAAACTTCAAGCGAGGCGTGGAAATGGCTCAAGGACAACACCAGAGAATGGAAAGGGTAAGTAAAAAATAATCGAAAATGATGAATTTTTCGAGAGTCAGCTAGTTAGCCAAGGGATTGTCATTACGTTTGAGAGCATTCGTGGGTGAGTTTGAGGGTATTGGGTGGACATTCACTCATTAGGAATATTTAGTACATCTTCATATCATGGATTAGGGTACTGAGGATATAAGAGGAGAAAGTGCTAGCCATAGAATTATATACAATGAGAAATGACTTGAAAAGGTGGGCCCGGAAAATACCTTTAACGCTTTGAGTGCGGCATGACGTGATGTCACGTCATGGCTGTCTTTACGCTGGTGCTGATGACGTGATATCACGTCATGGGTACAGTGAGTGCTCCAGCTTTCACTAGGGAACTTTCACTAGGCCACCTAGTGATAGCGAGGGAACACTCACGGTACCCATGACGTGATATCACGTCATCAGCACCAGCGTAAAGACAACCATGACGTGAAATCACGTCATGCCGCACTCAAAGACTTAAGGGCTAAAATTAGTTCGGCAATTGATTGCTTGAAGTTTCGACCACCAGGTTATATCACGTGCGCCATAGATAGGGAAGTTGGCAAGGGAAAAGTCATTGGGAAAAGGAGGGAGGGTGGAGGGAAACCTAGCGTCGGAATTAGCCTAATTTAAACGAAAGGCGAAAAGGCGTCAGTTTAACGTCCCATCCGACGGACGGAGGACAGAACTTGAAGTGTTCTGTTCCAAACAGCACTCAGGTAGCGGTTGGGGTATCGCATAAAAGGCTCTCCTCCAACGCCGGGATTCGAACCCAGGCCCTCCAAGGAAGCCAATTCTTTAGACTCGACACCAACACGGATCCGACAAGAAAAACATTGGAGTAATAATTGCTTCAGAGGGTGATGTTGAGGAGTGTGGTTACATAATTTGAGCTTTGATAAAAGACGAATAGTCTGTAACAAAAGAACATGAGTGTGGCGGAGTTATGGACAAATATTCATTCTACATACAACCCTGCGAGTCGTCACATGGGCGTGAGGCAGGGCGGACACTAGCCTTGAAAAGGTACAAAGGATGAGGTTTTGGGAGGTGAAATGATGAAATGTATCACGGATGTGTTTTAAGTGAAGCTCCGGTTTTACTATGGTCTCTTTTTATGCGTAGAAAAAACGAATTTTCGTACCTATCTGTTCGGCAAAGTATTTCTCTTATTTTATTGCTTCTGTTGGACCTAGACGTGTAGTGTGGCGACAAAACGATATTCTCTGCGTCGCTTTGGAACACACCTGTTCTGAATTTCTCAAGCGAAACAAGTCTAGTACGTAGCCTCCGAGTCTCTAGCGGCTCCCAAACCTGATCCCTCTTGTTGGGTTTATCCACCTTGACAGTGGCTTTGTCAGTATGACTTCGTCTCATGTGCTCCAATGAAAACTTGAGGCGTGAACATCTAGTTCGCATTAGCCCCCCTCAGAATTCGTCTTGAAGGCTGATCCCTCTAAAAGCTATGTAGCGCTATAAGTGCACTCGTTGCCGTTTTGAACGAAGCGCGCAGTTTTCCTTTGTATATTATTAATGGTTTTGTTAAATCTTTCTCTTCAGGATCCCAAATACTCGTGGTTTATTTTGTGTGGCCTTACCACGGAAAATTAGTACCTCCCTTTTTTTCATCCGAAGACCTTCCTGTCATACGCGTGAAAAATCCTATTTTTTTAATGCTGTGCCGTATATGTTTTGTACGTCTGTTCCGCGCGATATATCTGAAATTACGATAATTCCAAGGTATTTAACTTTCTATTCATTCCACCCACAGTGTGCACATAGCGTTGGTGTGATGACTTACGCAAGAAATGTACTGTGGTGTATTTACTAAGAATTAATTCTAGCCTCCACTTACAGCCCCACGTGTGGACGTAGTTTAGGTCCGATGATAGGACTTCTTAGTCCGCAGTGTCGCTGATTTTCCCGTTAGATGAACGTATCATCTGCGAATAACCCTAGTACCAACTCGAGAACTTAGGTCATTTATTTAAATTTTGTATTAAAGAGGGCCGAATACGCTTCCTTGTGGAACACCGGATGTGACTCCAAACATCGGAGCTAATACCATCAACAGCTGCTGTTTGTTTTCGATCCCTGAGTAAGCCCCTTATCCAATTCACTATTTTTTTATTAACTCCGCACTGTAGGAAACATGGTGGCGGGTGGTCCAAAAGGAATAACTCCGAACTCTCAGGTTAATCGCTTCGTTTATTAATATTCAATACTCTCCAATATAACATTCCTCGATGGGAAGACACGACCGGTCGCCATAACGCACTCAACGCCGCTTCCCAACCACCATATCGCTCCCGAGGTCCTCATCATCCATATCCCTATCTTCCTTATCCCCAAAGCCCTTATCCTTAACCTCCTCACTCTTATCCTCCTAATATTCGACGAAGACCTTTTTGGCACCTCACAGATAGAGCTGCAATCAAGTGGCGGATAGCGGAGTGGCATATTGCGACACTCATAACACTACTACGACTGCTACAGCATGATTGCAATTTATAAATGAATTTTTTTGTGAGTTACTTCATTGGATAACTTCTTGAAATCAAGAAATATCGCGTCGACTTGCTTTTTTGATTCACCTGATTTTAGGATGCCGTGAAGGGAGAGCGCAAGCTGTGTTTTGCAGGACCTGCCTCTACGGAAGCTATGCTGACTGCCATGTAAGACGTTACGATTATCCAGGAATGTCATAATATTGCTGACGATGTGTTCGAGGTTCTTGCATAAAAATGATGTTAGCGATATTGGCCGGTAAATTCCAGGGTCACTTCTATTTCCTTTCTCAAAGATCGGTGTGACGTTGGCTACTCTCAAGTCTTGGGCACCTTGCCTTCGGATAATGATTTGCTGAATATAATTTCTAGGAATGATGCATTCTGTGGCACTAACTCCTTGAGCACGCGTGAATGTATTCCTTCTGGACTTTGGGACTTGTTACTTTTAATCGAATGCAGGTGTTTAGTTACTCCATCACGTTTGATAGCTATGTCAGCCATCGGCTTATTAATGTTCGGAATTTCCGAATTATGTACTGTGTCATAATTAGTGTATATTCCATCGAAGAAGTGGTTCAAATAACATGGCTTTGTCGATTGAGTTGGTGAATGCATTGCCGTTTTTAAAAAATAATAATAACTTTACTGTGAAAGACTCGCACTGGAGATCTCTCGCGTAAGACTAGAATGACTCGGGGCTTTCATCTAGTAATTCACGGAGGATTTTTTCTTGAAGTTCCGTAGATCAGTACGTGTTATTTTCTTCATTTTTTTAGCGATGATCACCGTAAATTTCTCTCTCCGCAAATTCCGTTGTTGTGTTACCTCACTCAATATAATTTTCACATAAGTTGCGTGATTGTCTCTATCTCCTGAGCTCCCGCCTAACTTCGTGGTTATACCAACAGAGTTCTTTACTCTCATATTTGAATTTTTATGTAATATGTTCCTCGATTTCTTCTTGCAGAATTTCCAAAAAATATCTCCACGATACTTTGGTGCTCTCGTCTTTTGCTGTAGTTGCAAATTTCGTAAATGAAGCTTCAAACGTTTCTCCATATTTGATGCAGTCGCATGTTTCTAGTGAGTAGACTTTACGTTAAGATTTCACAGGGGGCTCTACTGTTGTTTTCAATGTCGTACAAATTAATTTATGGTCATTAATTCCTTAAGTATATTGACTACTTTAATCATTGTAGGGTGACTGACTGCTAAAAGGTCCATTAATTTATTTCCTCTCTTAAGTTTGTTTACTATTTGAGTTTGTGAAGGTGTAAAAGTGCATTGAGTAAGGCCTCGCTTATATAATGCTTCCTTGAAATCGTTTCTACACTCCAGGTTACCCAATTCATAACCGGGAGGTTGTAGACGGACAAGCATAAGTAGGCACAAATAATCAACTATTTTGTGCAGGTTAGACGAAACAGGAATTCAACTTAGAATATTCATTCGCGCGATTGAAAAAAAAGAGAGATATTGCGTTGGCTGAGATATTTTTTGGTAATAAGATGTTGCAGACCGCAATGGAAGGGAAACCTATAGATTAAATCGAAAGAGATTGGAGAGTAAAGAGCAACTTGTGTCTTAAAGTGGGAGGCGCAAAGAAGTCATGGCCAAAGAATAAAGCATTTCATTACATTAAATTACACAAATACGACTCAGGCCCTAAACATGACGGAAACACCGGCGCCCGCCTGATTTTCGAAATTAGAGGAGTGAACACCCAATTAGTTTCGAGGGCTGTTGCTCTTGATTGCGGTTGGCACGAAGTAGATATACGCCAAACGTCAGATTTCGTAAGCACAAGAGCGGAAACTAAAAAGAAAAGAACATCGTAGTCAACTATATTCCAAACTCTCATCCGCTGATACCTGCAGAGTCATCAGCTGTTTAAGTTGTACAATGCCATTCCAATGTATTTGAAAAGGAGACCGCAGTATTGCGCAAGGTCGACGAAATCAAGAGTGAACATCTTGCCTTAAACAAATAAATTAGATCTAAGGCAACCATTGACTTTCAATCGCTGCCAGAACGGCGTGCTGTCGGCTAGTACTAAGCGTACAAAAATTGCCGCAGGGCAACATTGAGTACGGTATTTTTATTCAAATGAGTTAAATTTTTATAATTATCTTCAAAATGAAAACTAGATGCGCAATTTTTTACAAATAGTTTATCAAATCAAACAAAGTATACATTTTAAAATGAACCTCAGTTGAATAAAAAAAATATATTGGTGATTAAACATTTGACATCCAACGCAATAGAAACTCTCAAAAACAGCCTTGCAGTCTTGGCAGATGTACTTCAGTACAGAATGCATTAATAAGCAGGGGATGTCCTATGAAACGCACGAATAACGTAAAATAAATTCATAAAAGTGAAGGCGGTCGAAAGTAATTTAAACGCAGAGACAAATGACGTGACACGTTTTTAAATGTAGGAAAATTTTGAATTTATAAGTTGCAATGATACCCGTGATTCCGTTGCTCACAACGGGAGAGGTAACTCGCTATCGAAAGGCATAGTCGGCACAGTTATCAACGGAAAGCCCCTGAAGAATTACATGATTCGCATCGTATTATTTTAATCCAAATGTTTGGGATTAGGACGGAAAGTTTATCGAGAATCTGTTCACACCACGGAGTAGTCCCTACTGGCTGGTCAATTGTTTGATGTGCAGTGTACCAGAATATTGCGATGAAGTGAAAGAAAGGGCCCTGCAAGTGCAAAAAATCTGAATCATTTACTCTAAATTTCACTAATACCTGCCTTCAACCCGTAGATTACTTCAAATGTAAAAAGATCTAATGTTTTTAGCTGCTATGTAATGAAGCGACCGATAGTTCGGGTTCTTTTGGAATTTAAATATTAAAAAATAGATTCGTCCTGGGGAGAAATGGAAGTTACCTTTTTTGGCTCGGCTTAAACGGTTTAGAGAAACTTAAAACATCGGGCTCAGCATTGATGCAGATTGCATTTGAAGTATGTCTACTTAGAAAGCAGGGGATGGGGAGGCCAAAGATGATTTTTACGCGAGAAAATTATTAGCTTTTTAGTCGACCATCGAGCGACATTCAGGTAATTTATGGCATGAGAGGATTTAATTGATTCTCTCGTTTTAGAAAATATTCAAACATTGTTGGTGAAATTTTTTAAGAAATTGCCATGAGAAAAATTCGGCCTGGGATTTCGGAAACTCTGGTTCCTACTCCGTGGTTCACACACCGGGGCAGAGTTTCACCCTGGTCACAAACTCCACATTCGTTCACGGCCGTTAGCATTACTGGCAGTATTGCCAGATTTTTCGACCCTCAACCCGCCACCAGAGCGTCCTAAACCCGCCCAACCCGCCAAATCCCCATCTTTTCTCGCCGCACGAAAAGATTTAAACAAAATCTAATATATAACGACCAGGTGATTGAATTTAGATATGGAAATAAACATACTCTACTCACTTGCAGGAAGGTTTCTCGGGTTTTCCACCGGTTGATATTCTGCATCTCTCCCGCAGGGAGAGATGCAGAATATCAACCGGTGGAAAACCCGAGAAACCTTCCTGCAACTGATACACCGGGAAAACCTGAGATCATACATACTCTACTCACCTCTACTTACCAACTTTCCAAACACCCAGTACCTTCCGTCACTTCCTTCAATGATTTAGGGGTCACCTTTGACCAAAAGCTCCTTTTTAGAGAGCATATTTCTTCAATTTCTAAAAAAGCTATGTCCATAGTTGGGATTCTATTCAGACTTAATGAAATTACCGACCCTTTTGCCCTTAAATCTGTGTTTCTTGGTTCTGTACTGCCCATCCTTGAGTACTGTTCTCCCACCTGGTTAACTGCCTCCCCCACTACACTTAAAATACTCAACTTAATTTCTTTTTAGCCATAGTCCGGCATCGCGCGCCCTCCCTTAGACACAGCTCTCTAGTTAAAATTCTTTAGTCTCTCACATCTCCCACATCGCCGGCTAATTTCCGACCTAAAATTCCTTCACTCTATCATGAACGGGTCCCTCCGTTCTGATCATCTTCTGGAATATTTTTACTGCAAGAAAAAACATTTTACATTAAGTACTGTCGTGAATAATAGCACTTATCACCAAATTTTCTACTTTTCCTGGTGTCTTGAAGTAGAGATGTATCAAAATTTTTTTCCGCAAATTCCAAAAATGACCCACAAAATTTTTTATCACATCAGGTATTATTTATAAAATCACGGAAATATAAAATTTAAAACATATTGATGATTTAATGTTATTGCTTAGTATGAAATATTTTTAATGAGTGAAAATGTTTTCTTGTGGGACAGGATGAGTGCTTAAGTATTGATTATCATATGTGCATTGCAAATAGAAAAACATTTATCTCCAATATGAATAAAGTCACTCTGTTTTACATGCGCAAAGGCGGAAACCTGAGGGAAAAAAGATTAACTTTTCTGCAATATTGCCATTTTTTTGTTGTTGTTTGAAATAGAAATCAATGAATTGAAATGGATTTTTTCTGCAGATTCTACATTATTTTGTGACATTCGGTTTCACGTCAGGTTTTTTCGTCGATCACAGAAATGTGAAAAACAGATAATATAATTTCTCATACGTGACTTATTTTGTTTTCTTGACCAGTATGAATTAATGTTTCTTATTTCTGGAGTTTTAGTCAATGAATAAATATTAATTTATTCTCCAGCCAAAGTTTCGCAAATTTTTATAGGCATCATCAGGGCTAAAATAATACACGTTGCAATGGTCTAAGTATAAATATCGCGAAATTTTCATGAAGAGTAAATTTTCAATGGGTAAATTTAATGAAATATAACATACAATCATACTGCAAGTGAATGATGTTATTAACAGTGAAATACATGTATAAAAATTTTTAGAACCATGAAACCAAATTTTCACGAGAAGCTAATGTGTGAATAATCGATTTTAAGTTTAAAACACAATCAGAATCTCAGAATAAGACAACCTATGAGTGCACCGTATCTCGGACAAGCATATGCAAACAAACATCATTATTATTTTGACATTTATAACTCAAAAATAACAACCCATGTTCCACACTACTTAATAAACAGAAAATGTAATATAAAAACATAACTCACCACTGAGCAATGGGTCCTCTTCCCATTCTTCTTTATACTTCTTTACTTACTTCGCCCACTTTCCCATGCCTGAAATTTTCAATGACGTTTGTGAGGTCCGAAAGCTAGAGATTGACCTAATGTGGACTGCCACTTCCGAAGAAAAGTGTACGACTGAAGGAAACGACAAGGATAAGGGTTTTCGCCGTAAGTTACAATAATGGTTCCCTGAGACCCAGGAATATTTTATGTAACCTTTTGTCGCAGGATCTCTTTCAGTCTGTCATGCTCCCATCGCTCAATGTATTACAGTGTAGTAGGCGATGGTTCTGCGTTTGAGAAAATCGTACCAATGAAACAGTTGCGTGTGGTTCCTCGGTTCCCTGGGCATAGACAATGTTTGATAATCCGTTTGAGATCAAAAGAACCAAGTGATTCAACTGATCTCCTAGGGACAAAAGGAAGCTATTTCACCGCAGCGTATCTTGTAAAAGGCCTCTGCCTGAAACCTGTGGCAACTGTATTTGCAAAAAAATGTGTTGAAGACTGAAGTTCACAGGTCTTAGTTCCTCATTTCTCCTCACTATATTTCTCTCTACCCCTAAAAATAGCCATATTAATACCATTAACGTCTTATAAATAATCAGTTTCATAACACTACTGCGATGAGCAGTTTTGGAAGTGTTTTGAAAAACAACTATTCGTATTTTTAATGATTTCTATCCATGCGACATGTTTATGGTCAAATACTTTATTTGACTGCCATCTTTTACCTCATTGAATTTTGCTTTTTCAATGAGGAATAACTTCATTGTAAGTTCTAATGTTCAATGCTCCATTAGAAAATTATTTTTTTTTCTTTGAAATTTGTTACTTTTTATACAGGAAGCATTCTATTAATACAAAACATATTTTAGAAGTGCTTAAATTAATTATTAAATAATGTATTTATCTAATTCTCAACAAATGACAAATATTGCTACCTGCTCGATCATTTTGGTAGGGATTCGCGTCTGGACTCTAGTCAGTGATGCTTTGCTGTTGCTGGCTCAAAAGCTCATTGACAGTATTAATAATCATTCCAAAGAAACAGAGAGCATTTTTCGAATAGTTCAAAATTTGAAACGGAGTGTGTTAAGCTTTCCTCGGAACCATCTATCTCTTCAAATGTGATGCACCCAGTATTCTCGTTATCTTTGCTTTCTTCTTTTCCTTCTTTAAATAATGTGTGAAATACTAGTAGAACTCGTTAAAACTTATTTATTTCTGATTTATTGATCGCTCTCTGCAACTCAGGCCTACCTACTATCGATATTTTTCGCGGAAATCTGCCGACCGCGGGACCGATTGCACTCAGACTACCACCTAAATCAATTAAGTAATAACAGCCTGTGTGCTCAACTTCAACCTGACCTAACATCTACATCTACATAATACCCTGCGAGCCACCTCAAGGGTGTTTGGCAGGGGGAAACGGTCGTACTATTGTTGACGGTCGAATTATTGTTTATTCCTAACGTTTTCGTGAGTTCTACGGTATCTATCGGTATAAAATAGTGAAGTTAAGGATATTTTTAGGTACCCGCCGAGTTACCGGGGAGAATGACCCAACCAGCCCAAGTTGGCTGGAACCCGCCAAATGAAGTTTTTACCCGCCAGCAGAGCCTCTCAACCCGCCCAATCAGGCATCACTGATTACTAGAACGCGCGGCTGCGCAATTTTCCCGACAAGCTCTTTCGATATCGGGCAGCATAGTCACCCGCCGCCACGCATAAACGCGCGAACTGGGTTATCGACCAGCTCATTGGTGGGTATTAATGCAGACTTGTTCATAAGCCTCTCATTTCCCGGCCATCTTTCAAGTCTCTCTCTCGAGTTCCTCAAACTCTCTGTCTCTCCTTATATCGTCAAACATCCGTATCCCACTCCATCCTTGTCCACGCCTTCTCAGCGTTCTCCCATCAACTACCCACTTCAGCTCGCCCTCATCTCCCAAAACGTCCTTCATTCATTTTTTCTGTCTTCTCTGAATCTCCGCCACAAACTTCCTCTGCTCTTCCATGATATCCAACGCTTCCTCTTCCTTACTATTCAGCTCATCCTCTCAATTTATCTCTCCAAACTCACAAGCCACCCATTTGCACACATCCTGCCTCTCAACTGATCAATTTTTCAGTCCATATAGCGCCACTTTCTACGTAAAAGTTTTCACCTATCTTTGCCTTACGGGGGATCGGGTTGGTGTGGTGGCTAGAGTACTGGCTAACCACACGGACGGCCAGAGTTCAAATCCCTGCAGAGGAGGATGTTTTTCAGAGGAAACCCGATTCCTACTTGAGTGTCTTGTGGAGGGCACTTTAAGTACAGTACTCCGTCTGTCGGATGAGACGTTAAACTGTGGTTCCCTTGGCGCCTTTCTATAAGAGCAGGCTAATGCCGACGCCGGGTTTCTATCCACCCTTCCTCCCTTACCTGTCCCCTATGACGCCAATGACCTTAGCCGTCGCTCGCCTCCCCAAATATCCAATCCCATCCAATCTTTGCCTTACGTCTCCTATCAGAAGCTCATCAATTCCGTTCTCCAAAATAATCCCTTTACTGGAGCAATTCTACACCTGATGTCTCTACCATGGTGTTAACTTTTCTCCAAAATACTGCCTGATAAGAACGTAAACAAATAAAAAAGTGGGGCCTGCGTGGACGGGAGGGCGGCCGGAGGAGGCGAGAGGGAGCGGACTTGGCGCCCGGGGCGCCGTTCCCAAATATCCGAAGTCCCCCCCCCCCTTCGTTTCCCTTCTCTCTCTTCCTCGTGCTCTTTCCGGAACCCTTCTCACGGGTCAAAAGCGCTTTAAGTCGCCGCGAAACGAGTGTAAAGCGTGGAAGACCGAAGGACCAAAGGAATTACTTTTCCTTTTAATTCCTCGGCCGGGTTTGAAGTCGCGGCGAGCGGCCGATGTCAGCCGCGTGACACCGAAATTCCCGGCTGCGTAAACAGATCGGTCGTGCCGAGTGCGGCCTCACTCCGCACGCCTCCCCTTCCGCTCCCCACAAAGAGGCGGCGGCGGCGGGCCGCCTTCTCCTCCCGCGCGCGGGCCGCCGCCGCCGACGCCTCCTCCTCCCTCTCCTCCCCCACCTCATCTCCTTTCCTCCCCCACTCCCCCCTCATCGCACGCCATTCCACTCCGCAGCCCTCGCCCGTGGCATTTCAAAAATCTAACCAGGGTCTCCTTCACGAGGAAAATGGCAAACGTGTAACGGAGATTGAAATACCAGTGCGCACAGCGGACGGTGGGAATCGATTCGGTTGAATCCTGCGTTAAGGTAGTCAGAGCGAGATAGTTCCCAAGTTATCATAGAGATCATATTCGAAGCATACGTTTTAATTTCACCAGCTGTACGACACATGAATTAAATATTGCATTATCAATGGTACAAAATTTATTATATAATATAATTATCCGCAAACATTGCATTTATGCATGGTATCAGACCGAAAACTAATTCTAATCCTAATTCGCGTAAAATGTGTGTGAAAAGGCATGACTTAGTTCTTCGAATCTAATATATGACGCGGCTTTCAACGAGGGGATAGAATGACTATTAAGGAGTCCGAGCGAGATAGTTCCCTAGTCATAATAGAGACCATATTACAATTATAAGTTTTAATTACACCTGCTGTGGGACGCATCAATTACATATTGCATTATTAATGGTGCAATGATATAGTTTTATATGACAGAAATGGTAAGTAATTAAATGAAAATATCTAAATAAGTCTTTAACTCGACTAATTTTTTTCGCGCGGTTCGTTTGAAACTCCTTCTAAACGGAAGATTTTTTGTGATACCCAGGAACCTATTGCGGTGACAATATGATTAATTTTCAAAAACACTTGAGAAACCATAAAAACTACACGCTTTAAAACTTTAGTTTTTCTACGACATCAAAGTATTAGAAATTCTTCATTTTGTAAATAATGTCTCTCTGGAGTGCATACACGTACTATTTCCCATGTAAAAGGGATGGTATTTTTCGTCAAATACATCGGAAAGTAATGTGGTAGGGGATAAAATTTTTGGTGTCATTAGAAGGGTGAGATAGTTTTCTTTAAAATGAGACCAAATTCATTGATTTCTAGGTGAAATGATATTTTTCTCGAACTACCTTAAAACGCGCTATCTAAAGTCTAGATCTGATTAAAATCCATGCGGTGTCATTTTCTAAATATCTGATTCAGAGAATCCGCGGGGAAATACCGAAGGGAAGCTGACGGAGACATCCCCAGTCCCATAGTATTCACCACTGAACGAATAGGTGCGGCGCATTGCAAGGAGGGAATGACACATAAGCATTACTTTTTCAGGGCAACATAGGGATTCATCCACTATTAAGTTATCCACATCCAATCAATGTGCTCCAAGAAATCACACTTAAGATCATTTTTATTTTTTTTAGTAAAGTTTGAAAGTGTTTTTTAAAAGAAAGGTCTTAGGCTTCCCCGGTGTATGTAGTCATTGAAAGTTATTCGGGCTTCCCACCGGGCGGTCAAACTCACCATCTCGGACGACGTTTCGAAGAACGACTCGCCCATCGTCATCGGGGCATGTTTTGCATCGTCAACTGGTCCGGCTTATATACCATTTGGCATACCTATGGTCAGGTGTCTCGTGATTCAAAAGATAGCTTTTATCTCGACCAATCACGAGACACCTGTCCATATGCCTATATTAGGATCGTAAACCGTAAGGAACCGTAGATTAGGATTCGTAAAAAGGGTTCTAGGCAAATGCGATGAGAGAGTACGAGAAAGAAGCTATTTTACACTTGTCAGGCCTCATTTAGAATATGCCGCTAGTATATGGGATCCGTACGAGGAAGGTATGATAAAAGAATTAGAACGCGTGCAAAGGAGATCAGCTAGGTTTGTTAAAGGCCGTTGTGATAATTGTATAAGTGTTACGAGTTTAATAGAAGAACTAGGATGGGAATTACTATCAGAACGCAGGTTAAAATTTAGGTTAAACCTTTTAAGTAAATTCGAAACAGAGTTGTTCACAGATGACGTTAGATATATATTAAGAACCCCTGCGGATTATGCTAGGTTGGATCAGATTAACAAGATTAGAGAGATAGATTGTCGTACCGATATATTTTAAATGTCATTTTTCCCGAGTACTATAAGAGAGAACAATAGGCAGCGTAGCAAAGGGATAGGTAGGTGAAATATAGTTAGAGTAGTCTGTAGTGTATGATGCATGTAATAACAACCAATAATCCCTTCCTCATTATGTAGATACTAACCATCTAGCTCCATGTGACCCTATTTTCTAGCATGTCTCCCTTAAATATCCTAGTTGCATGTCAATAGTGCGTGTTTGGTGATCTTCACCCCCTACCAAACACCCTCGTGGTGGCTCGCAGGGTATTACGTAGATGTAGATGCCTAATGGTATATAAGCCGGACCAGTTGACGATGCAAAACATGCCCTGATGACGATGGATGACATTGAAACGTCGGCCGAGATGGAGAGTTTGGCCCGGTGGGAAGCCCGAATAACCCTCAATGTTTTTTAAAAATTGTAAAACTATCAAAAGTAATTAGTCATTTAAAAAAAACTTAATTAATGAGTAACACTAATACTATTCGAACAGAATAATTTTCACATAGCTAATTGTGTGCAGTTTCCGTGAAAAGCAGAGTGTGATGAAAGCAGTTATGTCGCGACAAATTTCTTGCCTTTAAATAGCTGCTTCATTCATTTTGTCATGTGTCAATAAATTTTTCTCATATTTTCATAAATGAGCAGCATTAAGCCTCTTTGTGACAGCCATTAAAATAATTCGGTAGAATTGGAGTACAAAAGATATGCTTTTTACTTCACAGCAATTAAAGCTGATCTAAATTAATAAAACATTACCTAAGTCGAAACTGCGCCTTACTATTTGATTTTCGTAAATTATTCTGATTAACGAAAGAGAAAAAGCGCATGAAATCATTAATAGTGGACAGTATCTAGGTGTAGGCTTTGATTTCACCAAACGAGAATATTGTCCATGATTTTCCATCCGTCGTTGTCCCGATAAAAATCCACGATCCTAGATTATTATCAGGACAACGACGCGACTGGTTCCCGAAAGAAGAAGATTGAAAATGAAGTAGATGGAACATCTACCCACTCGTTGCGGAAGTCTTCAAGAGAAATAGTACATTTGCAATGTTGTACCACAAAAAGAGAGTACTCATAAAAAAGAATTCTATGCCCTCCAGAATCGAGAAACGGAGGCAACTAACATCCATCATTCCAGAGGCAACATCATCATCCCATTCCTCACCCCTCTTCCTCCTCCCTCTCTCCCTCCACGTTCCACCGGCCCGTTGAGGCAGAGTTACATGAAGACAAGATCAGGACGTATGACAGAGTTTCAGGCGTAACTTGGTGGAAATATTCAATATCCATACTGGTAAGAATAAATAGACGATAGTAAATTTCCACACTGTTTAATAAGCACCGGCCATGGTTTCGACACTTTATGTCATTCTCAAGGTACAAAAATTAAATTTCCAGTTCCATATATACCCCTTAGCAAAACACAGATACATCTACATCTACGTAATACCCTGCGAGCCACCACGAGGGTGTGTGGCAGGGGGTGAAGATCACTAAACATGAACTATTGACATGCAACTAGGATATTTAAGGGAGACATGCTAGAGAACAGGGTCACATGCACCTAGATGGGTTGTATCAACATAATAAGAAAGGGATTATAGGTTGTTATTACATGCATCATACACTACAGACTACTCTAACTATATTTCACCTACCTATCCCTTTGCTACGCTGCCTATTGTTCTCTCTTATAGTACTCGGGAAAAATGACATTTTAAATCTATCGGTACGACAATCTATCTCTCTAATCTTGTTAATATGATCAAACCTAGCATAATAAGCAGGGGTTCTCAATATATATCTAACTTCATCTGTGAGCAAATCGGTTTCGAATTTACTTAAAAGGTTTAACCTAAATTTTAACCTGCGTTCTGATAGTAATTCCCATCCGAGTTCTTATATTAAGCTTGTAACACTTATACAATTATCATAACGGCCTTTAACAAACCTAGCGGATCCCCTTTGCACGCGCTCTAATTCTTTCATCATAACTTCATCTACATGAAGGTGGGGGCGGATGGATAGGAGGGGGGGGGAAGGAGGAGGGTTGGTTCTGATGGCGGAGATGGTAAGGGAGGGAACATACAGAGGTGGAGGAGTTCGGAGTGATGTAATAATATGACAAAGGGCCAAAACTGGATTTTTACGAGAAATGTGAAATTGTGAATAGCCCGGATAATATTTGTAATGACGTAGTTTTATGACTCAATCAACTCTTTTGAAATTAAGTCTCCCTAAATGTCCTGGTACCCAGTAACCTGGTTGTTGTTTTCCGACCTTCAGCTCCACCTGTTCTTTCTTCCCCCCCTTTTTTGCTGGTTTTCCGCCACTATTGTTTACTGGTTATTACATCACTCCGAACTCCTCCACCTCTGTATGTTCCCTCCCTTACCCCCTCCACCGTCAGAACCTAACCTCCCCTTTCCCCCGCCTATCTATGTTTTGCTAAGGGGTATATATGGAACTGGAAATTTAATTTTTGTACCTTGAGAATGACATAAAGCGTCGAAATCATGGTTGGTGCTTATTAAACAGTGTGGAAATCTACTATCGTATTTTCATTCTTAACAGTATGGACAAGATCAGGATGCCGGTGAGCAGCGATCGACGCGCCTTCTAGGTCTCGATTAATGCGTCCGCGCGCCAAAATTGAGGTGCAATGAAGAAATAAGGGAACTGTGCCATGTTGCATACCTAAACGCGACATACAGAAGAAACGAATAGTGTCTGTTGACTCACACGGAATCACTTCTCATTATACGTCTAGAAAAAGTCATTTCGTCTTCACCCACTGCGCATCACCTTCTGTCAACCCTCTCCATTTTCAACACCTATCAGACAGATACACAACCTCCGCCCCTCTGCAGTATATACAGTAAATTCAAAACCTACATTTAAAAATTAATTTACTGGTTTCCTTATTTTAAATCTCTTTTCGTGGATTAGTCGAACAATTTGCTTTCATATTCGATCCAACTGTCCCTCTACGAAATAAGACTCGGGGACTGATATGCAGAGAATAACCCATGAGTAGGTTAAAATATATAACGAATCAACAAACAGGACGCATTTGTTGCTCCAAATCTTCCTCAGACATTGCCACCTTTGTTCATGGTATACCCTCACTCTTTGATTAGGGCGATACGCCATAACATCCAGGGTAATCGTAAGCTTAAACCTACGTTTTCGTGAACGCGTCAGACGCGCACGCGCGCGAAGAGACGCGTCATTTCTTCGCGTGAACCGTTCGCATGCAAGCATACCTACGCGTAGGAGGTAACTACAG
Source organism: Ceriagrion tenellum (assembly GCA_963169105.1). NCBI lineage: Eukaryota > Metazoa > Arthropoda > Insecta > Odonata > Coenagrionidae > Ceriagrion > Ceriagrion tenellum. The sequence continues at coordinate 21,289,424 of OY720632.1, forward strand.
AGAAGAAATGGTAAAAAATAGAAGCGTGACGACCGAGTGTGCTTATCGCTCTACATCCTATTGTTGATAATTGTGTGTTGATAGTTAGCTCCATCCAAGTGCAATAGCTATTGTTCTTCAATTTCCTCTACAACTTAATTTCTCTGATCCGCTCGCCAACTTGCTGAGAGCTAATTAACGTTCAGTTTTTTAAAGAAATAAATGGATGCATTGGCACCATTCAATCCCTTTTCCCTCCAAATCTTCTCCCTAAGGTTTCTATCCCTGCATCGATAGTCCTTATAATTGTACAGGAATGTGTACTTCTCTCAAATTTCGGAGATGATTATTTCATCCATAGAACCTACACTTCGCCGGTCAGCCATGCTTGTGATTCTACGCGTTCCACACGTCGAGAGTTGAAAATATTTCAATAAAAATAATAATAATAACTACGCGAACATGCACGAAGAAATCCGGGCTTCTGATTGGCTGAGGATCTCGCTTTAGCGTCTCTTCGTCTGAAACGCGTTCATGAAAACGTAACTTAAGACCGTCTCGAGCGAATCAATGCGATCATCCTCGACTCTCCTCTCACGACAACGTCCCCAGTAGATAAGCGTTTTTATTGGTTTTCAATTATAAGTGCACGCATTATATTGCTGGCACTTCTTCTGTAACTTACCAACTCCAGATATATAAGCCTAAATCCACTCATGATTTGGGCGTCACGGGAGGAGAGCTCAGATTTCGAGGCGGATCGGCGCAGACGAAGAGGCAAACGAGCACAGAAATGCGTTATCACGCTCGGAATGAATGCGACGCACGGCGGCGCCTCCTCGAGAGCGTGACCTCGCCCTCCCACGGCGATGACGCTCAACGGACGCAATGGAGATATTCGAGCAGCGAGAAGGCAATGCGTGGAGGAGACGTTGTTTCAGGACGGTGCTCCGACCCCGAATAGGACTGTGGGATGGGGGAACGGGGGAGGGGGCGGGGGCGAGAGAGGATTCTCTCCCTACCCCTGGAGGGACGAAGGCCCATGTAACGCGAGTGGGGTGGGTGGTCCCGCCGTCTTGGAGCAGAACCGTGCCCCCCCCCCCCCCCCCGTAGTTCCCCAGCCTCCCCCACTCCCCTATCCGGGAGAAAAAGGGAGCAGACCCCGTCCCGAGGGGAAACCCTGAAAACAAAAAGGGGTAATTTATCGCTTTTAGAGCGGTCGTTAAACATCCGACTGATTCACCGCGCGCGCACACATTTCGGGCGCCATAACCGCCGCAGGAGAGGGATAAACAGAGCTCGGGAAGAAGAAGAATCCGGCATTTGTTTCCAAGGGTGAGAGAGGGGGGCGCAGGGTGGGGGGGGGGTTGTAGGAGGAGTGAGCAAGAGAGAGTGGGGTCCTCTGCAATCGCCTCCCGCTGCTCTCAAACCAGGAGTTGAAGTCCTACTTATAAAGGAAGTATTATGAGCAGGCTACTGAGGAACGCGATTATTTGGAATGGAAATGGACTCCTCTAAATGTAATCCCACACCCAAGCAACTCGTTACATGACTCAATATTTAGAAATTACGTCCCGTGGGCTACTCTAGTGGCGGGCCACTACAGTAGCTCACGGTATTTTTTGGGTCCACGTTTACTCGTTATTAAATCTCGGAGTATAATGTGATTCAAAGTTCGTAATCCGTTAAACCACACATGAAAAAGCTAACCAATAAAGGCCGAAAAGTAATATTTTAAGATCGTGGTCAGAAAAGATTAATGCCTGTATTCATAGTCGTATTTCTAGGGGTTACCTGGGTATCCCCTAGCCAGGTAACACCTAGGGGTCTCCTACGCTTAGCGATTCATAAACCTTACCTGGGTAACACCCAGCCAGGGGACGCCTGGGTAAGAGATTTGGCAACAATCCCACGCAAAAATAAAGATGAACGGTTTCGCTGAATGGTTCTCGTTGTTTTCGATGCTCATTTCTCACTGTAACCAAGCACGCTATAAACAATAATACAGTATACTTTTACAAAACGTTGATGAAAAATGATTGAAGGAATATGAGAGAATTATTTCAATATTACCTAAATATTTATGTAATATGAATGGTGAGGAAATGAGGGTGGTTCAATAACTTCCCGTGTTTGTAAACAGAAGACGTTACTATGGAAAGATGTTGATATTATCGTGTACTGCCATTAGCAAAGTAGTATCAATTCGTCCCACGCGTGGGCAGCAGTACTGCGTTAGAGGAGCTTTGGGTAAGCTTCATGCCTTACCCAGGAAATCGACGGCCTGGGGGAGGGTTAGGAAACAGAAGTCCCCTGGGTAACGACTATGAATACTATTTCTGAGCCAAGGGGCTCCCCCACACCTGGGGGACACCCAGGTAACGACTATGAATACAGCCCTAAGTTTAGTATCAGAATCCAGTGAGTCGAATAACAATGGCTAATTTGTGAGTTTTGGCATTCTTGAATTTCTTCTCCATCATACTTTTGGATCAAGCTAAATATATGAAAAAATAGGGATTCTCTCATCTCCGGGAACAGATAGGCAATGCAAATGACGGGAATATTTCATAAAATATGGACTAGTTGTCAAAAAGTTAAGCTAAAAACAAGTTATGAGATTGAATTGGTAGTCGTTACTTTGAAAGTCGGCCCCGGTAGCGACGGGTTAAAGTCCTCGCCTACTGAACTGAGGGTCGCGTGTTCGAGCCCCGCCTGGGATGGTTTTTCACCACCCAGGTCATATATGCATGTCAAGTTCTGTTGTCCCGGTCACTAGAAAAACCTGAAGACAGGCTTGGCAGCCTATTGGGATTCCTGGGACATACGGACCAACAGAATGCAAAAAAAAGCATGAATAAATGCGGGCTGGCGTTCATCTCGTTTATTTAAAAAAAAGTGACGGAAGCGTTCAGAAGCAATAACGACAACTGCGTCTTTGTTACCCATTTCCTTGTAAAAGTTACTCTTACCTCAGCACAGTTTTCATTCCACATTATAGAATAATGATAACATCAATGTGAATTGAATTAATAGCAAGCCCAGCCTTGCACATTGAAGGTTAAGTCACGAGATAACCCAATGTTCGATTACTTGAGTTTTGCTTCAGACTCTGACGGGAGAGCCGGAGATGTTCATCGAAAGTCTGCAGTCATGAGAGCCACCCGAGATATTCAGGAGGCAGGCAGAAATTCATCTACGTCATCTACATCTACGTCATCTACATCTACGTCATACCCTGCAAGCCACCAAAAGGGTGTGTGGCAGGGGGTGCCTCCACACCAGGATGCATGAATGATACGGTAGAACACCAAAATTACATTGAAACCCGCGTACCACACATGCAAAGCGCCAATTAAAAATCTAATACCCAAGAAACATTCTATCGTCAATCGTTCCAACATGCAAGGGATACAAAGACTACTACTACAGATTCAAAATATCATGCATAAATAAGAACATCAATATTTACATCATGCATAAATAAGAAAGAGGAGAATATAAAGAAAAATATTTACTGTCTGCCTATTGTCATAATTCGAACTATTCATGACGACGATCACAGCTGTTATGGTCCCGAATGGTACGCGGAAAAAATGACATTTTATACCTATCGGTTCTACAATCTAGCTCGCTAATTTTATTGGCGCGATCTAACCTGCCGTAGTACGAAGGGGTTAATAGTATGTTTTTTACGTCGACAGTAAAATGATTTTCCTGAAATTTATTTAGGAGGTTAAGCCTATAATTTAATCTACGCTGTGATAGCGATTCCCATCCTAATTCTTCTAACAGTCCAGACACACTAGCCTACTTATCGTGGCATCGTTTCACAAACCTAGCTCCTCTTCGCTGTACGCGATCTAACTCTGATATCAACCCCGTTTCGTATGGATTCCATACACTGACAGCATATTCCAGATGAGGCCTAACGATTGAAAAATAACAACGCTCTTTCACTTTCTCATCACATTTTCCGAGTACTCTCTTAATAAATCCTAGCTTCCTGTATGCTTGACCGCATATTTCCCGAATATGTTTTCCCCAAGATATGTCGTGAGTAATTGTGACCCCTAAGTACTTAACAGACTCGGCGTGAATAATTTCCCTATTATTAATTCTGTAAGCCCTACCTGGCCTATTTTTCTTTTTCCTAAAGCTGGCTGCTACGCATCTGGTAAATTGAGTGGGTAATATAAGAAACAAGTTTCCACTGGTATTCGCCACATGCCATAAAGTTTATGAAGATATTTGCCGCGTAAAGGCCGCTTGAATCTGAAATTAATACCTATCAGGTTTCGACAAGAAAAACAAGACAGTGGACGAAATAATTGCACTGGAGTGAACTAAAAATTATTCACCCGAAGAACAAGCGATCAAAACTTTTGCTCCATTAAAGAGAGAAGGCCTTCTCCGAACTGCTCTCAACTGCTGCTGACGATTACCAACAGCGGAACAATAAGTGATGTTGTGTTTTTAACTCCGGGCGAAAGCTGATTTTTTTCCCCCTGAGGAAGGTGAGCGAGTGGCTCATCGAAACGTCGGCTATGGACAAAGCTTAACCTGGTTCCATGCCCGAGAAGATTTCACCAATATCATCCACGGGTACAGCCTATGGCCTGAAAAGATGCTTTGCTGAAAAGATGTTTTGCAGAAACCCCAAGTAAAATGAATCAGCAACATGCCAATATAAGCAGCAAACTCTGTCGCAATCCATAATTGATATAAGTACAAGTAAAATAAGCTTGCGCTCTTCCTTCATGATATCTTCAAATCAGGTGAATCGAAAAAGCAATTCGACGCGATATCCCTTGATTTCAAGAAGGCATTCGACAAGATTCCTCACAAAAAACAAATTTATAAATAGCATTCATGCGGAGTTAACAAAAAAATCTAATTGGATAAGGGACGTTCTCGCTGAAAGAAAACAAAAAGTAAGTAGCTATTGATGGTTTTTGCTCTGATATGGTCGAAGTCACATCCTCGAGGAAGCGTGATCGGCCCTCTTTTATTCATTATTTATATTAATGACCTAGGGTCTAGAATTAATAGTAAATAAAGATTATTTGCAGACGATACAGTTATCTCCCATGAAATAAGCTGAGACGCGGACTTTGAAGTTCTGTCATCGGACCCTGACAACTTTCATTCGTGGTTCCAGGAGTGGGGGTTAGAATTAGATATTAGTAAAAGCATCACAGTTCACTTCCTGCGAAAGTCATCAAACAAATACTATAGCTACTTACCTATACTGTGGGTGGAGTAGACATAAAATCTTTAGATACGGCAAAATATATTGGAATTACTTAAACTTCTAAAATATATCGTGGGGAACACACATACAAAACATAGGTATGCGGCACAGCATTAAAGAAACTAGGTTTTGTTAAGCGTATAATAGGAAGGTCCTCGGATTCAAAGGTCAAAGAGAGATGCTACTTCGCTCTGGTTAGGCCACACCTCGAATACGCCGCGAGCATTTGGGATCCTGGTCAATTAGATTTAACAAAAAAAATTAATAAAATACATAGGAAAACAGCGCGCTTCGTTAAAAACTGCTACGAGCGTAGGTACATATCGTGTCTCACAACTTTTAGAGGGATTAAGGTGGGAGCCCTTAGAGACTCGGAGGCTAAATGCTAGGCTTAGGCTGCTTGAGAAATTCAGAACTGACCTTTTCAGAGCGACAAAGAGAATATTATCATGACTCCTCACTTCATCACTAGGTCTGACAGATGCGATAAAATATGAAAGATACACTGTCGAACAGATAGGAACAAAAACTTGTTCTTTCCGCGCACAATAAGAGACGACAATAACATCTGAGCTCCATTAAATACACTCCTATAATACATGTCACCATTTCACCTTCCAAAAAAACTTGCATCTTTACACGGCTGGTGACCATACACCCCCTGCCATACTCCCATGCGGCGGCGCGCAGTGTATTGTGTAGATGTAGATAATGATGCCTGAGAAAAAAGTGAGCCAAGTTCAGTATTTCGGGCGAAAATGTTGGTCCAGACAGGGCAGGGCACATTCTGATGCTAGATGAAAGCGGTGACTCAAATACTATGCATTCTATTTTGTTCAAAGACGGATTGAGTAGCGGCTTGAGGCGGATATCCTCCTCCGTGAATAAGCCCTCATGAGACTAAGGCATCTAAAAGACCCCAATGTACAATAATTTACGTAAAATCATTAAACATTACTTAGTCAAGTGAAGCTCGTTCCAATGTAATCTAGCAAATAAACAGCAAGGCCATAAATTCTAGATGATGTATATCTCAGTTGCTCTCAACCGCAATATTCATTTAACTCCTTCGATATTTCGCCTAGTAATTGCATAAATATATGTATTCTATGATTCAGCAAGAGATGGCGATCTTCAGGAGACAGTTTCCGCACTGCGGCGCCTCTGCAACAATGTGCGATGTGAGGAAGGGCCCAGGCAGGAGTCGTCGCTTCGCCCACCCCCGCATATTCTCCCGCCTTCCTGCCCCCTCTCCAGTCATCCGGCCAATCGCATCCCTCGTAGAAGGCGTGGCTTCCGGCCGGTGGGCGTGGTCGAGACCGCCGCCCCGCCCAGCGCCCCCAGCCCCCGCCGCCCCGCCTCGGCATCGGGAGCGCACCCGGGAGAGTTCCTCGTCTATTCCTCCTCGGCCTCCGATTTGTTTGGACAATCGCCGCAGACGCCGTCTCCCTCCTCCCTCCCTCTCCAATTGCTGCTTCCACTGTTTATCAGCTTTGCGGTCGCGTCCTCCTCCAGTCCCGGCCGCCCACCAGCAGAACAGATGAAGAGCGACGACGCGGAGTCGGCCTTCGCGCTGCACCACTATCACCCGTCCTCGTCGCAACACCACCAGCAACAGCAACAGCAGCAGCAGCAGCTGCCCCACGTCTCGTCCTCGAGGTTGGTCCCCTCGCCTTCCCAGAGGCACCAACCGCAGCAGCAGCACCCGGGGGTCCTGCACCACGCCTCGCCCTGCCAGCCACCGCCGCCGCGGCTGGCCTCCCCACCGCTGCGCCACTCCACCGACGCCGCCCTCTTCCACCTCCACGCGGCGCTGCACCACGCCGAGGTGACTCCGCAGTCGCCGCCCCCGCCCTCACTGACCGGCGCCCCCCTCCGCTTCGCCCCAGCGCAGCCCCCGTCGTCCTCCACGCCCTCCCTCCTGCCCCACGTCCTCCGACGCCTGCCCCAGCCCTCGCCGCCCCCCGCGAACCGGGACGCGCCTCCGCAGGGCGATGACCGCCGGGTGCCACCGCCGTCCAGCGATCACATCACGGGAGCGGCGACTCCCGGGCGAGATGCCGTCGCGGACGAGGGAGGGGGCGGGGCGGGCCCGGAACCGGCGACTCCCGGAGTTGCGAGGGCCCCGGCGACGCAGGGCGGAAAGAAAGTGCCGGGTCCGGGCGGGGGAGGCAGGCGGCAGGAGAAGCCGCCGTATTCGTACATCGCGCTGATCGTGATGGCCATCCAGAACTCGCCGCTCAAGAGGCTGACCCTCAGCGAGATCTACCAGTTCCTCCAGCAGCGCTTTCCATTCTTCAGAGGGGCGTACCAGGGGTGGAAAAACTCGGTGCGACACAACCTGAGCCTCAACGAGTGTTTCATCAAGCTGCCAAAGGGCCTCGGGAGACCGGGAAAGGGCCATTATTGGACCATCGACCCTGCGTCCGAGTTCATGTTCGAGGAGGGGTCCTTCCGACGACGGCCGAGGGGCTTCCGCCGCAAGTGCCAGGCGCTCAAGCCTTACGCCTTCTTCGACAACGCGGCAGCCGCGGTGATGGCGGGCCTGGCCGCCGGGGGCGGTGCGGGGCCTTCCCCCTCATCCGCATCCTCCCAAGGGCCCCCGCCGCCGCCTTTGGACCTTTTGGGCGCCTCCGGGGTGGGCGGCGGGGGGTCCCAAGGACCCTCGGGAGGAATCCACGAGCAGATGCACGAGTACGGCCGCGCGGGACACCACCACCTAGCCCACCACCAGCAGCACCACGGACACCAGCACCACCTGGCCCACCATCTACAGCACCACGGCCAGCACCACCAGGTTTCCCCTTACGGCCACCAGCAGGGACACCACCAGTCGTCCATCGGCGGTGTGACCGACGACCACATCCACCTGCACCACCAGTACATGCTCCACGGCGGCGCCCAGTTCAGCCTGGCGGCGGCGGCCGGTGGGGGCGCCGGGGACTACTCTTCCTCTACGCCGGGGCCTTCCATGTCCCTGTCGCCGCCGTCCTTCGGAGGGTCGCAGGGCATGGGCGGGGACGGTCAGAGGGAGGACGGGGCGCCCTCGTCGTCGGGCGTACTGCAAGGCGGAGGATGGGCCCCCGCGTACTCCTTGGACGACGGGGACGGCGGTGGGGGACCTCGCGTGGGCGGCGGCATGGTGGTCGTGAAGACGGCACCGCTGACGCCGCCCCCGCCGCCGATGGACGAAGACGAGGAGGAGGAAGAAGCCGCCAGCGGGGTCGACAGGGGTGGTCCGCCGCATTCCCTCTCGCCGCCCCTCGCAGGGTATGCTGCCGCGTACGCCTCGTCCTACGGGCACCAGATGGCCGGCGACCACCAGCCGCAGCACCAACATCACCACGGTGAGTTGAGCACCAGGGACGTCGGGTGTGATGAACCGTGTGCGCGCAGCAGTGTTTCGTGTGGCGTATTGTAGGGAGGGCCTCTTCACGCTTAAACGTTTTCAATGTGCGGCGCTGTTTTGAGATATGAGAGTATCCCATTCGAGGTGTTGAAGGTAGCGTATATCGGATCCCATTACACCAACGACGGCGGATAAAACTGAGTAGACGAAACGTTCGGTCACATTTCGGTAGGTAGAATTCTGTAGGTATACACATAAGTCACAGGTGAGCATTACTCATATGTAAATATTCAAGGAATTATAGTCAACTCCTTTCTAGATTTCCACCAAGTTATTTTCTACATTTTAACCGACCTTTCGAAAGGGCTCTATCTAATCGTAATTACAGCTTTAAGTTTAACTCTCCAATCAAAATGTCGGCCGTAGTGCAAATTTTTATCCGTTGAGAAGCCCGAGAAGTGTCATTTCATCACAAAATTCTCCAGAAAAACATTCCATTATGAATTCGGTCGAAAAAAAAAAAAAAAAATATATATATATATATATATATATACCTTGCGACCAAGGTGCTAGTGGCACCGAAATATTAAGAAACTTTGTAAGTGTGTTCATTTTTTGTTTCTCTGTGTCTGCCTTCCTCTGGCAAACTGTTAGTACATATATTCGTCACTTGAGTGTACCTAAGTGCAATATATATATATATATATATATATATATATATATATATATATATATATATATATATATATATATTCCAAAGGTCCGTGGTTCGATTCCCGGTCCAGTCGAATTTTTTCTGCTTGGAATCGGCCATCTTTACATCTTCACACCACCCTTGTGTCTGTTTATTTTATGTGTTCCTGTTCACTTTCTTTCTACCTTTCTGTATAAACATTTATATATGTGAGTATATATATATATATATATATATATATATATATATATATATATATATATATATATATATATATGTGTGTGTGTGTGTGTGTGTGTATATATATATATATATATACACACACACATATATATATATGATATCATTCCATCATTCATATATATATATATATATAATCGTTCGTTCATTCACTCAGACCGCTCAGCGGCAAATATAATATAAAATTTCGTATATATATACTTCCAGTTTATCCTTGATAATTATTGTAAAAATCTTGTAAGCTGTGCACAGTAGGGAGATCCCTCTGTAGTTTGTACATTCGTGCCTATCCCCTTTTTTATGGACTGGGCAGATTTCACTTGTGATCCATTCCTTGGGGTTTTTTTCTGTGCTCCAAATTTGTAATATGAGCTTATGGAGTATGGCAGCTAGTTGTTCCCCACCTTATTTGAATAGTTCTCCAGGAAGATTTTCTATCCCTGGCGCTTTATTGTATTTTAACTTTTTAATGGCTCTCATTATGTCCTTTATGGATGGTGGTTCAATCGTATCTTCTCCATCTGCCTCTGATTCTAGTCTTGGATCTGGAGGGGCACTTTGCATGTTTGAGTTTGGATTGAGTAGCACATCAAAACATTGCTTCCATCCATTCATCACCTTTTCTTTGTCTGTCAGCAAATCTCCATTGCGTTCTCTGCATATGCTAGTGCTAGACTGTAAACCTTTCTTTAAAAACTCAATTCCCTTATAAGCTTCCCGTGTGTTTTTCTCTCTGATATTTTCTTCAGCTCTTAGTATGATGGAATTGAAATATGCTTTTTTAATTTTTAATTCTACTGGCTTCCCTTCTGTATTCTTCATACTTTGATTTCTTGTCCCTGGTCGACCTTTCCAAATATTTCTTCTTGTAGATCCTTTAGGGCACCACTTTTGTATAAACTTCTAGTATTCCATGTTCCGCAAATCATATCCATCCGTTTGCTTGATCTGTATCTGTTCAATCGTACCTGTTTCCGAGGCTTCAATTGATGTTTCATGAGAAACATCAATTGAAGCCTCGGAAACAGGTACGATTGAACAGATACAGATCAAGCAAACGGATGGATATGATTTGCGGAACATGGAATACTAGAATGATTTTTTCCGGGGTTTGGTTGTCAGCCATACGCCCAACCCCCTTTTCGGAGGACCATTTCTCCCTTCCTCGTCAGCCCTGACTCTGCTTCCCTCTGGGGTTGGTTACCCAATCTTCGTCAGGGTTACTCAGGTTACCCGAATCCGCCACGTGGAAGTGAGGATAGGGGTTGGGCAGGGGAAGCTAAGCGACGCTATCTGGAATCAGCATCGTGTGGTACGCGTGCACTATCCCGTTTGAACCCCCTCGTATCCCTCCTGTCTCATCAAATTCACATCGAGCAGCGATATGGTATCATGTATGCGGTTCGTGCGAATAATTGAAACTTCGCAGCATGGATACCTACGACGTAAACGAACCCTATTTATCTATGATCGTGCATCAAGGTACCCCTTTTCTCCAGAAAATTAAGATTTTGAAACTCAGTTTCCATCTAACGCAGTACTATATTTATTTTACTCGAAGAGAACGAGTGAAAACGCCGCATGGATAGTACTAAATGATCATCTTTATTAGCACGTCACAGGTGGCAGTTGGATGAGCTGTCTTTTCCAAGGAGCATCCATTCTGCGATAAAAAGAAAAAAATGAAGACATAAATTGCGTAGGCGATCATTTAGATGTTGAGTGCTGTCTTGAGCATAACACAGCTAAAATTCGTACACGTACAGTGGAGAGCCCGTGATTAGCCCGTGAGATTTGCCTCAGAGACAAACATCTGCACTTCCTGCGACCCTCCTCAATACCCATTTACGTGAGCCTCTTCAATAAGTTTACCTGTGTACTCCAATGGAAAGACGGGGAGAGATAAATTTCGCAGGAATATCAATAAATCAAGGAGTTTTTCGAGAGAAACATAGTCTTCAGCGACTGAGAGATTGTAGGTAGCCTATCTTGTTAGTAGTCTCATTTTTCTGTCATGAAAGTTGAATCTCCCCCATTTAGTTCATATATATAGTTATATACATTTATACTTTTTCAAGTATTATCTTATAGTTAATTTAAAAGGAGCACTGCCTCAAACTTCAGCGATTAGTTCATGCCAGGACGCGGTGCACGAGTTTAGTGCTTTTCATTTGGAAGTGGAGAGTCCATGAAAAAATACGGGACAACGGGTAATAGCATTTTTCTTTTTCCGTGTATTTTCTTGATCCCTTCTTGAATTATCTTCCTAACCACGGAGTTATTTTTAATTGTTAAGGATAAATGGATTCTACCACCAAATATCGTACCGTACAATATCGTACAACTCTAGATCGTATCGTACGATATGTAAGGTTATAGCGGTGATCGATGATTTTTTCATATATACAACTCAATAAATATTCACAAATATGTGAATTCCACGCTGAGAAAACGATCCACCTAGATTGGGATCCCATGGTGTGAAACTAACAGCAGAGTAAACTTGCAATACATTGTGCAATATTGGTCATTTCACTCATTCATAGCTCCGATTGCACATGCTCTCAATCTGAAACAACTAGCTTCTTTTCGAGTACTTCAACATTGGCCCGCTATCCTAATCCCAAAAAAATAGTAAAAGTGGCCAAGGGAGTGTAGTTTGATAGAGGCTTAGTTTAAAGCAAACATAATATTGAATAATTGCAAAATGATTTCAGTATGACTTCAAAAGATTAATATGGGCAGTTTGATCCAGAATTCAATACATAACCACAAGATATAAAAAGCCGTAAGTCGAAGGTAGATGTACTAGTGACGACGGGAGGTGAAATATTTTTCCTCGGGGTTTACCTGATGATTCGGCGGAATATCCTTCCAAATATCCCAATGATTTGATCTCCTGTGCGAATGTCCTTGACAGTTGCCTTTTGACAACTCTCATACCGCCACGGAACCAACTTTACCACGGCTTAGGAATCTTTTTCCTCAGAGACCACGAACTTACAGAGCCGAGTGAGGCAGTGGGCACCTGTCGCCAGTCTTTAGGTCGTTTTGCTGCAACTCTCCACTCCGATTTCAAATCACATCTTCGCTTTCCCACCCTCAGAATTCTCCATTTTATCGCCCTTAATAAGTCACTTAATACATGCCTTCTACTTATGCCTACATGATTTGGTCCATATCTTTCTCCTTTCAGAACTATCAGAAAGGGGCAGTAGTGACGACGGCAATAATACATTCATCCCTGTAATAGACTTAAATATGAAAGTGCTATCCTGGGGAAAAAAACTTCTCTCGGAAATATTTGGGAGGAATTAGCCCGAATTTTCTCCTATGGAAGGATTTGTTAGTGTAGTACACCGAACTTCAGAAAAGTTCCACATTTCCTACCTTAAAACATAAATTCTCGGCGAGTCCACCCAGACGGTAGGAAAAGCAACAATCAAAAGTTGGCGGTGATAAGCATCTCGGTTATTGGAATAATAACTTGAAAAAGAAATTGACATACCTGAACTCATATAGTAAATTAATCAAATGATAAACTGGAAGAACATAATATCAATCAATTAAGCGATGTATCATCATTTTACAGCTTTTTTGAAGTCTCTACGGTGCATTCGCCCAATTAAAACTTCCAACGATCAGCACAGAACAAGGTCTCCGCAGGGAGATAACGAGGAGCCAAATTATGAGTTTCTACGAGCTGCTTTCCATATTAGGTGCTCACATACTAATCGATAATGGTTATGAGCTACTTTTTAGCTCATTAGTAAAATTCAGGGCGTAGAAATGGCTCCTTTTTTTTGCTATACCATAATGATCAAAGCCACCAGCTCATTCGGTAGGAAAGAGCTGCGAAGAACAAATTCTATGCCCACCCTTGTCTTACAGTTTGATGATCAAATTTTTTTCCAATTCATGGCAAGGCTAATTAAAGTTATTTTTGGCGTTATTCGCATTTCGTGCAAAACTATAATTCGAGAATTAGGGTGAGTAAATTTTATTTTTGTTTCGAATTTCCTACCGTCTCAAAGGTGGAAAGTCGCCTCTCTAGGATGTTAGAGGTTAACTCTAACTCGTGAATATTCGTCAATATTAATACCCTGCTATAAAAATGCCCGGGCTCAACGAAGTTTTGACTAATCTTCTTCACAGGCAACCCGCACGTCACTGAGGCACATTTATGTTCACCCATTAAATTGTATTCGACTACATTATGCCACGATATCGATGGCTAATACCGCCATAGTGAATAAGTCAATGCAAATAATGGGTTATGCGGATGATATAAATATCTATGGGAGATCGATCTCAGCGTAAAGAAAGCTTTTGGGAATCTAGAAACTGCTGCTAAGAAAGCGAGTCTAAGGGTGAATCACCACAAAACTAAGTTCATGAAGCAAAGTAGGAAGCGCAAGATAGACGCAGGGCCATACAAAATCGCCATTGGAGACTACAAATTTGAAACAATAAGCAATTTCACCTGTTTGGGCTCCAATGTCTCCTCGGATAATGGTGAGATATTTGAAATAAAAACACGAATCGACGCAGCTAACCGCACTTGCTTCTCCCTACTCCCAATTATAAAATCTAGAAGTGTGCAAGGGGAAAACCAAGATGCGGTCATATAAAACACTCATTCGTGCAGTACTGTCTTACAGTTGTGAATCTTGGACGATGACTGTCAAGTCTGCGGAAGTTTTGGACAGATTTGAGAGAAAAGTACTACGGAGAATATACAGGCCTGAGTACACAGAAGGAGCATGGAGAATCCGTCATGACGACGTAATATACAGCCTGTATAAAGAAGCCAGCATTTCCACCTACTGAAAACTAATGAGATTTCAATGGGCAGGGCATGTCCTGCTGATGCCGGAGGAGAGGGCAGCTAAGAGAGTGTTAACTGGACTGATGGGAGGGAAGAGACCAATGGGAAAACCCAGAGCTCGGTGGGAAGATAACGTCAGCGAGAATTCACATGTACTGCTTGGGGTGAAGACGTGGAGAAGATTGGCAGAGGACAGAGAGGAATGTAGGAGGGAAATTGAGGAGGCCAAGGCTCGATTTGGGCTGATCTTATGTTTCTTCAAACATTCCTTTGTTAAGGCCGTTTTACACGGGGCACGTAATTGCAAAAGCTAATGTATGTGCAATCGTGAATTTCGAAATGTACAGTGTAAAGCGGCGAAATTCAAGAACGCATGCACGAATGCATGAATGCGAAACGTCAGAATAGCCCCTGCTCTAATTTGGTGGTCGCATTCTTGCAATTTGTACGAATAGCACTCCATCTAGCGGTTGCAGAATGAACGACATCTAAGTTCACGGGAAGTTGAGTGACGAAAAGGTTTGATAACCTGAGCGATGGGTGTTTACAGTTATTCTTTGTGTGGGAGGATAATTACAGTTACTTATATTGTTATTTATTTAGATAGATATTTAATAGCTCATTAAATTGTTCCTCTGTCATCCGCATAAAATTGCGGTAGGCATTCCTGTCGTCTACAGCTAGCTCCTGTTGGACCGTATTAAGAATGCCCGTTCCCTCCTCTCGCCTACGGATCCACTCCTGCATCCAAAGTGCTCTTCTGGCTCTTCTCCTGCGGTTACGCCTTTCTATGAGCCCTGCGGCCCTGATCATAATTCCCACTACTGCTAGCTCTGCAGCAATAAATGCAGCCTCCTCCTGATCCATTATTTTTCTCACAGAGAGAGAGTGACTCAATGTCAATATCACATAATCCCACAATCACCACAACCTTATTTTTCACTGAATGTCAACGACGTCATGTACAGAATATCGTGTCTCCCGTTTGAACAAAACACTCGCTCTTAGCGTACTTATCAGACGGCTGGAATTCACGAATGAATGCATGCTTTCGACCACCGTGTAAAGCAGTCAAGCATTCGTTTTCGTAATAATTATTACACGGCAGATTACGGAATTAATGCAGTGTTAAGTTGTGCAATTTCGTGCCCCGTGTAAAACAGCCTTTAGAGAGATTAAAGGTACATTTTTAGTGCCCGCATTTAGATTTTGTGCCTTTGCTTTCGGAGTTCTTCCCTTTCACTCACCCTCACTTACTGATATTTGTTTAAAAAAAGGCGCGATGCGTAATTTTGAATCCGATGAAGAGTTACCAGTACATTACTTTCTTCAAGCTTATATATGGGTACAATAATTTCATAATAAGAGTAACAAACTGCCATTCAAAGCAGCATCTTCATATTGCTGTACATACCTCCAATATTTCATTCGTGAAATAGTTCATGAGTTAGAGTTGCAAAAACTGACTATGAAAAATCGAAAGCGTAAAAAATATCACATTATAGCAATTAATTCCATGTTTTTTCAACATAAAAAGTAATGAGAGGAAATACTTAAAGGACACCGAGGTGAAAACGAGGATATGTTGAATACACTGTTGTTCAACTGAAAGTAACGTAATAATTCCCATAGGTATAGGATAGAACAATTTTGCAAGCTAATTTTACAAGTCAAATCGTTTTGGGATGCCATCGATCATGCTTTTGAATCAATGTTATCACACATTTTAAGGTTTAAACGAGAAAGCGATTTTATATTGGCTCATTCAGTGCCAAAGTAACGAAGAATTCGCTTATCAGTGTCCGATCAATAAACTTATGTTTCTCATGCATGACATCCAAATATCTCCGCTTAGCACAGAACATAAAAATTGCCAGTATATGATCGCTGGCGCGGTAGCAGCAGTATATAAGATGTATTTTGCCGATGAAAGAGGAAATTGGTCTCTATATTTGTAGCGTACTTCCAAGCACATTCGTTAGCCTTTTCTTAACGAAATGATCGTTTCCTTAAATCTCCCGAAGCCCTAGGAGGACCCTTTTGGGTCTCCCTGAAAAATCCATTGCTCGGAAAGAGAGAGCTGCAGAGAGTATAGTGAACTCATGTCCTTCATCACCGAATAGAGCATTATTTGCCGAAAGATACTCAGATTCCTTTCAAAATGGACGATGAAATATTCATAAGGTATTTCATAGCGCTCGAGCATCCGCTGCAAGCCTCAGCGATGTCTCAGAGTCGGCACTCATATGAAGGGTGATTCGGCCCAAATATTGAGCACTCGTGCCTCTAATATTACAAGGCAACTGTTGAGGATACTCTTTAAGACAGAGTTCATCTTTCATGCATCCCACATTTCATCCCCGAGGGTAACATTGCATATTTTAGCGGTATAGAATGGACATGCACTGAAGACGAGAAAAAAACTTTATCAAAATCTACTAAGGTTCAGGAACATGATAAGTCATGAGCAGAAGAGTTAACAACATGTCACTTTTGTACTCAGAAAAAACCGTCCCTAGACCCTCGCTGCATCATCCCCCTCCCCGTTACCCAACATAGTTATTCCATTGCAGTGATTACCGTGCGATGTATAAATAATATTGATAATATTTTATCTATTATTCAAGTTAATTACAAAGGCAGTTATCAAAACAAAGCCAAGAACAAATAAAAATAATAATCAAGCTTCAAATCTGTAAGCCTGGTCAAACCCAGAATAAGTTGACTTAACTGATAAATGTGGAGAAATAGATTAGAGGGTCACATATCCTTACCATAACATCTGATATATAGTGGGGATTAAACATACAAAACATATGCGGCGCAGCATACAAGAAACTAGGTTTTTTTAAGCGTATAACAGGAAGGTCCTCGGATGAATAAGTCAAAGAGAGATAGATACTACTTCGCTCTGGGTAGGCCACACCTCGAGTACGCCGCGAGCATTTTGGACTATGGTCAAATTGATTTAAACAAAAAAATATATAAAATACAAAGGAAAGCAGCATGCTTCGTTAAAAACTGCTACGAGTGTACACAGTGTGTCTCACAACTTATAGAGGGATTGAGGTGAGAGCCCCTAGAGACTCGGAGGCTGCACTCTAGGCTTAGGTTGCTTGATAAATTCAGAACTGATATTTCCCTGAGCGACATAGAGAATATTATCATGACTCCTCACTACATCTCTACGTCTGACAGATACGATAAAATAAGAGAGATACACTGCCAAACAGATGGGTACAAAAACTCGTTCTTTCCGCGAACAATAAGCGACCACAATAAAAATTGAGCTCTAAATAAAAAAATACACAATAAAAGGGGGTGTTAGGTCACAATAAAAATTGGTGACCTAACACCCCCTGCCACACGCCCCTGCTGGGTCTCGTGGGGTATAATGTAGATGTAGATATCCAATCCATTAATTGCTGACTTAGACGGACCCCGTGAACCCTGCCCTCTCCGATCATCTATCTCACAAAATGAGACAGAGTGAGCCCAGAACGCTGAGATGAGAATAGCATCAATACGACGCCGCGCGGAAAACAATAAGTCTGGCACCAACCCAAAAGCCTTATGTTTCTAAATGGGCTGACTGATTGGAAGCATGTTCAAAATTCTCGGAAGAGTCAGGTGCGCAAAGGAGACAGAAGAATTCTAGTGTGCCTATCATCCCCCTCTCCCCCATCATCATCCCCCACGAGACGCAAACCATGGTCCCAACAAGATGATAGAGCAGTTGACAGAGATGAATCCAGTCAGTAAACACGTTCAATAGCTCTACAGTTTCAGGCTCCACTTCGTGGAAGTTAATAGTATCCATGTTTAGAGAATACAAATTTTGTACCTTTCCACAGAATTTTATTTTGTGTGGTACGACGCGTTTCACCGACTTGCGGCATCATCAGGTACCATCCCTTGATGCCTGGTGATGCCGTAAATCGGTGAAACGCGTCGTACCACACAAAATAAAATTCTGTGGAAAATAGCAAAATTTGTTAAAAGATCGTAGGCTTTCCCGGCGAATACTATTAGTAAAATCTTCTCGGGTTTGGCACCGGGTTAGGCTATTAAAGGCCAACGTTTCGATGAGAAACTCACTCATCGTCATCAGGGCTAAAACTGATTGCCGAGTTAGGTCCATGCCGGGTATTTATACTTGAGACCCTTTAAAACTTAAAAAAAAGCTTAATCGAGACTCGGGGCAGAACATCAGCCAAATATGGAGACCATTACTCGATAAAATACAACGGTCGCGGAGACAATTCAAATTCCAACCGCCGTGAGCGAATTTTGAATTGGCCGGTCAACAATGGGTCTCAAGTATATAAACCCGGCATGGACCTAACTCGGCAATCAGTCTAAGCCCTGATGACGATGAGAGAGTTTCCCTTCGAAACGTTGGCCTTTAATAGCCTTACCCAGTGCCAAACCCGAGATGATGTTACAAAATGTGTATTCTCTAAATATGGATACGTTCTATAGCTTTTGAGGAAGGGAATCACATGAGCGGTGGTCTTTGTGTAAGTCATACCACCGCGGAAAAATTATCAACTTTTCACTTCTTTCTCATCCATAGCAGTGCGTTTCCACTGCGCTACTATCTAACGGGCTATAAATACATCATTTATTTTTTTCGATTCGCCAAAGCGAGGAAACAGAAGAGGCGGACGAGAGGGTGCATTCGGAGAACCACTCTTCTCATTATTATTAGCGAGGCTCCACCCCCTAGTTCCTTCCCAGCTCAAGCCAACCGAACAGCCTCCGAGCACTTCCTGCCCCAACGCACTCGCTCACTCCCGCCTCCCCCTCCCCTCGCCCCCATCCCCACCGCCCCCGGCCAGCCCGCTCACTTGCTCTGTTTCAATCGCCGCCCCCCCACGCGCGCACGGCAAACATGGAGGCGGGCGGCGATTTATGACGCGCCAAACCCACACCCAATGTTCCGGATCAGCGGCCGAACGCCAGCCTCCGCCGATTTAACCGTCCTCCCGCCTCCGTGCACCGTCATCCGCCACCACCGCCCGAGAAGGAAAGGAGTGGGAGGGGGGAGGGGGGGGGCGGAAAAGGCCAGACGCTGAAGAGAGGAGGTGGTAGTGAAAGAGCTCCGTATCTCCGGGGGTCGAACAAAAAAATAAAAAAAGGGGAGCAGAATAAGAGAGGAGGGATATACGTGTGTGTGAGTGCGTGCGTGCGAGAGTGAAGAGTGCGCGGATGGAGTCGCGATGGGCGTGCGGTCGTTCTCCACCACTGGTCTTCAACCGCCCGAAGGAGATGCAGAAAATCGCTACGTTTACCAATCGAACTCAGAACTATAAGAACTCGGCCCGATCCGAGGGGTACGCAACTTCATGAATGAGTGTACACCGCATTTCCATTTCAGCCATTTCTATCCATTCCTACCCACTTTTATCCATTTCTGTCCATTTCTATCTATTTCTGTCCATTTCTATCTATTTCTGTCCAAATCCATCTATTCCTGTCCATTTCTGTCCATTTTTGTCCATTTATAACCATTTCCAGTCCATTCCTGACCATTTCTGTCCATTTCTATCCATTTCTGTCCATTTCTAACCGTTTCTGTCCATTTCCGTCCATTCCTTTCAATTTCTAACCGTTTCCGTCAATTTCTATCCATTTATAACCATTTCAGTCCGTTTCTATCAATCTCTGTCCGTAGCTAACCATTTCTGTCCATTTCCGTCCATTTCTGTCCATTTCGCGACCATTTCTCAACGAGCATACACCATTTCTCAGAGTTGCATACCCCTCGGATCGATCTGAATATTCTAAGCCAGCCTACTCGGATCACCTGGTTTATCAATGAGAAATCAATTGAAATATTGATTTGAATCGGTTCATATCGATTTGAAATCTCAGACTGGTAGAGAAATCGGGCCGAGTTAGCCCGCTTCTCATATCGATCCCACTAGCCCGTTGCGTTTACCATGCCGAGCTGAACCGGCTAAATCGATCTGAGTTCGATTGGTAAACGTATTGATTGATTACTTCGTTCAAATGATAAGTTTGCGCGAAAGCTTATTGCCAATATATTCGCAGAACTGCTAAGAGCTGGGGGCAGAAAATAGAGATGGGAAAACCAGTTCGTCGTTGAGAACTCGTTCACTATTAATCGGTCCTTTTTGGGACACACTCCTTTTCAATCGCTCATCGTTCCCTTTTAATTAGTGGTCTTTTATTTCTATTATCATTGTGTTCTTGCTGTTTGGAGAAAGTAAAATTTAAAAAAAACTAGAACTACTTGGTAGACCATTGTGATACGGTTTTACGAAATTTGAATAAAATAAAAGAAATTAATTAATATTACCAACCTTTTTAATGATCATTCATATTAAGGTTTCACTTATGAACCATAAGTAATATCGGTATTTCTAAAACTAGAGCCATCGAGAAGAAAACGCAGAAAAGTATAAAATGAAAAATCGGTCGTGGTGATGCTAAAAAAAAACTAAATTTTAAGCTTTTTAAACAACCATAACATCTACACAGCAATTTGAGAAGCACCTGATCCGGTGTTTATTTCCTTGCGTGCCGCCACATTTCCTGTACCGCGCGTGCAGCAACTGCATTGTAGCTATTTCTGCCTAGTGACACCGCGCGGCGACGGTTAGTTCGGGAAAGATCTCCACAAGATTCACAGCACCAAAGCTAGAATTCAACACGGGAGGTAGAGAATCAAATCTTTATCCAATGTTGGTCCTAGAAACTATATGAACTTACCTTGGCTAGGCGCGACTTGGTATTTCAATTTTATTACATTGGCCTCAGATACAACCGTAGCCGAGTAGAATGAGCCAACAGGCACCTCCACAAAGAAAATAAATTCGGCTTATTAGATCGCTGTTATCCGCGGACGAGTTTTAAGAGTCTCATCAAGGACGCCTTATCTCATAAAACAGAAAAAAAGGACCGAATGGAACCGCTGTTCCTCGGTCCTTACGTCCAATTCATGGACCCGTTCGTTCGCGAACGACCCACACCTAGTAGAAAACTCTTGGGGAATAAATTTGGACGAAAACAAAAGAGCAAAGGGTAACGTTGAGACAGGTTCACTAGGAGAGCAGTCAGCATATGAGGCAATTTCGTAAGATTTATCAGACTCAAGAAATGATATAACTTTCAACGGAGGTAGGCAGAGGACGAGGTCTTAGTGAATAATTCTTATCTTCGTCTACACCCTCAAGCGGATGCAGCGAGTCTTATTGTCAAAAGTGCGTTTCAGCGCAACAGGTATTTGCTCTTGCACAAGTCCTAAGTACTCTCCAAACGAGAAGCTCGGATAGCTAAAGCATGAGCTGTGAAAGAAAACTTATGTCCGATTATTTGAAGTGAAACCTATGAAAAGGGTAGAATTTGAAATCAACCTTGTGCTCTGAAACAGGGAACTTTCATAAGAGAATGAGCCTAAGAAAACGTAGGGCCCTAAATCTTGTATAAATTGCATGTAATAAACTGCATAAAAGTCCTCCTAAGCCAGTTCAGGAGAATGAGTTGCGTACCTTGCAAACGATCACCAGCACGTTATCTTCATATTTAAAGAAAACTTTTTCACCGTTTTGTAAGCCGTTTCAAGGCTTCCGGCTTTCATGAGGTCATTTACCTCTTTTGCACCTGCCCTGCAAGTATATTTCTTTGGCCTTCTTGCTTCCCTATTTATTGCATTCCTCAGTATGTATGTTCTTTCCCACCAAGGCATTGAAAAGTATTATATCCACGATTCTCATAGATTAAAGAAAGTCAAATAGAAAAACGACAAACCATTCAATAACCACGTAGCCCGAGGAAAAACGTAACGAATTAATTGTTTTAAGAAGTAAGGTGAGTGTCGTTCAAGCCAGTAAGAGGAAACTCAGCAACATTAATGTTTGTTTGTCGGGGTCATGGAAGAGTGGGGTGATTGTTTGGAGAGGCCTCGAAATGGGTGTGAGGCGACTGGTGGTGGGGGCGGGAGGGGGAGGCCCAATGCAACGGGGATGGGCTGTCTGCTTACGTCACCCGTCCCCCACATCCGAGCTCACATATAGGCCCGCTAACTGCGGGGACCATAGCTGCGAAGACGGCTGCGGTGGCGTTTGGGGTGTTTCGGGTTTGCGCCGAAGAGGCGATCGTTTCCGTCGCTAAGAACTCGGCCCGAGTACACAATAATCTTTCGCCTAAAACTGTCGTATATCTTTGAATATAATCCGAAAATATTTTTGACTTTTTTCTAACAGATGGAATTGTACCTCTGACAAATAGTTGGGGAACTAAATAAAAAGACTTATTTGGGGTCAACATTTTAGTGTTTTTCCTGTGTGAAACTGTTTAATAATGTAATCATACTTGATTCTTTAAATACTTTAATCATTTCTTGTGCAGAATGTGTCGAGAACTCCGTTTTTTCCACATTTCGGATTTGGACCTACCATAGTTGATTCTTGCCTTACGCTTGGTTCATCGTGTTGGCGATATTAATCCATTCCTCTATCCTGAGTGTATTTTACAAAGAAACCTAAAGTACAAATTCTCGGCTACTTTTCAGGTTTTAGGCTTGCGCCGTAAATATCCGTGCTGGTATATTTGTTGGTATGTCTGGCAGTGTTAATGATCTACCAAAGAATATGACTGAGAAATGAATAGCATTGATAATGCCATGTGTAAAATCACAATTGATTTCAAACGGATACGCTTCGAATTCTCTTCGCGAGATATCGAATTGCCCGACTCTTTCGGGAAATATTCGCATTGCCTCAACCATTGGTCATAATGCTACTTGACCGATTGCGGACCTTAGTGAAAGCCACCCAGGGACCTTTTGTCAGAGTACGAGCTGAGAAAAATTTCACAGAGTTTCTTACACCTTCTCCACGGCACTGAACTTCGATTGCTTTATTTTCATCGCCAGATACTGAGACAAGTGATCGCAAACAAAAGCACACGTTTGTATTTATACTTCAACTCTAGCCACCGTCACAAGCAGCAAGTGTGCACCACGTGACCTCTCGTCACCGACCAATCGCCTTCCTCCGGCGCCACTCACCATCACACCATCAGAACTACACAAATTCCAAAACCATTCAATAACTCGACGATACCCTCCATCAAGGCGACACGTAACTACCTCTTCAGGCTATAATACTGGCAATCGCGTCCATGGACACATCTGCACTGCCGGTTATGTAACAGCCAATGAGCTTCGTGATCAATTCAAGTTCGACTTTATCTTTTCTAGACTTTTCCGCTCTCTATTTCAACATTTTTCTGCATTTCAGGTGCTTCACTTCTTTAAATCCAGAATAGGAGAACATTTGTTTTACTTCGACTCATACTCGAGTCAGGAATTTTCGTTCATATTTTCGTCTTCAAGGAGGGTTTTGACTAACTTTCTTAGATATTTGGCATTTTAGGTAAGTGCTTAAATTCTTTTCAGTTTCTTTTATGCACTAAAGAGGTATGGCTTCACATTATCACATTTTAATTGCCTTTTGACTCCTCCCCACTTCTCCTCTTTATGATCACCAGTGATGGGAAAAGTACTGAAAAAAAGTAATCGGGCTCAATTACAATTACACTTCAAATTTATAATTAATTACAACTACAAATTACTCTTTGAAAAAGTAATCAGTAGGATTACAATTACAATAACTTTTTATTTCGCTCTTGTAAATGACGCAATCGCAGTCAGTATTTTCTCAAACAGGGAGTACTAACATGCAAACCAACATTTTTATTATTCTTCAATGACTTAGCATTAAAGAATAATAAAAATGTTGGATTTTGGCAGTTTTGTCATAAATATTTACACCTGTGGATGAGGATGCATTCTAAAATCAATATCATGCAAATAAATAGAAAGCACAATATGATTAATATATTTAAGGTAAAGACATCAATTTTAAATATTTGATTTGCAAAACAATTGCATTTTAAAATTTTCATCTGATAGTTTGCCCCTCTTTGGTGCCAATATGTCTTTGCTCACACTAAAAAGCCGCTCCACAGGAGCAATGGATAGCAGGGAAGCGTTTGCTTTGATAAATGCTCTTTTTAGAATTGGAAGTTGGGGAAGAAACTCTATTTCTGTTGAAGTAAGAGCCAAGAATCCTGTGTTCGATGTACTTGCGTGTGTGGACCTTAGTCCAAAATAATACAGCTCGATGATCCGCCAGTGTTAATTGTGAGAGAGAAAATTGAAGGCAATTTCCCGGATAACAAATGCGGATGAGACAGAAACGAACGAACGATGAAACGAATGACCTAAGTTACATGCAGAAAAAAGTTGCACGTAAGCAATCCCATCATGCCTGGACTCATTGAAAGGTATTAACGATTATCGAGTGGGGCAAGGTGCTTATGCCCTTACTACCCTCGGGTTAGATATTAAGTTTTATTGATTGAAGGATGGTTTACCAGCTCCTTTAAGTCAAAGTCACCCAAGTGCTTTCAAAATGTAGAAGAAACAAATATCTACTGCGTTAGACGCCATGTACTCCAGAGGTGTCCACCAAGTGTAAGGGAAGATTTGCGAAGGGGAATTTAAGAAGGTGTAAAATACGATAATTCATATAGATAATTCATCAATTTAATGATTAGTTAATGATAATAATGCATCGTAATACAAATTATGAGAAACCCTAAGGCTATCATATGCTAGGGTTCCGATTGATCTTATCATGCAATTTCCATTTTCACATATCAAGTCATACATCGTATAAAAGCATACATCTCCATATACACTTTTCAACAGCCTTTGAAAATAACAAAAAAGGACTTGTACATCAGGGTTTCTCGTACCTACAACAAAATGCGCATACAAACTCACATATCCTTGGTGGTGAAATATCCACCCAGGCAAACAGGCATCATTAGGGTGTGGAGGCGAGGGTTCATTCCGCCGCCACCGAGGTCTGCATAAAAGTCCACTTACAGCATGAAAAACGGAAAGCGAGAATTTTCGAAGGATACATGTCAACATAATTCTCTTTTAAATAGCTACAATTTTAATAGCGTATTAATACGTCATTTCGTATTTGCTGTGGAACAAATATTTAATGAATAGAGTTTAGGATACATATGAGGAATTACTCGTCCTAGATTCCGGACGGTAGATTATCTGAAACATTCAGAAATTAGAAAGAGCTGAATAGTGATTGAAAAAGAAGAACGTTTTACCATAGCGCGAAGATTCAGTCCGTGCTCCCACCAACCACATGGAGGTCGCAATCATTGGTCAGGGAGGGAATGTTTGTTAGTGGGGCGGGGATGTGTCAAAGACATGTACTATGGAAAAAGTTGTTGATGAGCCATTGGAATCGGTGCAGGAGGGCGATGCTGTCAATTAAAAGGATGAACTGGGCGATAAATTGTGGAGTGGAGAAAGCCGACTGGAGACTGGAGGAAAGGACAAATTATTCCAATGAGGCTCACAATAAGATTCGAAAGATCGGTAAGAAGAATGATAGGACAGGAAATAGGAAGAAGATTTAAAAAAACGTTCATCGGTTGAAGAGGAAAAAGAACAAATCGAGCTTTCAGAATGGGATGTGAAACGTTACTTCAGAGATTTCTTCACTATCAATTATACCTAAATTTCAAAGGAGAATGCCGTTTGAGCATCCAATTTGACCTGCTCTCATATATAATCCGGTATATTTAATCTAACCAAGGTATCTTTTTCGTCAACAATTTTCTCACTTTCGTTTCTTGTGATGGGTCTGTCTTTTGTGTCTTGTATTGGTTTTGTAATGTGTAAACCATGTCTATAGGCCCTCGGCTTCATATAAATCTCATGATTCATCGGCCAACTAGACAGATTTTACGAGTTCCGCTTCACCTTTCACTCCTTCATCAAGTTCCACTTAGCTTCTCGTACCCTTTCCTCCGAATAATTGTTAACGAGTGCCGATAATTGCGAGCTGTCTTGCGACTGGGTCTCTATCCACCCCTTCCACCACCGGTCTCTATCGCCACCCTTGATCGAACTCTATGAGCTATGAGCTCATTTTGAATCCGTTTTATGCCTCTCTAGTCTGCTCCTAATTTCAGCTGTACCTACTTTAACTTTCATTAGTTTATTCGGAACGCAATCTCTTAATAGAAAAAAAATAAGCATTTTGTTTCAAGAGTTGCTTGAAACTCGAAGGCTACACGCTGGCCCAAGATTACGTGTCAGGATAGCTCGGTGAATGATATTTCAACGCCGTGGTTCGCACATTTTTAAAGCTAACAAAAGCAAAACATTAGGAAAGATACACGCTATAGGTTGTAAGGACACCAGACATGCTGTCATTTGCATTTGCAGTGGCTCGCAAGGTTGTTTGTGGAAGTATTTGTCAATTTATAAGCTTTTGGTAAACGTTCTCTCTGATTAAATTCCATCACTAATTGTCCTCCATCTCCTGAACTCCTACTGATAATCCCTGAATAGCTCTTTATTTCCTCCTCTGAACCTCCAATAATAATTCTAAGAACTACCTTCGCCAGAAACAAAATGAAACAGTCAAGCATTATTTTCTTCGTATTGTAGCGCTTTCTCCTCTATCGATCAATATATTTTTACAGCCAAATTTCTTCTCATTCATTCAGCACAGTTCAAAGAATAAGCCCATTGAATTTTTGCTTTCCATACATTCCTTGGTTCTATCATAACTCTTAGGTAACACCCTCCTCTCGTACTCTCTTTCCCGTCCTAATTTCCTATAGTTCTATTACCGTTTTACTATTTTATATTCCTACTGTCATTATCTAACCTTACCTTCTCTAACCTTAAAAGCACGGGCTTATACTCCCTACCATACAATTCTTTCGAGCATCCTTTCTACCAAAATTAAAATTTCCTCCTGCTACTTAAAGATTAAAGGTTTTTGACGGCCGGTTAGTTAATTCTGCAGAGGGTTTCAGACATTGGAAGATACATCAGAAAATCTGCTCGCAACGTATTTAGAATGAGGATTACTCACGAGACAGTTCAATTGATGACGTTTTTTGAGGACGAAGGCAGCGACTCTGGCTATATGACAATGGAAGTGCAAACGTCAGCTGGAAATTTAATATATTGGGAAGCACCTCGGTTGCAAATGCTCATTAGAAGGAGAATTTCTCTATCTAAGGAGGTTTTCACCAGCGGGAGAGGATTAATCGACGCAAACCTGGAGTTGGAATGCAAAGTAAAGATTGTCGAGGAGGTAAATATGGCCGGGAGTAAATATGAAAAAGGGAAAATATAAGAATTAGTAGTAGGCGTTCGGGATGTGGGTTTGGAGGAAATGAACGAGGATGCGATGAACGGCAAGGAAGGAGAAAGTCTTCGGAATGGCGGGTGGGGAGAAGAAACTGCTGGAAGACATTGGGACAGGGAATAGGAAATGGGGAGAGTAGTTAATAAGCGGTGAAGGGACTCTGAAAGATGTGGAGGATGTTCGGAAAACAGGGAAGGGGAAGAAAGAGGATAGGTTTCATCGATGGGTTGAAGAGAGGAAGGAAGCATGCTGAGATGAATAACGGAATCTTGTAAGGAGATAAGGGCCCTCGGCTGTAATAAAAATTGTATCCCTGCTATGTTAACAAAGACTAGCAGGGTTCTGGGCAAATGCGATGAGAGAGTCCGAGAAAGAAGCTATTTTACACTTGTCAGGCCTCATTTAGAATATGCCGCTAGTATATGGGATCCCTGCGAGGAAGGTATGATAAAAGAATTAGAGCGCGTGCAAAGGAGATCTGCTAGGTTTGTTAAATGCCGTTATGATAATTGTATAAGTGTTACGAGTTTAATAGAAGAACTAGGATGGGAATTACTATCAGAACGCAGGTTAAAATTTAGGTTAAACCTTTTAAGTAAATTCGAAACCGATTTGTTCACAGATGACGTTAGATATATATTAAGAACCCCTGCGTATTATGCTAGGTTTGACCATATTAACAAGATTAGAGAGATAGATTGTCGTACCGATAGATTTAAAATGTCATTTTTCCCGCGTACCATAAGATAGAACAATAGGCAACGTAGCAAAAGGGATAGGTAGGTGAAATATAGTTAGAATAGTCTATAGTGCATGATGCATGTATTAACTACCAATAATCCCTTCCTTATTATGTAGATTTTAACCTGTACTATACTGTAGTAACTAATATTCTATTGTAATAACTACTGCAATTACTTGCAATAACTAATAATCTACTGTAGTAACTAATAAACTTTGACCCTATTTTCTAGCATGTCTACCTTATATATCCTACTTACATGGCAATAGTGCATGTTTGGTGATCTTCACCCCCTGCCACACACCCTCGTGGTGGCTCGCAGGGTATTACGTAGATGTAGATGTAGCAGGTAAGTCTTCCACAATTAATATACACACAATTATCATCTATAATAACTAACCATGATATGAAATCCCCTCAATCTCCCGGTATTTTGCACATGCACCTGCCCTCGTAACGATGTTTTGACTCTGTGCGTAGTATTATTTCTCAAGATCAACTCCAGTGGAGGCAATTACATTCAAAACCTCCTCATTCACTCTGTGCTCCGTACCAGTGCCATATTAGTACCACCGAGTGGCTTTGGAGCACAGCCCATTTTTTCTTCGAGCTCGTAAATGAAGATAAATACTGTTGAAATGAATAACTTTGTAAATTTCACATAGGTGACTTTATTAACCCGAAGTCACGCCGCAAACCTTTCAAATTATGATAAATGCTTTTTTACTGAATCTTCTTTGCTTTCCCCTCATACTTTTGGTTAGAACGCGTATTCACCGCTGACGGAGAGGGAGGAGGATATCGGGCGGGACTTGCCGCGCGGCGCGTCCAATTTCCCGCACAACCCGGACCGCGGCCGGGTCCGCGTCCCGGGAACCTGCGCCCGCCGACTCAGTGTATCACAGCCGGCCGCGCGTCCCTCTAAGCGATGCTCGTCCTCTTTGGCAAAGGAGGGTGATACTATGTGAAGCGTACTCGAGGGACAGCACTCCGTCCTTTGGATGCAGGGGCGATCCCTGTAATTTATTTCGGGGGGGGGGAGACTGCCATTAAATTATGGCAATTTTCAGTCACCCTAAAAAAACTGTAAAACTGTAATATCATTATATATATATATATATATATAATAATGAGCATAATAATAACTACTATACTTCTCAGATTAGTGATCCGAGTGTTTAATGTTGTATTTGATAACTAAGTCTAGTAGAAAAATTGTTTTATAAAACCCAAAATTTTCTGGGGGGGGTATGTATCCCCTTTATCCCCACCCCCCCCTGGGATCGCCCCTGTTTGGTTGGGACGTTAAACTACGGTCCCCTGTCAGTTGCCGCCTTTTTGAAGAGTATGCTGAAGATGATGCTGTGTTTCTCTATATCATTTCTTAATTCCCCATTCAATACTTCCCTATACATAAAAAAAGGCATTCAATTTGGCTAAACTGTCGTCGCCTACCCAAGTCAATTCACAACAACTCATCAGTGGGTATGGAAAACTTAGCTATGATTCAACTGCATTTAAAGTGAACACCTGTTTATGAAATTGATGGCCGCCCTGACCCTCAATAGCCTTCCTTTCACTTACCTTTCCTCCCAAAATGAAGCGCCTATTATTGCTGAACGTACTCCGAGCAAACTTATTACTAGTTTTATCCCATTTTATTGAAGTAAATTCAATTTACTATTACGCCCGTTTTGCATGTCTCCGCCAGTGATTTAACGGCTCATTGCGCTTATGCAGCACAAAAATCCCCTTGGGATTTGTAAAATGTTTCAAATCACACTTCATTCCAATGAAATTATTCGAATCGCGACTCACGAATATCGCGATATCGCTAATCACTATTTGTGATTCGCGAATCATAATTATTAATTCGTAGTAGGAATCACGCCCTGGCACGCTGAGTAGGGCTGAGCTTTAGATTCGAATTTCGAGAGGCAATGAGACTCTTTTGCTACTAATGATCGATTGGGTGTATAGAAACCTCTGTTTAAGTCATATAGTAATAATGGACTGAAATCGCTTGTTAAACAAAGAAATTGCTTGGAACCCTTGGGTGATTACGACCATGCTAAACGGGCAATGCAGCTCATTGTAAATTGCAGCAGGAAAGATACGGTAAACGGGAATCGTTCTCAAGTCTTCAATGCAAGCTGAGGGAAATCTTTTCCGAACGAAGGAAATAATATCAAAGGCAAATGTTTCCCGAATGGAAAAAGAAATGTTAGATGCCAAATCTGAGAAAGCAAAACCCTGAACGGGGGATCGGGTTGATGTGGTGGCTAGAGTACTTGCTAACCATACGAGCGGCCAGGGTTCAAATTCCTGCAGAGGAGGATGTTTTTCAGAGGAAACCCGATCCCTACTTGAAATTCTTGTGGAGGGCACTTCAAGTACAGTACTCCGTCTGTCGGATGAGACGTTAAACTGTGGTTCCCTCTGAGCCTTTCGTTATGAGGAGGCTAATGCCGTCGCCGGGTTTCCATCAACCCTGCCTCCCTTACCTATGGCGCAAGTGACCTTAGCTGTCGGTTGCCTCCCCAAAATCCAATCCAATCCAAATCCTGAACGTCTAATGAGCAAATTTGATTATCCTTTAAACATAAATGACTAAAAAGGAAACCCTAGATGATCGTTTGAGGTTGCCAGCGGTTGGGTTTGATTTATTTGCGGGACTTTTTGCTGACATTTGACTATAACATTATGATAGGTTTCCAACTGTATACGTTTCGTCTTAGTTTTTCTTCCGGAATTTCATTCGGAATCGTATTCCGCGTGGTGGAAAAAGGGTCTTTGCAGTGGACGCCACCTTCAATTTTAAATCCACCACTTCTCACGATAAGAAGATTATTTTTTGGATGAAACTCGTAGGAAACCAGCGTAAACATTTGTGCCCGTTTGTGGCTCCAAGTGGCTGCGCTCTACAGCGCCGAGAGTGGAGGGGGGAGGAGAGGAATCTACATCTACATACTACCCCGCGAGCCGCCGCATGGGCGTGTGGCAGGGGGTGGTAGGTCACCAGCCGTGTAAAGATGTAAAATTGGAGGTGAAATGGTGACATGTGTTATGGTAGTGTATTTTTGGAGGAGTTCAGTTTTTATTGTGGTCACTTATTGTGCGCGGAAAAAACAAGTTTTTGTACCTATCTGTTCGGCAGAGTATCTCTCTCATTTTATCGCTTCTGTCAGACCAAGAAATGTAGTGAGGCGCCATGATAATATTCTCTGTGTCGCTGTGAAACACACCAGTTCTGAATATCTCAAGCAGCCTAAGCCTAACGTGCAGCCTTAGAGTCTCTAGGGGCTCCCACCTTAATCCCTCTAACAGTTGTGTAACACTATATGTCGTTCGTAGCAGTTTTTAACGAATGAGGCAGGTCAGTGGGCGACTCGCTAGGCGCCTGGCGCTACGCGGTACCCCCTGCCAATAGCGTGTCAGTAAGTCAAAGTAAGACTACGCCAATGTGGTTGAAAATTTTCTGAAAAGTATTTTCAAACTATCTAATTACATTAGAAACGATGTTGTCACCAGGAAAAACGGTCATCTTGGACCAGCCGAACCAGCAGAACAGCGCGCGACTAACGCAGAGATACAAAAATGAAATTGATACGTTTTTGGATCTAATTGATCATTTTTTTCATCCGAATTTCGTCGGCTCTCGAATTCCGAGAAATATGAGCCGCCCTACTGCCGAGCTGTCATGTGAGGTCATGAATCCTGGCAACTGAGATGATGAACCATGACCCTGGCTAATGGGAGGGATGTTCTGCCGGACGGCAAATGGGGGTGGCATCGAGGGTATCTCTATTAGAAGTCCTCGCGCGTCGGAGACGAGAAAATGCAGATAAAAGAAGCCTCAACGGTCGGAACTGTAGTAATGAACGGGACAAGACGAATGAAAATATTGAGGCTATGGGCTAATTTGAGGTCCATTGGAGAGCGTGCACCCACTATCCTGGAGTAATCATTATATAAATAATAATAAACAAGATAAAAATTCATGATAAATATAACAACTATAGTAATATCCACACTTTAATATACTACTTCAACACCGACCATGGTTTCGACATACTATGTCATTATCAAGGTCAATCATGGTTTTATCATGGATTTATCGCATTTACACCAAGTTAAGCCTGAAACGATTTTATACCTAAGATAACAATTTGTGATTTCCGCAATTTATTGAATACTAGCGACCGGTTTCGGCTGTCACGCCATCATCAGATCAGCAATGGCCGAAACAGCCGAAACCGGTCAGCAATGGCCATGACAGCCGAAACCGGTCGCTAGTATTCAATAAATTTATGGAAGTCACACATTTTTATCTTGTTTATTGTGAAGTCCTTCCACCACATGAAAGCTTCAAGTTTCCATTTTATAATCATTATATGTAATATAGCAGAAAATGGAAGGGACGAGAATTAGCTCAGAATGATGAAGGGGAAACTACTTAAGTCAAGTAAAATCTTCTCGGGTTTGGCTCCGGGTAAGGCTATTAAAGAAGATTTTACTAATATTATTCGCCGGGAAAGCCTACGATCTTTTACTTAAGTCCAGCTCACCCCTGGCTAACATATAGTTGAGTTAGCATGAACTCCTACTTTTTGTAATAATCCAAATGAACGTCTCAATGACTTCTTCTTGCATCTAAAGAATAAAACTTGAGAGGGTTGGAAAATCAAATTATTAGTGGACGAAATACTGTTTTATTTTCATTGAGAACCAATCATCAACGCCTGAGTGAGGAGGAAACGAAAAGCAGGAATGTCTCCTTTTCTTGATAGCTCAGCAGATTCCTTATTGAATGATAGTTTTTTGGAGCACTTATGTTCATAATTTTCACTAAAATGACAGATGATGTTACTTGTTGATGCCACTTATTGAAAGCATTCTAATCATTCATCTTAGTGTATAGACTCATCTTGTGGAAGTTAGTGCTCCACATTAATCGTTTTTTTTGCTATTTTTGTTGGTATGACATTAGCTTTCATGTACGATATCCTGTTGTGATAAAGCGGCAGCCGATGTATCCGTTTTTCATTGCTGTCATTTTACAACTCCGAAGAAGTTACTACTAATAAGCATGCAGAATTATAATTAATATAATATTTATTGACAAAAAATCAATTAAAGTCAATGTTTTCTTTTCCTTTTTCTATTAAAAATCTATATATAAAAAATATAAAAAATCTATTAAAGTCAATATTTTCTTTTCCTGCCGCTCTCGGGGATAAAAACATCAGTAAATTGTTGCTAAAAATAAATATTATTTTTTAGAAAAAACTTACTAATGAATTGAAAAATAGTCTTTGAAGTCAATCGTTACAGCCCACATCCATGGGATATTTTTTCCAAGTTTGTAGTGGGCCTGTGCTCTCCCGCACGGGCGAACCCCTTTCGGAGCGTGGGTTATTCTGTTCGCGGAAATAAAGGTTAGGGAAGCAGGACGGTGTTGGGTTGAACTTAGATATTGTTTATTAGTTAATTTTTAAACAGTTTTCTATTTGATTGAAGCAATCTATATTTTATTCTGAATTAGCTTCTATATTTTATTCTGCAAGCAAGCAATCTATATTTTATTCTGAATGAACTTAGGTCATTCGTTTCATCGTTCGTTCGTTTCTGTCTCATCCGCATTTGTTATCCGGGAAATTGCCTTCAATTTTCTCTCTCACAATTAACACTGGCGGATCATCGAGCTGTATTATTTTGGACTAAGGTCCACCCACGCAAGTACATCGAACACAGGATTCTTGGCTCTTCGCATTTCCGGTCATTTTTGGCGATATTACTATTATGATCCTAATCTGACAGACCTCAAGCGACCTTCTCTCTGACTTACTGCGCTGGACAGCATATTTGTGTAATTTTCGAGAAGGCTTCATCATTGACTTCGATATTGGCGCCCTATTTTTCCTTCAAACATTAACTGCTCAGTAGAATAAACTTTTTTTAACATATCAGTATTATGCGTACAACTTTTTCTCACCTTTCGCCGAACGGAAAGGGGGAAGGTTATTTGTTACTTGGAAAAGCAGCAAAAGCAGTCCCCGTCATCAGCTGTGTATGTCTTCTTCTTGTAGCAGTATATTTCTATTTGCATCTATGTTAACATTTCACAATGCCGTGGTTTCAGATGAATAGTTATTCTCTATTCATCACCATAGTCAACTCCACCTTTATCCAGTCTTTATTTTTCCAGTTTTATTCCATATTTATCCAGTCAACTCCACCTTTATGTTTTAGAACATTAACATAGGAATCCTTAAACATAATCTCTTTAGCTTCTCTGGTTTTCCGGCTCCATTTTAATACTAGGTTTTGGTGTCCATCGTATTTATAGGTTTTGTTTATAGGATCATTATAAATATTTATGACTCCTATATTGACTTATATTTGTTTAAGTCACGACAGTTCTTTTCCAGTTTGGGCATTATCGAAAGTCCCAACTATTGATCGGAGGTCATAAAAACTGACTGTGCTCCATTGAGTTCTTGATCATTAGAAATGATAATTGCTACTTGTCTCTGGGATATACTTGGAGAGCGAATTAGCTGTTCAACCACCATCAAGGACACCGAAATGGGCTCTCGGGTGAAGCTGTATAAGGCTTCTGCCGATAGTTTTCCGATTCTATGGATATGTGAATTGAAGTGAATGGGAGCCGACCTCTAAAAAGCTATGAGCAAAGTGGAACATAATCGGCTTATTCTCCAAATGTGTCAACAACCCCCGAAAGCATTTCGTTTCGGAATTTGACTTTCACAGATTTCTCCGGGGTTCCACTCAATGCTGATATTTTTGACTGTTTGGTCGTCCCTCGCGTTTGCCAATTCTTGAGCGGAATCCATCTCTTCCCCTCTTTATCTACCTCTTTTTATCCTTCCACGAGTCTATCGCTCCAGTACTACGACCAATCATTCTTCCGGTTATCCTCTGAGTACATCTCCTGCGTATTTCCACATTCTTCTTTTTATTCCTGAGACGTACAAACATTTGTCTCCCATCCTACAACAAACCTCCGTTTTATTATCACTGTGCGTACATTTCCATTTCATTATTTATTTTTTTTTTTAACTTTCTTACGCAATAAAATCAATGGTTGAAGGCGTAACTCTGTGGAAGGTTTTCGCAGACATGACGAAAACATTTCTTAGTAAATTCCACTTTTAAAAGTTTATTTCCAAGTATATTTTCAAGGTCCTTGGAAATGATTGCCGTGCAGTCAAAACCTAGATCGGAAATGAACTTTTAAGTGTGGAATTTACTAAGAAATTTTTTCCATGTCTTCCCTACGCAACTTACGGTGTTTCCATTGCGCCCTGACCCTCTCGCGGAAAACACGCCTAATTTTGAATTTTTGAATTTCATGAAGAGGATGGTTTCTATAATAACCTGTGATTGTGATATAAGTTTCAGTTCTTTTTTCTGTGATATTACCTCGGTAAGTTGAAAAGCACTAAAAACTGGGTCTTTTCAGAAAGAAGAGATTGTTGAATTAACATCGATAATATTTGCTCGCACCGGTATGAAATCGGCCACCTACTACCATAAGGTGTGCGGGGGTTAGTTTGAAACTTGAGTACATTATATCCCACGTTTATTTATTAATTTTAGCCAAGGAGTATGAGGATTCAGCTTTGTTTAAAAATGTAGTCAGTCGTGTTGTGAATTGACGATGGCTTTCGTTATTGAGTTCGTTTCACTCTTAAGAAAAAACAAAAGAACTCCTAAGACAAACCGAACGTGAAAGTGCACCCTGCACCTATCCAGTGATATGGAAATTACCATAGAGTAAGAATATATAGATCGGCAAAGCAATGCTAAAAACTGGACATAAACTTTTGAGAGCTTTGGGAAGAATTTCTCAGGTGCCACCACCTTAGGGAAGAAAGAATTTTGGCTTACGGAGAAGGCCGCTTGGAGGCGTAAGTAGTACTCGGTGATTTTGCATCAACATACAGGGGTGGATTTACCATAGATGTTGTGTGCTTGTAATCGAGTATCAATTGTTTTGTCGTTGCTATGATACATCGGTAAACAGTTAACTCCGTGTTTGGTAATCGCGTCTTTTCATGTTGACGTGAATTCGATTCATTATAGACGGTGCTCATTGAAAACACATAAAAATACATGTTTAATATGGTCTCTACGACTCAATAAGATATGTTTTCGTTGCTATGGGTCGATTAGTAAGCATCAAGGCACCTAAATCATCATAAGAACATCAAGTGAGTTATGCGACACTATATGAAGTGGCCGTATGCCAAAGCTCATTTGTTATGGCTTGTCGTGCAACTTCGATGCACCTGTTCCATCTATCGGCCAAAGATTTATTGAAAAACTCAATCCGAAACTCCCTATCTCTTTGCCACTGTATATGTTTTTACTCCATGAAATTACTCGCAGAGGTCAGTGCGGTCCTCGAACCGCGGCGCGTCAGGCGCGCATCGGGGTACTGGCTACAGCCTTGTCGAGGGAGCGCACAGTGGGGCCAAACCCCCCTCTACGCGGACAAAAGTCCAAAAATAAAAGTTCGAATTTCAGTTATTGAAAGAGTAGGTTGGGAAGCCTGGGCCTTAAGCTGCAATATTATTCATTAAACAGGTTGGTAAGTATGCACCTGCGCGCAAAAATCAGTGTGGAAGTGACAGGTGAGCGGAGCACTCGTGCTACGGACGCCGAGCCCAAATTTCACCGTGTACATCAAACGGTTACCACATCACTCTGATTAAACTGTTTTCAATTTTAAAATATGGAATCAAACCATGAAATTAATTATCATTTGACTATGTTTTTAACAATTTTTATTTAAAAATGTAGAGCATAATAATAATAAATTAATTATCATAAGAATTTGGTATATGTTTTTAAAGTTTATGTGTAGATATGCACTGAAAAGTTATATGTATTTCCAAACGAGTTCGTGTCGCGATATTTGAATCACATTATAAAGTAAAACATTAGCTAGCGATTTTTTTTATCTACTGCAGAAGAGCTGCAAAAGGTGTGTAAAAATCGAATTGTTGTTGCTAAGACAGTAGGAAATGCACTCGACATATATATCTGGGTCCGTGTAATTGCCAGTGCAATGTCGGTGTAAATTAATAATTTTTTAAAATAGGCCAATATTTGAGCTACCAGAAAATACATTTGACTGGGAAAATAATACACACAAGTTCGCATAATTCGGTGTTGAAAAGACGGATTGAGAGGTTGTGTTAGGCGAGAACGTAAACCTAGTAAACATTCCAGGACCATGGAAACGAATGAAATTAACTTTCCAATCATCGACTTCGCCCTACCGCATCAGATATTATATTTTCCGAAAATTTGACAGCTAATTCGCATTCAGCAACCTTTAAAACCAATGTGTACCAATTTTTAGGCTGAAACAGTAATATTTCCGAATTTTGGCCATGTATTTGGGATTCCGCCCCACTGTTCGGCCGAGGCATCTTCTGACCCCGACCATACTTTTACTTCGTGCCCCCTTGAACACGCAAGATAGGAGGGAAAGAGCACATACATCCTTCGGAAGAGAGTGGCTGACCCTCCCCTCCCTCATTTCCTCACCCCTCGCTCGTTCGGACCACCCAGAATAACTGGAGATCGCGAGCGATGGCCGATGGTCCACCTCGCAGTGTGGTGGGGAAGGCAGCGATCGAGGGGGGGGAGAGAGAAGTGGCGTGGATTGTGGAGCGGGGAAACCACACGCGACCGGCGGGAGGAGCGGCCTCAACTGACGGGAGCAGGGCATCGGGCGAGCGCGGCTCAAACTTGCGGCCGCCAACGGGAAAGAACCAAAAGCTGCCAGCGTCACGTTTAAGATGAGCTGTCGGTCGGAATCACATCCAGCTAGTGGAGAAGCATTCCTTCGCATGATATTCCCCGTCCGCGCACCAATTCTACATCTACATACGACCCCACGAGCTGCCGCATGGGCCGCGTGTGGCAGGGGGTGGTAGGTCACCAGCCGGGTAAAGGTGTAAAAGCTTTGGAGGTGAAAGGGTGGCATGTCCTATGGGAGTGTATTTGGAGGAGCTCAGTTTTTATTGTGATCGCTTATTGCGCGCGGAAAGAACGAGTTTTTGTACTTATCCGTTCGGCAGAGAATCTCTCTTATTTTATCGCATCTGTCAGACCTAGAAATGTAGTGAGGCGTCATGATAATATTCTGTGTGTCGCTCTGAAACACACCAGTTCTGAATATCTCAAGCAGCCTAAGCCTAGCGTGCAGCCTCCGAGTCTCTAGGGGCTCCCACTTTCATCCCTCTAACAGTTATGTAACACTAAATGTTCAATTTGGGTGAGCTAAAAAATCGAACGGATTTAGTTAGCACAATCAGTTGATTACTACTCCATTTTGGTTCGGGACGAATATTGGAACGCTAAAATAGCGACGGTAGAGTTGGCTATTACAGCTATCTGTGCATTTTTAGCATTGAGAGGCCTTTTATGAACGACACACACACATACGGGACCGACAAACACCTGCTATGTAAATATTAAGTCATTGCCTAACGGTACATACCTATATGCTACCCCATCACTGGATCTGTCAGAGAAATTTGATCTGATCGCACTGATATTGAATGTCTCTACTCAATGCAGACTAGGTTGGCTTTTTATTTTCATCAGTAGCTTATTATTACAATGTGACTGTCAACTTTCATCGTTCACATATTTTACAACTTGTATTTAGAAAATATTGGAACTCCACTTGGCACACCATGCCTATTTAAGCGATTCCTAATGAGATCCAAGAGTTTAAGACCCGCTCGCCTCAAGGCCTACCGCGACTGCGGAGGAAAACATTGATTTCTAATAGACAGTGGGATGGGACAGAGGAAGGTCATGATATTCGACGACCCTGACGATTCATTATTTATCCCAACCAGGGATGAAAAAATTCTGAAGCAATATGCTCCGATCATAAAGATAAAAGGCAGAATGCAAGCGTATTCAGCTTGCGTTATTATGTGATAAGGTGAAGTCTAATCATAATAAGCAGTTTATTAAGAGTCATGAATAACGCTTAGCTTCCCGGCGTGCTTTCCACTCCCAAAGCCATTGGAATATTGCGGACAGGTCAACTTGTTCGAGAAGTTCCATGCAATTTCC
This sequence comes from Ceriagrion tenellum, assembly GCA_963169105.1. Classification (NCBI taxonomy): domain Eukaryota; kingdom Metazoa; phylum Arthropoda; class Insecta; order Odonata; family Coenagrionidae; genus Ceriagrion; species Ceriagrion tenellum. The sequence goes on from OY720632.1 coordinate 21,328,875, forward strand.
TCTCTTCTCCAATTGGTTCTTCAATTATTCTGCTGACTTATCCATCACAAATTATCGATCTACACCATCATATTTATCTCCTGCCACTTTGAAGAAATGGGACCCGAGAGAAATAGAAATTTGTGATTCTGATTTTAAACGTTATATATGAACGATATGACCAAGCATCAGTTTGTGAGTCACCCATGTGGATAGAGTAAATTATAAATGCGTTAGAGGTGCAGTGCGAGAGGTATGAGATGAAGATAAATCACAAGAAGACGAAAGTGATGACATTCTCTGGAAGTAAGAATGCAGAGCAGAAAATAGGGGTTGGGGGGCACAAAATGGAACAAGTCTAGCGGTTGACGTATCTGGATAGTATTTTGGAGGAAAATAGGGTTTAGTTGTAAGGGCATAAGAAGTAGAACTGCCATGGCTTAACCCATTTCCGGCAAAACACTGAAATAAACAATATTTTAAAAGTTTTTATCAATAAATTCATTTTCTATGGATGCAAATTGACATTTTATGCATCAGATATTTTTTTATCAACATTTACATTGTTAAACAAAATGTTGCGTTAGCGCACCACTGGCCAAAATTGTGTACATTGGGCTACACTGCAGTGTATGCACACTAGGTCATTTCATGGAAGCTCTGGAAACAGTCGGGGTGTAGATGAACCTCGCACTTCTAGCACACATAAACGGTGTGATTGTGGCAGAGCCTACACCTTCTTCTCGCTTTATTTTCGTGTTTTAGAACGAGATTTCCAACTCTATCTGTTCTTACAGATAGAGTTGGACATCTCATACAGATACGAGGACTGCGGGAAGGCGGAGGCCCATTGTCATCCTTTTGACGTCAATTCGCCTCACGGTGTCGGCCTCGCAGTGGTTGTGTTCGCTAACCCTTCCCATCCTTTTCCCTTTTCCCACTACCCACCATCCCCGGTAATAAGCCCGAGGCTTCAGACTGGGGGGCAGGTTTTTAGCCCGCGGGGTGACCCGAACCACCTGTTCTTATCTCACGCGGTAATGACTTACTAACCCCTAGATTTCGCGGACTACTCTCCCATTTATTTTCTTCTTGAGTGACTTCAGATTCACATTTCATTAAAACAACTGCAAAATAGGACCTAAATTCAATGTGTAAAATGTGATTATTGTTTGCTAATTTACAGATCTTCCAAGAATTCACCACTGCAGAGTCAATAGCATTGGTAAAAAGAGGCCACCACCATATTTTTACCCCTGACATGGATGCGGTAGTTAGCAACAGCATTATCGTGCAAATCTACCCCTCCCATATGTTTATTATATCCAGAAATTGCTTAAGGTTGTGTTATTATTACCTCTCATTTTTTTATACGGCTTTATCTTTTGGTGTTTACCAAAGGCAGTAGTTTTATGTTATTGCTAGTTACCACTGAATTATCATGCCATCTCACAGTAAGAATTTTTGAGTTTTCATTAAATGCATAATCATATTTTCCTTTTTATTTCTTTCTAATAATTTTTCCATCTCCCATTTGAAGCTTTTTCAAAGAGGAGGGAATCGATGAGGGGGAGTATGATTAGAGACGTAAAGAAAAGACAGGCGAAAGCTCTAATTTGGAGCGTAGCGCTCTATGAGTGGGAGACCTGGTAATAGCGAAGTGAGGATGTACGTAGATTAGAGGTGTTTGAGATGTGGGAGTTGAGAAGGATGGAGAGGGTGAGGAGCAGGGTGGCGAGAACGTCGGACGAGGAGATATTGGATATGGTTGATGAAGAGAGGAAACTAGAGGCGGAGGTTTGGAGGAGGCAGGAGAGATGGATTGTGGACGTTTGGAAAAGAGAGGGAATTATGAAGAGGGTGATAGAGGGGAAAGAAAACACTGGGGAGAGAATGGAATGGGAGAAGAGGATGGAAGAGGATAGAATTGGATGGAAATGCTGGACAAAGTAATAAGTGGAAGACGATATGAGGAATTTAAGAGGGGTTTAATTGCGGGACATCCATTGAAGGGAAAACAACGATATACCAGAATTTAGGACGTTGGGATAAGTAAAGTTGAAAAACCTACCAATCAGCTGATAGATTATCTACTCTATTGAAAGATAAATCAATCTTATGTCAGATAATTCGAGTATTGGGTTAAAATGCAAAAAGTATATATCTTCCAATTCTCTGTCCTCTGCTATTTTACCACGGATTTTGAAACGCTGGAGAGAAAATTTCCCCATAAGCAATAAACAATTTTTTTTACCGAAAGGCAGGGTTCACCCTGAAATATCGCAACAATAGTTCAAAGAAATCATAGATGCATAGTAATGGCGCTGCGCTTTCTTGGCGGGGCACAGAGGGACAAATTGCCACAAAGCTAGCCAAAAGTAAAAAAAATACACTGTCCTGCGATGGTTTCATTGCCGCCGTCCTGTATTGCTTTTTAGAATAAATTTTCCGTCCTGAATCAGGACCGACGTTAATTTTCCCATATCACATCACATTTTTAAAAAATCTTATATTAGATACGTTTTTTCATGACATGAACTTATGCACTTCTTACTTTGTTAGGAGGAGTGTTGCTTTAATCAAAATTTCCTGATTCATTTATTGATCCCTCATCCTGCAGCCATCTGGAAACCCTACATAATCACGCTCAAAGTCTAGAGCTGGCAACACAGCAGGTTTTGCTGAGTGGCGCCATTTTGTTTTTGTGCTTTGTCCGCTACAGTCTGAGTTGTGCTTCGATTGCTATTGAAAAGAGATTTTTGTCTTCATAAGTGTTCTATACATGAGTGACATACTGTATTAATATTTTTATTGAACTTATATCAACATGCCACGTCATGACTGCAAGAACAATCCAGATACATTCTGCTATGTGTGTGGAAGTTTCGTGCCGAAAAGGCAGCGGTGCAATATAACAGAGTTCGTGAGAAAGGCCTACTATGCCACTTTGGCATCAAACTGGGAGGCCAAGACAAGCCGTGGGCACCACATGCGGCTTGTAGACGTCATATCTATACATAGAACAGTTACGAAAATGGGTGAACGATAAGCGAACAGCGTTGCCATTCGGAATTCCAATGGTGTGGCGAGAATCTAGAGACCACAGTACTCACTGCTACTTCTGCTCTGTGAGTGTGTAGGGATTTAATAGCAGGAATAAAAGTAACATTTTGTATCCAAGCAATATTCCATCAGCAATTTTACCCGTTCCTAATGGCCCTGATATAACAGTACCACAGCGTTCGGAACATTTACAGGAGTGTTCCTCTTCTGAATCTGACGCAGATATGGCCGGCCCTACCTCTCACTCGCCTGAAGGTGTTGAAAAAGAACCGAAACTTTTCAAGCGCATAAAATTCCAATAAGAAAGTGCATAAACTGACTCTGTTCGAGAAATTGCCCCTACAAAGTAATCTGCCGAGGTGCTTGGGGTCTAGACTTCGTGATAGGAACATGTTGGCACCAGGGACGATGTACTATTGGTACAGACATGGTGAACAAGAATCTACACCCTTCTTTTCTGAAGGGGGAACTTTGGTTTACAGCAACAACATTTCGGAGGTTGTGCTGAAACTTGAAGTATCACAGTATGACCCTTTCCACTGAAGACTTTTTATCGAGGCCTTCAAGCGTAGTTTGAAGTGCGTCCTTCTACACAATGGAAACAAACTTGAATCCTTTGAATAGATATTCTGTTAGGTTTACGAACAGGTTACACAAAGCACCCCTGCATTCTGTGCCAGTGGGACAGTCGAGCAAATTTACATCATTGGACCCAAGAAGAATGGCCTCGTAGACAGTGGATTGTAGGCTCGAAAAATATAAAACACTTTTGGATAAGTCCGACGTACTGTTACCTCCGCTTCATATCAAACTAGGGCTCATGAAGCAATTCCTTAAGGCTCTAAACCATGAAGATGAATGCTTTCAGTACCAGTGTCATCGATTCCCAGGCATCATCAATGCCAAAATCAAACAGGGTATCTTCTCAGGTCCAGATATCAGAAAAATTCTCTCTGATGATAACTTTGAAGATGTTATGTACGCAGCAGAACATTCCCGGATGTGATTGATAACTTTCTTGCTAACTCAGAGGATTCATACTACTAACAATTGGTGGATTGAATGCTTGTTTCTTTTCAAGATTTAGGCTGCAAAATGAGCTTAAAAAAGTAAATGTTACATTCACATTTGGACTATTTCCCTGGGAAACTAGGAATGCTGAGCGAAGAACAAGGAAAAAGATTGCACCAGGATCTAAAGGAAATGGAACGCAGATATCAAGGGAAATAGAACAAAAATATTCTGGCAGATTACTGCTGGTTGCTAAAGAGAGAAGATACAACTACACCTTACACTTGAAAATCAATGCAAAGAAGTTTCTCAAACTAAGTCAAGACTTACCATTCTCAATATGTTATGAGGCTTAATGTATTTTTTCATACACTTTAGTCCATTTGGAGGTGTTTTTCTTCAAAACGGTTTACACAATACATTATATATTTTAATATTATGTTCATAAGTATAACAGTGTAACATAGGAGTATTCGGTCGAGTGAAAATAATAAGAAAGAAGCATTCCTTGCATGCGACAATAGCAATCTTGCATGTGCGCGTGCCTCGTTTTTCTCATATTTTCATTTTGATTTTCCAAAAAAACCTGATGTGATAGAGAAAAACTGACTTGAGTTTCTGGATCAGCATGCCATAAATATAAAAGATCACTAGTTAAACATTATGCAATGGTCGAAAAGTTCAAATTCGCAGGTCAGTGTTATTAATCATGCTTAGGTTGTAGGAAATATTGCGTCCAGTATACGAGGAGTATACATTTCATAACCCTGATTATACCTTTAAATGTTATCATCCTCCTAATAATTTATGGTGAAAGTGACACTCAAGCGGCATTTGTTGTCCACGTATGTGTTTCAGCATTTTGCATATTTCGACGGACATCAGATACCACACATCAAACCAATTTTAATCAAATAAAAAACAATGATTAGATTACTTTAGGCACGTTGTTTTAAAAGAAAATTTTGAAACTCGTATAGCAAGATGCAAAAACTATTGCCACCTATATTTAACAATTAACTTATATGTTAAGCATAGTGTAACTTATTTCGACTGTCCAAAGTTACATTCGATAATTAAATATTCATTGAGTCCTTTCAGGTTTCGGGCGAGAAATACGTTACATATTTTAGATTACACCATATTTCCACAATAAACAAAACAGCTGCCCAACTGCCAATGTACCTTCCGTTAACTTTGTCAATTCAACAGGAGAATACAAAATCTTTTAGATACAAGACATAATTTCCGGCTTCACATGGTGGAAATTTATGACACTCATCATTTTTTAGATACATTACGATTTTTCGCGCGCACTTTCCTTTGCAGTTTAATGGGAATATAAGTATCCATTTGACGTAAAGTCTTGTTTTTTGTAGTGATAAAAATGCCGCCGTTATAATCACGTAATATAAATGAACTTTACAATCAATCAGCCAGCTGGAAGGCAGGCGAAACTGTTGTCCCCCAAAAAATGGATCGACGCGGCAAAAACCCGAAGAGAATACGGTAATCAATCACTTAATTATAGCAACATAATCATAGCAACAAACAAAAAAACATTTAATCATAGCAACGAGAAACTATAATAAATAGTAATATAATTCTCTAAAGCGTCTTTTCAGAGAAGTGTTTTTTTCTGTTAGCTCTGTGATTTTGGTAGAGATAACAGAGTACTTCTCATGAAGTAAATTTTTCAAAGTGTTGCTGTAGAAAAATACATGATTGGCCAAACGAGGACGGATATATATCGGTGGATAAGAAAGCATTTGCATGGCTGCGTTTCAGTGGCACGTGAACCCAATGAAAACGATGTGACGGAAAAACTGGAGTAGTCTTTCAAGTTACCAGGTAATATTAAACCTGAATTTCGTAAGGTAATGCTACACGATAGAAGTGCTACGCAAACGAGGCAGCAAAAACGTGAAAGAAAATCGCCAATATCTTTATTTAGATAAGGACAAAGAATGGTCCAATGATTTCAAGCTTCAAAGCAGTTCTTCACTCGGGCAGAAATGACCGTGAAGGTGCCCACAAAAATTGTGGGAGCATCTTCTTAATCCGTGAAATTCAATGCAAAAACCATACAAAGGGAGACCAAATAAATTCAGTCGGAGAAAACAGCAAGAGAGCTAAGATTCGTTTCGCAAATGAAGCTTAGAGCTTAAGCAGGATGCTGCTAAAGAGGTCAATAATCCTTTGTCGCTCTCGCTTGTAACAAGCTCAAGAATCACGTAGTGTAAGTACAGTTTTGTACGGTTTCGTGAAGATTTTTTCGCAAAAATTCTCCCTAAAACGGAATTTGGAGCACATATCTAGTCGTTTGCTCGTGTTTGGCTTCGAATTAATTGGTGTCGTGCTAATTACCACTGCCGAAAGAAAATCAGGTATTTGACACCTGAAGCAAAGGATTGGCATGCACCGCCGAGAGATCACAGCAATTACTGAAACAGATGGATTTTCGTCAGAATCTTTAACGGATGACAATGATTACTCTACACTTGAGGAAGAAAAATAATGCTGTTCCCATTTTTCTTCTTGTAAAACTGTAATTTTTCAATCGCTATCTTTTGGCAAGCATAATTTTCTGTTTTATACCGTCACTTAATACATTAGTCGGAGTGACAAATTTAAGGTGGTTTGAGCGAAATATCATTTTACCTAGAAATCAATGAATTTGGTCTCCAACCCTGTCTTCTCTTCAACCCTGGTGAATTTGGTCTCATTTTAAAGAAAAATATCTCGCCCTTCTAATGAAATAAAAAATTCATCCCCTTACCGCATTGCTTTCGGAGTTATATGCCAAAAAATACCAGCCCTTTTACATGGGAAAAGGTACGTGTTTGCACTCCAGAGAGACATTACTAACAAAATGAGGAATTTTTAACACTTAGATGTCGTAAAAAAAGCTAACAGCGTGTAGTTTATATGTTTTGCCAAATATTTTTTAAAAATTAATCATATTGTCACCGCAATTGGTTCTTGGGTATCACAACAAAGCCTTCCGTTTTGAAGGAGTTTCGAACGCACCGCGCTAAAAAAAATGAGTCGAGTTAAAGGCTTATTTAGATATTTTCATTTAATTACTTACCATTTCTGTCATATGAAATTATATTATTGCACCGTTAATAATGCAGTATTTAATTAATGTGTCCTACAGCTGGTGAAATTAAAACGTATATATCGAATATAGTCTCTATTATGACTAGGGAACTATCTCGCTCGGACTGCCTTAAATAATCCACGCTGACTAATGCACCTGTAATTTTGGATCTGCAAGTTTTTTCATTTGCACGTTTAACCTCGGAAATACGATTTTACCTCTTTTACATATTGAGCGCTTTTTTCACTAACTTGTCTTCTTTAAAATGCCCAAATTTGTCCTATTTCATTTTCAGTGAAAACATAAGTTATGCTGTATACGTTATTCATTATTTGTCCACCATATTAAATTCAACATTTTTATTGTTAAGATAAAGCATATATAAAATGGGATGCTATTTATTCCCAAGAAATGCATGTTATACATATTATCAATAATTTTTTATCACTAAGCCGCCATATAAAATCCGATTTTTTTCTCCTTTTTTTTAAATCAGATCCGTAACAACGGTCTGTAAAACTCTATAGAGTACCAAGTTTCAAACTGATCACAGAAAATTTTCCTATTCCGACCAGCCTTTCGCGATTTGGCCCCACAGTACGACGGTCGCCGTGTGCATCCCTCGGTCACCTGATAATCTGGGAATATGATAGTCAGTGAATTTACAATTCGGACATGGGAGGACACGACGTATGAGAACCTGCTTACAACAGCTGCATATATTACTGTATTCATCAAAGTATTTACTGTTTCTGAATTCATGCGAAGTAAAGACCGCTGTTACCTGAACAGACTCGGAGGCTAAACGCTAGGCTTAGGTTGCTTGATAAATTCAGAACTGATATATTTCAGAGCGACGTAGAGAATATTATCATGACTCCTCACTACATCTCTAGGTCTGACAGACGTGATAAAATAAGAGAGATACACTGCCAAATAAATAGGTACAAAGACTCGTTCTTTCCGCGCACAATAAGCGACCACAATAAAAATTGAGCTCCACTAAATACACTCCTATCATTCATGTCACCTTTTCATCTCCATAAAACGTACACCTTTACACGGCCGTTGACCTAACACCCCCTGCCACACGCTCATGCGGTGGCTCGCGGGGTATTATGTAGATGGAAATGAAGATGTAGAACATAAAATACCCCTAGGAGTACGGTCAAATACAATGTGAATCAATATTTTCAATGATACGTTTATGAAGTTGATGATGTTACGAATGATACGTTTATACATTTCTATTTTCCCTTTTTTGGCTCCAGCCCGTTACTCCCAATTTCAGGTATAAAGACGAAAAACCAAGCTAAAATTAACGAGTGTATATTCTTTAGACATTGAAAATAAGGGTGACAAAAATATTTGCATATTTCTTACTCATTGGCATCTGCCATTGATGCTCAGAGCCTTTTTTCATAAATGTCTTACCTTTTTATTTGATGTTCTTTATGAAAGCATAAGCTCGTAGCAAATTCCTTCATTTATTTAAATCAAAGAGTGACAGCAATGTTTTAGGACTTTAAGTCCATAAATTTTTCCCAAGTAAAAGTATTATAAAGGTTGTTCTGAAATTATTAAAAAAATTTTTTCAATCATTATGCCTTAGAGCAGTTCGTGGGCGATTAATCTGTGCCGATGTTGCCTTTCCATTCTCTAACATTTTTATGCATTTATTACCATATTTGTTTATTTCTCAAGTATCAGTTTTTCATATAAAGTGTGTGATTCTTCAAAGAAACACTGACGGGTCTATCCAAAGAAACTTAGAAAAGTTAGAGCAGGGAAGTATGCATACATTCCAATTTTTAAAATTCAATAACATTCCCCTTTGCGCGACTTTTATTTCAGAAGAAAGAAGAACTTTAAACACTCCCCATACATTATATGAGAGCTTCGTAAGGAGCCGCTGGAGGACTGAAACACTCGTCAGGCCTAGATTCAGGGTTGATGCATTTTAACCCGATCTAAAAAAAACACCCGGATTTTTCTACCCACTCAAAACGACGTAAAAATCGGTAAAAACTCGTTTTTATAGCACTTTTGTTGGTTCCTAATTGTGCTGAAGTCGTGTGAATGATAGGTGTCTGTCGAAATTTTTCAAATATTTCTTATCTTATGATTGTGTTATGCGTCACTCTGCTTGGATTCTATTGCTATGTTTCTTATTTACTGTTGATTTCTACGAGAACACTAAAGTGAATGACTGGGATTTTTTTCGTTTTCTCTTCAAGAAAACGCACCTTAGCTGATGAAGTTTTCCTCTTCTGAAAATGGTCAGTGAAAACTTCAGTGGCAAAACTGTCGCAAAGCGTCTTATGTGCTCTTTACCATTTTCAGCAGTCATAAATCAGAATATAAATTTCCAGCAGCTACATTCTCTCCTCACATAATCACTGAATTCATACATTATTTTGATATTATTCCTAGCTAGCCTCGTGTATTTCATACTCAGATATGTTGCCCCTGCAACCTGTAGTTTTTAGTAATCTGCATTGTCGGAGAGTGTGTCGATTAAGTAAGCTCTTTCACTATGCACAGTTTTCATTAAGTATCTTTGCTATCAAGCTTTATTGAGGGCTAAATCTTCTCTTATTCTTCCATTACAATTGAAGTTTTGAACATTCTTTGACCGTAGTGTATTCCCATTTCTTCTAATCCCTTCACTTAAACTCCTGCAATAGTCCAAATTTCACCTCCAATTAAGGAATACAGTTCACATCTAAGATCAGAGAATATTTTAAGGATGCTAAACCAAACAAAAGTTCCACGGTTCTGTTCAGACTCGTAAGTATCAAGGCAACTAACACAGACGCTTAATTTTACTTGGATAGCATCACAACCATCATTTTACGCATTGCATTTCTAATGGGATCAGCGTCATCATCGTTTCTTAAAGAGCTCTGAGTAGCCCGCGGGCGTAAGTGACCTTCTGAGGATGAGTGTTGAAGATGAGTGAGTGCAATCATCGTCCTAAAGTCTCTCTCACTCAACCTCACTTACACTCGCTGAGCTGAATCTTTGAAGTCCTCTCAGGGTTTTGAGATCTTTAAAGAAACCCTGCATCCTATCAAATCTCAACACTCAACTCACCATGAAGTTGAACTCGTCAATCTTGTAATGTTCCTTGCGATCGTCAGGATCCTCAATGGCTTTGTCGCTTTTGAGACGTCGCCTAGTTTTAAGGCGATTCTTCTGTCAAATTACTCAAATTTCACTTTCTTCATAATCTTAATACTTATGTAAACCACGAATTATGTTTAATTATGAACCGCAGAATGTTATTTTCTATTTTTATTTCTATCTTCCTACGTAATTAAAACTCACGGTGATGCAGATTGGACCGTGGGAAAATCTCGAGGGAAAGTTGTATGTTTCTATCTAGTAAAAGCGTCAGTTCGCGAAAAACTGTATATTAGAAGCATAAGCTACTAAAAAACTGAATATAATTGAAATAAATACACCGTAATACCTAATGCTTCGACTAATTTTGGAGTATCCTCGCTTATAATCAAATATATCGGTTATATTGATCACAGCTCCGCCCTAGAAAGTTATCAATCGAGGACTGTCCCAATTCCGAGCATTGGATATTTTAGAAGCTATATTTGGTTCCAAGACATAATTTGATTGAAGAACATACCAAATATGAAAAACAAGTGATCACCATTGTCAAAGTATGTACCAATATGCTAATTAAACATATCATGTGGTTACCTTCAGACAGAATAGTTTCCAAGTGGATTTGAATCAAATATTAGTCAATCACAAACCCACCCCCCATTGCGGATTGAAATTGTGACAAGTGGAAATGCAAATTTCTCTAATGTTGTTATAGATTTTGACTAAAATAACTTAATAGGTAGTGGAAGAAGAATGGAGAATCCAATGTCAGTTATTATCACCGTCTCCATTGCGCTGATAGCGCTAAAAACCTCGTAGTGTGTCAGAAAGTCAACTCCCCCTTTGGGCAAACAAGCGTTGTAATTTTGGCAAAGAAGAAGGCGAGCGCAGTGATAGCTCTCGCGATATAACGTGGCGTATTCGTCCACGAAATTATCAATGAGACGAATTTATAGAGAAATCTCAATTGCTACAATGAGAATGTTCAGGACGAGCGACGAGTTCCATCCATGTTACTCTGAATAGGTTCGAATATTAATGAGTAAAAAACGGAGAGCTTTATCGTTAAGACACTTCATTTTTTGCTGAAGAAGCAGGTCTTTTAAAGTAATTTTAACAAAAGTAAAAGTAACTCCTTATAGAGCTGGAAGAAAATACAATACGCTCATCGATTTTGTCATACCGCTTTGACAGTATCTGCTGGACGACTAGGCCCGAAGGCTGATTTATACAGGCAAGACTTTTCCTCTGCCTCACTTGGGGGTAGCGGCTAGTGGTGACCCTTACACAACAAATTGATTTCCCATTTCTCTTCAGTGCATAGCTGGAAAAGTACAGATTCAAAATAAAACAGATATACTTCAAGTTATTGTGGACCATAACGATCCACCAATGTGTCATCATAAAGTTGAAATCCACCTGTGGTGGCCAAGTTAATTACGCGCCGATAGGGCTACTTACAGTTCGCGGACGCATTCAAATCCCGCCCCAGTCAAAATTGTTGCGTTGTTCCTCTGATTGGGGTCTTTAATCTTTGTATTAGCAATAGGTAACAGAGATTTTAAGGTAGTTGGAGCTAAATATCATTTACCTATAAATCAATGAATTTGGTCTCATGTTAAAGAAAAATTTATCACCCTTCCATTGACACCAAAAATTGAACCCCTTACCACATTACTTTCCGAGATATTTGCCGGAAAATACCAGCCCTTTTACACGAGAAATGGTACGTGTATGCACTCCACAGAGACATTATTTACAAAATGAGGAATTTCGAACACTTTGATATCGTAAAAAAAAACTAACAGCGTGTTTTTTCAATTATTTAAAAAAATGGTTTCTCGATTATTATTTAAAATAAATCATATTGTCACTGCAGTAATTTCTTCGGGATCACAATAAACTTTCCGTTTGGATGGAGTTTCAAACGTACCGCGTGAAAAAAATGAGTCCTAATAAAGACTTATTTAGATATTTTCATTTGATTACTTACGATTTCTGTCTTGTAAAACTATATTTTGTCACCATTAATAATGCAATGCTTAATTCGTGTGTCTCACAGCTGGTGAAATTAAAGCGTATAATTCGAATATGGTCTCTATTATGATTAGGGAACTATCTCGTTCGTACTACCTTAAAGCCAAGAGGCTTCTTCGTCCCCCTCTCGTCTCTTTAATAATTACTAAACGATATCAGTTCCAAGGTGCAGATCCCTGACAGTGCGCCGATCATTTTTTCTACGACTTTTCCGGCATCCTTTGTCTGGGGACGATGAGTGGACGCAAGTGCCTCACTTCCAAGAGATGTTGTACTACGAGATTTTGGGTTTTTTAAAAAGACATTTATAGACACCTCTGAAGATGGCTACCAACTCTCTTTATTGTTTTAATCTATCTATTATTGTCTTGACAGTTGATTTACAATAAATAAACAAGTGACATTGCAACTCTTATGATAAACAATACACAACACCACCTCACCCAGGGAAGAAATTTAATACACCATGCTGAATAATTGAATACATGATAATTACAGTTTATGAAAAATAATTGAAGTTAACAGATAAATATTAACTAGAAAATTATAACTGTCAATCACATATAAGAGAACAGAACACTATCAAATGACAAGATGGTAAAGATCTCACAATTATAATATAACTGAAAATCATTATAGTTGACATGTCTTCGTATACAACTCTTGCTTCTCTTCTCTTGCGTCCCTCCTCCCCCCCCACACCCGTTCTCCACCCGCGTGAAGAGTGAAGGAGGGGCACTCTTGGCGCGTCACTAGCACATCCGATTAGGACGAGGGGCGCGCGCGACCGTAACAGGGCATTTTGACAAACTCGTGAGCGGGCTGATTTAAAAGCGGGGTCGCTGGGAGACGGGCGCCTCTTGGGGCACGGGAGGGAGGTCCGCCGAGGAGGCAAGAAGAGATGACCGGGCCCTCCTCCTCCCCCTCTCTCCCGCCCCCGCCCGCCCCCGCCCGCCGCCTCCGCAAGCCGCGTGGGAAGCGCGCGTCTGCTTTGCGTCAAAAGGACATAGGGAGGGGAGGGGGGTCCAGGCCTCGCTCCACTCCCCTCACCCCATGGCCCCATTGCCCCACGGCTGTCCCCCTCCTTCCCTGCATCCCCAAACTACAGACCCTCCACCACCCTCCCCACCCCCCAGCCTCATCCAACGCTTCCACTCCCTATTACTTCTCGCGCTGCCATGGAAACCGAGCGAGTAACGAAATGGTCGGCCGAATGGGAGAGCGATGAGGAGGAGGGGGGCAAAGGGACGGAAAGGGCGAGGAAGGGGTGTTGTAGGGCGAGAGGAGAGGCTAGGAAGACAAGAAGAGAGGGAGAGAGAGATAGTTCGTGAGGAAGGCGGGTGAAACGTCTGTCGAGAGAGGAGAGGGCACTCGCCCACGTATATCGTGGGGATTACGCATACAGAACATATATGCCGCACAGCATTAAAGAAACTAGGTTTTGTTAAACGTATAACAGGAAGGTCCTCGGATGCAAAGTCAAAAGAGAGATGCTACTTCGCTCTGGTTAGGCCTCACCTCGAATACGCCGCGAGCATTTGGAACTCTGGTCAAATAGATTTAACCAAAAAACTTAATAAAATACAAAGGAAAGCAGCGCGCTTCGTTAAAACCTGCTACGAGCGTACATATAGTGTGTCACACAACTGTTAGAGGGATTAAGGTGGGAGCGCCTAGAGACTCAGATGCTACACGCTAGGCTTAGAGTGCTTGATAAATTCAGAATTCATATTTTTCAGAGCGACATAGAGAATATTATCATGACTCCTCACTTCATCTCTAGGTCTGACAGATGTGATTAAGTAAGAGAGATACACTGCCGAACAGATGGGTACAAAAACTCGTTCTTTCCGCGAACAATAAGCGACCAGAATAAAAATCGAGCTCCACTAGATACACTCCTATAATACATGTCACCATTTCATCTCAGAAAAACGTACACCTTTACACGGCTGGTGACCTAACACCCTCTGCCACTCGCCCAAGCGGCGGCTCGCGGGGCATTATGTAGATGTAGATGTATGTGCTGTGTGCATATTTCGCCATCAGGCTCCAGTTGTTGAAGGTTGGAATGAGAGGAGGTGTGGGCAGTGGATACTCCTAATTCTGTCAGGAGAGACTGAGTTCGGTGATTGGTATTTGAGTTTAAATAAAAACGATTCCTCTGATGAAAGTCGTGCGCAAGAGTTAGAGGCGAACTTTTCGACACGATATGCCCAATTCAATACGCATAACTATTTGAAATGGATGAAACACCGAATTTTAACAGATATTTTAATTAAAAGGGATTAGAAAACTGTTCAGGGAGCGTCTTTGATCCGTTTATGTAATTGCTGCAGAAAAAAATCTATTTTCAAGTTAGGTACGCATCAAAATATGACTACGCCTCAAGTCCTCATAATATGATAATTCGAAAGAAAATTCTTTGTACCCTTCATTAGAGGCTTCAAGTTCTAATTCATGTTTCTTACTGCAAAATTTGATGATTTAATTTGTTTGGATGAGGATATTCCTCTAGATAAAACATCGCCGTCATTGGAAAACGGGAGATAGTCATTGCAAATGATTAAATTCTCAGTATGTGAAAATTCCTCTAGATTTCCCACCTGGTTAGAGTGCCAGTCTCAGAATCAAAATTCCTTGGTAACATGCCTTAAATGCCAGTTATACAAATCCTTTTTCTTTTCTCCTGTCCATCACTAGGCTCAACTAATCGTCGCTTTCTGGAATTCTCGCTAAAGTGGTTAGAGCTTTGGATGATACATAAGGTTTCCGGTGTATCCATTCGTTGATAATCAATGCGGCGCGATAATCAATGCGGCGCCGTGGAAAGACTTCCAAGGATGCTTCTCTCAAAATGTCTCGGTTTCAGGTAAACTTCAATGAATATCCCGTGAGTCCTGCCCTTTCATTTGCCTTACTAGTACCATATTAGTCAATATCACCGGCTTTCTCTGGGGTTGGTGGTTAATAATACTATACACTTCTGAAGTGGATTACAGAGAGATGTCATTTTAAGAAGAAGAATTAAAAAGAATTTGGCAGACTTGTGACGGGTCTCATACCTACAAATTCGATGCGTGCAGTGAGCGTAGAAGAGCGGGGGTGGTTCGGAGGGAGGAATGGAATAGAATAGAATAATCATTTATTTTACTCTGGGACAGGTCCCTTAGAGCAAGAATACAATAAAATAATATAATTATATAGCAGCGAGGTAATAAACAAATTAACATATTATTCAGTTCAAATAGAAAAATAAATAGAGCTTAATAACATACAATGTATAAAGAAAAAGACAAAAACAACTATACTCTCATTGAAAAACAATAACTGTACATGTTATACAGATGAACTCAGAGATAGGTATAAATACAATCAATATGTAGATATATGATACAAGATAAAAAACATAAACAGACCATGAGGAAAAAAACAATTTTTGTCTAATAAAAAAATAAAAAAATTGGCAACGCGAATTAAATACTGACCGGGCTAAACTATTCTGGAAAACATTCATTTAATAAAATTTCATACAAATTAAATTTAAAATTTTCCAACGAGCGAGATTTCCTCACATAAGTTGGAGAAGAATTCCAAAGTTGTGAGACAAACGACTTATGAAATGTAGTGGTTCGGTGAGTCGGAAGTAGAAGGTTACTTGGTTCTGTTCTAGTAACCATAGTATGATTGGTAGTTGTTTTAGAAAACATATCAATTAGGTATGACGGTTCGTTAGTGCCAAAGATAGAAAAAAGAAAGGTTCCAAGCAGGTATTAGCGACTGGATCTAGTATTCAACCAGCCAAGGAACGAGGAATGAGGAGATGCAAATGAGTGCTAGGCTGCGATGCGAGTGAAAGAGTGAGAGGATAATGTCCAGAAACCGATTGGTTCTGGGAAAGTCGAGGATAATATTTCTTCGGAATGCTGTGACGACGGAGGCTATTCGAGAGGGATGCCATGAGGGCCGACGCCAATCGCATTTATGAACAGAAAACTTTGAACTCTCTTATTTTTGTCATCTCTGTACTTACCGCGATGCTTAATTTGTGGTGCTTAATCTTTATGTCCAAAAGAAATATTGATAATTCGAATTACTCGATTTTAAAATTGCGAATTGTGTTACAAAGTTGCAATTCACAATCACAGCGACGAATGTAAATCACAATCAATATATTTGCGATACAAATTTATCGATTTTTAATAAATTCACTACAAAAGTATAAACAGCTGATCTCAACCCCTTACTCTATAAACTTTATTGTATTCTATTCTTTTGCTTAAACATTTTATACCTGAAATTTCTTACATACATATGATTTGCTTGTATCATTTCCCCTCCCCTGCAATAATGAGCTTGGAAAAAGAAGGGACTCGTTCTCAGTAATTTACATCACGCTCCAGTTAATGAACTCCACCGATCAGTCGTATGGCACGTTTTGATTTCGCTGGGCAAAAATATGTATGCATTACCTTGACACTCTTAGGATAAAAATCACAAACCTGAAGTTTTTATGCGCTAAAATATACAGGTTGCTGAAATACTAGGTTACTACTGAATAGATTTTGATGGTATAACACCCAATTCTGGACCACTGTAATCTTTTACTTCAATAATCTTGTACATACCAAACCTACCTTAATCAGAAGATCACCTCCATCAGCAATAATATGCGATCACACAAGGATAGATAGGTCCACAGCTCGAGCCAAGATCGACATTTTTATTTTTTCCCTCGTGATTCGTACTTTCCAACAATTTGTCATTGACTGATCTTTTCTGAATTTCATTTTTCATTATCCAAGATTACACCCTCATCAACTCTAAATGCTCCATTTTCGGCACAAGATGGTCGCTCATGATTTCGGGGATATTGAATAAATATTTCAGGTTTTTTTATCAATCACCAATAATGGCCAGGGCCGTCAATCTGTTAGGATTAACTAATTCGTGCGCCCAACACATTCACCACACTAACACATTCGTGCGCCACACTGAATGCACATGGTTTAAAGGTCAGTACTTATAAGCCATGAAATGTAACAGGCGTATCGGAACCCATGTACAATCGGGAGTATCCCCTCTCCGGGAGCATGAAACTTGCTATTTCCGCCGACTACGAAAATCATGACTTCCGGGAATTTTAGCTTCCGTGTGACTTTCAGTCAATATGCAGGACTGTTGGATGAGACACAGGCTGTGGATAGGCATCACGAGAGAAGTGTGGCGAAGTGAGGCTGACAGAGGTTTGTTTTCGGGGTTACCGTGGTTTGTTTACCGGTTAAAGGATAAAGGACGCCGATCATGGAAGAGCTGGTTTTTAATTCGCTTGGTAGCCTGTATATCATCTATTCTTCTTACTCGGTTGGTTAGTTCAATATTCTTGAATGCTGATATCTAATATCGTTCGCTCGAATGAAATAACTTCAACAAGCTATTTCATTCCCCAAGACGGGAAACAGATGAGGCCAGTTCATGTGAATAGATTACATAAACTTAATGGTTGAAGAAGTAACTTTGTGGAATGTTACCGCAGACATGAGGAAAACGAAAAATCTCTAGTATATTCCACACCTTTCAAATTTCCATCATTTTCAAAGGTTTTATATGATTTCAAGGCAATCGAAATCAGGGTCAGGAATAAAAGTTTTAAGTGTGGAATATACTAAGAGATTTTTCTTTTTCGTCATGTCTGAATAGATTGCGTTGCCGAAGGCGGGGGATTCCAACATCGCTAAAACCGCCTCCGTCAGAATTCGGACTCGCACGTCTGCAGTGATTTGATTGGAAATTCCAATTAAATCGTTGCCTAATTGCCGGAGGGGATTGTATCCTTTCGAGGAGGTGATCGCCTTCTATAATTCGTGGCTCATCTCCGACGAGTCCGCTGATCCTGCCGATTACGGCGTAGGCCAGCCTCTTTCCTACTCCCTCCGCCTCGCCTTCCCTTCCCCTCTCCTCGCCTCCCCCCATTCTCGCTCCCGTTTCCAAAATTCCGAAAATGCAGAGAGGGGAGTGGGGTGGAGTGTGTTGGACGGCGAGGGGGAAGTAGAAAGGGCAAAGCGGAGCACATATTATTATCCCGAGGACGGCGGGGGAGCCGCGGAGAAGTTGTCGAGGAGGGCGGGTGCAGCGGGTGTGGGAGGATGCGGGGTGGGGAGCGGACGAGCGGCCGTATCGCCGCCACATCCCTCTGGGTGGTCCTCCGTGCATCTGCACGCCGACTCTTCACCTCACACCCGGAGAAGGGGGAAAAAAAATCTCGCTTCTCTTTTACCCTTTTTACACGCCACAACCCTTTAGACCAGAAGGAAAGAGAGCGCCTTTAAGGCTTTTCGGAGCCTCCCTCTTCTCCCCCCCCCCGCACACTCAACAGCAGGGGTGTGGGGTTGGGGTTAGAATACGGGCCAAGCCGTCGGGTGGGAGGGGGTTGTCTGTTGTGAGAGTGTTGCGCGCTTCGGCCACATTGCGCCCCCGTAAATCACGGCTCGCCGTTTCCCCCGAACGCCTTTCGTCGCTCACTTGTCTGAACGTGCGTTCGAGTTTTCCTCGAGAGCGCCTAAAAATTGCCCCCCACCCCCACACAAATGAGCTGGGGGGGGTGAGAGGGGAATTTTCTCGGCAACCGAAAAACCAGGACATTCAACAGACAACAATTGCCAGAGCCAGTCGCCATCATCAAGGTATTTATGTGCGCCGTTCACGGCCAGCCTTCGAGTCCTTTTTTTTTCAAGCGATGAAGAATCTGTGTCCAGATTGATAGAGCAGCACATACCTACTCTAGGTTGAGGTTTTGTTGAATGATGACTTTTTTATCACAGTTTCACTTCTGAATTTTCCGCACCCAGTTTTCTGCTATTTTCTGCATAAAAACACAAGCTTCGACAGGATATGGTTCAAAACGTGACACGTGCAAAAAACTCTATTCTGTAAAGTGTGTTGGCGATCAAATTTTTCCGCATTCTTTTGGACAATTATATATCGTTAGAAACTTGTAAATTGGTGAGTCATCATTTCCTTCGTACTCTGTAAGAGTTAAAAAATGAATACATATAAGTTCTAAGCATATGGCTAAAATATTAAAAGATAAAAATCTATAAAGTTTTCATTTTCGCCGAAAACATCGAAGAGACCTATTACATCGGCTATCAAGCAAAAAAATCATCGGAAAAACTCTAACGGTCTTGCCCACAGAGGAAAAATACACCCAGGTGAGATCCGAACCCGCGACCGTTTGTCGGGCAAACATTCCATCAGCAGAAAGTGAGAATTATATAAGGCGGCCTATTTCGTGTCATTTTAATGGCTCTGATGATTGTGACGAGACGCCTCCCGAAACATTGGCGAACATGGTAATGTTGACCCATTGTGTAACCCGAGAAGAACTCACTCTTATCATTTGCCGAAAAATAATTACTTCATATTTTAAGAGTTATGATGTTTGACCTACATTTCAGTGCCGTTCTGAAGAAATATTTATTTTTCAACTTCTTTGATATTTTCAAGGTACATAAAATTGGTATTTTAAAAAACAAGTTAGAAATGGTAACAGAAATAGTCCATCCAAATGATATTTCGAACCAGATATGAGAAAAAGTACTGTCTAATTGATATGTAAAAACATAGGTTTCCACAGGTAAATGTTTACTTCCATCACACGAAATCACTTAGTGCGGAAAGGTCAGAACTATGGCTTGCGTGAAACATTTTTACGACAATACAAAAAACCGAATCCTTAAGGTGTATTTACTTCCATGTAGCACTGAAGAGCGAATTGATCCAAATTTTAAAATAAAAAAATGAATGGTAATGATCGGTTTTTCTTTTAAGTATTCTACCGGTAAGGGTAGATTTTAATCGAAGTAAGAGAATTTTCTCCCAATTTTCTATACTTTCAGGAGCCTAACTACCTCTAGTATTTCCTTGTTCGCCTCGGCATACGATCTACCCTACTTCATCCCGTCCATGAAATCTATTCTCTTCCTTCCTCTTCCCCGCTTACCCAACATCCTTCCCTCTATCATATTCTTGAGCAACCCATTTCCCCCTTATTACATCCTCCAACCACCTACTCTGCCCACCCCGAATTTCATCCAGAAGTTTCCTCTCCTCGCCCACCAGAGTAAGCACTCACGTTTGTCTTCTTATCAGTCCATCGCATCTTCTCTATTCTTCTCCACACCCACATCTCAAATGCTTGCAGCCTATTCATGTCCTCCTATCTCAGGGTCCATATTTCTGCCCCATACAACGATACGCTCCATATCAAGCTCTTCATCAGCATCTTCCTCACATCCTTACCCAGTGTCCCTGTCGTCACCTCCCTTCTATAACTAAACGCCCCCTTAGATAACACTATTCTCCTTCTTATAACTTTGCTGTTATGCCCATATTCTTCAAGCATGCTGCCTAAGTAGATAAAATGTTCTATCTACTCGAGTTTGTGTCTTCCAAATTAAATGACCAGCCTAGCTTGCTTTGTCCAAGAGAATCTCTTCACTTTCGTTATCTTATAGTTTTTCATGATTCCTGAATTCCCGCACTGCATTTCTGAAGTATCCACTAAACCTTGTAGTCCCTTCGAAGATGGACTAACCAATGCCTGATTGTCCGCGAATATAACCGACTTTATCAGCTATACGCGTACTTGGATTCTCACGTCTAGTTCTTCCCATGCCTGTCTTACCATTTCTTCAGCATAAATTTTTGAAAGCAAAGGCGACAACGGGCACCCTTGCCTTACCCCGCGACCTATAGTTTCCCACCCTGATTCACCATCAGCCACCCTCACCTGCGCCCTTTGCATCATATATAAGTTTCGGATTTATTTCCTGTCTCGCCAATCTATTCCCATTTTCCCTAGAATCTCCGTTAGTTTTTCCCAATTTACTCTGTCGAAAGCCTTTACAAAATCCATAGAGCAAGCGAAAATATCCTGGTTACACTCTTTGTTTCTTTCTATAAGTGTTCTCATCACCCCAATTGTATCCTGCGTTGATCTTTCCTTCCGGAACCCTAACGGAACTGGTCATCGCCCAAGTACTAATGAGCCTATATTCTTTTTTTTATTGATCACTTTTATTGATTATTCTAAGTAAAACTATGACTGCGGGTGAAATCAAACTGATTGTTCTATAGTCCTCGTATTCTGACGCTTTCTTTTTTCGGGATAGGAATCAGGACTGTTTTCACAAATTCCTCTGACCACACTTCATCCTCGTATATCCTACGAATAAGTTCGGAAAAAGCTGGCACAGCTCTATTCCCTAAATTCTTAAGCAACCCCGATGGTATGTTAACTACTCCTACAGCTTTTCTTACCTTCATCTCTTTCAATGCTTTCTCTATTTCACTGTCGTGAATCATTGGCCCGAGGTTATCTCCACTTAGTGTTCGACATTTCTCTATATTTGAATTAGTTAGTCTACTGTCGCTGTCATATTGCTCCTCTGCGTACTCTCTCCACCTATGAGGAATATCTTCTTGCTCGATTAATATCCTACCTCTTCTGTCCTTAATCTTTCGTACCGTTCGCCTTCTCTAACCTCCCGAAAGCAATTTTATCGTGTAAAGTACCCATTACCCCTTCTTTTTGAAGTTTTTTCCATTTCCTCGCATTGCCTTTTCCTCCAATTTTCCTTCGCCCGATTGTTTATTTTCCACAGTTGATATTTAACTCCTTGCATTTCGCCTTACCGATGTCAAGTGTTGACGTTTTTCCTATTCCTCCTCTCCTCCATTTTCCTAATCATTTCTTCCGTAACCCGCTACATCTTAAGCCTACTCATTTTCGTTGCTCCTATTGTTTCCTTCGCTGCTCCTTTCTATTCTCCAATTATTCTTGATTGATCCCATTTCCTTTGCTGCGCATATCTTCCTTTCCACTAGCTCTTAGTACTCCCTTCTTTTTCCTCTTTTAACGCTTCCAAGTTCCACATCTTTATCTTTACTTTATCTTCAAATATTATCTTTATCTTCTTACTTTTACTAAGCTTTTCTAATCTAATATCATAATTCATCATAACTAAACTACGATCCGATTCTGCATCAGCCCCAGGATAGCTCCGCGAGTTCTTGACACTGTTCCTAAACCTTTGCCATATAACCATGATGTAATAAATTTGATATATTCCAGTGTCTTCCGGCACTTTCCATGAGTACCTCCAACTTATTGGTGTTTTAACAAAGTATTTTTTTCTACAAATTAATTTCTCCTATAAAATTCAACTGCCATCTCTCCGCGATCATTTCTCATTCCTAATCTATACCCTTCCACTTCATACCCATCCCTCCCTTCCCTCACTACTGCGTCCCAGTCGCCTATTGGTATTAGTTTTTCCTTGCCCGGGACTTCGCTGATTATCTTCTCTAGCTGTTCATATATTCCATCCACCTCTTCCTCTCCATTATTGCTTGTGGGCATGTACGCCTGGACCAATACGAAATTTGTAGGGCGTGCTTTCATTCTACTACTAGTATACTGTCGCTCACTTGTTCAATATTTACTACCCTCATCCCCAATTTTGCAGTCAATACTATAGCTACTCCACTTTGACTCTCAACCCCATCACTACGGATTACCCTGTAACAATCACTCCAAAATCCCCGCTATCCTTCTACCTCACCTTGCACAGCCTTAAGGCATCCTTGTTCCCTCTGCCCATTTCCCGTTTAATATTTTTCAGCTTCCTAGCCCTCATCATTGTCCTAACATTCCAACTCCTCATTTTTATCGGCACTTCTCTCCTTTTCTTCATTTCCTTCTCATCTTCCGAGTTCCTTAAATCCTGTGATGACTTTGAGTGCAAGGATTTCAAGAAATGACGAACTCGGAGGCCTTGCCTCTCCCGCTGCCAAGCCCGACACCCGCCCCATTGGGCAGCGTCCCATGGTTGCCAGAATTCATTTCTCTTTCAAAGGTTTTCATTTATCAGGGTAGTTGATAGTTGGGAGGGGATTCGCACCCCCTCTTCCCAGCGGTTTTATTCAAGTTACGCCATCACTGGACTACCTTTCGTCTGGCTCCTACCCTTCGACCTATCTGGCATGTGTGGCCCTACCGGGAGCAATATTAATTACTCCCGCCAGTCCAACTCTTGGGGTCATTGGAACGTGCAAGCCCTTCCACCACGTCAAGGTTGTAGTCCGTGGGAAGAAGATGATCGATATCATGTTAATGAAAACCGATGGCGTAAATCAGTTTGTTTATTTTTCCAATATGAAGCTTAACATATATCCGGGCTTAGCGGACAACCTAAATAACATTTATGAAGATTTATCAACCTCATAATTTATCTAAGCACACCTTGATCTCTCCCATAACTGCTGCGCCATTGGAATGACAGTTACCGACGGTAGCCGATATTAACAAAAATAAACTAAATATCCTTACATTGTTCGCTGCTAATACAAATCGCACGAAACAATCATGGCAAAAGTGCTCCAGTTTCTCGATCAAAAAGGCTATATTTTGCAAACAACCAGTGTTCCATACCTTTCCGTATCGACGCGAATGAATGTGTCCAGAAAAATAACGAATAAGTGCAGGGCATAAAATAAATTACGAACGTGTGCTGTAATTACGAATGTGCGTAATTATTTGATTTCCTTGTAAAAATCTACGGTAAAACCAAATGCAATCAGTATATTTATTTACCCAATTAGTTACTTACACAAGTGAGAACGAAAGGCCAATGGATATAATTAATTTTTAAGTCTTCGGATTCCTGTATAACAACAGTGCCATTTATCTTATTCAAGTGGTTTTCATATTAAAATACTAAATATATTGTTTTCATAATTACACCAATCAAAGCGAGCATTTTTTCGGTGAAAATAGTCAACCTCCCTCCCGGGAAAAAATAATGATTCCCCCAGCCTTATACAACGGCCTTATACAACCGCCTTATACAACGGCCTACCCTTGTCGCATGTCCTATCATTGGGGGAGGGGAAGAGAGGTACGAGTCGCGACACCAGCTACCTTCCGAGGAGACATCGGAATAGAATGCTCCTGTTTGAACATGCTGTCTACGATAGCTGCTCATATCCCTCCAAAGGCTTAAATATTCTCTAAAAATTCCTGTTATTCTAAGTTGGTACCGTAATCGAAGGAAAGAGTCCTAATGCCACCGAAACAAACGAATCATCCATCGCGTAAATATGCGATTATGCGAAAATGAAGAATGCATCAATATATCCATAATATGTTGATTTAAATATCAACTGAGGTGTTCATATGTGTTCAAACTGCCAACATTGCAATTGGACAGGATATTTGCCGCGGCGGATCATGGAAGTTGAAGCGTCGCTGTATTCCGAGCTGCCGGAGGCGAAAGTCGTACGTTAGGAAAGTCGAGTTTCGTTCGGGGTTGCAAACTATTGTAGTGTATTTTTATGACACTTTCAGGGCTTTGAAGAATCTCGTGTGAAAATTCATCTTTTGCAATTTATGTCTAAATTAGCTTTTTCTTCCCTAATAGGGAAAAGATGACTGGAAATAGGGGCAACCATTTCTTAATAAAACAGGTAAAAATGGCAATACTCATGTAAACATTTTGAATAGCAATTGGCAATAAACAGTTTTGTTGCCCAGTAACATATTCTTTTTTTTTGCCGGACGATTCTGTTAGCTCGTATATCCCTGGAATCCCAATAGGGTACTAAACCTGTCATCAGGTTTTCCAGGAACCGGACCAACAGAACTTGACAGACATCCATGCCCTGGGTGGTGAAAAACCCGCCCGGGCGGGACTCGAACCCACGACCCTCAGTTAAGCTGGCGAGAACTTAACCCCACTGCCCCCGGCGCCGGCTTTATTTAATTCCACAAATTTATACCAAAAGGTTCCATTTGAGCTTGATTTCACCAATTTTCACAAAAAATTAATGGAGCGAGTTTTTTGCAAAATAGGTTGAAATTTTAGTCCCTGTTTATACACTGTTAATGCGTGAGAACTCAAAAAAATGACATCCGGCACCTAATACACCAATTAATGGTGAAAGACGATGATGAGTGACAAATTCCTGTTATAGAAAAACGTAGCCGCTAGGGTTTTGAGGTGTGGCGGTATATACCGATCATTGAGAATATATCGCCCTTGAAGTTTTTTTAAAAATACTTCTGGGAAAGCAATAAAATTATAAAGATTAAAACTATCAACATGATTACTGTAATAAAAATAAAGACAAAAAACCTTTACAGCATATTTTAAGAATATTATTAAGCACTACACCTCATATTCTTTTAAAATCATAAAATATAAATTTTTCACTTATTTTAACGTTTGTTGAATTATTAATGACAAGGCGTTAAATTGGGCCAGCGACCGTTCGGTTCCGCCAGTATTTTACGCCACAGATCCGTTTCGCTTCTTGCCAGTCGAAACTCACGGCTTCCAGCTCCCAATTCAGAGAACCTATGAGTGCAATAACAAGTGGTATCGGATGCAGAGAGTCCCTCATCGCGTGGAGCGTTGGGAGCGAGCACTCGAGGTGTGTCGGCACGAAGTCGTCCGCGCTTCGGTCGAGTGGAGAGCGGGAAGGGGCGCAAAAGGTGTTCTGCAATGGGGAGTGGGGGGGGGAACACTTTCGTCGAGGCGAGTGAAAAAATAACCCGGGCTATTCCGGACACACTCGAGGGTGAAACACATGCGGAGGGAAATGCGAGGCGTGATTTTTGCCGATGGCCGGACTGGACTCGGAATGCACGCCGACCGCACGCGCGCGTGTTATAGACGGGAGTTGAATGGAGTTCCATGAGTGAAGTCGAGCGAGAGGATTCCAATCTGATCTTCAATTGGTGTGCTCTTAAGGTAGTCCGAGCGAGATAGTTCCCTAGTCAAGATAGAGACCATATTCCAACTATACGTTTTAATTTCACCAGCTGTAGGACACATGCATTAAATATTGCATTATAAATGGTGCAATAATAAAATTTTATACGACAGAAATTGTAAGTAATTAAATGAAAATATCTAAATAAGTCTTTAACTTGACTCATTTTTTTCGCGCGGTGCGTTTGAAACTCCATCGAAACGGTTGTTTTATTGTGATCCCGAAGAATTTAATGCGGTGACAATATGATTAATTTTCAAATATAGTTGAGAAAACGTACAAACTACACGCTGTTAGTTTTTTTACGACATCTAAGTGCTACTTTTACGACATCTAAGTGCTACGAAATACCTCATTCAGTAAATAAACTCTCTCTGGAGTGCAGACACGTACCATTTCTCATGTAAAAGGGCTGGTATTTTCTGGTAAATAACTCCCAAAGTAATATGGTAAGGGGTTGAATTTTTGGTGTCATTATAAAGGTGAGATATTTTTCTTTAAATTGAGACCAAATTCATTTATTTCTAAGTAGAAAGATATTTTGCTCAAACTACCTTAAGGCCGCTTTACACGGTACATATTTTTTTAATTATTTTATTTTTGGAGATACGAACTTTGTTTATTTTTTTCCTACAAAAATCGACCATTCTGCACACATTCTGTCCTATGAAATTTTATGTCCGAACGATATTTCGGCCCCTAACAGCGCTTCATCCCTCTCATTTCAATGATTAGCTAGATTAAATATTCAAGTGCCGTGCGGGAACATTTCCCGTCGTCTGATCGGGTCGACCTGGGTAACAAAATTCTCGTTTTACGCTGTAGCACCGAATAAGACTTACCCGACTCGAAAATTTTCACTTTCACTTTTTTCCCGCTCTATCGATGGGTTTATCGTTGGTGGTTTCGTTTAAGGAGGAGAGCGGAGAAAAATGGTGGGAATGCGTTGGCATTAGCAGCACGAATACCATCAGCAAATGTAATTATAATACAACAGGTAAATATTGGCAAATGGTTTACCAACGGGAGTAAAATTCAAAAGAAGCAGGCAGCCGCTGATGATGATGAGTGGCTTTCTGATACTTTAGCCAATACTCCTGCGGTCATCGGTATCCGGCACAATATCCCGGGCATGAACCATGAAGGGGTCTAAGTTAAGGGGGGGAGCGGTCTCATTACTCTGAGATATGGCGCACAAAGTAGCTAGAAAGAGATGGGAAAATGTTTTAAGGTAGTCCGAGCGAGATAGTTCCCTAGTCATAATAGAAACCATATTCGATATATGTATACGTTTTAATTTCACTAACTGTGAGACACACGAATTAAATATTGCATTATTAAATGTGCAATAATATAGTTTAATATGTCAGAAATTGTCAGCAATTAAATGAAAATATCTAAATAAGTCTTTAACTTGTTTCATTTTTTTCACATGGTACGTATGAAACTCCTTCAAAACGGAAGGTTTATTGTGATACCGAAGAATTTACTGCGGTGACAATATGATTAATTTTCAAATATAGATGAGAAAACATAAAAACAACACGCTGTTAGTATTTTCACATCTAAATGGTAGAAATAACTCATTTTGTAAATAAAGTCTCTCTGGAGTGCATGCACGTACCATTTCCCATGTAAAATGGCTGGTATTGTTTGGCAAATATCTCCAAAAGTAATGTGGTAAGGGGTTGAATTTTTTTGTGTCATTGTATGGGTGAGATATTTTTCTTTAAAATGAGATCAAATGCGTTGATTTCTAAGTAAAATAATATTTCGCTCGGACTACCTTAAGACGCGATTCCGCCGAGTCAGGCCCGGGGGAATCTCCCGTTCTTGTGGGTGAATTTGATCGGCGCCGCGTCCGTCTGCCCCAGGGCCGTGCGGGACCAAATCCCGCGGGGGCGGGATGGATATCAGCGTTTGGTGCGAGACCGCTGAGGGTTGGGAGGGAGGGCGGGGGGTCGGAGCGCCCCCTTGTGCCTTCGCGCCGTCCGCCGTCGCTGCGAGGGGAGGCGATCTGGGGCGGCAGAGAGGCTGGGGGTGGGGCGGGGGCGATCGGTTGGGGCCGAGCAGGCGCCATCCCCCGCCCCCGCGCCTCCCCTCGGACGACGTAAACAAACGAGAGAGAGAGCGCGGAGAGGGTCGAGGGGTGGCTGCGGCTAATCTCGGCGTACGATGGACCCTAATATAATGCTGTCGAATAACCTTCCATCAACTTGTGGCTCGGATCACGGATTTGGACAAGTCCACG
The DNA here is from genome assembly GCA_963169105.1 of Ceriagrion tenellum. Lineage (NCBI taxonomy): Eukaryota > Metazoa > Arthropoda > Insecta > Odonata > Coenagrionidae > Ceriagrion > Ceriagrion tenellum. The sequence continues at coordinate 21,357,281 of OY720632.1, forward strand.
CATTCGTGGATCCCGCGCTTTGATTTTTCCAAGCCAATTCAACGCTCCGATCGATTTTTTTTTTCAATTCCATGTTTAAGGTAATATGAGCGAAATATCCTTTTACTTATGAAATCAATGAATTTGGTCTCATTTTAAAGAAAAATATCTCACCCTTCTATTGACACCAAAAAATGCAACCCCTTATCACATTACTTTCGGAGATATTTGCCAAAATATACCAGACATTTTACATGGGAAATGGTACATGTATGCACTCTAGAGAGGCATTACTTACAAAATGAGATATTTCTAACGCTTAGATGTCGTAATAAAACTAACAGCGTGTAGTTCATATGTTTTCTCAACTATTTTTTATCATATTTTCACCATAGTAGGTTCATGGGTATCACAAAAAACCTTCCGTTTTGAAGGAGTTTCAAACGCATCGCGCGAAAAAAAATGAGTCAAGTTAAAGACTTATTTAGATATTTTTATTTAATTACTTCCCATTTTTGTCGAATAAAACTATATTATTGCACCATTAATAATGCAATATTCAATTCGTTTCCTACAGCTGGTGAAATTAAAAGGTATAATTCGAATATGGTCTCTATTATGAAATGGGAACTATCTCGCTCGGACTACCTTAACCTGTAACAATTTGCAGTTTCCCTGGGGTATTTCTTTAAATTTGAAGAGTAGCGATAGGGGTTTGATTCGGGTGTATCCCAAAATGTTAGCTGAACTGTATGATTGATGAACAGGAACTAAACATCATTATTCAACATTCTACACTTTCGGCACAATAAACCAGATCCATCCATAAAATGTATCTAAGTTTTCGGATGCATCCCAGAGGGAAAATTTCTTTAAAAAAGACGTGGCCAGAAGAATTTTGGAATCACCCCTTCACGGTGGGTCCCATCCGGCCACTGGAACTCCATCGGGAGGCCGGGCGCTCGGTTCAGGGAAAGATATCCGGGACTGGCCTCCGTTCGGACTCGCCTCCCTTACGGCGTTATGTTAGTGACGGTCGATGGGAGCGTTTCAGAAACAAATTCGTAACGGTTCGCCCCCATAGTGTCCGAAAATAGTTAGATTTTTAGCGAGCAAGGGTCCACCGTTTTAACGATTGCGACCTCAAAAACAAGTAATGATGGATATTCTTTACATATCGCATAGAAGAAAGATGTCGCCAAAAGTTGACCGTCTTCGATTTTCAACTTTCAAGCTGAGAATCGTGTTTTCGTCAGCCAAAATTCAGGTAAGTTTCCTCACTATCCCAGAGGGATAAAAAAATTTTCTTTCACATCTACTTTTGGAATAATATCTTGCAAACCAAATAAAGAAAATCCAAAGTCAATATCTTTAATAGTTAACTCGTAGTTCAGTGATACGTAAACACGCGTGGAGTGAAAATGAGGCCAGAAAAGCTCGCCTCGGCCGTCACTACCATAACGAGTTCACCGCCGCCTCGTCGGCGTGAAGGCGCGCAGCTCTGAGCCCGGAAAAGGGAAGCGGATGCGAAGGAGGGGTTGCCAAGATCGTGGCTTCGCTCTCACCATTCGCACATTGAAATTCTCTAAGTGCGCCCTCGCTCCCAAAATTCGACATCACGATGACCATGTAATCTTTGTCGATCATGTCTGCATTGTGACTCATATCTTTTCTCATGACTGACCATACTTGAAACAGGCTGGTCGGGTCTGCCTGGTGATATAAGCTGGACCTAATAATATAGGCCCGTTCTGCCCTCTACTAGCCAAGGCACTATAGCGTGGATTACTTGCGCGGCCGTTATCTCTATTCCTAATTATATGGGTGTGAGTCGGGTTCAATTCCCCTCCTGAGCTCATTGGAGAGTAATTCAAGGTAAAGTCCTCAGTTTATCGAACGGAACGTTTGGACGTGGACATCTACGAGCTTTTCGAAAATGAGAAAGGGAGGGACAGTTGTTTGCATGGAGATTAGCTGTGAGGATTGAGGGTGTGGTCCCGCAATTGCACAGGATCAGGGGGTTGCGAAGGGTTCATGTCAAGGGTGGCGGAGTAATATAGTAATATATGGGGAGGCGTGGAAGAATTACAAATGTTCGTTTATAACGAATGCATTATTGAGTTTATGTGACATATAGCGGAGATTGTTGGAGTGATGACTATAGAGTGATAAATAGAGGAGAAAATGAGAGAGAGCTTGAGTTGGCATTCGTAATTCGTAATTCGAACGGGAAATTTTGTAGAAAAGTAGCCAATGCAGAACAGGTGAGTGATAGGGTTAAAAATGTTGAGCTGAAGACAGATCCAACGAACATATTTATAATCCAGGTGTATAAGCCTACATCGAATCATAAAAAGGAAGATGTTGATGGGGTATACGGGGAAATAATGGAGAGAATACCTGAGAGAAAGCAGCTGGTAGTAATGAGGGATTGGACCGCGGTGGTGGGTACAGGAATAGATGGGCGGGAAGTGAGTGATTATGGATTAGGAAAGACCATGGCGAGAAAGCTGTAGAATTTGCGGGGAAAAATAATCTAGTAATCACGAATAAATGGTTCAAGCATCACCCTCTGCGCAGGTACACGTGAAAGAAGCAGAAAGAGACAGATAGGGTCCAGATAGATTACATTACGGTGTGAGACAGATTCAGGGATATTGCTTAAAATATACACATAGTTATCCAGGGTCTGATGTAGATACAGATCACAACCTAATAGAGATGAAATGTCGCGTTAAACTCAAAAAGATAAGGTGGGGCAGGAGGTTACGAAATTGGAATACAGAGGAATTGACCAGGAAAATGAAAAAGAAGTAAGTCCGCAGTAACTCCACATGATAGCAATTTATTTATGATTTTTTTGTGTGGAATTCTTTGTGGATTTTTTTGTGTGGAACCTTGTCGAATGTATTTTTGAAATCAAGGAATTTTGCGTCCACTTGCTTTTTCAATTTACCTCATTTTATGATGAATAAAGGATTTTAGGATTCAGGTGGGAATAAATGTAGGAGGGGCATAAAAGTCAGTAGGTTATGCAGATGATCAAGAATTGATGTGTCAGTCAGCCAAGGGGTTTCGGTCTATGTTAAATACGTTAGAGGTGCAGTGCGAGAGGCATAGGATGAAGATTAACCATAAGAAGATGAAAGTGATGACCTTCTCTTGAAGGAAGAAGGCAGGGCTTAACATAAGTGTGGGTGGGTTCAAAATAAATCAAGTCAAGCAGTTTACGTATAAGGGTAGTATTTTGCAGAAAAATGGGTTTAGTGGTTGGGACATTAGTTGAAGAATCTCCGTGGCTAAAGAAGTACTTTCAAAGAGGAAGGGTCTGAGTAGAGGCGAAAAGGATGCACGTACACTAGAGGCGTTTGAGATGTGGGTGCGGAGAAGGATGGAGAGGGTGAGCAGGGTGGCGAGAAGGACGAACGAGAAGGTTTTGGATATGGTTGATGAGGAGAGGAAACTGGAGGCGGAGGTTCGGAGGAGGCAGAAGAGATTGGACGGAGGACGCTCTGAAGAAAGTGGGAATGTTGAAGTGGGCGATAGAGGGGAATACACTGGGGAAGCATGGTAGAGGAAAAGAGAGGATAAGAATTCCGGACGAAATAAGAAGAGAAAGACGATATGAGGTTTTTGAGAGGGATTTGATGGCGTATCACGTATAGGAAGGAAAGCAGAACGATACATCAGAAATTAGGACGTATGAATAAGTATTGTGCACCAACCTACCAATCCACTGGTATAAACTGAAATGGAAATAACGAATGACGTACACGCACAATGGAATGTTAAAACGGAAATTATCATCTTTGGTCGTTCAGTCCTAAGATTGGCTGAGAGCAGCCCTCTATTCTCCCCTATTTAATTCTGGTTGGCTTCCTACCAGGTCGTTCATTTGCTCTTGGGACTTTTCTATATATTTTTTTTCCTTCTATTATGTTCTCTCAAGGTATGCCCAATCAATTTGGTCCTTCCTTTCTGTATATTAACCCATATTTTCCTCTCCTCTTTTTATCTCCCGTAAAATTATTCATTTTTTATTCATCAATTTCATCTTCAGCATCCTGCTCCAATAACATGTTTCGAAACCTCTTAATCCGTTGGTATTATTTTCCAATGGTCCATGAGTCCCGTCTGTAGAGTACCACGCTCCACATGAATGTTTTACGTTTACTTGCTAGTTTTTAGTCCTAACGTCCTTGAACACAGTAGTTGCCTTGCCTTTTCATCGTGAATGCTTCTTAGATTAAGCTATTCTACACTCGACGTCTGTCGTACTTCTTTCGTCCCACGTTATGGTATTTCTGAGGTAGGCGTAGGAACGCATTGCTCCAATTTCTGGGAGAACATGATCCAATGTGTCCAGTGATCTTAGAAAATCATCGCCGTTTCCTTCTATGACTAAGATATTAAGAGAATGTTTACTTCTTCTCCGTTAATCTATATTACGTTCAGTCGTATTTCTTGTTCTTCTCTTATTGCCTGATTCAGGTATATTCTGAGCAGTGCCGACGTGGGGTTGAATTCTTGTTTTACTCCTTTGTTGGTTTTAGCTTCCATTTGTCTTTCGTTTGCCATTTTCATTGTGATGATTTGCTCTTTGTATAATTGGTAGAATATTCCTCCGACGTTGTATCGATTCTGAGTTATTCCAGTAACCTAAACGTCTTGCTCCACTCAGCATTGTCGAAGGCTTTCTCCAAGTCCAGAAATGCCACATTCAGTGGCTCTTTCACTTAAACTGTTTCTTCTGCCATTACCCTGAGGCTGAGTATACCTTCCTTTGTTCCTCTGTTATACCTGAATCCAACTTGTAACCCCTTTCCAGCTGTGTTTCCAAACTGTGAGGTTGTCATTAAGTTTCCTTTCCACCCTTTCCATTATTATCTGCGTTAATATTTCTGACGCAAGTGAAACCAGACTCAAGTTTCGGTGCTCCTTTTATTATTCAATCCTTCTCTTCTGCAGTATTGTAATCATTGCACTCCTTTGGAAGCCCCCCTGCTAGTCTTCCTCATTGGTAATTATGTTTCAATATTTCGAACAGTTTGTCCTCGTTTTTGCTTCCAAGCAGCTTAATGACTTATCCGTTTATGTTGTCTACTCCAGGTCCCTTTTTTTTTAGATCTTTCACTGCTCAGTGGAATCAGCTTCTCTGTATGTTTGAGCCTCTGTCCTTCTACATCTCGCTCTCGTCTTTCATTAGTTTTTCTTCCAGCGGCCTCGATCCATGGCAGTGTTCTTTGTTTTATTGCTTCTATTTCATTTGTCTTCACTCTCAATCCGTATATTCCTCCATGTTAAGAATGAAACCACTTAGTTTTTTTCACCAATATATTTAAACCACAAATCAACCGGTTTCGGCCTTTTCAGGCCATTATCAAGATTACGGAATAAAAAAACCCCAAAAGACAGCACAGCTTATATATGAAATCTCAAGGAGAGGGAAGTGGTTGAAATAAGAGGGGGAGGAATGAGAGGTGATTGGGCAAAACTGCAAGGGAAGGAACAAACAGATGGTGACGCCAGGTTCAAGGACTACGGGGATGGAGGTGGGGGTACTGGCACAGAGAACAAGGGTGAGGCGGTTGAAGGGATTATGTCATTATGTAGTCTCTCCCCGTGCATTATGTGATAATATATGTTTCAAAATTTTCCAGGAAATCCAACTTCCCCCCCTTTCACAAATGCAAAAGCCTCGGGGCAAAGTTGGATCTATGACCCTTATCAATCAAATGCTCTGCAAAACCAGACTTCCTGTCACCATTGACACTGGATGAATGCTCTCCCATTCTTATCTTCAACTTTCGTCCAGTTTGACCAACATAAAAACAGTTACATTCAGGAGTATCACATTTTAGTAAATATACCCCACTTTTATCATTCATGTCAATTTTATTCTTAGAATTAAATAATAACTTCTGGAGTGTCACAGAATTATACACGGAAATTTTGTATTTATTTTTTGGGAAATATCTATATAGTTTATATGTTAACTTATTAGCAAAGGGTAACTTCACCCACTTAGTGCCAGACGGGAGTGTTGGAGAAAGTGAAGTGGATGTGGCTATGGCACGTTTTCGTCGCAAACGATTGCCAACCATTCGCCAACCATTGATTTTATCCGTATATTCCTGTTTACATCTTTGATGGGGTCGATGTTGTTTTTTTCTCTCTCCGAATTGTCTCTACCCTTGCTTGAATGCTGATTCAGGGATCCCCATTTTCATGTGGTTTTCGATTTCTTCGCTGCGGTTCATCGCTAATTTGAATCCTATCCGACCTTTTTTCTCGTTCTCTCGATTGACTTGGTCTTTTGACCTTTTCCAGAGGCTTCCTCACCTTCGTTTACGGGGTTCTTGTATTTTCTTCTTTTTTTTTAGAGGTTCTCAAAACTTCGTTGTAATCCCTGGTTTCCTCACTACCAGACTTTATGTGTTAGCCAAGGCAAATGATTCTCCCGAGTCTACCTCAGGACGGCACGGTAGGAGGGCTATGAAGGGCGCAGGAGTGATCAGCCGACCGGGCCTGCGGCCCTCGCTCACTCGGAGCTGCGTTATATGTGGGAGGCGCGGAAGTTGTCCCCGCAAAATTATTTTGTTAATCGAAAATTGTTACAAATATGAAAAACAGTTACTCTTGGACCTAACATACATATAACTTGGCACGATACCTCTCGAAAAGACGTTTTGTGTCTCAATCGGGAAAATTATTGGTCACTGCACTTGTGCCTCTTAAATCGATCTCTAAATGTATACTAATAGAGTCAATTTTTTAAAATACTATTTTTATTCTCCACGAAATAATTTAAGAGGTTTAAATTGAAAATCGGAGAGAAATAAAATAAAAAAATAGCCAGACACTTTCGTACAGGTCCTAATTTTGGGAGTATTTTTGCACCTTCCATGGATCTACACTCTCATTAGTCTGTCTAATAACCGAATACTCCGATTGCTCGAATAAAGACTAACTTTATTTCAAGTACCGTCAAAATAGTTTCGGAACTTTGGAAATATAGAAATCAAAAGCAATGATGCTTTTTTTTCATTATCTCTCAACATCTCATTAGGTTAATGTTTCTCTGCAAACGCGATAGCTGCTGATGTGCAATTCACAGTATTCTAATGATCAGATCTTGTAATTTACATAATTGAGTAACTGTTAATTCATAAATTTCAAAGACAAGGAAAAATATTTAACCATAGGTAGGTTCCTCTCCCCATAAATATTAATACTAAGGGACTTTATTGTAAAGGCGAGTACCTAGGCCGGTTGATAAATAAAATATATGCATCCTCATAGAAGTACTTTTGCAAATTCGCGTTATTATTACTGCTAGTAAAATATATTTTCAGCCTCGAAAACACGCGCTAAAAATGAGGAACTTCTCCTAAAATCCCGTACATACATTGGTGACACCAGCGTTGCCCAATCGTGGTGGAGTGGAGTGGGTACAAAATATCTTGACAGCGTCTTTCCACAGTCCAATAAAAATAAAAATGCAAACCTGTGCGACTGCTTAAGTATCCAGAACAGGCAAGATATCCAAAGGAATGTGAGTTTTGTAGTTTCGTTGAATGTTGTATGCCAAGATAGGCCCAAGGAAGACCTGCCCCAACTTGCCTCGAAACCCCAGATTGTGGAGATGAGATTTTGACCGCTGCTCCACTCAGCTCTCCCTTTTAAATACTGGAACGAGGGCAGCGCTCGGCAGAGAAGGAAGCATAACCTGCAAAACCTGGTGGGCATCAGCGAAATCCTTGAAAAACCTCCGAAATAAAAGCAACAAGTAATGTATAGCGGCAGGGGCAGCAAATATTATAACTGATGTGAATGTTCAAGGCCACTGTGAGTAAAAAAGTGAGACAAGATGAAACAAAGAGGAAATCAAGGTTGGACGTGAATGGTCTGTACGAGGAATTATAGGCGGAAAGAACACTAAGTAGAAGCAGTAATCAGAGAGTGCTTTCTGGCGGGGCCAACTAAAGTCAGCGCGACTGGTATCCCTTCCAGTCAGAGAAAAATGTTATCCTCCAATAGGATTAAAAATAGCGTAGGCAACTGGTTTAGTTCCTCCGGGGCGGATTCATATTCATATCATAATACAACCACAATGAAATGAATCATTTTATTGTAATTTTATTAGAAGAGTACGAACAGGGAAGCGTCTCTCATGAACACGAAGGAAGAAACAACAAGGGCTCGCCGATGGAACTAAGGATGGATTGGAGCTCGTGTGAGGATAAGATACTGGAATTGGCAAACGACGAAGAGTGAAATTTGTAAAAAATAATATACGGGCCGACAAAATAGATGAGAATATATTACACACGCAAGGGAGATTGAAAAAGGTGACAATCGGGATGAATTGAAAGATTCACGAGAGAAGAGAGCCCGATGAGGATGGTGTTGAGGTGAGGGAGCTTGCACACCGTGTGGGGTGAGTCTGTCACGTCTCCTCTCTTTGGAACAGAGAGGAGGGTGAGGAGAGATATTGAGGTGTTTTAATATGTGACCGCGTAGTTGTGAAAGGAATCATAGTTCACCTACGAGAGTAGCTTTTAGAATTATTGTTCACCTATTAGAACTGATCAATTGAACGGTTCATTGTCTCCAAGATTGCCTACAGTCTAGGATACGGATATGATGAGAATAATTTACATGAACGGGAACAGGGCACTCCAATGCAAGTTAGGCCATTGCGCAAGTCGTGGACACCATCTCGGAAGAAAGGAGTGATCACAAAACATTGTCCTACTCTCATTCTGCAACACGCCTGTAAATAATGTAGAGATAATCAATTGACAAACCCTGAAGAGGAACGGTTTTGTATAGCAGGGGCTATGGTAATGTATATAAATTCTGAAACAAATATGCCGCGTATGTGTTATGATAGAGCGATGGCAAAAAACATCTTTTGACTTGATTTGCGTGAAGCGGCCTACGTGACGTCACGCATGACGTAGACTGGATCGCACTTTCGACGGGCGACCCTTGCAGCCATTACAAGGAAACGGTTTTTCCAAAGCAATTTGCATTTCTGTGTTCGAGAGATTATGTATTTTTGTGCGGTCTTTCGTTGTAGCAGTAGCTGTTGTAAATGCAAGAGAAAAGTGAAGTTTTTTTTCGTTTCTCTAAGATTTCGAGAAGGAGAAGTAAGTGGATTCATGCGTGCCGGAGACGAGACTAAATTAGGGAACAGGTGAACATTCTCTAATGGGATACTCACTGACGCTATGTTTCCTCTAATGATATTTGGTTTATAATGATCTAGGTGAAGGTACCTATCCGTTTATAAAATATGCAATGTCAGCTCAATGATCAAATATTCACATGACCGTAAATTGCCAACAAAACTTCAATGGGAGAATCGTGTTGTTTTTAATTTACAGCAGTAGTCATAGCCCGCAGCCAAGCGTAATGGGCATCTTCCATTAGTCACAGCATTCACAGTTCACAGTTCCATAGTTCACAGCATTGGTCATTTTAATTATTGTACAGTTAATCCAAATTTAACATTAAGATTTATGGTTAGTGTAGAAAAAAACGAACCCATTCAGGTGTTGTCAAAGAAGTTATTAGAGTTGTATTGTATGTGGGCGCTATGATCCAACCTAACTTTATCTTCATAGTAATACCAGTTTATATGCACTAATACTTTTTGTTGTATTACCTCAATGTATAAAATTAAAAAGGTAAATTTTGATTGCGTTTAAGCATGAAAACTCATAGTTAAAGTAATCGCATTTGTAGCACAATAGTAATACAAAATTGTAATTATACCAAACATGACAAAAGTTGATACTAAAGTATTATTAGATAAATATATGGTGTAGGGCTATTTCTATCTTAAAACACAGTGGTATTAATTTATTTCAATGGTACTAGTGAATGATTAAAAATAGTAATTTACATGTATATCCTCGTGCCGTCCTTATGATGTACCACTAATTTTTCCACTGGATTTTTCCTTGATCTCATCTAGCACTCCTTTACTTTTGAAGTATTCTACAAGTTTCCGAGGCCTCTAAGTATTTTATTCAAATTATGAATAGCTACTTTTAACAAGTCGACGACAACCCTCCTCATATCCTTTTTAATGAAGGATTATTTTCTCTGCGTAGAGAGTTTTCAAAAATCTCATTAACTTTTGAGGAATTCGGAGTCGTTAAATCATTCGAATGACAGCATCGATTCGTTTACCGCCTGTACTTTCAGCTCGCGCCAATTCAAGCATTTCCCTGGATGAAATCCCAAGATACGGGAAAGTTGGAGTGAACTTTTCTGGCTAATATTCGATCACAAAATAATATATTTGAACCGATTTATAAATGAACGAACAACTATTCCGCCAGAATGCTTAGCAAATCTATGTACACTCTTCATAATCATCACGTCGATGCCATTCTCCACGTACCCAGAAGAATAATAGTCAGAAGAACGATGTGTTGTAAAACTAGAAACTAGGAGAGTGCTAAGTAGACGAAAAGTATTCAGTGCACTAGTTTACATGTGAATAATAATTGGTTTTCGTAATGATATTAATTAATTAATACCACGGAATGCTAATACATGCACAAAACAAAATCTCGCCAGATATTTCCTGTGATTTGAGGTATTGGTTATTATGATATGGTATTAAATACAGATATCACATCAGGTTATGAAAAATCAGGCAAAACTTCTAAACTCTTCTACACTTGCTAACTAATAATTATGCTGCCATTCGTTGTCTTTTATTCTTTGTATCGTTTAAAAATAGGTAAATATCAGCATATTCCTCACGTTGTCCACTATAGATTTGGAAAGCATTTTGATATAGTCTTTATAACCATGCAGTTTTATAATGGTGCGGTCACCACAAATATAAGGTGTAGTCTATGATTTCATCACCTCAATTGGCGTAGCGCGTCCATTAATTTTACATTAGGAGACCTAAGCTGATTTAGAGAGGTTTTAGTGATTGCCAAAGACCACTGGCGATGAACGTATTTCTACTAATATAAAATTTTAAGCATCATATCCTTAATGATAGGCATTTTAAACACCTCTCTGTTTACAACATTGCAAGCATAACCCTGACTCAACGAAAACAGATGATATTTCCTGTATTTAGATAGGAGATTTCAAAGTGGCGCCACTGCATGAAATCCAGATGACGATGGTACGCAGGCCGTGTTCATTTTCGTCCACCGGAATTGCCGACTTTATTCAGTATTACCATGACCGGGTATGCTCACACCTGATATTTTTCTCCACCTTTAGAGACGTATATAGTCTTATTACAATATGCTGTCTAGTTTTCCATCTTGTCATTTCCAATCCCAAGGATAATGTGTATTGCGTAATATATATACTTAAAATTATCAAAATTCTTCAGACAAGATGTTATAATTGGCTTTCCTTAAGCCGAACAAGAACTTTCGCAATCTCCGAATGAGAACTAGACTCAATGTATGAGGCATATACGCATAGGACGCCCCAAAGAAGGACATGCATAACTTAATCATGGTGGGGTATATATAGTATCATCCCACCGTGAGAAATATCATCTACATCTACGAAATACCGAGCATACCCCCACTTGAATATGTGGCACGGGGTAATTCCACACCAGGCATGAAGCACTCATCCCAGCTCAAATCAGACCACGCACGTTCGCCCGGATGCCAGGCGCAGGTCAAAAGCAGTCAGGACAGAGAGCGCAGAGCGCTGTCAGACCAAACACTAGGAAAGGGCTACGTGGACGAACATACTACCATGCAGTACACTAATTAAGATACAACTACTTGTTAGTATTATTGATACGACAGATAATTAGCACTACTCTATTGTACAAGAGATATAAGGAAATTTCATGTGGGGTCAGAAGCTAACAATGATTTTAAGATATTTAGCACCAGTGTAAAAACCTATTTTACCTAGTCAGGGTCAAACTACCCAGAACTGATCTTCCGCGACTATTATGACCTCATATTGTTCGTGGGAAAAATAACATTTTTAATCAGTCGGATCTGCAGTCTATTTCCTTATTCTTAAGCCTGTGATCATTTCTACCGTTATAGTTTTTCTTTAGAAAAATATATTGAACGTTCGGCAAAAAACAGTCTATATCAAACTTTGATCTGCTCTCCGCTGTATTCGATTTATATCTGAAACTAATCCTACCTCGTATCCTAGCAGCGTACTCCAAGTGAGGTCACACGAGAGAAAAATATTATCCTATCGGCGTACTCCAAGTGAGGTCTCACGAGAGAAAAATAACATCATTCCTTTATTTCTCGTCACATTTTCCCAGTATTCTTTTAATAAATCCAAATTTACGATTTTCCAGTCCGCTGATTTCCCGGATGTACTTCCCCAAGGACAAGTCCAGAGTAAGGGCCACATTTAAGTACCTTACTGACTCTACATTTAACAGTACTGCTTGATTTATTGCGTACATTTCGTTGGGAAAGTTGTTCTTTTTTCAAAAATCCATAACAACGCTTTTTAAAAATTGAATTGTAACTGCCAAGTGTCGCACCATTTGCTTTTAGCATCTAGGTCTTTCTTCAACGCAATTCCGTCAGACTCGGTGATAATATCATTGTACAATACCGCGTCGTCCGCGAAAAGGTGAATTTTGCTCGTAACTACGGCGATGATGTCATTAATATACAAAAGGAATAATAATAAGGGACCAATGACAATTCCTTGAAGTGTACCGGATGTGACTTTAGCTGTATCTGAACTAACGCCATCTGACCGCGGTTGGCTAAGAAATTTCTAATCCAGCGTATTATACCGTGATGCACTCCATAGGCTTTCAGCTGAACTAGTAATTTTGGATGCGGAAATTTATCGAAAGCTTTTTTGAAATCCAAAAATCGCGTCTACCTGGGTGAGCCTATCTCCGTAGGAACGGATATCGTGAAGAAAGAGGGGTAGTTGGGTTTCGCATGACCTGCCTTTTCTGAATCTAGGCAAGATTTGACTCAGCAAGTTTCGCAGATCTAAATAACACATAATTGCACTGACGATTATATGTTCCAATATTTTTCGCGAGGTAGACGTGAGTAGGATAGGTCTATATTTACTAGGATCTTCCTTATCACCCCTCTAAGTTATAGGTGTAACGTTCGCGATTTCCTTATCTTAAGGGACACGATGTTCTGCAAGAGATTTTTCAAATGTTATTTTTCAGGTATGGTGCTATTTCTGACGCTAATTCTTGATAAACTTGGTCGGGAATTATTTCTTTATAAACTCTCTCCTTTCTGAGGGTCCACATTTCTGCCCCATACAACGCTACGCTCTATATCAGGCTCTTCACCAGCCTCTTCTTCATATCCTTGCCCAAGATTCCCATCGTCAGCTCCTTAGCTAGCGCTAATCTCTTCCTAATGTCCTTGTCACTAATGTCTTTGCCACTATGTCCGTCTTCTTCTAGCGTACCGAGTATGTGTCCTCGCACTTTAATGACTAGCCTCGCATTCTTTGTCCTAGAGAGTCTCATTATTTTGTCAGGGGTATAAAATGCCATCAATACCACTCGTTCACGCAGTTTCCATTACGAAAAATTATCACAACGTGGATATCATTTAAAATTCAATGAAATACATAAGAGCTCGAGTGACAATTGTGAAGAGGCAATAGTAATAGCTATGCTATTAGGTTTTCAAGTTGGTCCATTAAGTAACGTACGTAATTTTACATGGCTCTCGGACATCAGGGCTCCGAAGCATCCTTGCGTGAGAGCAGTTAGGTCAAACAGAAGGATGCTTCAAACATGGAGCTGAGAATGTCTAGCACATTCTACTTGCTGGTCTACAGAAAGTGCCCCTCCTTTCTATGCACATCAAAAAGACTCAATGAAGTATTTTTTAAAGGCTATGGAGAAGAAGGACGATGGCCTCCAATTTCTGCGTGACCTTCTTATGGAGATGAGCGAGGCTAAGCCATAACCAAGTGTACTAGTGGGGACGAAAAAAACACTCATGAGAAATAATGAGTTTGAAGACAGAAAACGACAAAATAGTTTGCAGCTCGGAAGTCATTCACAAACGTAGTTCAAATGCATGTAAGAAATTACAAAATGGAAATTTTAAAACCTTAGCCTGGAGACTGTTGATATCATATAAATTAGGCCGTCGTATGTTGTCGAAAATGCACTTTTTGTATTGGCTCACTGAATTTTTCCCGCTAAATATGGTAAATGGGGAAAGAATAGGGGAGAAATCCTATGAAGACATCGAAACCATGGAAGCTCGCTTCACAGAACGCAAGGATCCTGCTGCAGTGAACGGCTACCGCTGGTCTTTGATGAGAGAAGAAGCAAATGAACATGGAAGACAAGGTAAATAACCCACACAGGACGTCATTTTTTTGCCGTAAAGGCACAGCTTCGGAGAAATCACTCAACTTTCATTTCCGCTTTGAAAAAGAGTTTTTTTCAAGATCTGTGTTTCCCGCGAAGCACGTAGCCATTAGGACATAAATCTATGGCCACTTGGATGATTCGGCCTAAAATTTTGTCCCAGCTCCGTTTATTTTAAATCACAGAAAATTCTGTTTGAGGCTTTCGCAGCGCTGGATTGCAGTTCTCTCCATAGTTTTTTTTCGGGATAGCTGCGTCAAGTTTTATTCAGATGACGTTTCGTGGCCTATGCTGGCCACATCTTCAGATCAGGTCTGAGTGCCGACAGATGGAAATGGCCCTGTATATATACCATCCTCAGGTAGGCCAACCTGAGGCCACTGGTAGGCCAACCTGAGGATGGTATATATACAGGGCCATTTCCATCTGTCGGCACTCAAACCTGATCTGAAGATGTGGCCAGCATAGGCCACGAAACGTCATCTGAATAAAACTTGACGCAGCTAACCCGAAAAAAAAACTATGGAGAGAACTCACAGAAAATTCACCTGCAGAGAAATCAGTGTTTGAGTGCATTAAAGCAGTTCTACCTTCATTGGGGTTTATATCTTTAGAAGCAGCCTCCAGGGCACAATGAAAGAGGAATACCGGATACAAAAGAAAGAGCGAACGTTTTTTTCTAATTCCATTAACATTCCGTATATCATGAACAAGAAAAAATGATTTTGGCTCTGAAAAAAGAAAAATATACCAGGATTCTAAACAATTTCTGAGGGTGAAATTAATTTAACGTAACGACCGGAACTAGTTGATATATCTTACGGCCAAGTCTCCCACGGCACAAGTTTCTCCGAGAAATTCTCTGCCACGATACATAGTGCACAGTTTCTCTTTCATGAAAACTCCAACTGTAGGTTCTCATGATGCGAGGAACTCTACGAAGACTCAGCAGCGGTCTTCGAAATGGCGTTAATTAACGACAAACACGTCGGTGCTTCCGTGCTCCACACATGTGATATGAATGCAAGAGACGGCACCGAAAATTATTACTGTTGAGCATGAAGACGAAGAACTTAGATGATCAAGACTTGAGACATGAGGAATATTTGTGAAATGGATTAAAATATAGATTTTTCATTGGTTTCTAGCGAAGGAAAGGCGTTAATTTTTTTTAGTTTGAAAATTTAAGGGATGACACTGGCTCTGATTCCACATGTCTGATCGGAAGTTGCATGAAACCTCTCACGAAAAAATACAGCCGATTATAAAATAGGACTTGGAGACAACCGCGCGCGATGAATCCTATGATTTCTCTATCGCACGATCGGTGCAGTATTTTGTGAAGTCCGTGGTGGGAGAGAAAATCGAGGAAACTCATTCCGTGAGACGTGCTTTAAGCCTGAATCACACGATAATTTTTTTCCGTCCCTTTTAAGGGATAGCTCCAACGATAGCTCAAATAATCGCTCGAAAATGGTCGTGTGACGCGAACAAAGTCAGGGATGGCTCCAGCGATAGGGATCCCAATCGCTTTTTCTGTCACTGGGCACGCCCCTTTTTCCGTCCCTCGAGGCATCGCTGACTACGCCATTTAGCCAACCAGAGCGCTCAGCCGCAAAGAGCGACTCTAACGCCACGTTCGGCTTTCAATGGAATGAGAGTAGTAAACAAATAGAAATTATGCGAAAAGGGATGGAAAAAATTATGAAAAAAGGGACGGCCAAAATGACCGTGTGATTCAGAAAAATGATAGCTCGAGCTATCATTGTCACTGTCCCTGAAAAGCTACCATTGGAGCTATCCCTTAAAAGGGAAGGAAAAAAAAGATCGTGTGATTCAGGCTTTAGATGATATTTTTACTGAAACAATATATTTATGTGCAATGTCAAAAAGTCCAGATTTTCGAACAGAACCAAAATTAATTATTTATAATTTATTATTTAATATTAAAACCAAATTATCAAAAAGTCCAGATTTTTGAACAGAACCAAAAAAAAAGGTTGTTTGATGCCTGAAACATCAAGAAACTGGTAAAAACTGTAAAAACAGTATTTCACTTTAGTACTGTAGTTCAATAGTTTGAGCAGGCAAACAAAACCCTGAATTAATATAAATGTATTTCGTAGTATTTTAATGAATCATTACATTCCAGTGGTCGACGACCCCGCTGAGTCTCGCATCAACGTTTTAGACAATTATGAACATTGTAATCACTTCAACTTATTTTTCGCCGTATGTGAATCCGGATTATCGACGGTCCGGATTTTTGACGTCCGGATTATTGACGCTCTGCTGTATTTCGTATGTAATTGTTCTTACTTTCTCATTCCGCAGGTTTGCGAGGCATGCAGTTCGGAGTGCACCTGTCGGGGGGCGGCAAGGCGTACACACCGCCCCCCTCATCCGCGCCCCTGGCCCCCTCCCCGCCCTCCCTCTGCCCCCCGACGCCCCACGCCGCGTACTACGAGAACGGAGTCAAGTACACTGCGTGAACGAGCGGAGCGTGGCACCGGAAGAGAGAGGAAAATGACCCTCGAGGAAAATTACACGTAAACACAAGTATGTTGGCGCACACGTGCATATGCAGGCACGGCCCTCCGAAGAACCATCCAAGCCCCCTCGTCGCTCCTTCACCCGTTCCGGATCAAGGCTGCTTATGTTTCGAGCTCCCCTTGAGGCATTCGGGTTCCCTTGTGAAAGAATAAAAGGGGCCCCACGATGTCCCTTAAGGGGTTCTATTTTAATATCTTTCCAAACCACCACGGCATCGCACGCATGAGAGTGTCTTGCGTGCGTTTTGTGAGCTTAAAAACGTTCTCTACGAGCGAAGACGTCGTATTTTGCGAGTGAGGTGCATTGTGGATGACGTTCACAAAATGTGAGACTTCCAGGAGCAATGGACGATGAGTCCGTGCAGTCTCATCCGTGTTTGCGCGGTGCGGCAAGAGACTCCTCCTGATCACCCTGTGGAAAGTGATCGGGGCGCCGAGAATGAAGGACGGACTCAAGCGGGAGTGTATAGTGCTAAGGGTCTCGGCGGGTTAAATGGAGCGAAAGGGTTCAACCCGCTTGAACCGTGGGCTCGCCTTGGACACTCCGCTTTGTCTGGCGAATCAAATATACCCAGTGGCTAAAACTCTTGATTTGATAAAACTGTCTTTACTCATGATGTTCAATAGCATCGCATAAAAATGTCTATTAACACTTCAACATTTGTGATTATTATCATCATACCTTCCCCGTTAATAATTTTAGGTGCGAAATGAATAAAGATCCCCAAAATGACTTGGAAAAATATGGGAAATGATGTAGAAGGAGACGATGAAAAATTACCTATTACATTGATGATTGTAAATCATCTAAGAATACCGCAGCATAAAAATTAAAAATTGCTAAAACGACTTCCCTTATTTGACGCCATTCCGTTTGAATCCTTTCTCAAAGGGCAGTGAAATAACAATTGAAATGGAGGATATCAAGGTCGTAAAGCGAAATGTAGCGTGAAACTACTCATTAAAGCTCAAATAAATATCAAATACGCAAATATTTCGTGCGCACGACGAAACATCATAATTGTCAAAGAATTTCACTGCTGGGGCTGGTGGAGCTCAGGAAAGGCAAATAATATCACACGACTTCAACTGAGGTACTTAATGACTGCAATAAAAGTACACGGTGGATGTTCAAAGATCTTTCCTAATAAAAGTCAAAAAATTCCTGCTAAAAAATCCCTTAGAAGCAGTTATGTAGAATGTTAGGAATTCTACAGAAATTCACTCTTTTTCTTCGGAACTAATTCCTTTTCTAAGGACCTGTACGGAACATGAGAGCCCGAACATGTGTTCTGTAGAGTTATTTTCTGCAGAGAAAAATAACTCCTTACAAGCTGTTCTGTAGGACTTCAGCAACTCTACGGAAATATGAGGTTTCCGTGAGCTTGTAAGGAGTTCTACAGAGAGTCAAAGGGCTTCTGTAGAACATCCTTAAGAATTCCGCAGAACGATCAAAGGTATTCTGCAGAATATCCTAAGGTATTCTTCAGAACGTCATAGGGAATTTCGTAAAATGGTGTTTCAATACTTTAATGAATATCTACAGAAATTTTTAAGAAATTCTGTGGAAGTATTCATAAGGAAACTATACAGACTTTTTGGCAGGGTTGATGGTAACGGAGACACATGATTTCTTATACGACGTTTGGTGTCTTACACTAAAAATTAGCTCCTTAGAAAAGGTTGAACGTGGCTGAGATGGAGGAAGTGAAGGCATACTCGTGAAGCAATGAATAGTTACTTAATGTTGCATTTGTGTAGGTATGTAAAATATGTAGCAATTTAATATCTAAGAGATGAATAACGATATTTACGGAAAAGTGACGCACAATCAAGGCCAATATGGCGCATGCCTATTACAATTCAGCGTAAAAATAAAAAATTCAAAAGCGATTATTTCAAAGCGCTAAGTTTTAGTGATATCTGAGATTAATATGCATGCACGGACCTTGATTGACAGATGTGAATAAAACATTTTTTAAATGTAATTCTTGAGAGTATTTCGTCAAACGGTTTCACTTTAGGCTTCAGGGTGGGGAAAATCAGCGGTGGACACGAAAACAGCTGATGTTCATGAGAACGGCAAAACTGTGATTTCTCAAATTTAGCAGCAACACGTAAAGAATGCCCTTATTTTAGCTATGAGGCATGCTACTATATCCATTGCAGATCAATTAGCGGCATTAATATTACGACACCAACGATGCAACGAGATTAAATTTAAAGTTTACAACTGACGTAGAGGAAATTGGTCTAATGAGGAGAGTTAGGAGGGAGGTTGGTAAGGATAGGATAATTTTGGGAACACAAGAAGGGGAGAAGGAAATCCGTCGTAGGCAATATTTCAGGAATGAAAATCGAACCAAATGAAATGTACTCAAAATAGTATTGAATCAAGGGTTAAACTGACCAATGAATAGGTGCGTCGAATTGCACTTTCATAATGGAAAACAGAAATAATTATGATATTTAATTTTTATCCGAGTCACGCATCCAACTACCAATCAAACGCCAGTGGAACGTTTCAAAGGAATACCGGATATGGAGCCAGAATCAACTTAAGGGCCGAATCCTGATACCTCGCAATACAAGCATCTCCGTTGGATACGCCAACAGTTGGAGATGAGTATGCTACCTGTTTTCATCACAAGCGGTGTGATATCTTGAGAAGGGGATCTCTCCACTATTTGTTAAATATGCTCCTGGAACAAGGAAGCTGCCTAAAAATTGATAGAGTAGTATCAAAGAGCGAAGATTGAGATAAATGCACAAAAGTGTTAATTGTGAATTCATTAATAAGCAACTACAGTAGCTTCAGAGTATACACGGGTCAGAAATCGAAACAGGCAGACGGATCGAGCAAAAGGATTCATCCGAGCCTTGATAGATTGCTGAATACACTGCTTTGAATCCGATTTTCACCGCTGAAATGAGTGTCCTATAAAGCGGCCTTCATTAATGTCGTTGAAGATTATTCGGGATCTCCACCGAGTCAGGTTCTCCACCGAGTCAGGTTCTCCATTTCTGCCGACGTTTCGATGGACGACTCGTTGATTAAGAGACAGGCCTTTTTCCACCCTTCTAAAAGGCCCCACTCGAGCGGTCCAAAGTTTGGCGCCCCATCCGACGGACGGCTTACTGCCCTTGAAGCGCTCTCCATTAAGCACTCAAGTTGGGACAAGGATCCCTCTGGAAAACTGCACCATCTCCGGGATTCCATCCCTCGATGTAGTATGCTGGAGCTGGAAGGGTGTTAATGAGAGCGTGGCGTTTGCAGAGAAGTTTACTCATACAAGAGGACTGATGACAGGGACCTTGCGTGAGGATTTTAGGTCGAGACATGGAGCGCGGAATTATGAGGGCCAGAAACCTGGACACTGAGGAAAAAGGATTAAAATGGACGGCCGACGTTTGAGGAAGAAGGGAGGAGAAAGTGCAATGTACGGATTGGTTGGTCAGTCTGTCGGTCGAGGAGACGACCGTCAACATGGAGGTTATTTGCGCCAATGAAGTGGGTAATGGCAGAGTTTCCTGGGGATGGGAAGAATGGCGGAGAGAAACTAGACATCGGCGAGCCCACTCTTAACCAAAGTCGGCAAGGGGAACACGTTTTAACGACCCACTTCAAGAGCAGAGTGGTGGAGCACTGCTCTTGAAGTTATCTCAACAGCGCACCCAAGTTAGGATCGAGATTCCCATGAAACTTTTCCACCATTTCAAGGATTTGAACGAGAGTCCTTGCGATAGCAGTTCAATTCTCTGGCCACCACACAAGCATATCCCGCGATGGACCGAGATGAGAACAACTTGAGACGCTCTCGAATTACGGGAGAGGAAAAGGTCCTGGTGCAGGAAATTAGGAGGAAAATTGAAGTGGATGGAGCAGGTGATGAGTAGACATGGAATACCGGAGGTGGTGACAGCGAGAAGGATGCTGGGGAAGGAGATGGGGTGGGAGGGAAGGAGAAAGGGTTTTCTGGGAGAGATGAAGGCAGGAGAGAAATCTACCGAGGAGACGAAGTCTGAAGAAGTGGGTTTCTTCCGTACGAAAAGCAGATGCGCTGTTGGCAGAACTTATACACTCATCCATCCAAACATACCGTCATCGGTTGACCACGTTAATAAAATAATAAGGTGCTTCTTAGATGGCCGAAACTTTTAAAATAAAAACAATCGAGACTATAATATGATTTGTTTTTTCCCTGCGTATGATACTGATAAAGTCTTCTCGGGTTTTCCACCAGGATAGGTCGGCCTCGTCCGCCTAACATCGGACAACAACTACCTAACCTGGTGGAAAACCCGGGCAGACTTTATTAGTAACAATCGAGACTGTTTACCGAAAAGCAGATAATCTGAAACAACTTGAACACTTCGTATAGGTGTAATATTTTATCATCAGATGAAATGAAAAATAAAGTATCCGCGTTGTTCTTTAATTCTGATGTTCGAAAATTCGTGTATTTTGAAGTTCGAAAAAATAAACTCAGACTACAATTACGATCAATTAACAATAAAACGGCGATTCTGATACTGGACTTCCTCAAAAAGTGCAAAAAACGTAAACCCTTATCAATGAATCTATGGGAAACTAAGTAGGCGTAATGGGTAAAACAATATTTGGGTGCCACAAGAGCAAGACATGTCTTTTGGGAAAACACTCGAAATATTTGCTGTAATTAAATACGTTGGCTAAGGTTTTTCAGACTAATAGCGGTTAGGTCAATGGTTAAAAGAGTGGGTTTCGCTCTATTCAGATCTTATCAAGAGCATGGCGGGAGCATTTATTCAGAATCCAATAGAGAAAATTTAGATTCAAACAAAACACAGCGGAAAGCTGGGAATTATGTAAAAAGCACTCCAACAGCAGACTCTGTCACAGAAGTAAAAAGGATACTGGAGAGGAAATCACCAGAGTATCGATATTTCATAGCCAAAACTAAGGACTTCGTGATTAAATAATTTTCATTCGTCCGCACTTGAGCCTCACATGAATTCAAACCATACATATCATATCGGCAGATTAGACTTACCTAACAGTATAGATAATTTATCAAAAGGGTGGTCACGTCAATACTTTTCTCCTAAGCAGCGTGATTGGAATGATTCAAGCGTACGCTGAGCATTCCTCATGTTATAAAACATTAAAACATCTGGTCCCTTTTCATCCCCGAACCGTTTTCTCCGTTCACTTTTTTCATGGTTAAGATGGCCTAACACCCCCTGCCGTAAGCCCTTGAGGTGGCTCGCGGGGTAATGGGGAGCTGCAGATGGATAGAATCAAGATGGACCAACTGCGATGAAAAAACCAACGAACCAACCAACGCGTTAGGAGGCAGGCTGAGATAATCCTACAGGCGCCGCCGGATCCTATGAACTTGATTTTAAAAATAATGTCAAACACAACGAAGTCTGGATTGACGCAACGAAGGCTGGATAGGAAACTTCTTACATGAACCCGTTCAAAGGGTGATATTAGATGGTGTCAGCTCAGGCGAAGTAAAAGTTACATCGGGTGTTCCCCAGGGAAGCGTGATAGATCCAATTTTATTTCTTTTCCACGTAAATGACTTGAATACAGCAGTAAAAAATAGCAAGCTCCGTCTTTTTGCCGATGATGCAGTAGCATATAAGGAAATTAGAAATGAAGAGGACATCCAGTCTTTAGCTAAGGATTTAGATGCGACTGATGGTTGGTGTGACAGTTGGCAGCTAGAATTAAATTTGAAGAAATGCGCGATAATGAACTTTTGGAAAAAGAATGGGTTTCCGCGGAATCAAAGAAAAGAAAATATCTAACGTAGAATCTATTAAATACTTAGGCGTCACCATCACTGAAGACATGTCATGGGGGAAAGACATCAGGGAAATAACTAATGTAGCAAACCGTCGATTAGGATTCGTAAAAAGGGTTCTAGGCAAATGCGATGAGAGAGTACGAGAAAGAAGCTATTTTACACTTGTCAGGCCTCATTTAGAATATGCCGCTTGTGTATGGGATCCGTATGAGGAAGGTATGATAAAAGAATTAGAGCGGGTGAAAAGGAGATCCGCTAGATTTGTTAAAGGCCGTTAGGATAATTGGATAAGTGTTACGAATTTAATAGAAGAACTAGGATGGGAATTACTATCAGAACGCAGATTGAAATTTAGGTTAAACCTTTTAAGTAAATTCGAAACCGATTTTTCACAGATAACGTTAGATATATATTAAGAACCCCTGAGTATTATGCTAGGTTTGATCAGGTTAACAAGATTAGGGAGATAGATTGTCGTACCGATAGATTTAAAATGTCATTTTTCCCGCGTACCATAAGAGAGAACAATAGGCAGCGTAGCAAAGGGATAGGCAGGTGAAATACAGTTAGAGTAGTCTGTAGTGCATGATGCATGTAATAACAGCCAATAATCCCTTTCTTATTATGTAGATACTAACCATCTAGCTGCATGTGACCCTGTTCTCTAGCATGTCTCCCTAAATATCCTACTTGAATGGCGATAGTGCATGTTTGGTGATCTTCACCCCCTACCACACACCCTCGTGGTGGCTCGCAGGGTATTACGTAGATGTTGATGTAGATGAAGTCTGGAATATGATTCTCAACGCATTCTCAGAAGAGTTTACGGGGAAAAAATGCTTCGTAGCAGCGAAGTACCGGTTAACGATGGCAACGTCACACATTACCCCGAGACGTTGCGTAGGCACGAGGGAATACTCAGACCGTGTTACAATCCACAACACGGTATGGCAGCACTTAATTTTCTACAAATTCAGGAAAGGGCGTCAAAAATCTAGCCTATAGGCCGACATTACAGCCGTGAAAGGACTGGTAAAGGCCATTATGAGGAAAGACTCCCTTAATCGGCCGTACTAGCGAATGAATTCATCACGTCATTTATTATGAAAATGGCCATGAACATCGTTAGCGATCGTGTGGGTAAATTTGCAAGTATTTGGTTAATCATTTTGCCATTCTTTTGGTATGGGACCTGTGATAATGCTCATATTTGGCCTTATAAACTTGTCATTGATGGATAATATTTCGGCTCGTGACATTTGCAACAGTATTTTTAAGGCGATGGTCATCGTCCTTCACTTGTTTGACTTATTATTCGATCTCATGAGCGTACAAGTGCTGTTTGTCCGTACCACTTCGCAGGAGGGGCTCAGACTAATGCGGACAATAGTGCATGGTATATCTGGGGAGGTATGCTTACCTAATGAAATGAATCAGAAGACAGCAGGATCACATCTCGACGGAGTAGGTCAAAGCAATGCGCTTCAGAAATTAAAGGAGCACATGTCGGATGGTGACCACGAATTTACACCGCGGAGACTTCTCGTTGGACCTGATCGATCACTCCTGCTGGCCAAGGAGAGGGGAATTAGAAACGGAAAGGCTAATTTTAACGACTTAATTAATATTGGAAGGCATTTCATATGTGTGCTTACTTTTTGAAGAGTTCAAGTCTGAAATTCTAACTTCATTCAAAAAATTGACAAATAGGCGAAAAGCCAACAGCTGAAGGAGGCACTCCGACGTGATTGCTTTGGGCCACTCTGATGCATCGCCTGGGTAGAATTTTCTCTCACGCCCAAAATACGCTCCCTAACGGTTTCCTAAATTATTAAGGATGAATTACAATCTCTAACATGATTTCGGGAAAATATGTGTCTTCCTCCATCCACAGGGAGGGATCCTATTTAAGTGAAACCGGAACATGTGCACGTTTTTCTAATGGGAATGTCATTATACAGAAACGCAAAAACGCGATCTATGGGAAACGTGCACAAACAAAAACGAAGTAGGCGTAATGGGTAAAACAATATTTGAGTGTTACAAGAGCAAGACACATCTGTCGGGAAAACACTAAATATTTGCTGTAATTAAATACGTTGGCTAAAATTTTTCACGCAAATTTCGGTTAGGTCTACGCTTAAAAGAGTGGGAGGTTAAAATAGCGATGAAAGATCTAAGGTTTCTTCGGCTTATCTGCTGGATAAATGTTTCTCGGGTGTTGCACCGGGTAAGAGGTCCCGACGTTTCGGAGATCGACTTGATCTTCATCTTCAGGGGTTTGATGATGAGATTTGAGGGGTTTCATCAAACCCCTGAAGATGGAGATCAAGTCGACCTCCGAAACGTCGGGACCTATGGACCCTCTTATCCGGTACAACACCCGAGAAATATTTATCCTGGTTAAAATAGCGTTCGAACTAAGCAATGATTTACAACAAGCAGAATTATCACGCCAATCCCTCTCTGGGCAGGCACATTCAAAAAATACCCTCACTTCAGAGAACTGTGCTTTAATAATTACCTCCATATTGCCTCCCTTTCCTCGCATACCTCTGTCGCTTCTCTTACATGTCGGTCCATGTGGCAGCGGGGTAAAGTCCTTGCCTGCTAACCCAGGGTCGCGGGTTCAAGTTCCACCTGGATGGATTTCTCTCCATCCAGGAAATGGTTGTTTGTGTGACGTAAAATAAGTTATATGTAAGAGAGGGCTCGGGCATTATTGTAATTACCACATTCATGCACCCTCCCCTCTTCTTAATGTAGTCCGAGCGAGATAGCTCCCTACTCATAATAGAGACCATGTGCGCATTATATGTTTTAATTTCACCAGCTGTAAGACACATTGATTAAATATTGCATTATTAATGGTGCAATAATACAGTTTTATATGCCAGAAATGGGAAGTAATTAAATGAAAATATCTAAATAAGGCTTTTTTCGCGCGGTGCGTTTGAAACTCCATCATAACGGAAGTATTTTTTGTGATATCTAAGAACCTATTGCAGTGACGATATGATTAATTTTCAAAAATAGTTGAGAAAACATACATAATACAGGCTGTTGGTTTTTTTTACAATATCTAAGTGTTATAAATTCCTCATTTTGTAAATAATATCTCAATGCAGTGCATACACGTACCATTTCCCATGTAAAAGGGCTAATATATTTTGACAAATAACTCCAAAAGTAATGAGGTAAGGGGTTGGATTTTTGGCACCTTTAAAATGGTGAGAATTTTTCTTTAAAATGAGACCTTCTAAGAATTTTTCTTCATTAGGATACGTACATTTACATCATCAACCATTACACTGACGATCTCCCAACATGCATCTCTCATATATTGTTCATAAATGCATTGAAAAGTCTCGGTGACATAATTCACTCATGTTTTTCGCCGTTTTATTATAAAATAGTCATTAAAGACTCAGTTTTTCTCGCTGATTATTCAATCCATAGGCCTTCAAAACTTTTCACAGCGTATCTCTGTTCACCCTGTCATTTGCCTTCTCTAAATTCACAAATAAACAATATACTTTCATTTAGACGCCAATACATTTACGGGTACCTACAGACGTGCGAAAAGGATCACTACATACCCTCTCAGGCAAAAACCCACGCTGTATATATTGAATTCTGTCCAAAGGAATCTTCCTAATTATTTCTACAGTCATTACACTGAATACTTTTTCCGGAATAATCAATAATTGCTCTATAATATTTGCATTAGGTCTCCCTACCCTTCCCTTAGTGCAATGGAACTATCAATGCATTCTTCTAATTCGAATGAATAACAGACGCTTTTCAACATAAATTATACAATTCACTCATGTGACTATTGAGTAATTTAATCCCATATTTCAGGACTTCACTGTACATCTCTGTAGTCTTCCCATTTTTCAATATTATGACAGCCGTTTATGACTCCTTTTCCATATTGACATCCTCACAT
This sequence comes from Ceriagrion tenellum, assembly GCA_963169105.1. NCBI lineage: Eukaryota > Metazoa > Arthropoda > Insecta > Odonata > Coenagrionidae > Ceriagrion > Ceriagrion tenellum. Next base: position 21,383,921 of record OY720632.1, read on the forward strand.
ACTGCTCGGAAACGCTCACCCTCATCGCCTGTAACATTATTGTGTGTCATTCAAAATATTCCCTACCAAAGATCGAGGCATTGCTTTCATCCCACAAGACCTCGCCACATGTGCTCTTTTTAATAAATTCATTCTCTTCTACCTTTTCCCCTTTCAACCTTTTCCAAAACACGTTATCATTTCCTTCAAAGTCACTCAGCATTCTGTTTGAATCATCTGAATACATTCTTCCGTCTCTCTATTCACCATGATTTTGCATTCCTTCTTTTTCTTGATTGATATCCTCTCCTTAATCCCCTTACCTTATCTGTTTCAACAGATGTAGCTTTCAATTTAAACTACCCTCATCCTAAGTAAAAAAATACTTGGTAATCTTCCACTTCATTCAACATGAATACTATAGATAACTTCCACCCAATCCAGCTGGATACGTTTAAATTTGTTAAACTACCCTCTTACTAGAACGGGTATAAAATTCAGCAATCATTAATTTATCGCCGAGTCGACAAAAAGTAAGTAAACTATTTCCGAACATCAAGGAGCACAGCGATTTTGAGATCATCTTACACTTTCCTTCCATTAGAGCAATTATAATATCCAGGGGAAAATATATACATAATTTCAAATAAAATTCAAATTTAACATTATGAATTTTCCCAAGGATTTTTTAATATTTTGATCTTAAATAAAATTACGCCATTTCATCGAGGAGGAGTGAAAAGAAGATGACTGCCATCACATCCGTTTTTGGAGTCATAAGAACGCAATTCACGGAAATTCTTCGCAAACGAGCGCCATGATTTTATAAATTAATAGTAATAAAACTTCGCTTCCGTTTAAGTTTTGAACAAACAGTGGATTTATATTCGAAGCGAAAAGATAAAGTAATCACAATTGGACTGGCAAAGTATAACTTAACGAGCAATTGGTTATTGAGGAATTTTTTTCCATATAAATGTCAATAATGCTCTATATCAGGGGTGGCGAACCTATGGCACGCGGAGCAATTATTTCGGCACGTGGAGCTGGGAGGGCGCTTAGGGGCTTAGAGGAGGCCTCTATCTCACTCGATGGATTGGCACGCGAGTCGAGCGCGTATACTCTTATTTCATGAACTTTGGCACTCGATCGCCAAAAGGTTCGGCACCCCTGTTCTATATAAAGGAAGATATTGTTTTGAAAGTTTTTTGTCGTCACGACTCTATCAGTCGATCATACACTACGTTTACCAATCAAACTCCAATCGATTTAGCCGGTTCAGCTCGGTATGGTAAACGCAACGGGCTAGAGGGATAACTTGGCCCGCTTTCTCTACCAGTCTGAGATTTCAAATCGATATGAACCGATTCAAATCAATATTTCAATCGATTCCACATTGATAATTCAGGCGATCCGAGTAGGCTAGCCTAGAATGTTTAGGTCGGTCCGAGTTCATATCGATCTGTGTTTGATTGGTAAACGTGGTGATATTCAAACAATGAAATTAAATTCGTTGTCATGCCAGCACCACTCGCAAACCTACAACTTGCCCGTCCCCGCCTTCCTATCCCCCATACCCACCTTTCGATCGGGCGGCTATCGAGAGACGCCTGTCGACTGAAAAACTCTGGCGGCCACGTTTTTCCGAAATTCCACCGCATGCGATGAATCCTTCTCTCCGGAATGCTAAATAAAACAATTCCCCTCGGCCCTGCCATACTTAGCATCGCCCTCGCTCGCTATCCAAAAATAAACACTCCTCTCCGGAGCCGTTGATTTCCCACCCCCTTCGCACCCCCCGCCACCCACACCTCTCTCCCACCCCTCCCCCTCCATCCCCTCCCCCCACCCGCCAACCCATTACCACCTCACTGACCAGAGATCATTGCCGTGAGGCGATTTGCCTCTCCCAGAGTATTAAATCGCTAGCTAAACCAACGCCAAGCACGCTCCCACTGACTCTTTGCCCTTTTGCACCAACTACCCCCCCTCCCTCCCTTCCGCCCACCCCATTCTGTCAACCCTTGCTTTACAAGGTTCCCATTTGTCCCGGTATTCCCCGAGTCTGTCCCATTAAAAAAAAAAGATTATTGTGTTGATTCTGAAAGTTTCGCTTTTTTGACCCATCAGTAAAGATAGACACATAAACTATATATTTAATAAATAAATAAAGGAATAAGTTCAAGTACCAAAGGAAGAGGAAAGTACATAGGAAGAGATAACAAGAAATAAGGGACTTAGCATTACACCAGGGTTGAAATTCGCCATGAAAAAATAATTTGACTTGACCGGAATTCGAACCTGGATCTCCCAATTGGAGGCATACCTTACCGGCAACTGGAAGATCCGGGTTCGAATCCCGGTCAAGTCAAATGATTTTTTCATGGCGAATTTCAACCCTGGTGTATATGCACCCGTGCGAGCGACTTCGTACCACATCATTTGTTAAATAGATAGATAGATAAATGTATTGCTCCACTTAAAAACTATACATAAAAAAGTTTAGCAAAACAACTGTGGGGCTTTAGATAGGTTCGATGGTTTACACCAGCAATACAATGATTGGAGACTTATCATTAGATAGGGAAGGATGGAAGGCTGCAGTCAACAAAATCTAGGATTGAAGGACCGATGATGATGACGACTAAGACGCGTCCGTGAGCGCCGGATGTGATGACAATTTAAAGACCCATTTCATGAGCATCCAACATTTTAGTAGAGACACCTTATTGCCAATTGGAGGAAAGGGTTGAGGAACAAAGACATAATTTCGTAGTAGGCCCTCAATGTTGAATCCATCAACTGGGGGTATTTTATCGCTGAAAAAAGCTTGATCGCTCGTAGAATAAATACCGGGCAAGTTTAGGAATAGGATCGTGAAAACTTAGACATATTATCCTTTGCTGAACTATCGTTTGATATCAACGCCTGTATTCCAATAAATGGGTGAAATGGTAGTATGGAAGCAATTTCATGAATTTCTTTCCACCCTTAACCATCTTAAATGAAGATTGACAGCAGGGTGCTCGCTGAGCGAATGACTTGGCTTGAATACGCATTTGAAGAAATCCCAATCCCCAGTTCTGAGATATCTAAGACTATCACTGCACTGGGCATAAAATTTTACGTCCCACAAATCAAACCGTCACACAACTTCCGTAATTCGTACTCTCGGTCTTGAGCCCACTATTTAGAGCAGAATTTGTGGTGCTCTCTTGGCTGTTACGCAAGGCAAGGCTGTGCGATCTCTGCATCTTGATAAAATAAATAATTAGTAGATTGGGGAATTATGAAAGAATGATTTTTAGAGGTCAGGAAATGATTGGTTGACTGTCGGCCAGGAGGATGGCGATGTTGGATGGAGGGGGGCGGGTAGATTGGAGAAGCGATTGGAGGAAATCATTCAAGGGGAGAGAAAGAACTTGCCATTGCCTTAGGAGTCAAATTCTTCTTCTGAGAGATTAAAATTTCCAGTTGCTCCCACTACATAGTAGATATTCCCAGCAGATAGGAGTCGAGTGTTGCCAAATGAGTCCAGCTCGGAGACATAGATGGGGGGAAAACTAGTTCTAAATCGTCCAAAATCGAAGAGCGTTGTTTTCCGCCTTTAAGGTAGTTTGAGCGAAATATCATTTTACTTAGAAATAAATGAATTTGGTCTCATTTTAAAGAAAAATATCTCACCCTTCTAATGACACCAAAAATTCTACCCCTTACCACATTACTTTCGGAGATACTTTCAAAAAAATTCTAGCCCTTTTACATGGGAATTGGTACGTGTATGCACTCCAGAGAGACATAATTTACAAAATGAGGTATTTCTAACAATTAGATGTCGTAAAAAAACCAAAAGCGTGTAGTTTGTATGTTTTCTCAACTATAATTGAAAATTAATCATATTGTTACCGCAGTAGGTTCTTGGGTATCTCAAAAAACCTTCCGTTTCGAAGGAGTTTCAAACGCACCGCGCGAAAAAAATGAGGCAAGTTAAAGACTTATTTAGACATTTTCATCTAATTACTTAAAATTTCTGTCATAAAAACTATATTTTTGCACCATTAATAATGCAATATTTTATTGACGCGTTCTACAGCTTGCGAAATTAAAACGTATAATTCGAATATGGTCTCTATTATGCCTAGGGAACTATCTCGCTCGGACTACCTTAAATTGGAAACACCAGAAATCCACCGAAAACTTGGACATATCGTTATGTTGAATGGAAGGATTTATGAAATTGAGCAAATAATTTCACTTATAAATCTAGATATACAAACTAGGAAATTAAATTAACATCATATGACGGCTTCAAAGCACGACAGAAAGGAAATTGCTAATTTCAGCTCGAATATAATTGGGATAATGTCACATGTATTCCAAAATTGAAACAATGAGTGAAAAATTACTTCTTCATTTCAGAAAGTACTAAGTAGGAAATAAAAAAAAGCCTCTGCCCCCAATCTTCATCTCCGTGGTGAGGAAGGAAACCGAGGGATTTCCTGCGCAGCGAAGACTTCCCTTTTGGAAGAGAGCGTTACGTCACTCTTAACACCCTGGGGATGAGGGGGTTGGGAGGACTCGGGCGAGCACCACATACAAAGTTGAAGGTGGTTTGGGAGATTTTCGTGTATTTTGAGATTCGTGTATTCGAGATGTGATTTTGCGTGACACTTATACGAGAATACAAGTTCTAATCAGAGACAAAATCGAACAAAATTGCAGTATACGAGTTAGGATTTTTGGAAATTCAATGCTATTTAAACACGTAGCCTAATTGCACATGCGATATTTTCTTGTAATTATTCGATCACGTATGAACAGATTATCATCCAAACTTGGAATAATACATTTCTTGTTTTTAAAATTGTTGATTACAGATAACAAGGTGTCACTCTGAGCACAATTTCCGAAAAACAAACTATACTGATATAATTTCGTCTAAATTTCGAATACATCGCCGAAAACTCATAACAGGCGAAAATCAAGGAAAAGAATGTAATATACAATTATTTTATCACTTCCATTACTGCGTGTAAGGTGAGTTTCAACGCATGAGATGCACCCAAGTGAAAAGTGGACCAAGAATATGTTTTCGAAGTGCTGAAACAAATAGTTACAATGTGCACTCAATGACCCATGATTACCGCTGCAGCCACCTTCATCCCATTCGCCCATTGACGTGGCTCCCCCTTGTTCTGGACGCTCCATTCGCCCATTCCATAGCACCATCCCTCATCCACTCCATCCCGCGAATTCCTATCCCTAAGATTTGAACTCCAATATTCCTGAGGGAATGAAAAATCCAAGAGATCTATCAAAAGGAAGTATTCAAGAGGTTATTATGTGATTCAGAATAAATACCGAATATTAACTTTAGTCAAAAAGTACTTTTTCACTCATGAAATCCCAAAACTACAAGACACAAACATAATGTTCAAAATATATAGACAATTTAGAGGAAATAGTTTTAAATGGTTCTTTTTTTAGACATGAGAGGGTACGGCAAGTCCATTTCTAGAGAATCGACGAATTTAAACTTCAATTCCAGCCGTACTTTCCAAATAAACCATAAAAGGAATTTTTAAAGTTGTTATTATCATTCGTTTCTCTCCTATAAATTTCTTACTATAAATATTTTCCACGAAAATAGCATGGGCTTGTCCATGTTAGCTAACGCTACATATTCATCGTTTACTAAATCCTTGCATAACTTTCCATTACAAACTAACTGTCAATAAAGAACACTTTATAATGTGTTTTCTATAAGATACGTATCGCAGTACATTCTAATAATATTAATTTTGTAAACACTCACTATAATGATCATTTTGAGGTCACGCACACTGTATTAAGACATAATGATTCACATCATACAGCGCCTATCAAATTATCCGTGATCATAAATGCAAATTGAAAGAACCTGGTGATCTTGTTATAAGCACAGTTACTCGTATCAACATTCTAGGCCCCAAGAATCAAACGTATATATAATGCACGAAATAAATTAAATGAAACTATAAAATAAATTATTAAATTAAATGAATTAAATAAAAATAAATCTATTCAACGGAAAAATAAATGAAATGGTTTGCAACTCACGCTATAATTCTTTCCATTAATAAAAAAAAACTAAACGAGAGTGCAATTATAGCAAACATGATAAAACTGTTCGAAAAATCAGTTTCCATTTCGCATCGAGAAAAACTAATGATATTAGATTTTTGAACGATACGTAGGTGGTAGTAATAAACAAGCATAAAACTTGAAGTAATTAAAAACGAGCTTAAGTAAAGTAACTTCATGAAGAAGGTGTCATAAATAAAATGTGTGAACATTTTGTAAAGAACGTCATTGTGTTGTTCAACGTGCCTTATATTAAACCCAATATTTTACCAAGTGTTCACCTCTTAAAGACAAAAGAACAACTTAATTTCATTTACTTTTCCAAGTTACGTGTTTTTTCCCGATTTTCATTACCACGGACTCATAGGTATACATCACCCCAAGGAGATGAAATTCACCAAGAGAATCATTTGTCTAGACCCGGATTCGATCCTGGACCTCCCAATGGCCGGAATTCATTCGTGCAATGCAATTTTGGAGCATATGCATCAAATAAAAAATACTTTTTACCTCATGTTTCATTCATTATGCATGTAACATCCGGCAATTTCAAGACAAACTTATGAAAAAGAGCGCAGAAGTATAAGATTTCGTTGTTTGTGTCGAAATAATGACACGCTCATCTATCAGCTGCCAGAATATAAATTAAAAGGCCATTAGATCATCTTATGGCGGAACCATCTAAGAAGTGGTGAATAAAGAATGATGACGATGCATTTTCCACCGATGAACGGAGTGCCAATCAATCTCAAATGCGTGGACGCTGACGCGTTGAGGGCACCTCAGGGTTAGCGGAATCGACCTCTTGCCTGATAACCCCTTGATCGAGTGATTTAGCTCTTCCTTAGAGGACCTTGAATCAACTGCGCCACGACTATATATAACACACCCAAATTTGAATGTAATATATAATACACCCAAATTTGAGATTTATTTGTGTCTTTCAAGGGTATTCAAGTATTGAATCGCTTCTCAAATGTTTGATAATTTTTCGGCAAAGGGAAACATGAATACAAGATAGCCATTCCCTCGAAACTGGTCCATACATCACCTGGAGAATCAAAATGCAATTTACAGTCGATGATCCCTGGTAAATGAAAATATTTGAATGGTTGGGTTTTCCGAGTGGCAATCCACTCACTAGGCATATATATTGTCCTGGATTTAGAGGGGGGAGGGGCTAAGGAGGTCAAAGTGCTTATGTGCAAGTTGTGGAGAAGAATAACATGTATCCAGGAACACATTGAAAGTTTTCCGCGTAGCGAGTACGCCTCCTCCTATCCCGTCTGCCCACTCTAGCCCCTTATTCCCCCCGTCCCTTTCCGAACAAGTGGTCTTGGCTATCTTTCCCGACACCTATGGACCACAGCTCAAAAATCGCATGAATTCTCCCCAACTGCGACTGACGCTGATATTTCAATTGGTCAAGTCGCCAACTTTTTGACCCATTTGAATGTCACCATATTGCCCCAATCTGTCATTCCTTGAGAGCAGCCCTCTGAAGCTCCTATCCCTCGCCTATTAGCGAGAGCGTACCGATTGTGTTCAGTTTCCATATTTCTCCACCAGTTGTCGCTACCGGCCTTGGGTGCTAGGATTTCTGCCGGCAGTATTGTTTACAAGCTTAGGTAGTTGAGTAAATAGTTTCGTTCTGAGTTTTTGACGACTTAGTTCGCTGTTTTTTTAGTGCATAGGCTAGGTAATATTTTCACAACTTGTGTTATTGTAAATATAAATGTGTTTTGTCTGAATACTGGGAATAAAACGTGGAGATAGTGCCACGGTACCATTGCTACCTAGTACTGAAATATTAGTAAGGCGTTGGATGGCGCAGCATTTTTGATATTCATAGTATGTAATTAAAATAATATTTAACTTTTAATTGTTTTTCCATGAATTATTAGCCAGGAAAATTAACTCGGTGGCGATATGAATGAACAGGAGACGAACAATATACTAACAGTATGCAATTGTAACAATATGCTTTGTTACAATTTTGAGTTAACTGTAATTATACGTGATTAAATTCTTCTCTAAGCATGGTAATCCGTTATTTGTCAATACGTAACAAACGTCGCAAGAATTTTCTGAACTGAATTTCCGTTCACTGCACGGGTTCTCCGAAATATTTCTATCATTTGATGAATTTAAGAGAATAGGTACTAGATTATTATAGGTAACAAATCCAATGATAACTTCAAATGAAAGTATACTTTGAAGATAATGCTGGATCAGTTTGCTTGATCATGCACGTCTCATGTGTCCAAACCTCGTCAGCTCCCTCGAACAAACTGTGGAAGTTAAAATATTAACCTAAAAGATACATGAAAACAATACGCTTTTTTAGAATTTCACAAAATAGTGTTACCAGTGTTAAGATTTTCGAGAGGCTAATTGCGATGTCTAACCATCTTATTAAGCCCACGGGCTATTTACAATAAAACATTTCAAATATCCGTGATAAAATAGTTGATATTTTTACGATGGTGAGGTGAACTATCATAATAGAAATTAAAACTGTTTTCCCAGCTCAGATAGCAGTTATATGTTCACATAGGTATGCATAACAAACATCGCCAGCCTTTCCTAAACTGAAATCCCGTTCTATCACAAAATCTAAAATTATCAGAGAGTTATCTATCAGCTGATGAATGCAGAACAAAATAAAGTATAATAATAGTATCCGACGACAGCATTGAATGAATTTAGTTGGATTATTTATTGAAAACATTCTTTCATGCACCAGACTCACGGCATCCATGGCGAAGGTCTCAGCTGTTTGTGAAAAACGTAAACATCGCTCGTCATTGGCAGAGAATTATGATGTATTATCATTTATTCTAATATTCCAAAGCACTTGATATCCTTACCATATTCCCAAGGTTAAACTTTTTGTAATACGTGGTTTTGTCATGAATGGAATTCCACTGCTAACCATTGAAATTGAAGACGTCCTAGCTATAGCTATATGCGCTACATTTAGATGTGCCGTAAATAGTTACTTCGTCATTTCACCTAACGTCTTGAAACGTGCGCTAACTGGCAGGAGAATTAATCTTATTCATTTGGAACGTTGAGCGCTTGAGAACCAGGCAGAGTAATTCCGTAGCGTTTCTGTAAATTTTGGTGGCAGGATTTGTGACAAACCTTCTACAATAGTCGTTTATTTTGTTCATAAATGCCAATATAGCTACGAGATATCATCACTAACGCTTTTAACAAGTATAAATTCATTTTTATCGCAGAGAATTAGAACTGAAAATGCAGTAATATTGTTAAGGTATATTCTGCATTCGTTTCAGAATTCTTAGGGTCGTAATATCACTTTTTAATGTCTTTAAAGTAGACACTTCCATTGCAACGCATAAGAAGTTCGCACCAAGCGACGGTGGCGACAGCATGCGGCGAATAGAAGAAACCGAACACTATCGGTACGCATTTCTTTGTTGACCTTCCAATCCTATATATTAATCCGTGCTTGAGAGCATTATAAATGCAGCCCTTCCACCGTCTAATGGATTCGTTGAATGAAACATATGACGCCTTTCATAGCAATATCTCCGCTTGAGTTAGTTTCTTCCCACCATACCTTCGACTTTTCGGATACCAGAGAGCGATTTCAAGGAGTACTAGACTTGCCAACAGCAAACCCTATCCCCAAAGATAGACCAAGCATTGTTTTCCTGAATAACAATGCTGTAATTTCCGCACTTCTGATCACATTCTGAGAAATTGACAACAGGTTCCTAATGAAAGCACAGATTACTCCTCATTTTCCTCTGAGGATTTGCAACTCCATATAGTGCTCCAAGGGAGCTCGAAAACGGCACAGAGCATCCTATTCCGGGCCCTCTCAAATTGTTGGTTCGGCGACTTGAATTAGCGTCAAGAGAATTTCATGGACATATTCAGAGAATGCCCGTAAAAATTCAACAAGAGAAGATTCCTTTTACCATTCCTTAACCTACACCCCGCCGCTTCCATGATTCAACAGCCATTTTTACTACAGAATTTTAACTATGTGGATTCGGCGGTCCATCTAAAACTTTTTCCACCACACAGCCTATCTTCTCCACAGTTTTGCCTCACCAATCCCAATAACCTCTACCTTTCCTATCAGCCAATCCTCGCTTTAAAGGGTTTCCGCTCGTGTAAGCGTAAGTGGTATAGCGAATAGGTAGATATACCGAAACCTTGGTGGGGTTCGGGTTGGTGTGATGGCTTGAGTACTCGCCTGCCACGCGGGCGGCCAGGGTTCAAATCTCTGCAGAGGAGGGTGTTTTTCACAGGGAACCCAATCCCTACTTGAGTGTCTTGTGGAAGGCACCTCAAGTACAGAACTCCGTCTGTCGGATGAGACGTTAAAACGTGGTCCCCTTGGCGCCTTACGTTAAGAGCAGGCTAATGCCGACGCCGGGTTTCTATCTACCCTTCCTCCCATACCTGTCCCCTATGGCGCAAATGGCCTTAGCCGCCCCTCGCCTCCGCAAATATCCAATCCAATCCGAAACCTTGGACAGTATTGGTGGAATCCCTCTCCAACTCGCACAAGAAGACATCCACTTGAGTCACTGGCCCCCATTGCCACGTGACACGGGGTCAATAGCACGAACTAACACAAGCGCACTTGTGCAGCGGATATTATCGCAAGACGCACACGCGAATGCACTTGAGAACCCGAAAAGAAAAGGAAAAAAATCGCCTCGAGGCAGCGAACAATAACTCAAAAGTAGTAAGCAGCAGAAGGCCTAAAAAATCGGCACTTTACGCGAAACCCAGCCCCGAGATTGCTCTTTGCACTTGGCCAGTGGAGGGCGCCCGCCACCGTTGCGTTGGAATCAAAGCATAAGGGAATGAGAGGAGGGAGAGCGAAGGTGAATGGCGGTGCGGGGGCCATGGGAGTGGAGGGAATGAGCGATCGGAGGAGAGGGCGAAGGGGGGAGTGAGTGGGAGGGGTGGGGAATGGGCGTGGGACGAGGAGGTGCGGAATGAATGAAGTCGCCACATAAACAAGCGAAGGGGGAAGATCCGTGTTTATTTTCGCTCCCTTTTACAGCAGCCATTCCGAGGCTTGGACCCACGAGCGATGCCACACACGACGAGGGAAACGGCGAGCGAGGAAAGGAGCAAGAGGCCAAAGGGAGCAAGAAAGGCGGCGCGGCAAAAGGGGGGAAGGGGAGCGGGGGGGCTGTTAACGGGGGGAGGGGAAGCGAAGGCACATGTGCGCGTGTGGGTGCGGGCGGCGGGTGTGGACACTAGCAGGCCTCAACCCCTCCCATCGCACCCTCATGGCTAGAGAGAGCAGACTACCGAGAATCAGTGTGCTGGAGGGGGGGGGGGGACGATCACTGTGCACGCAGCGACCACGGGGGTCGCCGCAACCCAAAAAGCCTTCGCCGGGGGCGCACGGGACGGGGGAAAGGGGCGGCGGGTGAGGAGAAAGGGACGCCGCCGCTCTCGCCCCGAGGCGACGACGTGGAAGCCCCCGCCGCCACTGCCCCCGACACCACGTGGGCGGCGGCGGCGGCCTCCATGGCCCCCGAGGGCTACCCGCTCTCCGCCTCCGAGGCCAAATGGCAGAGGAATGGGGCAACCGATCCGAGAAGAGGAGAAATACGACTGATTCCGTCCTTATCCAAGGAATTTGAAACGTGTGCAGGGGAAGCAAAACTTGGTGGCACTCGCCTGTGAAGAGAATGCCAACAAGGAGGGGAAATCGTTCAAAATAGACAGGACGACGGGGCCTCGAATCCATGATTGGGTCCGCTCTGAAGTCCGTCAGCCCGCTCACCAACGCATGATTCACCCTCACTGACCTCGTAATCTCCGCTAGTGAGTGCCACGAAGATTTGCCATGCTATTAACTAGGGATGAGTTGATTCCACTTCTTTTTGACTCCGATTCTTTCAAATCGATCCCCGATTCCGATTCCATCGATTCTTATTCCTAATAACAAGTGGGATATTGATATACCTACCAGTAGCGTGCGACTATTATTTAAATTCAAGTATTGGCTGAAATAAAATAACAAAGACAACTAAGTCTCTCAAAAAGTATACTTATTATTTTATACAAATTAACCTCAATATATTAAAAAATACCTCAATATATTAAAAAATATATTGAGGTAGATAAAAAGTACAAATTGATAGCCTACACCCAAAATTACTGAGACAAATATGATGTAATAAATGAATTTTAATTTGAATATTTATCTATCTGGAATCGATGGAATTGGAATCGACTTTAGGCGATCGATTCTGGATACTGATTCTAATCTTGAGAATCGGTGGAATCGAGAATCTACATTTGGATTCGACTCATCCTTACGATTAACCCAAATTCAATCGGGTTGTATCTGATCATTGTGTGCACAGGGATAAAGATCGTTCAGGGAAATTGCACTGTGACAAACCTTTCGCTAATCAAAACAACAGCTGAAGTCCAACTTTCCGTTTGCATTATATTCCAAGTATACTTCCATTCATGAAAGCCTCTGTTAATGGAAAAACAAATTAGGGTACTGTACACGCATAATATTTGACGAATCCAGTTTAAATTGACACTTTTTTCCCGATGTTAGAGCCGAAGGGTGCGTGAGGGGACTTCTCATTAATCCATACATTTCAGAAGATCTCTTTCCTTAATTTATGTGTGGAATCAATAAATTTTGACTCAGTGTTTGCTGACAACTCAAAAAATATTACAGACAGAGGACTACATTTTTAACCCATTATTGGCACGGGCAAATTTGCTAAGAGGCAATAGAATAATTCGCAGATATGGCATTCATGCATGGTATCAGACAGAAAACTATAATTTCCTAGGCGTTTCAGCAATTTCCGCACTTGACAACAGCAATTCAAGCCTAATTCGCGAAAGCAGAGTGTGCAAAGGCATGACTTAGTACTTTGAATCCAATATATGACGCGGCTTTCAACGAGTAAACAGAATGACATTTAAGTCAATTTACGGAGGAAACAATTCGATTCCACCCAAGAATGTAGCGCTGAGAGAATGTAGCACCCAAGAATGAGAGGAGTGGGCCACATGCGGCCCAAACCTTCCTCTCCTACACCCCAACCGACATTTTTTTCTCTCTGGTTTGAAATGGGGCAATGAAAGAGAGAAAGGTTATTGATTTTTTAAAGCTAATATTATTTAGACGTCATGCATAGATTATGTTTTCTCTCTCAAAATAAATATTTCTCTAATTTTAAAGCATAAAAAATTGTGAGCATTGCATTCATTCAGATATTTACGCAGCTACAATCTAAAATATTCGGCTGTTACACTGCAGAAACAATAGTGGTACATTTCTACACAGAAAATTTGCCCAGCCGTTAACTTTTTCCACTGAGCAACTTACAGATGTAATTTTTGAAGAAATACATGCATTTATTCATTCAAGTATACCACCAGATGAATGGTAGGCTTTTGGACGGTACTTATCGTAATCTGTTTTCACTCCCATCGATAGTCCGCCAATATATCCCTCATTAATAGACATATATATTGTTGACTCCACGCTAAAAAGTGATGCCTAGAAAAGGGTATTTTCCAAAATTTTAATTGTAAGAATACGAATCTTAACACGTTACTTCCACTCTTACATGCTTACGGAGGGAAAATTTTGTTTTAATTTATTCGATATTTACTGAGATATTTAAGAATAAAAGAGTCAGGATTTCATTTTTTTTTCTCGTGACAGCGAAACGAAATCTGATTGGTTTGACGTCATTTTCGCTGAGCGAGAGACGAAAGCAAAGAGGCCCAAACAGCATGAGCACGAAGGGTAGAACAGTAGAAGAGACCATCTTTTGAGAAAATATTGTATAGTAATCAACGAATATGGTGTAAATTTGTTTTACTAAAACCACATCAGACAATTTACCCTAAGTGGATATGTTTATGGTAGCGCTTTTATGAATGAGGGCGGCCGATTCGAAGCTGCCGAAATGCGTGGAGCACAAGTTCATAAAATTTAAGTAAGGAAAAATCGGATTTTCTAAGTCTTAGAAAATTACTGTTCGAACCCAAATTAGCACCACTTATTTACATTTACAGAGACCATGCGGCCGTTTCGAATAAGTCGAATACTAAGGGTTATTCACGATCTCGACTAATTTTAGTGATTTCAAGCAAACATTTGAATTTAATAATCCTATCGAATCCCTACGAATACTGGTAATGACAATATAAATCTACCAACGAGTGATAAACCAGTAAATTTGAATTGTCTTCACATACCGTCGTCTTGAACAGATCGTTCTTGCTCAAATGAGTTTGGCATTTTGGTCCTCGTTTGCCGATACCCTGTTTTCTAGCCTGGTTCTAAAACATTTCTGAATAGAGAAGGCATTGCAAGACCTTGAATAATGCCGAGCACGCTGAAGTTTGATTCGGTGTCTGACGACCGTCGACGTGGGCTCACAATTTCATACGACTCTTGCTCAGTTCCAATTGCTAAACTTTCCTCCCTAACATCCACAAAGTTACTCTGATATGACAAAAATAAATGGACAGTAAAAGAAAACTTCGTGCTGCCCGTATCTCTGCAACTGTAAAGTAATAACCATCATAGTTTCACGTTATCGACAATCAACAACGGTCATTTACGAGTCGACGGAGAAGACTTTTTTCCAGTCAGCGCCAAGGACTGGGTGAACTAAATACGGATGTTTAGGCAACACATTACCAAAACAACGATGCCAAAGATTTGAATCTATTATGCACATTCATGATATCCCTCTTTAATTCCTAATATCGTCTCTCGCTTTTAATTTTGTCCAGAATTTCTATCCCCTTCCTCTCCCTACCGCGCTTCCACACTGTTCCATTCACATTATAGTATTTGGGCGTTGGCTGTGCGCAGGCTTAAGATGTGGCGAATGAGTCAATGTTGATGGTAATTTTTTTGATAGATGTGTTAGTTTTGAGCTGTAGGGTGGACGATTTTTGGAATTTCACATACAGTGACCGAGATCAAGCAACACCTGATTTATGCATAGAGAATTAGAAGTCGAGCGATTTCAGGCGTTATAATGAGGAAATTCGACTTTTTACAAACCAATTATTTAAGGAAAGGCAATTAGCCGTTTAAAATACTTTGTTTCAACTTTCGTTTTGCTATAAAAAGAGCAAGTGTATTAGCAAGTAGCAAGTGTATAAGAGCAAGAGTCTTATAATTTGAATGAGAAATTCGAGTTTCATTTCCGATTCGATCCACTTTAGCTCTTTCTGAGTGTTTGATTAATTTTATTCTCGAAAACGACAAACGACTCTAACGAAACGGTGGTATGCATTAAATTGGACGAGAAAATGTGATAGAAAATTGTTCATTTTTGGAGAAAATAATTTTATTTTACTTTTACTTACTTACTTTTAAAAAATTACTTTTAAAAGTCAAATTTCATTCATGCACCTTATGGGTAACCAAGGCGGTAATAAGTCAAACAATTAAAGTAAACAAAAATATGATGTGAGAGCAAACATAAAGCACACAAAATGTTGATTACAGACTGGAAAATTACGGTGATGAAATTTATTGAAAGTCGTCATACTGCTGTTTAAAACGTTTCCTTAAACTCCCCTGAAAAAAAGTAACTTCAATAATCTCAGGTACAGCCGGAAGAAGAACATCGTTTTTATACTACGAGGCGTTATTTTAAGTAAGTATCGTTTTGAAATAAAAACAAAACAAGCATACTTTTCTTAACAATTTTATTTGTACATGAAAACCTATACCTTAATCTACTTTTCTACTCAATTTCCACTAATATTATGGCACTTGTTGCATCGTTGAACCAGATTTTGAATCCCATCCCCATAGAAGTCTGCCGCCTGATTTGACAACCACTGTAACACGGTCATTTTGACCTCATCATCGTCATCGTGGCGCTAACCACCACCAGATGCACCTTCAAAGGCAAAAACAGGTGGTAGTCACTGGGCGCTAGATCGGGACTGTACAGAAGATGACCAAGTTTTTCCCGGCCAAATGATCCGATGAGATCTTGAGTTTCATTAGCCGTGTGTGGACGGGCATTGTCATGGAGCAAAACGATTCCCTTACTCAGCATGCCTCACCTTTTGTTTTGGATTCTTTAAAAGCTCTAACCCATTTCCGTACCATTCCATTGCTCATAATGTTTCTCCAATAAACTTCACTGATTTGACGATAAATTTCAGCCGCTTTCACGCCTTGAGCACTAAGAAAACGAATCACAGCGCGTATTTCAGTCGGCGGGATTCTCAATCGGCGGAGGAATTTCAAACACTCACAATAACAATCGTATACACGGTCGAATGTTTCCGTAATGGCGTCTGTGGCTTCCTAACAGATGTAGGTACACAGCGCTTAAGCGCCAAATGCCGACCGCAGCACTGCATTGGCCGGATTTCAATACGATACTTACTTAAAAAACATGCGCTGTGTAAGAAGAAGCAGCTGATACCTCTTTCGGTTAAGTACATCATTATCCAAATCCATTCCGTCCATCCATTATAGTATTTGGGCGTTGGCGCAAACTTGAGCGGTAGCGGATGAGTCAATGTTTGTAGTACTTTTTTTGATAGATGTGTTAGTTTTGAGTCGTAGGGTTGAGGATTTATGGAATTTCACATACACAGTTGCAGGTGGCTGAGATCTAGAAACACCTGATTTATGCACAGAGAATTAGAAGTCCAGCAAATGTGATATGGCCAGAGCGTGGGTGACAGAGTGGTTCGTGTGATTGCGCTGGAGCAAGTGCATCGAGGGTTCGATCTCCGCCCGATTACTTTTGACTCTTGAGGATTAGGATATAGATTCAGCCTGTTAATTAATATTTCACTGATAAAGATTTTGCATCGTGATTACAAATGGAAGTCTTAATGGGTTCAATTTTTAGGCGTAAAAACGAGGAAAATCCACCTTTTACAAACTATTTATTTAAAGAAAGGTATTTAGCGGTTTGAATACTATGATTTAACTTGCGTTTTGCTTTAAAAAGAGCAAATGCAATGTCTTAGAATTTGAATGAGAAATTTGCGTTTCTCTTTGAGTGTTGTTGCCGATATACGTTCAAGTCCCTTATTCCTTACAGCGCCATATTAGGCTTTTCACCAGCTTTTACTTTACGTCTCTAATCAGACCCCTCCGCTTTGAAAATGCTTCTTTAGCTATGTCAATTCTACAACTAATGTCCCAACAACTGAACCCATTTTCCTCTGAAATAATACTTGGATAAGAACTGATCGACTTGCTCTATTTAGTGCTCTCCCACACTTATATTCAGACACTCCTTCTTGCTTCTAGAGACACTCATCACTCTCCTCTTCTCATGGTTTATCTTCATCTCATTCCTCTAGGACTGCACCTCAAACGCATTCATTATTGACTGCGACCCCTTGGCTGACTGACACCAATTCTTGATCATCTGCTAATTTCACTGATTTTATCAAATACCCTCCAACCTTAATTCCCTCCTCTATCTCTCCTCATGCTTCCCTTAACATTTCCTTTGCATATTCGTTAAAAAGCAACGGCAAATAGAGGGCACCACTCCACACACCCCGACCTATCACGGCCTACCCCGATTCTCCCTCGGCTACCCTTCGCTGCGCCCTCTGGTTCATATAAAGGTTCCAGTCGAGACGTCTGTCCATCCAATCGGCTTCTAATTTCTTCAGAACTTCCATTAAATTCACCCGGTCCTCCCTATCGAACGCCTTCTCGAATTCTACAAAGCAAGCAAACACATCTTTCCCATATTCTAGGTTTCTTTCTACTGGTGTCTCTATGGCGGCCCACGTTCCGGGGGATCGGGTTGGTGTGGTAGCTAGAGTACTGACTAACCACGCGGACGGCCAGGGTTCAAATCCCTGTAGAGGAGGATGTTTTTCAGCGGAAACCCGATCCCTACTTGAGCGTCTTGTGGAGGACACTTCAAGCACAGTACTCCGTCTGTCGGATGAGACGTTAAGCCGTGGTCCCCTTGGCGCCTTTCGTTATGAGCAGGCTAATGCCGACGCCGGGTTTCTATCCACCCTTCCTCCCATACCTGTCCCCTATTGCGCAAATTACCTTAGCCGTCGGTCGCCTTCCCTAAGATCCAATCCAATCCCGCGTTCCGATACTTATCTCATAAACCCAAACTGGTCGTCACCCAGGTATTCGCTAGCCTTGCTCTCCAGCCTTCTATTTAGAACTAATTCTAAGGATTACTTTGGCTGCGTGAGGTACTATGCTTATTGTCCTAGAGTCCTCGCAAGTTTTTTCCTCGGTATCGGAATTAGTGTCGTCTTCGTGAGGTCCTCCGACCACACTTCATCCTCATAAGTCCAACGGATATGCGCAAAAAGTTTCCCTCTACCGTTCTGGTCTATACTCTTTAGAAACCCTGCAGGAATTTAAATTCATTCCCACCGCCTTATTCTTTTTCGTGTCTCATAGTGCTCTTTCGATTACACTATCAAGGATACCTGGTCCAATATCGATGTCGTCCTCTTTTTCTGCATCCAACCTATTTGTCCAAAATTGCTTACCATAGAGCTTTTCCACGTATTCCTTCCACCTCTCCTGGATCTCTTTTGGCTCTAAGATCACCTTTCCTGTCTTTTTTTGTTATCGCTGCCATTCCCTTTCCTTTGCTACTCCCCGTAGTCAGTTACTTTACTCTGCTACACGGACAAACTGATATTCTCTCTTTTTTTATTATCCTTGGATTCGGTCTCTTCTCTCCTCCATACCTCTCTTGTCTTCTATGTTACTCTTGGGAACCTGTTGTTGAATTCCCTGAATTTCCTCTTTCCAAGATCCGAGTTTACACTCTTCCATTCTCTTCTCTCCAACATCTCCATCATCATTCCCACCGTGGCCCATGGTTCTCTTAATTTTCGTTGCACTAACTACGCCTACCGTCTCAGTCGCCACCTCTACAATTCCCTTTTTTCAAATTTCTCCATTCATCATCTGTTGATCCCACTCCGCGATCATAGCCCATGATCTTATCAAACTGCACATGATCCTTCGTTTTCATTTTCCCGGTCAATGCCTCTGTCTTCCACTTTCGTACCCTCCTTATCTTTTTGAGTTTAACGCGATATTTCAACACTAATAGGTTGTGATATGTGTCTGCATCGGCCCCTGGATACCTGTGTGCATTTTCAGCACTATTCCGGAATCTTTGTCGCACCGTAATGGAATCTATCTGGAATCTGTCTCTTCCGGCTTCTTCCACATGTACCTGCGTCGAGGGTGATGCTTGAACCATGTATTCGTGATTAGTAGATTATTTCTCCGGCAGAATTCTACAACTTTCTCGTCTCAGTCATTCCTCATTCCATGCTCATAATCGCCCACTTCCCAGCCATCTCTAACCTTCATCCACCACCATGTTACAATCCCCCACTACTACCATCTGCTAGCTCGCAAGTATTCAATCAATCATGTTCCCCGCCTGATCGCATATCCAATCTACCTCTTCTTCTCCATGATTCGACGTACGCATATACACCTGGATTATAACTAAGTTCGTTGGATCTGTCTTTAATTCACCGACTATAATCCTATCACTCACCTGTTCTGCATTTACTACTTTCCTACCAAATTCTCCATTCATTACGAATGCAAACCCACGCTGACCTTCATCCCCTCTGCAATATATCACTCCATAGTCATCACTACAATTGTCTCCGCTATATTTCCATCTTACTTTATTTAGACCATTGATGTGGGCAACCATTTTCTCCATTTCATTCTTTATATTCTCTAACTTGCCCACCCTTGGCGAAGTCCTAACATTCACATGCCTATTCTGATGTTTGCGTCTACTACCGTGCATGTATTTCGTGTGATGATTATCGCCGGGGCATTGCTCCCTCCGCTGCCTCCGGCCTCACTGGACCGGGCCCCGCAGTTTCCAGGATTCATTTCCTTGTAAACCCCGTCTATAATTTCAAAGTTTTTAAAATTGAGCGCGTGCTCGTTGCCTTCCCAATAGTAGTGTCTATTAACATGACACCATCACTTGGAATCAGACGCCTACGGTGTCCCATTTTGCATCGATGTCTGAATGGGACTTAGGGTTTCAGATGGTGAGATTTGATTAGAAAATGAGGTGTGCAAAACATTTCTGAAGTTGGATTATATTTAGGGGTCGCGCGCGCAACTTTCCGTTTAACATAGGGGCTCCCATAAGCGCGCGCTCCCGGGCCTCCGCGCCGCCCTCCACCATGTCTTCCCCCACCTATCGAAAGTTCTAATATGTAGAATTAAATTGGTTACCACCTTGCAGGGGTGCCCCCCAATGCTGATGGCGTATTCCCCCCCAAAACCAACAACTCCCAACCTCTCCCCTCCACCCCCCCCCCTATATCACTCCACCGCCCCCGCCGGTATATAGCTACTTACCAGGTTATAATTTGATAGCCTGTCCAAGGTAGTATGGAGTAACGCCGAAGGGAACGGAGGATCCGGGAGTTTTTTTAATTATTAGCTTCACAAAATCGTTTCTAACACTTTTCTGGCAATTAAATCTTAAATCATCATACACGTTGTCGACCACTGTGATATCCGTATTTTTTGAGCTAGTTTTGAGGGTTTGACTACAATGATTTATGACAAACCCTCAAAAACTAACTCGAGAAAAAATAGAAATAAATTCTTAAGCCAACTATTGCGCTTATATAGGGGAACTAATTAAAACTTAATGCAATGCTACACAAAACTATAAGGATGTGAGGGTTTATTTTTTACGATAGTACCTATGCTTAAAAAAAGGAATAAATTGTAAAAATGAGAATCAATTAGTTCTTATTTTTATTAAAGTAACCGAGGGCTTTTATCACATTTCGGATTGAGAAAAAATATGGGAAATATATTTAATATTGCGCTCCTAAAACTGCACAGCTGGATCCTGTATCAAACATAATAGGTGGTCAACTTACTGCAAAGACACTATTATGATACTTAATACCACACCTTACAGCTATAAACAGCTCTCGCGTAAGCTTATGGCATTCGGATTCGCGGCGTTTTTGTTGTCCGCGTCATACAAATTCCATTTTTTGAAATGTACTCATGTATGGCACAAATGCCATGTTTTCGTTTTCCCCTACGTCCCTTTTCCCTGTACCTTCCACCAAACTTTACCCCTGCACGACGTCTTCTTCTGCGCATCCGAACGCCATAAGCTTTCGAGAGAGCTGTACCAGTGAAATGTGCAAAAAAAGGACATCTAAATGAAATAAGCATTTTAAATTAAGATGTCTTTGATAAAATGGTACCCATTGACATCATTACTCATAGCTCTTGTTTACAAATTATACTAGTAAAAAACTCGAATAATTATGATAAAACAATACAGATAAAATCAGTACTGGTGGTGGTGGTACCATTTTGACTACCCTGCCCTTGATGTCCTTTATACTGTAGTAGTTTTTTTCTTTGCTCACTTGACAAAGCAAATTATTCTATAATTTCACTCTTGTGAATGGATTTTAAAATATCTTTTCCAGAAGAAAGAACAATCATGTCGGAGAGCCAGACATCTCCCATGCTGCTTCTCAGCCATTTTTTTACAATTCTTATCTTTCCTGGATTTTATATTCCTCTATTTTCCTCCCTATTTTTATTTCCTGGATTATATATAATTTCCCGGATTTATTAAATATTTCTGGATTAATCCAGAAATATTTAATAAACATCTACAAGGTCCAATGACTCCTTTCGTGACCCATTGATCCAGAAATATTTGTTCTGCTACATTAGGATCTGTGCTTGGACCATCAGGCTTGTCGTCACAAGAATCTTGGGTGTCACTTTCGTCATCATTTTGGCTCAGATTCTCGTCACTCGAGCTCAGAACATCTGATAAATCAATGCTCGGGTAGCTAACTTAACTTTGTACAGTTGACTAAATACATTAACTTCTTTACAAAGTTCTTCACCATCGATTCCATAATACTCACACAAGTCACTGACGAGAATCAGCCTTAGGGTAGGTACTATCCATATTTTTAACAACATTGAGTAAACCTTCATGGAAAAAGTAAGTCATTTGTTTGACAATATTCAGAGAACTTTCTGCAAATTGATCCTGCAGCTGAAGACTTAAGGAATCAAGGATTTGAAAGTAGACTTCTGATCTTATTTTCACATATTTCACTTCTGATCTTATTTTGAATATGAGTACATATATTTTAACCTTTTCCTTCATCCTCCTCAGAATTCGGGTGAGCTCGTGAAGGGATAGGGGTGGGGGCGGGGAGTGCTGGACGTCAATATTATTAAATATTTATGATAAACTAATATAGTTTTACAATTAAAAAACTGAAAATAACGTTTTTCTATTATATCTAGCTCTGCTACTTCGCCTAATTTCAACCCATCCCTAAAAATATTCTATCTAACAAAACAAGAAAAATTTTGAATTAAAAGTTTCATATGCAGAGACAAAGTTACTTATCGAAGGGGAGGAGGGTACAAGGGATTGAGACATATGCTATGGTTGTCCACTAAGGGTAAGTGGGGGTAATAAATCACCGTATAAGGTAACGTGCAGTGTATACACGATCCGTAAGTCTAAGCCTTTTGACTGTACTGTGATGTGGCCCATTGGCAGAATTTGGGAGCAATAAGGCTGGAGGGATGCTGAGTCATTTATGCTACATACTTGGTTGCGTTCGGGGATTTTATGGTGGCCTCGACGACGGCGTAGTGCGGCAGCCAAGGAAGAGTATAGAGAGAGACAACCAAAATAAAAGAAGCTTTCGGCTGGCTGAATGATTCTCTGTAACTGCACGATGTTTTACTATACCTGGTACACTTAACGCTTAACATTCATTTATCGTTACAACATTTGGATACATATATAAATTACTGTAAAGGGGTAAAAATATTTATATTTAGTGAATTTCTTTATTTATTTTAAAAATCCCTCCCAAATTTTTTATTCCCCCCAAAATGTTTTTCAATGGCGCAACTTGCGCCATACATCCCCCGTGGGCAGCCCTGCCAACCTGGGAGGGAGGTGAGACTGGTATAAGAAGAATCAAGCCTTGTATTTAGAACATTTACTAATATAATGGAAATGAAGAGCTCCTAGGTTGGGATGAGAACTAAGTTCCAATGTCACTCATTTTGAGTACATTTTACTAACAAAATATTTACATTGAAGACTGCGAGTGCCTTTTCTGTCATCTTTGGCATAGCTTTGTAGCACTTGGAGACAATTTGGAGTAGATGCTGCATTTGCTACTCATCCATAGTCAATCCAGGCTGAGAATACTCCTTGATGAGAGCAACGCTCTCATCAAGGAGTATTCTCAGCTCAAGGAGATCATGAATGATGAGAGCAATGCTCGGTGAGGTCTAAGTGGTAACCAATTTGAGTCCACATATTGGAGCCTCCAATAGATGGGGGCAGAGCCACCTAGAATACAAGTTCTTTTGACTGCCCTGTCATGTGATCCTGACATCACTTACCATAGTTCTAGTAGAACCATGTTGAATTTAGCGAGTAGAGGGAGACGAGATTGCAGATTGGAAAAAATTGCACGTGTGGATGATTACTTTGGTGGAGATTTTGGCGCTACTTTCTCTCATAGTATCGAGATTTGTAACATATAAATTTATATTTATCCTGTTACTCAATAAATACAGTTTTATTGCATATTGGAGATTATATGCCATTTACCTGCATCGTGCCAGGATGCATAGGAAATTACAAAAGTGTATGTCTTCAGCTTCCCGAGACATCCTTTATGACCTTACTAGAGGAATTATATGACAAAAACCCATAGTATTCAACTAAAATAAAACCCAAGACATCCTTTATGATCTTCCTAGAGGAATTGTACGACATAAACCCATAGTATTCAACTAAAGGCTAGTTAGAGGGTGGAGCCCAACATCATGTGGAATTCACTCAACAAGGTAAATTATCCAGTTCCATCCTCTGTGAAACCCATGGTTCCTCAGAAAGATTTGGTACTAATGAAATCACACAACTGTGTGGGTTAATGTACATGTGTCCATGGCCTTTCCACTGGCCTAGGATAAGCTGAATATCAAAGGTAAATAATGAACATCAAAGGTAAAGTTTCTGCCGGGGAGAAAATATTTTTCACAATTTTTGTTTCCAGAGCATAGTGTCGCATGGATTTGTGGGCATCATAATCTATGTTAGGCTGAACTATGTGATACCATACATGTCCTGTTTGGAGTTAAATTAGGAGCTAAAATAAAGTATATATTAGCAAGAAAAAGATATGCTTTCACTTGACAGTATTTCACTTTGCAATATATTAATCACCAAATCCATATTTCACCAGATGTACACCTCCACATTACTGTCCGGATTACCATGAGTTCACATCTGCAGCGGGAATTAGTTTTTCAATGGTTTGCTGGTAAATACTTGCAAGAGCATTTTTTGTATAAGGTGGATACTATAACAATATACTCTAATTATTAACCTCTTCAATATATTAACCGAGAGTTTTATAATATCATTTTCACAATTTACTGTTCCTTATGTACCTTAAGGCACAAGCCATGAAGATTTTCCCGTATAAGACTGAGTTATGATAATGCGGCATATTGTGAAAGTAAATGAAGTACCTACATTTACTTTCACACTATGTTGCATTATCAGTTGGCTCTTTTATAAAATTCATGAAATATATAAAAGTAATTCCATGGGATGGGATATTCCATGGGAAGATCAGTCAAATGAATACAAGGGAAAAGAACTGAATTAATTTGTACCTACATCAGATTCACCAGAAATAAATTTTGTAGAAAGCAATGTAGGTTTACAGTCAGCAGTCTATAACCATTACCATGTTCTGTAGTTTATTTGAATCCAGTTGTATATTGTCAGTATTATCCTATCAGGCTCTTTGTGTCTACCACCTAAGTTTTTTCTACTAGTTCTTTGTAGTTTTTATTACTAGGTCTTCCCAATCTCCTTCTGTCCTGTAAGTTGTCTAAATTAAATGCATTTGTCCTGCCCTAATGGTGTACCCATGTCGTTCTCTTTGTCCACAAATAGTGCCATCATACTGTGTGTACAATACCTTCTCTGAGCCACTACTGTGTGTGGTGTTCTCACACTGCGATGAAAGTGTCCTCACAATGTCCTGTCATACAGTTGCTCACATATTCTGCACACTTTTGCATCCCACTTTACGCTTTCATCACCCTGTAGTCACACACTTGTCCAAGTCTAAGCACAATCTTTACACAGTTCTCTCACACTCTTCACATTTCTGTTACATTAATTTTCCAGGGTAAACCCAAGTGTCACCACATCTATGTCCCATCTCCCTTTAAAAGAATGGCAATTGCCTACACCACATACAGAAACTTGTGTCTTTGATGGATGAATAGCTAATGAAACAATTTTAATGTGTACGTCAAAACCAACAAGCAAATGATAGGAAAGAGAAAACTGGCCCATAAAATTGACAATGCAGTACTACTGGACCACCAAACCAAGCACCAAATATGAAGGGTTCACTCCCCAGTCACGAGAGAAGGAAGTAAAAATGGGCAAACCTCTTCATAACACTTGTCTCGAGAGCACCCGCGATACAGCAACCCTGGACTACCTCCTCTCCACCGCTGTGCCAGAGGCGATCACCCCCAGCCGAAATATCTTCAACTCTGACCACCAGTCCATTGATGCCCAATTCTTCTTCCGTGGCTCGTGGAAATCCCCCACTCCACTTAAACCCTTTCATGCCTGGTCGAAGGTTCGCTGGCAGGACGTTAACCGCTTCCTCGACCTTATTCCCTGGAGTGTCCCATCCTCATTATCCCCTGAAGAAGGAGTGGACTTCTTTCACTCTGTCCTTGAGACCATCATAAAAGACTTTGTTCCTCTAGCTAAGCCCAAGGCAAAAAAATTCCCCTCATGGTTTAAACAGGATACAATACACATTCTTGGAAACAAAAATCGCGCCACAAGACTGTCCCAAATGAGGAAATGCGCCGATCCTTCGTTGATCTTCGCCGATATTCCAAATTCCTCATTCGCCGTGACTACGAAAACTACGCGCAGACTGTCTCCTCAAATATTTCCTAAAGCCCCAAAAAATTCTGGTCCTTTATCAACCAATGCCGTAATCATCCTCAAATTCCTGAAGCACTCTCCTATGGTACCAAAAATGCCGCCGGATCAGAGAGACCTAACCTCTTCCTAAAATTCTTTTCCGATTGCCTGCAGCGTGCTTCCAATCACAGTATCACCCCTGTCCATTCCCTCCTTCCTAATTCAAATCATTCCCTATCCAACATACAAACGGATTCCCGGGAGGTTTTTCAATATCTCTGCATAATACCCCTCCTCCGCTCACCTGGCCCTGATGGTCTCAACCCTAAATTTATTCGCAATTGCGCTTCATCCCTCTCACAACCTTTACCCTTCTTGTTCAATCGCAGTTTTTCCTCAGGAATCTTCCCTCCTCAATGGAAATGCGCCAACGTCATTCCGATACATAAAACTGGTCCCAAGAATGATGTCTCAAACTATCGCCCAATCTCATTGCTTCCGATCCTGTCTTCCATTAGTGAGCGTATTATCCTCAACAGGATTTACTATTTCACCTCTCCCTTTTCATCTTCCCAGCAACATGGTTTCCTCCCAGGAAGATCATGCCTAACAAATCTTGCCGTCTTTCAGCAACACGCCATCATGGCAATAGACAAATCAACTCAACTTGATGCCATCTACCTTGACTTCTCCAAGGCTTTCGACACCCTCCATCATCCACTCCTCCTTCATAAACTCAGCCAACAGTTTGGCATACATGGTATGTTCCTCAGCCTTCTTTCTAGCTTTCTCACCAACAGAACCCAGCGTGTAATACTCACCGGTGCTTCTTCCTCTTGGTCTCCTGTAACGTCTGGAGTTCCCCACGGCAGTGTCCTTGGGCCATATTTATTCACTTTATTCATTAATGATCTTCCTTTCCAGCTCCTTTCCTCCTAAGTTCATTGCCTTCTCTATGATGATGATTGCAAGATTTACAACCAAATTAATAATACTTCTGACTGTATTCAACTTCAACTTGCCTTAAATCAAACTTCCCTAAGGTGTGATACCTGGAAATTTAACTTAAACCCTGGAAAATGCAGCATCATGACTCTTGCTCTGAAAACAAAACCCCTGACTTTCAATTACACCATTAACTCAACTCCCTCAAACAGAGTGACAACCATGAAAGATCTAGGCGTTTTAACCATTCAAAAGCTAAATGACTCCGACCACATTCAGACTGCAAAAAATAAAGCGATGTCCCTTTTAGGCCTTCTTTACCGCTTCACAGAAATTAAAGATCCAATTGCACTCCATTCCTACTAATCAACAATTGTCCTTCCCATAGTATCATATTGTTCCCCAATTTGGTCTATGTCAGCCCCAACAAATCTAAAATCCCTCGATTGCATCCCTCACCTCATTGCCAAAATAGTCGAGCACAGAGTCCCACATTTCCGTAATTCCCCTCAAACGCTGTGCTGTCCTCTCTTTCCATTTCTAACCTTGAAAACCACAGACTTAAAATGGATTTAAAACTCCTCAACAATACCCTTAACTCGACCATTGATTGCCCTGAACTGCTTTCTCTCTTCAACTTCAGGATACCAACTTGATCCACCCGCACCCATACTCTACTCCATCTGCCTATTCCAAGGATATCCCTCACAAAGCGCTCACCTTTATTTCGCCTCCCATCCCTTCTAAATTCACTCCCTCACACTATCGATCCTTTTTATTTACCATGAAACTATTTCACCACCCAAGCGATATCCCACCTGTCAACAAAGTAAATATTTCCCCTTTCCATGTTGGGCTCTCATTGCTTATTTTTATGCTGTAATTGTGTTTTTGTCCTCTTTCTTGTTTTTTGTTGTATTTTTACTATAAATTGGTGCTACTGCTGTATGTGAACAATTTTTTAAGTAAATAAATAAAAAATTTTTAAAAAATAAAATAAAATTGATGGGCATTATTTCCCTCTGCACCAGTCCTATTTGGGACCTGTTCCTATTCACTTGTAAACTGTTTCCTTTTTAGGTGGTTGTGAATTTTTATCACCACTACATTCTTAGTGTTTTAACCTCTTAGCTGCGGGAAACATTTATCTACGTTTTCACTGGCAACTGCGGGAAAAACGTTTTTAAACGTTTGACCGTGTCCTGCCTCCAGAGCCTAGAACCCTCCCTTATTTTTACGACCCCAGCCTTCTCTTTCTACGGGGGAACAATAGGCCATCCCCATTCCTACCCTAAACTGGTCCCTCCCCCGCTCATTATGGGTCGCTTTCCATCGCCATGTGGTGCGACGGGTGCGACCCTTCCAACTGTCCACTCGATGAGCTTTGGAGGCCGCAATTTCCATTCAGTAGCTCCCTTGTGACGAGCGTACTATGTTGCGATTTCTAGATAATTTGTGTATTTGATTTGTTATGTCGACGGTACATCAGGAAAAATTTGTGGACAGTGGGAAAAATGCCATAAAAATTTCAGGAAATAAACAAAAAATGTATCAATTCGTACGTATCAAATTAGGCAAAAATCAACGGATATACACGGTGTTTGGAGTCGGATAAATCAGAAAATTACAAGGAACGTTATCATAATACTTATTTTAACAATTTTGAATAAATAACTAAAATAGCCCCGTTGTTCATTGCTCAATTAGTTTATGACCAACTTCCGGCCGACCCCCGCAGGGAGTGGGTCGAAAAAAGGGAAGGAAGCGAGCGAGAGGATAAGAAGGGTCTTCTACCTGCTCTCCATCTCCCTAAAGAGGAGAGGGACAGGCTCTGAGTCGCTTTCTTCCGCACAGAGTGGTAGGCGAAAAATCTTGCTGCCGCAGCTTAAGGGTTAAGAAAGTGAAAAATAAAAAAAAACAGAAATACTTGGTATACCATAGTGACCACATTTTAGAATGTTGGATAAAATGTAAGACAGAAATTAATATTACCAACCAACTTTTTACAAGATAATTCATGAAAAAGGTTTTTTTTATGAACCATAAGGAATTTATTTCTGAAGCTAGAGCCATCTAGGAGAAAAAGAGAAAAATATAAAATTAAAATTCAGTTATGGTAGTGTTAAAATAATCCAGTTTACAGCTATTAAAAAACTGCAATATCAACACCAATGAAGCTTTTTCTGCCCAGACCCATGATGCGTGGCGGCCGAAGGTTAGTCACTAATTGTAAGACCAGAATGCATCTGAGAAGGTGGAGAATGAAATCTTTCACCAAGGTTGATTCAAACAGCTTTATGAGCTTACTTTGACCAGGCATGCCTAGGTATTTCAGTTGTTTACATAGTCCTCAGCTGTGACAGTGGCTAAGTACTGCAAGCAGACTGGCACCACTACAAAGGAAAAAAGTACTGCTCATTGGACAACTAGCGTTTGCAGATGAATTTATGGGGTCTCGTAAAGAACATCACAACTCATAGAGAAAGAAATGAAGGGCTGACAGGATTGGTCGTTCCTTAGATGTCATTCTTTGTTCCTTCTGTTCAATTCCTTTGGTTCCGTTTGTTCACGAATGACCCATCTCTTGAAGGATGCTGGCAGTCAAGGATGCATCTCCTCCTCCTTTCTTTCTAATGATTGCTCAGGCAACGTGCACACTTAACTCTCACCCCACTCTGTCAAAACTAATAAATTTAATAAATTAATAGTCATTTAAAAATTGCGGATCTGGTAAAGTTATCTTACATTTTGTTTTCTCCTGTCTCAGTCATACAAATCCATAAAGAAACAAAAAATTTCTTGATCAAATACTATTAGCTGATAAATTGAATAAATACTACCATCTTGAGCCAAATATCAACATTAGCCATTTTTTACCAATTATCAATAGCAAATCTCATTTGTTCACAGCTTTCACACATGATTAAAACAGAGAAAGAAATCATTCTTTGAACAGATGATGTACCATAACTTCCACAATTTTCTTAAAATTTCAAATACTCCAATTAAACTCCAAGGTGTAACAGTGAATCCTGAAAAATGCATATCTGCTCATACATTCACATAATCATGAATCATTTAATGGCAATAATGTATGTACACTTAAAATCTTCCCCTGTACGGTACACAAATCTATACAGTAAAGTAGCACAAAGGATACACAGGGAAACCAGAGACTTCCCTTCAATGTATACTTCACACAAGAACATGTCACTCTTCTTCAAATACTAATTCTTGGTTGGGATAAAATGACAAATATCAACTAGTGGGTGCATACATCCACTATGTATCAATGAGTGATCCTGGAACAACTCTTAGCAGTTGTTCATTAATTATTTCAAACCCAAAAAAATTTCTCCAATCTGCTTAGACATGCTGATGCTGCAGTTAGTGCAATGCCATTTACCAGAATTATTCTTTTCGGATCCGTCGAAGATTTTTATTTAAAAGAATCATGTTTGGGAAAGCAAGTTATTAATCATCCTAAATGTAATTTTTGAATGAATTAGGATATCCAAAAATAAATTCCATGGGAAACAATGCACATTGGACTTGCTTACCCAGTGCTGTTTCAAATTCCACTCGTCATTTCAAACCTGTGAAGCACAAAAACCTATTATATATGTAGCTCCTGAACCATATACACACAAGGAAACTATAGGATTTCCAACAGCAATACCTCTCATCATTTATACAGATTGGGAAACAAATTTAATACTCACATAGCCTCAACCATTTTTGACCACAATTCAAACATCCTTTGACTTCATGCTAAGTTCATATACAAATTCCTCATGAAGAGGATACCTATTGTAAAACTGATTAAAACAATCAGCAACAATCAAGGGATCTGGGTCAGACTGTAAGGTAAGCTGAAATTATTTTTCGTGTGGCTTCCTCACATAAGAATAACTAATTAATCTCTAGATAAATAACTTTTCAGTAAATTTATAAAATACAATCTGAAACATGTTTCCTTTTATCAATGACAACATGATGCATTGCCATTTCTAATTTTGAGAGCAACTTCAAATAAGTGCTCTCACCCTCTCTCTCTCTCTCTTAGTGGTATTGGAATCATTTAGTAGAAAATATTCTATCTTGTAAAGAAAAGACTCCATTTGTACATGATACTGAAATATATCTCAAGGGTTTTTAATATGAATGAGCCTTTTACTGACAAAAAAATACAGTTTCCAAAAATATAAGGGATTTATTTGATTTGTGATTTTGATTCAATTAGTGAAACTGCATTTCCATCACGAGTATGATATACCTACATATGTATACATCTTTCAAAAGTATACTGTTCAGATAAGGAGTTTTTCAAAAATATGAGACACTCTCAGAAGAGAATGGTGATTTGTATCGAGCCAGAGGAACTACAATGAAAATATATATTTTTAAAGTAAGTAATCCTACATAGTTCCCATTCCATGCACTATACGATATTTCTATAAGTTCACAATTCCATTAATCTTACTACCTTACAATATGTTTTATATTTGTCCAAATATATGATTGCTTTAATGGTTCAAGAAGAAAAAGCAACTCAGATCTATAGATCAAATACATTTTCGAGGGATGAAGAACTCACTTCTACAACTGTGGCACATATTAGACCATTTAAGGCATCACTTAATCACCCCATCTACATCACATAAGGTCCATAACTGCACCAAAAGTACAACAGCTCTTGATTAGGCATGACTGGGAAAATGACTTAGATTCAAAATTATAATTCTTTTCCCATGGATTTTGAAGATATTTATATTCAAAAGGTAAAGAACCAAATTGTAGAGTGTGACAGCAAGGAATTTCTTCGTAATTTGATTAACTAATATTGGTTTGTACTATAACTTCAGGAGGAGATCATTGATTACAACAAATAACCAAGATTTTACAATTAATTTAAGCTATCACAATACAAAGAAGGAGTTTTAGAAGTTGTTTTACTTCAGAGATGGTGAAGCATACCCTCCTCTTGGTAGTAAGGACATTGTCTACATAAAAAGTTTGCCTCAATATGTGCACAGGTTTCCACATGTTTGTCCAAGATTGGATTTCAAGTGATAAACTAGCTTACCCAATTAAGCAATTACTACAAATGTAAGCACATTTGTATTAGCACAAGATACATACCAAAGAATATATTAACTAATAACTAATTATACATCCTAATCACAGAAAATGACATTTGATTCAACCAAATATATGGAATATATTATTGACTCCCCATATTTACACCAAAATTTAATTCACAAATTACACACCCTTTAATCTATATCCCAAATATGCATTTAAGAATCAAAAACACATGCAGCATCCACTTTCGTTACAATGATAATTAAAGTAGACTTTGCAGTTTGTAGTCATGTCTTCACAAAAATGTACTACTCAAATATACAGAATATTTTCATGTTTGTATGCAACCTAGCACGAAGAGGAAGATAACTGAGAAAACACAAATGGCTGTCAATGATAAGGCATAAGGTCTACAATTGACTCCAAAAGATGTCACAAAAGGGTTCTTTCAAATAATAATGCTGACAAACCTAACTACAGTGTTCAAAGATTTAGGTCTATCATATTCATATTAGCTTAAGAAATGTGCATAAAAGGTGTTCACTGTTTCAACCCAATTGAGGCATTTCCTCCCTTAAATCTGTCTGATCAATGGCAGAAAAATATTGGAATGAAGATATATAACATGCCATGCCTCCAGCATGATCTAGAGCTGAATATCACCAGTAAGCGTAAAAGAAATTTAACATGTTTAGTTTCAAGAATACAGGGTCATCAAGTAACAATGAAACATGTGATTAAAGGGAAGTTTTATTATTCATACTCTTAATTCACATCAATTGTCATCTGTTTTAATCAATGGATGCCATTGGAATGAAGTTGGTTGATGAAAGAGATTCGACTTATTAGACATTTGATGGCTCATTACCACTCAAAAATAACCCAATTGTTATTGTCAAATAATACTCATTTTAAATTTACCTATCTGATAAATCTACCTATCACTTCCACTTAAGCTCTTATATAGCAATGTGTCACACGTCTATGCATTTAGGTGTCAACACTTCTCTCCCTACTTGAGTAATTGTTAATATACTTTTCATCGCGTCATTACTGGATGAATGATTTTTTACTTAAGTTGCAACATTAATTTGCAATTACAAGGAGAGAAAGCTCAACAGAGAGCACAATCACAATACTGCCTCAACATACACTGTGTACCTCGGGAGGTGAGACATTAACTTGGGTTTTGTCAAAGATTGTCCAGTATATTTATATTTATACAAGATCTTTTGGAAATATTTTGGGAGGAAGGTTACATCCAGGTTTGGCTTCCACTCATGCAAGTGTGGTAGTATTAAAATGACTGCAATTACACCCACCACATCATAATTAGAGTGATCAACTGTTTCTTAAGATTTACATATAACTACAGGCTTCTCATCCTGATGGCCTACACTTCAATTCTGTTAATGATGTATATATTCCAAGGAATCTCAATCCTTACTAAGATAATGTGCTAGGAGCGCCTCAAATGCATTACTTTATCACACAGATGGCATGCAAAAATAAGGACCATTTGACACCTTTTATTCAGAGTTGGCTAATAACAATGCCAGGTTTCTCCCCACCCTTCTTCTAAGATTCCCTTCCTTACCAATTTAGCCACCTCTCCTCAAAAGCTCAAACCACCTCGGCTTTGAGTCTCTCAAGTAGCAGACAAACGGATTTCTAGCATTAAAAAAACCTACAACATGATAAAATAGGATAAGGCATCCTCACAAGTACATAGTCGTTTTAACATCTAAATATCCTCTTCTTCATAGTTAAACACCTAAACCAAAGACCAAATTAGATTATGTAAAGGACAATGACCATGAACACTCAACAAAGAGGTCAGAGAAACCAACAAGTCTCATTAATTCCCGGTCTTCTCATTGCTAGTGCCACTTGCGAGAAAATACGACTAAAGGGGCCTCAAAAGATGCAGAATATGGGCAATTGGAATGGGCAGGTACTAAGTCCATTTCTCAATAAAAGAGTTCCACAGCAAATAATACACGCAGCACAGGATGGTAGCTGTACATTCTACAACAATGATACCTTTGACATGCACACTAATAAGTACACAAACTTTTAAAATATCTCACAACATGTTAAGCATAAAATTTCACGCATGCAAAACATATATGTACTTCGAAATGCTTACAAAAGAATACAATTGCACAATAGACTACCCAACTTCCACATTTGAGCTAAAAAGAATAAAAACTAAATAGAAGATTGAGAAATACCACGGTTTATATCTGGTATATTCTTTAATGTGATGCCAAGACCGTTAGTGAGGCCTTTGAACTACTTCAGCTACCAGTACTTGAGGTTCAATGGATGAGGCATGTAAAGAAAGTCACTAATTTCACAGGTAAAATATGAAATTGCTGAGAAATAAATGTCATATCTTTACTATCTAAAGCTTTTATGAAAAACTTCAACAACAGCTCTGATAAATTAGAAAATATTTTCAGTTTTCAACAGCAACTCTGCTTGGTTAGAAAATGTTTTCAGAGGTTTGTTTCCAGAGTAATGTAATTTTTCATGCCGGTAATTCACTAACTAATCAATATTGAAACCCATGCCAGAATCAGAAGCATGCCATTTTGAAGTCAGAGAAATTTTTTTTTAAATCAACTTACTTGCCAATTAATAACCATGAATACACCAATGACATTAATGCACTTACAGTCTGCCTAGCCTGAGGAATCAT
Source organism: Ceriagrion tenellum (assembly GCA_963169105.1). NCBI lineage: Eukaryota > Metazoa > Arthropoda > Insecta > Odonata > Coenagrionidae > Ceriagrion > Ceriagrion tenellum. The sequence goes on from OY720632.1 coordinate 21,418,799, forward strand.
AGAATGGCCAATTTTTTTTATATTCCAAAAAAGAAAAAATTTTGCGATATCCTTTCCAGTTTTTGAGCAAAATTATGTTCTAAGTTTCAATGATTTTTGATCAGGTGCCACAGATATTTTCATTCCACAAGAGTTTTGACTATAGAAATTTAAGCTTCCACATGATCCATTAGTTTTTTGAATTAATGGTTTACGAAAAGTCAATGGTGAGTCTGTCTTTAAACATAGATAATGACTTATAGAATAGTAGTATTACATAAACACAGTAACTTAATAAAAGGAGGCTCTAAATTATAACAAAACTGTAAAGAACTAGTCGACTACTCCACATCAACTTTAGGTGAAAGCCACAGCAGCAGAGTATGATTTAGAATGATCTGCTGTAACAATATATGTATGTAGTTATAAAAAATGGAGTACAAAATGCACAACAATTAATACAATATTTTTAAATTTCTACAATACCATATGTACATACACAAAATCCATGTCTAATATTATAAGGGATAAGATTTTTTAAACTTATCTCAAACTTAAAAAAGTCAATGATAAAAAATTTTAGACCACAACCAGCCAGAACTTTAATGAAAACAAACTAAAGAATTTTAAGGTAAAAAATCACAACAAAAAATCAATTATTTTCATAAATTAACACTTAAAAAAGTTCTAAATACTGTAATATCATTCAGCAAAACAAAGTAATCACAATTTTCATAAAATTTCCCCACAAATTTTATGAAAGACAATGAAGGATGAACTTTGAGACATAAAAACTTAACTCACAAATTTTCTAGTTATAGTCCATTTGTCCATGCTTACTGTAGAGATGCCACCCAACGATCAACTTGACAGTTTTATTTTATTAAATTACAAGAATAATTTTAAAAACAAATATTTATAATTTAATAACAATCACTTAACTCTCTCACGTCATCACAATGTCTTTTGGCTCGAGTGACACAAAAAGCAGAAGCCCTCAAACCAAGGAGCGGCAGTAAGGGCAATCCTGAAGCCATTTAACGACTGAATTCATCCTATTATCTGTTCAATGACAACCATTCAATGATCTTCTTCTGAACTTCTAAAATCTTGTAAAGACCAAAATAGAAAATTGTTGGTGCAATTAACTTCCAGCACTCTGGTGTTGAAACTGCAAGAGACACCACAACCAGGGCATTCAAAAGGCAATGACTGCTATCAGAGTGAGACTTTGTTTGTATGGGAGGGCAGAGGGGAGGGAAAGATAATCTACACATCATCAAAGAGACCACGTGCGCTCCTAAGCCCTCCCCTCCCACCCATAGTCTGGATATTATCGTCATCCACCCCTTCCGCCTCCATCTGCTGATAAAGTCCCCAACTCCTTGGCACACCACCCCCACGAGAACTCTGGCCCTCTGGACCCTCGCCACCAGGCTCCCCGGCCGCACCCCTCGATCCAATATTACCAAAAGTACCCCCACTCACATAGTCCACGGGCTCAACATCCTGCAGCAGAACAGCACGGGCTGATTCAGTGGAATCTTCACGGCGAATTGGACGAACTAGGAGGAGAAAATTTTTGTTATCATAGGATCTCCTCATGACCAGGAAGCCACCACATCAGTGCCTTCAAATTCGGCTTTCTTTTAGCCCAACACAAGTACCAGTTTTATCATGTAACATACAGTATGACCTTCATTTTACAAAGTTGAAGGGACCAAATGGTGGGCACTGTAAAATCAAGAGGTGAAAACAAAGGCTGTCTCTCACATTTTATTATATACTAGCAAAGGTGCCTGTTGAAATTCGACAGGGGATGAAAGAAACAACTGGCCTAATGGTTAGAGTTGATTAATGCTGATACCAAGGTTGTAGGTTCGGGTCGCTCCTGAGGTGTATTTTTTTTCTAGGCAAATCAGCTATAATTTTAACTTTATTTTTTTAATTCAGCAGACGAAAACCGCATTATATTATGCTTTCCGGGTTTTGACATTCTTTTGCAGTAACATATAGAAATTAAACTACAGGCCATTTGCATTCCAGAGGCTAGTCGCATTAATATAACATCGTGGCATTCTCCTGTTTTACTCAGCGATAATTTTAGTTTTATTTTTTAATTCAGCAGATGAAAACCGCATTACATTATGTTTTCCAAGTTTTGGCATTCTTTTGCAGTAACATATGGAAACTAAACTACAGGCCATTTGCATTCCAGAGGCTTTCCCCATTGATAAAACATCGCGGCATTCTCCCGTTTTACATGGGTCCAACTTAAATTAGTGTACTTGAAATGAATTTTGCCAATTTTAGGCAAAAATATCCCTGAAAATATCGTAATTAGCAACATTTCAGCATATGGCCTAGATTTCCACTGTAATACCCATCTCTAGATATAAAACCCAGCTGCCATTGTAAAGGTCCCATTTCCCTTCTAAAGCTAATGCTAATTCCACGGTTACCAAGGAAATATACTATTGCTGACAGAAGTAAAATTCATGATTTTTACATTAAAGCTATACACAATTAAAAGATGAAAATGAGGAATAAGTAATAAGGACATTCCTTATAAATATTTCTGAACATTTTAGGTGAGAGATTATTTCATGTTGCAAAGTTGAATATTTTAATTTGCTATTGCCCATTGTCAACAAGTTAGGAGCTACTATCTCTTAACTGTTCAGGTTTTCAAAGCAACCCAGTCAACCATGACGCCTCTCTTCTTTTTCTGGCATTTTTCTGTCTGGAAGAGTTTTCCATTATAGACCAGTCTCATCCACGTTGTGCTAGAAAGGTACCTATTTTTCAAAATGCAAATTTCTTTCATGACCCCTAACTTTGAGCAATCGGGTAAAAAAATGTAGTATGACATGTAATAGAATAATACTGTAATTGGTTGAGGGAAAAATATGCTGCATTTTACCATAAGTTTTCAAATTTTATCATTTTGTTACTATTATCAGGCCATTCATGATGATTACAGAACTCTTGGTATTTTTTATTGCTTTAATATGATTACCGATGACTATTCATACATTTACCATGTTCCCTCTTGAATAATTTCAATGTCTGTAGAGTATTTCCCAAGATATGGCCCCCAGAGTGAGTGGCTGTCACCCAAGTTGCCAGACACACCTTGGACATCCTTCCATCAGCAGCATCTTTACATGCAGGGCCTCAAATGCTCAGGACATACTTCTTTATCAACTTGTGGACCACACGCATCCACGCAAGATGTGAATCCTGCTTATACAAGCTTTGAAACAAAAATAAATCAGGGGCTTTCTTCATTCTCCTAGTGGGGGTTTTGGGAGTCATAGTACTTTCAGACAATGCCAAGCCCTTCGTTATCGATACTCGCTCATAACTTGAGCAGCATTTCTCTTAGGCATGTTGAAGCTCAGAGGCAAGCATCTTCACTTTTAGGTATCTGGCATCTCTTGTATGTTGCACTGCCTCAATGCAGTAAGATCTCTCTGATAGAGAGTGATGTCGCTGTAAAAATCAACAGTTTTTTGTCTAGGATTTCATACCCCTCAACCTAGTTGCAACTTCCACTTGGCAACCATGCGACACATCCAGTGAAGTTGAGTCTTTACTTTCACTTGACCATCAAGTTCAATTGCCAATCACAGTGCCTCAATTCATCATGTGGCCCATGATGACGAGCCGCATGGGTATCTCATGAGTCTATCTTGGGACCCAAGTCATCAGGAAGCCAGACCATTTCCCCAGCCACGGGGCTCCACCCTCAAATGTACTAGCTGCCTCTATCACACCATGGTTACTAGGTCAACCAGTTGCATTTGCAGAAGGTTTTTGTAAACATATGTGGAATAATATAAAGATATACACTCTTAAATAAATTCTTCATACTTTGCAGAGGTGGTAGCGAGTATTTTTGTTGTCGATAAAATGCTGAAATTTGGAATGAGGACTCCATTATTACCAATGCTATGATTCCATTTAAAAATAGCAAATGCTCTTAAAAACACCAGGAAACAAGTCCCAAGCATAAAGTTTTGGAGAATACAACAATATTTGTTAAGAAAACCTATGCTAAAACAAAGAGCAGACCGAGGATTTATCTGAGGAGGGTGGCTAATGAGTCAGATGGCCAAGCTCAGCTGCTGAGAAAAAGGCCAAGCTGGATCTTGAAGGGTAACAGCATATTTTATTTTTTCAGGTTTTATTTTTTCAGTGGAGTTGGTGTTTAACAGCAAGAATGATGTTGAAATGACCATGCAGAGGGGTGGTGGCACTGTCTTTCTTAAAGTCCAGCTCGATTTTGGAGAGTAGGTCACAGATTGAGTTTGATGGGATCGCAAGGAAATCTCGCCATGTTACAAGACCTCTAGAGTGATATGAGCTGGGTGGTAAATAGCGAAGGCCTAGAATGGCAAACAAGCAAACTCCCCCAACTGACTCATACAGAGCTGCATCTGCCCTGGGGGTTTCCTGGAGGGACAGATAGATAAAGAACTCGTGTAAGACATGTACCTACCTTTTCTATTACCATTTTTGAGAAAAAAGGTGTGTGAGGAACACAGGTTTATACAGTACTTAAGATGTGGCCTATCTAGAGTGGAATAGCTTCTCTATTTCATGCTAACGCTTATTAAATTGTAGTCATTTTTTTGATGGGCCACAGGTGTTTCCTGACATCAGGTCACCAATGAAGAGGATATTTTGCATTTAAGATCTGCCTCAACCAGAACTCAAAATTTTACCATTACAGATGGAATTTAATTGTGCCATTAAGTTTATCGCTTCTATTGGTTGATTCCCCTACCCTGTTAATTGATAGGTAGTTTGCTGGTGATTGCTGGACTCAAGGCCAAAGAAGTCATTATGAATATCATCTGAGAAGTACTGGAGTGTCTCCATTCCCTAAAGTAGAAAGATCCCCACAAAAACTAACTGTCGTAGGAATGGCATCCAATATTATTATTATTTCATGAGAATTTTAAGTGGATCCATGAACTCTCTCATGCTGACTAGACTCTTTCAACTACAATAGCCGTGACCTTGAATTGAAATAGGACACCCATTGAAATAGGACAGTTAGCGCCGTATTTGGCTTAGAGGTGGCAGGGTATTGCTGTGGCTAGAATTTGTTTATGTGATAAAGTTTCCGCTCTGGTTCCAGAGTTCTACAAGCAAGTGATATTCATCGAAATGCTGGAAATTCTATGTAAAATCGGGAATATTTCTCTCTTAGGGACTGAAATACTATGTTCTATGTAAAATCAAAAACTACATAAAATCAAGTATTTACCACTGAAATTTCCTTTATTTTCAAGCATGACTTCACTGTCATAATGCAAAATTGCAAACCGTGTAAAATCAAGGATTCACTGCAATGCAACTGTTGTGGAGTATGCTCTAATGTATCTCCTTGCAAAGCATAGGCATGAATTCTACAAGACAAAATGTTCTATGAACACTGCACAAAATACTTTTGAACCTTGAAAAATGGAAGAACCTTATCTCTAACACTCTCAATTACCGGCACAGCTGACTTTTGGTCTGCTGCAATTAATTAGACCCGAGTTATTAGGTATAATGAAAAGCCTATTAGTAGAAACAAAATTAGTATATTCGAAGCGATGAACTTCCTTTCCTCAACAGGTTTTCAGCTGACCAAAAGTAAAAAAATCTAATTATTATCTCAGTATTCTTCTTAATTTTTTCTTTGTGCCATAGAGGCAAACATGAACAGAAGCAGAGGAGTGCCTTCCGTGCTAACTACACACATTTCTGCCTCTGACCAATGAATTGTCTCCAGTGCTAGCCATTCATAAATGCATTTCTCACTTACCTAAAGACACTTTTCACTGAGTGCCCTTGATACTTTGCGTTAAGGGCAGCCTTAGTTGATGGGATAGGCATAGGTCTAGAAATCTGGGCTGTGTTCCATTTCTGGTGAGGTGCACTCTACCCTCTATGCACTAGCGTTCTTTAATGCCTAACACACTTTTCTGCACTCTTCCAAAGGTGGAGCCAAAGTCTTCCAGGGACACTTACAATAACTATAAACAGTTGACATACACACTCCATTATCACAAGGTTAATTGAACACTTCTCACAAAAAATGATTGAAGAAGAGTACTAAAGGTGTTCTAATGATAATTTATGAGGTGATACATCCATCACATATTAACAAAAGAGATTTAGCTTCCCTTTGCCAGCATTCATTGGAACATTGCTGCAACGGATACATAAGAGGTAATAATTCACAAAACTGGGTGAATAGTTGCAATTTCCAATTTATTTTGCTTACAAAGGCATTAGCCAAATCATAAAAAATTATCAATTAAGCAAAAAACTACAATGGTCAACATCCTATTCCCAACTAAGTTTTTCCACCGGGCCCTCTGAATGTTATATTTATATAAAAGCACTGATTCCATACTTGTGGACAGTTGATAACTATTTTGTAGCCTAAAAACACTTAGAGCCATCTAGTCTGGCACACTTAATTTGATAGCTGCCCTCTGCACTAGCCAAAGTAAATTTTCCAATGACTTACATATTAAATACATATAAAAGAAAAACATCAGTATCATTCATTGATTTCCCATATAATCACAAAGTAATTGCTGGATAAAAATGCTAATAAAAGCGACAATGGTTAAATTTCAAAGCACTCAAGAAATTAAAAAAAAATATTTTTACACTTGCCTGAACTTAAATGAAAGTAAGGTGGGTCGAATTGACACAGGATTGATTATTACAGATAAAAAAAAGAAGAACTATGCCAATGATATCATATGAATTCATAACTTTCAAAGAATTTACCATACTAGAGAACACATTTTTTAAATTATTAGTTAAATTAGGCTTCTATATCCCATTTTAAATCAATTAGAATACTCATGAGCTGCCAGGCAACCAAAGTTCAAAAAAAGCTTTGGTTAGAGAGTTGATTCCAGAGAGTTTCTAAATAAATCTACATTAGCTCAATGTAAATAATTTCAGGCGTAGCAAATGTGCAATGAAAAAAGATACAGACTTGAAGCCATCATTCATATTAAGAATAGCATTACCTCTGTCCTCAGGCTTCTGCTTAGCTAAGCGATAACGAGAGGCTGGACCTGTGGACAATCCTCCTGAAGCTCCAAATCTTTCACTAAATTCTCTTCGACGATTGACATTATCCTCTGCTCTCTGCCTCCGTCTCTTCTCTGCTTGCCAAACAATGATCAAAAAGACTCGTATGACAAACCCACAGTAATGATAAACAAGATATCAACAAATTAATTAGACCACAGTGACCAATAAACCAGCTCTGTAACTAATAGTTACTCAACCACATTAATGGCATTAAAAATACATATTTAAAATGTTAGAGAATAATAGACATTTCTGAAGCCATTGTGAAGTAAGTTTAATTTTGAAGTGTTTCAGCAAGTTTCAAATTTTATGGTGAGCCTAATTTGAAACCTATGTTAATTAAGATGAGGTATACTGCATATTAAACAATTGCCCTGCTGGTCTAGCCCATAGGAAATCTACAGCAGCTCAGCCTGAGTATTGTAGATGGAATACAAAAATGGAATTCCTCAATAAAATCCAAATAATGTATTCAGCTTATTTCTGACATAGTAAAAGGACCTCCAGAAGGTTAACCAAGAAGCCAAGTAGAATGAGTCGAAGGTAGCGGGCTGACGAGCAATGGAATTCACTGAAAAATTCTCATATTCAAATTAGGCTTCGAGTTATGGTAGAAATAGGCTAAGATAAAGTGGCAAATAGCTTGAAGTAATGCATAGACAACAAATGAAGGAATAGTCAGAACCTTTCCGTGAATAATAATATTCAAGCGCATTGCTTTCATCTCTTTCATCACAACATATCTTCTAGTTCAAAGATTTTCTTTCACCTAACACAGTGCCAGCAGTTTTGACATTGCTCTCACAGTCAAAGGCATCCCTGGCGATTGAAAGCAGAGGTGATGGTAACAACGGGGAGATGGGCACTGAAACCAAGACAATGACCACTACATAATTCAAAATGAAAATGAAATTGTCCACTGCTTTTGATTGCCGGGTAAGGCTTCCGCTTCCATTAGCATGAATAGTCTGTGCTCTACTGTATTTACAATTATGAGCCTGTCTTTCCTCATGGCCTAAGTTAAAAGTATTACCTCAGGGTAATGGCCTAATACTCAATGCATGCCATCCTCTTAAAGGTCTCACATTAAGAGCAATGAGAGGAATTTAAAAAAATTGACCTCCTTACCTCTGCGCACAAGTTCACGGCCCTCATCTATCAACTCAGCTGTGAGATCATCATCGCCATCACTACCAGCACTACCTTCCATAAACTGCTGGAAGCCAAGCAATGTGAGGAGACGTGAGCCCAGGGAAAAATAAGTAGCTAGGCAAAGAGCCACGATGCCCATGGGGAAGTAGATGTTGAAGCCATCAGACACAATGGATATTACATCCATGTGGCCCATGACCTGAAATGTAAAAATCACATCATTTATCATGCAACATTGAGGAGGATACAATTACACATGGAAAGCATGCTGTTATAAATATAAGGTATCTAAAAACGTTTAAAGAAAAATGCATTTACACTAATTTGCCAAATTTCCTTATTTTTTCTCCATGACCAAATTTTAAGACACAGTTATTCCATGGTACATTCATAAAAATGAAGGTTCCATTCTGATGAATGATGTACATCACTAAATCTTTATTCTGAACATGGTTTATGATCATAATTTAGAACATGAAAAAAGCTACCAAAAGAGTCATATCTTCAATCAAAAAATACAACAAAATACATATTGTCAATGGTTACAAGAAACAAACCATATGGGGAATGCGATAAGGATCAGCAAAAAAATCAAACAGCAGTATCCATTGAAATATTTTACCTTAAAGCAAATTTAAAAAAAAGAAACTGTTCTTGATTATCGTGAGTGCTCTAAAGATTTTTATTTACCTTGAACTGTGCACTGAGCAGAATATGACACTTCCCTAATTTTACTCACCAACGTAAAGTAATAATACCCTTAATTTCATTCATCTATGCATTACTAATCACAGCACATACTTTTTATGAAAGGAAAACTTTTGACATGATATCTATTTAAAGCCTAAGAGACAGAACTACGCTAGACACACCAACATTTTTTATTATATGCTTCAGAAAAAAAGCCTGATGTTTCTCATGGTGAAACTGAGAGGCGATCTTGTAACAAAACAAGTAAACATATGGCAATGTGGTGTTATTAAGGACTTCACCATTTTTTTACCTGTCCATTTCCTACTCCACATATTCCTATCATACAGATTTCAAGAAATTTACCACAAAATCTAGATTACTGGTAGGTTTATTTAGATATGAGGACAATTTCTTTATTGCAGCTACTGTGTTATTTAAGTTTAAGACATTAATATGACAATTTGTTTACGCATGACTGGGGAATTTGGGAAGAATAAATTTTCCAGACCTGAAATACAGAAGGAAGGATTTAGCCCCAAAAAGGGCAAAAAATTGTTTTTTCATCCATTCTCACCTGTGTGTATTGAGTTTCACTAAATCGCCTCTTAATGATATGACTATCCATGTGGATGAGGCCAAGAAAATTTAGGCACATTGGAGGAGTCAGCCTACAAAGCATCCTGAAAACAGTGCAAAGGCATAAAAATTTAATTATTTTAAAAATCATTTTTTGAGGTGGAAAATACTCGCAATTGAAGGAAAAGAGGATGGTACTTACATTCCAGAAAATATGAGGCTATGTTCATCTGTTTGGTGATGAGGAGCAAGATAGTAAAAGTTCAGAACTCTTATCTTAAATAATGTAGAATAGGCACAGAAGCAGAGGTATGCAATAACAAAAGTGGAGATAACCTGATTCAAAAATAAGAGTGAGAAGATAACATAAGAATTTTTCTAATTATTTTTCAGACAATGTGAAATGTGCAGCATCCTTTTTTTACCTAATTTAAATTTCCTAAAATACAAAAAACCTTGATCCGGTTGTTAAATGTTAACAGAGGCACTATAGACCACTTAATACAAATTCATTTCACAGGACTGCAGTAAGAAGCCCACTGTATATATCCACCAGAATTAGAATTTATAATGGCAGCACTAGTTTTGGTGCATCAGCACCACCATCAGATACCTTTTAACATGATTTTCACTATAATATGACATGCCAATAGTGAATGTAAGTATTCACTTAACACAACCAAATTTCCTGTTATAACATGATTGCTTAAGAGTGACCAGACTAGATTTTATGACTAGATAATCTCTGACTAACATTAACTCAACTTTTGAGTGCTGTAACACAATAATGTAATACTGAAATAACCCAAAATTATCTATACCAAAGAATAAGTGCTTCTTAGCCCTTTAATTTCCAACACTAGATGAAGATATGACTAGATCATCACACAACAATGGAACAAAACACTAACGAAGGAAGGCATCAGGGCAAATCCTTGAAACAAAACTCTGTCGAATAGCAATATTTTTTTCTGAAAAACAAACTTGGTAATATTCCTTACAATTAAATACTATGCTGAACTAGGTGTCAGGAACTCAGCAACACTGTACACACATTAAACAAGTGGTTCACATCATTGGTGAATCATATTTTCAGTAATGCTACTTTTTTAAGATACCTTACTCTGAATAACACGTTATTCACAAATAATGTTGTTTTTATTACTTTAATTAAAAAAAAAAGGATTTTCTTTGTCACCAAGGAACTCTAGCCAAAATTAATAACTTTGCAACTTCAAAAATATTAGTAATATCACACAATGCTAAGTTAAACATGAATTTAGAGGAGCCTTTTGGTCAGTACTAAAAGTTTCACTCAGTAGAATTAAAAGTTCATGATTTTGAGTTTTGTAAATGAAAAGGACATTGAGTTTTATAAAACTCAAAAATAAAGAGTAACAAAAATGGACAACTGTCAGCAAGAAACGCACCTTCTGAAAAGTTTTATTTTCTATTTCCATGATCTGCAACAATCACTGCAATTCATCTCTCCTACCTTGGAGATATTTCCATTGAAAGTTCAAATTTTACCAATTAGGATTCTCAGTATCTTAGCACTCATAATACTTTCATTTAGGCTATTTTTCTATTTCTTAGCCAAGAAAACACTAAGTTCCTAAACAATAAAAGCCAAAATGAAAAGAGAAGGTGTACAAGTTGGAACAACATGGCAACCTACCTCAATTGAAAGATAGTCATACTCTTCTCGAGCTACATTCAGAAATATAGCAAAGAGAGACAGAGGAGGATCCTTGTTGAAAAAAGTCACCTCTGACCACACAACAGCAGCTGAGAGCAAACCAGCTATTATAGCGAGCAGCTTACGAAATTTGGCCTTCATGACACACTCCCAATACCACTCTGAATACATGTGAAAAGAAGGTGCAACAATATCAGCTGAATTTTATAATTCACATTTACTTTTCAAGCACAAGACAATAAGAGAGATGAACCAGGCGGGGATATGTGACGGTCAGGACATTGGTAAGTGGTAGCACCAAGTACGTGGCAACCAGAGTCAAACTTTCTGTGAGTGCATAAGCTATCTCTTATCATGCAAATTAACTATCACTAGCAATGAATAAATGTCCAAGTAGTATTTTCTTAAACAGTATGTCCTTAATTTTCATTGGAGATGGAGGATCATGCTGGAGACGTGCAACCTGAATCAAAGCAACATTAAACCTATCCAGATTCTCCTGATCACTTCAAAGCAGGAGTGACCAACCCGAGGCCCACGATGTCAGCCCGCATGCCTTGAACATTTTTCCTGCCCGCGAGATTCATCGCATTTTAATACAATAGCTTGAACACAATAATAATAACTCAATATGTTTCAATTTTTCACTCCAAAAAAATGTCTATAGTGGGTCTAAATTTAATATGGGGATATATAATTTTATATGCGCTCCGTGGAGTTATGATGTATTTCCAAAGTGTCTCGCAAGATCATTTTGGTTGGTCACCCCTGCTTTAAAGCAATCATTTACCAAGATGCTAATTTTTGTTTGTTCACCTTTATTCAAAAAAATGATAATGGCTATTTAAGAGAAGATTAAAATTGCATAGATTAGGAAAAATATTTTAGATGAGTTGAAACCCTGCAACCAGAATTGAATTTTCTAATGTAAATTCTATTTTTCTCCATTATGTATGTCTATGCTTCTTACCTGGACACTGGCAATAGGACAGAAATGTACATGACTGAAAAATTTAACACTCAGGTTTCAGCATAGTAACTACTTTTTCTTATTTGACAAACATTGATTTTTAAACACAGTAAAACTTATTAGAAACAAATTAGAGGGGACTGGTCCTTAATTTTCAGCATTTTCACACTTCAGCATTTCTTGTTGCATGTCTTCAACATAGTATAATCCCAAGCTTTTTGTTGTTAATCGTCTATATTTAGGCAACAGATCCCAACATTACAAAGCATAAACTGTTTATATTTATAACAATATTACTTACATACATATAATTGTATTTATTGATACTAGCTCATCATTCATAAACCACTGTACTAATCTGTTCCTGAATAATTGGAAAAAAATGAAAATATCCAAAACGTATTTTATCCATTATTTCCACCTGAATTTACATTATATCCAAGTCCCTATACATACACTCACAAATGGACGAATGGAAAGAGATGGAAGGTAAGAGGAGGTAAGGGTTAGATGGGTAGTAAGTAGGGAGAGTGTTGGGGTGAAGCATAATTATTTTGTGGAATTGCAGTGTACTCTTCACCCTCAAAAAACTTTTGGTTGAAAGGTTTTAATGAATCTGTTTAGCCAACAGGTATACCAAAAGCTGTAGACACAATTCCTCCACTATAACCAATATTACAGATTATCACCATATTATTACAGACAAAATTATCACCATAGTTTTTTGTTGTAATTTCATCCAAGGTTATTGTTTTCATCCATTTCATCATTCACCATATCATCATTCATAGTCAATCATTAGGTTGACTAGTGTGTTTTGTGCGTGTGGGTCAAATCTGAATATAGTTGTTCTAAATCACAATCGAATAGTTGGGATTTCTTTTACACGTTTGGTGTCATCCTACCCCATTCTACATCCCAGATTGGAGGTATTCCGAGGAGTGTAGGTGGGTCAAGCATCCCCCCACATACTCTTATTCTATATGGGCAAGGTTCCTTCTAATTTTAGTTTCCAAGGTGACGTGTAGATTGGCCTTGCACACCCGTTCGCGGGACAGTGACGTGTGAGAGATATTACCGTATGGTTCGTCTCGGTCCACCTCGGCTCGGTCGGCTGAGGGATAACGTCACAGTATTTTTTGGCTAAAACTTCAAACAATACTTATTCATGTATCTAATAAGAGCAGATCAATTTACACAAGCTGTAAGATAATGTAAAAGCATCGTTTCCATGGATCTTAAATTTGACAAAAATGCCAAATGTTAGAATGATATAGCAGTATAACTCAATAACCAAAATAGTCCAAAATTATGATAATATTTATATGTAAATTTTAAGTATAAGAAGATAACCAGAATGATAGGACATGTAAGAAGATCAATATGCCAGCTGTCTGAACTGAAGTCAAGAGGATGTGTATGTCACAGGAATAGATATACTGACACATTCTGTCATGCCATTCAGAATGGGCTTGCCCTTAAAAGGATCCTTAGGCAAGACAGTGCATTAGTGCACCCCAATTTCCAAGCAGGTGACAGGGAAATGTATTGTTTGTCTATTCGTGTTTACATGTTGGGGTTGGCTGTCGTATTTCAGATTTTGCAAGCAACAAATTTAGAAATGTTGAACACTTTGCTTTGGTAGATCAAACCATTATCAAAATGAGAAAAAAAAATTCAATATACTGCATAAAATGAAATGTTTTCCACAAAACTATCCCATTTATCTTCATCTAACCTGAATGCCATCACTCATTATCAGAAGTTATGCTACATATCCATAAACAAGGTTTTGCTGCATACTTACCAATTTTTGGAGAGTACATTAGTCGAATAGGAAGTGGATAACCAGGGTCAAAGGAATGTACAAAATTTCTGCCACCATTCAGTGAGTATCCGGCTGCCAAGTTTTGAGCCACATCTTCCAGCTTGACAACACGTTCTACTTGCATCATCCACTGTGCTTCGGTGCGATGCTGTGTCTGTAGGGCTTTGATTACCTAAGAGGAAAGTTCATTCACATTCATGAAAAAAGTAGTAGACAGCTATCAAAAAATAATCATTTTAAAATGACCTGCAATATTTTTAAGAAGTTACCAACTGAATACATCCTATTTCTCTAGTAATGCGTATTACTACAATGCTGCATAAAACAATGAACAGCTGAGAGACACTTCAAGCTCTCACCACCAGATATTTCATATTTGTACAAATCTAAAAGTTCTATTCTTTGCAGATTTTCAATTAAGGAGGGTCTCCCTAATTTCTCATCTGACCAATTATTTATTGGTCAACACAAAAAAATGCTATGATATATATGTACACAGATTCTGTCAACAAATGATGCAATGATGCTATCTCAAATCTTGGTATTTTTCATATTAAACATCAATTTCCAATAGAGAATTAGATATATGTTGAAGCAATGGCATATGACATTTCTGGAAATACACCAACAATTTCATCCTTTATAAAGGGAAATTGCAACAATTTTTTAAATAATGCACGATTAATTGCAGGGAACAGTGAAGATGGTTGCAACAGATCACAAACTGAAATTCCAGATAACCCAAACCAAAATTTACCATTTTTCAGGAGCATCACTATCAAGTGATTCCAGTATTAGTGAAGTCTCTTGGGTTTCTCCACTGGGTCAAACCCTGCATTTACTCTAAGATTGTCAGAAAAGCAAAGTTTGATCCAGTGGAGAACCCAAAAGGACAAACTTCACTCACAGCATATGCAGGGAACAAACCAGATCAATTCTTGTCTAAGATCAAAATCTGATGCCATAGTTATAAATAAATCTAAGTTAGGACAAGGCACTTAAGAGAAAGTCCCAGGCATCATTCAGAGGGAATACTTAGCATTCAACATACTAAGTAAGAAAAAATACTGTTATTTCCAAACTTTATACATAATTTGTTACCAACCATGGTTCTGACACTCTGTTCCATTATCAAGATGTTTTTCACATCAGATAGCAGGACTGTACATACCAAAACGAAAGACAGTGAGGGATGTTAAACAGCAAGGTTGGAGAAAAGGGAAGATTAAAAGAATGGTGGTCAAGGTTAAGCTACAGAAGTGAGTTAAGAGTTTGAAGGAAGGCAAACCTAGAGCAGAGATAAGTTTGCATTGAACATAAATTTAGCCATTAGATAATTCAAATTCAGTGGGGTATTACCAATGTCATATTGTCCTAGGAAGGTCTTCCACAAACTGATGGAACACATTTACAACACTCAGTCAACAGACATCAATTTTCGTAGGCAAACATTTCAGAGAAGTAAATGGAATGAATGATTCCCTGATAAATGAAATTATGCAGAAGGGGTATGGGAATTTCATCACAATATGCTCAGAAGACTTAGGGAAAGCATCGTGCAGATAGGCCACACAAATGAAAATGAATGATCTGTTGCTCTATTATCCAATTGGACTTCCCCCTTCAGTAGCACCAATAATTGTTGCTCAACTGTATCAGATTTTAGACCAACTACCATACCATTGAACAAAACAAAGCTATTTTGAGTGAGAGATGAAGAGTGGAGTTCTTTGGTATAATGAAACCTGAAAAATTGATTTCTGATAAATTGGACAGTCATATTTTCCATGTTCCTATGGTTTCAACACAGATGATAATACTCAAACAAACTATGTTATAATCACCATATTCAACAATAAAATCAATACCCTAAGGCCTTCATCATTATATCAGGCTTTCATAGAACACACAAATAATTTAATACTCAAATATGAGTCATGTTTTTTAAGTAAGTACCGTTTTGAAATGAAAAAGAAGCAATTATACTTTTCTTTAAAATTTTATTTTTACATGAAAACCTGTACCTTAATCTACTTTTCTAGATAGTTTTTACTAATAATATGGCACCTATTGCATCGTAGTGCCCGCTATTGAATACCATCCTCATAGAAGTCTGCTGCTTGATTTGACAACCACAGCAACACGGTCGTTTTGACCTCATCATCGTCGTCGTGGCACAGACTATCCAGATGCATCTTCAAATGCAAAAACAGGTGGTAGTCACTGGGTGCTAGATTGGGACTGCATGGAGTGTGACCAAGTTGTTCCCAGCCAAATGATCCAATGAGAACTTGCATTTGATAAGCCATGTGTGGACAAGCATTGTCACGGAGTAAAACGATCCCCTTACTCAACATGCCATGCCTTTTGTTTTGAATTCTCTAAAAGCTCTAACCCATTTCCACACCATTCCATCGCTCATAATGTTCTTTTTATAAACTTACTGATCTGACGATGAATTTCAGCCGATTTCATGCCTTTAGCACTAAGATAACGAATCACAGCACGTATTTCACAGTCGGCGGGATTCTCTATTGGCGGAGGCATTTATAATACTCATAAACAAATGTAAACACGGTCAAATGTTTCCATAATGGCATCTGTGACTTCCTAAATGATGTAGGTACACAGTGCGTATGCGTCAAATACTGGCCACACAACTGCAGTGGTGGAATTTCAATACGGTACTTACTTAAAAAACACGCCTCGTATAAATTATTAAAAAATCAACGCCATAGCATCAAAGGCAGATGTAATGGAAATCCTCAGCCTGTGCGATGTAAATGACCACACCTGTCTGTGGAGGCGGACAAGGGCCTTCTCCGATGGCACAGCCCCTGGAGCAGAGTCCTCATCCCCAGCAGCAATCCTCTGTGCCTTACGCACACTCCTCCGCCCCCTCCCCTCCCAGCCCCCTCCACTCCTATCTTCCCCCCCTCCATCTTGATGCGCCACCGCCCCTCTCCTCCCCACCCTCTCCCTCAGAGGCTGAGGTAGCTTATTCAGGATTGTCTCCAGGCATGGATACAGAGGATGGTACGGCCCTATGCACGCACACGCTCCTTGCAAAGACTGGAAAGTACAATGAACATGACACTTTTCATGAATAATCAAGAGAAGTGGCGGGTACTTATGATGCTAAGGACATGCCTTGAGTAGCAATGAATACAATAGAGCTCATGAGCCACAGTAGAACTGCCACAAAATGGAATTTCTGATAGTGAAATTTCCCCACAGCAAACTGTTTTCCATGGCCAGTAACTCATTCTACCAGAATATTGATGAGAAAGAAATTTTGCTACTACAAATGAGATGAAATGAGGGTTGATTTCCTTAGACAAAGGCAAATGACAAAAAGGTATAACTCATTATATACCTACATATTTGATTTGGCACAAAACACCTAGTTTAACCTTTATACAGAATAAAATGACCAAGAGTCACCCTTCATTGCCGGAATTAAATCTGGCTCTTTAAATTATTCTTACAACAAAAGCAATAGCCTTCAATATCTCTAAAACTATTAAAGATAAATTACTAAAATAAGAAGTGGTTTGAAGAAGTGGTGAAGCTTGGTTACGGTTTGGTATATTTTTGTGACTAATTTGGTTAACATTATCAAACTTTAAGACCTTTGGAAATTCTTTTTGGGAACTATTTGATAGTATATCGATCTCCCTCCATGGATAGTGTATATTAGTCAATGTGATTACTTCCCTTTTATCTTTCCACACAATGGCTCTCAAGTAATTTCTGATGCATACCCATAAATCTTCCCACTTCAATTATATGAGTCTAAATTCCCTGCAATACCAATACCTGGCAGATAAATGCATACAATAACGTGCATTTGACAGAAAACTCAGACTGAATGAAGTTTAGTTTAAGACCACCCAAAATATGGTGAGGGAATATAATGGTGACTTGACGATGCATGTTTGACGATGCATGTTTGACGATGCATTTGACGATGTATTGTATATACTTTAGCTTTATTTCACTCATGCTGGGAAAGGCAGCCAGCACCCGGCAGCCCAGAGAGAGCAAGATGGGTCTAGGTTTTCCCAGATCCCTCAACATTTGCCAGGGGGCAGGGGCTTTAGCCTTTGAGGACCCTACATAGAGGTAATCCCCTACGAAAAAGGTTCCCCTTTGGTACGCATCAGGATGCATCAACAGCATGATTGCCCCAGTCAGGAGGCATTTTCTTGGAACAAAAACAAGAACATAGGTAGATGTCAAAGCTTGAGCTACCACTGTGAACAAGGGTTTTACTGCCTGACACCAAAAGCAAGAGGTAACAAATCATTAGTTCACTGCCAATGAACACTATAAACAATGATCGAATGAATGATTGACATACACATGGGAAATGAGAGACATATGTTGTAATCAAGTTTGAGATACTGCAAAATTTGGCTGTAAGAATTCTCAGCATTGCCTGCTATCATATACCACTCAAAATAATTACAAAGAGCAATTAAAAAAATAAAAAGACTGCCAAACCATTGGAAAGGCAGTCATCTATAGTAGTAGTAAATTTGGCATCCCTTAATTGAAAAACACTGTAGTTACAACTGTCCAAAGTTATAGTGCCCGTGGTACTTTCGGCTTTTGAAGAAAAATAATCCTTACTTTCCCAGCTACTATACAGTAAGTCCTCGACATACGAACTAGTTGCATTCTGAGAACTTGTTTGTAAGTTGAATTTGTTCATAAGTTGAAAAACGTTAGCCAGGTATCCAAAATTGTAGTCATCCTGCGACATACAGCACTGCGTGACAATTTCGCATCAACTCATGTACGTCGCGAGCTGTTACCCAAAGTTGCAGCGCAGGCGACGCGGCTGGAGTTGAAAAAACTTATGCTGCACGCGGGAAGCAAAAACATGCATGAAACACTACACAGTTTTCGATTTCATATGGGTTGAATTGATACTTTAAATAACCAGTCAAATGAAAAAATGTTCGTTACTAGTTATTGCAATCTTAAGTTGGTTTTTCGCCATGGTTGTCCATGTCTGCAGCGCCTCTCGCAAGACATTCATGCATGAAAACATATATTTCTTCGAATCTTCCTTTTTACTCTACCCATGTACTAAAGCCACGCTGCCCCATTCCCCCATAAAGAATGAATCATCTTAGAACATTATCCAGTCACGCACTTCATAATATCATGACAGTTGGCCAAAGCCCTTGTTGCATATAAATTATTGCTAAATTTAGTGTCATTTAGTAATTTTATTATATTATGTCCTGTATAGGAACACGTCTGGGAGTAAATATGGACAGTTTTTAGAAAATAAAAATGGACTTCTGTCATAAAATAAAATTTAAGAAACCAGTAATCATTCCGTGAACAAATGGCAATGAAGGAAAGTTAATTTTATTTTAAATAAAAATTGCTCATCTTACCTTACAAAAGAGTAACAGCCGGCATACATAGACGTAGACTTAGAGTGGCAAGACAAAACTTGTTACCGGCAGGAGGAGGAGGTAGTGGGAGGTGACGGTGATGGGTCATCAGGAGCAAGAGGCAGAGGGCAAGAAGTAACGCTTGAAGTCACCAACACTTGTTGTTCAAGTTCATGGCTCGATTCACTTCTGTCCACCCTCTTGAAAAACAGATCTACTAATGTCTGGGAAGTGGCTGTCTTCCTTTCATTATAAATGAGACGATAACAATTCATTGCGTCATGAATGGCCACCGCAACCTTGCTATACCGTTCCACTAAGGTCCTGACCTTCAAACAACGACAAAGCTTCATCAATTAAGCAAAACCCTTTTGCCATTAAATTTGTCTGGAATCACTTTGGTTCCTGAACCACATCTTTTTCTTCTTCCTTTTTTTGAGCCTCCAGCTCTATAAGGTCTTCATTTGTGAGTTGCACAGCAAGGAGTTCAATGAAGTCATCTTCTTCAAGATGAAGTTTCAGAATATTATGTACTTAGGCTCACTAAGTTGTTGATGACAGCTTTTGATTCTAAATCCACATCAAACTCATGCAAGTCATGGAAAAACTGGGGACACCATTTCCTCCACACCCCTTGCATGTTGGAAACCATAACTTCACACCAAGCAAAATCAATGTTATTTATGGCCTTATAAATATTGTAATCCTACCAACATTGGGGCAAGGTAATTTCTGGAACTTCATCAGTTGCCTTTACAGCCTGCTGAAAAGTGCGATGTAGATAATATTTCTTAAATGTCACTATAACGCACTGGTCCATTGGCTGTATCAGTGATGTAGCATTTGGTGGCAGGTAAACTACCTTTAAATTAGGATGAAAGTCATCCAAACATGGTGAGTGGCAGTGAGTGGCTGGAGCATTGGCAAGTAACAGGAGGATATCGAAGGGTATATCCTTCTCCCGGCAAAATTTTTCAACTTCTAGGATGAAACTGTGAGAGAACCACTCTTGAAAAATGGTCATTGTGACCCAGGCTTTGGGATTACTCTTCCAAACAACAGGAAGCAGCACTTGGCAATACTTTTAGGGACCTCGGGTTCTCTAAATGGTAGACTAGAAGAGGTTTCAGCTTCAGATCCCCTGAAGCGTTACCACCAAGCAAGAGTGTCAGTCTATCTTTCGCCGCCTTAAATCCAGACATGGACTTTTCTTCTTTACTTATGTACGATCGTTCGGCATCCGTTTCCAATACAATCCAGTCTCGTCTACATTGAATATTTGCTGTGGTAGAAAGCCACCTTCCTCAATAATTTTCTTAAGCTTTTCAGGGAACTCTTGGGCAGTTACGGAATCAGCGCTCACCACTGATCTTCTCATCCTTATGGAGGTTGGCTCGAGCCTTAAATCTGTAAAACCAACCATGGCTGGCGTTAAACGATACTCCACCTGATGATTCACCGTATTTGGCTTTCAGGTCAACATAAAGACTTTTGGCCTTCTCTTGGATCAAAAGTAGACTTATTGGCACATGATACTGATAGTGTATCCATACGATGAGTTGTTTCATCTCCTCGATCGCTTTATCCTGTTTCTTTGAAATGATAGTGGACATCATTGGAACAGGACTTTTCAATTGTTCCATTATTTTATCTCTATTCTTAGGAATCGTGGCAATGGAGGAGCGGCTCATGTTGTACTTGTGTTGTGTCATGTTGTATAATCTCCACCCATGGTTGCTTATTCTCTTCCACTTCCCCTCAGCTGAGCAAGTTAACCTGCGATAGCTTGCGCTATCAGAAATTCTGCGCTTTAAAAAGTATACCTTTCCGAACAATTTTGTCTTGATTGGAGCATTTAGTTTTTTATCACAGTCGGTACTCAATGTAATTCGCGCTTCTCTATGGCTCATCAGTAGTTAGTTACTTCATCACTCTTTCTATAAAGTAAAATTTATTTTTAAACGCGTCTCCCTAAGGATAATATGATTAAAATTCATCACGGGAACGAGGGGTAGTCCCATTTCACCAGTTCCTGGACACCGCCCAGCCAGCTGCAACGGCCAAATAACTTATCCAGTGCCACCAAATTTGAAATACCGGCAAACGTTTGAATTTTTCAATTGGACATGTATGTACGTATCTACGAAAGTTCGTAAGTCGGATGTTCGTTAGTTGAGGACTTACTGTATAGGAAAAAGGAGGAGAGGGACATATTTTGCCACATAAAATGGGGAGAACCATTAGACTAAGGAAGAAATGCCCAATGCAAGAATGATATTTTTGGAATTTAAGCGCCGTCTAACCAACAAAAACACTACATAGAGACTTATGTCTACAAAAAGATAAACGCAATATTTTAGAAAATTGTATTAAGTCACAAGAGACAGGGGTGGAGAACAAAACAAAATTCAGTAGCTCAAGTATGCAATACACCCAATTAATAATCCTCCTTGTCAGCTCTTTAACAATAAGGACAGCATCCATTCCATAAAACGAAATCCAACAATGAGGCCATACTAACCTCAATTACATCCTCCACAGTTTCTTCAGCTTCACTATGCTCAGCACTGAGCTTGGCAGCCTTGAAGTATGCATAACGCAGCATGTACTCATTGCGACTGGAGTTCCATATGGAGCGTGGAACTTCCACTAAAGCATATCCAAGTAGAAGAACTAGCAGGGTCAGACCCCAGGTGTTACTAGCTGAAGAAGCAATTGCTTTCAACTTCTGGCTGTAAAAACAAACAAATCATGACAGCGACTTCATTTAAACCTTCATTAAAAATTTAATCAAGCTTTTGCCTACAACTAATTAAAAAGAATATTCAATCAATGTCCATTCCATTGAGTACCAAGAGAAGTCCATTGCAAGGAAAGAATATGATAATGGCTGCACAAAAAGGGTCAAACAAGACATTTCACAGCATATTTTTTGTTTCCACAGCATAAGATAACAAACAGACATCATTTTTAGTGACCATTTTAGTAGTGATGGGTCAAATCCACAATTTATCAAATCTGAATCCAGCTTTCCCTGAATTGAATTTCTCAGTTCCTTCTTATAACCTATACATCAGTAAAAAATAACAGGTTTCAAAACAAATTCAAATCCATTTATTCATCTTCTAGGAAATTTATGAACCCAAGAGTTTTGCTTAGTTTTCCTTAAATCTAATTATTTAGATTTAGCTTTAAAATCTAATTACATACCTTAAAAAATCAATAAAATTGAACAGAAATTTGATTCACAACAGTCTATTACTTCCTCAGTTAGGAATATAGAAAGATAGTTAAGTGGACACTACTGACTTCATTACATAATCTTGTTTTTTTTAGTTATTTTCCAATGAGGTGTTTCAAAACCTTTCCATATACTTTTTTTTACAAATTGCTAGCTATTACTCTTTTTCTGACAAAATTTCAAATTTTTATGCGCATTACCTCAGGTTGTCAGTGGCTTTGGAGAAGCTACCACGGGATACAGGACCAGAATTTAGCACAAAATCTCAACCTCTGACTCCAGTTATTGTCGATCTAATATTCGTATTTCAAGTTATGAACTTTTTGTGATGAGGAGACAACTACCTCTCTTTCTTTTCAACATTTAGCCTCTTGAATATGTATTTCTTATCTCAGAGCATTTAAATTTTAACCACATTTATATTTAATGGGTCTTTAGAACCTAATAACGCCTTAATCAATTCTTAAAAAGGAAACCAGCTAAATTTTCCTTACATTTGTGATACTAACCATGGAATGATGAAACAACAAAAACAATTTTGAGAAAATTTCAGGGCATAATAAAAGTGATGTTTTACAATGTGTTCTATACTGGGTGTATATTTTCCTGCAGCTCAAAACTTCAGTTTTCAAGAACAAAAAGAAATATTTTCATCCATTGGTTAAACAAATAATAAAAATATAATGATCTGCAGCATGCATGCATTGGCATGAAACATGCTTCAGAGGGTTATGAAGGCGGCGCAGTGTATGCACCATGAGGTGACTTTTAAATGAAACTTGATGTGGCCAATAATTATTAAAATCTCCACAGATACGCGTATTTCATGACGTAATAAATGTTCACCCAAATAACTGCACCTAAATGCACCTACATGAAGATACAAAGGCGTCGAAGTGGTAATTTGTGGGGTGAGATTTAAAATGAATTTACAACAGACGACAAAGAGTTTACAGTAACGTAGCGCATACGGCACCCTCACAACTGGATTTGAATTTGATAGAAATGTTTTGGAAGGATTCAATCGAACCCTCCAATCTTGACCACATCACTAATGCTAACACTATAAACATCACAACTATACAATAGCATTTTTATCAACAGCGTGAAAATACAATGCATTCTATTTTGGAGAAAGGGATCTCCTGTAAGCCATATTCATCAAGAATACCAAATTGTGATAAATGTATGTGTGCAACAGAATTATGGAACATTCCAAATTAAATATGGCAGACAATTGATAGGGAATCCTGAAAATCCTTCAGGATTCCCTATCAATAATTTTCCTTAATAAAAAAACTTGATTTTCCTTCTGAAGTGAGGCAGAGGCACATGAATACTTTACCATCAACAAATAATGCATGATTATGAAGAAATAAATAAGCTAATTATAATAATTACCCATCAAGGTCCAATCCTGGTTTAACGGCCAAATAAATAAGAAGAATTCCAGCAATGAAGAGATAAGATCCATAATAGATAGCATTATCTACCAGGGCAGCTTTCAACTTCCCACTCACAGTGAAGTCACCAGCTTGTGTATACGACTGCATCACAGGCAAAATAATCCTGTAAATGAGATACAAAATGATCATAAGTAGATCTCATTACAATGGCATTGATCATGGAAACGTTCATTAATATACTCATGTAAATACTAAAATGTAACACCTCGACCTCCACAATAGTCATAAAAAAAACCAATATTATGATTCATCTGTAATAACAGTACAGATGACTGCTGAAAAACTCAAGCTAATCAGTATACACACTCAATGGGAGGTGACTTACATGGCCAGAAAAGTTATAGCTGAATTGGTGGCTTTTGTTTACATCCTACGCTCATGACAACACTGTGCACCATTCATTACTCTCTCTTCCTAATCTGTAGATTTCATCAAATAATGGCTTTTAAAATGAAATGAAAAGTGACAGAGGGAATGTTTGCATCCAGACAATGCTGCTTCATTGTATTCATGGGCCATAAATGAGGTGAAAATGAGATTTTTTTTACTTAACCCTTTCAGCGGTACTGATTTTTCAGTGGGTACCCCTCAAAGTCCGACGAGTATCTTTGGGATTTTCCATTTCTTTAGAAAAAAATTTACAAATTGCTTGTTTATTGCACTTTTTTCTTGAATTCTTCTGCAATAAAATTTTGATTCCACCTAATAAATAAATTAAAATATGTTGTTAAATTTGTAGCAACAAAACTCTGCAAGTTTAATTTTTGGCTCTAAGTGCCAATGACAATATATCGTCGTTGGCACAATGACCACATTCAGCAAATAGCGATATTTCGTTGCATGGCACTCAAAGGGTTAATATGTATAAATAATTTACAAAAAAGATTCCCTTCTCTCATTATTCTCTCCGATCACTTTTTGAACTAGGCTGGGAGGAGCAAATGGCACTCGCAACCTGATTTTTTCATATTTTATGGAGAAGGGAATGGGACTACAGACATTTTGCAATTATCATGCTGAGGGATTAATTCAATAAGATAATGAGGTATCTCACCCTTGGTGCCAGGTTGGAGAGGACAGAAAGGCTAAAACTAGCGATGTGCAAGTAACTCAAAAAAAAAAAAAAAAAAAAAAAAAATGAACACTCAACTCACTCAAGCTTCAAAAAAATGCTCTCGTCGAGTGGAGCTTAATTTTTCCAGAGATTTTTGAGTTGTGCAAAAACTGGTTTACCATTTTTGCACAAATCTAACACAAAGATTTTTTTCCCTTTCGGACTTCGGAAGAAAAGTGGGTTCATCTTACGATCGGAAGCAATATTCTCTACTTCAAATGAACTGCATGATCTAAATAGAGAGGAGCCCACTTATAACGAACTCGCTCATTACGAAGTCCCACGTTTAACGAAGTGAAAACAGTTCCCCGTCAAAAAAGGCCCTTTCGCCATGCAAAAAATCCCACTTTTAAGGAAGGCATACTGAAATGAGTCCCGCTTATAACGAAGTTTGTCAGGAGGCAAGACATCCATTACATATTAAACCTCTTCTCGGCTGTTGCAAAATATTATGGCAATACCACCTTTGTGTTAAAACCTCAAGAGCTCTATCAATATCTGATAAGTTACTCGCACGAATGCTCGTCCAGAAATCTACCCTAAGCACCTGAACTCCTCAGACTAGACACGGCAAATCCCACCCCTATCGTGCGCTGAGCAAAACCTACCTCTGTCAAGGGCCGGGCAACTCCCACCCCCTCTCGCTAGTCACCCCTTACCTTCTCTGCCGTCGGCTCCTCCCGTGCTCATCGGTTAGTCTCTGGCGGTTCGCTGCTGCGTCTAGTGCCGCGTTACACTTATTTGCGCAATCGTATGGACGGTATTGTGACATTGATCACTATGGAGAGCGATAAAATAAGAAAAGTGTCAAGTTAAAATACTAAATTAGAAATTTTTAAGGACATGGACGACAAAATAACTAAGACCAATGTTGCAAAAAAGTACGATATTTCACTTAATACTTTGTCAACAATACTAAAAAATCGGGAGAAAATTGAAAAATCTAGGGAGCGTGTGACTTTTGGAGTTAATCGCAAAAAAATCTGCCGCTCTAAATATACGAATATTGAGGATGCTGTATTGACGGCCGAGGGGAAGGTTTCCGGCCTCATTTTCACTCTACCTGTGTTTACGTGTCACTCAACTACGGGTTAACTATGAAAGATATTGACTTCGGTCTTTCTTTGTTTGGTTTGAAAGATATCATTCCAAAATACGATGCGAAAGAAAAATTTTTCTCCCACTGGATAAGTAAGGAAACTTACCTGAACTTTGGCTAACAAAAACTCACTTCTTAGCCAGAAATTTGAAAATCGAAGATGGTCAACCTCTGGCGGCAACTTTCTTCTATACGATACGTAAAGAACATCCATCATTACTTGTTTTTGAGGTCGCAATCGTTACAACGGTGGACCCTTGCTCGCTAAAAATCTAACTACTTTCCGACACTGTGGAGGCGAATCGTGTCGTGACGAATTTATTTCCCCCCTGAAGAACTCCTTCCACTGCCTCTCAAGCAACGTTGAGTCACCCTTCTTTTCCAATTCTAGTATAATGTTTCAACCTGCTCCCCCTCTTCTTCAGCGAATGTAAGATGACCCCAACCTCCTCCCCCAAAAACGTTTTACGTAATACTTGGTTGGCCACTTGGAAGTCCGACTCCAGTGATCTAGGGAGTAGATAACAAAAGTGTCAGGCAAGGCCTCCCGTTTTGTGTTTCACTCCCCTCCCGTATCATGTTCCACTCCCCTTCAGTCAAACATCTTCCCTTCTTCCCCTCCTTCACCTCTCGGAATCCTTTACTCTCCCTCGGAATCCCCCCCTTCTCCTCTCGGAATTGAATCGCACACTATTGATTATTTCTGAAATACAAATGTAATATTGCATAGTAAGAAATACATTCCTTTGAGTGCGACCCTTATAAAATATGACTAAAGATTTTACCCCATCACTATATTCTATGAATAGGACCGATCGTTGCATTACTAGGTTGAAATATACCGCGTAAAGAAAAAATGCATCTACTGTGTGGGTTATAAAATATCCCGGAGAGTATTCATTAAAAAAGGCGGTAGAATAAAATTCCCAGCAGTAATCTTCTTAAACTGCCATATCCATTTCCCTACACTTTATTCACTTGCTTTAATTAATTTTCAACTACTTATTAACCGGTAGATTAACTATGACGAACACATTAAATCAATCACATAAGTTATCTGATAACCGTATTTCTTCTGTTGCCACCGGTCCGACAAATTTCTAGCTTTGCAATGCCTATCGGAAAAGTAAGGATATTATTTTTAGCCAAGCCTTAGAATTGACTAGAAACGCCCCGCGTAATTCCGTGAAACGTAGATTAAAATCTGGCAGTTTTCAATCCTAGGGACGGCACTCCGCTCACCTCGCCCAGGCAAAACTCATCCGAGAGTCGAACGTCCAGCGAGACGAAATTTGACACCGGGTTTGTCTTCTGCCGAGTTCCCCAACTTCCACTTCCCCTCCATTCGCTTGCCGACTGCCTTCTTCCACGCCGAAGACCTTCCCATTCCACCCAGGTTCCGGAGGGGGGACGCCAGTCGAGGAAATTCTGAAGATGTCTTTATGGAGCTGACGGTAGTCGCACATCGGCGGCTAGCCTTGATGCTGATGATTAAAATACGATGCGTGGTTTATATAATCGTAAATGATAGTCCCCATGGAAATTGATACCCTTCAGGAAACATACTCTTTCCTTTCCTGAAAATTTCGTCATGTAAATAGGTGAATTTCATGAATGTACGAATACAAGACGACAAAATAACTCCTCCTCCATTTACTATTTTTACTGCGCGATAGATAGTTGACGTAGTACGTTCATTTCAGCGTCTCTGGTAAAAATTCTTTAGAAGTTGGCAAAGGTGACAGACTCTGAAATGGAGAAACCAAGTTTTTTCAGTCGATTCGGATGGTAGACTTTTTCCTAAATGCTTCCGCCTATACACTACTTTTCCATTCCTTTGCGAGTTTATAAAATAATAGCCGCGATATTACAGCAGTTTGCTGGGTTCTAAGTTCAATTTTAAGTTCACAAGAGGGGGATCGGGTTAGTGTGGTGGTTAGAGTATTCGCCTACCACACGGGCGGCCAGGGTTCAAATCCCTGCAGTGGCGGATGTTTTTCAGAGGAACCCGTTCCCTACTTGAGTGTCTTGTGGAGGGCACTTCAAGTGGAGTACTCCGTCTGTCGGATGAGACGTTAAGCCGTGGTCCCCTTGGCGCCTTTCCTTAAGAGCAGGCTAATGCCGACGCCGGGTTTCTATCCACCCTTCCTCCCTTACCTATCCCCTATGGCGCAAATGACCTTAGCCGTCGGTCGCCTCCCCAAATATCCAATCCAATCCAAGTTCACAAGAGCTGGCCCACATATAACGAAGTTCGGATATAACGAAGTAAACTGCCGGCCCCCTCAACTTCGTTATAACGGGCTCTACTGTATTTGCACTCTGCAGGGTAGGTATGCACGGAGTAATATTCTGTTCGAGTGAAAGGTCCGTCAAAATTATCTCATCTCAAAATTATCTCATTTCAAAAAATGTTGGTATTAATGATTACAATTTACCTGAATTGAATTATTAGGATCAGCACCATTGTAGAATAAACTTCAACAAATGTGCAAAATTCCAGAGAGGAAAAATCATCTGCATTGACCGGGATTCGAACTCGAACCCCTCGATATCCGGCCGAGTGCTTTATCCAATAATGCTACCATGATATCCTAAAATCAGGTGAACCAAATAAGCAAATCGATGCGATATTCCTTGATTTCAAGAAGGCATTCTACAAGGTTCCTCACAAAAATACTCACTTATAAATTGTATTCATGCGGAGTTAATAAAAAATAATGAACAGGATAAGGGACTTTCTCAGCGATCGAAAAAACAAAAAGTAGTTATTGACAGTTTTAGCTCTGATATGGTCGAAGTCACATCCGGCGTTCCTCAAGGAAGTGTGATTGGCCATCTTTTATTCATTATTTATATGAAAACCTAAGTTCTCTAATTAGCAGTAAATTAAGATTATTTGCAGATGATACAGTTATCTACCATGAAATAAGCGAAGACACTGACTTTGAAGCTCTGTCATCGGACCTTAACAACGTTCATTCGTGTTGCCAGGAGTGGGGGTGGGAATTAAATACCAGTAAATGCATCACAGTTCACTTCCTGCAAAAGTCATCAAACAAATGCAATACTTATACTGTGGGTGGAGCAGACATAAAGCCATAAGATACAGTCAAATGTCTTGGAATTACCATAACTTCTGATATATCGTGGGGAACACACATACAAAACATATGTTGCACAGCATTAAAGAAACTAGGCTTTGTTAAGCATATAATAAGAAGGTCCTCGGATGAAAAAGTGAAAGAGAGATGCTACTTTGCTCTGGTTAGGCCACACCTTGAATATGCCGCGAGCATTTGGGACCCTGGCCATAAAGATATAACCGAAATAATTAATAAAATACAAAGGAAAGCAGTGCGCTTCGTTAAAAACTGCTATGAGTGTACATTTAGTGTTCACAACTACTAGAGGGATTAAGGTGTGAGCCCCTAGAGACTCGGAGGCTGCACGCTAGGCTTGGGTTGCTTGAGAAATTCAGAACTGATGTTTTTCAGAGTGACACAGAATATTATTATGACTCCTCACTTCATCACTAGGTCTGACAGATGCTATAAAATAAGAGAGATACTCTGCTGAACAGATAAGTACAAAAACTAATTTTTTCCGCACACAATAAGCGACCACAATAAAAACTGAGCTCCTCAAAATAAACTCCCACAGTACATGTCACAATTTCACCTCCAAAAATTTTACATCTTTACACAGCTGGTGACCCACCACCCCCTGCCACATGCCCATGCAGTGGCTCGCGGGGTATTATGTACATGTACCAAGGCGTCCTCTTCCTCAGTAGATTTTTGTGATCGTTATGGGCGAATAATTTTTCCTCTGTGGAATTTCGCACAATTGCACATTGCAAGTGACTTCGTAAAGTATAATCCGTGGTCCCGGGTGACTCAAAATCAAACTTCAACAATGTCGGCACAATGGATTCAGAGCAATGTTACCATCACATTTTAGTTTATCACCAATAACATAGATCACTTCTGTAGTGATCACACGCTAATGATTACATTTAACCTAAATTTAATTGTGAAAAGTATGATCACCGCCTGGCTTGTTTCCTTCGTATTTTTGTCGCCGCAAAAAATAACCCATGTGGAAGGCTGTGACTTAGTCATGGAGGAGCTGAAGTCAAACTACTAGTGCTCTGAAAGATAAGTGTTGTCGGCATCATGAGTTTGCTACGTGATGATCCTCACGCCACACAGGTACAGGTAAGCTGAGACAATGAGGAGCATCCATCAGTGGCTCTGTTCTGACATGCTTAAAATGTGATATGCAGCCTTTTATAATACATTGCTAGTACCCAGGTTGACTCATAATTCTGAGCTGGACCCATGGTCATTTAATCTTCAAACTCCATCAATACTGACAATAATATCGAATCAAACAACCCTGGCTTGACCAACCACACACTATTCTAACAAATCACTGTTTGCACACAACTGCATGTATTTGTCGCGGTGACAGACATTCTGAGAAAATGCAAATATGTCCATGGCCTTACAGTAGTAATTTGCCTAAATAATATCATAAAAAGGAGGGATAAACCACAAAAAAGTGTTACTGTCTTTGTAAATGTGCTATTTTTATTGAAAAAGCATTGTGGTGCCAGAGATCTTGAAATGCAGCAGGTAATGGTGGCTGAGGTGTATCTATTGCCAGAAAAATATATGGATTGCATTTTTACTCATAGTTTGATAGAAATCACCAGCTGCAAGCTAATATTCGAGTATCTGAGTTGTGGGAAATACTTCTTAAGTACTTGTGCCATGTGGAATTATTAGCATAACTGGCATATAGTTTGTTTAATAAATTTTTAAGGGCAAAGTAAATGGAAAATGAGAACTATTGTGGTCAGTTGCTGTACCTGAGGCTTTAGAGAATACAGCTGTACAAGTTTCTACTTACAATGAACTGAAGCTATTCTAACATAAGGCCTCTAACGTCACGGAAAACTTGTCATGTGGAGAGGAAGTAGATGATGCCTCAGACAGTGAATGGAAAATGCAGAGCAGTAGCAGTGAGCATTTTTCTCACAAGAGATCTGCACTTGACAAATTCTGCTCCCCTATAAATGTAATAGAGGACAATATCCCATGGCAAAAAAATCAAATCTATGAGAGACATATTCATCTATGCAATTTAGTTCAACAAAATATGTTCAGAAGAGGTCCGTGGGACATGCAATGGTGGGAAGAATTCTCATCACTGACAATCGCTCTACAAGCTGTAATAAGATGACCAAATTCTAGTGATGCAGCAAAGAGTATGATTGAGTAGTTGACAGATAAAATAAAGATGCTAAAAATTTATATTTTTCTGCCATATCAAAGTCTTGGAGGAAATCTTATAAAGGAGTAAAATTCTCATGAAATCCAAAGGAGTACAAATACAAGATGAGACAGTGAATATGTTTTAAGAATTTCCCTATCTTTATGGTGCCTAAGAATAGCTATTAGAACATCACATATGCCAGGCATTTCTGAGAACACCCAATATATTCTTCTAAATGCAAGTGCAAAACCAAACTGCAAATAAATTCCATTTACAAAGATGCACCAACACCATATCAAAATTGCTACCACATTAAAAAATTTTTTATCACATGAAGCTGACTTTGGGAACAGAGCCCAGTGCAACTATATCAGAGGACAAGATGCAACATACCAGGATAACAGTAGCCATCACAACTTCATCAGATGCACATAAAAGATATAAGATTTTCATGAATATAGGTACTCCAAGAAACAAACAATGTTATACACTGCTGCATTCTCGACTAAGGGAACACTTTTTACAAGAGGATGCTACCCTTCTCTTTGAAAAAATTATTAACAAAATAAAGAGATTCTGAGGCACAGGTAACGTAAGATTTATAGAATATACAAATATTAAGTACAAGATGAAATGAACAATATATTACATAAACCACATCAACAACCTATTTATCATTCAAGTAGATTCACAGCTTCAATGCAAGTAACTGTAGTTCATTTAAGTCAATTAAGAGACATTTCATCTGAGATCCCATAACATATATCCCCTCAAGTCATACAATACATGGCGTCAAGATGTTTTTTTTCAGATATTTGTCCAAAAATCACCACTGCATTTTGAAGGTTGTTCCTTGCAAACTGAGCTCCTTCTATTTCAAAAAGAGTAAAATCTATCTAAGTCTCCATGAAAATTGACAGAATCTTAGGGTCTAATTACAGTTAAGTGTTTCGCACTTGAGCTTCAAATAGAATATGCAAGATGGAATAATTCAAATCATTCATGTGGCAATCAAATATAACTTTTCAAATGCAAAGATTTCATATATCCCTTATGGCTGCAGTTGTGATGGTTGCATGTCATCCACCTCTAGATGGAGAGCGTTAGTGTAAAAATGAGATTAGGGGAAAACAGAGAGGTTCTGAATGAATGTGATTCTGGTAAGAGAATATTTTACCATGCAACATGAATAGCTAGGCTGACGTATAATGAGATGCATCTGAGAAAGTAGTCGTACCATTTAAGAACAATCATGTGAATGATAATGGTGAAAATGAGGTGTGTGTACTTGGAAAGAGGATTGTTGCATCCAAAAAGAGGAGAAAGTGGAATAAAATTCATAAGTATTCATTGCAAAGAGGAGATAGTAAAAGGAAGTTTGATTACACCTTTTGTGATGAGAGATTGAGATATGTAGTAAGTAGTACACAGAAGAGTGACAAGGGGTGCCTTATTTTTATCGGACCACTAATATTTGGTGGCCTCTAGAGAGGATTTGGTAAGAAAGAAGTTTATGAATAAAGGTGACAGATCTTTTCATCCAACTTTGGCTCATTCTTGGCAGTAATGAGTTACACAACTGCTTCGTCATATAATAAATACTTCACGATCTGTGATATATTCATCAGCATGATGCCACTCGGGCATTAGGGGGACACATGGTTTCATATCACGAGGCATTCAATGCATGAAACTCATAATTTTTTCACATCACTAATGAAGCTGACGAGATTAAGAAAGTACATCAGGATTTTGTGAGTCATTTTTCCTTGGTCACCATCCCATTTCCAATTAACTTACATGCAGGATACAAAAGGTTTTACGAATGAGGCATAAGTGCACAATTTATCATGCCAATTTCAACATTTATTACGCATTAAATATTAGTATCCACATTACAAATAATGCTTAACTTTACTTTTGTAATTTTCTACAATTATTTTTTTACTACAGCACGTTTCACAACTAAGCTGCACTGTCAGGTACAATTGTTTTGTACTTGTTGAGTAAAGCTGTGAATTGCATCATACTAATTAAATAATTGTAGATAAGTATTATATTCTTATTAATATGGATAATAATATAGGATTCTTATACGAAGTGACGCCGATGTCATCAAGTTTTACACAAAACATAAATGAAACCCATGAATGCAAGATTGGCTTTGGTGAATGGTTTTCCAGTGGATGACTTCTCAATTCCTGCTACTAGTTTTTTTCAGATAAGCCTTACTTGGGGCATCCCATTACATCTACATACTAGTTTACCCTAGAACGGATAAAGAAGTCTTCAGTAGGTACAAAAATCTTTCTTCCCACAGCAACAATTTGTGACTTCAACAAATACAGAACATGACAATGAGATATCACATAAGCATTCATTTCAATATTTATCCTTTCCCTCTTCCAATTCCTTTTCCCTCCCTACTTTACAAAGGACGTTCCAAAGTGCACATCTTAACGTTCATCCCACTACTATGAAGTATGTCCTGTGGTGCATCCCCTACTTTACAATCTTAGATAGCTAATTGGGTAACATTAACCCCTATGGGTTTAAAACAATTTGGTAGAAAATATAATGAGGCAGCCACATTATAAAGGTTATCAATAGGCTGTAATCCATCTTCCATTAAAATGTAGAATAAGCTTTGAGGTATTTAATCTAAACAACAATCCTGACCCATCTCAAATGAAGATTACTTTCTAGCAAAGGAGAGAGGACCCATTACATTACCATGTCAGACATTGTGATGTCCAATACACGACTCTCCATAGATTTGGAAATACTCCCTCTGGAACACTTCCCCAAGGCTGCTCACAAGTGTGGTTAATGGGAGGTGTAATGTTGCTATCAATCACGCCACCACTTGGAATGAGGCTATCCAAAAGACTGGCATTCCCATCTATTGTTTCATGAATACACTGCCGAAATACAGTCTGAAAGACATATTCAATAATTGATTAAGACAAGCCACAAAAATGGCTACTTACACCTTAATTTCAATGAGTAAAATAGGTTTAAAATGAGTGAGTCGCTCCAAACCTATGATATTAACACATATGTAAAGAGTAAACGATCGGTACTTCAGGGGTGCATAAGAAAGGCTCAGAAATGACTGAAGCGTAGCAAGCATATTTCATTACTGCGATGGTCTGTTTGGGACCAACTGATGGTCTGTTTGGGTTATAAACCAAGGGGGTATGCAATGAAAAAGAGAGGCTTGGCACTGCTGGTCCATGTAATAGGGAGTGTGATGTCCAAAAGCTGGAAGACATTTAAAAGGTAACAACAAAGGCATTGAGGCACGGCCCTCCAAATTACATCGGACTTCAGGGCCAATGCCCCATAAGAACATTTTCGGAAAACTATAACCCATAATTTTGCCCACTGGTAACTCATTCAGAAAGTAATTCGTAAAATAGGTATCCAGACTACCCAAATGCATTTCTACCGAGAGAAATAGTTTATGTCTTAAATTAGTTGCCTTTGAGCATCTATCTTATTCCCTCGTCATCACTTTCGTGTATCTCAATTAAGTCACTGGGACACTTTTTTTATCTTTGATATGAAATTCAAAGGTTAAGGTCGCATCGAAGAGATGCACAAAAACATGTAGTTTTTAAACAATAGCGCTGTAGTTTCATTGATAAATGTGGATATACTTACCGATGCAACATCAAGAGGCAGCACAAATATGATTAAAAAGGAGAAGTACCAAGCAATCAACACTGAAATTGTCACTATCACATGATGTTTGAACCAATTTCCGTACTTATATAACAAACTGGCGGCTAAAATAAAAGTCACGATAACCTCCGTCAGCAATGGCCCAAGAGACATCCTGACAAGGTGATATTTATTTCCTCTCTAGAGCAAATTACACATTGGCACTTTGAAAAGACGCATGGCGAATTTCTTCAGCTTTCACCTTCCTTTGTGCTTCCCGTTGCATTTGCTCCAATTTTCTTAAGGTAATAGGCTTCAACGGAATCAACATCGGCTTGCTTAATATGAAATGTGGAAAATCTTGGTACTGTAATATTCCTCGAGGAACAGGTAAGTACTCCCGGTTTACGTCGCTTCCATCTGACATTGTTAAAACTGCACAGTACCCATTGAATGGTTTTCCATTCCTAATCGCCTACGCGTCAAATATACATATTTTATCTAAATCGTGAAGTGCACATATTTCACTCCAGTATTACCGTTACATAATAATCCATTAAACATGTACCATTTTCTCGGTTCTTACTTGGATCGCAATACTACTTCAAAAACCTGTTTATTTTTTTAATTTGAGCATTCAACATATGATTAAAACTGAATAAAAATTTGACAACCTGACGTAACTCCTCTACAACCTTCGTATTGATCTGTAAATTTGTAATTTCTTAAGTCAATTGTTTTTCAAAATTTGACGAACATGGAATGATAGGAACTGATGAACAAGGCAACAAGGCTTTGACTGGGATAGAGATTTGTGAAAATGCCACCGTGGAGCTACCGTGCACTTGGCCTGTTTACATACCACTCATCGCGCAAAGATTAGTGACGGTAATTGTTTGCAAGTGTTGTATCGCCGTTTTTCCTAATATAATTATTATGTCTCTCATCGAATAATTTACAGTGAGCTCTACCAGCCATGGATGAAAAGGTAAGATCGTGGCTTCATGCTACCGATATTTGAGCTGTCACACAATGGCGCAGTGATCACCGAAAATCGCAAGATCGAAGTGCACGCAATCGAATCAATCGAATTCTCAAATCAACTGCGTCGTCTGCCCTTGCCGTCTGCTACTGCGTTCCAGTGTACGTGATTTGATAAGATAGCGGAGTACATCCCCAATTTACGGAATTGTGATCGCATATCATGGGCCGACGTAAGAGCAAGCGTAAACCACCTCCGAAAAGGAAAGCCATTGAGCCTTTAGACACCCAGTTCAATTGTCCGTTTTGCAACCATGAAAAATCGTGTGAAGTAAAAATGTAAGTAGTCACAAACTAGGGACTTTGCTATCTGTTATCGAAACGTTTCCAAGGTTGGGTTGTAGATTAATTGATTTTTCGTGTCTTTAGGGATAAGTGCCGCAACACGGCAAGAATAACTTGCAGAGTGTGCTTGGAAGATTTTCAAACTACTATTAACTTCTTAAGCGAACCGGTAGATGTTTACAACGATTGGATTGATGCGTGCGAAAATGCCAATTGATAACTGAATGATGCATTTCCTTCTGCTTGTCTCATCGACAAGCATTCTTTTGTTGAAATAATATTTGTTGTTAATGCATTTGAGTCTGTTTATTATTAAAAATATTTGTTGTGTTGCAGAAATTGTTTATTAATGCCCTCCAATAATGGAGACCACCCAGTAAGTAGTCATTTGTCCAACTGGAATTATGCACACACGGAAGTGAATATTAATTTATCTACTTTTCGCATAAACAGAAATGGAGCCATAAGATAAGCAGGTCCAAAAGCCGCTGGAGAAAACAGTATTTTCAGGGTCGTCAACACACAAGCTGTTTCTTGAGCTGCGAGGCACATTCTCTGAGCTTTGGTGGTTTTGCGTCTTCAGATATATCACTCAATATTTTCCTCAAAGATGATAGAGTTTCTTCATTCTTGAGACATTTCGGAGTTGACACATACGTGGAGATTAGTGTGCCAAATGCCACAACCGCTCGAAACTGAGCTTCAGACTCTTTCAATCTAGATATAACTTCAATTGACACTTCCAATAGCTTCTCACGCTGTTCTGTGAACTCCACTGTGCCTCCCAATTGTCCAGAGAATGACACAGATAAATTAAGTAGAAGAGTTGACAAGGCAACCTGAAAGAAAATGGTCAGACCATTAGCATTCGCCAAATGAAAACTTAGTGGAGTGTTTTTTACGTAATTTGTTCTAAAGTGGACATGTTTTGTTAGTTTAGTCATCATCATCTTCCAAAGTTTTGCTGATAGAAATGAATGACAAAAAAACTGAATGAGTAATTTTAGGGTAGATGAAAAAGGTAAAATGATACAAAAATGATATTTTAAAAATTGATCATTTTGAGATAATTTTTATAAGGGATAAGTATTATCACCGTCATAGTCTACTTCTGCCCAAGGACTGGGTATTTTCTTGACCCACTATCAGACATCCTGACCAATTGCCAGAGGAGAATAAAATTTTAGTCTTTTAAAAGGTGCAGTATATTCTTCTTGACTCACAAACACTACTCTCCAGACCTGCTAAAGATTGGGAGACCTCTAAGATTAACTACACTGGATGATTATGTACGATTTTAACAACAAAATTGGAAATATTTTCCTGAGCTTTTCCAGCTGCATGGGATGAGTGACAATCTTTAAACATATCTCTTGCAGGGTATGTCAAGAGTTATCTTCTATTACAAGAATGTGACAAAACAGCATACTGCAATGCTACAGAATAATGACATGGTTAAAGAAGTAATGAAATAACTTATTAAATCACCCAGGGGTACTTTCCGTAAAAGCACATGTTTAAATAAATTTAATCATTCTCAAGGTGAAATAGAAGAGCACAGCATGCTTTTGATGAGGGAGGTGAAAGACATGGAAAGAGAAAGTGGTAGGGGGAGCATTTGCCAGCTTGATAAGATATATATCACAGAAGGCAGAAATAAGCTTGAAGAAATGTTTCACAAATGCTGTTATTCCAAGAAATTCCACCACCATGCAAAAAAAA
Organism: Ceriagrion tenellum; assembly: GCA_963169105.1. NCBI lineage: Eukaryota > Metazoa > Arthropoda > Insecta > Odonata > Coenagrionidae > Ceriagrion > Ceriagrion tenellum. The sequence goes on from OY720632.1 coordinate 21,457,143, forward strand.
CATCAGCACTTAATTCAATGGTTCACGATTTTTACCAGGATTTATGACTAATAATTAATTTAGTTGATAGTTTGCTTAATGTTTGTTAATTTTAAACTGAATAAGATCAAATGGGCTGCACACCAAATTGGGTGTAATGACAACTAAGTTTATAAATCCCTTGCAGCAAAAAAAGTCATGACCTTGACCCATTCCACCAGGATTTATCACCCTAATGCTGATGTTAATTTTCCTCTGGCAACATGAGTAATTTTCTAAAAACCAACCTAAAGCTTTTCATTTTTTCATTGCAAGCATTTCCATCTTAAGTTTTACCGCAGTGGTTCTCAGCTCTGGATGTGCATATCCTCAAAGGTTCAGTGGTTGCATGAAAAAGTTCCATTTCAGGAGAGTATGGTCAGCATGCTAGCTTATTTTGCTAAACCAAGCTATTATGAGTAAAATACAATAAAATGAACAGCCAAATGGTAGGAATGATAAATGTGAGGAACTCACTGACTTCAGCATTTTTGAAAGCTGTGGTTTGTTGACACACCCCAACCAGGAGCGGTGGTTATACCCCAGCAGAACCCTGAAAGACCATTTCCTGTCCCTGCTTTGTGACACATCAATAGTATTGAACTGTATAGCACCTTAATAGGTCTCACAGAAACAAATGTCAAATGACTTTAATCTCTCCTCTGTAAAAGTTAGCATGTTTTTAGAAAATCAGACAGCTTCATTTAATCTAAAAAAGGGTAATGGTTTACTTTTCCAGTGACAACCCTAATTGATTGAATTGTACTTGAATGCAAATAAAGAAGTACAGTCACAAGAGGTCACCTGGGCCTACATTCCCCTGGAGCACAACCCTGCTGACAAGCCCTTCCTGGCCATACCTCTGCAATGTGCGTGCCCCAGCCTTTACGAGGGTGGTTTGATAAGTAATGAGCCTACCAATGAAAGCATTGTTTTTTCTTATATTTATTGTTTTATTTTTCAACATAGACCTCTTCTAGGGCGATACACTTTTCCTCATGGGTTTCCAACTTCTTCAAGCCCTCATAAAAATATGATTTCGGGGAACTCTGCAAAATACTCATCTGTGGCCGCTATGATCTCCTCATCTGAGGTGAAGCGCTTGCCCCAGAGCCAAGTCTTCATGTTTGGGAACGAAAAGAAGTCACACGGTGCCAGGTCTGGAGTATACAGAGCATGTGGCAGTACCTCGTGGCCCAATTCAACCAATTTGGCCAAGGTGATTCTGGATGAATGGGCCAGAGCGTAGTCGTGGTGAAAGAGGACTTTTCTGTAGGTGAAATGGGGCCATTTTTTCTTCAATTCTACGTTGAATTGGGTCAATAAATCACTGTAATACCGTTCTGTGATCGTTCTTCCCTTCACCAAGTAGTTGATGCGGATCACACCTTGAGAATCCCAAAAAAAAAATAGTCGCCATGACCTTCCTGGCCGATGGAACCATTTTTGCCTTCTTCAGAGCACTTTCGCAGGAAGAAGTCCACTGCTTCGACTGATGTTTGGATTCTGGTGTGTAGTGGTGGATCCATGTTTCATCCACGGTTACGTAACACATGAAGTCCCTCGGATTGTACTTCAACAGGACCACACACTCCTTGGAAGTGGTCACGCGCTTTCGCTTGTTGCCCGCAGTTAGCAAACGCGGTACCCACCTCATGACAGCATTCTCGTGCCCAAATGTTCATACACGATATTTTGCACACGTTCCAATGACAAGCCACATGTCCCACCTATCTCCCTAAACTTCAATATATGGTTGTTCGCAACATCTCACGGACTTTGTTGATGATTTCCACTGTGGTGACCTCATTTGGGTGTCCTGAACAAGTCTCATCAAACACGGATGTTCGGCCATTTTTTAACTCGTTATACCATCGCTTAATGGTGGCAATTGAAGGAGAGGCATCACCATACATGGTACTTAACTCGATTTTAATTTCCTCATGCCTCTTCCTTTTCAACAAAAGAAAGCGAATCAGCAACCGATATTGTTCTTTTTCCATTTTCCAAAAATAAAACAAACTTGTCCACTTCAAACAGCTGCCTCACAGCAACTACTTGACGGAATTGGTTGAAATTGTGATCATGGGAGTTTCCAAGATGGCCAATGTAAACAACAACAAGAGTAGGATGCATTGTTGACAGATCACTTCAAGGCTCATTAATTATCATACCACCCTCGTATAGTGTGTTGCACATAAATTGCACAGGGCAGTGCAAGATGATCAGTCGCTGGTTGAGTTCCAGAAGAATGGAAGCCCTGCAGCAGGTCGATTCTAGTTTTTTTTTGTAGTGCCAACTTGAATTTCGAGTTGCTCGCACATCCATCATTATAATGTACATTTTATTCCAAAAGCCATCCAGTTAACAATATGTTGTGCCAAAATAAGGAGGCTGAGATCATTTTTTTAAGCTATTTAAACTTACTTATAAAATGGAGTAGCAAATCAACTCGCATGATTTTGTTAAAACAAAGGTATTACCATTGAAGTGAAGCTTCTCTGACAACTTAAAACAAAGTAATCCTTGTCAGAAACTGAGATGATAAAGTCAATCGAAACTGCTGGCTATTACTGTCCCATCATCACAAAATGATTTCTCATTGCATACACTGTATCCACTACTATGCACCAAACTGATTTAGGGTGATCTGAGTGCACATAATATGAGCACACCCATGGAAAGAGAATACTTTTCACCTGCAGTTTGCATAAATGGTTTGCTAATTTCAAGGCTACACAAGATGGAGCTCAAGTAAGTCAGGGGATCAGTGTGTTTGCATGGTTCGAGGTTTTGTCTAACAAGGTGATAAATACCTTGCCTGAGAAATACCACATGCAAATGGTTTAAGATAGCACCATAGAATCATGTACTCACTTGGACAGGAGCAGATCTTAGTAAAGGTTGCACTCCATTGCTGTCCTCCAAATCATTCATTCCTATTGAATCCGGAGAAAGAGCAAGTAATGAAGATAATAGGAAGGACCAGTGGTCAATGGCTAACTTCTCACCATAAACATGAGAAAACATGTTCACAGCAAGACGCAAAGCAAATGTTAGAAGAGGTGCAGAAGTAGCAGGAGATATATCCAAAGCCTTTTGGAGCACACAGATGACGAATTCCCCATCTTCAGGGGGGTCAAGGAGGGCCTTGTTGATAGACTTATTCCTCACAGCCAGGCGAGCCAAATCCAAAACAGGGTGGAGCTTATCTGAAGCAAGTATAATTGGAAGAAATTCAAGTACATATTAATAATTCACTTACACAAGAAGAGAGTACAAGGGGTATTTACAAGCAATAATAAAATACAGTGAAACTTAGCCAATCATGACTTCTGGCAGCCTGGGCTTAAATTTGTAGGTGATACCCAAATCTGCCCCAAGCTTCACTAGCTATTGTAATTGATTCTCTTTCACCCAGTTGCCTTTGGCAGCTATTGTTGCATTTTTTCCAGGAAAGATCCCATCCAAATAAAAATTAACTCTACAATCTTGCACTGCGATTTTACTTCACCATGGTGATTCACTCACCTCACTTCAAAAAGTTTTTAATACTATGGAAGAATTAGCTCTGGAACACAATTGCTCAAATGCAGTTATTCCTAATGCCCACACAGCTAACCTCCAAGTTTCTAGGAGTTAAAGATTTCAACATGGCGATGGCAGAAATCATTATTCAATATGATGGAATAACTAAACAACTATGTTTGATCAAAAGTAACAGGTCCCCACATCCAGAAGTAATACATGCATGCATACTCAAGGATTTAGCACCACAGATCGCAACATTCCTAGAAACCACATTCAGGAAATCAATATTTGAAGGAAATGAACCCCAAACAGAAAAATAGCCTATGTCACACCAACACTTAAAAAAGTTAAACACATGACCCAGGAAATTACCAGCCTATTTTGTTAACATTACTTTCAAGCAAGATTCTGGAATGCATTGTTTTAAGCAATATCATAACCTTTCTGGACAATCAAAACTACCGGTACGTCTTCCAGAATGGTAGATCTGGCAAAACATAGCTTGGGCTGTTCCTTCATGACATCCTAAAATCAAGTGGACTGAAAAAGCAAGTTGATGCAATAGTTCTTCATTTCAAGAAAGCATTTGAACAAGGTTTTTCTTGTATGCACCAGTAGTATTTCATAAATTTTAGAGGGATTGGGTTGGGAGATGCTTGAGACTCAGGAGGCTACTTGCCAAGCTTCGATCACATGGGAAATTCAGAACATGTGTGTTTCAGAGCCACACAGAGAATATCATTTCAACACCATGCTACATCTCTAGGTTGGAAAGAAACCATTAAATAAGCGATACATTACCAGACGGATAGGAACAAAAATTTCCTCTTTCTATGCACAAGAAGAGACCATAATAAAAACTGAGCTCACAACTCTCCAAAATACACTTCACCACCCTTAACCTTTTCCTTTACACATTTTGTGTCCGAACACCCCCTACCACATGCCCATGCATCTGATTGCAGGGAAGTATGAAGATGAATGAAGATCTCTTTCCTTGGAATTCCTTAACTACCTAAGCACACCAAACTGGAGAGCCATCAGAAACATTTTCTGCACCACACAGTCCAAAGCAGTGTAGTGCTATGTTTTCAATTTCAATGGCTGTGCACTTTATATAACAACATCTAGTGCGACATTGCCCATTACATGATACACCAGAGGGAGGATTTTGTACACCAATCACACAGGAAATATATGTTGCCATGTGACATTCTCACTCCATTGAGAGAGAAAAGACAAACTGAGTTTGCTGTCGAAGCTGAATCAGTGATCAAAGACAGATAATCCTGAATGGTCAGAACATAGCACAGTAAATGAGTTTATGGATAAATAAATTTCAGGTTTTTCTTTTTATTACTAAATAAATTGAGAAAAAGGCCACAGGTGGCAACTGTACCAAGGTGAATCGCAACCAACACTGGCAAAGCTTGGTACACACTGGGCATACTCTGGGTAATCCTAAATCTGCATTTTCGGAAGTGGCAAGAGGTGAAATATACATACATATTATAGTAAATTTCATTGCAATAAAAATTAAAATATGAGGGGGTCCCAGAAGAAACCACAATACCTCATTTAAACCAACTGCATTTATATTTTTGTGACACAAACATTAGTCACCTTCAAAGTGCTTCCAATTGGAGTGAATGCACTATCTTTCAGGGCATCCAGCATTTTTTGTGTTGCCTCGTTTATATCTTCTTAATGTTTCCTGTTCAGATCCTTTTCATTCAGGGGTATAAGAAAAAGTTACTAGGCATCCAATCAGACAAAGGGGGCCATGTGAGCATTTGTTGCAGTGGAAGAACCAGTTGTCCAACTGCCACAAATCGAGGCATCACGCCTGTAATCTGATGCCTAACCTTTTTAAAAATACACCAAATTGTGCTCCACATCATCTCAGAAAACTCAGCTTGCTCATTAATGGCCCATCATCTAGCTCTGAACATAATTTTGCCAATTATTCAAACATTTTTCATCAATTCATGAGGTTGACGGATGCCTGGTGCCGCGAAGATCATCAATTAACATTTTCCCTCTTTTGATGACAGTAAACCACTCCTAATTTGGGTTTTAATCAAAATATCCCCTCAGTATGAGGTCTTGCACAGTTTATACAGAATTTTTCCAGAGCAGGAAGCAAAATTTCATGGTCATATGCTGTTTACCAGAATCCACCATGTCAAAAAATGCACATAACAGCTCTCACTAAAAAACTCACTGACACTGTGTACAACCTCTCCCAGCAATGCTGCTGGGAGCACTAGTTGCAAGAAGGTTCAGACTACTCCAAACCTAGCAGCAGAATTTTACACCACAAATGAGCTGTGCTCAGCAGCACAACTCCAGTTTCCTTTGGGTGTCCCCTTGCATTGACAGAAATGGCAAAATACTTCAGTAAGTAATAATTATAGCCTGAACAAATTTACAAACTGTGGACAATGCAGGCAGTGATTACGGTAGTGTCATGACAAGGCATAACTGAGAATCTAGTTAAAAAAATATACAACTTCACAAGAGAAATAACTAAAGTTGAAGAAAGCAGTACGAACATCAGCAAATAATTTGGATCCCTATCAATGCCAAAGGAAAATGGTGTAAGAATGAAAATATTTCCATTGATTTGCATGACATTTTAAGAATAAATCATCCCATTTCATAAAAGCTGCAGCTAGTATAAATTAGAGAGGGAATTACAGGCCCATCACCTGATCGAAGAAATTTTTCCTTAGCTTACATGAATACCTATGTACTCAAAAATGGTGACAGTTTATTTCAAAATCCAGTTTATAAAAAGCATGTAACTCAATCAATCATTATTCCAAAAATATTCACTCCTTCTCTAAGTTCATCCTTTCACACATGAAACATAGCACAAAGCATCCTGCTAAAACTATTTTTGATGCTCGATGCTCTGAGTGTTCCATTAATAGTAATTAATAAAACACCCAGTGCACCATAAAATTTCTTTTCAAAAATGTTCTAATGTTGATTAATAACTTCCACACTCACAGGAGGCATATAAAAACCCTAGCAATAAACTCACCAAGTGGCCACCTCAGCATGCACTTCAGAGCCTCCAAATGCTTATCAGATGTGAGTGGTGCAGCGGGGTCCAATGCAGCTATCTTCATGAGCTCTTCAAGCACTTCATTTTGAACGCTTTCATACTCGGGATTTGGACCTAGGTGACGATTAAAATCTTGGAGTTTCTCTGAGAAAGAAATTGATTATTATTATTATTTTTGCTACAACTTCTTTTGCCACCCTCTACGTCACTGAAAAGCATCAGGATTTATTGCCATCAAAATGGCCAGAGACTCGGCAGGGTTTTCTGACAATTTGTCTACCAATGTCAGATAAGGGGTTACCCTTGCATTAGGGTCTCGCACAGGAAGGAGACGGAGGGACCCAAGGAGTACCACCCACCCTTGGTATGCCCAAGTCAAGTCCATCCACTTGATCTCTTCACATTGGAGTGCACTTCACAATTATGTTAGCCTATTGGTACAAATTTCCAAATTCAACATCAGCAGCTATAATTCATCAAAAATGAATGTAGAGCTGCTAATTTATCTCGGACACCATCACAATATTTTTCTCAAGCCCGCTTAATAGAAATAAGGCATTCAAAGTTTATGACTAATATTTTGCCAAACATGGGGGGCTTATTTCCTAATGTGTGATAAATCTTTTTGGTTGCTTCTACAATAGCAAAGAGCAAAATATTTTAAGTCATATTGCTGCCATACAAGACTTAAATATCATTCACCTAATTAAGGTAAAACCAGTCAAAATTGGCAAAACCACCTCCAGATGTAAGGCATGTTACTGAGTGAGAGATAATGACATACTTACAATAACTTAGACAAAAATATGTTGAGCATTTCAGTTACATTACAAAAATGTTTCCCGTTGAAGGCAATTTATTTTATTAAACCCTTCTTATCCCACAATTGTATACTGCCATTTTTACAGTTTTTCACTTCTGAATTAAGTGTAAAAACTTTTTTCCTGAATATGTAAAAAAATGAGGTTCCTCTAGCAAGCCATCAATTATGGTGCCAGGTTCAGGCTGAACCTGGGGGAAGTTGTCGATATTCATGAAGGATAAAATATTAGGAAATCTTCCACACATTGATTTATATGTTAAAAAGTGTTTCATCCAGCTGAAGCATAATTATGCCTTTTTGTTAGACATACATAACACTTACACATACAGCATTGTTTTTTTTAAGTTTGATTAGTAGTTATTTTGGGAGGGTGATACTCAATATTTATACAGATTAAATATTTATAATTTAATTTTAAAGGAGGAATGAAAGATATTGGGAAAATCCACAATGCATCAATCTACGAGGAATTCTACTTGAAAAATACACTCATTTTATTTTTCAGAGATATAAACCACTGGGATTAGAGGACAATAATTCAATAGCATTTCACATCCATAGAGTGAAGAATCTATTGATATGAACATATGAGCAGAAAACCCTTTTGAGGAGTATCTGGAGAACTTAATATACAAAGGAAAAATATACTGGCATTAAAACATACCCCGTATGGCATTAACATTTGCCTGGTCGAATCGTACATAGGTTTTCTGAGGATAATATGATGATGAATGCACAGAAAAGGAAGCTGTTTTGGGCTCCCCAGCTGAAGGACCTACGCCTGCTGGGCCACTTCCAGGAATGTACCGATTCTCTCCTGGAATGAATGCAAGAGCCAAATTACAATGACAAAGACAGCAAAAGACCAATGGTATATACCTACCCTCTCCTTTTGAAAATGGAAAGAGACGAAGAGGGCAGACAATTTAGCACAATGGTTTCTTGCTGGTCTAATGATCAATAATATCAGTTCACAGCTAAATATAGGATCACAGACATAGCCCTGAGAATTAAACTCAAATGTTTTTGGCAAGTACGATTTTAACAAGAAACTTTTTGAGGGCTTGCAGCATTACCTTGGGGTGAAGTCAGAAATTCTCTTCATTGGGTAAATAAAACCTAGTACGGATGCTTATCAGTTCCATTAGTTATAAGTAGGTTAATTATCACATGGAAAGCAATGAGCTGGGAGAGGTAAATTTGGATAAAAAGTGTAAATAGTTCAATAGCCTTAAGGAAACCTTTGACTTCACCGTTTTTGCTCAAACAAATTTCACGTAATCAAAAGTATCAGCAATCTTTCGACCTATGTGCTCGTTAAAATAAAGGGATCATGAGACTGAACTCTGCATCATCAATATAACAATGAATAAAGTTATAGTGCCCATTTCATCATATGGCACCTTAGTAATCATCCTGTGGATAAATTATGAAGGTAAAGAAAAAGGTGAATCTTGGAAACTTAGGTGGTACTTATTTCATTAAAAACCTTAAAAAAAATATTATCAACACATTTCTATTTGTAACAACAAATTACTATCAGAGAGGCCATTTGCTGTCATCATCTTCACATTAATGCAACCAGATGTGAATTATGCAGGTGAAACAAGGAAACCTAACGCCAGAGCATATTTCCTGAAACAGCTATGGTTATTCCCCAGACATGAAAACGAGAAATTTAGTAATAGCAGGCAAAAATCATTTCTACTTTCAGAGAATATACACGTACACCTCATTATATGCTGTTAATTGGTTCACAAAGACCGATAATAGTCAATCCAACATCCCTAAAACCAGCCACGATATATATATATATACTATTTTACCTATTATGAACAAGTAATTATGTGCACTAGCATTTACATGACAGGTTTATCAGACTGCTGAGCTGACTCAAGGTCATCTCATTGGTGGATGCACTCACCCTGCGTGCCTGTGGTTCATTATTTGTTTATGCAGTGTGTTTGCTAAAACAGCATTTGCTGTATGCTGAGGAAATAAAAGCTCCAAATTGCATTCCTTGTGTTTTTCCTGAGAATTACCAACTTTAAAATCGAATTCTACCATTATAATATACAGAAGATTTACTGTCATGTTCGTTATATAAGCACTTTGTTAACGATAATTGTAAAGTTCTGTTTAAAATCAGTAAATACAGAGCAAAACAGGGAATTCCCGTCTGAGCCTTTATTTTAACAGTATGTGGCAAGTATTGTTTTGGAAAATGTCCAGAGTAACCGACTTACTCGGCAAAGGTTACATAAAAAGATAACTAATTCAAGTTAATGTTAAACCTCTATTTACTTAACTGATTACAGTTAAAGTAGACAGTAAAATAAAGTAACTGATAAAGATCACTTTATTTAGACATAATTTATACATCATATATACTTTTAGTTTTACATGATTAGTTTAACCTTTAAATGCCGAAAGTGCCAATATTGTCCTGCCGTTTGGTGCTGCTCACTGCCGAAAGTGCCAATTTTGGCCTGTTCACTTTGAAGGTTTCCTAACAATTTTGTATGCCTCCTATCAGTATAAAACTTGGTGTCAGTCATCTTGTTTAGCTTTTCCATCAAAATATGAAGGATGAAGCATACTACTACAGAGGGGACGGAATAGCAAGAATATGAATTTGGGAAACCTAGAGGGTCGGGAAAAGGGTCTGCCTGCCACCGCGCCCCAACCGCGATCTACCCTAATCCCTATCCCTCTTTGGAGGAGGATGTGCCATAAAATTTGCATGTGCAGAGGGAGATGGTATCTTATTCTGTTATGCTTTTTCTTTTGCACCCAGTCTTTGGTGTATGATTTTTCAGAAGTTGTCACTTTCTTCCGAACCTTTGGTCCATGAATTCTGACAGTGCGTTTCCAGCTCTTTTTTTCTTCGCTCTGATACTTGACAACATTTCGCCAGGTAAGTACTTCCATACCTTTTCCTGAACGCATACATTGAAATAACGAATTTTTACTGTATTCCCGGGTGTACTCATTTTTCAGGAATGGCACCTAAGTGCAAAATGACTGACGTCAATATCGAGAATGAACTTTTCGTCGACTCAGACTTGGAGACTTACGAGCCTGAAAGAGCATCTGAGGAAGGAGGGTCAGAGTCAGAGGAGGGTCCTCAGAGATCTAGCTCTTCATCGGGAGCTGAATGGAAATCTCCGGATAGAAAACCCAGGACTATTCCTCATGTCCAACCATTTTCCAGCAGGACTCCTATTTTGCGCAAGTTATTCATCTCTTGGTGGATGAAACTAATAGATACTACCACCAGTATGTGGACAGAATGGACGAGGGACCATCTCCCCAGCCTGATGTGACAGAGAGTGAAATGTTACTTTTTTTAGCCATAGTATTGCAAATGGGACATGATGTAAAGGATTCTCTCAGAGACTATTGGTCACTTTTGGATCATTTTCATACTCCATTCTACAGCAATATGATGAGGCGAGACAGATTTATTCACATCCTCCGCTTTCTTCATTTCACGGATAACAGTAACGAACCGAATAGAAACTAACAGCACAACAGACTTTGGAAAATAAGGACTCTATTTGACATGCTCAACGAAAATTATGCTAAGTTTTACTTTCCGATGAAGCACTTGGCAGTGGACGAAGCTATAGTTTTATTCAAAGGGTAGTTTTTTGGCAATATATTCCAAAAAAAACACAAACGCTTTGGATTAAAAATTTACAAATTGTGTGACGAGACTGGATACATGATATGAAAGTATACATAGGAAAAGATCGACTCGTTGCAGTTACGGAAATGGCAGCAACGCACGCCACTGTTCGAGAGCTGCCAAGGAGAGTAGAAGGAGTTGGACATAAATTGTTCATGGACAATTTTTTCTTTTCCCCATCTCTCTTCAATGATCTCTAGAGGAGGAATATTTGCTCATGCGGCACCGTCCGGCCTAATTGAAAGGGCATGCTACCAGGCTTTGACTGCAAGACACTAAGAATGAAGCGTGGTGACTTGCGTGTTTCAGTGAGAAATCACTTGACTGTGTTAGCTTGGAAAGACAAACGAGAAGTGCTCATGCTAATGAATATGCATAGTCCACCAAAGAAAGGGAATTTCTGTAATTAACTTGGAAAGACAAGCAAGCCAGCCATTGTCGAGACTACCATCGACACAAGGGATATGTGGATAAGGGAGACTGTATGGTCATGAACTATGATGTAAGCAGTCGAACGTGGAAGCGGACGAAGAAGCTCTTCTTTCATCTCCTGAATATGACAGTGCTGAACAGCTGTGTGGCCTAGGCCTCATGCAGGAGACAGATGACACAGAGGCAGAATCACCTCACTCTCATGAGGCAACTGATAGAGAAAGGCACATCAGCACTTCCCTCGATAACTATGCAGAGGGGAAGATCAAGCATGAGGGGAACTGAGCTGTGCCGTTTAGAGGCAACAGAGTATAAGTCAGTGTGAGCCAGTGAAGGGAAGTTGTGTCCGAAGCTGTGTGCGCGCTCAAAAAGGGAAATACATGAGAATGCAAATAAAGTGTAAAATTTGTGATGTTAGACTATGCATTCTTCAATGTTTTGAGGAATATCACACGAAATAATAATTTCCAACTGAGATATTTTTAGTTCTATGTAAAAGGATATGTATACACAATACATTTTTATTCTCTAAGTTCTTTTATGGTTTATTTTTTCAACTACTTTTTCCCTCAATATCCCTATTGCAATCAGTTATTCATTTTCCATTACATATAAACTTTAAAAAGGTTTTTATTTGAACAAATTCTGACAAGTAGTTCAAAAGATAGAGGTTTTTTCCTGTGACACCAGAGGAAAACTTTAAAGGGCCAATTTAAATCCGGCAGGGAGGGACTTCAAGAGGCATTTAAATCTGGCGTTTAAAGGTTAAGGGCCATAATACTAATGGCAAAACAAAGAATACTAGAGCATAGTGAACTTGAGGGTGCAATAGAAACTTTTTGGCCCCATCAACTTCAATATAAAAAGACTTGACCATATGAAATCAGCCTTCCAACCTTAAGGTACAAAATCAACATTTGCCTTTTTAAAAAAATCAAGCTTTACAATAAGCTTTCGCAAAGAGATTATATTTTTTCCAGCAAATGATGTGCAAGAAGCTTTTAAGGTTTTCCACCAGGACAGGTAATAGGTTGCTGATGTCATTATCAGATATGAGCCAGGGCAATAGGGCCGAGGTCATAGAGTCTGGGAGAAATGGAAATCTGAGGAATCAGTGTACTTGTCATCTTTGCTTGAAGTCCCTGAATCTTTATTGAGGCAACTGTTTTCCTCATCCTCCTTCCCATAGGGTCTCTAGGCACAGGACGGCATGTTCAGTCTTGAGAATAACCTCTAAGAGAACTATGCTATGACAATCTTGGATCACATATATGACAATAGGCTTGGCTTGGATTACATAGGTGTTGTCTAAATCTGGGGGTAAGAATTTATACCAGGCTCTAATATCCCAAAAAGTCATCCGTAGCTTCATGAAGGCAGATATAGAAAACCAGATGGAAAAAAGAAACTATCTATGACCACAACACAGGATACACACTCAGCAAAGCAATGAAAACCATTAATTGCAAAATTAAGGCAGAAAGGATAAAATTTGCAGCATCTGACAGGAGATATACAGCATCACTTGACCCAACACACCCTTGATGAATATGGATGAGTCAACTATTGATATGATGGCAGCCCATTACCTGACCTGGCAAAAAACCAGTGAAAACTTCATTCACAGTATTAGCAACTTTGAATACTGAAAAAGAAATAGAAAACCTCTAACCTGTAAAGGGATCCATGAAGCTAGAGCCTTGTTCCACAACAGTGGGATTTGGATTTGAGTTTTGCACAATAAAATTTGCCACTTGATCCAAGAAATACTGGCTTAAGTTGTTATCCTCTATGAATTTCTGCGCAGCCATCCACGGGTCATCTGACTTGTTGTATGGTAACTTGATTGGAGGTTTGCCATCTTCAATATCAACATTAAAAACAAAATCATACTCCTAGAAAAAAAGAATAAGGTTTTAAATGTTATGCAAGTAAAATCACTGAAGCCAGTTACTATTTATTGTTGAACTTTATAGCAAATTTTATGAACTGAGAAAAAATTCTAACAATCATTACTAGTTAAATCAATAAGAAATCGGAGGTCATCACTAACATCAATACCCAGAGAATTATATTAGCACATAAACAGATACATAAGGTAGCTTCACTATAAGCACTATGTTACTTTCCAAAATATGATTGTCTATCATATTGAAATTTCTGTCAAAAATTTAAGTTTTCCGAGTTAATTAATTCACCTTAGAATCCACAAAAAAATGAATGATGAATAATTTGGCATATTGCTGAACAATAGTCCGAAGTGGAAGTAGCCAGATATGCCTCTCACACAGTAATGCAAAAAATGATTTATGAAAAGACAGCTCTGTGGCCCAAAAGATGCAGGCCAATTTTAGAATGCATTTTTGAGAAATAAAAGAGCATCTAATGGACCAGGAAATATAGTGGTAAACAACTAATAATTCTACCTTGTATATTGCCCACCCACCAGCAACAGCTGGTAAACTTTTCATCCCCGCACTTTTCCCGGGTCAACAAAATTAATTCTAGGTTTCCTGAAAATAAGCTCAAATTAAGCATTCAAAACTGTATCATAACTCACCTTGCCTACCTAATAAGTTTGACATAAAGGTAAACTGAGATTTGTCTAATATACAAAACTCAACATAATAATAAAGGCAACCTCTCTGTTTTGATTAATATTCCTAAAAATGTACAGAACATGTGAGGGGACTACAAATCTGATAAGGATGGGAGCTACAACAGACTATAAAATGATACTCAAGGCTATCCTTGTTAGGAGAGTGCAGACCTACCCATTCTAAGGTACACAAGGAGAATATTATTTACCCCTTAATCACACCAGTAGGGAAGACAAAAGACAAGATTGAACAATAATCTCAAACAGATATGAATGGCACTTCTTTCTTAGTACACTCCTCATAATTGCCTACTCCCTATTCCCTCCCCTTTTCTAGGCTGGTGACAGGACAAACAACCCAGGGATGACTCCCACAATGGGATTTACAATTAGATGCACTATGGGGTATCATTGAGCAACAATATGTTAAGGGTAAAATGAAAAAGGGACAAAAAAACAAGGACCAGTTTCGCAAAACCCATTGAAAGTCAACAGATTGGCCTCTTTTCTCCTTCGTATTCACTGATATTCCTTGGTATTTCTAAGCAAAGGGAAAACAAGTGACATGAAACTCCACCACTATAAGTAATAGAAGTTCCTTGGTAACTTTGCGGTATTCATCGCCTATTCAATGTCCCTCTCAGTCACCTCGAGTTCAACAAAGAAGTCCGAATTATTAAACAAATAGCGCAAAGCAATGGATTCTCACCTTCTAGATAAACTAGTGATTAAAAAGTCCAAAAAAGTGACTATAAATCTATATTCTCTGGTGATCTTTCCTCCAAAACAGTTCAAAAATGGTGTTCTCTGAGATACTAAGGTCCGATCAATGAAAAGATCGCCAAAGTTTTCCCACAAGAAAAATATCGTGTGTCATTTAGACCCCCAAGAAACTTAAAAACTATATTCAACAAGAGCAAAGACCCGTTAAATCCTAAGAAGAGAAGTGGCATATATGCATTAAAGTGTGGTGACTGCCAAGGTGTATATGTGGGTCAAACTGCCCGTAACTTTAATGTTAGAGTCAAAGAACACCAGCTAGCCTATTTTAATAACTGTGAACTTAGAAGCAATTTTGCAAAACACCTTTTAAACCATGACCACCACAGTGCTTTTAATCTTGATATTTTATGTTTTGCAACCCATAGATGTGAGCTTGACTCACTTGAGCAACTGGAAATTTTAAAGACATTGCATGACCCTGACATGAAGATTTTAAATGAGTATTTGTACCCGTCCTCATCTCCCATCCTCACAGCTGCCTCCCGAATTGCCCTCCCACCTTGCCCGCTAAACTCCCCGCCAATCACTGCTCCTGACCAACCCACATCCACACCACCCTAATCACTCACCTCCACCCCCCTCCTACCAAACATATATATAAGACTTTGTAAACCCAGTAAAAGCACATGAAGATGACGCTTAAGCGTTGAAACCCGCGTTGTGTGCGTTTTTAAGTATGTGGTTTTGTAAATGTTACCATTAAATCCTCCACCACTATAATGTCAGTGATTTTGCAATTACCTTTCCCTCATACAGGGTCTTTCCGGATGTGTCCTGTGATCCACCACTGCCCCCAATGACCTCTCCCAGAGACTCCCATTTCCCTGAGGAAGCCACCCACTGATAGCAATTAACCACCTTCCCCTCCCGAACCAATTTGGTTTGGCCATCTCTTGAGCCATCTTGCAGGAGGGCTTCCCTTCCAGGTAACCTAACATTAAAAATGAATAAAATGGAATAATCAGTACATAGTCATGCTTTTGGTATAGTAAGATGAGCGAGTTTTTTGAGTCATTAGCTATGAGAGCATCATAAAACAAAGAAGTAGGTAGACACACTCATGTTCCATGTACAATATCGATTAAGTATGCTCAAAAACTACACTAGAAGTTCATACAGGTCAGTGCTGGAAGAAAGCTGACTATACTGGACCTTCTCTAGTGAGCATGAGCATTGGCTACACTTCAATGCATTTCCTCTTAATGACAAATTACCAAGTTCTGGCTTTGCTTACAGCTTTGTTTACCTTAGAATGCAAAGAAATAAGTGAATTTTTGGCAAGAGGCAAGGTAATTCAACAGGCTATTCAGCTTATAATCTAGTCCGCTGATCCTAAGCACTTCAAAGTGGAAAGAGCTCCTCCTGTAAGGAAAAGTGCTATAATAGTTAGCTTGATGAATAGCAGGCCTATCAAAACCAAAGCAGGGAATAATTCCATTGAAATCTTCTGAACTAATTCTTAAGTGAGGCAAAAACTGAGGATGCGACAAGTCACACTTGACCAGGAAGATCCCATAATTTTGGATGAGACAAGGATGGTCTTAAAATAAATTCTTGATTGACAGTCATTTAGCGCATACCAAATTTACAGATGGGGAAGAGGTTTGGTTGGCTTGTTATTTTGGAAGGGTGACCAAGAACTGATGTTTTTAGCATCATTGATATTGGATTTTTTTATGTTTCACATGGAAAATACAAATGCTGATAGGTGGCACAGTTGATTTCCATACACCAAAAGCATGCAAAAGGAACAGAGGCATCACAAATGCACTTAGAATTGAACAAGACAAAGCTTTTTCCATAAAATTCATAGTAAAAGTAAAAATTGGTGCAATGATGCTGTAATTAGAATTTTGGTAAAAGTTATAAATTACCCTGAAATAGAAGATGCAGTATTTAAAGCATTGGATACGAGATGGGACAATTTAAAATAACCATTGAGGAAAGGTACCACCAAGAAATGAAAATTCTTTTGGGACTACATTCCCATTTTGCATACTAGACGATTTTCACCCACATTTCCAGATGCAGAGGCAAACATACAGTAGAAGGCCATTATTACACGGGCGGATTGTAGCGAGAAGGCCATTATAGCAAGTGATTATTTGGCCATTGTTGGTCACAATGTTAAATGTATACGGAGTTTGTTGGTTATTACAAGTAGCCTCTGGGAAGCATAACCTGCGGGAGTAATTTGTCGCATGTGAGACTAGGACAGATATACAAAGTTTCAGTAATTCGCGATAACCTTTCACTTGGAATGGAAAAACAAAATTGATCATAAGAGCTCTTAAGTTTTTTCGTATGCGATCCCATGTTACATCATTGCGACTCCCAGGTCTTCGATGCGAAGGAGGAGTGTGGGGAGTAGTACGAGAAAGAATAGTAAAGAAAAGGGGTTTTGCTGCATGCCATTCCTGCGGAAAATGCCGCCAGAAGTGCTTCGCAACAGTTATTTAGGTACACTTGATCCTGATCTACTTCCTGAAGGTCGCTGCTATTTGACACTAGTGTTACAATGGAAAAGAAAATAAAGCCATTGGATTTGGCTAAGAAATTCACAATCGTTCAGGAATGTGACAGAAAAAAATGCCAATAAAACAAAAATTGGCCGACAAAGTGGTTTAACTTCATCCACCCTGTTTACAATTTTAGAAAATAAAGTTAAAAGTACTGCACTCTTTAAACTTGGAAATACAATGGGAAGTGTTCCAGCAGAAAACCGGTAGAAAATGATCCATTAGAATCAGCGTTATTTGAATGGTTAGCCCGGCAAAATATATTGGAAATTACATCAGCTGCACAATTCTAAAAGCAGAAGCTGAAGAATTTGCTTGGGCGAACATAGAGATTTTATCACTACTGATGATGACTGTTAATCAATTTAAAAGAAGAAGAGGAATTTTTCTTCACTGTATTAGTGGCAAAAGTACTCATGCGAGTGCTCAAGCTGTGGAGAATTGGATGCCCATTCAAAATTCAATACTGGCATCATATGAGCCAAAGGGAGAAATTTGGCTAAGCACTGGTTTATAATTTCCTCATTTTAAAAATTTGGATATTATTCTGGAAAATATATCATTTCCACCAATTTAGGATGTGTGCGATGTGGACGAGACAGCTCTATTTCACAATTTTTATTCTGGAAAACATTGGCCGATAAGGGCGACTAGGGCAACAAAATGAAGCCATTTGTAATCAGTAAGTCAGCGCATCGTCGATCATTTTGTGGAAAGCGACCTATTCTCTGCACCAATGAGTTCAATACCAAAGCATGGATGATATCACAGATTTTCAGCAGTGGTTTCGGGCGTTTGATGAAAGAATTGGAAGGAATAAATAGAAAAGTTGTGCTGCGTGTGGATCACTATACCGTGCATCCCATCGTTATTGGCACTCTCCCACAATACCCTTTGCGTGACTGATGGCGCTAAATCATTCCAAGAAAAGCAGAGGCTGACACTTTCTTACCTCTCTCGTGGCTCGTATTTTGCTTTTGGGTGACTCCTAGACACCACCCAGGATCATCCGAGGGCTGTGACTCAGAGGTTCGCAGACTTAAAATGGCATCCTGGACAGGGCAACTCTGATGATAATGTTGGTAATTTGAAACCTGTGAGTCATATTTAAAAAACTGCAGAAAATTCCTTACAATTTGTGAATTATGCTTCAACTATATCACGATTCTACTAAGTTACTTCTCCTACCTTGCAATTAAGTGAAAAGGCAAATCTGTGCTCAACTAATCCCTCTCGAACAATGAATTGCCGGAAAAATTAAATTGTCATATTTGTGAATTTGACAAAGCGGTCCTACTTCAGGCCCCTCACTTTGACAGGCCAAAAGACCCTTTTCACTTAAGACAGGAATTTTCTCACTGCTTATTCAAGAATGCAGCAAAATTCATCCGCATCAGACCCATTCTGCTAGAAAGAGATGGGTGTAATCCGATAGTATCATTCCTTCTTATCTCTGTCTTGGTCTCATCTACCCTTGATCAGATTATCTTCGATCCAGGTAGTCTTCACTAGTAAGAAAAGGGCGGCGGGACATGGCGCACGAAATTTGAGTCAAGAGCATTACGATACCTATTGAAATAAGTATTCGCATTGGTTTCGAAAGCAAATGACTCATTCCTAATTATAAATGAGTAACCCTGAACCCTTCTTGTCTCTCTAATTATCAAGCGTAACATTTCCAGTTTTCTTTCTGTGATGTCAGCGCTAAGTTGATGTAAAGAAACATCATTAGGAATACGTTTTACAGCTGTCCAGACATTCATTCATGCCACGATTTCCTTATTGTTATGACAGCAATGATTTAGCACTAATTACGTTCATTAGTTAAATTTTTCTCAATCACTATTACCCTTCGGTATATCAACCACTTCCATGTGGCACATTCGACTATAACACACACACATACATTCGATACCATTTGACCATAATATGCCATATTTTTCGGGTGATAGTTCAATGGGAATTTCCCACTAAATGTAACCAGAGTTCCTGCAGTACAAGGAAAATTCGGAGTACCATTAAATCGGATACAAGTTGACAATTTTTCCCCACTCAACTTTGAAATTTCATTGCCGTTTCGACCCATTTACGAAAACATTGCACCAAATACCTGTAGGTTCAGTTTTTCCCGAACTTGATGCAAGCATTCGCATTGCAAAAATAGCTGAACAGCTATAACATTATAACTAGGGATGGACCGATACCGAGACCCATATGAAGCATCGGCCGATACTTATGGTATCGGTATCGTCAGTCATGTCAGTGTTTTTCAGATTTTTTCAATTTTCAGATTTTTACCGCCAATTCGACCAATTAAACGAGGTATCGAATTCTACTGGTGGAGTGCTCTGGTACCGAAAGCCATCAGCGCAATGTAAGACAAAGTGCGTTTCTTTCGATCACCTTTCTTCAGCAATTTTTTCAGTGAATTTAGTGTTTCACCTGTGTAATAATGGTTGTTTCGGTAATCTGGTTTCTTAGTTGATTGAGCCAGCTTAAAATATTTGTGGTGGAATATTGAGCTGGAATATTTTACCTAGAACGAAGTAGTATCAGCAGCGGTAATGGTATCGGGGGTAGGAGAATTGGTATCTGAATTGGTATCGGTATCGGCAATTTCTGGTATCGGTCCATCTCTAATTATAACAAGCGATTATTCGCATTACGCGCGAACTCACTATAGTGGCCTTCTACAGTACATGATCCATATGTATCATTTGAGGTGATAATTATGCTTGTAATAAAATAAATTAGGACCGAAGCCATTACCCATGACCACTTCCCATATTTTTCAAATTTCTAATTGAATACTTTAAATTCTTATTTGAATTTTCACCATATTTCAATGTCCAGTAACCACTGAGCACAGATATTTTTCACACATTACAATGGCCACCCACTCTCACTGAGAAATCGCAGAGCACAAGAATTCAGCCAAAACACTCCTAAGCAACTCAGAAGCTGCTCCATTTCAGTAAACTAACATTATATTTTTTCCGCAAAGAATACCTTGGTAACCAACTGTCTGCAGGATCATGCTTTACCAGTCCATGTCACTTCTGATTAAAATGGCATCCTGGACTCTGAATAAAAATTAAGATAAACTAAGGAATATGATAATCCAAAAAATCTTTCTTACCAATCTTTAACCTAAAAAATTAACAAAAAGTATGAAAAGCCTAAGTAGGAAAATTGGAATTAGCCAAGAAGAAGGTAAGATTTAAACCTGACAGGAGGAGTAAATATTTCCAGTAACAATGATATCAGCTAATGAAAAATTTTACGCGATAATTAAAACTCCAGAAAGGTGAAACTTGAAAGAAATGTCTTTAAGAATGAAATAATTACTTAAGTTCCGGAGCACCTGTAAAAAAAAGAAGGGTTAATAAGGCACTTTTAGAGCAACCATGACATACTCGCTAATTTTGACTCCACCAATCTCATCTTCCTTCACAGAATGACAGGCTGCTATTTCTTGACTGTATACTTCTTGAACGACATCACATGCATGGCGACTAACATCACGGCTGAAAACACGGACCACTCCATCACTGTGAAATGAGAAATACCCATCATAATAAATAAACATTTACAAGAAGCAACAGAAATAGCCTCAAACAAAGACAATCAAGTAGCTCATTGTCTTAATTGAAATTCACATAATATCATTAATAATTGATATCAGGGATGTGCAAACACCAGAATTTCAATTCAGAAAGAATTCAGAGTCAAGTTTGAGTCCATCATTGCTATAGAATCAAGTTTCGAGATAAGATCCCGTCGACTTCAAGCATCACCGCTATATTTTATGCTTTTAAAAGAAAAAATCTTCAAAGCCTTATTTAAGATTTATTTCCTAATTTTCATCAAGTAAACAAATAGAACAAAATACTCAATTTTGATAGAAAAATGCCATAATAAATGGTCATTAAGGTGATTACATGAGCTGCTAATTATTGAAATAGAATTTTAAATTACCATATAAACTTGTGTACCATGCACACCTGTATAAGACATGCACCCTGTTTTTATAAGCATTGCAATGAAAAAATCAGCAGCTTTCTTTATTCTCCAAGCAGGAAGTTTAAGGGATCGTGGTACTTTTGGCCAGTCTTCCATTTTTGACAATCTCTCATAATTTAAGTAGCATTTCTTTTAGGCATGGTGAAGCTCAGAGGTAATTATATTCACTTTTAGGCACTTTAAAACACTTTTTCTATGTTTTTATCTGCAATAACAGGATGAGAGCAATTGATTTCCTTTTAAGTAAAACTATCCTAAACTCTCTACGATGTTTCGTTAGTGAAAGAGCATGAACTGATCTCCGAAGTTCTCAGATTTTGAGGGTCTTATACTGCCTCTCACAAACTAAATTTCCACTTTTACCCTTTCAAACTGTATATATCTTCACAAATTCATTAGCCATGAGCAATGGTGAAAAGGTTCTCATAAAATGCCTTATCATAACACGCAATTTTTTATGTAAAAACCACATGAAATGATCAAAAATGTGGGAAAGTCGATGCGAAAATCTGAAAAATAACCAAGCGAAAACTCACAGGGATGAAGAGAATGAGATGCACAAAGTAAATACATTGTTTTAGAAGTCATTGGGTATGGTGGTAGTGATGGCCTTGAACAGCAGGCTAGCAAACAACATAATCCCCTAACTGACCCATGGAGGGCATCAAAAGGCCAACTAGCTACCCAAAGATTTTCAGGAAAATCAGAGAGGGACTCATTAAATGCATACACCCTCTTTTGCTGCCATTCTTTTATGAAAAAAAGGTGCACATGGCACATGGGTTTATATAGTAATTAGTGTTTCCATAGGTAGAAAGTTGGGTAGTCCACGATGACTTTATAGCCATAAAATGGGCATCAGAAGGGCATTATCTTAGAAGGCAGAAGGGCATTATCTTAGAAAAGTGTAAGTGACAAGTGTACTTTAGTACAGGATCATTATAAACCTAGAGTGCCCTTTTTATTTCTTTGCAAAATTAACCCGTCTAACATTCAGATTAAATAAATTTGTCCATAAAATGGAAGATTTTATGACTCTTATTCCACTCAATTCAGTTTCTGCCAACATTAATCCTTCTCAAGAATGCTCTTATGCTAATCAACACTGATGTTAACCATTTTAAGATGAATGCAAAATTTTTCCAGGCGTTTCTGAGAAATTCCCAGCTTTTCCATATTGTCAAAATTCTGTCAGCAGACACCCAGTAAAACTCTAACAGCAATGAGAAAAATGGCCACAATAGCAAGACATTAACTGTGCCATACCAAAAGACTGCCAACACCCTCCACATATCGACAGGCACATCCCTATCTGTACAACGAGGGTACTGTTTGGGGAGAGTCAGACAAAACAGTTCAAAGATATGATGCCTTTCTTTACATTCAATACAAATCTAACTAGTAATACTGATCACAATATCCACTGTGCTCCAACATTTTTCAAGAGCCATACCGACACAAAAGATTACCTGCTCCCAGTGACCAAATCTCCATTAGGAAGATATGCAACAGACCACACTGTCTGTGATGGAAGTTCAATGACTTGCTGACACTCCACACTACCCGAGTTGGCTGTGGTCGCACCCCACACTCGAACAGTGCCATCTTCAGCTGAAGTGGCAAATTCCCCAGATGGACCTGCTGTGACACTAAAAATCAAAACAATGAAGCTCATTTTAACAATATTGCAATAATTCTACATGAGGTGGGTACCATATACTCACAGTAAAAATATTCCAAGACCTTCCACGGATAACAGAAACCTCAGATAAATGAGCATTAGGGAAAGCCTAAATTTCAAAGTATCAAAAGTTTAAGGTTTTCAAGCCTAATTTTTTTTCCTTTTGATGCAAATACATTGTATACAAAATTTGGAGTCAATCAACTCGAGCTGCATGGGTGTAAAACTTTCAATTTCAAAGGTTGAGAATCAGTTTTTTTCTTTCTAATTTGATACAAATGGTAAAAGTACATATATTTTCTCAGAGATAAAAACATGCTTACTTTATGGACATTTAGTGGGACAAAAATATAAATAAATTGCTGGTATACAACCTTAATAATGGTTTTAAAAAACATTGGACACTCCCAAGTAGATAGGCAACATACTGACACATTTATGTGTTCTTTAACTTTTAAATATTATGACCTCTCTCTCAATATATTAATGCCGCATAATTTTCTACCAATGGTTCATGAATACCCTACTCCCTACCCAATCCAGCCTTTTATTATGAAACTCTGTATTAAAGATCACCACCAGATGCATCGCAAAAACAGGCCCACATTACTAATTCATCACTATGGAAAAGTTACAAACATCAACTAAAGATGATTCAATAAACTCATTGTTCTGCATATGATTTCCGCAGTTTCGAAGGTGAGTATTGCACCATTGTCATGACCTGAGATCTGGGAAAGATTAACCTCTTTCCTTCAAAACAAGATAGAACGCAACAAAAGACTGACCCAGGTATTGTCTGACAATCAAATTTTTAAACCAAAATTTGGTCTCAAAAAGTCAGAATATACACAAGTATAGACCATATATATCATCAATAGATTACCAGCAAATGAAATGAAAATAAGTAAACATTCAATATCATTTCCTACAACCTGATGAGTCAGTGAATACCATATACCTCAATGCAACTGGTCACAGGAAACTGTAAGCTGACTCTCAAGGTAATCCCTTCTGAAAGGATTTCAGCTCAAGAAGATTAGTGAAAGGATGCCAGGGGAATTATTAGTCTTTCGTTTCTCTAACGGCTAATGGGAGGAAATTAGTCAATCTGCCAGTAGCTGACCAGTAGAGCACCATAACCATTAGCAGGAATAGCTGCACATGTACAGCAAAGGCTAGAAACCTTGCATACTCAATTACAACTTAAGGTGAAATGTCAAAGAATAGCCTAGAAGAGGCAAAATTACGACGGACAGGGGAAGGCTGAATTGTGTAGTATAATTTTGGCACATGAAGATGCAGACATGGTGATTCAAACTGGACAACCCATATTCGGAGTAAGAGAGTTGCATATGGAAACGAGATCATGTGGATACCTAAAATGAAAATGAGACAGATTTTTGTGTATTGTGAAGTCAAGAGCTAAGGATTGGATGTCATTACAACAGATGACATTACATTGGCATTGTGGCCCTTGCAAGAATGTGTAGCACAAGAAAAAGTCAGCATGCAGAGGAAAATTGAGTGACAGCTACTCATGTAAAATTATTAATGAAAAGTAAACAAAATTGCCATTAAAAATTTCCAAAGTAAAAATCCTACGAAGCTAATTCCCCTTCCATGGTAACCTTATTGCATTAAGGCGATTCAGACACTGGAAAAATGGCTAATAAATTAAGTTATCAACAGGACTTGGAAAGCATGTACCATGGATACAGGGGTTACACTGGCAAGGAGACATCACGTGATTGATGTTAAGGATGCTAATGAAACTTAATTTTTCTAAAACTGGAGAGCAAATGCCAGAAAAGTGTCACAGCTTTCCCTACCTTAGGGCTGGGTTCGTGAGAAAATTGCCATTCAATATTTCGTCCCTTGGCAATACTTCACGTCACTCTCTCAACTCATTTTTGGAATATTTTTTAGATTCTAACTCGTGGAATATTTGTGGGGCTATTGTTTAAACATTAAGTTCTCATACCATGACAAAAGAAAAAAAATTGCATGTGGGATGCTTATTTATTTTTACATATTATTAAATTCCAATACATTAATGAAGCAATAGATATGATTTAAATATTGTGATTCTATTACTATTCCTACTGGCTTTTCATTTAAATCCTCCATTAGTTAATAGTAGTTGAAAATTAAAAATTATTGGGAAATTACAAAACTTTCGAATATTAACGTAATTTTCCCCTTATGAAAGAAACTGATTCACCCATCTCTCGGCCCAGCTCGACCACATACACTATGGGTTCATTTCCGGTTGCCTAACTTCGAGGATAAGGTAATAATGTTAATTGTCTCTATATGTGAAACTATGCACAAAAAATTTCATCTGACACAATATTATTATATTGTTATCCAATTCTGAGCTATGTTCAAATTTCAAGTCTCTAGAACATCAGGAAGTTAGTTTAAAATCGATTAGAAATTTGTGTGAACCCTCCAAAGCAAGTTAATAATAAATAAAATTAGTGTTATATTTATATTACGTATAATTATTGCATTGTCATTTGGTTTTGAGCTATGCTCAAAATTTCAAGTCTATAGAACATCAGAAGGTTAGTTTAAAATCGATTACAAAATTTGTGAACCCGCCAAAGCGAGTAAATAAAAACTTGTTATAATCAGAAAATATTCGTCTGACGACACATTCCGCCTCTAAAGTCTCTTTCCCAGCAAAGAAATCCACTAATTGGTTGCAATTCTCTCACTAAAGGATCAGTCAAAAATCCAGGAAATAGGGGAAAAACAAAAAATGCAGTGGTTACCAATGTACAGTAATGGGATCAGGCATCTTAAGTTGTTTCTGAAACATATCGCACCAAAAAAAAATTACTTCAATGGGCCTCGATCCCAGGCAACCAAGAAAGAAACATCACTCTGTGCCTTATCACACTTGGCCATGGATGTTGTTGATGGAGAGAGTATGATGTTAAGCACTGCCATGGGATGAAATATTGAATGGCGATTTTCTCCTGAACTCGGGCCTATGGGAGAGATAACCATGACAATTTTCTGGAATTTTCTCTCCAGTTTCAGATAAAGTAAGTTTCATCATCATCTTTAACATCCATCACACAATGTCTCCTTATGAGATTGATATAAAGTAATCTCACTTTGTGTGACCCTCATGAGAATGCATTACGGAAAGGCTTAAAATAAAGTTGAATATAGCTACTCCATGGAAATGTAATCCAATTCATAGTTATTACACATTTCAGTCAGATCTAAGGTACTGATAAATTTAAAACTGCAATCTGAGTTAAGGGTACTCCCTAAGGGATGCCTTTTGCAGAAGTCTTATGTCAACATCCACTCATTACTAGGTGATAAATATAAAGTTTATCCTTCAGCAACTAAAACATTCAGTGTTAATTCAATAAAAATTACAATGTATGCGATAATTGACATTAATGCTAAAATATTCACATTGCATTTATGGGACCTCAGAACATGCATTTTTCAGAAACCTCAAAATTCAATATCACATACCAGTAAATGAAATTGGAGTGCCCATAATACGTTGCTAAGCATTCACCTTTGGCAGCATTCCACCAGCGTACTGTAGCATCATTCCCACAGGAGAGGAAATCTGATGATGAGAGCACAGCCAATCCTCGGACACAATCAGTGTGGCCTGAATTACATAATGGTAAGGTTTGCTATGTCAAGATGAGAAAGTTATTCATGTACAAAAGTTATAGTGTTACAGTAACATGGATAGAGTAGGTGATATATGCTGTTTATGAATTCAACATTCATCATTTCAATACAATTTGTAACAATAAATCCATATATACATAAAGAATGTAATATCAACAGGAAACTTCTCTCTGAATCAGATCCATGGTGCTAAGAATTTGAACAGAAAGAAACTATAGATGGTGAAGGTGAGTCGACCCTTGCTCATGCAGATCTAGATAATTCAAATGAATATCACAGATAGTCCTCCACCATGTGTTGCAAGTGGTTTATTAAAGGGTTCTAAGATGAAATCACCATCACATAATTTTAAAGTAGTACCTTAACCAGTTTTTCAGTCAATATGCCTTATTTCCAATAAAAATAAAAGAGCTGAATTCCTTTATTTCCGAGTGAACAACTTGCAGGGAAAGTATAGTCTGAAATTTGAACTATTTATGGATAATACCGACCACAAACTCCAAACCCACTGTTGTAAATATACAGAGACATTTTTCATGTGTCCTACACTTCTTGCAGTGGGGCAGGGAGTTGAAAAGGGATTTTAAGAGCTAGGGACAGGAAAAGGGAGTGGATGGTGGAGGGGTGGAGCCAAGGACAGGCCAGGAAGTTGGCAGGGGAGAGAGGATTAGTGGGGTGGGGTGAGTACCCTCCCACTGGGTTAGTGACCATGGGAGGGATAAAAGGTTCATGAGACTTTGGGGAGGGGTGAAATGGAAGAAGAATGTCCTTATCTGTCACTCCTGCCCTTTTCCCCTCCTCGACCTCTGATGCTTTCAGAGCCTGTGAGAAAATGTATTTTTTGTATCCAATGTGATTAGGACTAAGGTTAGTAATTTCGTAGTATAATTTCTTTTATCATACATTTAGATACCCCTTTGTTTTTATTTCCTTTTCTGAGTAGCATCAGATTGTTCAATTGAATTATTTGGTGGCTGTTCATGACTCCTGTGCATGAAAATATGAATGATGCGAGAAATAGGTGCGTGAAATGTGAGAAATAGGTGTGTGTACATGAAAGGTGACGTGGGTTTTAAGTTTGCACCAAGTTGGCTTTTCCTGCCACTACAAGGAAGTGGTGCTGGCGCATAGAACTTGAGTACACAGAACTTTACGGCCGTGTCGCCCCATTGGTTTCATCATTACAGAATTGATCTATGTAATCTATGGTAAACTAAGACCATAGTAACACTGCTCTGAATTGAACATGCTGACATTGTAGCACTTTGTACCCAATTTTTACAACCCTATTAAGGTAAATTATAGCCATATGGTCATGGTCATGCTTGCATTTCCTCCACGTTTCAGTTGCCATGTCATATACGCAGTGACAGAGCACAAAATGTGAAATAAGTACTATAGTGTGGTAATATGCTCCTCATTGTTTTAACACACACTTATCACTGCCTGTAAGTGCAATGAAAAGATCATCACTTACCGAACTTAAGAGTGCTAACTTGACAATTAACATAAGTGCTTGCAGATTAGCTCTACCTCCTCCATGCCAGTCACAGTCCCCACCCAGAATCTTTTTCACCGCGACAGAAACGTGAAGTAAAGAAAGCAAGATGGTAATAATGCTTTTTTAAATCCAGTTCATTGCCTTTAATTTGACCTGATATGATATGTACATCATTTTTCCAACAACTTAATAATCAATATTGAATAAAAAATTCATCTCTACTCAAGAATTTTTAACGCTTAAGTCAAGTTTTTTCTTTGAACTTGACTCAAATTTTGAGTTGCTCGTACATCCCTAGTGAGAAGCATTACTTGCAACTGTGGGATCATCTCTTTCAATTCACTTCTATAATTCTCCATGGAGTGGCTGTGAATCAGATATCACCTCTGACATTTAAGAGCACAGTAGGATGAATTTTCATCAAAATGAGTCCATGAAGGGCTATTTGTTGGGGGAATGTACACATCTTGATATTTTAAACCACACAAATTATAGCAGAAGGAAAAGATCTAGCACACTTCTGCACGGCAGAGGGGAAAGGTAAAGTGGAGGGAGTGAAGTGAACGAACGGATTGTAACCCAACAATCAGGGATAATTGAGAAATCACCCAAAATAGCCAAAATTAGGAAACATTTTAGTAAAAACAATGCAAAATTAAGGACAGTTAAGAAAAATAAATACCAACTGTAAACAAAACTAAGGGCACTCGGAAATATCAACTAACAACAAAGAAGAACCATTGATAGGAAAAATTAAAAAGTGAGAGAAAGGGAGGATGGGAGACAAGAACCAGGGAGTACAGAAGCTAAGGAAGGAATCAGGTGGAGAGTAGTCAGCGGAAAATACAGTGAAAAGGGGAATAATACAGGCCGAAGACATCGGAGAAGACCCGAGGACGGTCGGCCGCAATAGGACGACGAAGAGTGATCGCGGCAGACAGCAGAGACCCAGTGCAACCAATTGTACCTACTAGCGACAAGCCAGGCAAACATCAGAAATATAGGTAGGTTACAGGATGGAGGGGAAAGTAAGGGGGGGGAGACACAGCTGAGAATTAGACAGGGGAACCAAACTACTTTGCCAAAAAGATAAAATTTTACCACTAACTGCTTCACACGTGATACAAATTGTCGGCATGGAATACCTTTATGAATGCTAGCAATTTTCAGCAAATAACTACCATTATGCATTAAAATCAAATCCTTTCACATTTGCAAAAGGAACTTGTATTTAGTAAACACTTATGGCAATCTCAGGCGAGACATAGTGGATGGCTTTAATTATGCAGATAGAAACTAGCACTTATCCACTGCACTGACATGATGCGTAACAGCTCTTCAGGCATCAACAGGTGATTGACAAGTAATGGTAAACAATTCCACCAAATTAGGCAAAATTGCTTTTGTTCTAAAACACACGGAAAAATAAAAAAATGCATTTAGCATAAGTCATTTATTTAGTCTAACCCATGTCATGTTCATTTTCACTTGAATTATTGTCCTCATGCAAGTTAATTATGAAAATGTCGTCAGCACCATCAATGACTACTTCCCTTTCAATGTAGTCTTTTCAGTCTTCCTTACTTTCTCACACACCTTTTCCCAGCACAGTTTTATGCAGAGAGAGAAAATGAAAGTAGGGAGGTGAAGGGCTCTGAAAAGAACTATAGTAAAAATCGCAGGGATCTCCAGAACACCGAAACACACAAGGCAAAGGAATAAGACACACACACACACACACACACACACACAAACAAGGCTAACAGGCAAGTGGTTTTGCTTCATCAATGCCATGCTTAACCCGTGCACTTCTCTATCATGTGCAAGGCATGGTAGTATGAATACAATGTAACACACCAGATGCCAGGTAGCTGTGACTCACGTGATTTACCAAGGCACTAAGGTTGGCAGCAACAAGAAAAGGTTTGCTCACTGATGATCTACAATTTACAACCTTCCTCCCCGCCAGGCAGGGTTTTTAAAGTTCTGAGATCCATGTCCCAAAATAATCCACAGAACAACAACAGGAGCTTTTGCGACTACTAAATACACAGCATATTTGTTACCAAATAAATCAAAATATTTGTTTTTAAACTCAAAATAACATTGAAATATAATTGATAACATAACATAAAATATACTCCTTGTCCGGATATTTGATATTTTGTTTCCTGAGCTAAAATGATAGAATAGCAAAGATTATGATAACAAATAAACTTTTTAATTCTGTTATTGCTGCTAGTGTGATAGCAGTTTTGAATATACCTGAAATTTTATAAAAAAGTATGAAGCAGCTCAAAAGTAAAAAGGAACTCACATCCAGGTACAGTTTTAAATCTTAAGAGTGATGGTAACATAGCACTATGGTTGGACATGCTAGATGACAGACTGATGAAGCCCAATTTCAGCCCATAAAAATAAAATCATCCATCAAAACCATACTATTCTACAAAAAACATGAGGAGGGAAGTCATGCTTTCTCTATGCACAGTAACTAAACGTAAAAATATTTTCAGGCTCATTGGCCAATGAAATGTTACCAGTGAGTCTTTTCTGAAGGTCCCCAGCAGGAGACCAGACACAAATATTCTTGTCAGCTGAGCCAGTGATGACAGACTTGGATTCTGGAAGGTCAGTAACACACCAAACAGCGGCTTGGTGGCCAGAGAATGTGACTTGTGATGCACCATTTCGCCACAGCCGGGCAGTTGCATCCCATGATGCACTCAGAAACACTCCCTCTTCATTATGACTGGCAGCCAAACTACACACTGGGAGGGAGCAATAAAGAATGAAAAAGAAATAAGAGACATTAAAATGAGTACCATGCTCTCGTTATTAAAGCACAATATACCTACAGAGATATGCAGAGAAATTTTGATCCACTTAATGCAGTGTATGACATACATATAGAACTATGATATGTATTTCCTATGGAGCATTGAAAACATGACTTCTCAAATCGAATTTTCATCATTCCAAAGGTTCGAAGACAAGCTTTTCTTTGATATCAAGTCCATTCTATCAATAAATAAAACTTGGTCATTTGTCACTCGGTGGTATTCCATGGTTAACCAATTTTACTCACGAAACTTTTACAATACCACATAATTAAATTAAACAGACACGACACAGGTTTATTGAAACATTGATCATCATCATCAGGTGATTTTTTGTACAAACATGTCTCCATATATATGTACTATGTATTTAACAGCTGGTAGAGCAGAGAGGGAGGGGGTTATTCAGAAGGTTAGTGATTAGTTGAAGAGGGGGAGGAAGGAGGGTTGTCCTTCGAGGGCCACAGGTTGAGAAATTATGCGGAGGGGAGAGGATTTTGAGAATGAGAATGGGAAAGGGAAGCAACTGCATTTAAAATTAGGGAGGAAGGCATTTAGGAGGCAGGAAACAGATATTCATTAATAAGACTGACCTCAGGGTCAAACACTCTCTTTGAAATCTCTAGTTTTTCATGAGAGTTGAGCTCTCATCTACCGTCACACACATGTAAAATATCTATATCAAAATCACTCTTATGGTCAAGGTCTATCAAATGCTTTGCCAAATTACTTTTATTGTCAGATTTATATAATAGGCTTTAAAATGCTCCTTGTTTAAATATAAATAAAAGTTTCTAGATATCTGATCAATGTAGACTCCATTGCAGTCCCCGCACTTGATTCTAGATGTCCCACTTTTAGACAACAGGTCTTCAGGGTCTTTGCAGTTCAGCAAGTTTTTTAAAGGTCACCTGTGGTCAGAAAGTTACTCGAAATTTGTCTTTTGGAAGTTTTTTTAGAGAGTTTTTTTTTAAACACTGCCCAAGATACGTGATATGTCCATTGTTTTTTAATATTAGAAACACTTTATTGTGGGTAGATTAAACTGATCACCCGCCTCCTATGTTTTTTTGCTAAAAGTTTATCAATCAAATAACTTGTAAAGCCATTTTTAACAGTAATCTGTTTAGAGATATCTATTTCTTTAGTGTATTCTTCTTTCAATAGAGGCAGGCTTACTACCCAGGGGATCATCGAGTGGAACAGCATTAACTTTTGAGCAATGCAGTGCTTAGAATCGACTGGAATGGCACAATCTGAATATCTTGGTATTCTATGTATGTATACTAAATGCATGTCCATCGTATTTCAAAGAAACTGGCGAGTCCAGGTAATTGAGACAGAGTTCAGAATCCAACTCCATATTGAGACTAATTTTTGGATGGATACTACATAAGTATTTAAGTAATTTTTGAAAAGGTTGGATTGACGACCCGAGCCATCCCACAACACAATTATATCATCCATACATCTATACTAACACAGAACAGATTTTAGTAGGTTATTTCCCAAATAAAACATTTTTCTCTCGAAAGTATCCATTAAGATATCTGCTAGTAAGGCGGAAATTGGAGAGCCCATGGCTAAGCCATCTTATTACTGGAAAAAGTTTTGGTTGAACAAAAAATAATTTTGGGACACCATTGTAGAATGTACTGCAAGAGTATGTGGAAAAAGAGTGGTAGGAAGAATGAAAGGTGATGCTTGGTGGAATGAAGAAGTGAAAATTGCAGTCAAGGAAAAGAAAGAGGCATACAAGAATATCCATGATAAAATATTACACAACAATAGTAATATCCACACTTTAATATACTACTTCAACACCAACCATGGTTTCGACATACTATGTCATTTTCAAGGTGATGGGACAGACACTCTCACATGTATTTATACCAGAGCCAAGGTAGGAGGAGGGGGTATATGGAAGAGGCGTGGGGGGGGGGAAGGAGGAAAGTGGGAAAGAACAGTTTGGGTGAACATATGAAGGTCGATGACGTAAAACAGAGACAAAGTGGGGTGTGGGTGAAGGTCAGGGTTTTGTTATAGGGACGCTTAGCTTTAACAAAGGTGAGTCAGAACAGAATAAAACATCATTGCAAAGTTCATCCAGGCTATTGACAATTTCAAATTTTTCCATAAAATCCAATTTAAGCCCTTTGTCATTACAATGTAAAATATCTATGTCAAAGTTGCTAAAATGATTACACCAGCATAAATGACTAGCAAAACAAGATTTTCCATCATTATGTATAAAACTTCTTCTATGTTCCTTCACTCTGTATTTAAAACTTCTACCAGTCCGTCCAACATAACAAATACCACAGTCTTCACACTTTAATTTATACACTCCACTTTTTTCCATACAGTCATAATTGTCCTTAGAATTAAATAAAATCTTGTCAAGCGTCAAAGGGTTATAAAATGAGATGTTACAATTATTTTTGGGAACAATATTCTGTAGTTTATAAGATATATTTCTAATAAAAGGTAATTATTTGGCCCAGCGAGTAATTTTATTCGGGACCACACACAGAGATGTCAACAATTTGGTAGTTCTTTTGGAGCGATATCGGTTAAGCATCTTGTCTAAGCACTTGATGTTGAAGCCATTCCTAATTGCTACAGTTTTTATTACTTTGAGTTCTTTATCAAAGTTATGGATCGTCATCGGAATGTTCACTAGACGGTTGATCATTTAGTGTTTGTCCCATCACCTTGAAAATGACTTAGTATGTCGAAACCATGGTCGGTGTTGAAGTAGTATATTAAAGTGTGGATATTACTATTGTTGTGTTGTATTTTATCATGGATATATCGCATTTCCACCAGGTAAAGCCTGAAATGATTTCATACAAGAATATGATTGCTGCCAAATCTGAGGAAAAGCATACAAAGGCATGTGAGATTTACTGAAAGAAAAAGAATGAATACAAAATCGTTGAGAAAGAGAAGATGCAAGGAAAGAATGTGTGCGGATGAAGGTAGCAGGATGCACAGCAATTTTGAAGGCAATAAAAAGCTGTTTTGGAAGTGGGTATAAAGGACGAAGCCTGGTGAAGGCCGTGAAGAACAAAAGTGGAGAGATTGTGTGGGATGAGAGCAATATCAGGGAAAGCTGGAGAGAGTACTTTGAAGAATTATACAACAATGTTGCACGCGCTGAGGATGAGCCTTGCGGAGTAGTATGCGAGAATGTGATGATGGACAAGGAGATCAGTGAGATTGAGGTCATAACGGCTGTGAGAGTATTGAAAAATGGGAAGACTGCAGGCATAGATGGAATACCCAGTGAAATGAAGTGTGGGTGTAATTTACTCATTTGTCGGCTGTGTGAACTATATAATTTATGCTTACAGGCTTCTGTTGTTCAAGTGGATTGGAATAATGCAATAATTGTTCCATTATACTAAGGGAATGGAGGAAAGACTGAATATAATAATTACCAGGCCATTAGTTTATTGAGCATTCCAGGAAAAGTGTTCAGCAAAACTTTAATCGAAAGAGTGAGGAGTATTACTTCTAACAGAATATGGGGTGTGCAGTGTGGGTTTATGCCTGGGAGAGGATGTAGTGACGATCTTTTCACGCTTCAGTAAGTGATAGAAAAATGTATGGGCATCCAAAAAAAAGTGCATTGTGCATTTGTTGATTCAGAGAAGGTATATGACAGGGTAAATAGAAAGAAGTTGTGGAAGGTTTTGAGGGAATAGGGAGTGAATGGGCAGTTATTGAATGTTATGATGGCGATGCATGATAATAGTAAGGAAAGTGTGAGAGTTAACGGTGTTCTGAGTGATTGGTTTGTAATAAATCAGGACGTAAAGCAAGGATGTGTAACGCCACCATGGCTGTTTAATGAATTTATGGATAAAGTGTTAGCGATGCATGTGGTGAAAATGATAGTGTTTTGACTGGAAATGAAAACGCGCGAGTTTTACTATACGCAGATGATGCTGTTTTGACCTCAGAGAGCCAACAGGGATTACAGGAGCTCCTAGATAAGTTTTGTGAATCAACAGAGAGAATGGAATTGAGGGTAAATGCGTGCAAGACTAAAGGAGTAGTTTTTGATAAGGAGATTGGGGAAAATTACTGCATGATGAGGGGTAAATGGTGAAGTAATTGAACAAGTGGATGATTTTGTGTACTTAAGTAAGATGTTTGCAAAAGATGGACGGATAGATGAGGAGATAAAGAGACGTGCGAATTCTGGAAGGAAAGTGGTAGGTAGCATATGGAGCATATCAAGGAATGAGTGCCTGTACAAGGAGGCGAAAATTGCTGTGTACAAAAGTGTACTTCTCCCCACTTTATTGTATGGTAGTGAAACATGGGTATGTCATAATGGATATAAGAGTACACAAAACGCCGTGGGTATGAGTTATCTGAGGAGTGTTTGTGGCAAAATTGGGATGGATAGGGTCAGTAATGAGTGGGTAATAAGTGAATGTGGGTAAGATGCTCCAGTAACGGATATATATGAAAGGAGTGTGCTTTGTTGGCTTGCCCATGTTGAGAGAATGGATGAGAGTCAAATAACGAAACAAATATATAAGAGTGAAATGAATGGTGTGAGAGGTAGAGGTAGGCTGAGAAAGTTGTGCTTGGGGAAATCCTTAGGAGGAGGAATATCATGAGTCTTAAAAACAGGAGGGTGTGTATGAAGCAGTGTATGGGGGTAAATGAGGCACAAGAGGTTTGCAAGGATAGGCCAGTATAGAGGAAATTATTGAACCAGAGTTAGGTGTACAAATATGTATTTATAAGTGAAACTTTGTGACTGTGCCTACACTGGAAGGCAATAGCATGATTGGTATGTATGTATATACTATTTTAAGGAGAGCAGAAATTTTGCTAATTATTTTCTCCGGGACTGCCTCTTCCCTAAGCAGATCGATTGCAATTCTCGATTTTCTACCACTTTGTAAGTTCGAAAATTAGTGAACAAATTCACAATGTCAAAAGATACCAGTCTTTATTTTTTAGGAATGGCAATGTCTTTCATTCTACCCAACCAAATCTCATCCAAATCATGCCCATCAATATGAGAGCAGTTCTAGTGGGCCTGTGCATAATATACTTTCCTATCCCCATGTTCATTCCATCCATTTCACATTTAGAAAAATTCATTACGTACTTTTGTCATTCTGCAATTATTCTCAATACCTCTCTCTATCAACTGATCCCTAATGTGCTCAACATTGAAAGCAGTCCCTTATCAAACAGGCCTTGTTTTTGCACTAACTTACAACACTTACTTAGCAGGTGCTCGACTGTTTTGATTTCCTTTGATCTCAAGTCTTACCACACATTTGGATATCATGATGTGAGTCAGTTCACTTACATCATGACAGCCAGCATCTCCTACTATGATGAAAATCGATACACATGTATTCCAACCCTTCAACTTGATGAATATCGGGGACCAAATGAGGATTAATAGTCATATCTCCTACCAGTAGAGCTCTAATGGACATATGAAACCCCTCTTGCAAAAGTAATGCATGGATAGGGAATTCTACCATACAGAAAAAAGTTATATTCAATAAATCCTGAAATGGGTAGACAATAAACCAAAGTAGTCGATATTAACTCAACCAGCCACAAAAATAAGCCTTTATCTTGACTTTAATGACTAAGAAATGAATATGAAAAGCCAAACTGGCTGAATACCGTCAATAAATTGATGATTCTAGATTATTATACACCTCAATAAGACGGTGAGAAATCACTAAGACTGATAATAAAGACTCATATAGTTAGAAAGACTCAAGTTAATTTTTTGACTACGAACTCCAAATGATGAGAATATCAACATTTTTGAATAAAATTGAAAACTAAAACACTGATATCATATCGAAAAAATGACTTCAGACCACAAAATTTTCCCCAAACCTTGCCTTCGTACTGTGAAGTCCGCAAGGTAAAGTACAGTACGATGAGTACCATGATTTTCCCGATCCTTGAGTGTAAACATTCAATGTCTTTAACCATCAGTAAAATAAAATCGGGATGATCAATGGCACAGAACATTTCAATGTTTAATAAGAAAATACACACACTAAACTTGCAAATATAACAATTAAGGAAAATTCATACATACCGGTGTTAGTGTGTCCACTGAGTTTGTTTACTAGTGTCCATGATTCAGGCTCATACATGCAAATCACAGAGTCATTTCCTCCGGTTAATAGCAATCCAAATTTGAAAGGCGGGCAGGACTTCAGAAAACATATACATGAGACAAAATTGGTGTGTCCTTTAAGAGTCTGTACTTCAGAGTATTCTACATTTGGCCTGAAAATAAATAAAACCTTACAATTAGATCAAGTGATATACAATCATTACATCAACTACGGTAAATGTTTGCATGTAAGGTACAGTCGTTTTTCCTCGATGACTCCGCTTCCGAAACAGCTAGAAACGTTCTTCATACCTCAGGACATGCAAATGTTTACCCATTATAACGAAGCCGAATACATACTCGTACTTTCTCCATACTCGGGCAGTTTTATCCCTCGATGCCGATAATATCGTCCCGTCACTAATAACTGTTACTCCACGAACGTCTAAAGTATGTCCAGTTAGTTGGCAACTTAGCTTATACGTATTTGCCGACGAAGTGGCCATTATAAATTAAAAATATTGTACAAATCCCCCGTCGGCCTTAACCCTCAATCTAGCATAACCAATTCAATTCACGAAATTTTCATATCATCCAGCAGCATAAAATAAACAAACACGCATCGAAAAACATTTTCGTGCGCTTCTCTTACTTGCCACCCTTGCCACCACTTGCCACCTCATCTGAAAAGTCTCAAATAATGTCATGCATCAACCAGACCACACTTTAATCTACCCTAAACTCGATTATAATGGGTCCAGACCAATTTGGTCCATTGCATAGACCAAAGATTATATATTATTGTACATACACGGGACCAGAGTATGTACGATATAGAGTGAACTGGTCGTTATTGACAGTAGTCCGGGGTATGTGTGTAGGATTTCGGAGACGGAATACGTTCAATTTTAACTACTAATCATCTTTGTGGTACGGCCTGCGTGTGGTATATCTGGCGCTGGGAGAGGTCTCTTACCGTCTGGTATATCCATGTATTGGAAAATGTATTTGCCCTGAGAAGTGTCCTTTGTTAAAATAATACCCCGGTTAAGTGTTCGCCTGACAAGTCCACCGATTTTCCTTCATAATTCGCTTTCCAGGCGTTCTGCAGCTATTAACTATACCTTGGTTTAAACCTCAAACTCTGAATTTCCTTACTACACCTCTTTTTTGCCACGAGTCCACAATTATAGAAGCCAAACCGTTTGAAAATGACGTTTTTTCGCATATTTCAACTGCGCATCGAGGATGTGTCAGTGGTTCAAATGAGCAATGTCACGTGGCATTTTTTCAGCGTTCTTGTGGCGTGCTTAGTGAAAAGAATGTTATGAAAGTATGTGCAGAAGTCTATTACTCCTTTACTGCCTGCAGTCACGCGAACTGTCGTGTGCACCCACGCGATAATGGTAAAATGCACGGAACGGTGCTGATACTGGAAAATTGGTGCATCAGTTAATTTTCCTCTGATACAACGGCGTCGAAGGAAAGAATTTCAGTCGTGGATGCACATTAAAGCGGAAGAGGATACTATGGCTATTGCCCGTTCCAAAATTTTGAAGGATCAAGTGAAAGAATATTTTCAAAACAGTACACTTCACGGCATTCATTATGCAGCAGATGGGAGCCTACATATCTTAGAAAGGTTAGAGGTTTGGTTATGTTAACTTATGAATTAGGTTTTAAAAAAGTTTACTAATTCAATTTATATATTTCATTTCACCCCAAAAACAGCCGATTCGATATTTCACTTGGAGTATTTTGATTTTAATTAATTCTTCTACTAAAATTAAGATTTGCAGTTATCAAATTTAACTAGTTGTCCATTTATGGAATGTGTTGAGGTGGCAGCGTTTGACAACCCAGCCGGCACAAGGACTATCACAAGGGCTTAGGAAGAAAATTGCGATTAGTTAACGGTATATGCCCTGCCCCTTTTTTTATCCCTAACCTATCTTAACGTCATGGCATAACATGAAGTCTTTCCGATGGTAAAATATAGCTGAAAAACGTATTTAGTTGATTATTTTTAACATTAACATGGTGTCAAAAAAGTCCTGGGAATACCTTTGGATTGATATGATCGGTAATAGATATCAGGATCAGAAGAGCGACGTCGACGACGCAAAATAGCGAAGTACTTCCCAGCCGGCACAAGGTGTAGTGGTTGGGAAGAAAACAGGGATAAGATAACGATATGCGGCCTCTTCCTTTTTTTATCCCTAACCTATCCCAACCTCGTGACACAACATAACTTCTTTTGGATGATATAATATTGCAGAAAAATGTATTTAGTTAGTTTTATTAACATTATAATGATGACGAAAATTTCCTGGCGATATCCTTGGATTGATGTGTTTGGTAATAGATATCTGTATGAAAAGAGCGACTTGTTATTAGTTATGAAAAGGCTGTCAAGAAAATGACCATTATTTCCTATCCCAATGACGAAAGATAAACCTCTCTCGGATGGAGCATTATTACTCATAACATTGGCACTTAAATAGATATTTACAAACAAATATTATTTTAATAAATTTTTGTAACGTTGTTCGAGCAGTAGCGTCGGTAGCATCATTATTTGTACCTAAACGATCTATGGAGTGGGACCAGTAGTCCTCCTACCATGATGCGCCGAGTTCAAATATGGAGAGGAGACGAACGGAGACTGGTTGCATATAGCTCGATTTCCAGGCTTTGCTTTACTGCAATTACGGAGCTATCAGGCACGTAGCCAGGGGGGCTTTAGGGGCTTCAGCCCCCCACCCCTCCCCCAACCACCCTCCGAAATTTTTCCCCGTGCGGCATTTGCCTTTGACTCATTCGCCGAGGGGACCAGTAGCCATGGGGCACTCATCCCCTGACTCACCGTTACTACATTGAGATGCGTTGATTTCTGACTATCTGAATCACTCTGAAGATACGTCTCGATTTCCTTTCCTTTAGGTTCTGAGCCATTATATACAAAGTACAAATTAATATTACAAAATTCACTCTCCTTTGGAACAGCACAATTTTCAGTGGTATATACTTGGAAAGACTCAGAGCTTGAAATTAAGGAATGGAAATCACTGAGAGGAGTTTCATCGTTATCTTTGTTTATGTGGCGAGGAAAAGAGCCGGCCACATGATTAGACCAGCGATGTTCGGGACACCCAGTAGAGTTTACATTCAACATAAGCGTTTAGGGTGACGCATGTGAGGCCATCGGGACTGTTGACGTTCGAGATACCGAAGTGAGAGTGAAAACAAGAGCCTAATCTCGTGGGCGATGAATGGAGTTTATCACTTGGCAAGTGTGATTCGTTGCTTTGATCTTAATAGGAGGGTTATCCCAAGTGCCTGAAAAAAATATCTTCCCTATCTCAGGGACGAAAGTGATAATAATAATTGAATTAAAGTATGTCTCAGTGGTCCCCTAGAGGGACTGCTCACTCATTCGCAATTACATTTGGTGGTCCCGTTAGAAACCACACGGACGATCAAGGTTCAGGCTTACGATAATGGTCTGTGTGAAAATATAGCGAAAGTATAGCAAACATACACAGCGTCGGTGGAAATTAGGAAACCGACATTGATAGTTGTTAATTTTATTTACCAAGACCTCCTAGTCAAGAGACAGTCGAGAAGTTTCTGGGAATATGTTGACTCAAGAGAGTGAAGCACCTTATCCGAAATTTTGACCCGAGTGCTTCTTTAATAAAATCCGTCGGGATTCTCACGGTATTCATTTCCAAGTGGCAGTAGAAAGGATCGAATTCGAATGGGGAAAGGGGGGTTGACATAATATCCCTCTGTAAACGACTCTGAAAAATGAGATACAACACTATAATTGTAACTTGGCCATCTATTTTCCGAAAAAATGTGCCGGAACAAGTTCCGAGAGTCACAGCTGCGGCGGTGTTGGGTTACGAGCCAACCGGACACAATTACAGAAAACTTGGGGGAGGAGGGGTGATTTCACGGTCCATGCTCCTTCTTTGGATGCGTGTGCTTAGGAGGTCGCGGTTTGCGATCATCGTCCAATCTTGCGAGGGAGATTCACTCTATCTACCCATCGTATTTCGCCTGAAGGAGTCAGTGCGGGAGAGCTGCCGGGTAAGAGTGGAGCCTGTGCCTCCAGGATCTTATAACGTGACAGCAGTTGAAAGGTTTCACAGCGTGGTATTGTCTTGATCAAACTTGACTGAGTAGTCAAGTTTGGAGTCGACAACTTGTTGTTGGTGATGCATGGAACGTTCGTCTAGCTTCTTCCTTCACAGTGCGGTTCAACATGAAACGAAGTCAAGCCAGCATTAAATCGTTCTTCAAAAAATCCAAACATGATGAAGCAAACGTACTTACCCCCTCCCCCGAAGCAAATTTCTGGCTACGTCCCAGGGAGCAATTGAAGTAAACTTTGCTCTATATTCCGGCTTTGCTCGTGCGATTAAAGGTAAGATCATGCTTAATTCTTATGAGTGATGATGTTCTGATTGCGTTATTTCCCACGAAGTTACTTAATTAACAACGTAATGTTGCGGTGACAAGTTATAATCTTCCCAAATTGCTTTCAAAAATATTTACGATTTGTATAACGAACTTGGAATTTTGATATTTATCTATGCTTGCTATGTATAGTTATGATATTATGTCGAGAAGGAATTTGTGTGGAGCATTGATGAGTGGCATTATCGCCATGTTTTTTTGCGAGAAATTATCTAGTTGAGTATATTCATGTCTCGTGTTTTAACTCCTGAAGCGCTCCAAATATATTTACGTCTTTGTGTATGACGTTTCCTCTTTAAATCGATCCTCTCAAAGTATGCATGAATTTCTCGTTTTTAGTGAACAGGGTCGAAGTGTCACCATTTCATCTCCAAAAAATGTACACCTTTAAGCAGCTGGTGACCTAAAACCCCCCGCCACACGCCCAAGCGGCGGCTCGCGGGGTATTTTGTAGTTGTAGATGATCGCCATTAATGCCCAAATCGTGTGATCCTCCTTGTTATTCCAAATTGAATACTGTGCTTTCGAAGTGTTTTCGAGACTAAAGCGATGAAAAGTGACGAATTTATTGCATATTATTTTTTTTAGACCAATTCAGCCCAGCGCTCACTTATCCTCCCGCCTACGTCCGCTTCCTCCCTCCCAAAATACATGGCTAACTGAAATACGGGTTATTCCGTGAGTTGGCGCATGCTATTCCTCCTGGCCTCCGTCCGTCTTCGTCCGCTCCGCCCGGAATTCTCGGTCGAGAATACTTGGGGGATGCGGACGCGCGGTTAGAGGCGGACAGAAGCCGGGAGAAATAATATGTGCAGGCCTCCGTCCGTCTCCTCCCGGAGACTGCGGGCCCAAGTCCATTGTCGTTCGATTTTGGCGTTTTGGAGGACGGAGGCGGACGGCGTAGTATGCGCACCCCTCGGAAAAAGCGGGAGGAAGCGGAGGGAAGCCGGACGGAGCACAGTGGTCTGGGGAGCCCGTTTTTTCGGACAAAAGTCGATTGTCTTT
Organism: Ceriagrion tenellum; assembly: GCA_963169105.1. Classification (NCBI taxonomy): domain Eukaryota; kingdom Metazoa; phylum Arthropoda; class Insecta; order Odonata; family Coenagrionidae; genus Ceriagrion; species Ceriagrion tenellum. Next base: position 21,499,946 of record OY720632.1, read on the forward strand.
TTATGGAAGAATAACTTCTTGTCCTTCATTCATGATGCATTGCTTTAGTAATACCTACACGCCCAAAGGGTATTTGTGATACTTTGTCGACAATGAGCGGCTGGTAAAATTATTTTTATAATTGTTATAGGCCTCCGAAATCAAGAGCTTAAGCACCTGATCGTATCAACGCTCCGTTGAGCAACAATGGCATGCATTTAATGGGTAGTGAAGCAATTTAGTGTCTCCTTAGAAACATGAAGTGTGTTTTAAGATATTTTTACCATGATGATAATTTTCTTTTCTTAATATTGGTGCTGAAATTCCAATCTTCATCACTGGATTCGTCAGTAACCGTAGGCAGGGTGGTTGAGTTTTTATTCGGCGACGAAAGGAGGCTTAGCACTTTACCAGGAATATTTCCCGTTTTCTTGTGTGGAGTAACTCTCGTAATGAGGGGAACAGAACTAACAAGCAGTATTTGAAGTAAATCTGTGTTGGGATCAGCCCTTGATGTTTTTCGTGTGTAAAACTCTAAATATTTTGCAGTCTTTGTTTCTGGATTCCTGCGCCCCCTCAGAAAACATTCCCATTGGTAAAGGCGCAGCACTAATTATTGTGGATCCATGACGCAGTAGTTTGAGCAAAGTTGGCGGCATAAAATACCAAGAATAGCGTGAAACAAAATTTCTTGCCGTCCTTAAAGAGTATTTTTGAAATTTTGGAACATTTATTTCATATGGACTGGATATAGCCCGCAGTAAAAGGGAAATCCGATGAATTATGCCCTCGTCAAGTCCAGTTATGGAAGCAGAACGAGCTGGATTATCGAAGAATCTTCGTGCTGTGTTTCCGTCATTGGATGTTCCATAACCCTGTTTAGGACGGTCAACCACCAAACCAATTGTTTTTCGGAATTCTGCCTGAATTTTTGCTTTTCTCTCGCTGACACTTTTTTTCTCGTTCACCTCGCAAGCTTTCCATTTCTTGATTTCTAACTTAGACGCAATATGGAGTAAGCTTTCAAAAGCCCTTATTCTTGAATGAAAGGGAGAAATTCCGAGAAGACATGCGTGAAAATTAATGTCTCTTTCAATTACACTATCAATATTGTCCATTTCCCGCGGTTTTGCTCCACACACGTTACAATTCTGTGTACTTGCAGTGTTGGTCGAAGCATTACAAACTTTCCCATCGACCATAGTCATACGAAAGTCGTGTCGCACAGAATAATCTCGACCGAAAAGAGATGCTGTTGGAAGTAAATGTTTTATCTCTTTTTTGACGTGTTCTGTCGCTGCCACACTATGAGATATTGTTTCTTTGACAAACTGCATCTTTATCGGTCCGCAGTACCTGAAATAAAAAAACCTGGTTACACTTGAATTTAAAACAAATAATAGTGCTTAGGGATTAGTTACAGCATTTATGGACTCTCTGAATCACTTTTTAACCAATTATACATTGTCGAGGAGGGTCGTGGATTTTGCCGCACCACGACTTTTCTGGAGTCTTCGTCATGAGTGTACAATTGGAGGGGAACAAAAGAGATGAAGAGCAAACTGCTGTCATCAAATTCCTTGTCACTCCTCTGTTTGTACATAGAGTGCCCACTACTACCATCGTATCCCCACTTGGATACTAGAATCATGCGATTACGCTGGTCAGCGTTGAGGGTGTTTAGAACAAGTTCCTGAGCCTGCAGCGTACGATGCACTGTATGATCAAGAACGGGATGAATAAATTTCCAGGGAAGAGGAAAGCTAGGAAAGCTAGCTTTCCTCTTCCGTGGACCCCCCACTCCCCGGCCTTCCAGCTCAATCTCTCCCCCCCTTGTGCCCAGCCTTCCACCCCCATTGACTCTGTGTATATATGGTTGTGCATTTCCTATATTTGTACCTGATGATGTCGCACAGCGACGAAACTGGTCGTTATTAAAGTCAACAATGTGGAATTAACAAAGTTATTCATTTCAACATGAAGCAATCTCACCAAGCCACGCCGCAAGCCAATTTCCATTGCTTATTCGCCGCTTAATTTTCTCGAAACCATTTTTGTTGCTCCATCGCGCCGTGGTTTTGCGCCGCGAAAGCAATGATAATTCATATAAATATGGGTGAAATTTAAATGCGCTACCATATGGAAATAGATAATCATGACATCAAATGTTGAAAGGAGAGAGGAATCTCTCCTTTCAACATTTGATGCCATGTTGAAAACATCTCTCTCCTTATCAAGGAATGGTCACTATATTCGAAATACGACCATAAATCAACATGAACTGGAGTCAGGGTTTGAAACTTTGTGGCACCATTTTGTGCTAAATTCCCATGATATATCCCACGGTTACGTCTCCAAAGCCGCAAACGCACTGGGGTAGTGCACATAACTATGTTCAACTTTAGCCGGAAAAACAGCTCAAGTTAGCAATATAGCCAATAAAATTTCTGGAAAAGTTTAGAATCACCTCGTTGGAAAATAACTAAGGATGCACAAGAATACATTTAAAAAAATCAGTTGTGTTCACTTAACTATCTTTATTCCTCACCGAGAAGGAGAAAGACTATTGTGAACCAAATATCTGTCCAATTATGTTGTTTTTTATAAAGCTAAATAATTGGATTTTAGATTAAGGGAAAAGCTGAAGCAACTCAAGGGTTCTTAATTTTACAAGTAAATATAAGAATATATTTGAATTTTTTCTAAATATATTATTATTTATTTAAGACTCGGTAAATATGGGGAATGTAGAAAGGGGTAGCTGGATTTGGATTCAAGATTTGGTCCATATTTAGAGAATACAAATTATGTACTTTTCCACAGAATTTTATTTAGTGTGGTAAGTACGACGTGCTTCACCGACTTGCGGTACCTGATGAAAATTCAGTGGGAAAAGTACAAAATTTGTACTCTCTAAATATGGGTGCTATTAACTTCCACGAGGTAAAGCCTGAAACTGTAGAGTGTATTCATGATTTGGTATTTGAGATTTGATAAAAATATGAGATTCGAAAGTAGGATTCGTATTCAATAAATTTTAGATTCGACCCATCACTACTTGAACTTGGAGTTAATTCCCTCTCCAACTGGATTGAGATGAACGTTGTGAATCTGCTTGCTGAAATGAAAATCATTGCGGTCCCATCCATTTCACTTTGAAGAAACTTTACTGTTTTTATAACTCTAAATGATTGATAATGAGATTAAAAATAATCAAATAGGTTTTTATTCTGAGTCATGTCCACTTTGCGATAAGAGTAACCAAAAAATAAAACGATATGGAATTCTCTTCCCCTATTAATTTAAATTGATCATACGAAATTCCTATGAGAACACTGAGAAAATGACTTATTAGATTTTCCCCAGCTATATTCATTTCGCCCAACCGTGCACAGTCAAAATTAGGGAAGAAATTAAATAATGTAGTTATCACTGGTAGGGATGTACGAGACACTCGAAATTCGAGTGGAGTGGAGTACAAAGAAAAAACACGACTCGAGCTGTTCAACTAAGCTCCAGTAGAGTCGCGCTTTTTTTCCGAAAACGGTTTTAAAGTTGTTGGGAAAATGGCATACCTTATTACCACCAATTAAAATCGATTTTATTTATCTTCCGGACTTCCGAAGAAAAGTGGGCTCGTCATACAATCGGAAGCAATATCTTCGACCTCTAAACGTTTATGCTCACCAGTGTAGGTACGTACGTATACAAATTCTGTTCGAGTTAAAGTTTCATCAGCGTGATCCCAACTCACAAAATGTTCATCTTACTGGTCGCGTTATACACAGTAACAATGTCGGAGCATGGGATTCAGAGCACCGATACGACCACGCCTTAGTTTTTCACCGATTCCAACGTTTAATCCAGTAATGATCACACCCTTATGATAAAAATTTGCTTAATTTCGATAGCAGAAAGCATTAATGCCGTCTTGTTTGCATTTTCTCCGCGTTACCGACGCAGCGAAGGAAATTCCGGGTGAGGGTCTGCTTTTCTGTCTTGGAGGAAGGGAAGACAAACGGTCTGTGCTCTGAACTATATTTCTAGGTGGCACTATGAGTTCAGTGAGTGGTTATTTTCTCATCTTGCACGCAAGCAGTGAGAAGCGCTTCTTGAAACAGTTAGGAGCGTATATCGGCAGCTGTGTTGTGACGTGACAAATACGCAATGTGCAGCGTTTCAGCTAGCATTGTCACTAGTTGCCAGCTTGATCATACCAATGTCTTCTCAGAATGTATTGCCCATATCTCAACGCTGGTCTCAGGATCGTTATGTAATCTATTGATCCTTCGATATGAACGAAATATCGAATTGACCAATCACACGCTATTTTACGCGTGTTTCCCTTTTCGTGCGTGGTTGCGCATATTTGTCGCGGCGGCGACGGAGGGAGGAAATACAAGCATTCATATGGCGCTGCAGTTAATTTTTACCTAAATTGGATCGTTAAAAGGCGGTATGAGTTGCGACAATATCGGCTCATTGGATTCAGAGCAACGTAACGACTGCACTTCAGTTTACCACTAATGACAGAGACACTTTAATCAATGATCACACCCTGATGGTTATAATTTACCTAAATTGGATTGTAAATAGCATTAAAACCTTTACGGTTCTGTCTGCAAACTTCAATGGATTCAGAATAACGTACGGAACTCGTCTTAGCTTTCCGCTGATGAAATAATCAATCTAGTCACCATCTCACCCAAGTGATACATTATTGCGATTTTCATTATGTACAGTTCATTGCATGACCATTTTTGTCAATACCAACTAGAGAAGTATCTAGTAAAAGGCAGTATTCAGCTGCGAGAAATGCTGTTAATGTAAGAAGAGAGAATCCCCAGCCCAAACGTATAGATTGACTTGTTTTCCTGCATTAAATTTTTGATTTGATTCCAACTTTACCATTATTCAGTTATGAAAGGAAGTTTATTTCTAATAAAAATGCACGAGTCACAAATTGATTTGCTTTACTTATCATTTCTCAAAGGTTTGGTTACAATCACTTCGTTTACTCATCGATCTCAGCTGGGCTAACTCTCCCCACCATTAGGCTGCGCCCCTTCTAGACCCCCTATGGGTGCAGAGTGGATCTCTCCCTCCCCTTTTGGGGACAGAGATCTTCCCACCCTCCCCCCCTCCTATAGCCCTGCTCCGGAGCAGAGGGGGATGGGGAATCTCCCTCATCCCATTCTTACATACATACCAATCACGCCGTTCCCTTCCGGGGTAGGCAGAGTCACTAAGTTTCACTCATAAATACATATTTGTACACCTAACTCTGCTTCAATAATTTCCTCCATACTGACCTATCCTTGCACTTTTTTGCGCCTCTTTTGCCTCATTTACCCCCATACACTGCTTCATACACGCTCTCCTATTTTTAAGACTCCTAATATTCCACCTCTTAAGAATTTCCTCAACCACATTCAGCCACAACTTTCTCGGCCTACCTCTACCTCTCGCACCATTCATTTCACTCTTATATATCTGTTTCGCTATTCGACTCTCGTCCATTCTCTCAAAATGGCCAAACCAACGAAGCACACTCCTTTCATATATATCAATTACTGGAGCATCTAACCCACATTCATTTATTACCCACTCATTCCTGACCCTATCAATCCTACTTATGCCGCAAACATTCCTCATAGTATTCCAGTGACATATGGACCACTTAAATATGGTATATGGTATTGGAACGACAATTTAGAGAAATCCCAGAACAGAATACGCCTCATCATGCTTTTACAATCGCCCCTTTGCCGAGTATACATATGCATTCTCTTATGTTTAAACCATGTATTCGACACAAACAATCCTTTTGCCAAGCAAACACTCACCAAGTTTTCACCATTACCATTCACTCGAAGGTCACCAAATGGCCCAACCACTCTCTCAGATGCATCCCGCCTCACACCAACCCAGCCATTCATGTCACCTAGTACAATTATTCTCTCTTCTTTTCTCTCTTCCTCCACCTTCGTAACGGTTTGCTCCCACCGTCCTTTTGAATCAAAATTTAAATTTACCTGAAGCCAACGGCTCTTGGTGTTTTCATGGTTATGAGTACACTTACCTCACCATACTCTCCCACATTCCGCCATTTGGTATCCAACCATTTACCTGTTGCCAGTGGCAGCGCCAGTCTTCGTGGCTGAGTACCAGCGGTCGTAATCAGTAGGGGTGAGGAATGCTGCATTTGTTGATGAAGGGATTTTTGAGACAGAAGAGCCCTCTCGATCAGTTTATTACAAGTCCAATAAATACATACACATGATGCTGGAATGGTACAAATTGACTAATGAATGGATTCACATAATAAGTCTTGGTTGGAGATCTTTTTTTATGACAAACAATGCATTTCTGATGAATATTTTAATATCATAAAATTTTTTGAAGAGCGATCAAGCCACCCTCTCACGAGATTGTGAAATAGCATCAATGAGAAAATAATTTCCTTCTCGTGTCAATGAAATTGCACAAATTTGCTTCGTAAATACTTCGAATTTTAAGGCATTTGGAGGAACACCTAATTTTGACATTGATCTGAGCATTGGAAACAAAAATCACAAGGAGCTCTCTCCTGCTAGGCGTCCCACATAACTACTAAGGTACCCACCTCAGAGGATTAGGGGGGTTGGGTATTTCCCCTCCCCCTCCCAAGATTGTCACCTGTCTCCCAGGTGTGATTGGCTCCCCCCTCCCTTTTGGTACCCACTTTGGAGGAGTAGGGGGATGGGGGATGTCCCCCCGTGTATGCTCCAACGGTTTTTCTCTCCGTCATTTTGTATCAATGTATTTGTTGCGGCAGTGGCCGCCATGTTGGATAAAAATATGAATTTAGCTGTTTCCAAGAGGTTACCCTTACCTCTGGGTCCGCCATTTTGAATCCAGATATAAACTTACGTTATTCCAATGATTTTAGGAGTTCGGACGGCACTCTTACCTCCGTATGTTCTTTCAAAGTCCGCCATTTTGAACCCAGATATAAACGTATTTCCAACGGCTTGTGGAGTCTTGGTGGTACCCAGACCTCCATACGTTCTCCCGAAGTCCAGCATTTTGAATCCGAATATTAGTTTACCCGTCTCCAACGGCTTTCGGTGTTAAAGGCGTTACCTTTACCTCGCTATGTTTGGCCAAAGTCTAAATATAAATTTACCTGTTGCCGACGTTTTTCGGTAGTACCATTACCTTACTATGCTCTCCAGCATTCCGCCATTTGGTATGAAAAAATTAACCTGACGCCAGCAGCATTCACTGTCTTCGAGAGGGGTGAAGAGGGTTGTTTTTGTTGGTGAATAATTGTAACACAAGAGAGTTCTCTCGATCAGTTTATTACACGTAGATAAATGTAGACGAATGATATCACTTGAAACAAAAAACAAAGGGTATATAACTTAACACTTTAAATTTTTAAATTATATTAAACTGCTTTGGAGTGCTCAACTCCCGACACACGGAACACACCCGATGAACACTGTTCGCATTCACATGTGAGGTTTTCGGCGACACACGGCCAGGCATCAAGGGAGGACCATTCCTCCTCGTCTGGATTAAAATCCACAATAACTGTGTCAGCTTCTGAGTTTAACCACTTTCTTCATCACTTTCGACCGATGTGTAGTGTTGTTTTACGGCTGCGTAGAAGCTTTTCCCTGGCGACCAGAAATTTTCCGGGAACTCGCGTTCTTGGCCGGTTGTGGAATTCGATGTTGGTGGCGAAGTATTATTTCGTCGCCTTTTCAGCCAGGGACCATCGGTATCCGCCTCGCTGTCCGAATCATGGCTAGTATTCTGTACAAGAAATAATGAAAAATATGATAGCGTACAAGTTGTATAGTAAGTTGGTTGATCGTAGATATAGTCTAATTACTTACGGGAAAATGCTCTTCGCTCTTTGCACCACTGTCGAGTTCCCGACCCTTGGAAAACGCTGAGTCCCTGCAAGTCATGTCGTCTGCTATGATGGAAGTGGAGCGAATGAAAACCGTTGTGTTTGAGAAGAAGATGGGAGGACCCAAGCAAGTGAAACAAAATTGTCAAAAAAGTTGGTATAGATGAAAAACCTTGGATGGAGAATTTTTAATTACAAAGACAATGCACTTGTGATGAAAATTTAAACATCATAAAATTATGTGGACAGCCATCAAGCCACCGTCTCACGATATTGTGAAATAGCATCATTGAGGAAATCATTTCCTTCACGTGTCATTAAAACTGCACAAATTTCCTTCGTTAATGCTTCGACATTTAGGGCATTTGGGGATGCACCTAATTTTGACACATTTATCTTAGCATTGGAAACAAACTCACGGGGAACTCTGTCCTGATTGTCGTCGCACATACTTTCACTTGCGCGACAAATGTCATCGACGTATAATTGTAGCACTTGAAGGGCGTAGGACGACCAGGCACACCGTTCCTTCCATCGCAAACTGACACACTCCTCATAGATCGATAGTCCCTGCCAAGAGGATTTTGCGAGGTAGACACTAGTGAAACCATCACTTCCCCACGATTTCTCGATGACTATGGATTTTGTACCGTAAACACTTTTAAATTTCAGCGTGCAATTCCCGATAGGGATGCTGTGCGGCACCGTGTTATCGTCGAAATAAGAGGTGATCAGATCACTATTGTCCATTAGTTCACACCATCCCTCATAGTCCAAATTCACGGACAGGCCTGCAGCTTTGCCAATCGTTATGAAGGGCGAACACTTATTCTTGACATCAATGTCAATGGTAACTCGCTTCGTGTCACTTAGATTCACTTTAAATGCACACTCCAGTATTCCGAGATGTTCAGGGCGTCGTCTCTCAGTATACGGTGACGGTGCCTCCGCTTGCTCCTCCTCGATGGATGGCGCGTATGACTGGCGTCTGTATTGCCTGCTGAGGGGCGGGCGAGGCGAGTATGGGCTTGGCGAGTATGCCTGCTCTGCTGCGGGAGGAGCCTTTCACGGGCTCTCTCCTCGACGATCAGCCTCCAGGTGCTTCCATGGCTGCTGGGTCTACACTGTGGTCCGTCCCCGGGGCGCTGGTGTTATATGTGCTTCAGGGTTGTTGAGGGGGAGACAAGATGGCTGCCTAGCATGGTTACGGGTTCAGCGAGTATTTTTCATACCTCATTGCTGCTCTCCCGACCTGAACGTGGAATAAAGGGTGATAGGAAGGGCACAATTGACAGTGTTAGCCGAATATTTCATTAAAGAGAATTAGGATGCGGCTGTCGTTTAAATCATAGTTTTCAACGCTGAATAGTTTTTAAAAATTGTCCATGGAACCCCCGATTCATCGGAAAGCTAGGAATACAGATGCGGAATTGCCGCAAGTAGCAGATGTCAAACTTTGAAGTTGACGTTTGCTGTGTCGCCACGATGTACATTTTCTGTTAAGAAAGTTTAAATGTCCTTTGACTAGCGGCGGAAGTCCATAGCTGTCAAGAAAATCACCCTTTCCGTTTTCATCGATAAATATTCCTACCCAATGGGATCCAGGCTTTCTTGCGGGGTCTGTATTCACGATAAGTGCAGAGGGGTGACTACATTTTGTTGGCAAGTTGTCGGCCGCAAAGACACCTTTGAATAGCGGGCGTGTCTTACTGTGGTTTTTAAGTGCGCGAGTAATTTGGAGACTGTCCATATCGCTGCTCGCAGCTATTATCAAAGTGAGAATCCCACCTTAGTTCGAGGCTTTTTATATAAGAGTCTCTCACGATGGTTGATGATCTTACAAGAGGGCAGTAAGGATTCCATCTGTAGTGTTCCTTGTCTGGCCTATCCCACTCTTCCCAAGCACCTAACGCAATGCCACACACGCAACATATCGCAACATCGCGAACACCGGAATAGAAAAATCTCGCCTCCGCTAAACGAGATGTTTGTATGCGAAACTTTTTCGACACTCCGATGTAAGACTGTAAATGAAACTTTGTAGACGTTAGTTTCTCTTTTCCATCTCTAACTAGCCAGACAAGTAAATTGAAGCCGTTTCTGGTAGTGCACTCAAAATTGTTTTTTTCGTGGCGTTTAACCCAGCACTTAACCCTCTGGTCTCCGGATTTTAATTTCTTGAGAGACGGGCAACCTAGGATTTCTAAATTAATCACTTCGCGGTACAATAGCACGTTTTTCAGAAACTCGCACTTTTCCCTCCCTTTGGCTAACACAAAGGTGTATGGAGATGTATATAGGTGGAGAATGTATCTTAAGTCCGCGTAATCCGTATCTCCGTCGTTCCACTGAAGGCCGTGATGATTTCTGCGTAGCCACAGGTCCTGCTTGGTCGCCTCATCACTGCCTCCGCACTCCGCATAAGGCGGTTTAAATAACCACGTTGTCAGATGGTAGCTCTCTGTGGTGGCGAAGGAGAGCTCCTTCACCACGTACTCGCCCGAGCGCTGAAAACACTGGATATCAACAATTGCAGCCATCCCTGCACCGTGTGAAGTCGAACTGGTGGAGAGGCGAAGAACGCGCACCCTAATAAACCCTTCCTTCCCCCTCCCCTTTCCTCTCCCTACCCCCTAACCCTAGACACTCCTCTCCTAACTGCTATAATCCACCGCGACACTTCTGTAACGGTCAATCTCGAGAATATTATTAAATTCTGCGTACAGGAGGCAGTTTATCGTTTCTGGCAAGGCATTTTTGAATCTTACCTCCAAACGTAGACTACCGTGTTTTTGCAAACTCCAATGAGCGGAGTTGGCCTCTAAATCGGGTGTCAAATCGTAAGCAGTGAGGAAAAAGCCATCCTTGTAATTCTCCCGAGGAATACCGTTTCCATCGTCTTGAAAGTGAATGCCTGTGCCTGAGAAAAGTGTGTGGTAAGCCTGTAGGAAGAGACCGGATCCTGAAAAATCTGGTTGCAACGGTTTTGAAGGGACCTGTTTCCCATCGAGGCGAGGCGTGGAACGCGGGAAGGCGAGGAACGTGAGATCGAAATTTTGAAAATTATATGGATCCTGAAGCCATTCGCGGACGTTATTTTTTTAAATAAACGGTGGAGTCTCCTTCCATAACCTCTCCACTCCTGCATAAAATGCGGAATGCGCGGCGTCGTAGTAAATATTTGATAAAATTGTGTTAAAGCGCTTTTTCATATTTTTCTAAAGCGGTAGGGTGTCCAGCGATTTATGTTTTTTCCTTTAATTGAACCTGGGATTCGCGTCACCACCTGCGCTCTACTCTCAGGGGCTGACTGATCTTCGCTGGAAGCAACACTCTCTACCGAAGTGTGTCGACGAATGAGATTGAGACGTTGTTGATTTCCAATGAATTCATTCGGGACATTTAATTCCGATAGCAGGGACATGAAAGCGGTTTTACCTTTCGGGTGGAAATTCTTTCTTGCTCGCATGACATCTCCGATGAGATCTACAATATTCGACCCCGGTATCGCATTGCCTCTAATAGATACAGTTCCTTCGGGGGTCCAACTCACCTTATCGGACGAAACTAAACGCCCAAATCATAATTCTGCTTTCTTCCTGAATTTACTCGGCACGGAGGCTAAAATTTCAGAACGCAAAGGGGCAACTACCTCTTCCGCTTTACCCGTGTCATTCTTGTAATGATTAGCGTGCTCCCTTTCCGCCTCCGGTGTTATGGGGAGAGTTAACGGTTTCCTTTCCTCTCCCGCGAAGTGTAAAAATCGATGGAGACACTGTTTGTACAAGGTCCATTTCTCGTGGTCCGACTTCGATGTCGTGCGTAGTATCTTCTCCATCTCTTGATCCAAATTTGAGTGTGTTTGATTAGTACTGGTCATTGGAACTACCGGATTCGCCATCCTCAGGATGGTTTCTTGCGGTACGAGTACCATTTTCTTTGCGTGTTCCATTTTGAATAAATCTGGAGAGTACACTGCTTATGAGGGGTATTAGAAGAGGTATGAAGCTCCCTCCCGACTGTATGATTAACTTTTTCTTTTTCTTCCAACAACGCTTTCCCTTAGCAATTTTGCGCAGTACGCCTTTGTGTCGCGATAAGCGTTTTTTCTGTGCCCGAGTCAAGCTGACACTACCCTCCAGCAAATTGTCTACAATCTCGCAAATAACGCGAATAAGATCGGGATCTGCTGATTTTAGTATCGCAGTGCGCACAACTGGCTTACAGCACGCAAAATAGCGTAGGACATCGACGTGTTTCGCTATCCGATGCATCACAGCAACTGTAGGAAATCAGAGTTGAACTTGCGATATATAGTTATATAAACTTGTTGCGTAAAGTTAGGATCTTACTTTTTCGGTTGATAGACATAGAAAGCTTCGTCATCCGGGAATATCTCCATCCGATAGCGAAATTTTTCTGGTGTGGACTGTTTTAAATCAATAAATAGGTAACCGTGAGGCTTCTCCGTAGCATCGTCATAAGATTCCTGTAAAAATTTTATGTTTTTAGGCTGCATTTGCCGCGCCAAACTAAAAATCTGACTTCCATCCCTGGGGTTTTTGAAGTAGACTATATAGTGAGTATTCAATGACACGTCACGAGCACCCTTACCTTGAAAAAACAAATTTTGCATCAAGTGAATAACGCTGATATTCCGATGGTGACTTCCTTTGGTGAATAGATCAACCAACACGTTGCCGGAGCTTTCTACCATTAGATCGTCAATTATAATTAGAGTGGGGACTGATGTGTAGGGGATAGCTTTCAAATCAGGCAAACCCTTGTGAAAGGACACGCCTAGCGGTTTTAGAGAATCGTAAAATGGCTGCCATTCGCCATAACACGAGATAATATCCGCAAACGCTACGTCGAACAGTTCTTTTTGAAATTTAATTAGACGACTGGTAAAAACTGTCTTACCGCAACCACTAGGGCCTGCTACTATCGCACCGAAGGGATGTCTTAGTCGGAAGTCCATTTTAAACGGAGTGCGGTGAGAGGGGAGCGTACACTTAAATGACTCTAAAATGAACGACGAACGTTCTCGCACAGTGAAATCAGGCGACTTAACCACGCTGTCTAAATGAAATATGTACAACATTTGGACTACTCTTGGTTGAATTGCCGGCAACAAATCCGCTACGTGTGATTCCATTCGGAAACACTTCGCTCTGGAAAGGCGCACGATAATTCTTAAGCCCTCCCACCACGTCAAGGTGTTAGTCCACGGGAGGGAAAAATAAAAAATACATAAATTATAAAATAATAATTTTAATTAAAAAGAGAGGGGCTGAATTGTAGTAAATGAAAATAAAAATCATAACATACATAAATCATAAAATAATAATAGTAAATAAATAAAATAAATTGAAATGGTTACGTTAAATCGGGAATCAAGAGATTAATGCATAGTAAATGGATGGATATTAATAACGATGCAAATGCTGAGAACAATAAATTTGAGATGGGAGAATTTACTTGAATGAAAAATGAAATTTTTGTGCATTGGGAGAAAAAAATGAAAACAAAATTTAAAAATGGATTATGGGAATTTGATGAATGAAAATCGAAGAATGGGGGTTAAAATAAAATAAATATATAAATAAAATAAAATCATGTTGCTTTACTCATCACTTTGCCAGTTTGCGGCGCTTCGTGAATCCATACGGTATGGTGTCATAATTTCCCACACGCTTCCTCTTGGTGTACACCACCCGGAAGAGTTTTGTTTCGTGTCTGGACTCGATATCGTGATTTTTCATCCTCACGATTTTGTGAGGGTATTCGATTTCTGTGTCTGGTCCATTGTTAATCACCATGGCTTTTAAAGTTTCAAAGCACACTATTTTCTCGTTAGAGGAATTGATTGTAATTCCTCGCACTTTACATACCGCCTATCTGAAACTAGGATCACTCGAGGAGCGAACCACATAGGCGTAGTTTTTGGCCCGCCGGAAACAAATTCGCCGATGTAACAGTCCTTACCAAGGGGGGTTACCTCGTCGGTCATATCCCCCAGGTAGTCGCCGACTGGAGGAGACCACTCGCCAGGTTTTTGTGTAAATATCACCGAATCAGTGTCGTGGTAAAGTATTCTTTCCTGTAGCATTTCTAAATAATGATAGAGTTGAAGTCTTGCGTGAGCAGTAGTGTAGCACGCAATTATAATGTTGTTTGTGGGTGATGGAGTGACGGCTTCGTCATTTTCTACACAGTGCGCATAGAGCACGTCCTCGTTCACCTCAGTCAGGCGCAGCACTTCAACATTCGGATCTGACAGGAGTTGATTTAAATCATCGGCTTTATTAATGGTCGTCGTCCGAGTTAGATTCTCCCTTTGACCAAACTTTCCCCAGAAGCTATTCTGCATTAATTTTTCCAGCGCTCTCTTTCCTGGGTTATGGGAGATCGTTTCTTTGTCAAGATTCACTCCTTCTCTCTCAAAAAACCTTTTTATGTGTTCATCTTTTTCTTCCTCTGACTGACACCACGCAGGCCAGCCACTGGCCTCCTGCTTTATCTTTAAAAAAGCGTTAATGTAGCCAGAGAAAAGTCCACACTCGCCTCTTTCCTTGCAATACTGGGCTATGTTGTAATGCCACGCTTCATGAATTTTTTTCACAACGTAGCCCAAACTTACTGCCTTTTTTAATTCTACGGACACCCAAGTGCCCCTCAACTCCCGTTCCTCCTCGTCGTGCTCGCACTCGTCCTGATTCTCCTCAAGTGCGCATGTCCTGCAGAGGGGAAAGAGTAATTTTCCATTCCCTTTCATCGGGAGCACGGGGTGATATCGTTCACCAGGTGGGAGAACACCACATTTAATGACTCCCTCAATCTCGTTCAGAGGGGGGCACTCGTCGCCTACGTAAATCACGGGATGAACGATGGGGTAATGGCAGTATTTATTGACGTACGGGTACAGGGAACAGATATCAAAATATTTTATCTGCTCCCCCTCAGTTTCATTCACCTTATGGTATAATTTCATCGCATTCGTCTTCCCGCCAAAGAAAGCGTCTCGGGGCTGTAGAGGGTCCTTTTTGCAAGCGGGATGCTCTTTAACATATTTGACTAGAGCAGAATCGCGCCCTAGCTCACACCGGAATTGACATTCCCACATGTCAACGATCTCATATCCGGCCTCTTTGAAAATCTTTCTCCGCATTTGGGTATTCTCGTATCTTATTTGCATGGTCTCATTCCTGCTATTAGCAATTGGAATGTGTCGCCGCGGGAAACACTTTGGACACCCGTGGAAGAAACAGCCGTAAAATTCAAATATTATCTCTCCCTCCTCAGTCTTCAAATACCCGTCGACTTTTCTGCCCAGAATCCTCATCTCGCGGCCATTGCCTGCGTGGCGAATCTTAAGCCCCCTCTTCTTCTCCCCCGTTATTAGCCACTCGACAGCCTTCTGCGATTGGACGTCCGCCCAGCGATAGCCTCCTGACAGAATAATGGCGATGGTCTCCTCTCTCAGGTATTTTTTTCTAAAAACTCGCATACAGGCACTGGCTATCGTTAGGGCTTCTCTAAAAGGATCCACTCCATTTAGAGTTAGGAATTGCTCCCTAAACTTAAGACATGCCAGCCTTAAGATATTCATATCTTGAATGCAATATTTTTTAATTTCCGCCTTCATATTGAAGAAATAGTTCCCTCGTCGCGTTACTTCATGCCACTTAAGGAATTTTGCTGCCTCACCTGAGGACATATCCATTACACCGTATTTCTCGACCGTTGGCAGAGGTCCCAAGTAGTCACGATTGGCTTTCGTATTAAAAAAGTGAGGAAAGTATCCTTTTGCCATCGCGTTGTCAAGTTCTAAAGTTGACGGTAGTTTGGCTAGACACATTGGTAGAAAGCTTATCGAGTCCATAAATTTTAACCCGTCAAACTCGACACACATCAGTTTTGCCCCGTTGGCTATTATTTTAGGGGTCCATTTCATTTTCTCCACCATCACTTTCAAAATGAAGTGGCAATCGTATCCCTTAGAGTTGTGCGTGATACACACCACTTCTGCAAATCCCCTGCGACGCAGCGAGATTAAACTTTTTAAAAATGAATGTACGGGGTCTGCATCCTCAAACACCTCCTGTCTCAGACCACACTTCGCGCATTCTTCAAGAGATTCACTCTTGATACAGCGCGCACAACATCTCTGAGATACTAGCATATTTGGTGTGTGGAGAAAATTATATCTTTTCCCTGACAGCTGATCATCCTGCCGGGATTCAATATCGTAAACACGAAGACAAACTTTTCCTCCTTGAGTCGAATGTTGCTGATGGGTTTCATGAAGCATTTGTTATCGCCTGCATGACGGCTCTTACACGTATGACAGAAAATTTCTCCGCATACGTGGCCTTTTTTCTCCAGAAAAACCATGTTGTAGCCCTTACAGCATAGCTTGCAGAATTTCAGAATTGCACAGACCGGTTTTAAGCCGCCCCTCCCCTGCAAATGCTTTCTGTATCAAGTTTCCGAAAAAGTTTCTGTTGCAGGCATCACACGTAATAGTGGCCCTGCTCGGATTGCACGGGGGAGAGGTCATGCACATGGGGCATTCACTGGGGCATTTATGCTTGTAAGCTCTTTCATAAGGCTTCCTACATGGTCTGCAATAATATTTACAACTAAAAGCCCCCGTAAGAGAGGATATTAAGTTGTAATGGTTCTCGCCGTATATTAAATTAACCTCCTTTCGCGGGTTTCCGTCCGGTGATGGAGTCGAAGGGCCCTCGAATAACACCTCTCGCCCTTTGCGATCCCCGAAAACCGTTATACGGTAGGATTCGAGATGGTTTTGGAATTCCATCACTTCTTTAATCCCACCACCGTTTTCCAGGGAAACACCCGCCTCCTCACACAGCGCAATGGCTCTCGTCGTCTGAATTCGACACCCCGAGCGCATGGCTAGGTAATCAGCGTGTGGGCCCTCGCGCTGCGATATTCCAACACGTATCGCTCTTGCGAGGCATAAATTGTCTTTATTGGAAATGACAATTGATTTTTTCGAGCGGCAAAACTCGTCAACGGACGAGAGAAGATCTTTCTTCCGGAAGCCACCTTCCGGCTGCTCCACGTACGTAAATGACACGTTTAGAATGCCACTCAAAAGAAAGTTTTCATTTGATTGAATAATCATCTCTATCCTCTGCAGTATCACCTCTGAATCGAACTGGTCCACCCATCTGTATGAAATGTGTACTGGTCTATCCGGGTTGTCCCTGCTCCTTATTGTCATTCCCGCCCGGAATGACGGGGATATGTTGCCTTTCAACTCGCAAATTAGCTTCTCCATGCTCTGCGCGAACCACTGCAGGGGGTTTTCTCCGTTGGGTGTCGGGCGAAAAGCAATGACAATTTCGCGTCCCCAGAGACGGAAATTTTTTAAGTAACTTCTACTTTCGGATAATATTTCAAAATACTTTTCATCACCGCCCCCAACCTGTACGCTATGCGCTCCCCTTAGCCGAGGATCCGGCTAGGCATCATCATCGAAAGGCTCGTCCATGAGTGTTTGATGAGCGTTCTCGGCTGTACGAGGACTACTTCCTCCTTGCGAGGAATAAAAGTCGATCAAATTTCCGCTTTCCGCGCCACACGCGGTGTTCTCTGGGAGTAATGCGCTTGTGGACTTTTCCTCAAACAAAGCGCCCGTCAATTCCACCAATGTGGTTTCCTCCCCCGGCAAGAAGGAAGATTCTATCTTCTCCAACAACTGAGAAGCTATGAGTGGCGCTTCGGGGGCTATTTCTACACCTCCTTGGGGTGAATTAAGGTTAATAAGATCGCCACTCACCGCGTTGCACGCGGTGTTTTCCGGTGTTATGATACTTAATACCACACCTTACAGCTATAAACAGCTCTCGCGAAAGCTTATGGCATTCGGATTCGCGGCGTTTTCGTTGTCCGCGTCATACAAATTCCATTTTTTGAAATGTACTCATGCATGGCACAAATGCCATGTTTTCGTTTTCCCCTACGTCCCTTTTCCCAACCCCTTCCATCAAACTTGACCCCTGCACGACGTCTTCTTCTGCGCATCCGAACGCCATAAGCTTTCGAGAGAGCTGTACCAGTGAAATGTGCAAAAAAAAGGACATCTAAATAAACCAAACATTTTAAATTGAGATTTGTCTTTAATTAAATGAAACTCATTTACATCATTATTCATAGCTCTTATTTCAAAATTATACTGGTAAAAAAAACTCAAATAATAATAATAAAATAATACAGATAAAATCAGTACTGGTGGTACCATTTTGACTACCCTACCCTTGATGTCCTTTACACAGAAGTAGTTTTTTTTCTTTACTCACTTGACAAAGCAAATTTTGCTATAATTTCACTGTTATGAATGGATTTTAAAATGACTTTTTGGGGAGAAAGGACAATCGTAGAGCCAGACATCTCCCATGCTGCTTCTCAGCCTTTTTTCACAATTCTTAATCTGATCATAACTCTCTCTGCTGAGGAACTTGTTGCTGGAGATGCCAGAAGTATTTGGTATAACATCATTAGGTAAGGAAATCCAGAAATATTTAATAACACCTGTAAGGCCCAATGAATACTTTCTTGACCCATTGATCCAGAAATCTTTGTACTGCTATATTAGGATCTGTACTTGGACCATCAGGCTTGTCGTCACAAGAATCTTGGGTGTCACTTTCGTCATATTTTGGCTCAGACTCTCGTCACTTAAACTCGGCACATCTGATAAATCAATGCTCGGGTAGCTAACTTTGTACAGTTGTACTAAATACATGAACTTCTTCACTATCGACTCCTTAATGCTCATACAAGTCACTGACGAGAATCGGCCTTAGGGTACTTTCCGTATTTTTAACAACATTGAGTAAACCTTCGTGGGAAAAGGAAGTCATTTGTTTGACAACATTCAGAGATCTTTCTGGAAACCGATCCCACGGCTGAAGACTTAGGGAATCAAAGAATTGAAAGTACACTTCTGATCATATTTTCGCTTATTTCACTTCTGATCTTATTTAGAATGAGTGTACATATATATTTTAACCTTTTCCTTCGTCCTCCTCGGAACGCGGGTGCGATCATGAAGGGAAAGGGGTGGGGGCGGGGAGCGCTGGAAGTCAATATCATTAAATATTTATGATAAGCTAATATAGTTTTACAATAAAAAAACTGAAAATAGCTTTATTCTATTATATTTAGCTCTGCTACTTTGCCCAATATCAACCCATTTCTCTAAATTCTCTGAAAATAATCTTAATAAATAATAAGAAAATATAGTTGAATTGAATGTTTTATATGTAGAGACAAAGTTACTAATCGAAGAGGAGGAGGATATGAGGGCACCTCGTCGTAGCATTTGTCTCAACCGTCGAGGGGTTGAGACAAATGCTACGAAAGTCGAGTAAGGGAAAGCGGGGGGCAAAAATCACTGTAAAAGGTAACGTGCAGTGTATGCACGATCCGAAAGTCTAAGCCTTCTGACTGTACCACTGTACTGTGATCTGACCCTTTGGCAGATGTTGGTAGGAGGGGGCAAGAATAAGACTGGAGGGATGCTGAGTCAGTTATGCTACTGGGTTGCGTTCGGGGATCTTATGGTGGCCTCGACGATGGCGTAGTGCGGCAGCCAAGGAAGAGTATAGAGAGAGACAACCAAAATATAAGAATCTTTCGGCTGGCTGAATGATTCTCTGTAACTGCACGATGTTTTACTATACCTAGTAGACTTAACACTTAACATTCATTCATCGTTACAACATTTTGATACATATATAAATTACTGTAAAGGGGTAAAAATATTTATATTTAGTGAATTTCTTTATGCATTTTAAAAATCCCTCCCAAAATTTATATTCCTCCCAAAATGTTTTTGCGGCAGCCAAGGAAGAGTATAGAGGGACGCGAAATAAAAGAAGCTTTCGGCTGGCTGAATGATTCTCTATAGCTGCACGATGTTTTACTATAATCCACTTAACGCTTAACATTCATTTATCATTAGAACCTTTCGATACGTATGTAAATCACTGTAAACGGGTAAAAATATTTACATTTAGTGACTTTCTTCATGCATTTTAAAAATCCCCCCAAAATATTTTATTCCCCCAATTTTTTCTTCTATGGCGCAATTTGCGCCATACATCCCCCCTGTGGGCGGCCCTGGGGTGAATCACCGGTGGGAATCATAGACTGGCCTAGAATTACTGGGACCTGGGACATTGACAAATTGCTCGTAGGAATCTCAACGGTCGAATCAAGCATAAAAGAGAGGCGTTTTCAGCATCATTCACATCAGACATTAAATTTATCATATTAGTCATGTCAATTTCCTCATTCATCTCCGTAATGCGGTGGACTAAACCGTCAAGAGCGCTTTGCAGTACCGGGAGTGTGTTATACGCTCCGGATCGGTGAGCGCGTATTATTTTATTTGCCGGAAATAATTTGAATATTGATTCCATTACAAAATTAATCAAGGTCTTTAAGTCTATCAATGGCGGGCGAATAAAGTGAAATTCCCACTCACCTCACACCAAGTCGGGCAGAGCCCCCACATGTAGTATACACAGCTCGTGTTGCTGGATCCTCTGGATTATCCTCGCCGAGCAGCTGCTCAAAGTCTTGACCCAAGAGAATTCTCGACAAAGACCTCTGTTCTGGAACCACAATCTCCTTTCTCGCTGGTACGCTTACACATTGACTCTGAGTAGAAAAGGGCTTCATGATATCTCGTGTCGACTATTCGAATACGGTCCTGCGAACGTTGACTGGAGAGAGAGACTGACCCTCCCGCGGACGGGTCCGTTTATAATGTACGCCGGTGGTCGGTTGAAAATTTCAAATTGCAGCGGTTGAAATTTTCAAATTGTAGGAGGAGCGCGCATGCACGTACAGAACCCACAACGATCGCGGTGTCCTAACGCCAACGGATTGCGACGTCGTTGGAAAGTTTGGAGGGTTCAAACGGATATTTACGAGCGCCCGAGCATCCCTCCTTTGTGAGTGTTTCCGACACTCGGAGGAGCAGCCGTCTCTGAGCGTCTCGTTGTCATTGAGATATTTACAATCGCCCGAGCATCCCTCTTGCGCACCTCCTTTGTGCGGGTTTCCGATACTCGGCAGAGCGACCGTCTCTGGGCGTCTCGCTGTTGTAAAGACATTTACGTGCGCCCGTCCTCACCTTCTGCGCACCTCCTTTGAATGTTTCCGGTGCTCGGAAGACCATTCTCATCGAGACCTTTCGTTGACTCGAGGGTTTTTATGAGCGTTGTTTCCCCCACCCGCAAGCGCCCCTATTTCCGCGACTCTGGTTGGCTGAAGGCACCATTGGGCCCGCCCGCCAACCCCTCAAACACTTTCTCCAAGCTTTGCACCGCCATCAGAGGAGAGGATATGTCTCCGCGTGTTCCAAGGGCCGGAAACTCACAGCGGTGCAAAGGGTGTCATTGAAGAGGATGTTTTGGTAAGTAATTATACTGTATCAATAATCAACCCGCTTCAAATCAAAAATATATACATTATGATGTTTTTCGTTATTTCTTTTATAGAATACTACGAATGTTTTGGACTGCGAGGTGGATTCCGCGGATGATCCTCGGATGAAAAGGAGACAAACACATGTTTCACCAACCTCATGGAGTTCCACGCTGATTAAAGGGCAAGAGTTCCCGAAACATTTTGGGTCTCCAGAAAACAGCCTATTCATAGCCAAAACACTTAAGAAAAGTGATGAAGAACTCGTGGACTCGCAAGATGGTGGACTCGCAAGCAGACACAATAATTTTTAATTATATTCAAGCAAACCATGAGAAATTGTTCTCTTTCGATGCCTACCTATGTGTCATGGAAAATTTATCTGCCAGTGTAAACTCTTTTCGACAAGTTTGTGCAGTGTTGTGTCGGGAGTTGAGTTCTCCGGATAAGTTACATTTCTGAATAAAAGATCATTTACTCGGAATTTACCCTCTAGCTTTATCTCCCATAGCACCCCTCTTTTAATCATACCTTAGGACTACCCCGCCCTTCCTTTAATTCTCTCATATGAAGTCCTTCCTTTATTTTTCTCATATAAAGTTCTTCGGACGTTTGTATTTTGCTTTCGTTTATTCACGTATTTATTACAGCGGGTCTCACTCCTTTGAGGCATTCTCTATGTCAAGTTAGTATTTCAAAGGCCTCCCTTCCCCATTACCACATCCTCGAGGTAATACTGGGTGGGTGGAGAACGGGGGTAGAGGGGGGGGGGAGTCAAACTAGGAAAAGAGTTGCAGGTAGAGTCGGCTTAAATCTTTTT
Source organism: Ceriagrion tenellum (assembly GCA_963169105.1). Lineage (NCBI taxonomy): Eukaryota > Metazoa > Arthropoda > Insecta > Odonata > Coenagrionidae > Ceriagrion > Ceriagrion tenellum. Next base: position 21,522,121 of record OY720632.1, read on the forward strand.
GCTGGGGCCGCAGAGAATTTTACCAGCTCTCGAAGCCCCGTGGAAGGGTCAACCCTCATTTAGCTGGACCCTAACTCGGAAACCGAGCCTCGGAGTAAACCCATCACCGCGGGTGGGTAATGGCCCCCATTGACCAGCCGTACTAATCCTAAAATTATGCCCGTATTTGTATAGCACTAGTCAAGCTGACGAAAATGGTTTTCTCAATTGCTGTTATACGATAAATATTAACATTTTACGTGGGTACTCTAAAAATCCAAGCCGCACAAACATACGTTACTTAGAGCATGTTCCAAGAGTTCCTAGGAAAAGAACAACTGGCTATAGCTTCTGAAGCTTCCCTGTTTTTCAACGGAGTTGTGCAAGAAATATCCAAAATTTTAATGCTATAACATTTAGTAATTAATTACTTTGTTTTTTCCAAGATTAGCTTCTTGGTTGACTTCACGTGATTGGTGCGCGTACATCAAGAGCAAACGGCTGCAACTTCTTAAAGCTTCCTTCCATGTTTCCCATCGGAGTCATGCAATATACATTGACAATTTTACATGCATATATCATGTAATAGTTAACTTCTTGGTTTTTCATGGTAAGACATTGTCCGTGTATTTTGTGCATTCGTCAATAGCAAACGACTATGACATCAAAAGCTAACTTCCATGCTTTTCAGAGTTTTGCAATAAATTTTAACAATTTGAGGTGCATATAACATTAAAAGTTTTGATTCATCATTTTATATCATTATTAGCAACAGATAGAAGACAATGTACCTATGTTTTTTAGCGCGTAAATGAAAAACAAACGGCTATAACTTTTGAAAGGTAGTTTCCATGTTTTCCATAAGAGTTGTATACTCCTGTCCAAAAAAAACTTACCACCTCAGAGCCGAATAATTTATAAGTCCCGAGTTGACGTCGTTGTGACAACACGGTCGAACCACGCCCCCTGAATGGGAAGGCAATAAACAAACGGAACAGGACAACACCTTCCTCCCCACAGTTGGAGAGAGAAGATGAGGAAGAATATGCTCGTAGGAAAAATTTTGACCTGCGAAAGGAAATTCTCAATGGTGGGAGAGCCCCAGGCTTCTGTTCGCTAAATGTGTGAGCGAGAATGAAAGTGGGATAGCCCGTTTCGGTCGCTTCAAGAGACCAAGACATGTTGACTGCTAGAAGATATGGAAAGCCCAATCTTCGTCTTCGTCATGTGTAATGGAGGTTCACAAAGTTCACTTACGCGTTCATACTTTATTTAAACTCGCCTACTGCACAGTTACACGCGTAAATGGAATCTGAACATGATAACTACTTGAATTGAATATATTTTCAAAGAGAAAAATCGATTTCCTAGGCTAAGATTCGATGTTTGTGTAAGAAATACATGTTTTATCGCAGCCGGTATCATAAATATTTCCTCCGCCGCATTTGGAACATTGGGACTAAGCGTCTTTGAATTTTAACGTGATATTTTTCCCACAAATAGCTTTATAACTCCCTCTTAGAAACATTATTTACTTCAAAGTTGGATAAAAATAACTCTGTGCCCAATAATTCTACTGTTAGAATGCTTTTAAACCAGCTTCCATCCACTCAACTAAAGAATTCTGGATTCATTCAATTTTTGTTTCCCGTTAGAAATTACTTGGGATAAAATACGCTGCTTGCCGGACAGAGACATCATTTCGCCACACAATGTTAACACTTGGTCCAACTTCGTCTCATCGGCTTATGTTACACTGCAACCTTCCACTTAATAATTTAAAAAAACCTTTGGTCGAGAGGTAGGGACTCGATCAAAATGATTTCTCAAGGCAGCTTTCAAATATCAACTCCATAGCTTATCACAATCATTGGGTTGTGTATGTTTTTTACATCGCATATGGAAAAACGGAGCATTGGCCACTGGAGTTCACATCTTGCGTTTTCTGCCATGGTTATTCTCGGAAGATGTGATTAAGGCAGGGTAAATACATTCGTAAATTTTCCCTGCTCCCAAATTCACCGATTCTTTGCATTTGATTCATCTTACAGAACTCTACAACGCCACCGGAAGAATTTCATTATTCCATGGACATCCTCCCTAAATTCAATGATACTGATATCGTCTAGATGATTATGAGTAAAAATGAAATAGCTGCCGACCTTGGTATAATTGGCGGTCAGCTTTGAATATCGGTAACATTCCTTTCGTAATCTTTATAACAAGGGTATGGCAAAGGAAACCAACTACTTCTGTATCTTATCGAAACAGAACATTCATATTCAAAGTAATAATAAACGGGAAATATTCCCCACTGGAAATGGTTGGCTAGACAAACCTCAATAATTACTGGTTTTATTTACATAAGTCATTCATTCAATCGTCATGCCTTTCCGATAACATATAATTTCTTGTTGCTTAACTTTGTTTGTAATGATGTCACGATGTCTCCATTTTATTTCTGGTGAAAATCTTTGTAATTGACTAAACGAGTAGCCCTTACACTAAATCCCTAGGGTTGAAAATAACTCGATGTTACTTATTTGACTATGAAGTGCCGTAGATACTATCTTCAGTTCACTCAATTAGTGATTTCAGCCTCCACTCCATTATCCAAAATCAATTGTGTTGAGGCAAATTCCTGTCGGCCCCATATATACATTTCTGGGAGAGCAATAAACATTCCGCACAAAAGAAAGCCCTTCCCACAACCCTGGATTATGAAAAGGCTCCACTCTTCTGAAAGTGACCTTAACAGGGCTGCGGTTTCTTTCTCAGCTGGGAGTGGGCATGTCGGAGAAGTGTTGTTTTTGAGCTGTTTCCAATCATTCGGGTTGTTTTGGACTTATGTTTTCTTATTATTGAAGGAGAAAGGGGCAGACCTGCTAAGTTAGACAATGTCAAGATGCCTCATTCGCAACAGCTTGAAGGTGCTGAGAGGATATGTCCATTCAAGGTGATAGAATACTGCTTTCTTTAACACCATGTTGTCTATCTCTGGTCTCCACCGTCGAATATCTTTCAGTGATAATTTTCTCATCGCATTTTTAAACTTTAAACAGTATTTATGAGCTGATATAATATGTATTGCATTTTATTTTGATATCTGAAAGACCTCTGTCGCACCACCAAAAGCGCTCTGAACATGGATAACGATGATCAGGCTGATATCTCTGACAGGATCTCAGCGGAAAGATGGAAAACCTTTCAGCTGGGGATTCCTACAAGTTGAACATAATTGGCGTAATCCTTATCCTGTCCAATTTTTAACATGAATAAAACTCTCACGGTTCGTTTGTGCAATGCTGCTTGAGTGTTTTGGAGAAAAAATTGTAAAAATTACTAGGCCCCAACGTTTCACGTTCTCTGCTCGGAACTTCGGTAGACTGTGCTAATGCCACCCTTTGTTACTTTACCATTGATGCAGGAAACTCTAAATATAATTAGTGTAAATTTCTCGGGCTCGCCACCGGGTAAGATTTTTATAGACAGCCGACGTTTCGGGTTCCGACTCGTCACCCATTCTCAAGGCTTAGCCTTGAGAATGGGTGACGAGTCGGAACCCGAAACGTCGGCTGTCTATAAAAATCTTACCCGGTGGCGAGCCCGAGAAATTTACACTAATTTAATTCGCCGGGAAAGTGTAAAATCTAAATATAATGCTGGAAATTTTATATTCTATTTTCAAAGTATATCTCCATAAAAATCATCTAATTAGGACAGTACCGTGACTCATAGTATATCAACACTAAATGCGAAGTGTTATGTTTCTCTCGGAAAATGGTAAGGACGCGACAAAGGATCTACATGAAGCAGATGGTAATGATGATCGTTGAAGACTACTATTGGGGTCTATAGCATATTTTCTCATGTCTGCTTATCTAAGAATTCCACTTCGGTACGCCAGAGGCAATACTATGAACTCCTAACTTCGGTCCCCCGAGGGAACCCTCGGCGTCACGAACCTTGGGTGAAAGAGCCCGACCGACCACTAGATCCCTCCTTCTCTGCCCCTATAATCTGAAAACAATGTCGCTGCCTCCTCCCCTTGCAATTCTTGTGCAGGCCTCGCAGGTAAGACGAGCGAAGGTGGCTTCCTTTCGCATTGGTGTGTTTACAGTTCACACGGTTAAGTTCGTGAATGTGCGATTACAACCAGCGCGGGCTTTCCACCACCGGTGGTCGTGCATGCCCATTCTATGTTTAATCAGCAGAGGGTACCCGTTGAAATTCAGCGATGGGGGATAAAATATTGAACATGACTTGAAGGATACAACCAATGTCCTCTCAATTCCCAATTCCCTGCTCAAAGCGTATAAGCAGACGTGAAGCAATTCAGGGGACTCTGCAAGACAAATTCATTTGCTGATTAGAACTTGAATGATAAATAAATTAATGCGAATTCATAATTTTATCTATTTTAAGCTGCTTTATTCTAATTTACTAATATATATATATATATATATATATATATATATATATATATATATATATATATATATATATATATTAGTAAATTATATATATGACCTCACTTAGGATCACTCGTGTGATGAATATATAAAATTTGCCACAGGAAGGCAGATGATAAACACAGAAAAACAAAAAAATGAACACACTCACGGAAAGTTCCTTAATATTTCGGTGCTACTGGCACCTTGGTCGCAAGGACGTAGAAGACTCAAAGAGTAAGTTACGATAGAGTACGATAAAAACTCATTAATTTCTTGGTCTTGATAGGAATTGAGCAGCAAACGACTATGACTTCTGTAACTATCTTTTTGTTTTCCATCGTTGCTGTGCTAGAAATATTAACAGTTTTACATGTATATATCATTATATAGTTATCTCCCATGTTTATAATCGCTACTGAGCGACCGATGTATTTAGCGCATCTAGCATAGCTGTTTTCAAGCAGCCGCGCGGCTTTCCTATGAATATTATTTGTTTGGCTAAATACCTCTGTCCGTGGACCCAAACGATCGCAGCACATTTAAGGTGTGTCCTGACCAAAGAGAAGTAACACCTTTCTCTTACGTTCTCATCCGAGGACCTTCCTATTACACGTTTGATAAATCCTAGTTTCTTTAATGCTTTGCTGCACATGTTTCGTATGTGTGTTCTCAACGATGCGTCTGAAAGAAAATTCTTAGGTATTTGACTTTATTTGAGGACTTATTGTTTACTCCACCTAAAGTTTAGATACGGCGTTGGTGTGACGACTTCCGCAAGAAGTTTATTATGGTGCATTCACTAAGATTTAGTTCTAGCCCCCACTCCTTGCACCAAGATGAACGTTGTTTAGGTCCGATGATAGGACTTCTGAGTTCGCGTCATCGCTGACAGATGTCCGTTTCGTCTGCAAATAATCTTATTTTTACTGTTAAGTTCGTAACGTAGGTAATTTGTGTAAATAATGAATAAAGGATGGCTGATCACGCTTCTTTGTGGAACACCGGATGTCACTCTAGCAATATCGGATCCAATACCATCCAGAACTACTCTTTGTGTGCGATCGCAGAGAATGTCCCACATCCAATTCACTATTTTATTATTTACTCCGCATGATCGCATGTTGTATATGAGATTTTTGTGAGGATCATTGTAGAATTCTTTCTTGAAATTAAGGAATATCGTGTCAACTTGCTTTTTTGGTCAAGTGTCCGTACCTGATCGATTAGCTGCCATCTTCTGCAGATTCATCGTTAAGCGAGGTGACAAATAAGTTCAACTTAATTCTTTGTAATATTGTCCCAGGAATGCGGCACTATAGGATCAGTGGACCGATTGTTTTACTCATCATGTTATTTTTAAGACTGTTGTTATAGAAATCCCCGTCGATAATCAACGGGATGGATAAGTAGGGAAAGATTTGAGTAGTTTGGTTTATGCGATAGAGAACTGACTTCCAATTTACTATCATAGTATTATTTTCACTAATTTTTATCGTAAATTGTGTCTGGCAATTATTTCTTCCTGAGTAAACTTGTCATATACATGCTCCTACCGGTGAATCCGTAAAGGTGACGCCGCGGTCAGTCTCGGTACCCTGAAAATTTGGAAAAAGCCTGTTTAATTCGCTTAATGATGATATACACCTGGCTGGAGACTATTGTACACAAGGTCAATGATGAACTGTCGTTAACTTTCAATTATTCAATACATGTCAGTCAACACTTTAAAGTTCTCCATTTAAAACACTATGTATTTACATGAGCTGATGTTTTTCTCAGTTCCCGAACCATGGAACACGGAAAATATATTTCTTGCGGGGGACAGTTTTAACACTAGGTATGTACAATGCTGATTTTTGTTGTCGCACTCCCCTGCGTCCAAATTGGGAATTGCATGGTATGTTTGACAGCAGCATTACATACTCAAATACTTTTTCTTTTGATATACAGTAAAACTCGCACATAACGAATTTTAGGGGACCGGCCTTTTCTTTTGTTATTAACGGGTTTTCGTTACATCCAATCTTTAGCATTACTAGCCGTTCACATCGTCGGATCTCGGGAATTTTGTCGTTAATCGTCTGTATTAACGCAAAATATCCTTAATAATTTACCTCCATCACAAAGTATAAATATTATTCACTTATCCAAATACTGCTTACACATATGTAATTGCATTCGTAACAACTGGTTCATCATTCATAAAATACGATGCACATTCAATGCAGATGGTTTGGGGCTTTTTTTTTAAATCTGCTCCATGATAAGAGCATGGCGATTCGTACAAAGTCGTGCTACGGAAGTAAACGCAGCAAAGACTCTACTTGACTTAGTACTTGTCCTGGGGGAATTACATACGTGAAATTTGCGGGCAGGCAAATTGTAAATTAGGATTTATTAAAAGAATTATGGAAAAATGCGATGAGAAACTTGAGGAGCGATGTATTTTTTCTCTCGTGAGACCTCACCTGGAGTACGACGCTGTAGTATATGGGACCCTTACGAAGTAGGACTAGTTTCAGATATAGATAAGATTCAGCGGAGAGCAACAAGATTTGCTACAAATTGTTACGATAAACATAGCAGTGTTACTGAATTGTTGAGGGAATAAGGGTGGAAACCTCTATCCGATCGAGGGGAAATAAATATATTTTTATCTTTTACAAAATTTCGATGTAGTCTACTTTTTGCTGGACGTTCAATATATTTTGCTAGAGCCAAACTATTATGGTAGAAATGATCACAGGCATAAGATTAAGGAAATAGACTGCAGAACAGATAGATTTAAAATCTCATTTTTTTCTCACGCAAAATAAGGGACCATAATAGTTGCGATAGATCAGTTCCAGGATACTTTGACCCTGACTAGGTAAAAAAAGGTTTTTTTTCACTTGTGGAAAATATCTAAACATCAATATTAGCTACTAACCATGCATGAAATTTCCGGCATGATATGGCTCTTACATGATTTAGTTGCTGGTAGAATTATTTATCTGTCGCAGTAATTATAACCAGTAGTCGTACCTTAGTGGGGAAGAGATGGAAAGAGTACATTGAGGAATTGTATGACGGACCACCTCTATCAGAGGGTGTAATAGGAAAGGAAGAGGAAGTTAACGAAGATGACAAAGGAGACGACATCCTGCTTGAAGAATTCGACAAAGCCCTTAAAGACCTACAGGAGAACAAAGCAACGGGTATTGATGAGATTCCTTCAGAACTAATCAAGAATGCTGGTGAAAATATGAAAAAATGCTGCTGAAAATGATTAGGGCCATGTATGACACAGGAGAGATACCAACCGACTTTCAGAAGTGCATCATGGTTCCTATACCGAAGAAGGCGGTAGCTACAAAATGCGAACAGTACCGAATCTTAAGCCTAATATCGCATGCGTCGATAATCCTCATCAAGATAATCCTGAGGAGAATGGAAGGAAAGGTAGAGGATATGCTGAGTGAAGATCAGTTTGGATTCAGAAGAGGATCAGGAACAAGAGAGGCAATTCTGGCATTGAGGCTTCTTATGGAAAAACAAATGCAGAGAAATAAAACTACTTATATTGCCTTTATTGACCTGGAAAAGGCATTTGACAATGTTATCTGGAAAGAGATGTTCAGAGTGCTGAATAAAGCAGGCCTAAAATATAAAGACATGCGGGTAATACTAAGCTTATACATGAACGAAATGTTTGTGATAAGGAATTTTCATCAAAAGCAAGAAGCAAAAGTTAGAAAAGGCGTGAGACAAGGATGTGCTCTCTCTCCTCTTATATTCAATGCTTACATCCAGGAAGCTATAGACCAAGTTCGTGAAACTACTGAGGTGGGGATTAAAATTAATGGACAGAAGATAGATATGCTGCGTTATGCAGATGATATTGATGTGATCACAGAAACCAAAGAAGATCTAGAAAGGATGCTCGACACAATGGGTAGGATTTTCTGTAAACAGTATGGCATGAGAATAAACAAACGCAAAACCAAGGTGATGGTTTGCAGTAATGAAGAACAATATGAACCCCCAATAATGAGAATTGGAGGAGAGGAGCTAGAAGTAGTAGAGGAATTTGCCTACTTGGGAAGCAGAATAACAAGAGATGGTAGAAGCCAGAAAGAAATTGTAAGGAGAATACATCAGGCCAAAATTCTATCTTAGAAAGAACCTACTCACCAGCAAGAACATCAGTTTGGAAATAAGGAAACGGATGATGAAAGCATTTGTTTGGAGTGTGGCCCTATACGTGAGCGAAACATGGGTGATAAGAAAACAAGAGAGAAGGCGGCTAGAAGCCCTGGAGATGTGGCTCTACAGAAGGATGTTGAAGCTCAGTTGGAGAGATAGAGTCACGAACGAAGAGGTACTGGAAAGAGTTCAAGAAACCAGATCCCTGTGGAGGCATATCCAAACAAGAAGAGACAAACTCGTAGGGCACATTCTAAGACATGACAACATCGTTTTAACTATAGCAGAAGGAGCTATAGAGGGAAGGAATCGCCGGGGACGACCAAGGATGTCATTCATGCAGCAGATTGTGAATGATATGGGTTGCACCACATACACGGATATGAAGAGGAAAGCAAACAGAAGAGAGGAATGGCGTACTGCTGCAAACCAACCCCAGGGTTGAACACTGAAGAAGAAGAAGAAGAAGTCGTATCTTAGGTAGTGTACTGCATGGTAGCAGATTCGTCCATGTCCACGTATTGTCTGCCTGACTGCTTTGGCCTGCCCCTGGCATCCGGCCCAACGTGCGCGGTCCTAATTTCAGCTGGAATGAGGGCTTCATGCCTGATGTGGAATCACCCCGTGCCACACACCCTAGTGGTGGCTTGCACGGTATTCCGTAGATGTACATGTAGAAAGAGCGAGTTACTGTGCTTCCATGCTGCCACATGGACTTTTTGGAGAAATTTACAGCCCCTTGTCTTGGGGAAACCCGCCAAACCGAGGTGCTTTAAGAATACAAAATCATTTCCAAACCCTTTCCGTACCAAAATAAGGCATGGATGTCTTTGAACCCTGTTCACTGAGTGGCTGACGCAACCTTACAGTCGGATGTGGCCAAACATCGCAATGACATTTTACTCATTGATCGCTGTCCTGAACATCCAGCAGATTTTGGTTTCCTTACAAACATTAGCATTGAATTCTTGCCACTCAATGTCACATCAAAGCTCCAGCCTCCCGATATGGGCATCAGGGGAATGAAGCATTGCTACAGAAAAATGATTGTTCAGAGGCTGTTGAATTTGGTTGACCGAAAGACAGAGAAGGAGGGCATGAAAATAAAAAGTTATCAGGCAATGCATTTTTTCGCGGTAACCATTTTTATTTCCTGCGTTATGATCACGATTTTAAAAATACAAGACGAGAGCAGGAAAAAAACACGACCTCTCGTGCTCCCTCCGGTTCCCTTCCTTTGTAATCGGAGGCGTGGGCCCAAGTAACTCCGAAAACCGTGCAGCACTGTGTCCGAAAAGCTGGGATTAATGACCTCACTAATGAAGAGTATCTCTTCGCTGTCGCAGAACTTCAAGAAGAAGAAGCTGACTGAAGCAAGAAGAAGTTTCATCGATGAATGTAAGAACATTCAGTCACAATTTGAGTCGTCAGAAAATTTCAGCGAGTTCGAATCAGTGGACTACTCCATACTGATTACAGCATTGACAGTCGATGAGATAATCCACTCTGGTACTCCTTATGTGCGGGGCAATGGACATCTGTCACTATAGAAAAGTCCAAGTGACCGTGAACTCGTTATATGCGGAATTTCGTTGCATGCGTGATCGTTATAAAAGAATATATTCCTGCTTTTCGGTTCAGATTAAGGTTGCGGTATTGTTCCAAGCATCTGTTCTAGTAATAGTTTTCAGCTTGCACCTTTTTCTATATTTTGATTATCAATTTTCGACTAGCAGTTGATAAAAGGTTATTTTATCGCCTGCCTAAACTTACGAAGTATTGTGAAAGCCTCCCACATAAGATGGGAGTCACGGGGTGATTTCATTAAGGCGTTCATCACTCGCTCCAATTCAAATAGATCCTTGCACATTCCAGCAGCCCCCGAAATATGGTGCTTCCCACAAATTTACGAAATTTAAATAATACCGTGAAATTCACCTCAAGGGTCTGTGGCAGGGGGCGATTTATCGACGATTTTTACTATATGTACCATAGTTAATTTAACGATACTATGGCAAAAAATGCATCAGGAAAACCTGAAAATACTTGTCTGCTCTGCTGTCTATTTCTCTAATTTATCTAATCTATTGTAAGATATCTGAGTTCGTTAGATATTAAAAATATTGTCAGATAATGCATTGGTTTGGTATTCGCATAAAAATATAGTATCATTCGATGGACGGTCTGAGAGAGATTCCCGTCATTGTGCTTGCAACAGGTCAGTAACACTAACGGGAGTATCATAAGGGCCCTTTCGATTACTACTCGTTGATTGTCGATTTCTTTCCAGCCTGCTAAAGGAATCGACATGAAAGACAATCAATATAAAGTCAAACAATCCGATGCTTTTAGCAGCCATGAACAGGGCTTTGTCGTAGTTCACTGCAGGGAGCAGCGTCGTCAATAAATGCTTCCCATTACTTTTTGTGGCAGTAGAAGGCAGCAATGGCCTTTGTAAAATCTCCTAAGAGCTCCCCCACCGACCCATGTTTGTTCCTACACATCTGCTCCTCCAAATATGTTTCAAAAGTCGTTACAGACATACGGCCGATTCTTCTCCGAAAAGCCCTCTTTAACTTAGACCATTGGATATCAATCTGCTGGGTGTCTATTGCTTAAGTAACCGCGAACAGAGGGTAGTTCTGCGTTAGATGGCGTTAGTTCAGATACAGTTAAAGTCATATCCGGTGTACCCCAGGGAAGTGTCATTGGTCCCTTATTATTCCTTTTGTGTATTAATGATATCACCACCGTCGTAACGAGTAAAATTCGTCTTTTCGCGGACGACGCAGTATTGTATAGGGGCATTAACGCAGAGTCTGATATAATTGCGTTGAAGAAAGATCTAGAAGCTATAAGCGGATGGTGCGACACTTGGGAGTTAGAATTAAATTTTAACAAGGGCGTTGTCATGAATTTTTGGAGGAAGAGTAGCTTAACCAACGAGATGTACACGATTAATCAAGCCGAACTAATAAATGTGGAGTCAGTAAAGTACTTAGGAGTGGCCCTTAATCAGGATTTGTCATGGGGGGACTAAGTTACTTTTACAATGCGTGGTGATATTGTCTGCGAACGTTTAATAGAACTATAAGGGTAGGTAAGAGCATACTCTTCTCACTGGAATACGAACAAAAAGCAGTAGTTCACGGATTTCACCTCATCAGCCCAGACCATTCCAATCAAACGCCATTAGTTCCCATCGTGCATGGGTTTTGTGGCCTGCTGACTTGAGCCAGAGTTAAAGTAACGAGTAATCTTGGAGGACACTTGAGGATCCCAAAAGGTTTCCCCATATCGAATCAAAGCTCCGCTAATACTAATCCATTCAAAATCGGAATGTATGAAGGCCGCATTATATTGATTTGGGACATAGTATGCCTTTAGTAAGAGCTTACTTTCCCCTTATGTTGCGGGCGATACCTTTTCTGCCAAAGATAATGTTTCGGACGCCAGTCGTTTAACCCACAGGGAAGAAGTGGTATTTAACTTCTTTCACCCCTACGAAAGTATTCGACGGGTGCTTCCAAATTTTTCGAAGCGCGGCGATCCTTTTCTTTCCGGTGCAGCAAGTATTTGAAACCTGAGCGTCATTCAGAATAGCAAGCCACCTCGACCACCACCACTCGGAGCTTTGCTAAAGTTTACCGATGACTAATTCATTGAGACGAACTTCGATAGACGGGCAAGCAGAGCAGACAGCGAAAGCAGAGATATTTTTTTTAAGTTTGTAGCGGCCTCTCTGTAAATTCTTGGAGGAAAAAAGATTTTATTATCCTTTAAGTATGTCTTATCTTTCTTTAAGGTGGAAATTCGGGTAGTAGGTTTGTAAAAGGCAAATTCATCTGCCGAAAAATTACCCGAATAGGTGTTGCACCTTCGACTTTCACCGTCTGAACTTTTATTTGGAGTTTATGCGTAAAAATTTCTATTTCTCATTACTATTAAACGAAATTCATCAAATTGTCCGCTAGGATGAGAACTATGTTCATTCTAATGTTTATCAATATTCACTTTTCGTCCGAAACTAGGAATACTCCAGAGTTCACAAATTTAAAAATTCTAGGAGATATTTCAAGACAAACCACGTAACTCAGATGGAGTGGGCTGCAAGAAGCCCAGACCTCAACACCTTAGGAAGCATTTGAGCGTTCATTATGAGGTAAATGCAAGAAACAAACGTTTTTCGACCCCCTCAAACGAACAGACCCCAAATTTAGATGCAATGTGGAAAATGGTGGAGGAAGAATGGGAATTAAACCCAGTGAGATGAAGCCAAAATGTGGACAACTCCATGTCACAGAGACTTGGTCAAGAAATCGAGAATGTAGGGGGATGGATTGATTATACAGCATATTTCTCGATGATCAATCACTATGATCATGTGCACACATAACTCATGTTGAGATAATTATGCATGCATTTTAACCTTTTCCACTCGTTCATATATACTCTTTCTATACTTTTCCACTCGTTCAAATAAAGCATTATAGTGTCCCTATCCAAAATCCATAAGAATTCATTGAAATTGAAATCTAAAAGATGAAATTTATGACCCTGTAAAAAGTCTGTTAATATTTTCGTGTAGGGAACTCATAGCCTCCATAGAAGCAATAATATTACGACATATTTGAATAGGGATCTAGTCTTTAGGGACGTAGCAATCGTATAACCTTTGATGGTGCACATTCCTATTTTATACTCCATTGACTACTCATTCGAATTATGAGGAGAATACAAATGAGCATACGGAAAATATCTAATTACTGCATGAAAGAGATGATTTTTAGTAGGTATCTTATCGCTTTCTAAGGGGATGCAATGTTGTCTGAGTATAATTACGCGTGAGTGTAAGTATGCTTCTCATAAAATTTAACTGCATCATTTTAGCCCAAAGTTTATCACTGCGAATACATCAATAGGTATTTAAATGGTTCAATAATTTACCTTATCCTCTTAAGTATTATCCTCCATCCTCTAAGTTGAACTTTTGAACTACACGGATAATATATTGTTCGCAGAAAACCTAGAAAACGATGCTGGGAAAACTTCAAAAACCATTTTAATGACATTCTCAAGAAAATTCCACACTTATTTGGTCTGTCTCTCAGATAAGTAATTGGTATTTGCAAATTTGGCAGGTGGAACCAAACTCTAATTCCTAATAAAAATAATTGTTCTGTTTCCTAAATCATTTCAAATTAATTTACAAGTGAACGTAGCATGAGGTAAGTTTACTAAATCGAGTAATTGACGCAATCAGAGATCCGGTTCATTCGCTTGTTCATGAATAGCGTTTCATTGATTGATTAATTGACGAGTGGGTGGATATGAACATCATACGAAAGGCAAGGCATAGAAATCAAGTGCGACCGAGTTCCTGAAAATGGGAAGTAAACGTCTCATTTGACGAGCAAGGAGACCGCTCTGATTCCTTTATAAAGCCTGAATAAACAGACACAGAAATACTATTAATGTCCACGTTCACGAGATTTCCTTAGAGTTATAAACGTGATGAGTTTGCTTCCCTCCAGCCAGTCGAGGTTCCGAAGTTGTAGTCAATTATGTAGAGATACTTACCGCATTTTTAAAGCTCCGGACCCTTTAAAAAGCATTTATCTCGAAAATTTATGAACGTTATAATAAAATAATTATTAGTTGGGACCAAAATGCTTTCACTCGACAGATCAAATCAACTTAAAATAAAGTTTTTCCGCGTGCAGGGAATAGCTGTGGGTGAACGTTGCAAAATAAGGCCTTAAACAACCCCCGAGAAATATAATACATTACAATTAACGTATTGGTATATTATCCTGTGGATTTCTCGGTGAAATATGGGAAATCTGGTAGTGTAGAATGGTGTCCATGAGGAGGAAATTTTTCATTACAAGTGTGTCCGTTACCTAAACACCCTACGTAAGTTTCCACCCTCGTGCGTTCAGTAAGTTTCAAACATTTCTTAATTCCATGGAAGATTCCATGCTTACATGGAATAATATGTTATATCCTATCGTTATAATATTTACTTTCTGAAAACTATTTTCAAAAGTCAAGGACATCTTATTTGGTTTATTTATTATATTTTTTGATTGACAGTGGAAATCTCTACTTTATCATGTTAAAAAGTGCGATAACCCTGACATCAGAACGAGCATTCATCATACCTTAATATTGAAAACCACCACCCATGGTGTTTAGTAAGCCTACGAAAATAACGGGCAGTGATCTTCTTATGACAAGGTTAGAAAAAGTTTTCGTTTATTACTAGTCTAACACTACATTAAAAGAACTGGATTAAAAAACAATTTAAATAGCAATACTGAATACATTCGATAGCATTTAAAATATTAAAGTCATTATATTCTTGACCGAAGAACATTATAATAAACCAAAATGCATAGAAAATTAGGTTATTTGACAAAAATCAATGAAAGAAATGACGATGACTTAGATCAGCTTCTGTTATTAATGTGATCTAAGATTATAAGAAGATGCAGAAGTTTTTGGTTGGAAAAAGTCCGAGTTAATGCACTATATAACAAATGTTTCTTATATTTGTTTCGCACTTCGTTCGTCAGTCATGACGCGCACGGTACAATTTATTTGTGAGTATATTGCATGAATAGCTAATTGAAGTCTTGCACAAGGCTTCCTTAAATTTCGTATCCTTATTTTAAAATAATAATTCTCTCGTATGGTTTCGGAATAACTTCTTTCATAATATCCTTCCAGGACAACTTTTGTTTCCTACCTCGTAAGAATATTGACAAGGGTTGGAGTCCTACCTAGGTGGCATTGCTCAGAACATGGGTATTTGCAGTGCTATGGATTTGTGTGTAAGATAAAGATTTATTAAAAGGTTCTAAGGGCTAAAATATATAAAAACTGATGACGATGACTATTCGCGTGTTTAATCCAAAATTCATTGGGGCTAGGGCGGCGTACATGTGATTAATTTCGACGGGAACGAACCTATGCACAGTTGTTACATCAAACGCAGTATATGTTCAGTGGTAGAACATTATATCCCATTTTTATAGTAATTACGTATTTGCAGGTAGTTTCACAATTCCTGATTAAGAGTCGCTCCTAATTCACTCTACAATAATTAATTAATTGTGTACGTCTCGTTGGTTAAGGTACTCTTCTAAGGCAAAAATTTATAACTACGCACTTTTAAAGATTTAATCTAACTGTCAAGTGTCGCACCATTCGTTTACAGCATAATATGCCTGTATAATACTGCGTTGTCCGCGAAAAGGTGCTCGTAAGGACGGTGATGATATCATTAATATACAATTGGAATAATAAGAGACAAATGACACTTCCCTGGGGTACACCGGATGTGACTTTAACTGTATCTGAATTAACGCCATCTAGAACTACCCTCTGTTCGCGATTACTTATGAAATATTCAATCCAGCATATTATATCGTGATGTATTCCATAGGCTTTTAGCTTATTAATTAATTTTGAATGCGGAACTTTATCGAAAGTTTTTTTGAAATCTTAAAGTATCGCGTCTACCCGGGTGAGCCTTTCTCCAGAGGAAAGAACATCGTGAAGAAAAAGGGCTAGCAGAGTTTCACAGGACCTGTCATTTCGGAATCCAAGCTGATTTTGAGTAAACAAGTTCTGACTATCTAAATACCTCATAATTTTGCGGACGATTATATGTTCTAATACTTTGCATGAGATGGACGCGAGGAAGATAGGTCCATGTTACTTGGATCTTCTTTATCGCCGCTCTTAAAGATAGGGGTAACGTTCGCGATTTTCCAATCGCAAGGGACACGATGTTCTGATAACGATTTTTCATATACTATTTTCAAGCACGGTGCTATTTCTGACGCTAAATCGCAATATCGGGCCAGTATAATTTTCAATCAGTCCGTAAGTGTGTGGGAAACGAGGATTCCATGTTAGATAAGAATACAGGCTTCCCACCCTGCCTGGCTCGGCCTGAATCCCGGCGAATTTTTGTGGAAATCCCATTTTCTTCTTCAGTAAAATGTTGAAAAAGGGTCAAGTGTAGCACTCCCTATGTCGGTGCGGACGTTCAACCGTGGTGCTCCTGGTGCCGTTCGATAAGAGCAGCGCCGACCACAGATTTCCCTCCCCACTACCTTCTTCACCGAATTATGTGATAGTGGTATCATTAGTTTGCTGACCTCTTGCAATTACTGGAATATGAATCGCTTTCCGACCGTCGACAAAGCATTATATAATTTTGTACGTAACTTTGAAAACCAGTTTATTTTCTGGCGATGTTATTAATATTTTATGAACTCCCGTATATATATATATATACGGGAGTTCATAAAATATTAATAACATCGGAGTACATATATATATATATATATATATATATATATATATATATATATATATATATATATATATATATATATATATATATATATATTTGTCATTCGATAATATGCGCACAGTTTTGCTTATAAACGAGAAATAATGCTTTTAAGTTATGCTCAAAATTGTTCTCACCAATACCAAGATGTCACCACTAGACCAATCGAAATGCACATTTTTCAATATAATTTCGCCTAACTTCCGAATACCACGCCAATGTCTTTGTCATACCATGCTTCACTTAAGGAAAAACTTAATAGTATAAACCTTGTAGCGTTTCCATTGCTGCATGCACGGTGAAGACTAACCTTAAATAAATGCAATTAAATGAAATATGGCCCTAGAATTTCCTTTCGGCATACTAGAAAAAATATTAAAATGCGCTATCAATGACTCTTGAATGCCGTTCTAACCACTTTAAGAACAAGCTAATTCCGACAATAGGTTTCACTCAACCGGTTCTCAATTCCTTCAATAACCTAACCTTCTGTTAATTTGGAGCTAAGAACATCAGTTGTCAGTTGTCTCCCTCAAATGACGGACCGACTGAATATATATGTATATACTTTTCTGACTCATTATGAGAGGAACTCTTGAGAGAAGTGTATCGGCTTGCATTGGTGGCCAGTATGCAGTACTTGCAGCCGCGATTTTCCGGGCTACCGAAATATGCTATTTTATCCCCGCCTTGTATCTCTAATTGTACGGGGTAATAGAAGAGACAAAATAATTTGGCTGAAGTTATGTGTTAGTACAAATAATAAATGAACCTTATCTCTGTAAGTACCTAGATACAGAATAAAACGAAGCAAAACGCTGAGAATCTCCTTCGGCATAAATTATCCTTCTGTCCTATCTCTCTTCCATTTCCTTTATCGTGTTCCCATTTATTTTCATAATTTCTGTCCCTTAGTCCCAACACCACCTCCTCCTTGCATAGTTGCCAAATAGTCGGGTGAAGGAGAGTTAGAAATATCACGTTCGCGTTGTTTTCATCCTGCTCATTTTTCAATGCAACATCGGTATCGGGATACCTTTCGCTCTTTATTTTCAAATTTCGGCCAGACCGTTACCATCTCTCGCCGCCTCGCAGTGTAGAAACTTCGTCAAACCTTCCAAAATAATATGGAACATAGGCCGTGGCCATATGACTTGAGTGTGCCAGGAGATGGTCGTGCGATCAGCCCAGGAGAGTGACGCAGGACAACCTGAGTATACTCAAGGGCATTAGTTTATTCAAGCTTAGCGCGAAGTTCGTCGCTCGATAAGAGTTCACTAGTGCGATGACCTGGTTATGAGAAGATTGACGTGTGTCAATGATGAGGCATTTGCTATGTGTAGTGAGTGTGTTGCTTTCTAGTTTCAGATTTACGTGGTCAGATTTAGTTTTTGCATGGAGAAGGATTGCATTATACACATCGATGTAGCAAAATATCCGTGGGGAGCCTCGATGGTTTTTGGTTGGAAAAAGTCCGAGTTAATGCACTATATAACAAATGTTTCTTATATTTGTTTCGCACTTCGTTCGTCAGTCATGACGCGCCCGGTACAATTTATTTGTGGGTATAATGCATAAATAGCTAATTTAAGTCTTGCACAAGGTTTCCTTAGATTTTGTATCCCTATTTTAAAATAATAATTCACTCGGATGGTTTCGGAATTACTTATCTCATAATATCCTTCCAGGACAACTTTTGTTTCCTACGTCGTAAGAATATTGACAAGGGTTGGAGTCCTACCTAGGTTACATTGCTCAGGACATGGGTATTTGCAGTGCTATGGATTTGTGTGTAGGATTAAGATATATTAAAAGGTTCTAAGGGCTAAAATAGATAAAAACGGATGACGATGACTTTTCGCGTGTTTAAGCCAGAATTCATCGGCGCTAGGGTTCATAGATGCGGCGTACATGTTAATAAATTTTGACGGGAGCGAACCTATGCAGAGTTGTTACACCAAACGCAGTATATGTTCAGTGGTAGAACATTATATCCAATCTTTATAGTAATTACGTATTTGCAAGTAGTTTCATAATTCCTGTTGGGGACGTGAATAGTAATGCATGGGGGACGAACAATCACACTAATTAGACGCCAAGCGCCATTGTAAATATACCGGAACTTTTCCTCCTATTGATACATTCTTTCATCCAAACCTGCCAGAATATCGTGGGTTACTTCATCATGACCTGTTATTCCACAGGACTTCTCTATAAATAATAGTTAGTTCTGTTGAAGATTTTGGAATATTTTCTTAAAATCCAAGGATAATGTGTATAATATATACACTCAGATATACGGTTTTTTGAAAAGCGTATCAATTGGTAGAATTGTCCAAATTTGGTTTTTCATGTTCAGGAATTAAAATTTGTAAGTTTTACTCAGAATAATTATTCTACGACCGGTTGCGTCGAATAGTCGATATTATCAGGACCTGAAGCTTCAAAGTCCGCGTCTTCGCTCATTTCACGGTAGATAACTATATCGTCGATAAATAATCTTGATTTACTGCTAACTCTAGAACTTATATCATTAATACAAATAAGTGATAAAAGAGGGCCGATCACGCTTCCCTGAAGGACACCTGATGTGACTTCGACAATATCAGAGCTAAAACCATCAATAACTACTTTTTGTTTTCGATCACTGAGAAAGTCACTTATCCAATTCACTATTTTTCTATTTACTCCGCATGATTACACTTTATGTATGAGTTTTTTATGGGGAACCTTGTCGAATGCCTTATTGAAATCCAGGAATAGCGCGTCGACTTGATTAATCGATTCACCTGATTTTAGAGTATCATTAAAGATGATCGCAAGTTCTTCCTGCTATGCAAGATGTTACGATTATCCAGGAATGTCAGAATATTACCAACGACAATGTGTTCGAGGATCTTGCATAAAAGTGATGTTAGCGATATTGGCCGGTAATCTCTTGGGTCACTTCTATTTCCTTTTATGAATATCGGAGTGACGTTGCTGTTTTCCAGTCTTGGGGCACCTTGCCTTCGGATAATGATTTTTTAAATATAATTTCTAAGAATGGTGCAATCTGTGGCGCTAACTCCATCACCATGCGTGTAGGTATTCCTTCTGAACCTGGGGAATTGTTACTTTTAATCTTACGCAGTTGTTTAACTATTCCATCACGTTGAATTGTTATGTCAGCCATCGGCTCGTTAAAGTCAGGAATGTCTAAATTGTGAATTGTATCATCCTTAGTGAATACACTTTCGAAGTATTGGTTTAATAACTTGGATTTGTCGATATTGTTGGTGACCGCTTTGCCGTTCGTATCCAGTAAAGACTCTTACTGTCGAAGATTAGCCCTGCAGCTCTCTCGCGGAAGACAAGAGTGACTTAGGGTTTTCACCAAATATTTCCCGAGGATTTTTTTCTTGTTGTTTCGCGGAGTAGCACGCATCATTTTCTTCGTTTTTAAATGTTGAACAACGTATATTTCTCTCGCCGCAAGCTCCGTTGTTTTGTTACTTAACTTAATAGAATTGTTATATAGATTGACTTTGTATCCTGAGCTCCCGCCTTACTTCGTGGTTATACCAACGAGGTTCTTTACTCTCCCGTTTGAATTTGTATGGGATATATTCATCGATTCCATTAGGTAGTATCTCCTCTAAATATCACCATGATACTTCGGTGATCTCGTTTTCCATTGTGGCAACGAATTTCGTGAATGAAGCTTCTAACGTCTCTCCGAATTTCATGTAATCGCATTTTTCATATAAGTAGACTTTACGTTTGGGTTTTACAGTGGAATGTACTGTTGTTTTCAAAGTCGTAACAATTACTTTATGATCACTTATGCCTTCGAGGATATCGATGAGCTTAGCCATTGTAGTGTGACTAACAGCTTCAATGTCTAATATTTTATTACCTCTCTTATTTTCGTTTACCAGTTGAGTAAGAGAGTGGTGCGAAAGTGTATTTAGTAAGGCCTCGCTCATATCACGCTTCCTTGAAGTGATTCAACGCTATTGGTTTTCCAAGTTATAGCCGGGAGGTTGAAATCTCCACCGATAATCATCACGCTTTTGTTATCTTTCGAGGAAAATGATGTTAATTGAGTTTATAATTTGTACAAAACGTCGATTTTGGGATCTGGTGGCCTGTAAAATGAGCATACATACATATTTCTTTTGATTTGTTGCTTAATGGTGCACCAAACGCTCTCTATTCCAATGTCGTCCAATATGTGAGCGGTTCTATTCAAATAAGATTTCATTGCATTGAATACTCCGCCGCCAGTCCTATCTGGTCGATCACGTCTATGGATTTTATATCCTGTCAGAAAAACTTTGCAATCGTTAATATCTCTGAAAGCCAGCCGTCTGTTTCAATTACTGTCGGCGTTTTCAAATGTATGCTCAACTTTGGCACGTTTGTTCTTTACGCTATGGACATTTACTATTACTGAATTTATATCGCATTTAGCTAGAATGTCGGTTCGAGTTTTTCAGTAATTCTGTGTGCTATCTTTTTGATGTACTTGAATCTGATTGCGTCACCATCCTACCGCAGTCTATAGTTTTTATAACGATGTTGATTAGTACAGTAAATCTTCATTTCGGAAAATTCTACGACATGGAAAAAGCTGTCAGGGCTAGTATTAATTTTATATCAGATGCACACGCGATTGACCGAGTCCCAGCATGATGCTTAATATTTCAATTAATTTCCACTTACTCTTAAAAATGTTATTAATAAAAATTTATCTATATTCAAGTATATCACACAATGATTGAGCGGTATAAGAAAGGGACTTCTCCAAAATTCCTAAAAAAAGTTCCTCTTAATGAGGGTGCTCCAGATGACATCTTCGTCTTCACCGTCCTCGTTCACAAATCATTTGGTTCCGGGATTCCAATAATGACGCGATATCAAAAGGTGTTGTTCCTACTGTAATATGGAACGTTTTCTTTGTACTCTACCCCTCATGGCTGAGTAACTTATTCTACATGTAGCTATTTTACTTTCAAATAACTATTCAGAAACAAGACTTAGTAAACCGTCCGCATGGATTATATACGATATTTCTCCGTGAATCTTGGATTTAAAGACGAATGATAAAAGTAATTGAACGAAGTACGAGGAGTTATACGCACATTCAATTTACGCAAAATACATCTACATACTACCCTGCGAGCCCCCACCACCTCAACACCGAATGATTTATTCTAAATGTAGCAATTCCACTTTCAAATAGCCATTCAGAAACAGAAACATCGTTAACTCTCCACATGGGTTATATTGGATAATTTTCCGTGAATCTTAGACGTAAAGACACATCATATCAGTAACAAAATGAAGTTAGACGAGTTATACGAACATTTAATTTACGAAAAATACTTCAATTATTCATATCGATAATATGTTTGGGAGAAGGAAGACGGATAATTACAGTAAGTGCAAAAAGTGGTAATAGATTCCCATCTTTAATCCTTAGGGTTGACATCGAGAAAACTTATCAGGTGGTAAACTACGACACGAACAAGGAAAGGAACGAACAAGAAAAGGAATGAACAAGGAATCCATAGTGTTGTGTCAAGAAAATACAACATTATAGTACAGTCAGTTAAAGCTGTGCTTACGTGTATGTATGATGAATATGAATGAACGGCTAGTAACAGTCTAATAAAGTTCTATTTTTCGATCCTCGACTTGCTGTTGGGCAGTACAGACCTAAAAGTATCATTTATTGGCCTGTAACACACAAGCAGTGGGGAGATTTATCATCAAATTCTTCCTCATAACTCTGCCGGGCTAACGTAGCACACGTCCCTCATTAATGCCCATTACTGGAGCATCCAACCCCGTTTCGTTCATGAACCAAATAGTTCTAACCCTATCAATCTGCTATCTACCGGTCATGTTTAGCTGCTGTACAATATTGCCGTTAGAAAATTTCTTAAAACTGCTGTTTTTGCTTTCCTAGGCAAACACCCATTCCTACGTATGCAGCAAAAATATTCCCCAGGACTTTCCTACCGATATTCCCACCTCTTTTATTACAATTATCGATCCTTCCACATCCCACAAACAATCGGCCAATACACAAAAAACCTTCTACTTGTTCAATTATTTCCTCATTTACATATATTATTTAATCATTCTATTCATTATCCTTATCATTATGAGCTACTTTAATGTTTCACGCATTATTCCACCTATCCATTTTCCGTGTTCCGGAAAAAGTTGCGAAGAAATATCATGTAACTCCATTAGAATGTCAGAGAGCAACACTTCTCATGTGCGATCAACAAAACTCGCACACTTATATATCCATCCGATGTTATCTCATCTCTATTTATATTACACCAATATTATCCCAAAACGCATCTCTCTGACATTTATCCTCAATAATTTTGAAAAGCCTTGGAGATGTAATGCATCTCTCCTTTGCACCAAGTTAAATATGAAACTAATCATGTTAGACTCACACTAGTGATGCTATCGTTTTAGGCCGCATGCATGACATTTGTAA